>OV656867.1:42776580-44215531 GCA_927399465.1 Sarcophaga caerulescens
ACAACACTCTGCTCAAAAGTAAAACAGAAAACAAGAGAGTAGAGAATGTAAACAAAACGAAGAGTACTGCAGAAAATGTAAACAAACCTCATGTCAATATACCATCTAATCCAAAATGTCGCCGTGGTAGTAACAATTCTACCTGTAGTGTAGCCTCTACGGTGGCCTCTGAAACTGCTGAAACAGAATCGTGTGGCAATATTTATGTTTTCAATTTACAACAGAAACTCATATTTAATTGTGAATTTTGTGATTTGAAATATGGTGACTTGGATCATTTTGGACGCCATTTACATGAGGCCCACAAACTTTTCAATTTTGACGAAGATCCCGAGAAAGAAAATGCTCCACGTAATGTGCGCAAATGCATCAAAAATGCTACCACTTCTTGCCCGAATGTGAAGAAAGAACCTCTTCAAAGTTTAGACACAACAACAGCTGATTCACCAACACCAACACCATCGCAGCCACCGCCACCACCTGTTGCTTTGCCTCTATCCGTTTTAGCGGAACCTTTAGAATCTTGTGGCAATGTTTTCATATTAAATCATCGTAAATTATTTTTGGTATGCGGCTACTGTGAGTGTAAATATGCCAATTTAGAATTATTTGAGAAGCATTTAAGACAACAGCATCGCATCTTTGAAGGCTGTCAGAATGAGGTCAATGTAGTGCCCAAAATAGAAGTAAAAGAGGAAGTTTATATCATTACCGAAGTAATAGATAAATCACACACTGTAATACCGCACGCTATGGTGGCTATACCCGCTGAAATTCCTTTAGATATCAGCACAAATTCAGAAAATGAACATGAAACCGTTGCCTCCTTAGATGAAATTGCTGATGCTGATAAAGACTGTAGCTCTACTCAAATGCAACTAAATAATGCAGGATCTATTTCGGAATCATTGCCAGAGGAAAAAGAAAAGAAATCCAGTAGTGAAGCTGTACATTCGGAGAGTTTAGCTGAGTTTTCATCAATCGATAGACAAAACAAACGTAAAAAACGTTCTTCTACCGTAAAAGAACTACCATCGCCAATTAAAAGACCTCGCAGGAATACGAGGAATGCTACAAAGGCCAATGAAGTTGTAAGTTATAATGAATCTTAAGGTTATGTAAAGCAGGGTTAATAGGAAATCATATTCCATATATTTTAGTTGTTAGGAAAAATCTGTGGGACGTTGTTTCAATGCATCGAGAATGATGCAGTGAAAATCCTGATTGATGTTGAATGATTGTGTTTGTGCTATAGCACGTCTAATTGTGATAGTTGATAAACTTCTTGTTCTTATTTCATTGTCCAGGTCCAGAGTGCGATTGAAGTATATTTCTCAGTAATAGTAATAACTACACACATCGTATCTACCTCTTCTAGCCCCCTTATTTACCTACTATTCAATCCAAACATTTCGTGTCTAAACTGATCATGTTAGGTTATGTTAGAGGTTAGGTTGGACTCACAATATTCTTCCTGCGAAATAGTCAAATTAAGAAGACAGTGAAAGCAGAAGGAAGTGGGGAAGGATAGAGATAGAAGACGGAGAAAAATTGAAGAAACACAAACATAACACACAAGAGAACGGAAATGCTAACGCGACAATGTTCAGGGTACCTGTCATTAAACCTAATCCCATTACAAACATCACTAGAGTTCGAATATCGGACCTCTACAGAAAGTTGAATCCATTCAAGAGATATTGGCTTCTCGTCCTACTAAGGCCTGGAGATTTACAAAGAATATGTTAAGTGTTAGTTTTCAAATTCTCTTCTTTGCAACATAACCTGCAATAGAGCTTGTCAGAGATCTATTCAGATCCTTGTCAGCGATATAACCTCACATTGCTCCCCAAGAAACCCACAGCAGCGGGCCTGTCATACATTCCTATACACGTAATATCCATGTTCATCCTCCCAACGTTTCTGCTTCTTCTCTCTGCTCCATCTCAGAGACCGTAGGAGCAGCAAATTGGAGGATTAGGACTAATCATAAAACCGCCCCCAGAAAATGAATCTATACTAGCCGTTCCTGGACACACTACTACGTCCCGGACTGCTTTCTTGAAACACCACAATTTCTTTGATCGCTTAATGAACCTGTTCTTAATATACTCTAACCTGCCATATACATTATAAGTCCAGCATCGTTTTGGGTATACAAATTTTTGGTATAAGACCCTAATGAAGTCAAATTAGGAAGAGTTTATTAAATGTTTTGAAATGTTTTTTTATTTATGAAGTGAACTTAATGTAAAGCAATCTTTGCCACTAACTACTCAGTTACCAGCTGCATTAATGTGTTTGCAATGGTATTTCATTTAATATAAACTGATTCCAGTTAATTTTCAATACTTGACTATAGTAATTATTTTTTATGTTTTTCAGAATACATCTTCTAATAATTACGATGACCAACCCACAATAAATAGCACAAAGGAAGCACAAGAGACTCCAAAAAGTGCATCAACAAATCCAATTCAAAGTATAGAAGAAAAACCATCGGAAAATTCCAAATCAAACGAAACTAAGGAAGTAAGAAAAACAAGATCCGCAGAAGCTAAAAAATCTGCGCAAAAGGAACCTGTAGAGAGTAAGAAATCAATAAAAGAAAAACCTAAAAAAGTTGAAAAACTAAATCAAGCAGTAAATAAAGAAACACAGAAAACAGTAAAATCGCCAGAAATTACAAAAATAGGTCACAAGCAAATTAATGGAGATTCTAAAATAGCAAAAGAAAAAGAACCCATTACAAATAAAAATTCGACTGAAATCGTAAGCGTGGACATACAGGCTCCTGTTACAAATGAATGTAAAGAGTCTAAAAAGCCAGTTAAGGAAGTGCAGGAAACTAAAACAACAAAAACACAAGCTAGAAAGTCTACAGCTAAACGTAAATCTGTTGGAATTAATAGAAAAACGGATGATATAGGAATGGAGGTTAACCAAGAAGTTGCGCAAACTGCGGTGATAATAGAAAACTCATCGTTGGAAGCCGAAAAAGAAAAAGCGGTCGTCAACGTTGAACCGTTGTGTGAAGCTAAAAAACGTCGTCGTGTTGTGGACACAAAACTTGAGAAGGAACCTTCACCAGCACCGCAAATTTTATCACCTATTCTCAGCCCTACACCACCGCCACAAGTTGAACACCTACAAGTACGTCAACTGCCGAAGGAACCTATGCGTTATGATGAAAATCTTATGCACGATCTCAATAATGATCCAGTAAATGATATTATTGAACAAATACAAAATGAATTTTTACAAAACGAACAAAATGAACCGGCTAATATTGGTGAAACTAATATGGTAACCTTTACAATAAACGCAGTAAAGGAACCGCTTTCCAATTTGGCCAACGTAGCTCATAAAGCTGACGAAAACATGTCATTATCAATTAAGACGCCAGTTAGTGATTTGAACTCTCCGGAGGATGTGAAAATCCTTGTAATAGACAATGTTAAGCGTTTTGTTTGCGATCAGTGTCCGCGCTCTTTTAAGAAACATGTACGCCTAGTGGAACATAAACGCTTGCATACGGGGGAAAAACCATTTGCCTGTGATGAATGTGGCAAACAATTTCGCATACGTATGCGTTTAAATGAACATAAACTAAGACATTCCAAAGAGAAGAAATTCAAATGTGAAATTTGTCAATTGGCCTGTTGTACTAAGCAGGATTTGAACTTGCATATGCGCCATCATACAAACGATCGCCGTTTCCAATGCACCATGTGCCCTAAGGCTTTTGTGCGTAGTTCCGATTTGAAAATCCATGTGCGTGTTCATACGGGTGAAAAACCTTATGTGTGTGATATATGCCACAAATGTTTCCGGGCCAATCAAAATCTCATTGTGCACAAAAAATCACACATGGGGGAAGCTTCTAAGACCTATAAATGTGAACATTGTGAAAAGAAGTTTATGCGGAATATAGACCGTAAAGTGCACATGAGATCTCATACAGGAGAGAAACCATATAAATGTGAAATTTGTCAAAGAGGCTACTCATCCAAGTTTAATGTTCGAGCCCATATTGAAAGAGATCACATATCGGCCAATGGAGTGGGTACTCCACCCAGAGGTAAAAAGAAACCTGGGCCCAAACCTAAAGCCCTAAGAGAAGAGCTAGCCAAACAAAAGAAACTGATAGAAGAATTACAACAACAGCTATTGCAACAAATTAAAACTGATGAGAAAATTATACCAAGTGAAGAAGAAATCCCTCTGGCTGATACATTACAAGACTGTCCTATAACGCGTTCCTCTCAAGTCAAAAGCTCAAGCAGTTCTTCCAGTAATGATCCCATACAGAGTGCATATGAATTATTGAACCAACTTAAGAATAATACAACTACCTCTAAACCTTTAACTATAATACCTTCGCCACCACCAACGGTTATGGCCGGTCCGGATGTTTTTGGTAAAGCTAAGAAATCGCCAACAACTCTTTTACCACTGACCATAACACAAAAAATTGAACAACATTCGCCGGCATCCACAACGCCTTCAGCAGCATCGGTCTCGTGCCTAACAACACCGTCGCCGCCTAAAACAACAGCCACTAAAGTGGTGTCGCAAAAAACTTCACTAGGTATACAACAGGTTTCGGTTACAGTCTCCATGCAGGTGGAAAATGTTACACAAAATCCAACAACTTCCGAAAAAGAAAATGCCGGCCTTTTAACAACTACAACAAGTCAATCGACCAGCGTTAAAAAGGAACGAAAAATTACAAGTTATTTTACAGTGTTGGGGCAGAAAACAGAAGTTTAATTTTAAAAAGGTACGGAACCGAAGATTGTCAAGTAAAACGAAATGAAGGTGGAGAAAGAGGGTAAGAAAAACTAATTCCTTGTTAGAAGAGCTTAAGCTAATGAAAAAAAAAAAACAAAAGAAGGTTAATTATAATGCTGAATTTCCTCATTGTTATACGAATTTATGTAAACTGTTATACTATTAATTTTTTTTTTTTTTTGATAGAAGAAAAGGAGATTATGATAATTCTTTTCATTACATATTAAGAAAAACTTTGTTTTTGAAAGGCTCTGGTTGAATAAAATTTATGTAAAAAATTATTTTTTCGGTTTTTCGGAAGGCAAACGATTCCAACAGATTTATACTCCTGCAAAGCTTATTTAAAACAAATCCATTTTATTGGTTTATATTAAAACAAAAATGCATTGAAAATTTTAGAACATTTAACAGGATAAATGTAATAAATTGCTAATACGGCCATAGCTTATTTAATGAAATAGTATTAAAGTTTGATTTAACTCCTCTCTTTTTGATCAAGTACCACATTTATTAAACTATTTTGCATTGATTGCGCTAATTTCCTAATTTTGTTCGATTTTGCATTTGGTGGCAACAGCAAGTTTGTTCTAAAATTTGGCTGTAAATTCAATTTGATTTTCATATTGAACTTTGTGTATCTACACTTTAATTTTAATATGTGGAGGTATATATTGTTGGCTATGGTACTCTTTTTTTAAATGTATTCCAATAAGCTGGGGCACTGTTCTTATTTTCTGTAATATTTTTTTTATTGGAACTTTTTTTCTTCCTATCCTGGTCTTTGTTATCATAAAACTACTTAACAAAAGTTTTGATTTTCTCATTTGTAGAGAAGTTAATTATACCCTGTTAAATATTAATAATTTCAAGTGGTTGATGTACATAGGCTGTGTAATCAGGTGTGTGCAGATTATTTATTTTTTCACTTGAATTTGGTTTTCAGAATTGTTAGAATAAATAAATTTTGTTTTTGTCTCTCTCTTTCTCCACCCATTAATTAGAAATACAGTTTTTTTTTTTTTTTTAAATAAATATTACAACATAACATTCTATTACTGTTAGAATTATTAGAAGTAGAAATCCTTTTAAACGATGTCCTTATAATCTCTATTAAAACATAAACTTTTAATCACCTCGCAGCAGGATTTATTCGATTTACTTTCACATCAATATTTATTTTAACTTTAAAGTCTTATTATAATGAGAAAAAAAAAACAATTTTTTTCTACTTTATTAGCTTTTAAGATTTAGTTTTGTTAAGCACAATGAATATTAAATGAAATTTTTATTTATAAAATTATAAAATAACGAGTATATATATATAATTGGTTTATACAACTGAATATACATATACAATATATTATATAATGCTGAGAATGAAATTGTTAATGAAATTTGCACATTATTTTGTATTCCGGGAAAATATAATTTAAATTTATTTCATATTATTTTAAGTTTTTCTTTAACAAATTCATTCATTTTACTGGTGTAGTTTAGTTTTATTAGGAATACGAAAAATATTAGGAAATGATAAACAGCAAATTTTATAGAATGTTGATTTTGAAAAAAGTTGCGAAGCTATTCAATAGTTTTTAGAACGCTTGCATGCAGTGTATTCAATTTATCCGGGTATTCTGTATCTAAATTATAGACTTTGTTCCGTGTGGACTTTTTACAATTCACTTCTAATGGTTTTGTCAATAAGAAAAATAATTCTTGATTAATGGAAAAGTTAGAGTGCAAAATTTATATTGTAAAATGATGATGATTAGAAAAAGAACAATTGTTAGCAATTTTGGCAATGTGAGTAGCAGGTCTTTTGTAGTTTTAGCATATTTTGGCTTTATAACGATTATGTTAAGGCATAATTCTGCAATAAAATAATCTCATTTCCTGGTGCTTTGTAGAATCTATAGATAGAGACCAAATTTTAAAATAAATAATATTTGTGTTATTGTTCAATAATGGTTTGATGTGGTAACTCTTTTTCACATTTAATAATTGCTTTTTAAACTTTCCTTGTAATCTTAGTTCAAAGTTATACACACAGAATATGGATCAATTTTATAAAAAGATAAAATTAGATTGTAAACCAACGATTTCAATCGCCAAAATAAACCTGATATTTTACGTTTTCTAAACTCGAATTTTCTACGTTTCTACATCTGTTATAGGCTAAAGTTGATTGTTTTGACAGATAGAGAAGTATAAAGTAGCTGCTTGCGTTGCTAGGTGACATCCGGAAATTTGTAGTTCGCGAAAAACATTTTTTAGAAGATAAATTTTTTTAAATGTTATCAGTTTTCAACTGTAATAACATTTTTGATAATTTTCTATATAACTGAAGTTTACTTGCTATCCATAATTGAGCCATAAGCATACAAATAATTTCGGAAAAAGTATCCAAAACCTCAAAAGCACAGAAAAGAGCTGGATAAACAAAAGAAACTGCTTACAGCAACATCTATTGCAAAAAATTATAATTGATGAGAAAAAGGTACCAAGCAAAGGAGAAATTGCTATGGTAGTCACATTGGAAAACTGTTCTATAACGCCTTCCTAGTAAAACGTAACTTCCACTTGTATAAAAGCCTATTTGAAATAATATTCAAAGTTAAGAATATTCGAATGCTTCAAGTTTCCAAAACCGTATTTCATATAAAAAGGCTTATAATGTACAAACAGTTGCTATTTGGAAAATAATCCCAATTTCACGAAACATCGTTCTTATAGGTCGGTATGTTGTATGAAAATTATACATAGAAATTCTGTTTTTTTTTTAATTGTATTTCATATGTATATCTATTCAAAGTAAAAAAATAATTTTAATGCCTGGAACATTGCACGTATAAGTAAAATCATAAAAATTGTAAAATAGAATACTTGTTGAATGGTATTGTAAGGTAGAAACTATCTTCTTACACATGTTTCTCCTTTCTTACAGACACTCTTTTAAATATGAACCAAACATTTCATATATACTGGCAAATAGTTCCTCTAAACATATATTATTTTTCACAATTAAATTTTTGGTTTTTCTTCTTGGAAACATAATCGAAATTGTTTACTGTTATATTAAAAAATGGCAGCTTCGATATTAAAATTAAAAGAATTAAAAAAATGCTGTTAATAAAGCAAAACTAATAAATGAAATAACATATATTTGTATATAAAAAATGTATTTTTTGATTATATTTTTTTTCGTCTTTAAGAGAAAAAGAAAAGAACAATAAAACACATCAAATGAAAATTTAAATTTAATGAAATGATATTTTTCATCTACTTTACCATAAAATGAAAAATTAATTCTTAAAGATGTTATCTATCAAATATGTTTAGTTTTAAGGCAATACAGTTGGAAAATATACACTGAATTAAGATTTTTTGTTATAAAAACAGTTATTAACTGTAATTTTTTACAATCGATATATTCTAAATACGAACAAAAAGACTCATTATCATTTAAGCATTAAAAGAAAGTAAACTAATCAATACTTTTAGTCTTTAAAGAATTTTAAAATAGTACATTTTATTTCATTTCTTTTTATTACATTCAATATTCATACTCATATTATTTTGTTAGGCTATAATAATACATACATCAATTTACTTCAATTATTATTATTATACCATAAATAATTATTTAATAAATTTATTTACATTTAATAATTAAATTCTCACTTTTCAATTTATATGATATTTTTATATTAAAATAAAAGACATTTTATTTCTGATTTACTTAATAAACTTATACTTTAAGAATCATTTCTTTTAATATTAAATATATGTATTTTAATACACTCATAACACGCATTAATTTAATTGGATACAATTTTTTTATAATTATTATGATCAGTTTTATAAGTTTTTCCATACACAACAAAAGCATATACGAAATATACATATATTTTCATAAAATTTTAAATAAAAACATTTTTTATTGGGATAAACGATCACACCATTTTCATTAGTACTCTTGTACAGTGATTAGACAACATGAACTGAGCATTCAAGTAATGCAAGAATTTAAATAACGGTTGTTATATTGAAAACTCAGGTGTAAAAACACATCTCCACTTAGAAACTAAAAAAAGTTCAATTATTGGAACTGGCAATATCGCGGGTTAACCAAAGACAAAGAAAGGCAATAAAAGAGAAAAATCTGATGGAAGAAAGAAATTGAAAGAAAGTAATAGAAAAGCAAAGTTGAAGCAAAGATGAGTTTCAGACTTAAAAGGAAAAGTGAAGTAAATAGAGAAGAAGAACAACAGAGATGCATATCTTTCTCTATTCAAGAAACCCCGGTCATTTTTGCACGCTATGGAATGGTGTGACAAGTGTGTGGTATACAGTTTCAGCTTCCGCCATACTATATTACACAAACCTTTCAGCGAGAGAGAGACAGAGTTGTAAGCTGGTCCTGGTCACAAAGCCCAATGCCTAATTAACCAAAAAAAAAAAATTTGCCTTTGACACTGGTTTAAATCCCAGCTCAGAATTTTTGCATATTCAGTAAAGATGAAGGCTATAAAGACTCACTATCTTAATGGATATTATGCTTTTCACTCCGCACACTTCGTCTATCCGCGCGTATCTAACCGCTTTGTTCTACGATTCTGTTTTACAATCGCTAGGCTACCAGAACACCCCACAAACGAATATAAATAGTTTGACAACCGAGTTTTACTAAGATTCGCATGGAATTGTTTAAAAATCTAAGCTTTTGAACTCTTTCGCCGTAAGTGAAATGTGTGTACACTATCTGCGAATAGCTTAGGGTTACTTCGAATACGTTTCATTGTTATTAAATGATAAAGAATGTTTTAAAATTGGATCGAGTTTGGAAATTTAAATTATACATCATCACATCTGAACTGAACTGATGAATTAGGTGTGAGAACTGCCAATGCATTCTAAAAGTTACACTGCTGGGTGCGGGTTGTGGACCCTCGTGATTATTGAACTGTAGCTCTTCAAGAGCTACCTGTGTCAATCGCAATGCGACAGTCAATGAAGCAAGGTACCGGGTAATGTTTACGGATTGTTTTTGCCTAAAATGGAAGTATTGGATTTGGTTTCCATGAAGATATAACAAGACGGTGCCGCAAGCCACACGGCATGCGATACCATGAATCTCTTTGGAGGTGAATTTGGTAAGTTTTAGAGTAGTTCATTGGCCGGTAAGATCTTTGATTGTCCTTACTACACTTTTTTTTTTGTGGGGACACGTGGGGTCGACCGACTTCATATACGAAACATTACTGAAATACCGGTTTAAATACTGGAAGAAGTATGCCAAAATTGGTGTTCACTAACGGACCACAAAACGCATTGCTTTGGCCTCAGTTCTTTCAGTTTTCGAAACTCAAACGGTTAAAATTCATCTGTATATTCTGTGCAATTGGCCCGATCCGAAAGAATATAGCCGGAAATATTGGAAGAACTTAACCTGAAATATTTGGATATCATTTTTCTTTGGATCTTCACAGTATTTGTAAACGTAAATCCGATGGCTCCATGAGTTATAATGGGGTATTCCAATTGATCTAATGGGGGTCTAAGAAAACCTGCTAACATAACCTTGTTCTTTTGTCGAAATTCTTGTTTACAGCGTGTCAGTGAGAGAAGTATGTACTGTCATCGATTGTTGGGGATAATTAAATGATTTTATTTTTAATTCTTGGATTTTTTAGCGGTACATACAAAAAATGAAAGAAAATAATTTTTTTCAATTAATTTGTTACTTCCATTTTTACTTTTTTATTCTATTTTAAAGATATCGCCAATGAATCCTTTAATTTTAAAAATTAAAAAAATACACAAGCTTTACAATTAATAATTTTTAAATAGAATTTCAAGTTATTCATACGTCAAGTGGTACACAGAGGCGAATAAAATCACACGAAATAACATGGAATCGCAAAAAAACAAAAGTAGCAATAACAATATATGAAGATAATAGGCAAAAAAGACTGACGAACATGAGCACACTGGTACAAACCAAATACAATGACACAAATGTAAATAAATACAACATGACAACAAGAAATATTTGATAAATGCGAATAAAAGCAATACATAAATAAATTAAACATAAGAGAGTGAACATGATGTTGTAGATATTATTAAGAAAAAATAAGCATACGCCATGAGTGCCGCGTCAAAGGCCAAACGATTTTAATAATAAAAAAAAAAATAAGAAAACGTTTGATTTAATAACAATTCACACACAGTACATATTAAAGAAATTTCCTTATTGCTCTTTTTAATGAAATACGTTTCATTATTAAACAATAATACAAAAGAAAATTGTTCTGCTCTGTTACCTTTCTTTGTGCTCTAGAAAAATACCAAATCATATTTGTTTTTGTCGCTTTAGTGCTTCCACACAATTAAGTTTGTTTTAAAAAGACAGAAACAACATTAAACCTCCATTGTGTACTCTTTCTTTCTGATGGCATCAACTAAGTACAGAGTTCACATTTGTTTATCGCTAATGTAAGCCAGCCAAACCTCACTCATAGTCTTACTCTCTCTTTGTTGCTAATCAGTTTTGTTTTTTTTTTGTATTTTAAAACCCTTTTTTTTGGTTTGTTTTTCAACATCTCATTGTAAGTCAAACAATGTTTTTTTTCTTTGTGTTTGTTTACAAGCTGTGTTTTTGTCAGCCGCACATACAAACTCACTTACAGATAATGTTTATAGCGTGAGAGCACATATTTGTTTTGGTAAGATTTATTCTCTTATGAATACTTTAACATGAAAATATACACATCCGTACTCACATACATACATATGTATAAGCACTAGTGAGTATTCTTTGCGGTCGTTAACTTTGTTTTTAAATAATTGTGTGTAAATAGACACATACTGTGGTATTTACATTGTTAATGTGCATGTTTATTTCTCAAGAAACCGGTTGAAGTGGTAGTAAATGTGGAATGTATATTCGCTTTGTTGCTGCTGCTGCTAGACTAAAAAGTAATTTACTAAAGAGCTAAAATTGAATGGTTGCTAAAAAGAGTACGTAGTTTTATTTCTTATTCAATAAAAATTAGCTGTTAAACTTAAATTTGAAATTACATTTTAAAGCACATAATTTCACTAGAAATTCCGTACCGGAAATTCAACTGACATGACAAGTGTTTCCAATGCCCTGTAAACTTTCAACTATTTAATATTTTTTTTACCATTATTTTCCACAATGTATAGTAATTTTATGTTTATATACAAAAAAAAAAAAAATAATTTGTGAATATTGTGCAAAATATTTGATATGTAAGAGAGTAATTTTACAAGTAACAAAACGATTTGTTTTAAATGGGATGATGGAGACTATCACTGTGAATGAATACCATGAAACACTCCACAACGAACAAGCAAAAAATATAAAAGGAATATAAAGAGGCGAAGTTTGTTAGTTTTCACTGGAGATAAGTCCTACACTGTTACATAGATGTGCTGTTGAAGCCTTTTAAAAGCTCTTATTGATTGGAAAGCAAAATAATGGCAAAATTGGACTAAATCTACATAACATAAGCACATAGCACATGGACATTAGCAGTTTGAACGTTTCTAGGGAACTCGGCATTCAGCATCATCTGTTATCTAAACTACAATTTGAAGAAAGCTGTTAAGCTGGATTTCCACTGTCAACATTTAGTAGGATTGTAGTACATAATTCAGTTAATATGGGCAGAATTAACACTATTTCTACCACGATTTTGTGTATACCTATTTCGACAAAAAGGTGTCTTTAGACACCTTTGCGTTTGGATGCAAATAATTATGGAAATAATTATTAAAACATGTCCTATTTCTTTTTTTTGTATTATAATTGCAAAATAACAAAATAATTAAACATTCTAATATTCTAATAATATCTTTGTACAATTGATTTTAGAACTAATCACTTCAACGATCTCCATATAAAAATTATAACGGGGAAAAAAACCAAAAATAGATTATAGTTCAGTCCAAATGTATGTCATGTGTAGTTTCTTTATATTTTTTATTTCTTGCTGTAAGAAAAATCGTAAAGGTGTCAAAAGCCACCTCATGGTAGAAATATGAACGCTTATACTGATCCAGGATGAGCTGGAGGAAAATGATAACGCTTAATAAATTTAACAATTATTATACGAAAAGTCAAAACATTAACTGAGAAAAAATTATTAAACTTTGAAATAAATTTCAAGTTAAAATTTTAAAAGGTGTCTTTTGACACCTTTGGTAGAAATAGTGTTAATCAACAAAAAAGGTGTTGTGTTCTGTCAACGCCAGAGATCATATCAGATCATATCGAATGGAGATGCATATACACATTTCCACTTGTACAGAAACATTAGACAATATTTTGTGGGTATACGTGAAGACTCTCGTTCAAAGGGTCCAGCAGCAAATTCAATCCTGAAAGATAACATTACAACTGTCATGGCAGAAATGCGGAGAAAAATTGAAGGCTACGAATGAATGTAGGGGTGGACAACATTTACGTGAATAATGTTTAAAAAGTAATTGGAAGTCATAGGAAATCAACAATTTTGTTGGGATATTACAATAAGACGAGATCTGAGTCACGGCTCAGACTGTCCTGCGGTTTTTCAGGCCAATAGGCTTGAAGTAGACGTTGTTGGTATACAACAGAGATCAGCAATGAATCGTATTTTCGCTACTCATAAGTACTCATGAAATTTTGAGTATGAGTGAGTCAAGAGTATTGAAATTCAACTACTCTGATTCATTCGTACTCGCTACAACATTGATTTATAAGTGTAGGTTGCAATGAGTATGAGTACAACGTTGACATCAAACTCACAACATTCGATTTATTGTTTGATTCATACGCCTACGCATTCAGATTCATAAATTTAGAAAAATACTTATAATACTTACGAATGATTCGATGATGATTTACAGTAGTACTTATTGTTGCATTTACAAAAGAAGAAAAAAGAAAAGACAAAACACTCAATTTTGTTTGCGTTTTCCATATAAACAGACAAGCAAGTGAAATAGCCTGTGTTACAAAAACATCACATAAGGCAGCTTTTCGCTGCAATGATAATAAAAATAATAATTGTAAGGCATTCGTTTATTGACACCAATAAATATTTCATTCACTTTAGTAAATTTTCTGTATTTTTTTAGCTTTTAACTTTCAATGCAGGTAAAATTTAAAATATTTACATTTTTTGTTGCCATTAAACTAATTATTTAATACAATATTAAATCATATTTATGGCAGAAAGACAGGAAAAAAGCCAACGAAATTTATGTGACAGTGTTTTCATAATTAAATTATGCAAATTATGCCAGGATTATTTTGTGTAATTTAAAATACTTTTTGGCCCCGCCTCGCATACAAACGTCAAAAAAATTAAATGCCAATTTAAATAAATTATTTGCCTAATAAAATAAAATCAAATACAAAATTAATATAAATGAGATGTACGGTGGAAGCTAAAATGCCATTGGAAAAGTGTTCAAATTGCGGAAATAATTTTTTTCTTTTTTGTTCATTTTAAAAAAACTTGCAATTGCAAAATAAATTTATGTCAGTTAATTTTGTTGTTATTTGTGTGCTTTTTTTTGCAGTTGTGGTAGTCAATTAATGATTTAAATTTATTTATTTTAATTAATTAATTAATTTAAATGAGCACTTTTTATTTGTATTTTAAATAGAATCTTAAGGTTAATTACGAAAACTAGTTTTTGTTTGTTTTGTTTTGTTCATCTTAATAAATAAACAATAAGTTAAAAATAACTTACAAAATAATTCATTTTTATTACAATAATAAAAACAATACGTCAAAGACGTCAGTTGTTCGCAAAATATACAAGTTTTGCATAATCTGAATGACATGCAATTTTTATGCGATTTGTAAAGTATACATAGACGCCTGGAATAGACGCCAGAATCAGCCACAGAATCACAGAACGCAATTTCGATCGAAAGTCGAGTCTTTAGAAAACCGAAAAACGAAAAATTTCTTCGGAATGAAACCACTTCAAATTTTCAAAGTGGTTTTGATATTTTTGATGATTTATTAAAGAAAAATATTAATAAAACTCATTAATCAAACTGAAACACAAAATGGTATGTTTTATTATTACATAGGTTTTCTAAGTACATAATTAGTTAATATTTATGTTTAATGTTGGATATTGCTCTTTAATTGTAACTCTCTGATGTCTCTTAATTTGTAGTTTTACACTCAATTATGTAGTAAAATTAGACAAAGAAGAAATAAAATAAAACAGTTGGAATTTGGAGTTTAAGCCGAATGCGTACTTTTCTTTTTTATGTAATACAGTCAACCCTCCTATAACGCCGTACTCTCAAAACGCGGTTTCCATATAACGCGGGGCTGAAATTGCGACAGCCCTTCTATAACGCGGCACTCACAGAACGCGGTTTCCATATAAGGCGGTACTCTTACAGCGCGGTTGTCGTTCAACAACATCTCATAAGTTCCTTCCTTTCCTTAATCCTAACATATTCTAACTGTTATTAAGATTTGCCTACTTATTATATGTTCAATGAACTTAAAGTTAACTTAATATTAGGGCGGTACTAATTATAATATTGACAATTTCATTATTATTTATAAGTATTATTTAATACAATTCAAAATATTCAATTATTTAAGTACAAAATACATTTAATTTAATGAAAATAAATAAAATATATATAACAAAATAAATATAATAAAAGAAATAAGCAATTATGGCGCAACACAGGAAAAGAAAAATAAACTCATCACGACCATTAAGCAATATAATAGATATCAAATCGAAAGAGGAATTTAATTTGAAAAAATGCCAGTTAAAATTGATACGAAAGCTTTTACAGGAAAATCTAATATTGAAACTCAATGAATTTCATAGGAATAAGTTGAGCAAGTTAACTCCTAAGGATCCAATGAAAATGTTTTCTGAGGCTAGAGAATATTATAGGAATAACGACCCACACCGAATTGAGTTGATGCGACTTTCACAAAATAGGATCAACTTGCTGCAAAGAGTAAACATAAACCCTAGTGATTTGGAAATGGACATTAATTCTGATAATTATATTATCAGGGATAGGATACAAATTTTGGATATTGCTGGAGCTTATTTGGAAGAAATTTACGCTAATAAGGATGTTGAGGTTGAAAATACGGTACACAGACAGGTTATGGATAGTTTCACCAGATTTTTAGAAGAAAAATCAGAGCATGATAACATACCAATGCAAAGTTCGGACATATCGTTTGGTTCAGGATTAAATACGATGTGGCATGAAAATTTTATAATAGATAATGAGTTAATTTACATATTTAAACATTTGAAGGGTAAAGTATCCTCCGGAATTGACAATATTCCGAACTTAGTCCTAAAAAAGGTACCAGAAAAATTAATAGCAGAGTTTCACAAAGTTTTCAACTGCATGCTAGGCAATTCTTATTTTCCTAGGAACTGGAAAGTAGGTAAAATTGTCACATTATCAAAAAAGGGCAAGGATTCAAGTGACCCAAAAAATCTTAGAGCTATTACTCTTCTACCAAATATTAGCAAGATCTTCGAAATTTGTGTAAACACGAGAATAACTAATCTTGTAGAAAGCCGAGCAGTAGTAAATGAGAACCAATTTGGATTTAAACACATGCATTCTACGACACACGCAGCACATGCTCTGGTCTCTAACATTCAGTGGAATTTCAATAGAAAATTTTGTACAGGCGTCTGTTTAATAGACTTTCAGAAAGCCTTTGATAATACATGGATTGCTGGTTTGTTTTTTAAATTACATGAATACAATTTCCCATTCAAGCTAAGAGTTCTACTGTATAATATGTTGAGCGACCGAGAATTCATTGTAACCAGCCAAAGTTACACAAGCTCTAAAAATTTTTCCATAGTTAATGGGTTGCAGCAAGGTACGGTTAACGCCCCTATTTTATTCAATATATATATTTATGAGTTATTTAATATTATACAAGAATCAATCGGTTTCGCGGACGATGTAATAATATATCATGCTGGTGAGAATATGAAGGAAATAAACGAAAATCTTCAGAGAAAGTTTGACACGGTAGTAAAATACGCAACAGACTGGAACATGGTAATTAATTATGACAAATGTGAATTAATTCTTTTTCGTCCCCAGTTTGGAATTGCAATTACAATATCAGAAAAAAATGCAGAACATTTTGCATAAAGTCTCCATTTAAGGATCAGAATACACCAAATAAGGATGTCGTTAAATATTTAGGAATTTATTTGGATAAATTTCTTTATTTTAATAACCATATAAAAATGCAAATCCCAAAGGCAAGAGGAGCTTTTTTAAGTTATAAAAATATTTTTTATTCGAAATACTTATCTCCTAAGCTGAAAATATTGTTTTATAAATCATTATATTATAAATCAATATATTATAACCGATATTATGTTATGGGTGCCCCATATGGTTTAATGTTTCCCCATCGTTTATGGAAATGATAAGAAAATTTGAGGGAAAATGTTTACGTGTTTGTACTTCGTTATTTAGATCCCCAAATAGCAATTTTACAAGATATATTTCTAATAAAAAATTGTATAAGGCGGCAAATATTTTGAGAATTGATAATTTCATAATCAAAATTATTAGAAATCACATCTACAAAAGTACACGTAACAGTATGAATAATTTGATAAAGGCACCGTATTATACGGATGACAATTATATTCGCAGTGCTTTGAGGTCAGGCTATGTGCCTCCTGAGGCTTTTGTTTATCTCGATAAGATGGAGATCATACAAGATCGCTCTGGTATTCCAATTTTTTATCATTTATATAGAAGAGCGAACGTGAAATCTGTAGAGAGCAACTTGGTTGAGAACAATGATGTGAGATTTGACATGTGCATATCAAATAAGGATCTTCTGGAAAGAAAGAATTTGAATAGGGAAAAATATTGTTGGATAGTCCAAATTTCCTTTTTTACTTTACCTGACCTGTTTCTCCTCCTTTTTTAACTCATTTTATCTTTTATATATACAAGTAAGGTTTTTTCGTAATTTTTTTCATTACAATATTAAAATTATATTTTTAAGCATTTAAAAAAAAATTTTTATGCAGTAAATGAAAATACTTATACATATAAATAATTTTAAGGAATACATAATTTTATTATTAAATGTACTTGAGTTCTCAAATTACGGGCTATGTATCAATTAATTATTATATTGTAATACTATTTGTTTATTTTTCCTTTGTATTAAAAATTATGTATAAATAAATATTTAAAAAATAAACACAAAAAAAAAAAAAAGAGGGTTTAATATAAGTTTTATTTTAGACGCAAAAGCTCATACGAGATACAGTACCTCAAATGGTTCAAGCAATACAAGATGATTCTACAATTTCACTCCCAGTTACAGAAATAGTAAACATTGCTTCTCGTTCAAGCGATGAAGAATTTGCAGTAAACCATCAGGATGTAAGAGAACTAGTACTCGGGGAAGAAACCTTAGATGAGGAAGAACTTATGGAATTAACTGATGCACCCACCTCAAATGCATTGGTAAACGAAAATAAGGAAAATGAATGGGTGCCAAATCTCGATTTACAAGATGTGAAAAAAGGGCTAAATTTAGCTAAAGAATTAGAACTTCATTTCATTCAAATTGATCGTTCAACGGTGCGCAGCGCAAAGTTTAAAAGAGAGTTAAGAAATTGCTTAGCTCCCTATAGAGGTTTTAGTGGAGTTAGAAAAAAAAGCTACAATTGAAAAACAATGTGAAGATAAACCAAGTGAGGAATAAATTTTGCCCATTAAAAGAAGACGAGTTAGGCAACTCATATCTGACAGTGAGGATGAATGTTGAAAAATTATATAATTTTACAAGTTTTTCTTATTTTTGTTGGAAACCAGTCTTTTAGTTTAATTTTTATTTCATTTTTTTTCAATCCTTATATGAACTCTTGAATTCAATAAAAATAATTTATAATTTATCTTGCCTTTTGTATTTCTTGGTCTCCATACAACGCGGTACGAATGATGTGATTTGTACCAGAGATCAGCAACGAGTATTCAAAACCATGAGTAGATTCGAGTCATACATATAATTTCAGATACTTATACGCATTCATACTTATTTTAATATCATACTCATACTACTCATATTCAAAGTTAGAAATAATCGTACTCATACTTAACAATACGCACGATGTTTTTGATTTCGACTCTCCATGACTCAAATTATACACGAAGCACAAAATAAGTATGATTCGAGTACGAACACCGCAATACTCGCTACAAGGTTGTGTGTGTGCTTTGCTTGCTGCCTTTGTCTTTTCTTTTTTCTTCTTTTGTAAATGCAACAATAACTAGTATTGTAAATTTTGATGAATGATTCGAATGACTCGAATCATTCGTAAGTATTATAAGTATTTTTCTAAATTTATGAATCTGAATGAGTATGCGTATGAATCAAACAATGAATCGAATGTTGTGAGTTTGATGTCAACGTTGTACTCATACTCATTGCAACCTATACTTATAAATCAATGTTGTAGCGAGTACGAATGAATCAGAGTAGTTGAATTTCAATACTCTTGACTCACTCATACTCAAAATTTCATGAGTACTTATGAGTAGCGAAAATACGATTCATTGCTGATCTCTGATTTGTACTAATTCTGAGTTTCTTATAGCGCGGTTTCCATACAACGCGGTAGACGGTTTCCATAGTACGCGCTACGAATTAGCCTGGTTTGTACGGTGAAATCCGAGATTCCTATAGCGCGGTTTCCATATAACGCGGTACGTACTCACCGCGTTATAGGAGGGGTGACTGTACACAACACTCAAGAAATTTAATTTTGTAATCTTGCTGAGAAAAACAAAACAAAGTGATGTATTTTTTTTTGCCGAAATTGATTCCAATATATGTACTTCTCCCCAGCCATTCCAACGACGAAAATGCTCAATGCCTTCTTGACTCAGTACCTTCAGGATCTTAAAGTGCTTTAAAAGCAAATGAACAAAATAAAAATGAAATAAACAGCAAAAAATCTACCATTTCATTCCATTTTCTGCTTTTTATTCACTAATAATGTTTTTTCTTTTGTCATGCACTATACTGCCATAGTTTATTTGAAAAGCAGCAATTTTATAATTTTTGGGAATGAACTAAATCGTTCGGAATGTGAAGAACCTAAAACAAAATCGATCGGAATTGTATATACAGATATGTATGTGTGTGTCTTGATAGTAGCAAGTAGTATAGAATGTTTTTAAGAGCTTGTGAACTTAAAATGATAATACAAGACATTTATACAGAGCCCCGACTTGCGTTGTTAATGGGGACCGGAGAATTGCGACGCAAATCGAGTCAACTTTTTCTATAAAAATACATTGAAAATTAATTTATTTGGACCAAGAATTAAAAATGAAGCAAAAACTTAATGTTCCTTAGAAACTATTGAACACTTATTGTATCATTACCCTGTATTCATAAGGTCGAGATCCCAGTATTTTGGCAATGACACTTTCCGGACATAACTCGTCCCCATGAAGTGGGCTGGAAGAACTTAGGGAAGCTTATTCAAGATTTCACACTTCCTATAAAATGTAAAGTGGCATTCCTAATGGTGAACGCACAACAAGCCTACATGATGGCTAAAGTGTATGTCAATAAGCATAAGACTCCTTGGTTGGTATTCTTCCCTTGAAACTAGCTACCTACCTACCGATTGTAATCCGGTAAATGATTCCATGGTATTTATTTTAAATATATTTGGTGGCATATATCCGTTGCGCTAACGAGTTACATGGTCCAATCTATTAGTCTAATTTTCAATTACTTTTTCCAATAAATTGAAGTCGCTGTAGTCTAGTAGGAAGTATGTTGGTTTATTAGACATAAGTTCAAGACCCAGGTCAGACATCAAAAACGAAAATGTGAAAAAATATTTCTTCAGCGACTTCTTCTCAGCAGATTTATGGCAAAAACTCTAAGAGTAAATAAAATTGCCATGAAAAGTTTCTCAAAAATCTGTCGTTCGAAGTCGGCTTTAAACTGTAGGACCCGCCACTCATGTATAATATTAACGTACACAACATAAGTGGTGTGAGAAGCTAGGTTGTAATCCTATTTGAAGGGTTGTAATGACCAATTATGTATGTATGTATGTACATATGTATGTTTTTCCAATAAATCTAGACATATGGCATCAATGGTAGCTTGAATATTAGCATCTATGTTTCAAGAGTTTCTGGTTTGTCGGCATAAACCAATGCACATTGGGGTTTTTGATGCCTAAAATGGTAATTAAATCATGGGAGCTTTCCTAGTTGCTTATTTTAACTTTTTTTTGGTTTATTTCGCTTAAAGAAGATAAATCCATAATAAAAATAAAATCGTGACCTGAAATGCATAAGGGCCTAACAACCAAAAAATTCAAAATTGAGTTTTTGATTAATTCTGATGTACTGCTTCAAAATATCTATATGTTCTGACAAAATTTTATAATCCTACTCTCAAAGATTATCTACCAACTAGATAAGAATAAGAATATATATAAGAATCACTATCATCATCGCTGACATCGACTTCATCATCATCTAGATTTGAATCAAATATCAGTAAACACTTTGCCTCTATATTCAAATTACGAGGGGTTTTTTCTTTTAATTTTCTCATATTTGATATGATAGGATCCGAAATATTTAATAATAATATTTTTTTTTAATATTTTTAGTTAAAAACTTGCCGAAAACTAATTTTGAAAACACTGAAAATTTAGCTTTTTCACAAAATATTAAAAAACATCAAAAAACTCAAACTTCAAAAGGACGTAGTAATGTAACGGTACTTGCTAGAGACACATTTTTTTAAGACAGTGATGCAGAATTTTGTGTACTTTTAGCTCATGTTAAAGAATATTTGGTACTCAAGAATTTCATTTTCCAATTAATTCCCATTTTAGGTATCAAAAACCCCAATGTGCAATGATTCCATTGAATAGGACCACTTCTAATAGGAAAGTTCTCAACAAATTGATTTTGCAATAACTCGATAGTTAAGCGCGCTGTATTGAAAGTAGCACCGTCTTGTTGGACCTAAATGCGGTTACCGCTTGCCATTCAACCAAATAGCAGCTAATTGATCATTTATAAGAAATAAGAACTGAGATGCATTCAGCGTGTAAACTACATCAAATAGTCAATTTTAATGAATGTAGTGGTGATTCGATAATCGTTCGATTACTGTCATCATTTCAAATACGTCTATTATTCTTATTGACGTCTTCATTTAACCAGAAATAGGCTTCATCACTAAACACAATTCTTTGATAGGAATGTTCATCTTCAGCCAGTTTCAAATGAGGTGCATCAGCAAAAATGCGATCCAATCAAGTGGTCATTTGATTTCAATTCTTTTATGAGTTGTATGACCTTTCAAAAGGCACGTAAGCTAGTTGAAGGAATAACAGCAGACCAATTAAAATTATAACGCAAAGCGAAAAATATCTGTAGAAAATTCTCATGGCCATACAAAATATATGAGACCAACCCAAATTGCACGGTTCGCATTCTAACGAGACATTGCGCTATAAGCAGTTATCGAGATGAATTGGCAATCGATAACTATCGAGAAGAATCGAGAGGAGAGGAAATTAACGCGAAAACGAATAATATTTTGACGTATTGCTTTCTCACCAGCCCGATTATATTCATCGTAAAATGGACAAACCAAGAACAGATTTATTTTTTTAAGAATAAATTTTTACATTTTGGAAGCCATTTTGTGGATTACTCACTAATTATCCGAATGGCTTTTTATGTGACATAACCTGTTTTGGCGAAATTCAATTGTTTATTGTTTAGCACCAACTCAAAAGCTTTAGGGAGGCGTTTGTTCAGAGTCCTGATTTATTTGACAATGTTGATAAGAGCCATTCCACGCAAATTTTTACTATGTGAAGTCGTTCTTTTCGGAATATTTATGACTTTGACGTTTTAAGAAAGTGGATATCCTCGGAAATTTTTCAAATGTCGGGCGGATCAATAGATGCGTTTTACAGAGCGGCTTGTGCAACAGGGAGCTGTGGGCATTTCAGTTTGGCGATAGTTCCTTACTATTTTTCAGGAGTCATTTACAGTTTATATACCTTTACTGTAAGCTTAGTTACAAAAATAAATAGAGTAACGAGAAACCTGCATACTCTTCTAAATGAGGGACCTTTTTGTGGTATACGGATGGATCAAGAATAGATTTTGGGAAAGGAGCGGTATGTTCTCAGGAAGAAATATTTCGAGAAGAAGTCTATGCTATCGAAATATTTGCACAATTGCACTTCGATAGAAAGTGCAAACGACGTAACATCGCAATTCTATCCGACAGTCTGAACGCCATCTGAACACTCTGTCCTTATGGGGTTTAATCTGCTTAAGCTTTCCCACATCAGCTACGTGGAGAAAATAGGTAACCGTGAGTATCAGATCTTGTGAAAGTGGGCGGCAATGATAAGGCAGATGAATTAGGGTGGGAGATAGCTTCCATGCCAATATTTGGGAAGAATCATTTTGTGGAGTGGAGATAGTTGTCTGAAGAGGGAAGATAAAGAGAAACTCTTCTCAGACCAAGTAAGTTTAAGTTATTTAAAACTTTAGCTGGGAAATTACAATAAGAGGAGATATTACTTATGAATGTAAGTAGCCGTAGTCTAGGTAGTGTGTTGGCCTATTAGACGTAAGGCCTCGGTTCGAACCCCAGGTCAGACATGAAAACGAAAATATGAAAATATTTCTTCGGCGACTTCCTTTCGGCAGATTTCAGGCAAAAACTCTGAGAGTAAATGAAATTGCCATGAAAAGTTTCTCAAAAATCTGTAGCTTCCGCCACTCATGTATAAAATTAACGCACATAACATAAGTGGTGTGGGAAGCTATGTAGTAATCCTGACTGAAGGGTTGTAATGACAAATTATGTATGTATGCATGACTTATGAATCAGACTATCTAGGAATAAGCGGAGGTAATCAGGACTCTTTAGAATCAAAGTACAGGACACAGCAGGCTCAAAGTACATTTGTTCAGAATGATAATCATCTCGAACAGAATATTTAGGGTCAGTAATGGTGAGAATGAATAATCAGAACACATGTTTAAAAACTGTGAAGCATTAACGTATTCCAGAAGGAAACATCTTGTTACATATCAGGTAATAGGCAGGGAATTGTTATTGTAATAGGGGATCTGCAAAGTTTAAGGAGAGTACAATAGTACTTCTTCACAACAACAATAATAATATGACGTCCAATATTTGATAGGGAGAAACTGTTAAACTGTTTTCTCTAGAGTAGAATCTATTTTGATTACACAGAGAAATATAAAGAAAACCGGTATCATAAGGAAAATTTCCCCTAAAGATAAAATTGTATCGTATAGGTATTGTAGTGTATTGACGTTGTGTAAATATATTAAAACGAAATCTTTTAGATTAAATTAATTTTTTTTATTGTTGTTTCTGTTTAATTGTGTCTTTATTTACACACTTGATTGTCAATTATTCTTTGTATAAATTTTTTTTTATTGTGTTGTCATTTTAATTATTCATATTAAAATGTTAAATAAAAACTTATAAATGAAATGAGTTTATATTTACCAGGTTTTTCTTTTTGTATTCATTAAAAAAAATCACTAAAACTACTTGCAAAACAACTGTTTCCATGCATAAATGCTTAATGATGATGGAATTTTTTCTCTTCTTCAGTTAATTAAACTTTTTTTTTGACATTTATTTTTTTTTTAAAACTTTATCAAAATATTAACATCACAAGATAGATGATATTGTTGTACTGCATTATAAAATATAATTTGATTGTCATAATTTAAAAAAAAAATATATTTTTTTGCATTTAATTGTCTTCCCGACTGTCTATCTGTCTGTCTGTAAGTATGTATGTGGGCTAGAGATGAGCGATCCATTGATTTTTGAAGAACGTTGTTCTCAGTGAACGTTATTTATTAATCACTGTTCTTTAAAACAGTGATTGTGATCACAGTATTCCAATAATACAATAATGACAATAACGTATTTTATTAAGTCGTAAGAAAGAGACAACTAGATACATACTACGAAAAGACTACTAAACAAAATCAAAGTGGTGTCCAGTGTTGCCGTTTTTGGTTATTTCTAACCAAAATTGGTTATTTTTTGTTCAATGTGTAGATGTGTAGATTTTTCCCGGTTTCGGTTATTTATTTTTCTTATAAAAAGAGCTTTTGTTTTGTTTGTAGAAATGTATTAATTAGTAAGACTAAAATTTTATTTTGTTATTTTTTGTTTCTTTTCTTACTCTGTTGTATTAATTGTAATTTAAATTTGAAAAAAATAAAATAAAAAAACTGCGAATTTAGTTTTGGTTATATTTTTTCTTATTTGGTGATTTTTTTCACAAATGTTGGTTACAATACCTTTTTTTTCGTAGCACTGGTGGTGTCATCAATGTTATTATTTTTAATGTAATTTTTTTGTATATGAAGTTTGACAATTAAGTTTCACAGAAAGTTCATGTACAAACGACAAAAGTAAATAATCAAAACAAAATGAAATAAATTTGAGTATGTAACAATTTTGAAAGAACGACATTATTAGTACCTGTTATTTGGCAATTTCAATCACTGTAGTTACCAGTGAATTATCAATCACCGTGATTAAATCACAGGTTTGAAAATATCGCTCATCTCTAATGTGGGCCCCCTTTAGATTTCAGTCAATATAAAAATCTGTGATAACACTATGCGACAAAATACAAACAATTAAATACACCCGAGTAACTACCTAGTCTAAGTTGTTCAGTTAGTTGAGTAGAACCAAAGAATATGGATATATACTTTATTTTCTTTGGTAGAACTCAAAAATACTTTTTTTATTTTTCTCCAACCCTTCAAACTTGTTTTATTTGACAAAAACTGTTTTTTTGGACTTTACGCACAAATTTATTGATTACACAAACATTTCTGAACCGATGTCCAAAATTTAAACCCTATTAGGAAGGAGAGTGATGGGCCTTTAAAACGATGTACCTATTTATATTATTTGATTTAATATGCGCTGTGGGGTTTGATGAGGTAAACTTGACAAATGCGAATTTTTTTCATATTTTATCAAGTTTGTCCGTTCATAGTAGCAAACTTTAATTAAAAAATATGAATAAGTGATGACATTTTGAAAGAACATTATCTTGTGAAGAGATTGACACTTCGTTTGATCAAATGGGACAAAAATTACCCTAGTTATTCACCCTTATGGTGGTTGTCGTAGTCGTTTTTAGTCGACTGTCGTATTTGTAGTCGAATTTAAAACTCAATGGTATCGTGAAAACTTTACGACTACGTCAATTTTGTAAAAGAGCTGTAATGTAATAGACTGCTTAATTTTATTTGATTTTGAAGCAGCTTGTTACAAAATCTGTCAAGAACAACAGTTTTTTACAAAAATTAAAACAAAAATAAAATAACAAAAAAAAAAAAAAACAATAGTAAAAATAATTTCATTTCTTGTTTGGATATTTTTTAATTATGTTGAGCTTCGCATTTTATTCATCTTCAGAAGAAGATGAAGAAGAATTTTATGCTTCAGATGCTATTTAAAAAAAATTAAGGCAGCAAGGCGATATATTTTCCATGCCTAATAAGAAGTGAGTTTAAACATAGGTACACATTTTTCGTAAAAGAGATCTCATAAGCAAATTTATTCCAGATTTGTTAGTTATTTTAGGCTTAACAAAGAGGCCTTCAAATATGTTTTAACGACGATTTCTCCGAAATTGAAAATCCCAAGAAAGCAAACCGAAGTGTCCAAAGTGGTCAAGCTAACTGCTGCTTTAAGAATACTAGCTGAAGGAAAAAGAAGCTGGGAATAACTTAATGTCAACCTTTGTCAGTCTTCTGTAAGCGATTCCTTTCATGAATGCATAGAAGCTATATACATATAATGAATTTTGTCCTCATTGAATACTAATCCAGAGGAAAAATATGAAAAAAAACATTTTATTTTTAAAAACTGGATTTATTTTATTGAATTTACTTCGTCGTCGTGACTAAAAATGCTTACGACTGTTTTTGAAATATTCGACAGGCAAATACGACTACCTAGATACCGTTGTTGTAATAGATTTTTAATCAGTGTCGAATTTAGAGACGTTTTTGCCAACCACGATACCTTTTTTTAAAAACGCCTCAAATACGCCACATAAACGTCTACCACGATAAGGGTGATTACTTAAAGAGTCTAACAGTCGAGTTATATTTTTCATATATGTCATTTTTACCAAATGAACTTTTAGTTGAACAATTTTCAAAAGTTTTGACGGATCTTGATTTTTTATCACAAAATGTGTCAATTTCAGGTTTGAGCTACCAGCAGAAGTTGGCCAATGTTTGCCCAAAGAGAAATAATAATATTTGCAAAAAACACAAATATTATCCGACTTCTGGTTGTCGTGCAAACGTGAAATTGACACATTTTCCATCAAAACTTTTGGAAATGTTTCAACTAAAAGTTCATTTGATAAGATGATATATATGAAAAATATAGCACGACTGTTATACTATTTAAATTATAACTACGGTAATTTTTGTATGATTTGATCAAACGAAGTGTTAATCTCTTCACAAGTTAATGCACTTTCAGAAAGTTATCACTTATTTTATATTTTTTAATTAAATTTTGCAATTAAGAATAGCTAAACATGAAAAAATAAGAAAAAAAAAAATAATATTTTCCAAGTTTACCTCATCAAAACTCATAACATATAAGTTTGAACAAAACGTTTATGTATACCGTTTTAAGGGCTAATCTCTCCTTTTTCTAAAAATACTTTGGATTTTTAAAATAGGTTCAAACATATTTGGGTAATCAATAATTTTGTGTGAGAAGATCAAAAAAATAGTTTTTGTCAAATAAAACAAATTTGGGGGGTTCGAGAATAATACAAAAAGTATTTTTAAGTTCTACTTAACCTAGTGAAGAACTTAGACTATATAGTTATTCCGGTTTATTTTCACTGTCGCACCGTGTAATCATTTGTGTATGACAAGTTAAGATGGTGTTGAAAAAAAAAATCAAAAAAATTAAATCAAATAATAATAAATTTTTTATTAGACCTTTTAAACGAAAGGAATTAACACTTGATTTTTATGATTTTAGTATACGATGTTGATAAAGTTGTTGATTATATTGGTTTTCTTTACGTACATTTCAAAACAAACCATTAAAAATCCATTTAAGCCCATTTCGATGACGTTTACTTTTTATGTATATAGCGGGGGGTATCTATTGTCTTAGTTAGAACCGGTTAATGTTTGTCGGAGTTATAATTCATATTGTTTTTAATCGATTAAAATTATCGATAATGTCCAACAATAAATCGTAATTGTTTAATAAAAGATTTATGATTAAGAGAAAATTTCTTACGAATTTCACAATAAACGTTAAAGTTTAATTAGAAATTGTGGTAGAATTGAATTTTAAATATAACAACCTACATATGGTTAAACCCATGGTAGAATTGAATTTTAAATTGAACAACCTATGGTTAAGATACTAGTAAATATACTTTTCTATATGCCCACCCTCTGGTTGTCAAGAATTCATTTCTTCTTTTCATATTTAAACGCAGATGCATATGATATGACGAATATATCGATTTCTGATGAGAGGAAATTGACGAAGAAATATTGTTTCACATTTCGTTTTGACCTGGCGTTTGAACCGCGGCCTCACGTCTAATAAGCCAACACACTACCTACTGGACTACGGTGATCCTCTCAGCAGGTTTCTGGTTAAAATTTAGTCAGTAAGATTGCATTAAAAATTTTTTTTTTTCAAAAATCAGCCGTTCGGCGACGACTTTTAACTGTTGGAGCCGCCTCTCATTTGTAAAATTAACGCACACAACATAAGTGTGTGAAAAGTTAGGTCGTAATCCTGACTGAAGTGCTGAAATGATCAAATTATGTATGTACATACATATGTATGTATGTATGTATATACCAATTTCAGAATATCGATTTCATCAATTAAACCTCCACCTCCTGATGAGATCGTATTAGAGGTTTTACAGCTAAACATAGAAGACCCAATGTAGGGGTTCAGAGTATGTTTATGATTAACGCATGTGACTTCAAATTGGACAGTTGACAAGATTGTCTTTATTACCAAAGCTAAAGTTTTTAGGCCCATCAGTGTATTGCCAATCTTACTAATCTGCTCTTTCTTCACTAGTGGTAGCGACTCCAGTAACTTGAGTTTGTAATCTTTTGCCATCGACAAGGCAGTCGACGAGTGTATAGAGCAATAGGAGGTCTTTGTTAAAATTGCTGGCCTGCTACCGATCTGATTAGAGGAACTTTGTTGTAGTCTTTCGTTGCATATTGGAACTGTTAGAAAAATTTAATTTAGTGAACATCGTATTAGCCGAGTATCCAAATTTTTTCTACTGAGTACTTCATGTAACGAACAAAAAGTTTATGTTGGAGTCTGCGTAGCAAAGAAATGTAAAAATTAAAATGAACAAAACGAAGGTGAAGAACTGGAATTAAAATTCAGGAGCCTAAAATAATGCACGAAGATAGCATTAAGCATTTTTATGAGCAAAAAAAGTTCTCCAATAAATCAGACACAATTTTCGGTGTCATGCGTTTTGTTGACGATGGCTTGCACTTTTTGTCGATGGCTTCCATTTTTGAGTGATTACTTGCATTTTTTGGTTGATTACATGCATATTTTTTGGTGGTTAATTTGAATGTTTTTTTTTTTTGGCAAGTCATGCACTTTTTTGCCAACGACTAGAATTTTTTTTGATGACTTTTGGTCGACGACTTATATTTTTTTTTGTTGATGACTTGTATTTTTAGTCGCTGATAAAGATATCAGCTTCAGCTCCTATATTAGCTCGGGTACTAAGTACTGCCCGTCCGTAACAAAAACTGTTTTGCAATCCCTGATAGCATTGCTATCCAGCCCCCTCCATTCTATTTTTATCCCCAATTTATAAAGGGTATATTTGGTGAAAAATCCTGATCCTTCAACTTAATTATCTATTGTGAGGAAACAATTTATTTTCATGTTTGTTTGTTTTGTTTTAAAATTCAAAGAACACCCTTCATTTTTCTTCTAATTTTTCTCCAAATTCTTTCCTATTTTTGTAATTTTTAATCGATTTCTTTTTAAACTTTTACCAAACCTTTCAATTTCAGTTTCTGTTAACTTAACTTTCACTGTAAAAAAGAAAGAATATAACTTTCATAGCAAAATATTAAAAATACTACATATATTTTGAGTTTTAAATAAAATGTTTCTAAAGAAATATCGTGGCTTATATTTAATATATTTTATTAAATTTTATTTTATTAAAATAAAAAATTTTATAATTTTAAAATTTATAAAATTTTATTTTATTAACGTTCATGCGAAACGTTTTTATTAAGCTTAAAAATTTAAATAAATCATACGTCAGTCATGTTGTATAAAAATCATTATCAATCATACGCCGTGGTGTCTTTAGCATTTTATTAAATCGCAATTTAATTTCAGAAAGTTTACACATTTTAAATATTTTTCATTAGCAGTTAACAGACACACTTTAAAGGCATCAATCCAAAAATGATCGCAATCTTACTCCAAAAACTTATAAACAAAAGTACCTATAAGTACGACATAAATACGAGTATATAGGTAGTATGTCCGTCTTTGATTTCTATCAAATAGTAAGGATATTGTTTCTCTCGAGAATATTCTCAAAAACAGTCGTAGATACTAAAATCATGTTGATATCTCTGATCGTTGTGATTTACAACTCGTAGCCATACAAACATAAATGTTTCGCAATGGTACATGGTCGGGTCAAAAACAGATTTTGGGACAGGAGCGAGAGTTTCTGGTTCGAGCCATGAATGATGTCTGTGCTATCATAATATGTATGCAATTCAACTTGCATAGAAGGTACAAAGGACGGAACATAGCAGGTCTCTATGATAGTCAGAGCGCCCTACACACACTCTGTGATTATGAGCTTAAATCGAAGAGAGTTTGGGAAAGTTTAATCAGCTAGTTAGTGAAGATAGAGCAGTGGAGGGTAAGCTGAGTCGTAAATCATGTAAGAAGTCACAACAATATTCAGGCAGATGAGTTTGCTAGGAAGAAAGTTTGCAAGCCGGAGGAGGGGGTATAGATGTTTGGAAAGGTATACTCAATGAAAGGAAAGATAAAGAGAGGCAAACACTTAAAAAAATGGGTTTGAGGCAATCAAACCTCTTGTTGGGAAATGTTAGGAAATAGTAAACAAAAAGAAATATTAAAAAAAAAATTCTTTCGGCGACTTCCTCTCTACGGTCTTCTGGCAAAAATTCTGGGCGTGCAATAAAATTTCCACGAAAAGTTACTCAAAAATCTGTAGTTCGGAGTCGATCCTGCTACTAATGTATAAAATTAACACACACATGGGTGGTTGGAAAAAATAGATTGTAATCCTGACTACAGAGTTGTTATAACCAATTCCACTTCGAAAATTATTTAAAAATGCCGCATGTCCTCACAGTAGTAAGACATTCGTCTTTCGGTGTTGGATAAGATACAGAGTCAACAGTGTTTTTGTAAAGCCGGCGCAATAAAAACTTCTTCTACAGCAACGCTGGAGGCTTTGTTAAATATATGTCCGTTGAGATCCAGAGTTTTGGAGACTATGGCCTCAATAGTTATTGAGAGACAAGTCTAATCATTCATCTGAGGATTTTGATTTTGGCCGTAATCCGAGCACTAGGCTCTTATAATGTTAACTCAGAAACAGTTAATAGAAAAACAAACAGAGGCAAAAAACTAACGCTACGCTGGGTGGCAGCTCATGTAGAACTGCAGGGCAATGAGCAGGTGAATAACCTTGCTAGGAGGGAAGCTTCCATTTCACTGATGGTGTCAGAACATTTTTGTGTTTTGCTCCACAGACATATGCTTGAAAGCGAAAGAGCTTTAGAACAAAGGCTGTACTCACACAAGGCATTCTTCCGCCTTAGTACGAAATACATGAAGATCTCGACATAAGCATAATTGCCATATTGTGAGCGAAGACAATCCTCAAGCCATTAACGAATCATCGTTATTACATCCATTAAAATTGACTGTTTCGTGGTTCTTATTTCTTTCCAAATAAGCAAGGAACTGTCGTTACAACAGTTTGGTGACAACATTCCTTTTAGAGGTGGTTCAGCTCACTGGTTCCCTTGTTAGTGTGATTCAACGCTTCTGGGTAGTTCTAATGTGACGTATGTGACGACACATCAGAAACTAATGAAGCGTTCGAAGCTAATATGCAAGTCAGAACTGATGACATACGGTTAGATTTAATTGAAAAAGTAGAAAAAAAATTGGGACTACTTAACTCATAGCTCTCTAACTACTTAACCTTTTATTATAATATTGAATGAGAATAAATTTCTATTTTTTCAATTAATATCTATCACTTACATGAGTTTTTCCACTGTTGAAATTTGTGATAAAGAAAACAGGCGCATATAAAAAATATTACAGATACTATAAGTAGCGTTAAAATAACCCCGATCCATATATCGCTGACTACACGGGAATATTCCATTTCCTCGAGACCGTGAGCATGTGTAACATGTGGCGGTCCAGCACGGCTAGAGGCAATTGGATCACCCAATAAATCGCCGCTGCCTAAAGTCACTTCCAGAGCTTTATGATCCACCGATATGTTATCGAGTGTGGCATCAACACCCAATGCCAGCTGTTCTAATTTATTAATCAACACCGAATAGTTTTGAATCAAATCAAAATTTTGTATTTCAAAACGATCGGTACTGTTACGATTCGTTAAGATTTGTACATCGGCCATGGTTTATTGTTATTTATGTACACTTATTAAGTAGATTTTTAGTGTTTATTATTATTTTCTTCTTCTTGTTCTTCTTTTTCGTTCTAACTTTATCTGTTTGTTTTATTTCACTTGTTTTTCTCTATTTTATTCACTTTTCTTTCACCGTCTTTATTTGTTCGATGTCATTTTGTGACTGAATTCTGGCTCGTTAACTGTTGTTTTTTCGCTCGCAACTCGTAAAAACTTGAATCTTTATTTGTGAATCGATTCGTATTTTTTTTCAATAATATTTTTGTAATATTCAGTCTTAATGTAGTATAACATATATACTAGATTCAAGTTTTTTTTTTGTTCAGTCAGTATATGTTTTTTATAAAACAAAGTTTTTATTTCATACTTTTTACTTTTATAAGTCGTAGATTTTTGGTTAACGCTTCATTAGCAGCATTTAGCATAGAAATGTTAATTAATTTTGTTTAAAAATTTTTAATTTAAATATTGTATATACTTTTATTGTACGTATCATATATATGTAAATATATATTTTTTTAATTTACAATCACATTATTTTTTTTTTTTTTATTGCTAAAAATAATATAAAAAATTGCTTAAAAATTTCACAAAAAAATCAAATTTTTAATTCAAATTCTGATGTCTTTCAACTTACATTAGCACTTTTCAATATTTTCTACAACTTTTTTAATTTTTATAACCGCGTTTAAGTCGAATTCAATGTGCCATACAATCTCTAATAATTTCCCGTATTTATTAAAAATTATTTACTTAATATTTACTGTCTGTCACTGTACATACTAATTAAACTAAAGTACTTAATTTCTCACTTTACTTAACTGGTCATTACAACTATTTAGTCACAGCGCTCCCTACACTAAACGACAGTGACAACAGCAATGGACGAACTCAGACACAACAGGGTTATCACTCAGCATCCACCACCAATCTCGGATAATGAAAGGCAGCTACCCAGGGTTACTAGAACCATCCTGGCCCAGCTAAGATCAAAATGGTCGAACATCCTTAACAGCTATAGGGCAAGGATTATTCCGGGGACCTTGCATCGCTGCCCCTCATACAATCAAACACCACATTATACGGTGCACCTCTTCGGTTGCTCCAAAACTTGATACTAATTACAAGCATCACAAATTTTTTTTAAATATGACAGAAGTCGGTGTATTTTAATAGGTAGTGTATTGGCCCATTAGAGAGAGCCCGTATGTTAAACAAATTGTATGTTAAATAAAATTGCCTTGAAAAGTTTCTCAACTGTCTCGTGCGGATTCGATGTTTTATCACTCATGTAATAAAATTAACACACATAACATGTGGTGGTGCGAGAAGCTAGATTGTAGTAATCTCTAAAAGGTTGTAATCCTTACTAGCGATTTGTAATGATCAATTAAGTAAATAAGTAAGGAAATCAGTTATCAACGCACGATATCTTGCCGCATTGAATGTAACATTGCGATTTTCATTGTTCTTAAAGAAGCACGATCCAATTATGCCACTGGCCCACAAAAACACATTTCACCCACATTGCATGCGTTGTTCGTCTATTACCAGCTTTACTGAACATATTTGGCATGGGTACATGGCACGAAGCTTTTTTAAACAGAAAAGGATTACATTGAATTACCCGTTAATATGATGTTCTCTGTGTTCATGTTGCTTTTTTCATGATTTTGTTCTTCTTGATATTTATCTCAAGCCTTTTGTGGTAGAGTTAAGTGAACGTACGCGGAACGTAAAGCAACGTACGTTCGTTTCTAGATTGTGAAAGGCAATGAGAACGATTACCTAAGCTTAATTTAATTTATGTAGGCATTTGCTTTATTTTTGTATGCTATAAACATACATACGTCCCTTCTGTTACGTTGCGTAATCGTTTGGCTAATTCTACCTTTACATTACGCGCTAATACTTTCAGAGCTTTTTGTTTTTCTTGCATTTTGAAAATCTAGTGTTGGAATAGGCAAGTTTTTTCTCGTAAGAGGTAGGTTGGAGTGGTAGCTTTGATTACCAAAGCTTACTTGAGCGCACATGGTGGTCCGTTGTGACGCCACAGGAAAGCGCAGACAAACCGAAACTAATTGAAGAAATTGGTCATCGCGGGGGCTGCACGCTAAAGTACGACTACTTTATGCTGGAAACTAGCCTGAAACATTAATAAACAAAGCTGTATCCTGGATGATATCCCATGATGATTCCCAATAAGAGACTCCAAGTTATTTTGTTTTCTGTGAATGGACTTTACTTATGATACATCCATTTCTATGGAGAACAATTCAGATGATAAAGGCCATCCCTTTTTTACTTCAATGTTGCATGAAATTATTGTAATACAATCTAGCGTTACCTGGTAAAGTCACGTGTTGAAAATAAATGAATTTCCTATTTAAAAGAAACTTTTCTTTGTCGATATGAACTTGAATTGTAGAGCACAACTTAGCCGAGTTTGGCTACCCATAACGTTCTTATTTATTTTATTTATTTTTTAATCAACTTTATTTATAATGTTTGCATTGTAGACTATGTATGTGCTAAAATTGACATCAACTTTTAATGTTTTACTATTTAAACTTAAAATTTATTTAAAAATGTCTTAAACGTATAATTTGTCTCTAATTGCTAAACAGTCATGAAAAATATGTTTAGTATTTAGAAATAAAAGACTTTATTTTTTAAATTGATTTCCAAATTGAAAGAAAATTATTGAAGTATGTATGTATGTTAACATAAGCGTTTGTCATTTGTTGAACAGTCTTCATTAAATAGAATTTTTAAACGAATTTTTATGTCTTTAACAGAAAATAATTTCAAATACCATATGACTAGTGCCTACCAGTGTGCCATATGACTGTCTAACAGATGTGTGTTATAAAAAGTATACGAAATTAATTCATTTCATATTGGTTTATTTAAAAGGTTTCATGTTTTAGACCTGCCATTTAGAAAATAAAAAATGTAAATATTATTTAAGAAAATTAATGTATTTTAATATCTTTCTTTTTTTTAGTCTCATTGGAGATTAATATTAATGTCATTCTTTTTTAATATTGTTACTCAATTTGCTTATTATTATATATAAATAGATTGCAAATAAATATATGGAAAACAAAAAAAAAATTTTGTTTGGTTTATGTAAATTAGAAATGATTTTAAAATTATACAAAATAAATAAGACATTTAAATACAATTTGAATAATTGGTAACAGCTGATTATCAAATTTTTAATACCTTATAAAACTACGCTTTAGATTACAAAAATGGGAGCGCCGAAATAAAGAGTGATTTTCGAAACCTTAAGACTACTCGCCGTAGTCTAGTAGGTAGTGTGTTGGCTTATTAGACGTAAAGCCAGGGTTCGAACCCCAGGCCAGACATCAAAACAAAAATACAAAAAGTATTTCTTCGGCGATTTCCCCTCAGCAGATTTCTGGCAAAAACTCTGAGAGTAAATAAAATTGCCATGAAAAGTTTCTCAAAAAATCTGTCGTTCGGAGTCGACTTTAAACTGTAGGTCCCGCTACTTATGTATAAAATTAACGCGCACACAACATAAGTGGTGTGAGAAACTAGGTCAATAATCCTGACTGAAGGGTTGTAATGACCAATTATGTATGTAAGACTGAAAAAAACTAAAAATTTGCTAAACTTAATGTAAGACGGATTTGCAGCGATAAATGATTGACAGCCATTTGCTTTTTAAAGATTATTTCATATATCAGACGTACCGGTATGAATTGCATGGTTTTTTTGTGTTAAAAAAATACAGATTTTTAAGGGGAAAGTACAAAACATTTTATTCAAAGTATTGGCCACTAAATTTCAGGCAATATGTGGATTCTACACTAATAAAACTGTTCTTCTGTTAAAGCATGCAATTTTTGAAATCCTCGTAGTTATCAAAGTGCTCAGCCAATGCATGTCCCATCAATAGAAATAAATATTAATTGGAAGGAGCCAAATTTGGTATGTATGGCAAGTGGGGTAGGATGTCCCATCCTAACGTTTCGATTATATTTTGAACCAGATCGATAAAAGTTGTTGAATTTTACTGACTTAACGTCGTACGATGTTTTCCTCTGGGATTTTGTGAAATATCAGTTCCGAGATCCAACGCTTGTGAGAGCTTGTGAAAATGCCTGCCAGAAATAGAGCTTGTGAAAATCCCTGTCAGCATAACCGTGGCGGGCAGTTGATGGATACTTTATTCATACTTAATCGAAACATGTCTTCTTTACAAAAGAATACAAAATCTAAAAACCAACATCAGAAATACGTGTTTTTATTTTGCAATGAGAATCTAAGACACCTTTTATTATCAGGTCAAAACTTGTGTAGATCCGTAGATTTATATAACTTAGTTTGTAAATGGCTAAGGTGAGTTGGCTTTAAGATTTAATAAGTTTTTCAACCGTGACATATCAATTAATATCGGCACATTAATTTGTATTACGCTCTACAACAAATAGATGTACAACACTGCGTCCTCTTTAGACGAATTGGAAAAATAAAATTACTGATGCAGTGCTTTTAACGAAGAATTGAATTGATAGGCACTTAGGAAATTATCTTTAAACATTTGGTTATAAGCAAAAACTAAAAAAAAATCGTTTATATTTTCTATCATTTATTCATTTATTTAAAATGTTTATTTCAATCATTTTTAAGTGAATTTTATTGAATTTTAAAAAAATATTTTTAAAAGCCAACCAAGTGTATGTAAATAAATAAAACACTTGCACTTTATGAATCTGACACATACTCGTACGTGAATACATACATACTTATGTACGTCCACTCACATGTGTAGAGTTTGTTTTTATTTGCTGATGTTGTTGTTGTTGTCGTTTATTTTATTATTTTTCAACTTGATGAGATATTGACATAATTTAAATTAATTTATTTACTTTATTGATTAACAGCGATTTTGTTGTTGTTCGTATTTATTTTTCTGTATTTTTTTTTTTGCAAACATTTTGAAAATTTCATCGACAAAATCACAAAAAAAAACAATTACAGTGTATTTTAAAAAATATGACATTATTTATGACATGTGGTCAACGATAATCTGTCAAAATGACAGCTGTCAGGTAAAATATTTTAGTTGAGAATGGAAAAAACAACGAAAATAAAAAACATAAAAATATAAACAGGCAAGGTAGACGAAGGGAACCAATAGTTGGAACTGGTTTGGAAAAACAACTGACAACGTCAATGTAATGTGGTTCCTACAAGTTTGTATTGATTGTACAACATAAGCAAGTCGAAATGGTTGAAGAATTTTTTATTCAACCGATGATCGAAAATTTACAAATAAAGTTGGTTGCAAACTTGAAACGTGTGAAGGGAACGAGTAACTTAATTATTCGACTATGTTGTGCAACTAATCGCAACGTGTTGCGGCCGCATCAGATGTATTACGTTCAATTTAATATAACATTATATTATATTATAGTGTTTTAAGAAAGTTTTTTGGCGGTCTATGACTAACCATTACAGTACTCTCTGCTAATGAAAGTCTAAAATTTAGACTCTAAATGGCTATGTGGGCTTTGCTTATAGTGGGTGATTTTTTTAACTATTTGGATTTCGATAATTTTAAAATAAAATTTAGACAATTTTCTAAAGCTTGTATTTTTGACTATGTATTTTTGTAACCGTATGGCAGTTTAACTTGGTTAAACTCTTCCATTTTGAGCAACAAAAAGTCAATAATCGTCGCACAGTGTTACGAGGAGACTTTAGTTATGGAACATTATCCTCAACACTCTGTTGCATTATGCAGACTATGTGATAGCAGCAACTACAGACGAAGATCCAAGACTTCTGGAAATTTTAGAACTTACGCTGAGCTTACTGTCGAAGTGGTGCAACGAAATTAGAGTGGGAGTTAACTCAACAAAGACAGAGTTAGTAATATTTCCATGATACAATGTCCCATAATTTTCAATCCCTCCTATCAATTGAGTAGCTCTCACTCTATTCAATAACGCCAATTATCTTTGAATCATATTGGTAAACAGTCTGAATTGGAATATGAATGTACAATCCAAAACTACTAAGGCCGCAACTATTCTTTATTTTTGCCAAAAAGCCGAAATTGAGGTATCAACTCTAGAATGCTTTGTAATCAAATCAACTTTATTCTATCAGCCTGTTTGGTGGTTGGCTTTGAAGAAAGGAAACCGTGAGCAATATGGCAATCATGATAACAGGTTTTCTTAGATCGTCATCTGCTATCACAAGACATTCTGGAGAAACAAGTGACTGCGAATGCGACAATGAGCACTACAAGAGTATGGAATATAGAATCTATTGTCATGTTAAAACCTAGGATCTATGATGTAGTTGATTTGGTTATATTTTTTTACATGATGTCTCCAACCAAGTTCGAATTTGGCCTTTAAATATATCAATACTGGATATATCCTAATATGATAACCGTTTACAATTTTCAGAAGTCAAGAATTTCCTGACGGATTCAGATCACATAACAAAGGCGGATGTATGATCTTTTTAAAGACGCTGGATTGTCCCTTGAACTACCCGATTAAGCAATTTATTAATTTGAAATAATATTCTATCCCTGTTTATTCACATGATTTGTATATTTTTTTGAATATTTTAAAAAATTCTTTACTCAGTAGGAAATAAAAAATGGTCAGTCACTTACGCAAAGCAAAATGTGTATTGCTAGTCAAAGCCAAAAAAATGTGTTTTTGCTGGAATTTTTTCATTTTTTTCTCGACAATTTATTAAAAAAAAACAATCGTTTAAGTGTTTTATAAACAAATCATGATTAATTGATTGTATTGCATTAATTTTATTATTTTTAAATACACAAATAATTAAATTACCAGAAATCACCGTATGTGTGTGATTTTTTGTTCGTAATATTTTGGGACTTGTTTTTTTAAATTTTTAGAAATATTTTTTTTATTGAGAATAACGAAATTCTAAAAAGCAATAAAATTAAAATGCTAAGAACATATTAATGTAATAAGTTTCTATATAAAATTAAATTTTATTTTTAAAATTAGAAAAAGTTATATATAGTATGTAGATTTAATTATTAATTATTGGAAATCAATATTTATATTGTGTCAACCTTATGCACAAATTGCAATACCTTTGGTAATACTGATTACGTCAGACAACACTTTAAAGTGTGAAATTCTAAGCTTTACTTTGCTACAAGACCTTATTAACATCAAGTTTTCTTCTTTAACACGTTGACTGCCGCTGCAATTTTCAGAAAACTGACCAAAACAACTCGATTTTTTCACATTAGTGAGTATGAAATAACTCGTAGTTTGGCACCCTAGAAGGGAAAGCAATCTACGAGTTATCTCGTAGTTGGCAGTCAACGTGTTAAAAAGTTTTTAACGTTTAGAAATTATTAAACATTTCCGACATATTTTGCTTTTCTTAAATAGAAAAGTTAAGAATATGTCTCAGGTCGCTAAAAAAAATTTGTGAAATTTGCGGAAACTTAGGATCTTCAAACTTCTGAAATTTGACAGTTAATAAAAGCCATATTTGTGAAACTAAGGGCCATTATTTCAACTTTCCGTTAACTAAAGGGAGGGTTATAACGGGCAAATAAATTGTTTTTCATTATTATAAGTGGACAATAAGGTAGAAGTGAAGCGTTAAGCTAAAGGGAGGATCATCCTGCTGGTAACTTTTAAAGTTAAGTTTATGTTTGAACTTGCCGTATTATATATTATTTTCAATACGGCAACTTCAAATTTAAACAAAGTAAGCCTATACAACAACAAAAAAAACGAAGTCCGTCGTTGCCACTGCTTTAAAAAAAAACTTGTTTAATTGAGCAGTTTTATCGACATTGCTCCGGCACTGCCATATTTTTGAAAAAGTTAGCTTTATTTTATCTATAAGTTGTAATAACGAAAATATGTTCCCTTTAGCAAAAGTTACTTTTAACTAAACCCAACTATAACGGCAAGTTGTAATAATGGCCCTAAATCTGTTAAATTAGTTGTCATTTATTCAGTCTTTTTTGCCAAATCACCATTGGGTCGGGAGCAGTTGGCAATTGTCCCTGATTTTCATCGAAAAACCTTCTTCTGCTATGAGTTCCATTTCTGGATGTAAAACTTGAGAGAAGAACAGTCCACTTGAGAAAAAAGAGCGTCCAATGCATATCGAAAAGTGTTACAGTTTGGTGAAGATTTTGGCCTAGCGACATCATCAGTCCATATTTCTTTGAGAAAGACGTTGGTCAAGTTATCACTGTTGACGGCCAGTACAATAGGTTTGACGATTACCAATTTCTTTTGGCCTGAATTGTTTGATTTGTATACCAAGGATATGTGGTTTCAACAGGAGGACGCTATCTGCCAAACAGCACACGCTACATTGAATAATCTGCATAATCGACTTGAAATGTGGTCAAATCACGTGGAGGTGATGTGAACTGGCGATTTGACCACCAGGTTTACTAATGTGGCATTTGTCAAGCATAGTAAGTATACATCGAATCAGGGAATAAACAGCAGCATATTTTTAATCATCGTTTTAAAGATGGCGATTTTTTTTTTTGTATCAGAAAAAGTGCTGGAGACTTGCATCGAATGCTTGTAGAATCATATGATCATGCTCTATCAGAAACAACATGCAGAATATGTTTTGAATGGTTCAGAAATAACGATTTTGAATGAAAAACCTGGAAGATAACCATGTAGCCTACAATGGGCAGTACTTTAAATAAAATGTTTTTTAATTTCCATTAAAAATTAGTTTTTTACTTTCACAAAAAAAAAAATACGTTCGATTGTTCTGTTCTAAGGACTCCTTTAAATATAATGGAATTTCATATTCTGAGAAAATTGATATGAACTTCCATTAGAGTTCATATTAAAATATTAATATTATTTAATGATATATTAAAAAAAAGTATAAAATTATGATAAAGTGGACATGGCTATAATAAGGAATTGTTTTTATTTTTTTTTTTTGTTATAAAAACATTACAGAGCAAGTATTTTTTTATTATCAATCAATTATCAATTTCCCGAATTGTTTTCTCTTGGGATACATTAGTGCCTCACAGATTTTTAGAATGTATTCTCAATATCACAGAGTCTACATGTTTTGAACTAACCACACGTTATTTATGGCTAGTTTGAAGCATAACTCAAATCTCTTTATGTTGTAATTCCAAAACAAAAGATTTGATTGCCTTAAAGCTATTTGTTGGTGTCAATTTAAATAGACATGAGGATTCAATGTCGATTCAGTAGAAACTCTGAATGGTTGACTCTGAAATAGGGAGAATATAAAACTGAGGTATAATTATAGGCAACCTATTTGTCCTAAGTGTGTCTATCGCAAAGTATAAAAACGTTTTATTTCACGGTGAGGAAGTTTACAACACTTAGGGCCATTATTACAACTTGCCGTTAAACTTGAGTTTAGTTAAAGGTACCTTTAGCTAAAAGGAACTGTAAAGTTACCTTTAACTAAAAGGAACTGTAAAGTTACCTTTAACTAAAAGGAACTGTAAAGTTACCTTTAACTTTGGTTATTATTTTCGTTATTACAACTTACAGATAAAATAAAATTAACTTTTTAAAAAAATATAGTAGTGCTGGAGCAATGTCGATAACACTGCTCAATTGAACAAGTTTTTTTTAAATGCAGTGTCAATGATGGGCTTAGTTATTTTGTTGTATAAGCTCATTTTGTCGCCGTAGTCTAGTAGGTAGTGTGTTGGCTTATTAGATTGAAGGCCCGAGTTCAAATCCCAGGTCAGACATCAAAACGAAAATATGAAAATATTTCTTCGGCGACTTCCTCTCAGCAGATTTCTGGCAAAAACTCTGAGTGTAAATAAAATTGCCATGAAAAGCTTCTCAAATATCTTTCGTTCGGAGTCGACTTTAAATTGTACGTCCCGACACTCAAGTATAAAATTAACACACATAACATATGTAAGTGGTGTGAGAAGCTAGGTTGTAATCCACACTGAAGGGTTGTAATGACCAATTATGTTATGTATGTATGGCAAGTTCAAACATAAACTTAACTTTAAAAGTTACCGGTAGGATGATCCTCCCTTTAGCTTAACGCTCACTTATATCATATTGTCCACTTATAATAATGTAAAACAATTTATCTGCCCGTTAAAATCCTGCCTTTAGTTAACGGCAAGTTGTAATAATGACCCTTAGTTGTTTCTTAACTTTTTAAATAAAATAAATAAAATAAATGTTTCACAAGTATTTATCGCATGCTATTAATTAATATGCATTGAAAAAAAATTGTATTTTAAAATGGAAAAATAATGCTTTCATATTGCAAAATAGAAAATTTTACAAAAACATTTCGCATATTGTTGTGAAATTTGTTTATTTTAGTTGTTTTATTTTTAATAAAATAAATTATAATTTAATTTTATATCATAACAACAACAAAAAAAAATAGAATGATTTTATTTGAACAAGTGTTATTTTGATTTGATTCTATTTGATTTGAATTTTAATTAATATTCAATGAATGATGTTCTTTCTATTGACTATTTCTATCTCTTTTAAAAATGTTTTTTTTTATTATATTTTTATGATCTGTTTTGATTTTATTTGTTCAATAAAAAAAATTATTTATTTTATTATGATCAAGTTGTTGTTTTTGTTAGGTTTTTTTTGTTGTTGTCAAGGAATATCACTTGGTATTTAATTTATTTATAAATCGTTTTATTAAAAATAAAATAAAACAAAAAATAATCTTATTTGCTTGACATATTTGTTATGTTTTTAAACATAATTTTGAATAAAATAGAAACTGATGAGATAATAAAAAAAAGTAATTATAAACTTAAGGGCCAATGTTTTGTTTTTGTTTTTAAAGATTATTTTTAAGTGGTTTAAAAAATAACTCAATTCAAATATAATTTTGACACCAAAACATATCGAGTAATAAATTAACAGGCAAAGTTAGGTATTCGATGCAATTATTGAATTCGAAAAAAATTTTAAACCATGAGAACTCTATTAAGCAGAGTCTTAAACGTTACTTATAAAAAATAAAGTACTTTGCAGTTTTAAATCTGATCCTTGAAGGAAGCGGAATGCATCGTTGTCTCACTCTATGAGACAATGTCTGGTAGTCACAGACATACTTATCAGGTAACCTATGCGTCTACTGTCAAGTTGGGGTCATATCTGCTTGACTATCCGGCAGCCACTCTTAACCGTCCATGTAACATTTACGTAGTACAATCTCCCTCTAAAAAACTTCATAACCAACACCCTTTGCATTTTAAATTTTGGAATCAGCGTATTATAGAACCGATCGGGAAGTACAAACGAGGTTGTATAGTCTACTCTCCGTTTAGGGATCATCGCAAATATTTTCATGTCTTTGCGAAGTACTCTACTCTATGGTTGTTTTATGCGACGCTATTTCCCCATCAACTAAATCCAAAGGTGGTTAGTTCGAAATCACCTCAAGGACTCTATTTGGCGAACACTAGTACGTAAAGCACCGGAAATATATACTGCGACATTTTTCGCGAAACACTTAATATCATCAGGCGTGCTTTCATCAGACACAGTAAGTCAAACTTATTATACTGAATTCAATGTTTTTGAAGCCGTCTTAGTCTAGTAGGTAATGTGTTGCTTTATAAGACGTGAGCCCGTGGTTCCAACCTCATCACAGGCATCTAGAACTAAATGAAATATGAAAAAAAAATATATCTTCGGCGACTACCACTCAGCAGTCTTCTGGCAAAAACTCTGAGAGTAAAATAAAATTGCAATGAAAAGTTTTTCAAAAATTTTAACGTTGAACGAATGATTCTGCAGTGAAATGATGGAGTCACGTTTTTCATTGCAACATATCCACGCATACAGTAAGGTTTTAAATTCGACCTTTAAGCTCAGAATCATCAATTTGTTTTGTCTTTTTTGATTGTGAACTCGTGGAGCACCCACTGTAAACAGAGCTTTCGCATACTCAAATATTCAGGCATGATACATACATTCCCTTAGATATATTTAGAGCCTCAGATATTCCGATCTATTTCACTTTGCGGTCATTTAAAATTATTTTGTCGACTTTTGTGAACGACCAATAAATCATGGTACTCATTTTGTCTCGTTTAAGCTTAGCAGACCCTTTCTAAACTGTTGATTTTCCTGCTGCAAATTCCGAATAATGCTTATCAAGCCAAATTTAAAAGTATTTTTTTGCTTTCCAAACACTCGAAATTCATTTCTATCCATTTTCTTTAAACTAACAAAAGTTGCTTCATTAAAATGCTCAAATGTCACGAACTTATTGTCCGACAGCTCGAAAATTTGTGCACGGACTTAATACAATAGGCCACGAGATTTTTGTTTTTTACAATGGAAGCATCAGTCAACTGTGGTGTTAAACAAAGATGAGCTTCCCATGCCAAGTCAAATGTTCACCTTCGTGCTGGATGAATTCATGAGAGAGAGAGAGGTACGTATCCAAACATTAAGAATTTCATTATGGTATCATTATACCCAATTTAAATAAAACTAAACAAGCATTTCTGTCTTAGAATGTTTAGAATGCGATTGAATTAATATTAAAGTTTTAGTTTTTCCTCCTCTTTATCCATTATATGCTAAAGAATAGAAGACGTTTATAAATAAAACTAATTTGCATTAACATAAAAGCCTTTGTATCGATTTCAATTAATTTTTTAAATTTTATACGGTAATTGCATCTTTCTGGAAATTTAAACTCGTTTTAATTTATAAGATTCTACTGCATTAAGTAATTTAAAAATTACTTCTACTTTCGCTTAAAAATAGTAGCAGTTGCCAACTAATTTGAAGCAGTTTTTAAAATATCGGAACAATTAAGCAATGTTATGGTCTTTGGAGCACTACATTATACCACACTACACACAATATGATACCACACTATGACTTCTCAAAGCAGTTCGGAACATCCATTTCGAAAAGAGAGTGTAATGTAACAGAGATTTTCACGGGTGGTTAAATGAAATTATGGATGGTGGAACTTTTTCAGAGTGAGTAGACATAACTAACGTAAACCTGCTGCGTTTTCAATGGGGAAATTTTGGCTATTCAGTTGGGATAAGGATCATTAAGAATGAAATTATTCTTAGAAAGGATATTAGTCTAGTTAGTTATGTGAGAACAAGGTTCTCCAAGAGGATTTATGACTGTCGGGAATCTCTATCTCTGCGATAGAGGAGCGGTACGACATTCTTATATATCATAAGAATACCGGGGCAAAGCGGTATTTTATAGTGAATAGGCGTGGCACAATCATTCAACGCTGAGGTAAGTTCTCTACTTGGCGAACACATTTGAAGACCAGCGAACTTATACTTATCAACGTAGTTATCGATTTCTCACGTCCCAAGTCAGAAACGCTGAATGGTCGTCTTAGAAATAGTGGAAATAGAAATAATAATAATAAATAATAATAGACAATGAGTGTGTCTATTCCAACTTCTTGGGTTGACAGCATGAATGGAATGAATGGAAAGTGTTATTTTTTCCGATAAAAATTGTATGATTTAGATAGTCCCTGCTACAGTTGACGCAGGCATGGCCTGAATGAAACAAATGTTGTATGATCCAATCGAAATTGTGGTGACGGAAACGATATGATGTAGCAAGTATTATGTAATAATTTCAATATTTCTGTTTTCTGCATTACCACCAAACTGAAGACAGGAACATGTTCGAAGTAAGATGTCTGTTCAACGTTCACATCAGGAAGGAACACCCTGTAAATTAGTTAGCGGTTCTTTTTTTCTCTCTTTTATTTTTTTTCATATCTTTGCTTTGTCTTGAATTCTTCTTAACATTTTTTTTCTTCCATTACAACTTAACATTAAAATATTTTTTGCATAGACACTCACTCTTGTTTCGATAGTCAAACAAATAACATAAATTGTGAATTCTAAAATTAAACATACAAACAAAAACAAAACTGTGACTCTTTTTCTCTCTAAATGAAACAAAAAATAAATAAAGTGTAAAGACATAAACTTAAGGCATAAATTGTGAACAAACAAATAAACAACAAATGTGAACTTACAAAAAAATGAACAAATAAAACAACAAAAAACCACATAAGAATTTAAAATTTGAATTTAATAAATTGAATTTAAACAAAACCAAAGGCATTTTTATTTTAACAAAAACAAAATTATAAGAACAAAAAAAAAGACGAACCAGCGCAACACACAACATCCATCATTAAACATTTTTTGGTCACTTCGACCCGTATAAAGTGAAAGTGTTATAAACAATAACAAAAAGTCGCTTAAAAATTAAAAAATATTAAAAAAGCACAAAATAAATAACGGTTTAGAAACAGTTGAATTTTTTATGAAAAAAATAGAATCCACAAGCAAAGTGGAAAGAACGAGAAAAAGATCCAACAACACAACACCAGACACAAACAACAAGAGACCCAGAATAAAAAGTAGCGGTTCAAAAGAAGACACAACAACAACAAGTAAGTGTAATAGCTCTTTTTAGAAAATAAATAAAAAATAAAAAGAAAAAGAACATAACAAAAAAGGGTTACCACCCATACTTTTTTTTATAATTTTCTGGGGAAACAAAATAACTCCATACTAATAACTGAACGTGAAATTAATTATTATTTTTGACATATCTTGTTGTGAAATCGCTAGCAGGGACTTTTTAGACTCAAATTAATCCTTAATTTTTATCGATTTAAATTTTAACCCATAACAATGGCACTTGATAAATTTGTAAATTGTACAAATGACCTTTTGGATTTTGAAACAGAATATACACAAAGTGCGGCCGAAAACAACATTCACTCTCTTGAGGTACTTCGGGTCGAACTTGATTTTATATGGTCACAAGTCAAAAGGACGTATGGAGAGTGTAGGGACATAAAAGACGATTCAAAGGAAAAACCCATCGATAAAGATAAGCTTCGTAACCGTTATAAAAAAGTTTTTTCTGCCTACAAAACGTGTTTAGGGTCAATTAATGCGGAAATTCAAGCCCTATCGAATCCAAGGAAGGAAGAGCGGATTTCTGCTGTTGAGAATCAACCACAGGAGAATCATGACATCTCATTTGTGCGGCTACCACCTTGCGACACGGACACATTTTATGGAGATTTTTTGACATGGCCTACCTTCCGCGATCTCTTTACGGCATTATATATAAATAATTCTAGACTTAGCAAAATTGAGAAACTTTTTCATCTGATACAAAAGACTGGAGGAGATGCTAGGAAAATAGTTTCAAATGCCCCATTGACCAACCAGGGCTTCGACATAGCCTGGAAAAATCTTGTGGCCCAATACGAAAATAATCGGATTCAAGTAAATGAACAATTAAAAATTTTATTTGATCTTCCGAACGTAGCTGAAGACTCAGGCTCATCGATTCAAAAACTTCAGCGAACAGTCAATGGATGTATTCAGGCATTGAATGCATTAGGTATAGAAACCGCCACATGGGATCCACTTCTGGTATATATTTGCTCAACAAAGCTCCCTCGGACTCTTTTAAAAGAATTTGAAAATTCACTTCAGGAAATTACAAAAGTTCCAACTTGGGAACAATTCAATACTTTCTTGACACACAATTCTAAGACTCTGGAATCCATAGAGGCCATCACACAATCAAATTCAAAGTCAGAACAATCAAGAAAGGATAATTTGAAATCTAGGCCAAAACGAGTTCACACTTTTCACTTAAATACGACCCAAAATGAAACTGGGTCGAAAAATATAAAATTTTTAAATACAAATAGGGCACAGAAACATGACTCAAATTACAAATGCCAACATTGTAAAGAGTCTCATCAATTGTGGTCTTGCCCCAAGTTCTTAGAAAAGAACGTTAACGACAGAATTCACATTGTAAAGGTCACAAATTCATGTTACAATTGCCTCTCTATTGACCACAGTGTTAAGGACTGTAAAAGTAAATTCAGTTGTAGATTATGTAAGCAAAGACACAACACTTTGTTACATAAGGGATCAGAAACCCAACATTTAGTTCAGAATTGTGACGCGACCCAATCTAGCAGGAGCATCGCGGCACAAAACAACAATATACAGTCCACATCAGCATCAAGCTTTTCCATACCGAATATCACATCCTTGACACTGCAAGAGAGCAAACATTGCAATCAGTCTCCCAATGAGAAAGAAACCTTGTTATTTACTGCAATTGTATTGATCGAAACTAGAGGCGAAAAGTACCAGGCAAGAGCAATCATCGACCCTGGTTCACAATCAACTTTTATGTCGGAAAAGTTGAAAAATAAACTAAATTTACCCACCAAGAGAAATTTAGTTCATGTTACAGGGTTGAGTCAAACAGTTTCAGAGACTTCAACCAAAGCATGTTTATTCAATCTTTGCTCCAAGGTGGACTCACAGTTTAAATTAGAAGTCTGGGCACCAGTCCTGAAGACTCTTCCATCTAATTTACCACCACAGACATTAGATTTGCAACATTTCAATGAGACTGCTAAATTAGAACTTGCAGATCCTCAATTCAATCAAAGCAGACCCATCGACTTGCTTATAGGCCTCGACTTGGGCCACTCAATATATTGCATGGACACACCGATGCGGTCTATTGGATCCCTTTTGGCACAAAAAACAGTATTTGGCTGGATTGTGGGGGGACCAATTTCAACAAAGACACAACCTAGTACAACAGTGTCACTACTCAACACTACGTCCCTTGACCGAATCCTCACACGCTTTTGGGAGGTGGAGGAAACCCCAAAACGGGTTTTGAGGTCAGATGAGGACACATTTTGCGAAAACAACTTCATGTCGACAACACGAAGAAACGACAAAGGAAGGTATATAGTTACCCTACCCTTCAAAAATAGCGAAGAAATAGGAACTTCGAGAAACATAGCGATGGCACAGTTTTTGAGAATGGAACGCACGCTTAGCCAGAAACCCGAACTCAAAAAACAATACGACCAAGTAATTGTTGAGTACCTTGAGTTAGGACATATGAGGAAAATTTCTCCCCTGGAAATCAACACAAACCCAAATTATTACCTGCCGCATCATGCAGTAATAAAACCCGAACGGTTGACAACGAAACTTAGAGTAGTTTTCAACGCTTCTAGCCCGTCTTCAAACAAGAAGAGTTTGAATGACATACTATATCCAGGACCCATACTTCAACAGGACTTAGTGCATCTGATACTGAAGTGGAGATTCTTCCGTTTTGTGTACAACGCAGACATCACAAAAATGTATCGACAGATACTCATTGATCCGACTCAAACCAAATATCAAAGGATATTATTTCGGCAAACAGAAAAGGATCCTATTGAGGATTACGAACTCCTGACAGTAACTTTTGGAGTCAACTGCGCCCCGTTTCTGGCCATTAGAACCCTTCTTCAACTAGCAGAAGATGTAAAATCAACTCACCCTCTCGCATCAAAAATTCTACAACAAAGCATGTACGTGGACGATGTTTTAGCAGGTGGTCACACATTAATCGACGCCATCACATCTAGAAAAGAACTTACAACAGTTTTAAAATCCGCTGGATTTGAGCTGATAAAATGGACATCAAATGACCCACGAGTCATACAAGATCTACCAAATGAGACCCTACTACCTCTCGATTGGTTAAATTTGTCAGAAAACACTGGAACAAAAACTCTTGGAATCAAATGGAACATTTCTTCAGACTCATTTACGTTTACAGCACCAGACGTCAAATTAAAAGAAAACTACACAAAAAGAGAAGTTTTATCGACAATTGCCAAATTCTTTGACCCTTGTGGATGGATAGCCCCAATAATAGTAGAAGCAAAATTAATTATGCAAAAGATTTGGTTAGATAAAGTCGAGTGGGATGACATATTAAAACCCTTGACTTGTATACAGTGGCAAAAATTCATAAAAAACTGCCACGCAATAAATATATTGAAAATTCCCCGTTGGATCCAATTTAGCCCAAATTGTAATGTGGAAATTCACGGTTTCAGCGACGCTTCAGAAAAAGCCTATTCAGCGGCCCTTTATGTTCGAATACAATCAGAAAACTCAGTATTCACATTTCTTCTGGCTTCAAAGACACGTGTAGCTCCCATTAAGCAAATATCTTTGCCCCGCTTAGAACTTTGTGGATCCGTATTATTGGCAAACCTTGCATGTGGAATTATACCAAATCTTCAACTTCAAAATATCAAGACATTTTATTGGACCGATTCAACAATCGTGCTGTCCTGGTTAAAGAAACCTCCTTGCTCATGGAACACTTTCGTTGGAAATCGTGTTTCTGAAATCCTAGATAAGGTTGGAAATCAAAATTGGCAACACATCGATTCAAAAGATAACCCAGCAGATGTAGCCAGCCGAGGATGTAGTCCACAAGAACTGGAAAACCACAACCTATGGTGGTTTGGACCCTCCTGGTTAAAATTGCCTAAAAATCAATGGCCGATACCAACACAAACAGGTGACACAAACTTAGAAGCTAAAACTGTAAAAGCATTTACAACCACAATACGCGAAGACCCATTAAATCGATTTTCAGACCTATCACGCGCCTTTCGAGTGCTTGCTTATGTCATACGATTATGGAGAAATACTGGAAGCAACAGAACGCATCTTCGCGTATCTTCAGTAGAAATCACACGAGAAGAAATAGATTTCGTCAAACATAGACTCATCATATGGACTCAACAAAATCATTTTCCAGATGAGTACAAACATTTGAAACTCAAACAGAAAATATCCCCACACAGCAGTCTTTTGACCTTAAATCCCTTCATGGATCGCCACGGCATTATTAGAGCCAATGGACGACTCGCTCAATCACCTGCATTAACTTACAATGAGCGTTACCCAATATTGCTACCACATAACTCGAAGCTATCACAACTCTTAGTGGAATTTACACACAAAATTACTCTTCATGGAGAAAACCAACTAATGACTCGAGTCTTACGCACAGAATATTGGATATTCAGATTGAAACCCTTGGTCAAAAGCGTAATTCACAATTGTAAAACTTGTGTTTTGTACAAAAAACACACACAAAATCAAATCATGGCTTCATTACCACCAGAACGTACAACTTTATCAAGACCTTTTGCTACAACTGGATTAGACTACGCAGGACCTTTTGACATCAGAAATTTCACAGGCCGAGCGTGTCTCATTACAAAAGGGTACATTTGCATATTTGTATGCTTCGCCACAAAAGCTGTACATCTTGAAGCAGCAAGTGATTTATCGACCCAATCGTTCTTAGCAGCATTTTCCCGCTTCATAGGAAGACGTGGATGTCCCGCACTCATTTATTCAGATAATGGGAAAAATTTTGTCGGAGCAGCAGAACTACTCAGAAAAGACCGTCTAGAATTCATAAAGACTCTTCAAAATCAAGCCACCCATCATTTTAGTCATCAAAATCTTAACTGGAAGTTTATTCCCCCAGGAGCCCCACATATGGGCGGCCTTTGGGAAGCCGGTGTAAAATCATTAAAAACACACCTCAAAAAGATGATACCGAACTTAAAATTCACGTTTGAAGAGCTATCTACAATTCTTACTCGAATAGAATCGTGCCTAAATTCTAGACCCTTAAGTCCTGCTAGCGATGACCCAAATGACCTTAATCCATTAACCCCTGGACACTTCCTTATTGGTAGTGCATTACTGACCCCAGCTGAACCAGATGTAAGCAGTGAAAATTTGACTCTTATCAACCGCTGGAAACGCTTGAAGATCATCTACCACTCATTTTGCCAAAGATGGAAGTCCGAATATTTGCTTGAACTTCAACGCAGATACAAATGGAAGATTCAGAGGGACAATGTTAAAATCAACGACCTGGTAGTCATCAAAAACAACAACTTGCCACCCAATGAATGGCAAATGGGTCGAATCATCAAAACATATCTTGGACCTGACCAGAACTGTAGAGTTGTCGACATCAGAACAAAAAATGGAGTCATCACCAGGCCAATTACAAAAATTGTGGTTTTATTTGCAAATTAGTATACCCCCTAACCATTTACATACACTAATATTGTTCTAATTTTACACTTACAGGTATGGCATCCCAACAACAACAATCTCAACGCCCCAAACATTGGCAATTTTCTTGCGGTATACGTTTATGTACATCATGGTGCCATATCTGTCAACAACTTCACAATACACTCGTTCATGAGGCTTTGCAACTTACCGACCCACAAATTACAAACAGGACATATTCAAAACCTGTGGTAAACTTCACCGAGGCATGGGGGCCGGAATGTTCAACGTTCACATCAGGAAGGAACACCCTGTAAATTAGTTAGCGGTTCTTTTTTTCTCTCTTTTATTTTTTTTCATATCTTTGCTTTGTCTTGAATTCTTCTTAACATTTTTTTTCTTCCATTACAACTTAACATTAAAATATTTTTTGCATAGACACTCACTCTTGTTTCGATAGTCAAACAAATAACATAAATTGTGAATTCTAAAATTAAACATACAAACAAAAACAAAACTGTGACTCTTTTTCTCTCTAAATGAAACAAAAAATAAATAAAGTGTAAAGACATAACCTTAAGGCATAAATTGTGAACAAACAAATAAACAACAAATGTGAACTTACAAAAAAATGAACAAATAAAACAACAAAAAACCACATAAGAATTTAAAATTTGAATTTAATAAATTGAAATTAAACAAAACCAAAGGCATTTTTATTTTAACAAAAACAAAATTATAAGAACAAAAAAAAAGACGAACCAGCGCAACACACAACATCCATCATTAAACAATGTCTTACAACGAACTTGACGAAAATTTTTTGTTTTTCAACAAGATGACGAGATCGTAAATGATTCACATAGGAGCATCAAAATTATTGATCTAGTTCGAATGCTAGTATGCATTCTATGTGCATTATGCGGAATCCTTACGGCTAAGTTTATGTAGACGGTTGCCAGATTTCGACCGTAAATGGTTTTAAAGAGAATAGGAATTCTGGTTGAGTATTGAAATTAGAACCTTTCGAAACTTGGTACACTCCATGGCAAATATAATATTTTCGATTATTAGTAATAAGGATTACCGTAAAAAATGTAAGCAAATTAGAATTTTAAAATTCTTTAATATCCGTATTCGTAGTCTAGTAGGTAGTGTGTTGGCTTATTAGACGTGATGCCACGGTTCAATCTCCAAGTCAGACATTTCTAACAAAACTAAATATGAAAAAAATATTTATTCGGAGTCTTCCTCTCAGCAGATTTCTGGTAAAAACTCTGAGAGTAATAAAATTGCAATGAAAAGTTTCTCAAAAATCTGTCGTTCGGAGTTGACTTTAAACTGTGGATAAAAATTAACATACACAACATGTTTGGTGTGAGAAGCTAGGTCGTAATGACCAATTAAGTAAGCAAGACCGATAAAAGTCGTTGAATTTCATTGACTTAACGCCGTACGATGTTTTTCTCTTGGACTTTGTAAATTCCACACACAACATAAGTGGTAGGAGAAGCTAGGTGGTAATCCTGGCTGAATATCCTATCCATATCCTATTATGTACATATATACATATGTATGTAGTCTAGTAAGTATTGTCTTGGCATATCAGATGAGAGAGTTTAAACCCCAGCATAGAGACATTTTGAAAAAAATAAAAAAAAGCATATTTCTTACGGCGATTCAGCAATATTGCTATAAAAAGTTTCTCAAACCTATCATTCGGAGTCGACACGAAACTGCAGTTTACATCACTTATCAATAAAATCAACACACACGCAACATGGGTTGTGTGAGCAGCTAGGTTGTAATCCGGAATAAAGGGTTGCAATGGCCAATTAATTACGTAACTAAAATTGGGTGCAAGACAATGTGCTTTAATTTTTCAATTTTTTACGAATTGATTAAAATTAAAAAAAAAAATAATAAAATTATTGTAAAATTCATTTAAGCAAATTATCTAATTAATAAACTATTTTAATTTCAATTAAAGCTAATTAGTCATAATTAGTTAATATCAATAGTCATAATTACAACCCTTCAGTCAGGATTAAGACCTAGTTTCTCACACCACTTATGTTGTTTGTGTTAATTTTATACACAAGTGGCGGGACTTACAGCTTTAAGTCGACTCCGAACGACAGATTTTTGAGAAAATTTTCATGGCAATTTTATTTATCCTCAGAGTTTTTCCAGAAATCTGGTAAGAGGAAGTCGCTGAAAGAAGCATTGTTATTTATTTAATTTCGTTTTGATGTCTGACCCGGAGTTTGAACCGTGGCCTTACGTCTAATAAGCCAACACACTACCTACTAGACTACGGCGACTTCATAAACCAAAAAAAAAAAAATTAAAAAAAAAACACTACTGCGGTCAAATGAACGTCAATGACTGTAGGGCCAACATATGCTCTGAACGTAAGTATAATTTATAAGGCTTCACAAAGAACGTGAATTATTAATTCTTAATCTTATTATTCATTCATTGTTCATAATTCGTCTGTTTATTTTTTCTAAACTACAAATTGTAAAAAGTTTAATAAAACAGAGTCTTTGATGAGAATCGATCTCTCATTCCCTCATTCCACACAGATTAGTATGCTACTCACTAGACAACCAAAGAAATTAAACTTTTCTATATACTATATTATTCTGAGCGTGTTAAAATGTTCGTTATAATCTCCCAGGACTTTTGAATGAATTATTTAAAGACGCAACAATGTCTTTTAACCAGGATGAGAAATTATTTGAGGTTTTTGTATGATAAAATTGAAATAATTAAAATATAAATAAATATAATTGATTTCCATGCACTGAGCATCTCGTACATATTCAACACAAATTTTCTATCAAAATCTTAAATATTTTTATATGAATTTGTTTAAATAATAACAAAAAAATATATATAAGAATTGTTTCTTAACACACTTTCCATAGGCTAATTAACAAATAAGTAGAGACATGACTTATGTAGGGCACGAGAATTTCGACTTGAACATGGTGTTTACAAACTTATTTTCTTTAAAGGAGTTGTTGTTTATTTTTCGAAAATTCTTTTTTAATTTAATTTAATTTAATTTTTTTTTTTGAAATTTGTAAGCAAAATTAAAAATATTTTAAACGCAATTTGAATTGGCTTATTGTTGTGTTAACTCTTCTCATATAATTTGATTCAAGGGATACAATTCACTGTTTTTGTTATTGATTTCATGTTGTTTTAAATATTTTTGCAATAAAAACTCTTATAAACTTTATTAAAAATGAGTTGAATTTTAATTCTTATGATCTGTTGTTTACTGCGAGTGTCAGCCGGGAACACTAGATTTTTTGGCGCCACTTTTACTTACAAATATATTTTTCACACTATTATTGTTGTTAACTTTAAAAACACTTTGTTAAATTCTTGTTTTAATCATGAAAAGTTTTTTATTTAACATCAAAAATACTCCACAATATTTACAAAATTTGTGTTTATTTCTTAAATACTTTACTTTAAGGCCAATTTATATGACATCGATATAAGAAACGAATTTAATAAGAAAACAAAACAAAAAATATTAAAAGAAAATAATAAACCGCACTGTTATATTTACAACAATTAACTGAATGTTGTGCCTGCAATTACAAATATTTTCCGCACTTAATTTAACTGTTTTACTACTCGAGATTTTTTTGTTTCAAATTATTTTTTTTGTTTCAATTTATTTTTTTTTACGTTGTTGTTGCCTTAAGGCAACAATTGATTGGTTCTACTGTATTAAAAGTATGGAAGTTATAACAACTACTTTGACTATGTTACGTTACGTTATAGTTTAATCGACTACGACACTCAGACTGACTCGTTGTCGCACTGATTGTCGCTTCTTAAAAAGACTCGCACTACGACAAATTTCTACATAAATATCTACATACATATATAGACTGTTGTTCAGTGAGTTGTAGTATTGTAAATATTTCCCCGCCCGTTTTTAATACCGCCTGATTCTTTCATTTGTACAAATAATATGAAGACATTGTTTTTATTTGTGTCGTGTATCTCAAAGTACGAAGAAGTGCTGAAATCGTTTTGATATCTCATCGCATCACGTCGTATCTTATGGGCGACTTTTGTTTAAATGATTTTAAAGTTTTGAATTGTTTGGTTTGATTATTATTTTTTTTGTATCAAAGTGTTGTAGTTAAACGCTTCAATTTATTGTTTATGGTACAGGGTATTTCAATAGTTTAGCTTTAAGTTTTAAGTCTTTGAAATATTTTCTAGATGCTTCAAAATACATCAGGAATGTACAAAGTTTTCGTAATGAATTATTTTGTATTGCCAATGCATTCTAGTTCATAACCACAATCTAGAAAGTTACTTTACGTCATGGCGTTAGATTTATCCGAAAACCAATAAACGTATAAAATTTCGAATAATTTAAACTGAAACTTTAAGTTTCCTAAGTATGCAAACGTTGGATTTTTTCCTAATCGGTTACTCAGTGCAAATTTCTTTATTACAAAAAAGATTTGCGACATGTGACACTGCAAATAATGCTGACAAAGCAGCTGACATACATAATTTGAAAGATGTTCTGTTTGGTGCGTTATTCTCCAAAAACATTAAAAATCGCAACGTGAAGCAATATATCGAGCGATAATTACCTTTTTTTCACCAAAATTTAAAAATTGGAATGCGACTTCAAAAAGATAAAGGCACAGTGTACGCGATACCAGAAACTTTTTGAGAGGCGAGTCTTGTTGGCAAATATCTCACGTTTTGTGGCAATTCATTCACTGGCATGATCATGTGATTTCACTAAACAGCCAGAGCAGTTCAAGAGCTGCTAAAAAAAATTTAAAAGATGTTCTGTTTGGTGCGTTATTATTGAAAAACAATAAAAATCGCAATGTGAAGAAATTCGAATTTTCATCTTGAAATCGTTGCCTAAAACCATTGCAATGTAATAAACCGTGTTATAAATGGTTATTAGTCATCAAACGTGGTTTACTTGCTTAATTGGTCATTACAACCCCTTAGTCAGGAATACAACGTACATAGCTTTTGACACCATTCATATTGTGTGTGTTAATATTATCCACGAGTGTCGTAAACTGCTGCTTAATATCGACTCCGAACAACAGATTTGAGAAACTTTTTGTAGTAAATTTATTTTATTCTAAGAGGTCGACTGAGAGGAAGTGGCCGCAAGAAATATTTTTTGCATATTTTTTGTTCGAGACATCTGAAATAGCCCGTAGTTTAAAGGCTTTCATCTAATAAGCCAACACACTACCTAATACATATTAGTTATTATTACTAATGTTGGGTAGATGAGTTAAACGAGTGCGACCGAACGATATATTGATCTGTCTTCAGCCTATGCATTTTCTATTGCCTTCTTAACAATCTCCGTTATCAGTAAACCCTGCATCAATGCCTCGCAGGTTTCTAGTATGGTGATTTCTTCTTCTATTTTTTATAAATGCTCTTTGAGCCTACAATCACCGTTCAGAAGGCCGATTGCTATTCTTATATATCCTGAATACCCACAAGATCTGCGATCCAGCGTAGAATGATCCTCCACTTTCTGTCTAGCTGATTTAGCTTACCCAGGCTCTGTATCTTCTGTGCAGGTTGAATTAGGCATATCTTTTGATGGTGTACACTACTAATGTAAAATGCCCACGATTTTTTCTATCATTCATGCGGAAGTCTATGCTAATTCAATTGTTCTTACTTTTTTTAATTTTGAAATTACAACTGTTGATGGCATACCCTGTATATAAAAATTTTATAATAATTTTCTTCATGTAATTAATAACAAATTATTCATATTTTTCCGGAATTGTAGCTGCTGTTAATTGAAAATAACACTCGATATTCCGTTTTACTATGTAAATTTTGCCGTCCTATGAATAGATATTTTATTCACATTTTTTTGCCAAAAGATTGATAAATTCCATAAAACCGGTTATAACGTGACAAGTAGTAAAAAAAAAATAAATAAATATTAAAATAAAATAAACAAAAATAAAAATAAATAAATAAAGAATAATAAGAATAATAAAAATGAAAAGCAAATATAATTAAGAAACGTTTTATCAAAAGAATTTTAAATTTAAAACAAATAGCTGCTCTTTAGGAATAACAAAAAAAATACCCCGACCTAGACGCTAAGGTATGACTAAATGTTGATTTTATTAAAGGGTGATTTTTTTTAGCTATTATCTATTTGGCTATACTGGTTTAAACAGCTCACGCACGTTTCGAGTTTTGTTTCACTGTCAAACATCTTCAGTTTGGTCTATAATTTAACCATGAATCGTCTTACAAAGGAACAACGCTTGCAAACCATTGAATTTTATTATCAAAAAGGGGCTCTTGGAAAGTTAGCCGAAGATCCACTTCTTTATCGAAAAATTGTGTTCAGCGACGAAGCTCATTTTTGGCTCAATGAATACGTAAATAAGCAGAATTGTCGATTTTGAGGTGAAGATGAGTCAGAAGCATTGCAAAAGCTACCAATGCATCCAGAAAAAGTAACAGTTTGGTGCGGTTTATGGGCTGGTGGCATCATTGGACCGTACTTCTTCAAAAATGCTGCGAATCGTAACGCCTTTAGACTATTTTTTGTGGGGCTATGTTAAAGCTCATGTCTATACAGACAAGCCCGCTTCAATTGACGCATTGGAAGACAACATTGAAGCATTTATTCGTGAGATACCGGCCGAAAAGTTGGAAAGAGTATGCCAAAATTGGACTAAGCGGATGGATCATTTGAGGCGCAGTCGCGATCAACATTTGCATGAAATAATCTTCAAACATTAAATGATATGGACTGTACTATCGATTCAAATAAAGATTTCATGCATTTTTCTGAATTTTATGTGTTTTTTTTTTGAAAATTTTTCCTATAGCTCTTAAAAAATCACCCTATGCTTGCAATAGAAGATCTGACGTAATTGTTACTTTAGCATTTAAACTATAAGGTTTTAAAGAATTAAATTCTTAAATACACTACAAGAAAGCTTAATGTTCTATTCACTAAATCACTGCTAAAACAAAACGAAATGAAGCTAATGATTTCGGGTGCGGAAAAGTGGATACGTTAGACAATAATGTGCGAAAAGATCACAAATAAAGCCGGTTGAAGCTGAACAGACAGTGACAAAGTCAAGATTGACAGCACTGTAGGTAATGTTGTGTGGGACTGCATAACGGGCTTCTACCTAGTAAAACAATTGATTCTGATCTCGACTATCAACAATTACGAGACTGAGGTAAGCAATTCAGTTAAACGTGCCTAAAACCATAAACAGAACATACATTGTGTTCTAGACGACAGATCACACCGACGGCGGAATCCAAGAGAGGAATAAACAAAGATCAAATTGCGATAACAAATCTATGTAGAAAGAGCGCGAAGGTAGTAAAGAAAAGGTATAACATTAGCAAATCAACAGTAAAGTTTCAGAAGTTGTCGGAGTGAAACTAAGTGAAGTATAAAGCTAACTTGAATCTTCTATGGCTACTACAAAGATATGCTTTATGCCTCTTTTCGCTGGACTTTTAGTGTAAGAGCTTATCCGTTAGAAATACTATGTTCCCCTGGGAGATTGGATAATGGGACGGATCAACTATTGGACAATCAAAGATGAAGAAATTTGGAACTATTGAGAGTACCGATGACTTTTCAAAAAAGTTCAGAATAACCTTTGCGGAAAGATATTTTCGGAAAAGTGGTGCAAAGCATCTCATTAAGAACTCCGTTCAGATTTTCAGTGATGGTTTAAAACTGAATGGAACTGTGCGTGGTCGAATTTCTTCGCAGCCGATGGGCATCTTCGTAAGTAAATCAGATCACTGCAGCATTTTCCAGACAAAAGTGACAGCAATACAGGCTGAGGTAAGGATTATTAAGAATAGAAATATCAAAGGAAGGGACTTGAGCATACTTTCTGATAGCCAGGTAGCTGTCAAAGCATTGGATTCTAGCATAAAGAACTGCAGATAAAAGTTGGGATATGAACAGAACAGCGCAGCAATTCTTGGGGCTACGATTGTACGAGTTTTAAACCGCCCCAAAATCATGCGCACGATCTATTCTTCCTATAAGAAGTTGCTTTCTGGTGGATTGCTGTGAACAAACAACATAATGTCAGACTTCTTGACAAGGTTAGAAGATGCAGCTATTCGTATCCTTGGTGCTCTACGTATCAACACTACGAAAGCTTTGTTCTCAATGCTTAACTAGCTTCCTACTGTACTTCTTGCTAAACAAGCAGCCAAACTCGCCGCAACTAGACTTAATGCTTTGTCTCGCTGGCTCATCATCTCTTCTGGGCATTAATCTATTTTGGAAGAGTAATAGAACAACGATTATCTCCCTACGGAATATTATTTTGACAGAAGTTTTAATTTTCTGATGCTGAGCAGGGACGACGATATGATCATTCCCCCAGAATTCCTGGATATATACACTGATGGTTCTAAACTCCATAATGAGGTTGGAAGCGGTTTCTACTCTGGGAAATTCGACCTAAATATTTCCCTCCGACTGCCGGATCACTGTAGTGTGTTTCAAGCGGAGGTAATGGCCATTTACCGGGCAGCTCAATGGATCCTCATAAATGATTCTCCTTTCACCCGCATCTTAATCTTCTTTGATAGCCAAGCTGCTATAAGATCTGTACAGGGACATAATAGGCTACTGCAGGGCAGACGCGTTCCGCAGAGCTAGTAAACTCCTTCTGAAGCCCTTATTAATCGATTTGGGACTTTTGGAGAAGTAAAAGTTATCTAGGTGTCTACTATCTGGAAGATTTAAATTATATGGTCATTAAAAGACTGGATCGCTTTATGAGAAGCTTCGAAGGATTCAGGACTAGGGGAAATGGGCCTACCTACCTATATTTATATCTGCATATCTTCAGCATACCACATTTGTATTTCCAAGAGTGCGCAATTGTCGTTAATTTTCTTGTCTAGTAATTCAGAATTTTATCATTTTCAATCAGGTGATATCACCTGTTTGCCGACAACTTAATAACAACTCTAGTTATCGTGAAATACTCTCTTCCCAACATAACCGATATACTATTTATCAAAAATTCTATTCAAGTACTGATCAAATTGTTCATAAATATTTGATTAAAAGTACTTCGATACTTTGATGATATTAAAGATTTCCGTAAGAGTTCAATACATACACATATGTATGTACATATGTACGCACATACACACATTGATTATTTTTAGCAATAAAATCGTATCGAATCGTATCATTTGTCAACACCTTAAATTATCGTTTTAAATGACGGCAAAAACAGAAGAAATTTGTTTAAACGCAACAAGTTCAAGTTGCGGTGTATAGTAGACGCATTGTAGTCCATGTCTTATCAGTTGTAGCAATGCTTCAGTTAAATTCGCTTCTGAAATTTGAAACAATAATTTGTATTGTATTGTATTGACTTTAAAAATAGAGTCAACAGTGATAAAGTTGATATTTATAAGGTAATTAAAGCGATTGTATCATTTGTGGATTCTAATTGAGAAACAACAGGATATTGCAAAGCTGATTTGCACTGATAATATAATACCCTACGCTAGAGACCTAGTGTATGTCTTCATATTGCCAGATAGGCAAACCTGTTAACTTTATTACAAAAAAACTTTTAACATTTGTTGTTTACTTGTTGTTTAATTAAAAATGCAACAACCAAAGAATTTTGAACAACATAAACGATAATTGTAACTGAGATAATGTTCTTGCACTCCGCTGGGTCGACTTTGCCTGTCTTAAATATGTTTTCTGTTACTGTTTTCCTTTTATATTCACTTTTAATTTATTTAAAACTAAAAATAATTGTTTTAAAATGATAATGGAATACACGTTGTATATTTCATTGTACCTTTTTGTTCTTTTGTGATACAATTTGTTATGGTTACACTCTCCTGACGTTTAAATGCTGTTCAAGCTTCTTTCTGCCATATGCTTAGTAACAATACCTTTGAATTGACTGTGTTCGTATAGAGAATAACTACATTTCACGTGATATCATAGTGATTGCAATTGCTAAGTAGAGCGTCTATTTTTAAGGTAGGTTGGGAGATGATATTAAAATTAAGGGCTTCGAATCACCCCGCAAATTATCCATCAAGGAAGCCTTTTATCCCCTATCCCATATTGACAAACTTTATTGAAGGTTTTGGCAGCTCTATCTCTTAAGAGTAAACATAATTCAACTAAATTTCCACACTAATTCATTCAATACAACGACATAATATAGTTTTTAAAAAACTATAGATGGCAATTCTACCATTCTAGAACTTGCTACAGGTGATTTAACACCTGATTAACTTCATAAAACGAATAGAAACAAAGCAATGAAGATACCGGTATTGCTATGATCCTTAAAGGAATGAAACTGAAAAAAAATATTAACACGTTTTGGAACTACATTCTGAAGTGCACTTAGGGTCACGGTACTACAATCAAGTTGTCGGTTCACAGGCTAATTTCGTTGATTTGAAGGTTAGTATCTTGCCACTGGTATCACAGGATAATACGAATAAAATCGCGTATGTGAATAGTGATATCTGGAGACCAATCTTTTGCCAGAACAGGAGGGATTTGTGTTTAGACTTTGAGTGGGTTAAGTTTGTATATTATCGTTCTGATTTCGCTAATGGATGCGAAAAAGTGTTACCGCATTGTTTTTGTATTTGTCAACACTGAAATAGTCAAACCTTAAAAATGCAACCCTGAAATAAAACACTGTTGCTCATGTTGTATGATCGAGAAAATTCTTTTCGAACGCAAATATATATAGATAAAAAAGAAACGCAACAGCAAACGAGAAGAGACGCCAAGAACCTACACATATTAATAAAAAAACATCTTTTATATTATTTTATATTTTTTCTTTCGTTTGTTTTAAAAAGTGTGCTTGACATTTGCTCAGAAGTGGGATTACGAATTCGCAGAAAACGTGAGACGCCATGGAAAATTTTAGAACGTTAACGATAAAACAATTGCAATCGAAATGCCGAGAAGCCGGATTACCCACTACGGGTAAAAAGCGATTTTGGTTGAACGTCTGATGGAAAAAGTTGAAAATTTTAATAATCCCGGCATGAGGGAACGTATTGTCCAGTTAGAGAAAGCTATCGCAGATTTGTGTGCGATGTCTGCTCGTTTCCAGCCTTCTCATTATTCATCAACTGTATCACACGAAAACTCTCCGGTACGTATAAGCCCCGATCATGTTTCAAACGGGAACAGATTGGCCACAAGTGCAAACCCCGACAATATCAGTGTAGCAGTGAACAACAACGTCCAGCAGCTTCAACCTACTTGTTCGCAGCCGTATATCGAGCAATATTTACCAGCAGTATCACGTCCTGAAATTGTTACACCCGTCACTACCATACAACCAACTACGCAACATATCCCGATAATTAATCACGTTTGTCAACCTCGTCATAGCTATAGCCAACCGTTTTTTCCGTCTCGAGTAAGTCAAAATATTGTAACGACAGCCTTCTGCTGTGTCACACAAACACATCCACATATAGTATCCTCTAATTACCATACAACGCAACCAATTGGTTTACCTCCATTCTCGTCGTCACCCAATGTTTATATGCAACCACCTCCGTTACCACCGTTTAACTAGAATTTATGTTCACCGAACCCGTATAACAACATAAGGGAAATTATCGATATTCTGCCCGATTTCGACCCAACACTGAATGAGTCAGTTAATTCAACCCAATTTGTCAGACGCGTAGAGACACTTAAAGTAGCTAACGGCTGGGACGATCAGTCTCTAATATTCGCTGTCCAACAGAAGATGAAAGGTCCCGCGAAATACTGGGTGGATTCATTGCAAGTTGTTTTCTCCTCATGGCAGCAATTTGTTCAGAAGTTTTTGTATGATTTTCCGCATGAGAACAATACTGCAGACATTCATATAAGGATGTCACAAATGAGACGCCGTTTAAATGAGACTCCACAGGAGTTCTACTTCAGAATGTACGCTTTAGGCGCTAGAGACGACCTACCTGAATCCGCAATAGCTAGGCACATCGTAAACGGTATTAATGAGCCGAATTTGAAACGTAAAATATCTAACGAGTATGCTACCTGTAACCAACTGTTTCGTGACATCGATAGCTATTGTAAATATAATGACGTCATCACCCCAGGTGTGAATGTGCAAAATAAGACAAGACCGATTCCATCGAGTGGAAAACCTGCTTTGAACAACACTGCACTAAAAGAAGACCACCCCAATACTACACTGAGTAAGGTAAAGTGCTACAATTGTTTTGCCTGCGGCCATTATTCCATCAAATGCCCTCAACCACAAAGAAAGGAACGTTGTTTAAAATGTCACCGTACCACACATCGAACAGCTGATTGTAATGAAAAACAGAAACCCAACGTGAACAAAATAAACAACAAGACTCCGGAGCCGACGGTTGATCTCGTTAAGAGTGTGAAGGTAAACGGCGCCGAGACCGCGGCTTACATCGATTCAGGTAGCAACTATAGTTTGATCAGAAAATCGTTTCCTGAAAGTATTGGTGAGTGTTCGGAATGTAAATTTATTTTAAAGGGTTTTGCAGGTGGGGAATATAATAGTACGAGGAAAATTGAAATATCATTGGAAATTGATGGTAATATGTTTGAAACTGAAATGTTTCTGGTTGAGGATGATCTTCTTTCCGAGAACCTACTGCTGGGTCGTGACGTAATTTGTCGAAAGGGTAGCCGTACAGTAATTGAAGGTAACGACTGCTGGATGCAGAATGTGAATGTGGTACGAGCCGGAGAAGACTTATCCGAAACTGAAGAAACTAGATTACAAATGATACTTCAGAACCATTCAGACTGTTTCGCGGAAAATACATCAGAGTTGGGTAAATGTAATTTAGCCAAAATGGAGATTCAGTTAACGACTGACAAACCCGGCTACACCCGACCGTATCGCCTCGCCTTTTCCAAACGTAACATCGTCGCCAATATAGTGAATGACCTGCTCAGGAACAACATAATTCGACACTCGAACTCTTCGTATGCCTCCGGTATTGTGCTGGTCGAGAAACAAAACGGAGAACATCGTCTATGTGTGGATTACCGACAGCTGAATCGCATTACGAAAAAGTCGCCATACCCGATGCCCATAATGGAGGAACACTTTGCGCAGCTTGCAGGGAATAATTATTTCACTACTCTGGACTTGCGTATGGGCTACCATCAAATAGAGATTGACGAAAACTCGAAACAGTACACCGCCTTTATAACCAACGAGGGCCACTACGAATTTAACCGAATGCCTTTTGGCCTTGTTAATGCCCCAGCTGTATTTCAGGCAGTCATGAACCAGATCGCAAAACGTATGGGCCCTGGGGAGGTACTAGTTTACCTCGATGATGTAATTATTCCCAGTAAAACGATGGAAGAAGGCCTCGATCGATTGGACCGATTCTTAAACCTGTTGCGGCAAAGCGGTTTAACGTTACGAAGAGATAAGTGTAATTTTCTGGCCACGGAGATTATATACCTGGGTCACAGGGTGAGTAGAAACGCTATCACTCCTGGTGATAGCAAGGGGAGCGCTATAAAGAATTTTAAAACCCCGACCAATGTCACCGAAGTTCGCCGATTCTTGGGGCTTACAGGTTTCTTCAGGAAATTTGTGGAAAATTATTCAATTATTTCAAAACCTTTAACTACTCTGTTGCGCAAGACCGAAGAGAAGAATTTTAATTGGAGTAAACCACAACAGAACGCATTTGAGGAACTTATAAAGATCTTATGTAGTAAACCAGTTTTGGCGATTTACGACTTTAACGCAACACATGAGGTACACACTGATGCGAGTAGTGTGGGTTTGGCAGGAGTTCTATTACAAGCAGACACCGACGGGAAATTGCATCCTGTATTTTATTTCAGTCGTCATTGTACCGAGGCTGAAAGCAAGTACCACAGCTATGAGTTGGAGGTGTTGGCAGTGGTCGAAACATTGGAGCGATTTAGGATTTATCTGCTGGGTAAGCCATTTCGTGTCTTTACAGATTGTGCCGCTATAACCAAGGCGAAGACCAGTAAGGAGCTCGTACCAAGAATCGCCCGTTCATGAAAATTTTGGAGTTCGACCGTGAATTTATTCACCGGGAGGGATCACGCATGGCCCATGTGAATGCCCTTAGTTGGTCCCCCGATCAACCACCACGAGAGATGGAACCTGCGGGGTTCATCTTGAAAATTGAAGTTCCCAGTGAAGATTGGCTTTTAACTATGCAGCTACAGGACGAAAAGTTACGTATCATCATAGGGGTTCTGAAAGATGCCATTAAAGACGACCAGGCAAAGCAGATGAAAAATTGCTTCGTTTTACAAAACCAAAGACTCTACAGAAAAACGGAAGATGGCATAAGGTTTGTAGTCCCTAATACAATTCGGTGGAGAATCGCAAAACTTTGTCACGATGATGTCGGGCATTATGGACAAGAGAAAACGCTAGAAAGAATTAGAAGGACTTTCTGGTTTAGCCGAATGAGAAAATACGTAAGGGAATATATTGCTGCTTGCACAGAGTGTTGCTACAATAAGGCAAAAGGTGGAAAAACCGAAGGCACGCTTTATTATGGTGATCTAGAACCCCTCCCTTTTCGACAGATACATATCGATCATCTAGGACCGTTTATACGAAGCAAAAGAGGAAACACCCATATACTGGTCATATCGGACGCTTTCACTAAGTTCGTGGTGGTAAAGGCAGTGAAAAGTACCAAGACAATTCCTGTACTTAGTATTCTGAATTAGCTAACCAGTTATTTTGGACTGCCGAAACGGATTATAACTGACCGTGGAACTGCGTTCACGGCGAAACTGTTCGATGAATATTGTGACAGAAATAATATACAGCACATTAAAACAGCCGTGAGAACCCCCAGGGCAAATGGCCAAGTGGAAAGGGCGAACCAAATAATTCTATCTCATTTGCGTACGACCACAAAGGACGCGAAAGACTGGGATCTCATTATGCACAAAATACAATGGTCAGTGAACTGCCAAAAGAATACGACTTCTGGGTTCAGCCCGAATGAACTAATTTTCGATTACCAGCCGATTGATATAATTCAGAACCGAATCCTCGCTGCTATTCAAGATGACTCCGAAGACAACCCGAAAATTTCGATTGAAGAGAAACGAAAGCTTGCAGCCGTCAATATTAAACAAGAGGAAGAAAAGGTTTGACAGTAAGCACCTGAAACCGACTGAGTATTGCGAGAAGGAACTGGTAGTCTTGGAGAATGAGCCACAAGCTACAGGAGACTCCCGAAAGTTGGAACCACGATACCGCGGTCCGTACATGATTACTCGTGTCCTTGGCAACGATCGTTATCTCGTGGAGGATATTCCTGGAATGCAGTTGACTTCCCGAATGTTCTGTTCCGTGTACAGCGCTGACAAGATGAAACGTTGGTGTGACGGGTCGTCGGATTTAAGTTTTCAGGACAATGAAGAAGCCGAGGACGACTTTCAGTCAGGTCTGGCCGAGCTGTCAACACTGAAATAGTCAAGCCTTAAAAATGCAACCCTGAAATAAAACACTGTTTCTCATGTTGTATGATCGAGAAAATTCTTTTCGAACGCAACAGCCATTGAGAAGAGAGACGCGAATGAATACGCATATAGATAAAAAAGAAACGCAACAGCAAACAAGAAGAGACGCCAAGAACCTACACATATTAATAAAAGAACATCTTTTATATTATTTTATATTTTTTCTTTCGTTTGTTTTAAAAAGTGTGCTTGACATATTCAAATGCAGTTTTTATGAAGTCAACTTATAACGACCACACTCGAACCGAATAAGTACTGTGTGTCAAAAATTCGGTATCTGTCTTATGGACACATCGGTCCCCCACCAAAAAAAAGGATAGAAAAACCAATTCGAAAACTTTCTAAAAATGAAATTTTCTTACCAACAAAATTCCAAAATTGCCAAAGACGAACGATTTGATAAAATTTTGATGTGATTCAATAACATTTTGTAAATAGTGGACCAAGCAGTCTCGCAATACTTTTGGAACCATTTCAAATAGGCTGGCTACTCAACTAATCATTCATTTGAAGCCACATTTATTTCTGAAGTAGATGGTTAAATACGAAAATATTGAATGAAAAAATCGCTAACAATGACCGGTGATTCTCCACAAAAGATTTTAAACTTTGGGTTGAAGGCAAACACAGTTATACTGAGTACTTGGTGAAAGGTGTTTATCCATTATGAGCTACTGCGATCTGACGAAGCTATCAATTCTGTTGTAAGTTGATCATAGATCAACCGTTTTAGAAAATGTTGTGCTTTTTAAAGATAATCCTGCACATTTCTGACATTTTAATGTACCTACCGAAACCTGGTACCGGTTGATCACAATCCATTTCGGTGAATTCAAATCTCTTCTGATCTTTCACGAATAGGTAATCATTTCGTTGGGGTTCAAGATGAGATGATGGGACGTTAGCTGGTAGTGTTCATTACCAGTTGGTTATGTATGCCAGGAAGTTCTAAGCCGAGCTCGAACTAATAACTAACTCTTTGGTTGTTAGCATTTGTTTCCATAATTTAGACGGCTTAGGGTTGATATCTCCATTTGCAGACCATCCAAAATCCTCTGATTTTTTCTATCTATCGAAAGGGCAAATACTCTCCCGTCTTTCGTGTATAATTACTTTTTTGCGGCTGTCCTGCTCTACAAAATCTTAGACTTTGGCACAGTTTTGTATGTCTATTTCATAATCTGTCTGCACTGGAGAAAATATTGCAGGTTTTATGTAGCACTTGCAGTATATCTGTTACACGCGGGCATATTATAGGCATTCCGTAGTCTAGTAGGTTGGTTTATTAGACCATGGTTCAAACCCCAGGTCAGACATGAAAAACAATACGAAATATGAAAAATATTTCGTCGGTGGCTGCCTCTTAGTAGAGAGTAAACGAAATTGTCGTGAAAAGTTTTTCAAAAACCTGTGCTTCGGAGTCAACCTTAAACTGTAGGTCCCAGGCCACTTATAGATAAAATTAACGCAGACAACATAAGTGGTGTGAGAAGCTAGGTTGTAATCCTGACTGAAGGGTTGTAATGGTCAATTATGTATGTATGTATGTACGCATAGACAGGAATTCAATCAGACTTCTTACCAAGGTCATTGTTGTTAGAAGTATGTTGCATGGACTATTCTAATTATAACTGAAGAATCAGCACTTTTTGCGTGAAAATGTGCTGGTAATTTTTAGGGATGGAGTACTGGTGCGGTTTAAGGCACTACGGGGATATTTGTGGAAGTGATCAAGGCGGGTGAAAATTTTCAGGATATCAGAATGGGCCATAGAGTCTCTGAGGGCAAGTTCAAGCGCGTGTAACGTGTGTAACCAAACTAACGTAGCTTTCGATGAATGTAAGTAAGATGAAATCACTGTTCAATTACAAATAATCGGACTTATATTTAAGCTATTCCAAGGACGTTGTACAATGGGTCAATTTCGACCTCCGGGTATTGTACTTGTCTTAACGGACAAGTACACGTCCTCTAACCTAACCTAACCTAACCTATTTAAGCTATTGAAGTTCCCTTATCTGGTTAGACTAGTCTGTAGCAAAAGAAAAATGTTGTAATTAAAATTAAACTGTAGTCCTTAGACATACATACTATTAAGGAGGAGTTTTTAATGCTTTGTATGTTTGATTAAATTTTAAAAAATTTTCTGTGTTAATATGTATGATTTGATAATAAATGTAATTATTTTATAATATTTATTATGTATTGTTTCAAAAAAAAAAAACAAGAGTTGATAATAAAACCTACAAGTGTTTAACTTGTTAACAAGTTTTATTTGGTTTGTAAATTATCGGGTTAAACAATTGAAACTGAGAGAGGAAAATTTAAACAAATAAGCAAAAATTAATTAACATAAATTTAATATTTTGTTGTTATGTTGTTGTTGTTGCATTTTTCTTGTTGGTGTATTAAATTTCACAATCTATGAACCTGAGAAATGATATTGAATTGGTGCAAAGACTTTAAATGGTACTCTATGCTAAGCGCTCTATACATATGTATGTATATTCATATACATATGTACATACATATATACCATCTTCAAGAATTAGCTTAATTTTACAAATATCGTATTTAAATAATATTGTACTAAGAATTTCTTTGATTTGGTCGAAATAGAAAAAAAAAGGGCTGCTGATACTTAGTTATGCATTTGTTTATTATTAACCTACTAGCAGATTGTACCCGGCGTTGCCCGGGTTACGTAGTTTGGATTAGTTTAAAAAATTAAAAAAAATTATTATTGGGTAATTTTTGCATTAAAAATAACAATAAATAAAAAACCGGTTTATCGGTTTCGAAACCGGTTTTGAAACCGGTTTCTTAAAAAATGCAGTTTTTCAAATTATTCGGAAACCGGTTTAACATACAAACCCAGTTTTTTGAATACTTTAAGTCCTAAATATAAATGCACTCAATTTGCCCGTTTTTCGCCCCTTTCGCCCTTTTTGGACCCCTTTTGGTTCAACTTTTGAAACGGTACACCTCCAATAGCTATTTGGAAACTTAACCAAGCTAAATTGTAAAAAATTACCTATAAAACAGATAAAAATACAGCTTTTATGCATAAAAGTACTAATTTTTGGCCATTTTTTCTCACTTTGTCCCATTTTTTTTTCCTTTTGGTCAAAATTTTGAAAAGATTTATAGCCTATAACCTGCACCGACAAAAGCTCGATCAATATCCCAAATTTCAAGAAAATAGGTCCAGGCGTGATTGTCTATACACTCAATTTGCCCGTTTTTGGCCCCTTTCCCCCTTTTTGGACCCCTTTTGGTCCAACTTTAGAAACGGAACACCTCCAATAGCTATTTGGGAAACTTAACCAAGCTAAATCGTAAAAAATTACCTATAAAACAGATAAAATACAGTATTTATGCATAAAAGTACTAATTTTTGCCCATTTTTTCTCCCTTTGTCCCATTTTTTCCCCTTTTGGTCAACATTTTGAAAAAATTTATAGCCTATAACCTGCACCGACAATGGCTCGATCTATATCCCAAATTTTAAGAAAATCGGTCCAGGCGTTCAGGCGTGATTGACTAACAAACAAACCAACAAACAAACAAACAAACAGACTTACAGAAAGATTTATAATATATTGTTACGCATAACGAAACGACCTAATATCGTTTCACATAAAAACAATAAGCAAAATCTACAAAAACAACAGACAATGCGTACACAATACACACAGCACAAATACACACTATCAAATACATCGAACCATTTATAAATAAACCAACAATAACATCAGTATGTGTATGAGAGAGATGGATAACGCAAACACAACGAACTTGTTACAAGCAAAGCGACAACAAGCATGAGAGCAAAATGAGATAGACAAATAAGCAAGCGCAACAACAAGCAATGTAGTCGCCATAGAAATTGCGAGAATGCGAAACCGAGAACGTTCTTCTTCAAGAACGTTCGATGTACTGTTCGTGTTGGACTATAAAAGGGCAAGACAAAGCAGACGAGTGAGTCAGTTGTAATTGAGTCAGTCTTGAGTGAAGTTGCGTGTGAACTAAATAGTCGTGTTTGAAGATATCGGTTGCGAGCAAAAGTTGTGTAATTAGTAATTGAGTAATTATTGTTGTATCGGTTAAGTGTGAACAGTGGCACATAAGAAAGTGTGGACAATAAAGAGGGTTTTATTGAAATAAAACAAATATTTGTTTTTACTTAGTTTGCAATTAACGAACTCATATTTAAACGTTTTTAAAAAGGTAAAAACGTAACAATATATTAGGATAACGAGTGATTTTTTAACCCATTTAGAATTTGAAACGAGGGAAAACCAAACGTAGAAATTTTGGAAAAGTAAATGAAATATTTATTCAGACAATAGTGTATCCCGTAGTCTAGTGGGTATTGTATTGGCTTGTTAGATGTAAGGCCAAGGTTCAAGTCCCAGGTCAGTCAACTCCAACAAAACTAAATATGAAAAAAAAAATTCTTCAGTAACTTCCTTCCTCTCAGTAGACTTCTGGCAAAAATTCGCTGAGTAAATAAAATTGCCATGAAAAAGTTTCTTAAAAATCTGTCGTTCGGAGTCGACTTTAAACTGTGGGTCCCCCCACTCATGTATAAAATTAACACACACAACATAAGTGGTGTGATAAGCTATGTCGTAATCCTGACTGAAGCTTTGTAATGACCAATTATGTATGTATGCAGGTAATCAAATCTTGACAATATAAAATGCAAATATTAATTCCTTGTCAACATTAAAAATAAATTTAGCTATGGCAGTATAGGTATATTTAGAGGCAATCAATAATCTGCTGTGGCCCCCTTTTTAGCCAAATGTATCAACGGGAGTCCAAGATGTTGCAAGCCAAAGGATTTGGATAGAGTTTCAGCTTTATAACGTATTTTTCACAATATTTTTCAATCTCAGTTTTGATCAATATTACATTGAGGTTCTTACGAATATAAAAGTTTTTAAAGTATCACTTTGCAGCTGTAATAATACGCCGTATTCTGTTTTGACGTCTTTTAATCTTCTCTATATGAGTACCGACGGCAGTTCGCCATAATTGCGTTGCAGGAATTTGCAATGCGACCTCAGACATGAGTATTTATCGATTGGTTAATTAATTACGAGCAGAATTAATTTAATTTGTGCCTAATTATGTTTTTATGTGAAATTTCCAAGTGACGCATCTATCAGTGTGGATACCAACATATTTTATATGCAAGTATTGTGGCACTATTTTGGTTATTTATTCGAACGAGCGAATATGTTTCCCTTTGTAACGTGGACGTTACGTACATATACTTTGGTTTATTTACGTTTATTCACTAAAAATTTATTCACCACATTTATACATTTATTCTGCACAGATTTAATTATTTTTCTATTTGAAAAATTTGTTTATGAAGTTATTAATCATCGTAGGGGCACCCTTGTGTCCTAATAAAAGCAGAGTGATCACCAAAGTTAGAAATGTGAGTATAACTATTCAATGGCCTGTCTGAATTATATATCAAATATAAAACGGATACTAATACCTATACAACCGACTACACTGGCTGCATTCGAATGGCAAGCATTAAAAAAGTCACTTTCATAAACTAAAATATTTCGGATAATAATATATTCGCAATAGGCTCTTGCCAATTTCTCTAAAAAAACGTCCATTGATAAATGAATGCCTGCCAATCACATTTTACCTATGCCGTAGGTGATCAATACGACACCTAAAATTTTGGCAGTTATATTCTACTATTTTTGTCGATAACTCACCAATGCCTACACAAATGGAGTGAAACCGCATGACTTTGGCGACCAGTGAATTACTACAGGTGAGGTTAATTTCACACTGAGCTCGCTTCATAATTAGATCACGTACAATCGAATGTCGCGTGACAATGCATGACATTGCCATTGTAAAATGACATTTCAATCAATTCCAATTCTTCCTTTTGGCTTGCTCTATAGACTGTAATGTTGCATTCATGAAGAATCTTTATCTTAGGTCATGAAGAAGTATGGACTAACAAGTCTGCCGACCCACAAACCACAACAAACAGTGGATCTTTCATGGTGAATTGCTTCTGGCTGTTCAATCAAAATTTGTTTGTTGACCTACCTTCCATTGATTCACAAATAAGCTTCGTCGCTGAAAATAATGTTACGCTACAAACTTAATTTCTTGCACACTGCAAATTTTCTGAATAAAATTCAATGACTTCGCAGCATTGTCAGTTTGTAAGTCTATTCTGGCTTTGCCACATGTTAGGAATCGAATACCAAAAAAAATCACCCGTTACGTGTAAACGTATACAATATAACAAATCTTATAAGACACACCCATTTAAATGATTTTACGATACGCTTTGTTCTGATTTGAGGAATAAAATAAAAGAAAAAAAAAAAAAAACACCAAAAAATAATAACAATTTGATAAAAAAAAAAATTATTTTAATTATAAACAAACCATTACGCTGTGTTATGAGTATTTAAAATGAAATTAAATAATTAGTACACACGTTTTTATTCTTTTGTCTTAATTTTTTGTTTTGCAAATTCAATCATGTGACAATAATTTATTTATAATTTTAATTTTAACTGTTCTGTATTGTTATTGTTGTTTTATTTATACATACATAGTGTTTATGTGTGCTTTTGAATTCATTCAATATTTTTGTAACCAACGCGCTAAAAACTTTTTAAAGTGTTGAAAAGAAACAAGAAAAAAACAAACAAAAGTAAACAAAAACAAATTATTGATCAGATCTGATTATACGTTACCCTATATACCAAAATCTTTGATAACAGTTAATAATGCACCATATGTAATTGATATCTGCATAAGCGCTCAGCTAAAACACTGCTTCATGTACTCAAAAGGTTATTAAGTTTGTGACTTACTGTGACTAGCATTTAAAACAAGGGAGATCGATCACGTTCTAATGGAACATCAAGTTTTTATCTTTTTTTCTCGACATAATGAACGATTCTTAGTGTCGAATCTATACTTCCCGTTGATTTTTACATTTGAAATTCATTTCGTTGAAGTTTTAATTCCATAATTTTTATGCAGCTTCAGGTATTTTTTTTTTCACTTTTTCATAACCCATTACACTATCCGACAAAATAAAAAAAATTAAATACACCCAGCTAATGATATATTGTAAGTTGTGAGTTTTGTTGAGTAGAACTCAAAAATATTTTTTTATATTTCCCGAACCCTCCAAACTTACTTTATTTGACAAAAACTGTTTTTTGGACCTACGCACAAATTTATTGATTCCAAAAACATTTCAGAACCGATGTCCAAAATTTAAACCTTATTAGAAAGAAGAGGGATGGGTCTTTAAAACGATATACATACATATATACATATATTATTTGATTTAATATGCTATGAGGTTTGATGAGGTAAACTTGACAAATAAGAATTTTTTTTCATATTTTTCAAGTTTGTCCGTTCATAGTAGCAAACTTTAATTAAGAAATATGAAATAAGTGATGACATTCTGAAAGTGCGTTATCTTGTGAAGAGATTGACACTTCGTTTGATCAAATTACCGTAGTTATTATTTAAAGAGTCTAACAGTCGAGTTATATTTTACATATATACATATATTTTTTCAAATAAATTTTTTGTTCAAAAATTTTCAGAATTTTTGCTGGATCTTGATTGTTTTTCGTAAAATGTGTTAATTTCATGTTTGAGCCAGAAGGTGATCAATGTTTGCGCAGAGAGAAATAATAATATTTGCAAAAGACTCAAATATTAGCCGACTTCTGGTAGTCGTGCAAACGTGAAATTGACACATTTTCCGATAAACAATCAAGATCCATCAAAACTTTTAAAAATTTTTGAACTGAAAGTTTATTTGATAAGATGACATACGAGTACATATATATAAAATATGGTGCAGTGAAATAAAGCCATAGGAAATAAAGCCATATGGTTTTATTTCTCATTCCATTGAGATAATGAGCAATAACACCATAATGGCTTTATTTCCTTCTTTAGATGGAAATAAATCCATATGGTTTTATTTCCTATTCCATTGAGAAATAAGGCCATATGGCTTTATTACCTATGGCTTTATTTCACTGCACCATAAAATATAACACGACTGTTATACTATTTAAATAATAACTACGGCAATTTTTGTCCGATTTGATCAAACGAAGTGTCAGTCTCTTCACATGATAATGCACTTTCAGAATGTCATCACTTATTTTATATTTTTTAATTAAATTTTGCAATTAAGAATAGCTAAACTTGAAAAAATTAGAAAAAAATCATATTTTCCAAGTTTACCCGATCAAAACTCATAACATGTAAATTTGAACCATATGTTTATGTGTACCATTTTAAAGACTCATCTCTCCCCTTTTCAAAAAATTTGGATTTTGAAAATAGGTTAAAAAAATTTTTGGGTAACCAATAATTTTGTGTGAAAAGACCAAAAAATACCGTTTTTGTCAAATAAAACAAGTTTGGAGGGTTCGAGAAATATAAAAAAAATATTTTTGAGTTCTACTCAACAAAACTCACAACCTACACTATGTCCTTAGCTGTGTGTATTTTGACTGTCGCACCGTGTTATTATTCCAGCATTTTTTTTTAGAATATCTAGAATATTGTTTTTACTTTTCGATGTCATTTAAATGCCATTTCCATATATACATAATTGGTCATTACAAATCTTCAGTCAGGATTACGACCTAGCTTCTCACATCACTTATGTATGTTGTTTGTGTTAATTTTATATTATTTTTATGACATACAGTTTAAAGTAGATTTCGAACGACAAATTTGTGAGAAACTTTTTCATGGCAATCTTATTTACTCTCAAAGTTTTTAACAGAAATATACTGACCGGATGTTGCTGGAAAAATATATTTTTATATTTCGTTTTATTGGCGATGTCTGACCTGGTATTTAAACCGTGGCCTCACGTCTAAAGCGGCCATTACGATCTTTGACGACAGGCACGACCTGAAGAGAGAGAAAGTGTTTGCTATTACACTATTCCGTCAGGTTTGTCAAACATCATGAAATTTACACTGTGTTTGCTAGAATTGCTATAACATATGTTGATTGGCCCTATGAAAAAGAAAAATATCCCAAAATTTTTTAAATTCATCTAGTCGGGTTTGCAAACACGAATTTTGCATTATTACACGAGCTGGTTGGTTTACCAACAGGTCGTACATGCAGGCAAAGATCGAATATTAATAAGCCAATACACTATCTAATAGATTACTTGCATTTTTGCACTAATTTGATATTCTTTTAATGTAAAATTTTCCATTTAAATGAAAAAAGTTAACGAAATACTTGTTTGAGCGACGAATGATGATAATGAACTTTTTGAACTACTGCGGTCAAACGAATGTTTTACTAAAACAGCTTCAGGTTACTATTGTTTATGTCTGTGCTTACATGATAAATTACCGTTTACAATTGGAATTTAGTTTGCTTAAAAAAAAAACTGCAATTTGAAAGACATACATACATAATTGGTAATTACAACCCTTCAGTCAGGATTTCGACCTAGCTTCTCACACCATTTATTGCGTTAATTTTATACATGAGTGGCGGGACCTACAGTTTAAAGTCGACTCCGAACGATAGATTTTTGAGAAGCTCTTCATGGCAATTTTATTTACTCTCAGAGTTTTTGCCAGAAATCTGCTGAGAGACATTCGCCGAAGAAATATTTTTTTATATTTCGTTTTGATGCCTGACCTGGGATACGAACGGGCTTTACGTCTAATAAGCCAACACACTACCTACAGTGTTGTCAACTTAGTGCTTTTCGCACTATTTATGGTGCTTTATGAAACGTCATACGCGTAAATTTTTTCTTATAGTGCCTTTTTACGGAAAATCACTATTATGGTGCTTTTCAAATTTCAGTACAGTGCTTTCAGTGCTTTTTGTTAATTTTTATTAGCTTTTATATTGAAACTACAAAGGAAAATGTCCAAATTTTTTTAAGTGTAAAATTTACAACGTAAAATTTAGCTTACTAAAAACCTACGTGAAAATATTCAAACTCCTCATAGTGATGCGGTGAATCCCATCAAGATTCCACAAGTATCTAATACTAGATGGCTATCAATTGAAAAGGCTGTTAAATGTATTTTGAATATGTGGCTGGAACTTAAAACACATTTTAATATTCGTAAGGACAATGGGTATGTTTCACTTTTACTTAAGGATATGTACAATAATAATAACAATTTTGTATATCTCACGTATTTAAGTTCTATTTTGGGAGATGTTCAATGGGTCAATTTAGCATTTGAAGCAAAAAATACAGACCACGTTAAGTTGTATAATGATTTGTATAGATTGCTACAAAATCTGACTAACAAATTGATAATAAATTGTGAAAATTTTAATTATACCGAAAAAAATATTATTAAACAAAAATTTGTTCTTTTCACTAAACACCTTATTTATGAATTTAGAGCTAGACTTCCTAGCAAATTTACAAATTTTACAAAAAGTTTCAGTGTCGAAAATATATTAAATAATATAAATAATGATCAGTTAATAGAATTTATAAGCAACTTTATAAATTATGTAAATATATTATCAACAATAGAAACTTGTTTAAAAAATTTAAGAAATGCTAATTGGGAAAACAAAACTAGAACAGATCTTTTTTGGATAGAGGTTAGTGAATTTAAAGACTCGTTAGGAGAAAAGCCATTTTTAGTATTAGCACAATTTGTTCTTCGAATATTAAGTTTTCCTTACTCTAACGCAGAGGTTGAGCGAGTTTTTAGCTCCATGAATTTATCAAAAAATAAAATTCGAAACCGACTATCATTAAACTCTGTTAATTCGATTTTACACATAAAATATGGACTAGGTAGACTCAATTTTTGCTGTAATAATTATGCAATACCTTCCGAAGTCTGCAAAAATATTTCTTCAAACAAAACTGATATCAAGTCGAAGTATTATTTAAAAACAGTATTGTGGCCAAACGTAGTTGAGGAGGAGGAAAATGCGGATGATATCAGCGAAATATTTGTCGAAGATTTAAGTAACATTATTTAAAACCTTTTTAATAAGGAATTTTGTATAAGGGTCGTATACCCATATGCTTAAATTTTTTTTAAATTATAAATGTTAATTTTATAAACTATACTGAAATATTTATATGAATTCTTTTCTTTTGTTTTGTAACTATATTTTATTAGTTTCACCATAATATTTACTTATCAAATAAAGAATATTGAAAAGTAAACGTTTTATAAACGATTTTTCTTACTAAAAAACGGTAGTGCATTTTTACCCTTTTTAAGCTCAAAAAATTGAGCCGTTTTTTAGTTTTTTGTGCGCGTTTTGATATACAATCGTTGGCAACACTGACTACCTACTAGACTACGCCGACAATTTATTGATTCAACCGGAGCACCGATTTCCTTAATTTAACATATTAATTCCTTTACTCTAAATGCGTATTTGTAAACGTTTAAAAGATGTATTTAAAAATGATGATTTAACGAAAAAAAAGAAAAAAAAAAAATAAATCGTGAAAATGAAATACTTTTTATCATTCAACCGTAATCAATTAATTTTTAGCTTTTAACACCTGATACTTTAACTGGAATAAATTCTGCACTCCCCTCTCCTCCCTCTTATACATGTATTGTACGTGTATCTCCGATTATGAACGTGCTACTAACGTTGATTACATGGTATGAGTATTTGTTATTTTAATTAATTAGTTATTGATTGTGAAAAATAATAGTTTAAATTATTTACTTTCCCTCTCGCTCTCTATCTCTCTCTTTCTTTTTCATTCCGCAACACAATACATGTCTAACTGTTTGTCTAACCACTGCCCTCTCAAAAAACGGAAGCACATGCTTTTCAACCATCAGCATCATGTGTATGAGCAATTTGGCGTAAATCCATTGAATACATTGTAAAATATAGCATCAATTTTCACAAAATCAGAAGCTTAATGGACTTATTTGTTTATGGTATTGTGTACTTACAGTTTATGTACTTGTAAAATTATTTATTTTTGTTTATTATTGAAATATACTATATCACGGCAATTCACGGTATTTCTAAATTACATGTCGAATTATTTTATGATCTTGATTTAAATCAAAAACTCTGAGAGAAAATAAAATTGCCATGAGAAACCTTTTCACAAATCTGTCATTCGAATTCGACTTAAAATTGTAGGTTCCGCTATTTATGTTAGGGGTGTCAAAATATCGATGGTATCGATAGTTTATATTTTTCGTTACTATCGATGTTTTTTTCTTACAATAATAGGCTGCCTTCCAAAATGTATCAATACAAAGTTTGTATGCAGTTCTAATACTGTATATAAACTATGTAGATATGCAAAGTAACCAAACAATGCATCAACTATAAATCCGATGCCTTATTGCTTTTTGACTGCGTTAAAAATACACATTGACGACGTTTTGAAATAGAATACATTGTATATATTTTGTACAGCGGCATTATGAAACACGATACTTTGTTCAAACACAAAGCAACTAACATTTTGGAAGGCAGCCTTAACTATTATCGATAGTTTTTGCCACTATCGATAGTAATTGTTCCACCACAAATTTTTTGTTTGCATTTATAAACTGGTGATTCCCACAGTATTATTATAAAATGGAGAGTGAAGTAAAGACATTAACTGGTAAGCTACAAACATTTCTAATTATTTGCTTTCTTTGAATGCTAAATATGCTTTTTCTCAGGTTCCCCAACCGAAAAAATATAAAAAACAGATGAAAAAGCAAAGAAGTCAATATCAAACGTTTGGAAGCATTTTACATTCTTCTTCTAATTTATTTCCGGATCCGTTATTCGGATATAAAGCGATCATACAATATTAAATATATAAAATTTTGAAACTTATTGTATTTTATAGTAACTGTGACAGCTCTCGATATTTAGCAGCATGTAATAAGTTTGTTTCATCCCTGTATCCTGTCCAATCCTGAATGTTTTTTAGCCAGTATATTTCTCTTCTGCCTCTGCTTCGGCGTCCTACAATTGTACTTTTTATTATGGATTGTATAAATTTGTATTTTTCATTCCTCATCAGATGTCCCAAATATGCGATTTTCCTTCTTTTGACCGTTTTCAGTAGTTGTCTGTCGATATTCATTCGTCTCAGAACTTCCTGGTTTGTAATGTGGGAAGTATAGGGTATCTTCAAAGTTCGTCGATATATCCACATTTCAAATGCCTCAATTTTTTTCTCGTCTGCACTTTTGATGGTCCAGGTCTCTACTGCATATAATAATATAGACCATATATAGCATTTGATAAATCTTATTTTCGTTGCGAGACTTAGTTCGTGGTTTGTGAGTGTGTTTTTGTATTTACATTAAGTGAAGATAAAAAACAAGCGAAGTGCCAAACATGCAATAATATTTACAAGACGAGTGGAAACACGTCAAATTTTATGGATCATTTAAAAATATGTTTAATTTTTTGATTTTTGAACTAAGAAATAAAGTTCGGTTTTGTTTATACAAAATGCGTTATTTAGTATTTTAACCTATTAAATTCAAATATGTAAATGTATTATTTGAGAGACTTCAATAGTGTTACGATAGTATTGCCGATATATCGATATTTTGTGTAAGAACTGATAGTTTAATCGAACGTCCCCGGCCTCACACTAACCCACCCTCACCCGACCGCGGAGGGCTCGTCCCCATTACGTAGGGACACGTACACACTACAGTCCGGACTATAGCGGGTTAGGGAGAAGTAAAGGCAACGACAACATAAATCTGCTACAGAACTTAATCACAAGCTGAATAAAGTAACAATAAACCATAACTACCTAAGACAAGAACAAGAATATATATTTCTATAATAATTTACAAATTAATGGCAGCATATAAGCTACGTTTAATATTATAAACAGTACAATTAAAATCAATAAAATCATAATACATGTTAAAATCATTACATAATCTACGAAAAGGAAAATTACAACCATAGTTTGTTCTATAAAAATCTAGGGAAAAAGGACGATAGTGCCGTGAAAATCTTGCTGGAATACTGAAATTTAGGTTACAAAGCAAAAACTCGGAATCGATATCACCTTAACCAGATTATAGACAAAACAAACGCCTAACACAGCCCTTCTACGTTCCAAAGTTGAAAGTTTTATCAGACCTAATCTAGCCTCATAAGATGGAAACCCATTGGCATAATCCCATCCTAAGCCACGTAAACAGAATAATAAAAACTGCTTCTGCCCAGACTCTATTGAATCACTATGACAACGATAGTATGGATTCCAAATAACAGACGCGTACTCCAAAATAGGCCTAACAAGTGAAATGTATAGCAGTTTTGTTATATAAGGATCAGTGAATTCCTTAGCCCATCTTTTCACAAAACCAAGAACAGCCCGAGCCTTGCCAATCACCATACTAATATGATCAATAAAAGACAGTTTAATATCCAATAATACTCCCAAATCAAGAAATGAAGTAACAGTTTCCAAAGGGCAAGAATTTATCACATAAGTGGACGAAACTACGCCCCCGCGAGAGAAAACCATGCACTTACACTTTCTCAAGTTAAGATCCATCAAATTAGTCCCGCACCAAGTTACAAAGGAATCAATATTTCGCTGAAGAACAGCCTGACCATGGTCATCATCAAAAGTATAAAATAATTTAACGTCGTCAGCATACATCAGAATATTACAATCAGAAATAGCACAAGGAAGATCATTAAGAAACAATAAAAACAGTAAAGGACCCAAATGGCTACCCTGCGGAACACCAGAAGTAACATAAACAGTCTTAGATAATACATTCCTAAACAATACCCTCTGAGTCCTAAGGGAAAGATAGGAGCCCAGCCAACGATGAATAGTATCAGGAATACCGATCAATGACAGTTTATGAAGCAAAATTCCATGATCAACCCTATCAAAAGCCTTACTGAAATCAGTATAAATTACATCAGTCCGAGCCCTGGCAAGAAAACCCCTGAAAACATGCGTAGTAAATTCAAGAAGATTAGTGACAGTCGACCTACCTTTCAAAAAACCATGCTGGAAAGGGGATATTAAAGATCTCGTATTAAAAAAGAGGTAATCGGTCACCAGTTTCTCCATTAACTTGGGAATAGCACTGAGTTTGGCAATACCCCTGTAATTGGAAATATTGGATCTATTACCCGACTTATGCAAAGGAATTATAAACGAACTCTTCCAAATAGATGGAAAATGACCAGCCCTCAGAAGCCCATTAAATATAAAGGTCAAAGGACAAAGGAGATTCGATATATCGATATATTTTTATGAACTATCAAAAATTTTCGATAGTAGCACTATCGATAGTTTGACACCTCTAATTTATGTATAAAACAACATACATACATATGTGGTGTGAGAAGTTAGGTCGTAATCTTGACTGAAGGGTTGTAATGACCAATAAGGTATGTAGTCTTCCAAATCGTTTTATACGAAGATGTGAGCGGGCGGCTTATTTTGGAAACCTGAGAAAACCAGTTGCAGTCTTTGTGATGAAGTTAATAATTTTTTAAAATTGTTACAAAAAAAAAGAGGAGAAAAAGAATTCCATATCAGCTCTGTAATTTCTTAGTTTGGTTTTACGCATTAAAGCTTATTACTATGCAGAAATTTGTATGCAATTTAGCATTAAAAATAATTACTATTTAGATGGATTTGCTTAAATTAAATTGAAAACAATCAAAAGTAGGCATAATATTTATGGCATAAATGTACCATACACAGCTCATTCATGAAGGACGTATTACACATACAACATACATGACATACTTAATGTTTGATTCGAACTGGTAATCTTTATTTATGATGTATGGTGTAAAATGAAGTCAATAGTTTAATCTTCTTAAACAATAAGATATAAATTCAATTAGAACAGTTAAAAACTAATTAGGTTTACTACATGTTAATAGATGGCGTTACTTCAAGGTATTTTGTAGTTTTTCTTCAAGTAAATAGAGTAGTAGTAATCCTAGTAGGAATTTTCATCAGATAAAGCTGTACTGTTTCAATTGGTTACATCTCCTGAGTGTTGGTCTCAGAAAAAAAATTTGATATTCAATATGTGATTGTTGAGGCACCGCTTTGTTATTTATTCGGACAAATGTTCTCTTCGTAATGTGAAAGTTACTTTTCATACATACATACATAATTTGTCCTTACAACCCTTCAGTCAGTATTACGACCTAGCTTCGCACACCACTTATGTTGTGTGCGTTAGTTTTTATACGTGAGTAGCGGGACCTACAGTTTAAAGTCGACTCCGAACGACAGATTTTTTGAGAAGCTCTTCATGGCAATTTTATTTACTCTCAGAGTTTTTGCCAGAAATCTGCTGAGAGACAGTCGCCGAAGAATTATTTTTTCATAATTTCATTTTGATGTCTGACCTGGGATTTGAACCCGGGCCTTTCGTCTAATAAGCCGACACACTACCTACTAGACTACGGCGACTACCAGTTACTTAACATTTTACTTTATCCTTAATTGTCCTCTAGGAGGAGGGAGTGTTCCTTTAAATACTAAACCGTTTCGTGGAGGTTTTTAATGCGAGATGTCCATGATGGGAGAAGGGAATGCAGATGTAGCAGCGGCAGGTGGCAATTCGGTCGTATTATTGCAGGTATTGTGGTGAAGACGGATCTTACATGTTCAACAAACAATTTCCCTTTCTCAGCGTCATACCGCGCACAACCTATAATGTTTCGTAAAGGTGATTTAAATATAACTGCTCTATTAAGATTCCTGGTGCCCCAGGCCCCAGTGAATAATTCAATTTCCGTGTTGCAACTAGGCCTTCCAAATATTTTGTAAGAATGCCATTTTCTGTGACTACAGAAGAGCTTTGAGTCGTTTTGTGCATTTTTGAGGTCTAATTTTGTGATGAGTCTATGGTGCTGCTATTCGCTCTGCTTCTGCTCACATGTCTTTGGTGTCCAGATCATCGAATGCAGGCCAAAATAAGTAGATAATCGTCGACCTATAGTACTCGCAGTTAACAGTAATGACCTGCTCTCAGAATAATGAAACATTTACGCCGCTATCCCAAAATCCACACCAAACAGAGACTTTTTCGGGATGCATTGAATACTTTTGGATCTCTTGTGGATTGATATTGTTGGTTCGACAATTTGTTTTTTGTTACATAGGCATTGATCCAGACATTGCTCTCATCGCTAGAGATGATTTTTAGATGAAAATTAGGGTCAGTTGCCAACTGCTCCAGAGCCCATTCAGCGAATACTCTTTGTTGTCTAAGTTTGTTTATCTTCAATTGCAGTTCAGGATGCGGGGACAAATTGCGTCGCAAAATTCACCTTGGATTCGGTGATGGCATTGGCGATGTTTTTGGCAAGCCTTGTGTTTGTTCGACGTATGGGTATGGGTCGATCGTTTATTGAACCAGTGGGCTCGAATTTATGCATCACTTTCAAATGGAACCTTATGCCGATCGCAAATCAGGCGAAACGTGGAAAACTTTGCCCGAACACAACATCCATTTCGATAAATCAATTCAACAATGTTGTTGTATACTATATCCGTCAAGGTTGATTTGGCTAAACAGAATGAATAAATGACAACTAATTTGAAAGATGGATGTTCCAATTAGAAAACCAGATATGATGTTTAGGTCTTGACTTTATAAAATTACTTGAAGCTCTACCTCCTTGAAACTGTACTGTAGAGAAATCTAAGAATCAAAAATTTTTTTTTGAAATTCGTATTAAAATTTGCATAAAATTGTTGTACTTTTCCAAAATCCATTTTCATTCCCTTCAATCCTTGGAAAAATCTCTGGCATGTGTCATAAATATCAGCTTTATTTGACTGAAATTTACCAAGAATTTTTCATCTTATCTGTTAAAAGAAAAAATACCATGTAAAGCTTTATCTTCTCTTCACTTCTATTGTTAACGATAAGCTGACTCAGTCAGCCAGCAGCAGAACAGGAATGCATTTTTCATCGACTTTCCTTTTCGTTGGAATTGCTCCCGAAACGTGTTTGCAAACATACTCACTCGTACACAGATTCAACGCATTTAAATATTTGCTTTTACAATATAATCACCCATCGTCATCAGCACCATTATTATTATTATCATCACTATCATGGTAGTGTGTAGGTGTAATATTCTTTCTCGCTCTTCCTCCTGAATCAGTATTTGTTTTAGAAATTCTTTCTTCTCTGATATACACTCGCACAGATGCTAAAAAGCGATAACCTCCATTTGATGTTTGCATGTGAAATACTGACCCCCATATATGAAATCAAAATACGGAAAAAAAATGTGAAATATTTTACACACGATAAGCGAGAAAGACGCGTGAATAATAATAAAGAATAAAAATACTATTCTTGAGCAAATGTTCGCTTATTTGACTGACTCACTGACTGACAGTCATTGTAATGATTTTTAAAAATGGCATAATGAAGTCATTTTTGGCATGATGTAAGACTGTATAAAAGAGTAAATGTGAAGTCATTTAAACCAGGTTAATAATAGTATATTTGAGATACGTTACACGTAAACATGTATTACGCATGTGGTATGATTAACGTAATATTTACTGAACGCGTTTTTAAGATTTCAAATAAAATTAATTATTTCCTTAATCGTCTTTTCTAACAATCATTTCAAAATACATGGTTTTTAATATTTCTTCAAATGCCAAGTTTTAAAAAATAGTTAGCTAAGTACGTAGAGGTGGTTGTCCATTTAAGAAAGTTGGATGGTCACATTTAGGCCACATAGGGCTCATTGTGTTATCAGATTTTTCCTCTATCTCCTAGTTTTGGAACTATTCTAGGCTCCGATGAAGCGACTAAGACTTTCAATGTCAATGCGTGACAGTTCCTCGATATCGTCTATGTATATAGTAAGCACCAAGGGATATTTTTCTTCATTGGCAAAGTGCTAAGCATATTTGCCATTATAAGGGCTTTGGAAGAAGGCAAATCTATGAATGACGTTGCTTATCAATTTAATATCAACAAACAACAAATAACGGGGAAAGAAAGCCAGGAAGTGGTCGACCTCGTAAGTCTACTGCCCGCCAAGATCGTCAAATGGTAAAAATAGGAAAATTTGACCTTGACCCACGGAAAACGATAGTAGATGTTACTTATTATGCAAATGACCAATTATCTATTGGCGTCCACACAGCCAGAAACCGATTAAGAGAGGCAAATTTATTAGCTAGAAGACCAGCCAAGAAGCCACTTATAAGTAAGGTTAATAAGAAAAAACGGCTTGACTTTGTTAGACGGTATTTGCATTGGTCAAAAGAGCAGTGGGCCAAAGTTTTGTGGAGCGACGAATCAAAGTTTAACTTATTTGGCTCTGATGGGTTAGATTACATTCGTCGGCCCCCAAAACAAAGCTATTCACAACAATTCTGTAAATAATCAACATTCTGTAAATAAGACAAGACTCGGTGTTGAACATAATATGGCATCGAGTTGCATTTTTTTTTCTCGCTACTGTAGGTCCCGCTACTCATGTATAAAATTACAACACACAACATAAGTAGTGTGGGAAGCTAGGTCGTAATCCTTACTGAAGGGTTGTAATGTGTGTTGTAATGTAATGTATGTGTATCTTCATTCGGTCAATTGTATGTTGCATCTTCTCGTGTTCGAAAGACGTTGTCTTGATCTATTTTTTTGTGAAAATGGTAAAAAATAACGATAATCCCGTCAGCATTGTAATATTTTCTCTGATCTTCTCTGATTTTGCACTACTCTTTTCTTTCTAAAAGATTTTGTTTTTATTACAAATGCGGAGTCGTAAATTATTGTCTAGCGCACGGACTGGGTTACTACAGTACATTATAAACTTATTGATTGGAAATATAATGAATTTCCTTTATTATACCTTACATTAACACGCCTCATGAAAAATACAAATTCAACTCAGGAAGTTACACTAACGCCTCATTTGTCAAACGTCATTACCAGTTCTTTGGTCATTATTTCTTCAAATAGGCTTTAAAAATTACAAATTAAATTCCAAAATGCATGCTATTACGATCTCTCTTCGTAAAACAATTCTTTCAAATTGTTAAACAAAAAAATTGTTTAAAACTGTGCGGCAAATTGTATTGAAAAGACAATTTGTGTAGACAAAACAGCCGAAGGCTATAATTTAAAACAAATAATTATTGTTTTGTCATCTTTTGTCACCTCCAATGCAATGGACAATTGTGAAATCATTTTCAAGGGTATTTTCTGAGGGTATTTTTTCTCAATCTACATTTGTGTTATAAATTCCTTTAGTTGGTTTTATTTGTGTTCCATTATCTGTTTGTTTCAATGGTGTTTTTTTTTTTTTGTTTTTAATTCCCATTACCTTTTTTTCTCAAAATTTTTTACCCGGTGACCGGAAGTTTTAATGGGGATCATAGGGTCATTTCTACTGTTGTTCTGTAGTGAACGTATCTACACCGCAATTCGGTGTTAAAAAATGTACGCCACATAAACTATAGAATTAGATATCTACTGTCATCTTATAATGACAATAAAAAAAAATAAATAAATAAAGTCAACTCTGCGGTGCTGCAATCAATTAGAAATGGTAATTTTTCAGGGAAGGAAGTGTAAAGAAAAAATAGGACAACTCTTTGTAACAATTTGTATCAAAAGCGAGAGGATGCAATGGAATTTTATAAATAAATAATAATATTTTTTGTTAATAATATTTAAGGCGATTACCTCAGAGTCAGAGGTGTTGTTATAATTTAACACATAAATATTTAATGTATTTGACATAGACAATCCTACTATGTTGTTGTGTACATATCGTTAGTCTTATTCGCAAAGGTGTTAAGTCCACTTTTTTCCAAAATTGAGATTTTAATGCAAAACGGTAACATTATATATAATACATATTTTACAACAAAAAAACATGTCATTATATAGTTCAAAGTTGTTGTAATTTTGTGGTTTGCAAAAGCGCTAAGTCCACAAAACTACGAAAAATATTAATATTAATATTATTACTATTTTGTAAAAATAATTGCGTTTAAACAGTTTAGAAATTTTAAAAACTGAAAAAGCTACAATGGTTTTTGTGTCTCCTGAGAAATTTGAAAAAAGGGACTTAACACCTTTGCGAATGAGACTAACGATATATATATCTATTAAAAACATTTTCAAAAGATTTGTTCTTTGGCATTAGCCGACAGGGTATATAACAGGGTGTTATAACAGTTATGTATGTTGAAAAATTTATAGGCTAACGCACGGATGGCGATACTAGTTTTAAATCCACTTTCAATTAAACCTAACCATCAAAGTTCCCTTGTATAAATTTTACAAATATCGGGCTATTAATTTGTGGAGTAAAGCATTTTGAGTGAAACAACTTGTGTTATTTCAAAGAAAATTGATAAGAAGGAATTGTATGTGTTAGAAAAATAAAAATTGGCCTAAAAATCAACAGTTGAGAAGTGGTTTGTCAAGTTAAACCGAGGACGATGTACACAATCATGCTCTAAAGAGTCTGTTACGGACAAAGGTTCATAAAATAATTTTGGATGATCGCATAGCGAAGTTGATCGAAATAACTAAAGCTCTTTAGAATATCAAACGAACGTGTTGGTCATATTGAGTATTAATATTTGGATATTCGATAGAGTCGATATGCGATAATGGATGAAATATATACCAGTGATTAAAATAATAGTTATCGAAGTGTACTGCACATACTGATCATACTCCAAAGCATTTAAAAGTGCAACATTCGGCTGCCATCAATATTTTGAGATGAGCAGGGTATAATATTCATTGACTATTTTGAAGATGGCAAAATCATGAACAGCGACTATTATGTAGCGTTTTTGGATCATTGAAGCATATGCTAACTTATGAACTTTTCAGCTCAACAGTTAGAGTCTGCTCCTTTCCACCTGCAGAATCTAATCTGTGTGTTGCAATAATTTTCTCCTTATTTTCATACGTGTTCCGAATTTTCTAAAGTTATGCAAAGTATTATAAACCATCAGCTTATGAAATAGAGTCCTATAATCTAATGAGTGACACGATAGTACGATATCCGTAAGGCCCGTCCTACAGATCATCTTTTAGCATTACTCTCAGAAACATGGTATCATTCTGTCCGACAATTTGGTGAAAGCAATGTTATGCCTCTAGACATTTCCAGAGCATTTAAAAGACATTTGACAGACATTTGACACAGCGCCTTCGTATCGAACCTTGCTGATTTTGGTGTCAGTAGTTGTTTCCTACGATTTATGTACGAGTATATCAAGCTTTCTCAGGGATTGCACTATTTTGTTATACATGGGATCCAATTACATCAGTTCAGTCTAAATTCTGTGATACTACAACTATCTCCAACTGTGTTTCATATTTTTATTGACGATCTTCTCTCTGTCTTTCTCTAACTTCTAAACCTATCTACTCTTTTGCACATGACAGTAATATTTGTTAATCATATTCTTTTGATTGTAGACCGAGCCCTATGGAAATAGAGGCTTAATATGAATGTCTCACAAACATCTCATCTGCAGTTAATGTCCGAATTGGGTCATGTGAATAGGATTGATTTTAATGAGCGAAAGACCAAATGTTGTTTTAGGAATTATAAATCAACGTTTATTTATTTATTTATTTTATAGGATATCACATACAACAAGAAATTAATTGGTCAATTCACACAAGCCGTTGTATTGAGTGGATTGTTGGACGATTATACAACAGTGTATGCTTGTTGTTGATAATTTTCATGTAAAAATCCGATACACTTATACACATTTTTTTCATATGTTTTTAAAAGTTGTATTGGTTTCGTGCTATCACATTGAGTGAATGAAAAAATGTGTATATGTTTTTCAAAAGTTGTGTTGGTTTCGTGCTATCAAATTGTTTGAATGCCAATAAAAAACATATGGAATACGAAATACACAATACAGCATAGCATTGAGCGTTCACAAACAACCAAATGTATTCAATACAACATACACGATACAAAGTCGTGTGAATTGCCCAAATCTTTTAAATTACAATACGTGATTATGTAATGATTACAAAAATAGTATTGATATTATACAATGAAATAAAAGTAGAAAAAAAAACAGTATCAAAATAATAATAAACAAAAATATATGCATGTTCACATGTAATAATTTGACTTTAAAAGTTGCCAATGATTTGTAATGGGTTTGGTAACGAGGTCCCCAGCCGTATTGTATTTGTGAAGAACTGCCACTCGGATATTAAAGTTCGATATCTTAACTGAATGATTTGTTTTCCTCTGTTTGATATTGTAAATTGAATACGATTAAATAAATAAGATGGTTCTTGAGTGTAGATAACTTTGTGTTAGAGCTGTAAAACTATCGATAGTCGGCCCATTCGATAGTTTCGATAGTCCGGTATAAAACTATCGATAGTATCGAATTTTTAGAAGAGTGCTAAATTTCCCACTTTTAATTAAAAATTATACAGGCATACGTATATACATATGTGTATATAAATAGATGTACATATATATACATATATATATATATCTAGTGTTGGGAATCCCGGGATCCCGAAATCCCGGGATCCCGCAGTTTTTAACAATTCCAAAATCCCGGGATTGAGCACTTAATCCCGGGATTTGACTTTTTAAGCCGCAATGAAAAAAATCGTATATTAGAACTCTCACTAATTCGAATTTCCAGAAATTAGAATCTGTTGCTTCAATGCATTAACCGCTCTGAAATTAGAAACAAAACTTCAAATTGCGATTTTTTTTTTGAGATGTATTGGGCTACTAGAACAAAAGCTTGCAGTATATGGACTTAACTTGAGAAAAGATATAGTTGGTATTATGACAGACGGTGCAAGTGTCATGAAAAAAGTTGGCAGATTATTACCTGTAAATCAACAGTTATGCTTTGCCCGTGGTGTCCAACTGGCGGTAATTGACGTGCTATATGAAAAGCATGATTTACAAAGAGAAACAGATGAGCAATACCACGAGGGTGAAGAACCAGAAGAGGAAGACGATTTTTCAGAGAGTAACGAGGATGAGAATTTTTCTGGCAACGAATAATTGGTTGATATGTATTATGGCCATAGACATGGAGGATACCAATGTGATATTACTGAGGTCAATTGCGGTGCAGTGATCAAGAAGGTGTGAGAATTAATAGTGATGTTTAAACGATCGCCAACAAAAAACGATGGTTTGCAAAAGTATGTTACGGCTGAATTTGGAAAGCAATTAACTCTAATAAAAGACTGTAAAACTAGGTGGAGCAGCCTTTTGTTAATGCTGGAACGTCTTTATTTATTAAGAAATTGTATACAAAAGGCATTAATAGACATAGGTCCACCTGAAGGTGAATATTTTGCTTTATCCAAAGATGAGATTAATATGGTATCCGCAATCATTAGTGCTCTTGTCCCAGTTAAAGCAACAGTTGACGCCTTTGCCGTCGGGATGCTAATCTGTTCACAACCGATGTTGCCATAACTTTTATGTTAAAAAAACTTAAAGATGCTAACAACGTTATAAGTCAAAAACTACATTCAGCCCTCATCCTTCGCATGCAACAAAGGAGAACAGATATCAGTGGGGTACTTCAGTATCTGCACAATGGTAGAACAATTGTTCAGTCCGAATCCGAAAGAGAGTTCGTAACAGTTCCTTCTTCCATAAAATGTCGCAAATTAATAGTTGAGTTACTCGAAAGACTAAATGCTTCAAGTCCAGCTACATCACTTCTAATAGCTTCTGAGTCAGAAGTTACACCTTCTGATTCAGATAAGGCACCTTTCGAAATTGTTTCAGATTCTTCTGAGCTTCCATCTGAATCTCTTTCTTGTTCTCTTGAAGAACCTTTAAATATTTCAGACGAGCTCAATGAAGCTATAAAAAAAGCACATTTACCGAGGATAGCAATTCGATGCGAGACGTTGTCTGTAAAAATTCAGAGAGAAATGCTCTTGTTTGAAAATAGAGGAACACGTGGTGACTTTTTGCAAAGAGCATACGATTTTTTAATGACTATTAATAAGCCAGCCAGTGTAGAGTCTGAACGTGCTTTTTCTGCAGCTGGATTTTTCGCAACAAAAATAAGAAGTCGTTTGAGCGATGAAACTTTGGATGCTCTGTGCTTCCTCAAAACGTATTTTAAAATTAATAAAAAATAACATATCGCACTTGATCAACAAAAGAGTATATATCTATAAAAACAATTAACTCTTTATAATTAAATTAAAAATGTGTAAAATTAAAATTAAAATTAATTTTCTTATAATTTAATAAATTCTTTCTTATAAACCTATTTTTGGATGTGTTATGTTATTAATTTTATTGAAATAATATGTTAATATCTTTCAAGAACAAATTTTTTAAAATCCCGGGATAAATCCCGGGATTCCGGGACTAGGTAAATGAAATCCCGAAATCCTGGGATTGAAAATATAGAGCGGGATTGCCAACCCTAATATATATCTGTGGCATTAAATAACAATAGCTTAAGTCGAAATTTCGTGTTTTGAGATATTAAGGTTTTTATCTAAAATAAATAGTGTTTAAGTTAAGTAAAGTTAAAATATAAATGCATATATGTAGGATCAGGGACAAGACGGACAAGAAGTGGACAACCCTACTAACAGACAGAACATAGTAGACTTAGACAATAATAACGATTATCAATAATTAACAGACAGAACATAGTAGACTTAGACAATAATAACGATTAACAATAACTAACAGACAGAACATAGTAGACTTTGACAATAATAACGATTAATAATAACTAACAAACAGAACCTAGTAGACTTTGACAATAATAACGATTAACAAAATACCAATGACTGACGACTAAACATAGTAGGCTTGGACAAAAATAACGAAATAATAAAACTAACGAATAAACATAAAATATATTTTTGGTTGACGAGAGGATGAGTCTTTAAACTGACGTGAAAGAAGAAACAATAATTCTAAATAAAAACATCATTAAATGTAACACTAGTATTAAATATTTTAAATAATAATAATTTTTTAAATATTAATGTAAAATTTTTATTAAAATAAATAAAATGGTTAACTAAAACCTACATTTTTGGGGGCTCAACCAATTGCCAACCAAGACTACATAAATCGCAAGAAAATTAAAATTAACAGACAACCATTTAAAATATTAAAAAAGATTCCAAGAAATCCTTTAAAATCTAAAAAGAGAAGCAAAAGAGATATAAAAACTGAAAAGACGAAATTACATCAATGTGTGAGAAAGAGAATTTTAAAAAATCTGAAAAAACGAAATTAAAAAAATTTGTGAGAAAGAGAGTTTTAAAAAACACGAAAAGACGAAATTAAATCAATAAGTGAGAAGAGTTAAAAAAAACCTGAAAAGACGAAATTAAATCAATGAGTGAGAAGAGAGTTAAAAAATCTGAAAAGACGAAATAAAATTAATGAGTGAGGAAAAGAGTTTTTTTTTTTAAAAAAAAAACTGAAAAGACGTAATCAAGGCACATCTAACAGGTAACCGCAAGTGTACAACAAGTACAACAATGCAAAAACAACAGGCATTTTGTTTTTGTTAAAGCGTACGCGTAATGTCAAAAAAATTAACCCTCAAACCTCCATAAGAAATTAATAAAAGCGATTAAAAAACTAAATACATTTTATATATTGAAATTTCTTTTGATTTTTATGTCATGCTTAATTACGCAATAGTGGGGCACCTATAAATTAAAAAAAAATTATTCCATGCAGTCAATAACATTTCCACTTTATCTAAAGAACATGTTTTTATATGGCCATTGATAAAAATGGCAGATGCTAACGTTATTTGTTATTGGTCATAGTTTTGGCACTTAGTTGGAGAGACCGAAATCTTTTTTTGGGTAATTCATCAGCCTCGTCTAAATAAATATAATATAGTAAATCTAGGTTGTAGTTTAAAAGATATATGGATTTAGTGTTAAAAGCTTAAATATTATTAATCATCTTGCAAAAATTTTAATAAAATTGGCTTTGAAATAGTAATCCTGAAGAATTTCTAGAGTGCGTATCGTTAAGGATACATCCGGTACATATGAGGGTTTATAAATGCGAAAATGATTATCGAAACAAAACAAACAAAAAAACAACAAAATTTTGACATTTAAAAACGCGTCAGCTGTTGACATAGGTTTACCTGTTAGATGTGCCTTGGACGTAATTAAATAAATGAGAAAGAAAGAGTTTTTTTTTTTTTAAAACTGAAAAGATGAAATTAAATCAATGAATGAATGAAAAGAGTTTTTGAAAAAAAAAACATTTTTAAAAATAAGTTAAAATATAAACAAACAGTTGAAAACAACAACATCAACAACGTCAACAACAACAACATCAACAACAAGAATATTAGTGTGTTTCAAGAGAAAGAAGAGAAGAGAAAATAAACTAACGAAGAAAAAAAAACCACCCCTAAATGAAAGCTGAGAGTGCTGAGTTGCTGCGACGATTGCCAACGAAGAGATCTAATTGGGAGTATTTTGTTTTTGTATTTTTGTAATTTCGTTCTTGTATTACTATTATTATTATAATTATTATTATTACTATTATTATTATAATTATTATTATTCATACTTCCTTATACATATATACATACTTTATACTACTTTATTATTTTGCGCTAAATTTGTGAATTTTATTTTTTATAATCGGACGAATAAATAATTTGAATAACATGGACGTAAATGAAATTCTTGTTTTGACTGTTGAAGGTTTAAAGGGCAAATTAACAGAGATAGGACTACCTACAAATGGACGAAAAGCCGAACTTCGTGATCGGCTTATGGAATATTTCGGCCTGAGTGCACCAAATTCGGACTCGGAATACGTTGATGTTAATCCACGTCATGAACCGGTTTTAGTTAGTGAAAGAAATATATTCACGCTACGTGATATTGAGGACTCTTTGACTAGTTTTTGTGGTACGGACAATATTGGGATAGATGAGTGGATTTCTGACTTTGAAGATAATGCCGAGGCAGTAGGTTGGAACAATTTACATAAGTTTATCTATGCAAAACAGTTACTGAAAGGGGCGGCACGTATGTTTATACGTAGTCAGAGCGGGATAAAGAATTGGAACTCTCTTAGGGAAGCACTTGTCAGGGAATTTGGAACCAAGCTAGCAGCAATTGAGGTACATCAGATATTGAGAAGTCGAAAGAAGAGGAATAGTGAAAGTTTACGGGAGTACCTTTACACGCTAATGGAAATAGGAAAACCCGTTAAGCTTGATGATGATAGTTTAATTCAATATTTTGCAGATGGGATTCCCGATTCAAAATTCGGTAAGAGTATCTTATACCAGGCAACGAGTGTAGAAGATTTGAAAGTCAAAATTAAAATTTATGAGAAAATTCGAAGAACTACTTCACAGGCACCAACCTTCAAAGTATCTTCGGATTTGGGTCAGCCAGATAGAACAAAACTGAATAATTATTCCAAGGTCAAATGCTATAACTGCGGGGGTGATGATCATTTGGCAAAATTTTGTAAATCAGTGAATTTTAAGTGTTTTAGTTGTGGGAAAACAGGTCATAAATCATATGAATGTAAGATAAAGACTTCGAACCAAATCAAAAAGGAAAACGAGAACAGATCGTGTACAGTAGGAAATTATAATAAAACGGTAAGAAAGGACAAATCCGTTTCGGCGAGTATTTTGAGGCCAAATCGTGTTTTTAAAGAAATTAAATTAGACGATCTTAGAATTTCTGCGATTATCGATTCTGGTAGTAATATTTCACTAATTAGGTTGGATATTTTCGAAAAGTAATCAGGCATTGCAATTCGTACTAGAAAGGAAAGTTTTGTAACAGCCAATGTTGGTGAATTGGTGACTTTAGGACACTTTGATAGGATCGTTAATATAGATGGTTTTGACTTTAAAGTTAAATTTTACATAGCCGAACAATTTCCATATGAGGCGGCAATAGGTAATGATATATTAGATCAGACGGATGTGATATTGACCTCTAATGGTGCAACTTTCAAACGTAGGAATGAACCTACAGGAGTACAAAATAATGATGATGAAATAGACGATTTTAAGGTATTTTGTTCCACAGTTGTTATTGATAATGATGTTTCATTGAGTTTGTCACATTTACCGAAGGAGATAGCAGGAGAGGTTAACAGGTTAGTAAGGGACTATAATCCGGAGAATCTGGAACCATCTCCTATTAGTATGAAAATAATATTGTCGGATGATATTCCAATATTTCAACGACCACGTCGTCTATCTTATGAGGATCAAGGGGTTGTTGAACAGCAAGTTAGAGATTGGTTAAGTGAGGGTATTATTCGACCGAGTACTTCAGAATACGCGTCACCAATTGTTTTAGTGTCTAAAAAGGATGGCACAAAGAGACTTTGTTGTGATTTCCGAAAATTAAATGAGAAAATTATGAGAGATAACTTCCCAATGGTTTTGATTGATGACGTGTTACATAAATTAGAATCCGCTAAGATTTATTCTACACTTGACTTAAAGAATGGTTTCTTCCACGTTCCTGTTGAGGAACAGTCGAAAAAGTTTACTTCCTTTGTAACACACAACGGCCAGTATGAGTTCAATTACGTACCTTTTGGAATTTCTAATTCTCCAGCGGTATTTTCTCGGTTTATTTTTTCGATATATAGGGAATTGATTCAAGATGGTACTATAATTGTGTATATTGACGATATCATAATCCCATCGAAGGACGTTTCGGAGGGAATTGTGAAATTGAGGAAAGTATTAGAGGTAGCTAGAAAACATAACTTACGAATTAAGTGGGAGAAGTGTCAATTTTTAATGAATAAGGTTAATTTTCTAGGATATATAGTTGAAAATTCGACGATAAGACCATCAATAGAGAAGACATCAGAAGTTGAAAATTTTCCAGTTCCAAAGGACAAGAAGGCGCTCCAACGTTTCTTGGGCCTCACGTCGTATTTTAGAAGATTTATCTGTGGATATGCTACAATTGCTAGACCTTTATCTGACTTACTTAGAAAGAATAATGATTTTGTAATGGGAGAAGCTCAAATGGTATCATTCAGACAACTTAAAGAAAGTTTGATGAATGCACCTGTTTTAAAATTGTATAATCCAAATGCTGTTACAGAGGTACACACCGATGCAAGTATGTATGGCTACGGAGGTGTTCTACTTCAGAAGAACGCAGACGACCAACAATTTCATCCGGTGGAATATATGAGTCGTAAGACTACTGATGCACAGCAAAAATACCATTCTTACGAACTCGAGGTTTTAGCAATCATCGAAGCATTAAAGAAGTGGAGAGTATATCTAATGGGTCATAAAATGAAAATAGTGACAGATTGTAATGCTTTTGCGTTGACTATAAAGAAGAAGGACGTTCCATTAAGAGTGTCTAGATGGGCCATGTTTTTACAGGAGTTTGATTTTATAATAGAACATAGGTCTGGAAGCAAAATGCGGCACGTTGATGCCTTAAGTAGGTTTTCTTGTTTGTTGTCAGATGACTCGATAAAGCATCGACTCAAACAAGCACAGATGCAGGACAAGTGGGTTAAAGCTATTAGAAATATTCTTGAAAATAGGCATTATGAGGATTTTTATTTAAAATACGACTTAGTTTACAAGGATCCAGATCGGGAACTTATAGTGATTCCAGAAAGTATGGAGGAGGAAATAATTCAGATTGCTCATAGAAAAGGTCATTTTGGTACTAGGAAGACGCGAGATCTTTTAGAAAGAGAAGTTTATATACCCAACATCGTTTCAAAAGTTGATAAAATAGTTCGTAGTTGCATAGAGTGTATAATAACAGAAGCTAAGGCAGGTAAACAGGAAGGACTTCTTACCACTATCGATAAGTCAGATCGACCGTTAAGAACATATCATATCGATCATGTTGGCCCTATGGAGGAAACAAAGAAACGATATAACCACATTCTGGTGGTAGTTGATGCATTTTCTAAATTTGTTTGGTTATATCCAACCAAAAGCACTGGAGCGGAAGAAGTCATAGATAGACTCCAACGTCAATCGACGATTTTTGGAAATCCGGAGAGAATTATATCAGACAGGGGAACAGCTTTCACATCAAATTTGTTTAATAAATTTTGTACAGAGCGTAATATACAACACCTTCTTATCACAACGGGTGTTCCTAGGGGAAACGGTCAGGTAGAACGTATTAATAAAATAGTAATAAAATTGCTAACGAAACTGTGTGCAGAAGATCCTCAAAATTGGTACAAGCATGTAGATAAGGTTCAACAATGTATAAATAATACTCCTCCACGTAGTACAAAGTATTCACCGTTTAGGATTCTTACAGGATGTGAAATGAGAACAGACGAAGGAAAGGACATACGAAACATGATTGAGGAATTCACTATAGAAGAGTTAGATGAACAGAGAGATGAAATTCGGAATATAGCCAAGTCGAATATTGCAAAAATTCAGGCAGAAAATAAGAAAACGTCTAATAGGAAGAGAATTCGAGCACCATTGTATAAAGAAAATGAATTAGTGGCTATTAAACGAACTCAATTTGGACCAGGTTTGAAGTTGCGACCGAAGTATTTAGGGCCATATAAGGTGATTCGAATTATGGGACATGATAGGTATGAAGTAGAAAAAGTTGGTGAAGGTGAGGGTCCAAAGAGAACCAATACGGTAGCTGAATATATGAAGAAGTGGAACCTGTCATCCGAGTCGAATGACCGTGCAGGATGGCCGAATGTAGGATCAGGGACAAGACGGACAAGAAGTGGACAACCCTACTAACAGACAGAACATAGTAGACTTAGACAATAATAACGATTATCAATAATTAACAGACAGAACATAGTAGACTTAGACAATAATAACGATTAACAATAACTAACAGACAGAACATAGTAGACTTTGACAATAATAACGATTAATAATAACTAACAAACAGAACCTAGTAGACTTTGACAATAATAACGATTAACAAAATACCAATGACTGACGACTAAACATAGTAGGCTTGGACAAAAATAACGAAATAATAAAACTAACGAATAAACATAAAATATATTTTTGGTTGACGAGAGGATGAGTCTTTAAACTGACGTGAAAGAAGAAACAATAATTCTAAATAAAAACATCATTAAATGTAACACTAGTATTAAATATTTTAAATAATAATAATTTTTTAAATATTAATGTAAAATTTTTATTAAAATAAATAAAATGGTTAACTAAAACCTACATATAGTTTTATTAATAATGATATTTTATACATGAAATTTAGCTGAGTAATAGATCTGGCAGAGGAGAATAAGAATATGTAATAAAATGAAAAAAAACACAAAAAAAATGTATACATAGATATCCTACTTTTCCGTAACAAAATTTTCTATTTTTATTGTATATAACGGATCATTTTACAGTTATTCTATAAGTTTAAATTATTTTCTAATAGTTGAAGTCCTTAATACAAATTTTTCGAGCTTTGTTTCTATTTTTTTTCAAACCTTAACTTTAAAAATGAATACAATTTCCGGTTTGAATTAGGTTTTTGTAAATAATTGTTACTGTTTTTTAGAAAATGAATAAATTATAAAACATTATGAATTTCTTGCAAAATGTGAATCAAAACTAAAATACATATTTACAAAATTAATTAGAAGAAATGTGTGTTTCTATTATTCCTTTTTCATAAATAAATTTTTCTCCGGAAACTTTTAATAAAAAGACAAAATTCCCCTACAAGAAATATCCCTGCAGGAAATGTCAATAGTGAAACTGTACTGACTTACTATTGACACAGTCACCAGTACTACTGACTTATTATATGACAAGCAATGCTTTTTACTATAGACATTTAACATGTGCGTGTCATTGAAAATCTACTACTGACGTTAGTACTATTGACTAGGTACTTCTTTTGGGACCATATGTAGACATTGGAACCAGTGAATCAATAGTACAATTTAGCAGTTCTAGTCTACACTTTTGGTACTTTTCTGTAGTAAAAGTCGACAATAAAATTTCAATTTCTGTAAATATTTCATATTTTATTAAGAAAAAAGGTACGATTTCATTGTTACAGCCTTTTTTAAATTTAAATATAAAAACTAAAAAGGTACGATTAATTCAGTCTCTCTTATTTATATAGAAACATCAAAATAACGTTTTTGTTTTATTAAAATTAAGTAAAATTATTAATCCTCTTTGGGAGAGTCGTCTTCTTCACGATTTTCATTATTTTTGGTTTTGCTGCGACCCATTTGTTTGAAATATTTTTTCTTTTGGCGCTGAAATGCTGCTCTAAGTGTTTTGTCCGAATTTTCATTGAAAGTTGATATTACATCTGGATATTAAAAAAACGAAACAAATTGTTAAAATATTACAAATATTTATGACAACACAAACAAACATTTATTACCTATTATGGCTTTAAAAACATTTGAGTATTCGCGCAACCTCTTTTTGCCATACCCGCAAGGAGTGATTTCATTTGTCGAATCTATTGAATATAAACAAAAAATGCAATTTTATTCGTTGAAGTAGTTCCACAATAAAAGTAAATACTTACGTATGGGTCTGAATGAGTTTTCATAATAGCATCAAATTCTCTCAGTTTTTCTTCAGAGTCGATTTTGTTTAACAATTGTGCAATATACCAATTTTTTATCTTCTCGACCAAACTATATATTCACACTTGGACTTATAATTGTCTCATTTTCACTACTTCTATTTTTATATAACATTGATTGTTTTTTTATTAAATGTTTATAATTTCTTGACAATTTGACAATTGACAATTTTTTTTCTCATCAAAGGCAAATTAAATAATTGTTGACGCTTCGATCACAACGTCACCATAAAGTCACCAATATAGTCGACAAAACTGGTGACTTGGAGACACTTGTCGACATGTTTCCTTCAGGCAATGCAATGCAAATGCAATTTTGTGTTTGTTTCTTAAAAATGTTTCGCCCTCAAAAAGGGTGGTATGTTTTATTCTAAATAAATCGCACTTGTCAATGGTGGAGGGCATTGCATTTTATGCCCTGTATAAATCGAGAGTGCTGGTAATGCCCTGTAAAGCAGATGACTTTTGTTTATTTATAGAGCTGCCAGATGAAATTTGAAAAAAGCCGCATGGTATCTTTATCCAATTTTGAAGTTAATTTTTTCATTGTTTTGTGGAGTAACCTTAAGGAAACATTACATTATTAAAGATACATGGTCAGTAATTTAAAGAAATTGCATTCAGTGTTAGAACAGTGCTTTTTGGTTATAAAAAACAGCGCTCAAAAAATGAAATCGAAAATTTAGCTATCTGGCAACACCTTTCTCATATTTACATATTTTATTGAAAACAAATCGAAAAATACAACATATTTTTAAAACTAAAACCTTAACGTTAATAAATATAAAACATTTAATACGTACAAAACACTTTTTTTTAAATTAATTTTAAATATTATTATTTACATTGAACGACTTTTGAACAAATTGCCATTTCCTCATTCATTTTCTTAATAAGTGGTAAACACAGGGCATTCCCTTTTTTAATATTTGTGTTATGTTCTTCTCAAATAAAAAATTACATTACAACAGGGTTGGTCAGAAATTTTTTAATGCACCTTGTAAGAGGGTGACATTTTCTTTGTATAAAAGAAAACACTATAACACATGCAAAATATTTGCACTAATACATTGAAACTTGAATTGTAACTTTGTATATTATTTTTTTTTGCGTTGAAGCCGTCGCAAAACTGAAAATTGCCGCTTAAATTTCGATACTATCGCTATCAAAAAAAAAAAAAAAAAACCATCGATAGTCCATTAGAAATAAAACTATCAATACTATCGATTAGAGATGAGCGATATTTTCAAAACTGTGATTTAATCACGGTGATTGATAATTCACTGGTAACTACAGTGATTGAAATTGCCAAATAACAGGTACTAATAATGTCGTTCTTTCAAAATTGTTACATACTCAAATTTATTTCATTTTGTTTTGTTTACTAAAATATTTAGAGGGAGAAAAAAAATGAATTATAAGTTTTGCAAAGCAAATGTGTTAGAAGCAACAGATATACAGACTGAAAACTGGCGGATAAAGTTGAAAAATTAAATGTAAACAAACATTGATTTTGTGTTAAAAAAGGGAAAATTTGGGATATTTTTTAATTTCTTCAATGAAAAGTTAAAAGATTCTTAAATATTTAATTATTAATCGAAATGTATGTGGTCTTTGGTCGCAATGAATATAATTTCTTGTGCAAAAGGTAAGTAAGAAACTAAACATATCAAGATCAAATAAGACATATTGCTCATAAAATTTTTTTCTTGCAGAACTTTGTGTATATTACTAGTATTTATTAATTTCTTGAATGAAAACATTAAAATTCGGCAATTTTTTTATTATTAATCGAACTCTTAGCAATTTCTCTTCATAATGAAATAAGTTCCGTGTGTAAAAGATAAGTAAAAAGAAAAATATAACGAAATATATACTCATAACTTTTTGTTTCAGGAGTTTGTGAATATACCTCTCAATTGGTTAAATACTAAGTTAGTGACAATCGATGAAATGTGTCACCAAATACATTTGTTCCGTATTATGTTTCCCCAATACAACAGTTCATTTCCTTTCAAAACTATTCTATTATTCTACAAAAATATCATAAGATTCTAACAAAATAGAAAATAAAAACCCACCCTAAAATTTAACAAACATAAATAAACAAAAAAGAAAGAATCAGACAGGGACAGAAATACTTGTTGGTAATATTTGCTGTCCCTTTCACAAAATTTTAGTAAACGTCAAACTTTCGTTTCCCTTCACCAGTGGTGCCACGAAAAAAAAATATTGTAACCAACATTTGTGAAAAAAATCACCAAATAAGAAAAAATAAAACCAAAACTAAATTCGCAGTTTTTTTATTTTATTTTTTTCAAATTTAAATTATTAATTGTAATTTAGTAAGTTTTAATTTAGTGTAAACTTACAACAGAGTAATAGGCCATTTACACTGCATCGAAATCTAGTACTTATGAGATTTCGAGCGAAATCTAGTTGATTTCAACTAGATTTCCCATACAAAACGAAATCTACAAATCTAGTAGATTTCGGCAAAATCTACTCAAAATCTAGCAAAAATAGAAATTCAACTATGTGTTTTGCCAAATAGTACTTAAAAATACAACGCTGCGCAGGAAAAAATGACAGTTCAATTTAAATTCATTCATTCTGCTAAAGGGTCCGCCAAATAACTTTTTTTTTATTTATTTTTTATTTTCTCAAATTTCTTTTTTTTATTTGAAAGTACATTCCTTCCGGTTAATAATGGAAAATAAATGATTATGCGTTTTCGCTTCGCTAAGTGGGCCTGCGATCGACTTACAGAAGATGCCGATTTTGGCAAAAAAAATCATTTTTCCAGATGAAGCTCATTTTGATCTTGGCGGGTATGTAAACAAGCAAAATTGTCGCATTTGGGGCACAGAAAACCCGCATGCATACATTGAAAAGCCGACGCACCTAAAACGAGTCACTGTTTGGTGCGGATTTTGGTCCAGAGGCATAATTGGGCCACCTCGGAGCTGCGATTTGACACCATTGGACTATTATTTGTGGGGTGCCGTTGAAGATAAGTGTTACGCCGACAAGCCAGAGACAATATTCGTGAAGCCATTGGTGAAATACAGCTGCACACAATCGATAATTTGCTTAAAAATTGGACCGATCATGTAGGCTACTGCATGGCCAGCCGAGGCAGCCATTTGAATGAAATTATTTTCCATTATTAACCGGAAAGATTTTGCTTTCAAATAAAAAAAGAAATTTGAGAAAATATTCAGTACTTTTTTTTTTAAACATTTTCAAAAAAAAAAAGTTATTTGGCGGACCCTTTATTTAGCAATTGTATGTAGTAATACATTTACATTATTTTTTAAATCTTATATTCTACAAATGCTGACGTTTTTTTTGCACCAACATTATTTCTGTTTGAATCTTATTTGCTCTTGATGAAAACAATAGTAAATGTCCCATATTTTTCATTTTTATTTTGTATTTGGAAATATTATTATTATTTGGAAATATTATTATTTTCTTTTAAATTTCAGTCAGCTGTTTTTGTTATTAAAATGAAATCTTGCTACTGTCAAAAAAATCAAGTGTAAACGGTCTAGATTTTGAGCTAGATTTGAAATCTAATCTACTAGATTTCGGTGTAGTGTAAATGGCCTATAAGAAAAGAAACAAAAAATAACAAAATAAAATTTTGGTCTTACTAATTAATACATTTCTACAAACAAAACAAAAGCTCTATTTATAAGAAAAATAAATAACCAAACCCGGAGAAATCTACACATCTACACATTGAACAAAAAAATAACCAATTTTGGTTAGAAATAACCAAAAACGGCAACACTGATTTTGTTTAGTAGTCTTTTCGTACTATGTATCTAGTTGTCTCTTTCTTACGACTTAATAAAATACGTTATTGTCATTATTGTATTATTGGAATACTGTGATCACAATCACTGTTTTAAAGAACAGTGATTAATAAATCACGTTCACTGAGAACAACGTTCTTCAAAAATCACTGGATCGCTCATCTCTACTATCGATAGTACCATCGATGGTTTGCAGCTCTACTTTGTGTAGTAAGATTAATGCTTTGATTTTAAGTAAATCCATTAATTCAACACCATATAATGATTTGGAATACTGAGAAGTACCATCATATCTTTTTATGCCGTAGACATATCTAAGAATCGCGATATACGCTACAGTTAATCTAGTTTTACTTGTTGAATCGCAATAAGCAAAAATTTCGCAGCCATATAACAACTTGTGCATTAAGTACGTTCTCGCAAGAAGCACACGAATATTAAGAGGTGTATGTGTTGTAGGGGATATAGCAGCAATAAATATTATTTTTATAAAATGAAAATACATGCGTGCCAATAAAAATTATTTTTATTAAATGAAAATACATGCATTTTAAAAATTATATATAGATTCATTTCTATAATATGCTGACATATTTTTTAATGGGATTTTTGTTGCTGAATATTTCTCGGTAATGCATCAATATCCGGATCATAGTTTGACAATTTTAATGAAATACAAGCCTTCCCACATTTATCGGTAAGTCTGTTTCGTACATCAGATTTTAAATTATTCATAATCGAAAATAGACTTTCACAGCTATACGTTGATGAAAATATTGTTAGAATAGCTAAAGACAATTTCTTCATCGCATTAAATGTTTCTGGGAGCAAACACCATGTCTTCAACAACATATTATTCATGTTTTCGTATTCTTCTTCATTTAATCTTTTTTTTTCATTATTTTCTATTTCTTGCCTTAACTCTAATAATTTCTGCTTCCAAATAGAACTTGATTGAAACTCTGCCAACTGCATTTCTAAATTCACCAACTTTAACCATTCTAATTGATCCATTTTAGCAGTTTCCAAATCAAACTTGTCTGGATATTTAATAAAGTTAATTAATGGTTGAAATTTTTTGAAATCTTGAAATCTCTTAACAAAATTGTCTTGTATGTCACTTATAACTTGACTATAAAAATTTATATTAATTTCATAGACTCCATGATAAATAATTACAAAATATTTAATGCAGCAATAAGCCTTCGTAAAAAGAATCGTTTAATCAGTGCGTTTACTTTACGTGGGCTTGTTTACACAAAAGTAAACCCGGGAGATAAACCGATGTGTTTTGAAGTTCTAAATGATATACGTTCTGCAAAGCTATTTTCTATATGTCTTGATGAAAGTACCGACATCTTCAGCTCGCTTGTCCATAATTGCTCGTTATGCTAAAGGAGAAAAAATAGTTGAGGAATTGCTTTCACTAGTTTCCTTATCAGCAAAAACAACTGGGAAAGATATTAGTGACGCAGTTATAAAAACGTTTCAAATAGCTGAGATAGATACATCAACAATAGTGTCAATTACAACTGATGGAGCTCCCTCAATGATAGGACGGCAAGATGGTTTTGTATCTATTTTTCAAGAACACGTTGGGCATCCAATTATTAATTTTCATTGTATAATTCATCAAGAAGTTCTATGTGCGAAGTCTGGATCGGCAGCATTTGATGATATTTTAAGTATTGTTTCCAAAATAATAAATTTTATAGCAGTTCGAGCTTTGAATAAGCGGCAATTTCAGTTGCTTCTACAAGAGGTAGGTTCAAATTATCATGGATTGTTAATGTATAATCACGTACGTTGGCTTAGTAGAGGATTTGTGTTACAACGTTTTGTAGAATGTTTTGATGAAATTATAATGTTTCTTAATGATAAAATAAACCGAATTTCCTGAACTTTTTGATAATGACTGGATCACCAAATTAATTTTTTTAACGGATATTTCCAACCATTTAAATGAATTAAATATTAACTGCAAGTTCCCGGAAAATCAATTGATGTAATGTTCGATATTATTGAAGGTTTTGAGTCCAAATTAGTAATATTTAAACGCGATATTGACAACAATAATTTTAAGTATTTTCCTTTGTTGAAAGATCACCTTCAAAAATTTTCTATTCATGGAGTCTATGAAATTAATATAAATTTTTATAGTCAAGTTATAAGTGACATACAAGACAATTTTGTTAAGAGATTTCAAGATTTCAAAAAATTTCAACCATTAATTAACTTTATTAAATATCCAGACAAGTTTGATTTGGAAACTGCTAAAATGGATCAATTAGAATGGTTAAAGTTGGTGAATTTAGAAATGCAGTTGGCAGAGTTTCAATCAAGTTCTATTTGGAAGCAGCAATTATTAGAGTTAAGGCAAGAAATAGAAAATAATGAAAAAAAAAAAGATTAAATGAAGAAGAATACGAAAACATGAATAATATGTTGTTGAAGACATGGTGTTTGCTCCCAGAAACATTTAATGCGATGAAGAAATTGTCTTTAGCTATTCTAACAATATTTTCATCAACGTATAGCTGTGAAAGTCTATTTTCGATTATGAATAATAGAAATAGACTTACCGATAAATGTGGGGAGGCTTGTATTTCATTAAAATTGTCAAACTATGATCCGGATATTGATGCATTATCGAGAAATATTCAGCAACAAAAATCCCATTAAAAAATATGTCAGCATATTATAGAAATGAATCTATATATAATTTTTAAAATGCATGTATTTTCATTTAATAAAAATAATTTTTATTGGCACGCATGTATTTTCATTTTATAAAAATAATATTTATTGGCACGCAGTCAAAAAAAAGGTTCGCCATCCCTGAGATAAACTATTGAGTTGTTGTGCGAGATAAAGCCAACATGTTGAAGGCAAAGTTGAGAACGATTTGATTTTTTGAACAGTGCCAAAGATTTTAGTATGAAATTCTTGTCATACGCCGGGCAAAGTTTCATTAGAATGACAGCAGCAGGTGAGTTTACAAGTTTAATGTTCCTATTCTGAAGTCGGAAAATAGACTTGTAAGCAGGGGTGGAAATATTAAGGGCAGTGCAAACCCTTTCAAATATTTCGTCAAGTTTCTCGTTTTTTACAAAGGGGATACCATTAATACGTAAGTCACAGGATACCGAAAGATTTTCTTGATGGTTAATTTGGGCTTTTAATGACTTTATTTCGCCTTTAAGTAAGACGATCTCGGTGCACTGTGATTCCACATAGGAAACATGCTCATTATACATACATAATTGGTCATTGCAACCCTTCAGTCAGGATTATTGACCTAGTTTCTCACACCACTTATGTTGTGTGTGTTAATTTTATACATAAGTGACGGGACCTACAGTTTAAAGTCGACTCCGAACGACTTTTTGAGAAACTTTTCATGGCAATTTAATTTACTCTCAGAGTTTTTGCCAGAAATCTGCTGAGAGGAAATCGCCGAAGAAATACTTTTTGTATTTTGTTTTGATGTCTGGCCTGGGGCTCGAACCCTGGCTTTACGTCTAATAAGCCAACACACTACCTACTAGACTACGGCGACTTCATGATCATTAACATTATTTATTTGGCCCACTGTATCAGAGATATGCTTTTAAAGTTCATTTAAGAGTTTATTCTCGATAGTATTTATTTGTTCATTTAATTTTAAGAGAAAACGACAAACACACATTTTTGGCATAATTTTTAAGAGGAATTGTATTATCTCTTTTGTTACTGTTTGATCTTAAATTTTTATCCATAATCAGCAGACGTCGGCATTTTTTTTTTATTTAGGTTTCTCAAATAGAGTTTCACTGTGTATATTTAGACGCACAAATTGTGTTTTATAGATGTGATAAACTTTACAAAAAATTATATTGAATCGGAGCTCGATTAAAACACGTCTTTCTTCAAATATCACGACAATACAAGTTTATTGACACAAAATCGGAGCAATAATATTACGATATATGTATGTAGCTTGTTGGTACAAATATTAGTGAGTCAGAATCTCTTGATGTTCTGGTCATGCAAATTCAATGTGATGTTCGCTGCAATCAACATATTTTCCAACTGTCGAAAGAGGCATTCAAGTACCTCGGTTTCTTTGCAAAAAATACTTTACTTCATTTGCTCTCCTTGTTATTTATACCACTTATATATGTACGTCCAAACAACTCTTTTTTATGGGTCGGTGTCTTGAAGCCTATTTTGAAGCTTTTCGATCACCTACAGGAGGGGGCGAAGGTACATATTAAGGACAGTAGGGTATCCATTTCTATCGATTTATTAGAGTACCATCGCAATGTGCCTTGTATTTCGCAATTATACCGCTACTTTAACGGAATGTGTGCGAGAGAAATAAAAGGACCGAAAAGTTCATATTTTTACGTAATATATGCCTATCACGTAGGGGACATCCGTTAGTTGCCGATTAGGATCGCACTATGCGTTACGGATGGAATTCGTTTCTTAGCCCAACTATTCTGTTGCAGAGTTTTTTTTCTGTCACTTATAATAGATATAAATACATTCAAATATAATATCCACAAACTCTACTCCCTCCTTCCTCCTTCCTATAACATATTTTCCTAGTTGCAACACAGTGCACTGCATGAGCAGTGTTGGTTATAAATTAAAAACAAAAAATTTGTTCAAAACATTACTTTTTGTCAAGAGTCCATACAAAGAGTAACTAGATGTGATTCCTTACGATAGAATACACAAGCAGTCGTATTTGACTGAGAATAATTTTTTTTTATTTGTTAACTTTATAAAGACGTAGCATCTGTTTGATGAGATCATAGTCATATGGAGTTCCAACACAATATGAAAATGATATTAATTTTCTTAAGCTACGAAGTTTTTTGTCTAAGATTACTCAGACATACATATGAAAACGTAAAAACAATTCGTTAGAAAAACGCTGATGCATTTTGTATTGTTTTTCTTTTCTTTTTAAACAATTTTTCAACCTTTTAATCCTATTTTACGAATACATACATGGCTGGTAAAGAAGGATACATAATTCAGTCACAAAAAGATCTTTACCCAGCGAAATGCCTAACAAATCACTTTAACAGACGGAAAAATTGATGTTGTTTTTATTAAACGGAAATAAAAATATAAAACATTGAATTTAACAAAAAGAAAACATTTTTCTTATATCAAGAGCGGCATTTCGCTGCTTGCAAGAAAGTGTTGTTAAGGTTGAAAGAACGCAGATAATTTTTGTTCGACAGAAGGACAACTGTTGCTCACTTTTTTTTAGGGGTTAAAAGATCTTATCGTACACCGCAATTAGTTTTTGTGTAATATTTGGTTTTCAGAAAATAAACATAATGCTACGCGACTGTCATTGACAGTTTAAAAGAAAATTTAGTATCCTTATATGTTCAAACATACGATTTTCAATACAGACTCTGTTCAAGTCCTGAGAACGGAAATTACTACACACGATAGTAAAGAAGACTGTAAAACGATTTGTTAAGCAAATTATATGGTCTTAAATGTCATAATGTTGTTCCTTCAGTACTTATTTTTATTATTATTTTCTCCTTACAAACCAATATTAACGCATAAAAACGGTTTTACTTTGATTGGTAGAAATTTGCCCAGGTACCTTGAATGTTGGTCTTGATTGACAACCACTTAAAGGATTAATTATTTTTTGATTAGGGCACGAAATTCCTATAAATATACCTGAATAAATAAAAAGTTTTAATTTTATTTTTAAGGAATACTCGTATGTTGCAATATTAAAATTTTGCTTCAATAAATCGTGCCCTCAAGCTGACCGCGGAGAAATTTGAAGAAACTGGAGCTGTTCATGATAACAGAAACAGAATTTATCAACGTAGTGTTCCAATCGAGAATATATCAGCTGTGAGCAGAAATGTTGCAAAAGATTCAAAAACATCCATTCGTCATCGTTCGCAGTAATTAAACGATCAAATGATCTACATTTTTAAACATTTTGCATCGTGGTCCCCATTGAAAGGCTTATAAGATCCAGCTTACCTAACAATTAAAACCAGCTGACCACACATTTGGTCGGTACTTTGTTTCTAGAGCCATCGAAAAACAAGAAGAAAACGAGGATTTTTTAACAACATTTCCTTCACTGAAGAAGCCCATTTCCTGCACAATGGCTACGTCAAGAAGAAGAATTGCCGCATTTGTGAAGAAGTTGTCTTAGAGCAACCAGAACATCCACAAAAAGTTACGATTTGGTTGAGTTTGTAGTCCGCAGGAGTTATCGGATCATAATTTTTTGCAAACGAAAATGGAAATGGGATTACAGTCAACTTTCTATGGCGGAAAATTGATAATTAAGACGTAGAGAATATGTGATTTCAACAGGATGGTGCCATTAACCGTTTGAAAGAAAAGATACAAAATAGTATTATTTCATGTAGAGAAAGAGTAAGTTGGCCACCAAGATCGGGCGATTTGACACTTTTCGATTTTTTTGTAGAGTTTTTTGAAATGGAAAGTGTACAGCAATAATCTCACAACAGTTCAAGAGCAAGGTACTGACACAGACAGTCTCTTCCAGCACATCGGATCCATACATAACATAATTTTTCATTACAACCCTTTAGTCAGGATTTCGACCTAGTTTCTCACACCACTTATGTTGTGTGCGTTAATTTTAATACATGAGTGGTGGGACCTACAGTTTAAAGTCGACTCCGAACGACAGATTTTTGAGAAACTTTTCATGGCAATTTCATTTACTCTCAGAGTTTTTGCCAGAAATCTGCTGAGAGGAAGTCGACGAAGGAATATTTTGTCATATTTCGTTTAGTTGGAGTTGCCTGATCTGAGGTTTAAACCGAGGCCTCATGTCTAATAAGCCAACACACTACCTGCTAGACCTGCTAGGATGACACGCAAAATCGTGAAGCGTTCCACATTTTTCCCCCACCTGGGTAACAATCTTGTCGCGATGTGGGGGCTTAAGTGTACTTCGATTCATTCTGTGACCCAGCGTGAGTTGGAGTGCATGACTAAAGGTTACCCTAATATCGTGGGAAGACTCTGTTTCGGATCGACGTCATGCTTGATCTTTTCGAACCGTCGGATCACGTATAGTTTTCTTTTATACCCCTAATCCGGAGTGTAAAGCGACCCGTGCTTATCGGATGGTTTGCAGTCGGGGGTCTAATCCGACTGTATTATAACGGAGCCTCACTGATACCTGGGCGCCTCAGTGAGTATTAGGTTTCTACCAAGTCCTTGTCATGCTAACGGGGGCTATGGCATGATCGACCTCCTTTCCCCCTCACTCGTGGGACCTACATATATATGGACGATAATTATTACAATTTTGGTATTTTTGGTATTTTTGACTTTGGACTAGACGTGACCCAGCTCATTGCGCAAATCCAGGCGAGTATCGTTGACAACAACAACGAAATCGTCAGAAATTTCGCCCCGGCTGGTATGAGGATTATGAGTGTAGAGGAGATCTTTAGTGAGACGACTGCTTTGGCAAACCTCACTTCGACGGAAGATATGTGCGTGGAGTCAGACCCTGTCTCCCCACTATCAGATGAAGACGGTGACAATACGGTCATCGAAAGACTCCCCTTAACTCCTATCCAAATTGCCACTGGGAGCAATGAGGTGGGGACTTTCCCTTTAAGGAACCCACTTGTCAGACAGGATGCTTCGGACCCACTAGTACAATCATCTATAGATTCGGACTGCATGGGAAAAAGTATCTCGTCTGACAAGGGGGGAAAAGCTGGGCGGAAACGTTCCGCTATGTATAATGAGAGGAAGTCATACCGCAGGGCTTGCACGGTCTTGAAGAGATTTGCAAGCTGTGATGTGGACTCCCTCTCTGTTAAGGAGCAGAAGATGCTGGCTCGACACAGAGGCACTGTTTCGCGGTATGAGTCCAAATACCCGGGCAGTGGTCTCTCACGAGGCGCTGACTCTGGTAAGAAGGATGGTCCCTTGAGTGCCGATGGGAACGTGGAGCAAATTGCTTCTACCTCTCAAGCCGCAAGCAAGGGGCATGAAGGTTCTACACCCTTACTCCCAACTGGAGCAAAGAAAACCACCCAGGTTTTCAAACCTTCGGTGAAGAGAAAGGATGATGGTGTTCCTTCCACAATGGATGAAGGAAAGGTAGTTTCTACTACCGCTAATCCTTTATCACAGAAGAAGGATGTAAGGTTGGAGGCGAAGGAGGTGGGGGGGCATACTTCGGTGGATATGTCTTCTTTGCAGAATTCTCGCAAGGGAAATCGCATGAAGAGAATTAGATCCGACGATGAGCCTTCCCCCGGCTCCAAGCGTCCTAAGAAACAAGGTAGCCTCGGAACTAATCCTTCCCTTCAGCTAGCATTCATCGACAGGTCGGATTTAGATGGAAAAATCTCTCCTGAAAGGTGGAATCTAGTTGAAGAAAGGCTCATTGAATTTATGATGGAAAAGAGTTGTGATGGCAGTAATGCTCGCATATCTTCCATCGGTTGGTCCAAGGGCATCAAGGTAGTGAACTGTGAAAACGAGGGAACTGTAAAGTTTCTTGTGGAATCAGTGAAGCGCCTTGGTGAACTCTGGCTCGGTGCTCGCTTGGAGGTGGTCCCTCAATCCGACCTCCCTCTACGTCCAATAGCGACGGTATGGGTCCCGCCTACTTTTAGGCAGATGAATAACGTACCCAAACTTATTGGAAAGCAGAATGACGGATTGAACACCAGCTCGTGGGTAGTTGTCAACTCCCTGACTGGTAACGGTAAGAAAGGATGCGATCTTAGGATCGCTATTGGTCAGGATTCTCTTCAGTGGCTAAGGGCAAGGGGTGGTGTAGTGTTATGTGGGTTGGCACGCCTAAAATTCCGGCATCCGGACATAAGCGGTGTCAGGTGACCCAGAGGAGGCTAAAAGTGGTGCAGATTAATCTGCATCACTGCGAAGCCGCCTCACACTACCTGCTAACCACCCTGCGCCGCCTTGAATTTGACATCGCTCTTATCCAGGAACCCTGGATCCTTAGGGATAAGATTCTGGGTCTGAGCGATCCTGATTATAAGTTACTTGTTCCTGGAACAAGTGAGAAGGTAAGGACCTGTATCTTAGCTAGAAGTGGTTTGGATTTGTTAATCACTCCTTCCTTTTGTACAGGTGACGTAACAACTGTGGCCTACAGAGATGACCGTGGTACCGATTTGATGCTGTCATCTGTGTACATGCCGTATGAGGCTGCATCCCCTCCGGGTGACTTAATTGAACTACTGGTGGAGCATGCTAAGAGGAAAAGATGTCGTCTTGTCTTGGGTTGTGATGCCAATGCTCATCACACTCAATGGGGCAGTGCTGACATAAATACTAGGGGTGAGTCGATTTTGAATTTTATTATTCTTAATAGGCTCAACATTTGTAACGTCGGTAATACGCCAACGTTTAGAAACCGTGTTAGGGAGGCGGTAATTGACATTACGCTCTCTAACATGGAAAGGTCTATGATTAGAGACTGGAGGGTTTCAGAGGAGTGTTCCTTCTCTGATCACCAACTGATATCCTTCAGTATAAATCTATCTGGGGGCCTTAACAAGCCTTTTAGAAATCCAAGAAGAACCGACTGGATCAGATATGAGAGTGCTGTGGAGGGGGAACTTAGAGCCCTTCGGGGACGCTCCACTCCTGGCATCAATGATCGAGTTGGATCTTTGACGGATATTTTGTTGTCTTGTTATAGAGCTGCTTGTCCTCTCACTTACCCGGGTAAGAGGAGCCAGCCTGCCTGGTGGAATGCGGAACTCCAGAGACTCCGCTGTTGTACTAGGAGACTCTTTAATAAGGCTAAGAGGTCGGGCAAGGATGTTGACTGGTCTGCTTATAGATCCAGTTTTAATGATTACAAAGGGGCAATAAAGCGCTCAAAGAGAATCACCTGGATGAGTTTCTGCACGAGTATCGAGGATGTTGCTGATGTGGCTCGTTTCCGTAGGACGCTGTCGAAGGACCCCAAAGTCCTTGGCTTCGTCCAAAAGAACGATGGCACATGGACATCCTCGAGAAAAGAAACCCTAGAGGTTCTGTTGAGCACTCATTTTCCCGATTGTGAGGATCCAGTAAGCTATCCATTGGGTGTAGCTGATCCCTTCTGTGATGTTGGCGTTTTGGAGGATATCATTACCAGGGATAAGGTCAAATGGGCTATTAATAGCTTTGAACCGTTTAAATCGCCTGGTCCGGATGGTATCTTTCCGGCTTTGCTTCAGCATGCTGGTGATATATTACACGAATATCTGGTGGACGTGTATAGGGACTGTCTCCGGTGGTGTGATATACCTGATGGTTGGAAAGATGTGCTCGTGGTTTTTATACCAAAAGCTGGTAAACCCAGTCACATCGGCCCTAAGGATTATAGACCGATATCACTCTCATCCTTTCTCTTGAAAGCTTTGGAGAGACTTATCGATCTATATTTGAGGTCAAACATGGACCGGTCTTTGTTGAGTAGGTCGCAACATGCTTACATTAAGGGTAAGTCAGTTGAGAGTGCTCTTCATGATGTGACAGGTTTTGTTGAGGCGAATTTGGCTAGGGGTGAGTACACACTGTCGGCTTTCCTTGATATAGAGGGGGCCTTCAATAATGTTACCACTTCTTCTATTGAGAATTCACTAAGGGATATACATGCCCCAGATTTTCTGGTGCGGTTTATCGCCCACATGTTGGGTAACAGACTAATCCGATCGAATCTGGGTGGATGTTCTATCGTCAAGCGTGCGACCAGGGGTACACCACAGGGGGGTGTCCTATCCCCTCTATTGTGGCTCTTGGTCGCAAATGTTGGTCTGAGGCTCCTGGAAAGTAGGGGCTTTAGGGTTGTGGCATATGCCGACGATGTGGCTATTCTTGTGGGTGGAAAATTTTTGCCGACGCTGGGGGAACTGATGGAGTCTGCTCTTGGAATTTTATCCTCTTGGGCAACGAACTGTGGCCTGGGGATAAATCCAAATAAGACGGATCTCGTTCTGTTCTCGCGTAGGTACAAAATTGAAACCTTCAGGCTGCCAAGATTAGCTGGTAGGGAGCTGCCGTTGTCTTCTGAGGTCAAGTACTTGGGTGTTGTCCTGGACAGTAAGCTGAACTGGAAACGAAACACCGAGGAAAGAATGAAGAAGGGACTGAATGCTTTCTACCAGTGTAGGAACTCCATAGGTAAGAACTGGGGTCTTCCGCCTAGGGCCATTCGCTGGATATATCTGGCGATCGTTAGACCGGTTATTACTTATGGTTGTGTTGTCTGGTGGTGTGCCTTAGACAAGAGTTTTCAACGGAAAATCTTGGATAAGGTTCAGCGGATTGCCTCTTTGAGTATCACTGGAGTGAGGAAGAGTTGCCCTCAGGCTGCTCTTGATACTATGCTCTGTCTGACTCCGCTTGACTTATATGTCAAGAGGTGTGCAGCGCGTAGTGCCATACGCCTGAGGGAATCGGGTTGCTGGAAGCAGCGCTCGATAGGTCACTCCAGAGTTCTGAGTATCGTCTTTCCTGACGGAAGGTATGGACTTTCGGAAAAAGCCACTGATTACATTGTGCCCGAGGCTATATTCCTACCTGGTTTAAGGACCCTTATACCGGATAGGGCACAATGGAATGGTGGGGTACTCCGGGGGCAGAGTGGTATACCCATTTTCACAGATGGGTCTAAGTTAGGTGGATGTACAGGTGCTGGGGTTTTCTGTAGGGAACTCGGTCTTGAACTCCACTTCAGGTTGAATGATGACTGCAGCGTTTTTCAGGCGGAGATTTTCGCAATACTGAAGGCTATTGAGGCCATAGCTGGTGGCCCATCTTCGGATTCGGAATCTTACATGATCTTCGTTGACAGTCAGGCTGCCCTTAAGGCCATTGCGTCGGTCTGGTGCAAATCACGACTGGTTCGCGAGTGCAAAGAGTCGTTGAGGTCTTTTGGACCGGACCGTATCCGTCTATGCTGGGTTCCGGGTCATAGCGGAATACTGGGCAATGAGACGGCGGATGCCCTCGCTAGGTTAGGTTCCCTTTCGGGGGGCGATTTAATAGTTGGTCCTGAACCTCCAGTCTGCCACCTCTATGGCCTCATCGATGGATGGGTCAGGGAGGAAGAGCAGAGGCGTTGGAGGAACGGATCAGGTTGTTCTGTCTCTAGACGTCTATGGCCTGCTGTGGACAGTAAGAGAACAGATTGGCTGCTGGGCTTGGTTAAGGCCAGCGTAAGGTTGGTTGTCGGTTTTATCACAGGGCACTGCGAGATTAGGTCGCTGACGGGGATCTGGAACAGATCCCAGCCGGACTATTGCAGGGTATGTTGCGATGAGGAGGAGTTAGAGACTATCGAACACCTCCTCTGTAACTGCCCAGCCCTTGGTAGGTTGAGGTTGAGGACCCTTGGCAGAGCCTTCTTTGAGAGCTTGAGTTCTGTGTCGAGAGCCGACATCAAGGCTCTCCACAGATTCATTAGCAGTTTGAGCTGGTTGAGAGGTGCTAGGGCTTCATAAGTGTAGTCGCGCGCTCAACCCTTGTTTGTGTCTGTTTCTTTTTGTGTGATTCCCATCCTCCCCTTACCCTTATGCCCTCCTTTCATCCTATTCCCTCTATTTCCTTCCCTCTCCAAGGACGTTGTACAATGGGTCAATTTCGACCTCCGGGTATTGTACTTGTCTTAACGGACAAGTACACGTCCTCTAACCTAACCTAACCTGCTAGACCACGGCGGCTAAGATCTCAGATCCACAGTTCCTCCAAAAGCCATTTGCCGGAATGCCAAGTTTTTCAGCATGCCTAGCAAAGGGACAGTGGCACATAAGAATCGTTATTGTGCAATGGATGCCAAGCCTCTTCTTGGTTATACGTGTCCAGATGAGTTTAGCAATACTGCACGTACCCTCCTACAGCCAACGAAATTCAGCTTTCCTGTAATACGAGTGGTTAATATCAAAATTAACTGAGGCAACTTTGCGTTTTATTGTTAATTTGGTCTTATCACGGAGATCTGGAGCATCGCTTCAGATGGTAACACAATGTGGCATTTTGATTTAAAAAAATACACTTCGTCCTAATGCCACCAAGCGTGAATTTTCCCTTTCATATAGCGCTAGGTACGGACTATCCGTCGTCTAGTAAGTAGTATGTTGGCTTATGAGACGAGAGCCTGTGATTCAACCCCAGTTCATTCATCTCAAACAAAGCGAAATATTTCTCACGGCGACTTCCATTCAACAATCTTTTGGCTTTTCTCAAAGCCACTTATGGATAAAATTAACACACACAACAAATTGTAATAACCACAAAAGGATTGTAATAACCTGTAAAGTAAGTAATATCTCTGGAGAGCCACCTTCCTATGGCCAAACGGCTGTCAGATCTCTGAGTTCTGACAAAACGGTTTACGAGATGGCAGATTGTTAAAAATATTCACATAATATGGCTATCAGGACGTATTGACCGAGATTCCGAGAAACTATAAAGAATTGACTATAAGAATTGACTAAATATGGTACAACAATCGTACTTTCTAGAGATTCTCTATATTGGGTATCTAAATGACAACTTGAAAGCTGAGGCTCGACGTTACGGTTACATTAAGGTTGCACAAAAAGTTTGACCACACTCCAGAGGAGCGTGGTCAGCGTCGTTGTTTGAGTCACTTACCTTCACTTATTGGGTACGTGCTCAACGTTATCTCTTAGAAGAAAGAAACATCTGTACCTCTACAATTCAGATAAACCCATTGATCTGTCGGTGAAGGACATTGGGGAAGCCTAAGTGGCTTCATCAGAACGATTGACTATTGCATCACAATGGATCATAGTTGACCTTTGTCTGGCCTCTATCGTCTTGATAGTCACATCTATCTGCCTATCGCACCCATTTGATATACAGATTACTAAAATAAATTGTGGAATCAAAATTGATCTGCTTCTACCCAAAGCATTTTTAACTTATTTAAACTAAATCTTTAATTTAAGCCTAAAACTATTCACTTCCAATGTCGCTCTTAGTAAAACCCTGAAGTATACTGTAGTAAATTTGTTTTATCCTTTCAACAAATCAATAAGTTATTTAATTTAGTCATGTACTGTTTCATAAATAAAAAATTTTTTTTATTTTTTTCTTATGATTGGCTCTTATCATTAAATTACACACTGTCAGTCAGTCACTGAGAAAGTCATTCATTCTTTTATTTGTTCATTCAATCATTCCATTTTCTCTCTCTCATACCAGTTGCCAGTTGCCATCCATCATAATTGTTTGTATAGAAATTTACTCTTGACACTATCATAAGGAACGACAGACTCATGTATCATGTTTTAGACGAGAAAAGAAAGAAAACAACAACAACAACAACAAAAAAATGACTTCTACATCAAGCATCAGTAGATTGTAGAAGTCGGTTGAAGAATATTTTTATTTGTTGTTATTTTTGGTCTTTGTTAAGCTTTTTTTCTACACATTTTGACTGTCTGCTTGACTGGCTGTCTGATTTTCTGTCAAATATATGTTTATCTATGCAAGGCAAATATTTATAATTTTTTTTCTTCATATTTCTTTCACATTTTCTCATAGGAAACCCAAATCAAAATGTAGAGTTTTATTGTCTATTTTCAGGGCTATTGGCCACATGTGTAGGGATAGTACGAAAAGTATGGTGTAATCGAAAAGTAATCAACAGAAATTACACTGAATGTATAATAAGCTACTAAAGTTCTAAAAATAACATTTGATAGCCGGTCAGCGGCCATTTCTTGATTATCTTGTCATTCATCTTGTTTGTCCATTTTCGAATTCCTGCAAATTTGATCATTTTTTTTATGCTACAACAACAAAAGAAAAAATTGTAGCATACAAATATGTTTAAAGAGCAAATAGGGAACAATATTTAGCAACACAGTCGTTTCCTGCGATAACAAGCATAAATTTTCCATCAACAGATATTCAGACATTCAACGACTATAGACACTTTCCTTCAATACTCCCTAGTAAAGGGTTCGTCTATAAGAGTATGGTTTTTGAATTTAACATCTTTTTTTGTCCAAGTGGCAACTCTGAATTCTGATTATTAACAATCCGTTATAATTGCGAAAAATTATCGCAAATTTCGATAAATTTTCAGTCGTCAAAGTGCTTGTAAAGTGTCAACCATTCGAAGAGTGGTCCAGAAATTCAAGAAATTGGATCGATTATGGACTGAAAGAATCCTGTGTGTCAAAACCTAGCAGCTGTAAACATTGCTGCTGTAAACATCACTTCTAATCGTTCTCAACAACTTACCCAACGTATTGTTGAAACGTGTTTTTATTTTTTAAATGAAAATTTGTACTCCTACTGAAACACCCTTTACATCTGTATCAACTGGATTTCCTTAGAGTATTTCCTACATGCTACTTGGACTGTTTTATTTTCATCATTATTCGATTGATTTTTTTTTGTTATTATCATTAACATTCTCATCATCATTATCGCCAATATAGTGCAGCCGTATAACAACAATAACGAAAAAGATGTTGGCAACAATAACAACATTAATGTTAAACAAATATCATTGTTATGCAAATATTCTACAAGTACAATAAAAATTTCATTGGGAATTATGTTTTGCAGTAGTTGTTTTTGTAGTAGTTGTTGTAATGGTATTATTCGATCCACTGTAATAACAGTGTGTTTTCATTTTGCATTGATGCAGAAATGGAGTGATTACGATAATATCTGTGGCAAAGAACGAATCGTTTTGCTGTACAAATAATGATATGAGAATTACAATATGGCAACTTCTGAAACATCGCTGTTGATTTGTTATTGTAATTTCCTTTCTTTCTATTTTTCGTTTTAATATTGTAATTTGTTGTTTCTCTGTCCTCATTAATATCTTTGTTGTTTTGTTCTTGTATTTTGTTGTTGTTGTTGTGTTTTTTTGTTATTGTAATTTCTTTGGTGTTTTTATTTTCTCTGTATCTTCGATTTAAGTGGAATAAGAAATTCTATCGATGGCATAAATTCTCACGAGTTCGCCCATGGGTTCCAAATGTTTTACTCTGGGACCGAACAATCACACTGTCCATCTAATCCACGTAATGGTCACTGTATTAAAAGTATGTAGCTTACAAATTTATTACGTAGTTTAGCAAGATAACTCAGTGGTTTATTAGTCAAATTTAAATATTTTCATGAAGTTAGAGTGTACCTGAAAATAAAAGTGAAGAAGTGCTCTTCACACGGGTTATCGATCAAGCTTAAAAATAAGGAATCTTAAGACTTTATTTGTCATCGACAGATATATTTGTCAGAGATAGAATAGGTTTGTCAAGAATCGTTAATAAAATAAAGGAGGAAAATAATTCCCTTTCTTTAGTTTGCCTTGGAGCAATATTTTTTTAAAACTGGAACATGGAACTGATTATCATAAACTGCTTGACTTCTTAAACTAGCATCTTTTTTTTAAACACAAACACTTGTAATGAATTTTTTCTATCCATCCTTTTAATATAGGGAAAATAATTTTTTTTAATGAAGTTTGCTTCCCGATTTAAATAATACTCTATGCCGTATATGAGATAAAATTGGTCTACATTCCGTTGTAGTTAATAAACAGGACCATTACAAAAATGGAACATTATTGAGGAATACAGTGTTTCTTTGAATTTTTCAATGGGAAAAATGTATGTAGTTTGATTTTAAGGGCGTAATATGAGCTCCAGAATCACTTCTTAGTATACAGTAAGGCAGTAGAAAATTTTTCAAAAAATTTCTTCATGTGTTATATTGATCTTGAAAAAGCTTTTGATATTCTGAGAATGATGGAATCTTAATAAATAACACATGATATGATAACACGATAAGATAACGATATCATGATAGTAACAGGCACTAAGCCAGGACGTCAGAAATTTTTTAATAACTTTGCTGACAGAAGTCGAACGGCTTTTGGCTCCGCCTTAAGAAATATAGCTGGGAACCTATATATGAAAATACCACCTTAAAGAAAGAAATATAACAATTAAAAACATATCTATCCCATCTAACAGTTTTGATAAATGATGAAGTAGTGCCTAAAAGAAAATAAATTAACTTATAGAGAGAGAGAGAGAGAGAGAAATGTGTAATCAGTTCTTCTGTCGGTAGTTGAAGTATGGATAATTAAAACAGGCGACGAGGACTGAAGTCGTCGTAGTCTAGTAGGTAGTGTGTTGGCTTATTAGACGTTCAAACCACAGGTCAGACATCAAAACGAAAATATGATAAAGTATTTCTTCGGCGACTTCCTCTTAGCAGATTTCTGGCAAAAACTCTGAGAGGAAATGAAACTGCCATGAAAAGTTTCTCAAAAATCTGTCGTTCGGAATCGACTTTAAACTGTAGGTCCCGCCGCTCATGTATAAAATTAACACACACAACATGAGTGGTGTGAGAAACTAGGACGTAATCCTGACTGAAGTGTTGTAATGACCAATTATATATGCGGACATATTACAAGCATTTAGAATGCAAATATGCAGACGGATATAGAAAATATCATGGACTAACCGATCTGCAAACAGCGAGTTACTAAAAAACATAAACCTTTTTATGAGGAATAAAAAATCTAGAGTACTTCAAAAAACTGTAATAATGGTAGACACGTTTGGGCTTTCGAAATTTGCAAAAATATATGAAATACATCTTTGGAATGACAAATGTCTGTCCTTTTTTTTATAAATTATCTCAGTAATTCGGTCAAAGGCAGCTGTGATATTGTCCTACTGGGATGAAAAATGGCTGGTTTATCTCTATACATGGGATTTTTTTTAACCAACACTCAGAAGATAACCCCTATTCATGCAGTGTATTGTGAGAAAGGAAAAAGAGTGTAGCATGCGTCAATTTTTTAATGACCAGTGTATGTATATACCTTAGTCACTGTTTTTCTAGAATTGATTTTTATTAGTAATTCACACTTTCTTTTTTCTATATGTCAGTCAAATAATAACAAGAGTATTTGGTGGGAATTAAACTCACGACCTCGGCACTTGACGTTTACCATACTACCAACTAAGCCATCGGGATCGGGACACCGATATCACAAACAAAAAAATTTAAGCGCCAATGGACTGCTCTATAAAGTAAGATTAATTGTTCACCAAACTCACCTCTAAGTATGGTATCGCGTGCCATGTGGCATGAGATACTCACGTTGAAACCATATGTTAACAGAATGTAATTCCTCCATTTTGAAAAAAAAGGTTAGTAATCATAGCAATACCTAGCTTCTTCGATAGTAGCATTACGATTTTCTCAATAATTGAAGAACAGTTCAATGAAAACGCCGGCCCAAAAAACCGCACTAAAGAGTGCAACTTTTAGAGTACAATGGCAGCTCTTCATATAAAATTTGGCAATTCTGTAGACTGATGTACCCATGGAGCTAAAAACGAACTTCGTGGAATATTGATAAAAAAAATTAATTGATTAGTAAGCGTTATTCGTTTGTTGGTCTATTAATGGTGAAATCGCATACTTTACTGACAATTTTTGTGAAAATAATCACACGTCGCGAGAAACCAAGTAAATAAAAAAAATCCTTTGGCTGGCAAAAACACAGATTTGGTACGATAGGTATTATTCGAATTACGGATAAACATATGAAAAAATACGTTGTCGAACCTGACCGACTATAAATTTCTCATTCATTTTCAGTTTTATTCACACATTTTGCATCATTGTGTTCGTGCCATTTATAAGAATACGTGTTCTTGCACATCTTTCCTTGTGAATATGTGTGTGCATGTGATTATATATGTGTTCAATAGAGTTCAATAGGAAAAACAAGTATATATCAAAAAATAAAAAAAAATAAATGTAAAATTTCCAGCAGCAGCAAATACATTAACATGCATATTGTTATTGCTGTATTATACAGACAATGACAGTATTCTCGGATATTATGAGCTTTTCTTTTCTCTCTCTTACAAGTTGTTATTGTTTTTGTCACAATCTACTCAGGCTTTATGATTACATTATAAACACACATGTGCAGGAGTGACAATAAGTTTCCAATGCATAAATAAAATGCAATAAAGGATAACAATGCCATAATAAAATACATTGTAAACAACAACAACAACATCAACAGCAAGAGGAATAACAAAAAAAAACATGCATGCAAGAGCAACAATAAGAGTAAGTAAAATTTTATGGTTATTTTACTCTTATCCTCTCTCTCTCTCTCTTTATCTCTGTCTCTCTCTATCTCTCTCTATGATGTTGTCTTTAAAGGAAGATTTTTTTCTTGTGCTTCTGGTTCATTATCAGTATTGGAAATATAAATTCGATACATGCATGGGATATACTTTTTGTCAGATGCTTTAAGGTTTGTCTGTATGTAAATTTTTACAGTTACATCACCTTAATACTTTTTCTCATTAGCTCTCTTGGGAGGAAATGGCTTCCACAAAGTACATATATCAGTCTTGCACGGTTTTCTACTGCTGTTTTTGTGCCTTCTCATGTACGGCGGCATTGAGCTTGTTCTTGTTTTTTTATTCAAACCCGAATTCTTGAGCCTCCCTTCATAGATTTAATTTGATTCAAGATCGGTTATTCGTTGGTTAGCTTTGAAAAATCTACTTTGCTGATGATGTTGGCGCAATGTAATCTGCATATCGCTCGGAGAAACTTATTAATTAATGTTTATTGCTTTAGTAGAGATTGCGTACAGTACAAGGCAGATTTTACTTCAGCACACAGCAGAGTAGGTGTTACAAATGCTTCTAATGTTCTAGGCTGGATACTTTCTCCATAATAAATATAATCGTTTGAAGGTCTGTATATGCTTCTACGCTGCTATTCATTATCACCTTACTGCCTTGATAGTAGACGCTGTCTACGTAGTCCACTATTTGGCTTATAGAAAGACGTTTCCTTAATCAACCTTATTTATTCCCAAGGCATTGGTTTTCTTCATACCTCTGTAAAGGCCAGTACCACGCACTAATATTTCCAGATATTGCATTTTTGACATCTTGTGTCAGAGTAGAAAAATATCATATGCATTATCCAAATCCTCCAATTGGCATGAGGGACATTTGGGGTATTAGAAGGTATCTTTGTTTTACTCCAGCATTGATTCGAAATAATTGATTCATTCTTTTAAAGAAAAGATTTATCCTAGTATATAGCACTTGTGTTTCCTGAACGAAAACCATTAAAAAAACAAATGATAAACTGAAGATGCATGGTCCTATGCTATATGCAATTTTCTACCATTCTCTCCATTATCCATTTCTATTAAAAACCTTAGTTTTATTTTATTTCAGTAAAAACCTTAGTTTTATTTTATAATTAGTAATTAATTTAATTTAAAAAAAAATATGTACAATGTAATTCTGTTGTCTGTGTCGATTCTTCGCTGGCTAAAGTTCGATTAAATTCTAACAGTACAAACGATCAAAAAAAAGTAAAAACAAAGTAATAGTTTTACATATGTATTGGTTTAAAGAACAATCTGCATTTTCATGCAGTTTTTCGTGTTACCATATTTAATAATTACTACGCGTAGTTAACATTTCAATCTTAGCTTTGCTAGCGAATGAAAACCTCATCTAACATCATCAGTTGACATTAGGATGTATTTAGATAATTTATTCTAAAAATCATTGTAGAACGCATGGTGTAGTAGAAGACGCCATCTTGACGAGAATACATGCCGTCCAGATCCAACGTGACCAGTTGAGGCCAACACAACTCCTTTATAATGGTCCTCTAACGCATGCCGTACACAGTCATTACAGTTTCTTTCTCACCTTCAAAAAAAAAAAAAAATAGGTCAGAATCATGCCTTCGAACTAAAATCTGCACCAGACAGTTACTCAATGTGGATTACTTGACGATTTTCTGAGACCCATATAGTGCAACAATTTTGTGTATTCATTACGATAGCGGCGCTACCTACGCTACTGTCTGATTGGACCTTAACTGTGCGGCTTCAGACCTGGCAAATCCACCATCGACCAAATCTTCACACTACGCCAAATCCTGGAAAAGTCCCAAGAAAAACAAGTCGACACACACTATCTTTCTGTCGACTATAAGGCAGCCTTCGATAGCCCCATAAGGGTTCGTGTTTTTGCCGCAATGTCTGAGCTCGGTATACCTGCGAAGCTGATAAGGCTATGCAGAATGACGTTGAGCAATTCTTGCAGCTCCGTCAAGGTAGGAATGGACCTCTCCGAACCTTTTGATACCGTGCGAGGTTTCAGACAAGGCGATCCAGATTAGAGGCATGGACCCTATTAACCACTTATGCAGTCCTACATAAGATCTTCGGTCCAGATCGAGTTGGCAATGATTTCCGTATCCGATCCAACAGTGATCTGTATGAGCTCCTCAACGACATAGACGTTGTGCAGCGTATTAATATCCAGCGGTTGCGATGGCTCGGCTATGTCGTTCGAATGGAGGAGGATGCTCCGGCGAGACGTGTATTTGATGCTGAGATCTGCGGAAGTCGGCGAAGAGGACGACCTTGTATGCGTTGGAAGGACTAAATCTCGGAAGACCTGTCATCGATTGGTGTGACCAACTGGCGTAGGCGCGCAAGAAGCAGAGGCGGCTGGAAGGATGTGTTGCGGCAGGTTCATATCCGTTAATCGGGATGTTAATGGCCAATTAAGTAAGTAAGTAATAGAAAATTAATAAAGTGGGCGTATTTCAATTAAGGATTCTGAATAGCTACAGTAAATTATGGCCCCGATTATGGTTTACAACAGTTGTAAATTTAATGTTGTTATTTTTAAAATTGCGATTATGATTTACAACAGTTGTTTCTAAGTGTTGTCAGAACTGCCAAAACTTACAACAGCTCATTAGCTGTTGTCTTGTTGCCGCGGTAAGTTTAAAAAAGGAAATGGAGAAAAATTTGTATAAATTTGTAATAACAGTGCAAATAATTTTTTGTGGAAATTTTAAAAATTATGCATAACTGTAAATATTTTATAGAAAAATAACCAATAAAGCTGGTCGAGTTAATGAGAGCAAATCCTGATATTTATATAGATATTTTATAATTTTAAGTACTTTTGAAATGAATTTATTGCAATACATACAATAAAAAAAATATAATCAAGCAGAACATATACAGTAGTTCCCGCTTAATTGAATCAGCCAAATTGCACAGCTTTTGTTGCAATTAACCGGGTAAATCATTTAACCGATACTCGCCTAATTGATTTACTGACGCAATTAAAAGAACTCCGTTTAAATGAACTTTGGGCTCAATAAAGCAGAATATCTGACGTAAATGTATAAGAATTTATGTATACAAAATAACTTAAACGCATCTTTTTTTTTTAAAAATAACGAATAGTTTATTGAAAGAAAAAAAAATTGTGCATACTTATATATTGTACTGTGTATAAAATAAAATAAAAAATGTTTATATTATAATTCAATGATGTTAAACATCGTACAATATTTGTACATTAAGCAAAAAACAGAAACTGAATTAACAAAAAATTATTTCATTACACACTGAAATCCTTTTACATATCAAATATACATCATACATACTACATATGTATATACATAGGTATATGTTTGTAGTTTTTGCTGTATCTAGATAGGCTTAAAAAATCGGTTATTACAGCTTAAACCTGTTGTTTGCAAAATTGTTCAATAGTATATTTTTCTATACTATCGAGTTCATGTGAAAAAAGATTTTTGGGCAAGAAAAAATCACGAAGGTTGTTCAGACAAATCAAAACATCTTTAGTTGAAAGAAGATTGCTGACTTCTCTTATGTCGTCCTCTTCTTCAGACGAAGAGTCTGAAGTTAAATCGTTCACCACTTCATTTATGATTTCCGCATCCGTAAGTTGTCCACAGCATGGAAAACTATCATCAAAGGAAATATAATTTTCGAATTTTTGTTGTTGTTCGCCATCAAAAGAGAATTCTAAAATATTTTCTTCTATGTTGCTACATGCAGAGGAAGAAATAAACTTTGCCTAAAAAATAAATGTTAAAAGCAATTAAAATTTTGCGTTCTCTCTTTATTGTAATGTAGTCAGATTCCAAAAAGCTCAAACTTTCTGATTACTGATAAAAGAGCGCACCTTAATGACGTCTGAGTTTCAAAACATTACTTCGACTTAAAATGGTGTCATATTTCATCAAATGCAATTCTTCACGAAACGTGAAATGGTTGAAATATGTAAACAAATCAAAACTTATGGGGGAAGAGTTACCAAACTTTTACACAATATTCACATTACCACATTTTAGGAAAGAGGCCAATTAACCGGGTATTTTTGTATACATTTATCAAGAAAGAGGGAATTTATGATTCAATTAAAAGGGTAACGCAATTAACCGAAACTCAATTAAACGAGAGTTTTTCAGTATATCTTATACGGAAAAACTTCATTGCTAATTTTTTTAAGCAAATAAGCGGGCAAATCAAATAACCGGGAATCAAATAAGCGGGAACTACTGTATTTGTAATTTTGGTGGCAGTTTCAGGAGAAAGTGCAAATCTCCTGCAGAAAACAAAGAAACATCGAAATCTGCTTTTCTGTTCTACACCAATCGTTCTTTCAATAACGTTTCTTGCTTTGGAATGGACTGTATTAAAATGGAGCTCTGGTGATCCTTCCGCGGCATTTCGAAACGGAGTTATTAAAAACGTTTCCATTGGTATACTGCGTCACCTTAACACATAAAATGGATACATGCATATGTACATATGTATATCTGTATTTATAAAAAGGAAAGAAATGTTATAAACAATACTGCATTTTATAATTGAATAATTTTAAGTACTTAGTATCTGGTAATTTCAAACGGTTGGAACTGTCCCGAATTTCATTTGCGCTTTGTTGGTACCCTCATCATCATCAAAGAATAATAATATCCATTATTTATATTTAAAATTTTTTTTATTGTAATAATTTTTGTTTTCAATTGACAGTTTTATATACTCAGGGATGTATTTTAAAGGAAAAGTATACTAACATTGAAGATCAACCCTGTGACATACACAACATCTAGATGTTGTGAACCATAATCAAGAAAGTAATAAATGTTGTGTTGTCTCTGTTACAACACAACATTTATATGTTGTGAACCATAATTGGGGCCTATATTATCCATTAAGGTCGTATAATATCCTTATTGCCAGTGAATATTTATTATGTCATTACCAGAGAGTTTCATTTTCCGAAAAGGCTTTAATTTGATTTTTTCGTCCAACAAAAATTAATGATTTTCTTTCTGCATTTTACGTGCGAAATTCCTAATGTTTATTAAACATTTCATAGATATTTAAATCCTATAAATATGCACAATATGAGTACATTTAATAACATCCTAAAAGTATACTACACTGTGCTAATAAATGAGGCCATTTAGCTAAAATCTCTCTAAAATATATTTTATTTGCTTTTTTTCTTCTTTCGTTTCCTTTATTTCTATGGTACACTAATGTTTCGCTTGTATTATATTTTATATATATTTTTCCTCGTTGTCTTTTAAATATTTAATGCAAATTTCCTAATAAAAGTTTTGCTATTTAAAACAAAAACAAAATAAAAAAGGAAAACAGTAAACACTGTTGTTCTCAGCCTATTTGTAGGCAGTTGTAAATGTTTTTCCTGTTTTTTTTTGTATCTTTTCTTTTATTATCCCTTTGGAGCTAATAATACTAGGAATATTAAGCTTAGCCTCGTAATGAAGGCACTGCCACAAATGACAGTTTGAAAAAAGAGAAAAAAGAAATGAAGTGAAATATTGTGTCAATTTTAAGTACAACTCACGTTTGTTGATCAATTTAAAAGCCTGTAAAATATTGCATAATTTAGTAATTTATACTTATTTCTTCTTCTAAGTAATGCTAACAGATAATACACCTACATATTCAAATTCCTACAAATACATACATACAAATTCCTAAAAGTAGGCTATAGAACTATAGAACAGTTCATTCAATGTCAAACTTTTGCCAATAAAAAATTTCGTTTTCTAATGTTGTCATTTTGCCTGGCATTCTTTTCCTTTTTTCTTCGTACTTCATTTAAATTCATGGCCAACAATTGGCATCGATTTTTTTGTTTACTTCTTAGGCAAACCGAGAAAAAAGTGGAATGATAAAATGAAACTTTGAAATGAAGATGAATTGTAGAATTTCCATCGAGTGACATACATTTTAGAAAATCAAATTGAAAATTATTGTGGCGCAAAGATTTGATAAGAATGCTTTAAAGGCTTGTGGGAATACTATACTGAATTTTGAAGAATATTACTTGAGAAATTGTAAACGTTTAAAGCATACTTTATGGTTAGTTATACTGTAGTGAAAGAAATAAAGGGGACACTGAACGGATACTTACATTATGCGGAACTATCCGACGGGGTGTCTAACATTACTTACTTACTTAATTGGTCATCATGTCACGGATACTTTAGACAAAGAAAGTCCATCGGGTATCAAAGTAAGGCAATTGTTTGCTATTGACATGTTAGAAGTCGTCGGAATTTAATAGGGAGTGTGTTGGCTTATTAGACGTGTGGCGATGGTGCAAACCAAATATTGTGAAATAATATTTCTTCGGCGAGTTTCTCTCAGCAGTCTTTTGGCAAAAACTCTGGGAGTAAATAAAATGGCCATAAAAAGTTTCTCAAAAATCTGTCGTATGGAGTTGACTTTAAACTGTAGGTTCCACCACTTATGCCTAAACTTAACACACACAACATAAGTGGCTAGGTGAGAAGCTAGGTCGTAATCCTGACTAAAGGGCTGTAATGACCACTTTAACTAAAAAAAATCTCATTGCAGATGAAGTTATTTTATAGTTGACAGCCGTGCCAGACTCTGGCGCTTTTGAAACTATTCAGTAAATGATGTTATATGAACAATAAAAGTGTAGAAGAGAAAAATGTTCAATAAAACATGTTTTTTGTCGACAAAAAAACATTTTTCAAATGTTTTTCTTTTTTAAAGAATAATAAATAAACATGTTACAAATAAAAGACAAACAAAAACAATTTTTGCAATAGACGCCGTAAAATAGAATTTAAAAATTTTTTTAAACATATGCGCGAGAAAAAGCTTTCTCTTTGAGAATTATTTACTCTCACTTTTATCATTCTTTTTTAATCTATCAACTTTACATATTCACTTACCGACTTCACCCGCAACAGTTGATATGCTCTGGCTATCATACCAATCATCGCCGCGTTCACTAATGCCTCCGTCTAAGCCACATGAACGCCATTTACTCGACCAGAAGCCGTGACTGAAACACTGAGAACAACAACATATCGAAAAGCCAATAATCAATAATAGCCAGGCCATGATCATCATGACCACTGTCGATGTATTGTCGAACATGTTGTCAAATGTTGTGGTAACCGTGACGATTATTACTTGATGATCATTCACAATCGGAACGTAAGTCTGATTTGACATGATCGTCAGTTGTAATTGGCTTTGCACTTAAACAGTACGCACGTACGTACACGTAATCGTAAATGATCGTTTTTTTTTTTGTTACTTCCGAGTGAATATTGTTTTCAAATCTACCGGCCGCTTTTTGTATAAAGTTTGAAGGCAGACTGTTCGTACGGAAAAGAAATAAAAAATTTAAAAAAAATTATTGTGAGAAAAATTATATTCATAATTTAATTGTTGCTGTTGTTGTTGTTTTTTTTTTTGGATGTCAGTCAACGCTTATTTCAGCTCTTCTTGAATTGTTATCGTATTTGTTTTTGTTATTTAAACTTTGTTTACATTCGTTTTGGTAGCGTGCCAGTGGGGTAAAAGGAATGAAACATTGAGACTATGAGATGAAATATATTGGAGAGTGATCTGTTAACGAACGAAATTTTGTTTAATGAAAAGCTTTTGTTTATTGCATTAAAAAGCTTAAGTATAAAAATATTTTGTTAAAGAAATTAAATTTAGAATATGGGTGTTTCCATAACAATATACATATTGTGTAGGTATCAATTTACAGGGCGTTTCAAATTCATTTCTGTTTTATCGAGTTTTAACTCGAGTGGTCTATAATTTTTAGCTCAGAAAATAATATCAGATAAATGTGTTCCACTGTCGTAAATGTCGGAAGTCGATTTGGAGTGTACATAATCTGTTCTCCGAAGATATACTCAAATCCTTATGGATAGTTAGTTGAAGTCTAGAAGGTAGTGTATTGGCTTATTAGATGTGAGGTCAGATATCCCCCACAAAACGAAATATAAAAAAAATATTTCCTCGGCGACTTCCTCTCAGCAGATTTGTGATCAAAAATCCGAGAGTAAGTAAAATTTGCCATGAAAATTTTCTAACGAAGTCTGTCGTTCGGAGGTCGTGCCAATTATATAAAGTGCTTTTCATAATTATAGCACCACCCTAATTTTTTGAATTTCTAAAAAAGTACATTTATAATAACAAAAACAAAACATTTCATTATGTATGGTGTTAACGTAAAAGACAAAATAATACTAAATTTTTCAAATTGTTACCGCAATTTTTACTTCAGTATAAAAATTAAGGTTTTTGGTCTTTGCATAATTATAGCACCATCAGTTCTGAAAAGCGGGGAAGAAAAATAATTGATTTTTTTTATTGTTTTATTGTTTCTAATAATAAAAGTAATATTTAATTACACATTCCGCCCAAGAAAATGTTGAGTGGTGTTGGAAAGGGGCAGATTTTAGTTTTAAAAGACCAATCTCTTTCAGTACGTGCCTTCACAAGAAAAATTGGAAGATCTCACAAGGTGGTCATAAATTTTCTGTAAAACCCAGACGGATATGGTAAGACGAAACATACGGGTCGCCCAAGAAAGCTTTCGGTGCGCAGCGCACCTAAAATCGCAAGGGAGATTTCCGGTACATCAAAAAGTTGCCGTGAAATTTCTCAAGTTCTTGACCAGGCCGTAAGCATTTTAACCGTCTGGTGAAAAGATAAACACAATCTCAACATCGAAAGACAAAATTGGAAGTTTCTCCACATTTACTTCATATGCACAAAAAAGAATTTGCAGAACTTAACATGGATAGGAATTGGGAGAATGTAAGAGTAATTTTACAATAATAACAAACAATGAATATAAAATTTTTTGTCTTCAGATCATATTCTCTGATAAAAAAAAAGTGAACTTAGATGGACCAGATGTCTATCGATACTACTGGCGTGACCTTAGACAGGAACGAAAGTATTTTACTAAAAGAAATTTTGGGGGAGGTAGTCTCATGGTTTGGGGGGCTATTTCTTCAAGTGGTTGCCCCGAACTTCAGTTTCCATCCATGTACCTGAATAGTACAGAGTACATACTGTTCTTAGCTGTAGTTTGCTCCCCTTCTTGAGAGAAAATAATGCAAAAAATTATGTTTTCCAACAGGACAATGCCAGAATTCATGTCAGCAGACTGAGTATGGAATGATTTCGTAATCAATCTATTGAGGTTTTATCGTGGTCAGCTTGCTCTCCTGACATGAAAGTTATTGAAAACATTTGGGGAATTCTTGTCCGAAGAGTATATTCAAATAACATACAATTTACAAGTGTTGAAGATTTGAAATTAAAAATAATCGAAGAATGGGGGAAAATAGACGGAGAAATATTGAATAATCTTTATACGAGTATGAAAGATCGAATATTTAATTTAATAAGCTCTAAGGGAGGGATTACTAAGTTTTAAGTATCAACATTTTTGGTAAATAAAGCTTCTTATTTAACAAAACTGTGACTGGTGCTATAATTATGCAAAGACCAAAAACCTTAATTTTAATTGCGATAACAATTTGAAAAATTTAGTGTTATTTTGTCTTTTACGGTAACACTATACATAATGAAATGTTTTGTTTTTGTTATTATAAATGTACTTTTTTAGAAATTCAAAAAATTAGGGTGGTGCTATAATTATGAAAAGCACTTTATAAAAAAACACATACAATATATATATACACCCAAACCTTTTTTTACACGGTAGATACGTTCCAGTGGATACCGTGTAAAAAAAAAACGCGTAGAAAAAAAAATATTATGTACAAACAAACTGAAAAGATATATGTACATAGGATTGATGCTGCAGCCTACATATGCCTATAAAATTGAATAACTTTATAAAAACGCACAGATTTAGTTCAATAGTATACACAGAGTTTTTATTTTATTTCATTTTATGATTATAAAGAAATAAAGAAAAAACTTAAAAATTCTCTCCATTTATAAAAATAAAATTAGTTATCAAACTCTAAAGACAATTAGGAACGGAATTATTTTCAATAAAAATTTTATTTTATTCGGAGTCAGTTTCTGATAGCAAGCGCATTCTCTTTTGCTGGGGTGGCTCAATATCAGTCTCGTCAGTAGAAATACTTATTACTTCTACATCTGCAGAAGCTGCTTCTGGCGCTGGTTTATTTCTTTTAACAGCAAATTCTGTTATAGTGCGTTGTGATCCAACTTTGGAAAGCTCTTTATAGAGCTCTCTGTATCTAGCCATACATGTTTGTAGGTCCGATTGAAATTTCACAGCTCTTTCAATTATGTTATCACATGTCAAAAAGTGTTCTGCCAACTTATTTGCTATTTGAAGGCCGTCAAGTATCAACTTAGTATTAGCATCACTTTCTATTTCATTTAAAATGTACTGAAAAGATCTCTTAATATAAAAAAAAAATGGTAAATTTGTTAAAAAACCGTGTTATTTCAAATTCGCGTAAAAAAAAACCGTGTAAAAACAGGTTTGGGTGTATATTTAAACCTTTATATAATTCTTTATACACTGCAACCACTTATTACATAGGCTTCCGTCAGGATTTGGTCGATCAAAGACCCAGTTTCACACGATGTTTGGTAAATGTCGGTCATTTTAATACGACCTGCTCCGCTTCGTTTTCATTTGGGCAGGGAGAACGTTTTAGTCAAACATTTTTACAAAAGCGATAGATAATGCCCACTATGCCCTGTAAGAAACTGGAATTGAGTCTCCTAACTAATCCATCTTTAAATATTTGATATTAGTCTGTAGGTCCGTCGATCTTAACCACTGTTTTTTCAACGACGTTGAGCTATAACTCGATCATTTTCGATTGCCGCTCAGCTTAATGAAGCGTAAGTAACCTACTTACTTCCATACAATGTCATACAATTCATGTTAGATGTGTTAATTTTATCCAATTTAATATCGACTCCGAAACTTGATTTTTGAGAAACTTTTTATGGCAATGTTTTATTTACTCTCAGAGTTTTTGGCAGACGACTGCTGAGAGGAAGTCACCGACGAAATTTTTTATTATATTTCGTTTTGTTCGAGATATCTGAGACAAAACTCTCGTCTAATAAGCCAAAACACTAGCTATTAGAAGTACGTAGATAACTTTTGCTATTTTCACCGTAGAGTAATAACGAATGGTGATATAGAAACAGACGTAAATAACAGGCTCACAAAAACCGTAAATGACAACAGTCAGTATTGAAGTGAAACCTGGTTAGTTTCAGACAACATCACGAAAAAGTTATTTAACAAAAGCAAATGTTATTCAACAAATGCCTCAGAATCATATGCAGGATATTTATTTATTTGCAAACGGAGAATTTATAATAGTACAAATAAAACAGAACAAATTAAGGTGGATCGGTCATGCTATCAGAAACAATCCTGTTAGTATAACATGGATAGCACCAGAATAGAAAAAGAAAAATTGAAAAAAGCCGCACGAGCTAAGACAATGCAATTTTACATTGAGGACGCGTAAATAACAGCAGAAAACCGTGTATGATTTAGATGTTTGGCGAAAGTCTTATACTCTTAGGAGGGGTAGTGCAAAAATACATTTTATATCTTTATATCCTATCAAAAGAAAGACTAAATTTTTATAGGAAATTTGGTTAATTGTTTTAAAATTGTTTTAATTGTTTTGTTTGTTTTTTCTAAAGTAATTTGTTAATTGAAACTCAAGCCTATTTATTCCTGGAAGCACAGTGGTAGCATTCACTATAAAAGAAAAATTAATTCCTTAAATTTGTCTTTAGCTGTTCTAATGCTGAAAATAATGAAATTTTTAATTAAAAATCAAATAAATTGTTAATTTTCTTTTGCCATCCATTCAACTTTATTTAAATGACCCTTTTCATTCCTTTGCCAGCAGTGGAAGAGGAGATAAACAAAAATTGAAAACTTTTATTTCCAATCATTTTATAATGATTACAGTTCAAGTACGTGGTGGTGGTGTTGGTGATGGCGCTTAAACTCAAGTATCTGCTCTTCAAAATTTTATTTGGAGCAACGATTTCTTGTTCTGTTTTTGTTTCATCATCACCATCACCATCGTCATCGTCATTATAATCACCAACAGTAACATGAAAACTTTGTCCAGTGCAGGCAAGCAAGCAAGCAACACTGAAACAACTTAAGTGCTGTACAGCATTTTTAGCTGCATTTAATTTTCAAGTGGCTCGAAAGGTGATGAAGTAGTTGGCAATCAACATTCATACATGTACACACGTACACAAAAAAACCACATTCAAATGACTGGTTATTGAGTGACTGACTGTGACTGCACTTTTTTTTTTTGGCACGAAGAAAGAGTTCCCATTTGAGGTGAAAGAGTTTGACCACTGGTATGCAAAGGTTTTTGAACACGAAAATTTTTACGAAAAACTTGTAAAAGATTTCAACGTTAACAACCCTAAAGTGTTAATAAAGATGGTTAAGAAAAATTATTTTTTGTTGTTGTTAAAGCAAAAGCCAATCTACTGAAGATTTTAAATGTAAAAGTTTGTCTGTAAAATAATGCTCATATACCCTCATGTTTGAATTACACTCGAAAGTGGCAATACAGATGGCGATGGGAAAAAGTCCAATTAACAAGCATGAAGCATTTCCAAAATCATGGTATAAGGAATGAAAGGAAAGGGGCTGGTATAGTAAAAGTATAATCTTAAAGTAAAGATTTAAAAATTAAAAATTATAACCTGAATTGGATTCGAATTACAAGTACTTCGAACGTACATATGTGTTTTCTCTAGTCTTACCTCAACTTTTGAAAAACCATTTTCAATCTAATTCTTCCATCAAAGTATCGGCTTTCCTCTGCTTGGAGGCTGGACTTTTTTGCGTATTCACTAAGCCATACAGATGGCAATATGCTTCATCGGAGAAGATAACTTTTTTCAGAAAAATTGTCATTGACTTAAGCTTGTTTCACTACCCATTGAATGAATTGCTGGCGCTTTCCATGGTCTGCCGGTTTGAGCTCCTGAGTAAACGAAATTTTATACATTAGAAGATGCCAAAATTCGCAGCGAAGTGCTTAGAGAAACTTGAAGAATTGATGTTTTCGAGTTTTCGGCGACACTCTATTTTACAGTAGTAATGTTTTATGAAAACGAACGGTAGTTTGGTCCCCTGCGCGCCTCTTTCTATAACCGACGCAGTTTCTTTCGTTGTCCGAATCAAGTATCAAAGTACAGCTAATGGAGTTACACACATGTTTACTTATAGTAAACTTGCCATTAGATTCCAAGGGAGTGTGTTCTCCACATATAAAATTGTTTAAAAATGCCGAATGTGCCTGGAGCAGATAGCCAGATATTCGACGGTTCCTGACAGGGGGACATTGAAGGTATCAAGAAATCTGGCACACTTAAAAAGGATGAATTCATATCCGAGATAACGTGTTTCTGATCAGAATGGCAAACAAATGAATTAATATAGATGTTAACCATTCCCAAGAGAAAGATAGGAAAATAAATAAATAGAGACCAGACGACTTTTGGCCGCTATTGATATGAGCAGAACTCATCTTAAGAACCTATAGAGGTTGAATATTGCAATAACACTGAAAAAGAGAAAGGAAAAGTTGCCGTAGTCTAGTAGGTAGTTTTTTGGCTTATTAGATGAGAGGCCACGGTCTAAACAGTTACAACAAAACGAAATGTTGAAAAATATTTCTTCAGCGACTTACTCTCACTAGATTTCTGTCCAAAACTCTGGGAGTAAATAAGATTGGCATGAAGAAGTTTCTCAAAAATCTGATATTCGAAGTCGGCTATAAACTGTATGTCCTGTCACTCATGTATAAAATTATTACGAGGAACATAAGTGGTGTGAGAAGCTAGGTTGTAATCTTGACTAAAGGGTTGTAGTGAGCAAATTATATATGTCTGTATGTGAAAAACAGAAGACCACAGAATATCTTTCCTGCTATTGGCCATTACTTGGGAATTTGACCTGAATTATTTTTTAACACCAAAGTTTATTGACAGAAGGTGTCCAGCTAAAGGTGGCTGGGGTAAAATGCAATCCTCTAAATAGAACCCTTTTAGTGTACTGAGTTTGACTACAATTTTATTATTCGAATCTCAGTTTTTGCTTGAAATATTCACTTCTTTAATAACGTGTTAAAATCCTTATTTTTAAACATCTCGTTAGTATTTCTTCTCTATAAAAAGTAAATCAAATTGCATAAGAATAATATTAAAGAAAAACTCTAGTAAATTATAAGCATGATAACAAAATAAATAAATAAATAAATATAGGTATCCACAGACAGACTCGTATGAATCTTGCAACTGATTTACATATTTATTATGATTTCGTTTTTTTATATGTATGTAGTTGAGCAGTGATTTCAGTGTTGGTCTTTATCTGTCATTATGCGAGAGTAGTCCTATAAATCATTGTTGTTTTGCATGTAATTGCATTCAATTTGTTGAATACTGTCTATTCATATGAGTAACTGTTCGTACTGTTCTGCCACAACCGTTCTCAAACGTCAATTAGGCTAACCCGCAACCAAACTTAACCTTAATCAGTGTCAACATTTTTCCTGTACGTTGGAAGTTTGATAACCTCTAAAAGGACTGAGGCTAATAATCATAAATTTACCGTTAAAAGAAAGCAATATAACCCATCGTATTATCCAGTGTAAGGTGAGCCTTCTTATCATAGGTTTGAACTACCCCGAGCTCCGTATAACACTGCCCAGTTACGGCAGTGGCACGTTCGCCACTATGCTTAGATCTTCAAACGTTGTGTCACCAAAAAATCCGATGACGTCTGTTTTGAAGTGCAGGGCAATCACACAAAAGTGTTGTACCGATTCCGTTTCTACCATAACGTGGCAGCAGTAATTGTGGTTGGGCAGATCGAGCTTGTCGGCGAAAATGCCGAAAGAATTCTTATTAGAGTGCGAACCGTTCTTTTGTTGAACTCATATAGTTTCGAAGTTTCCTGCTGTCCACTGTGGAAATAACAGATTTGAAATTCGACAACCATGTATATTAGTCCACTTCTTAGACATCCCCGATCGCTTCCGTGCCAGGCTATAATTTCTGTACTTTTGTTGCCAACGTTCTCAGAAAGGTAATGTATGAATATGCTTCGGTTTGATAAACATAATAATGCAGAGTTGAGAGCGAATTCATCAGACTCGAAGTAAATTAAATTCAATGGTAAAATAACTTCACCTGGACATACATATTTTGCTTTTAGTCGTCTTCTGACCTTGTTTAAACAAAAAAATTATTGAATATCCTACGGGTTTAGAAGTTGAACCGTTTCTGTTGCTACATATTTTGGGGTCACTTATCATCCGCTATACAATTTTGGTCAGGCGATGTTATCGGATCATATTTCTTTAAAAATAACGTTGGCCAGGATGTAACTCTTTACGGCGAGTATATAACTTAACTTCTTTTGGCCCGAATGGGATGATCTGGATACGTACGATATACCGAAAATTGGCGAGCGATTTAAGAACCTGGTTTCTTACGCGGAGATAATGAGCACTAGCCACCGAGATCGTGTGATTTGACCTCGTTAGACAGTTTCTTGTGGGGTATTCTCAAGTCCCATGGGAATGAGTCACAAACCACAGAGAGGCTTAAAACCAACATTAAGCATGGTATTGGTCAACTTTGTCCTACATGACTGCAACCACATATTTGTTTAAGTCATAAGGTTGGTTCTATCTTGTATGATCCTGGCTTTTATTACAACGGCTTTTGAAAAGCCCATTTGGAAAACTCCATCTGGTATAACGATTTTTAAGATACTATGATGGTATGGTCCACCTCGGCGTTCCGATAGAGCCTTGTGCGGCTACGGATGTGACTTGTATTCATCACATGCTCTGTCTTGAAAATATGATTTTTAAAGGGGTGATGAGAAACAAATTCGAAGTGTTAAAATATTTACTAATTGGTACAAACCCATACCTTTGGTTAAAACAGAGTTTGGAACACATTCACAGTAATAAGTGAAAAAAGCTCATTTTCTTTCTGGAACCATAGATTCGTAACGTTTTGGAGAAGCATTTACATCAAGAGAAAATCATTGAGTCTCCCATCTCCTGACAAATTAAAATAAAAAGAGAATAAAAAGAGACAACTACGAAAGTTGAATTTTTTTCGTAGGTGTTAGGTTGGGCTAGGTTAGGTTAAATAGCGGCCCTTGCGTGAAGGACAAGGTTCCCTGTATGCCCATCGTCTAGACTCAGTGTGATATTACAGTTAATACCCTAACCGGGTACATACATTCCCGCCTCCAGAGTTAATCTTGCTATTGGAACAATCTTTATATTGGATAGTTCATCTGTATATGAGAGGTAAATGGAGTCTGTCTCTTCCTGGTAAGAGCACAGCTCTGACACATGAGGTGAAATATAATTTATTCCTTCTCTTCAGATCAACAGCTTCTGCAAAAGCCATTCGAGGGAATGTCAAGTCTTTCAGGACGAGAATCGCAATTTTGCGATAGATACATACATAATTGGTCATTACAACCCTTCAGTCAGGGTTATTGACCTAGTTTCTCACACCACTTATGTTGTGTGTGTTAATTTTATACATAAGTGGCGGGACCTACAGTTTAAAGTCGACTGCGAACGACAAATTTTTTTTGAGAAACTTTTCATGGCAATTTTATTTACTCTCAGAGTTTTTGCCAGAAATCTGCTGGGAGGAAATCGCCGAAGAAATACTTTTTGTATTTTGTTTTGATGTCTGGCCTGGGGCTCGAACCCTGGCTTTACGTCTAATAAGCCAACACACTACCTACTAGACTACGGCTACTTGCGATAGATGGCCATGCGATTTAAAGAAGTAGATAGCGACCATTTATACAATGTTGAGCCACCCTGAACACTTCTGGTCTGTAACATGCAACAGATTGTGAGTTCCGGCGCTGGCCATCTGTTCATCAGTAATACAAATTTTGACGATATCCATATGCCTTGGAATTCGGATAAGAGTTAACTTTGAATGATCAGAAGTTTCCCCAAGAACTCCCCAGAGAGTTCGCTTTCAAAATGACTATGACCTCAATTCTCGTCTACTCTCTTCATATTTCCGATGTTAATGAGGAATACATTTTTTATAAAGTTTAATGGAAAACTAAAAATTCAAAAATAAATAATAAAGAAGAGAACTTCTCACACAGTCTTCTATGAAATAAAATTTCTATAGAAATTCTATTCTAAACATTTGCATACGATAACAGTGTTTTGATTTCATATTAATATTGTAACCCAGCAAGCTATTTGCCAATAACTCCACTGGCAAAATACTTAGAATTTGATTTCGAATAAAAAAAGTTGATTTTCAACGTGTATTTCATTCATGTTATTGAGAAAGTCTTCAAGTTGAAGTTGAAGTGTTAGAATATTAAGTTTTCCTTTACAGCTTAGGTTTAAAGGAGAATATTTAAATTTAAAGTCATAATCGTTATTTCTCATCTCATTGTGAGTGTCGTATACGTTTTTTTTTTATTTCTCTTTTTATATTTTCTATCATTTCTACACATCATCTGCATATAAAGTACTTGATTTTGATTCAAAATATATATTTTTTCTTGATTTTATTTCTGTTAATTTTTTTCTCCTGTTTCTCCTTTTTTGTATGTGAAGAACTATTGTGGAGCCATTGGCTGGGAGTGATGAATAAAGAATAATGAAATGAACTGATTATGTATGCGTGACCATGTTGTCGATTTTTCTACTCTGGTTTCTCTATTCCCTTTTTTTAATATTCTTTTCTGGAATAGAATTAAGCAGTGAAGGCGAAATGTGCAATGGTGGTTATGATATGGTTATGGGGAACTCTTTTATCAAATCAAATTTGTTTTCTTCACTTCACTTGTAACAGACTTGGCTGTAGTGCACTCTGATGCCAAGATTTTCTTAAATGTTTTGCTCTTTTCTATTTCGTATTCTGGTTTATGCATTAAATATATATTGTAGAAGAAGAAAATCCAGAATTTTTATAAGAATTTTCTTCAAAAAAAAAGAAAAAATTAAAAATGATTGCATTTGATGTTGAGCAATAAGTGCATGAGATTGTTGGTTGGCTCCAGTTTGTTGTGTTGTTTGTAGTGTAACGTTTATATTCCTAGTTCCATGAATTGTCTTGAAATTTTTTATTTTTATTCTCAGTTTTAAGAAATCCTCTTAAAGTATTTGAATCAGCTTCATTCACTATTTTTGTTATTGTTATGACAGCATGAACCCCTTATGCAATACGTCTAAATAAATATGAACAATCAAAATGTATGTTTATGTTGTTGTTGTTACGTAATAAACTATGCTAATGTTATTATGCCATTGACACACTACACTTATTGGAGGAGCAAAATTGCGCTTTCATGTGATTGTCCTGCGAAAAGAAAAATGGATCAAAAAATGATGGGCACTGTTTTACATTTTTTTGGAAAATGTCCAAATAAAATGATTAAACTCTACTCATGCACTTGAAACACATCTCCACACCAGTACCGAACATCCTCTTGCTTGACTGTAGCCTGAGAGTTGGTACGCAAAAATTCAGTAGTTGGCTCACCCCAAACGTAGTAATTTCCATCTGTTCCATGCCGGTGAAATTTACTCTCGTTAGTAAAGAGTAGCTTCATAGGTCCTGCCGATAAGTTAAGCATTTTGGACCAAACATTTGTCCAAAACTATTCCAAACATCGGTACAGTCCACAGATCTCGAAATAATTGAGCATGTTTTGGGAAGAACTCAAACTCTCAGCACAATGGAGCAGTTGAAAGAATGAATAAGATGAGAATGAAACAATATAACTGCGGAATTTTGCCGCCAATCCCGAGCAGTCGATGCACGGAACACAAAACTTTTTCTATTGACCTATTCGGGACGTTTTCTATTAACTTATTGACTTCGTTCTCGTTAACTGTTGGCAGTAGCGATCGAAATCAGTCACACAACAATGGTGTATAGGATCTTTTTTAAGCTCTTCCTATCTTTAAATTTTAATAATAATAAATAAATTGTGTGTGAGATATCGTTCACAGTATTTATTCGTTCGAAAGACCTTTTAATGGAATATAACATTCATTCAAACAACCGCCGTGGTTTCCCTGGGTATGGTATTGCCGAAATGTCCAATTTTCCATGACTATGGTATAGACGCCGTAGTCTAGTAGGTAGTGTGTTGGCTTATTAGACGTGAGGCCATTGTTCAAACCCTAGGTCAGACATCTCCAACAAAACGAAATATAAAAAAATATTGCCTCTCAGCCGATTTCTGGCAAAAGCTCTGAAAGTGAATAAAAACTGCCATGAATAAGTTTTACAACAATCTGTCGTTCGGCATCGATTTTAAACTGTAGGTCCCGCCACTTATGTATAAAATTAACACACACAACATAGGTGGTGTGAGAAGCTAGGTCGTAATCCTGACTGAAGAATTGTAATGACTAGTTATGCTTGTATGGTACATAAATCAGGCTGAATTTGAACGATAGCATAGGTTAGGTTTAGGTTAGGATAGGTTTTGAGGACCGCTAAGGCTTGTGGATTATTCACATACACTTGAGGCTTAAGAAAACCCCACAAGAAAATGTGTAACGAAGTCAAATCCCACGACCTAGTGCTCACTTATTCCACGTGAGATTACTAGGCTCTGAAATCGTCCGTTAATTACCTATATGTCCTTGGTATCCAGACCCAAACATAAGTCAAGTTGAATCTGTCCGATGTCTTGGGTTATGTGTTCTTTGAGTACCACTAATTTCGGTGCCCAGTTTACATCACCTCCACATGAGATGACCATGCTCTTAAATCGCTCGTGTAACCATATGTCGTTGGTATCCATACCATCGAACTTGATAATCATTGACCTGTAGTGCTCGCTCATAGAAATAGGGACCGATGACGCCTATATTCCAAAATACACATGAAATAATGACTTTTTCTGGATGCATTGGACGCTTATGAATCTCATGTGGATTGGTATGGTCAAAATTCAATAATTTTGTTTGTTCTCATCTACAAAAAGTTGTGGTAGTTAAGAGGTCTTTTGAAGTTGGGAGCTTCCAAACTTTAACAGTTGATAACTGCCAAATTATTTATCATTGAGTTTATGTTAACAAACCACCATGGACGCGTATAACATTCAACACATGCAACAAAATTGTGTATTTAAATGGGTTTTAACAACCAAATTAACCAAATTTCTTTAAGAACCACGTCAACGGCGAGCACTAAACGACAATGATTACAAACTTTTGTTAGAATGAATTGAATGAACTGGACACCAAGGACATATGGTTTCAACAGAACGAGCTATGTGCTGCATTGCTCATGCTACGTTGAATATGCTGCACGAGCGATTTGAGTCGTGGAGTTAATGTAAACAGGTCACCGAGATCGTTCGATTTGATTTCATTAGAGTTTTTATTGTGGGGTCTTCTTAAGTTTCGAGTGTATATGAATAAGCTACAAATCTTAGTGGTCCTTAAAGCCAACTGGCACATGCCAATTGGAAAATTGAATTTTTCGAATGCGCACACTTAAGCAGAGAAGCAGTGGAGGACATTTGAATGGTGTTATCTAATGATTTTAATAAGCCTTTCAAACGAATAAAAATTCCAATGACACTTTGTTTTTATAAATATTTTAAAATTTGATACGGTGTTCAGGTATGCACCTTTATTGCGTAAATCGCAATAAACGCCATTATTGAGCTCAATATTTCGTATAAAGTTTCAATTAATAATTGCGCAATAAATAAGGAAATTGTTATAATATTGAGTAAAATTTAAAATGCAGCACTATCATAAGTGTGTTTAGTGAGCATATTACAATTAACCGAACACTTTCTGTTGATATTTGACAACTCAAATGTCAACAACGAAATATTGAAATATTGAGCTCAATAATAGCGTTTATTGCGATTTACGCAATGAAAGTGCCTGTCTGAACATAGTATAACAAACAACACTAATTTTCGCACCAAAATAAAAACAATGTTGTTGTTTACCAGCTGTCAAATGAATATTGAGTAAGCAGAATTGAGTATATTATTATGCCTGAACACTTAAAATATTGTACTCAATTAAGCGAACATTGACTCAATAAAAGTGCATATCCGAACATAGTATGAAGCGTTTTAAAAAAAAACCTCTTGGATATGGATCTTAACGATGTAACGAAATACCTACCAGTAGCACCTCGAAGATTGAAACAAACATCGACATTCGTTGACATTTGAGTTTCGAAAAAAGACATTGAAAATACAACTCTTTTCTCAAAAAAAAATAAAAAAATAATAATAATTGTAATAATAATTCGAAACATTTTTTTACATACCTCGTATGTATACACATATGTTTGTATTGTGTTGTATAATTAGAATAAAATTTCAATAATTTTTAATTAGATTAGATTCCATATTAGGCAAGAGATAACATATTTTCTTATATTTTTTAATTAAATGCAATGAAATTTCCCTTAAATATGAAGATGAAAATTCCACAAGTTTTTTTTATCCCATCTCAAAGATTTGATAAATTTGTTGAGGGAAAAACTAACATTCATTTCATTTAGTATTTCAAAAATAACACCCCTTTTCATGAGTTTTAAGGAAACACTTGAAAATTATTTGCTTTAATATCAATGCAGCTTAAAATAATCACAAGTTTATTTAACAAAACCTAAAAATAAATATAATTTTATTACATTTTCTAACTACAGATATATGAAAATAAAATGCTTTTATTCACCCAACAAACCACCCCCAAAAAATGCATTAGAAATTCCACCCTCTAGTCAGAGCCCTACTCTGACTGTTTGGAATTCACAACAAGTGCACGTGTTCACTGCTCCACTGTTATGGAAATAAAAACGGAATACAATGGAATCGTATTGTAAATAGAGGGAAAATATGATAATATCCCTGATATCCATGTAATCCCGGTAAAACGTTTTACCCGACAAAAGCAATGTCATCATCATAATTCAATGTCAGAATGCTACAGACTGGCTGGCTTGCTGGCTGTCTATAAAATAAGGCTCAAAACATTGGGGTTGAGGAACGCATAATAAAAGTTTTGGAATTTTTAATGATTTCTTGCGAAATACAAAGTTATTTCGAAATATTAAATTTCGCTACTCTTTCTACAGTGAAATAACCCAACAACAATTCAGATTTTAATTTTCATTACTTTGGACAATTGCAACCCTGTTTAGCTGGATTTCATCGCATATTGTTGCGTTACAACAGACGGTAGCGTGAAATTTGGAACGAATTCTTTCGGTAACAATTTTAAATTTGTTTTGGTCTCTGTTTTATTTTCCTTTTGTTCCAAATTTATTGATGTTTGTATAGAAGACGCTGTGTTTAGCAAAAAGGGAAACGTGGTTTTTAAAATGACAAAAATTTTTGCTTGTACTTGTTTATGTTTCATTTACAAGAATAATTAATTTTTATGTGATTAAGGGAAATATGTTTTAGTTTCGGCAATCATAAAACGAATATGTTTGCAGTTATTGATGTGGTTTAGAGTTCAAAAACACTGACAATCCAAATTCAAATCTGGAGGAAAAGCTGCAATGTTTAAAAATTAAAGACCTTCAAATCCCCATTTAAATCTATACCTACATTGGCACCGGAGACAATTTTTAACAGCATTCAATGCCACTGGGGGATTGGATAAGGAAACCAATCGAATATTGCTTACTCGAGGATTCCAACGGCATAGAGAATTTTTTGGTATAGTGATTACATGACTTCGCGGGGAAGTTAAAAATGTCCATTTCAAATAGAACGGAACGGAAAGACGATATGATGAATGAAATTATAAACTACACCGTAGAGATCCTTGTAGATATTTCTACATTGCAAGGAGCTGCGGGTGAATGCATCTTTTTAAAGAACAGTGTCCGACATACAAGTTGCAATGATGATTATTAAGGTCAGCAATATCTCCCACAGGAAAAGAGAATACTTTTTGGGTAGGCAACTGTCATGGCTGAGGGTTCGTAGATAATGATCTCTAATAGTAATTTCTTTTCTGGCATAAATTTTGCCTTTATTCTGCCTTTTGCTATTTTTTTGTGCTTTTCTGAAAAAAATGCAATTTTGTAAATTAATAACATGTTCTTTTCTAAAAATTTTGACATAAAACCCAAAAAATATGCTACATGTTTGACCCTCAATTCAATCAAAGGGTTGGAAGTGCAACATTTGGACAATTCACACAAGCCGTTGTATCGTTGTATTGAGTGTATTGTTGGACGATTATACAACAGTGTATGATTGTTGTTGATAATTTTCATGTAAAAATCCGATACACTTATACACATTTTTTCATATGTTTTTAAAAGTTGTATTGGTTTCGTGCTATCAAATTGTGTGAATGAAAAAAATGTGTATATGTTTTCATATGTTTTTCAAAAGTTGTGTTGATTTCGTGCTATCAAATTGTTTGAATGCAAAAAAATACATTCGGAATACGAAATACACAATACAGCATAGCATTGAGCGTTCACAAACAACCAAGTGTATTCAATACAACATACACGATACAAAGTCGTGTGAATTGCCCAATTATTACAACAGCTCTTCTTGTTATTGTTTTGAAAAAAAAAAGAAAATAATAAAAAATATTTGTTTTAAAAGTGTTGAAATGGAAGCAAAAAATATTATTTTGGAAGTTTTTGGAATCCGCTTCATCGTCAGAAGAGGAGGACATGTATCCATTATTATTAGAATGAAACTACTTGCCGCGAGTTAAAAATTTTGTTTTTTAATATTTGATTTGAATTGCTCCAGGTTCTAGTAACAAATTTATATACAAACAACAGCTGACTGATAGGTGTTGATAATTTTATTTTTGTAAAAGCAGAATGAGCTTTAAAATCGCTTAAAAAATTTCTTTTTATTTTAGCGATATGAAATTTACTAGTCGAGGACTACAAATAAACATATACATATGTATTATTATCTCAACAAAAAAGGTTTGAGATTAGTTAACTTAAAAATTAACATTTTTTAAAATTGTAATAAGAAGATTGTTTATAAATACTTTTAAATGGAATTTGGTTATTATCTTTCGTAATAAAAATATTTCCCAAAAAATTCCAAAATTATATATTAGATTTGATTTTTAGCTATATAGAAAAATTCAAAAAAATTTACTAAATAATTAATAACATATTGTGCCATCTAAAACGATTTGAAAACATTGGCCCTAAAGTTGAATTTTACATAAAAATAGTTTTAACTTGTATGACCCCGGAGGAGAGTAGCAAGCCATAACGGCGCGACCGGCGGCTAGCCGAACAGCCGGTAATTTTTTTCCAGCCACGCCGCAGCCGAAACTATCGGCTCATCGGCGGCTTATAACAGAGCTGATTTAATCGGCTGAGTCGATTTTAAAAGTACCAAAGAATGCGACTCAGCCTATTACATTTTCTTTTAGTACATTATTCTTTTAATGGTTTGTTCGTCGTTTATTAACGGTTTCTTATAGTCTCGTGTTATTATAATAACTAAAAAAATGAACACATTAAAAAATTATTTTATTAATATTGATGATGATGGTGGTGGTGGTGGTGATGGTGTTGCTGGTGGTGTTGCTGATGGCTTTTCTGGTGGTGTTGCTGATGTTGCAGGTGGAGGTGCCGAAATAAACACCTCTTCGGACGAGGATTTTAATGAAGACTCCTTCATTCAAGACGAAGCCAACAACCACGCTGCAAAATATGAAAAGTTGCTGCAGCGTAAGAAAGCAGCGAAATTAGTGTCAACTATAATGTTTACCGAACGTAAAAGTGGTGGTTCAGTGGTTTGGGACCACCTCGGAACATTGACCATGAGGGGCAAAACCGTACTTCAAAAGCAGCGTTTTTGCAAAAACTGCTTTGAGTCCGACATCACAACGTTAAAAGGGTAAGTAAGTAGTCTAGTATATAAGTAGTAAAGTAAGTAGTCTAGTCTATAAGTAGTAAAGTAAGTAGTCTAGTCTATAGTCTAGCCTATAGTCTAGTCTCTAGTCTAGCCTATAGTCTAGTCTATAGTCTAGTCTATAGTCTAGTCAATAGTTTATTTTGTAATAAAAGCAGTTTTTTAAAACATACTAATTGGTGAAGGGTATAAAATATTCGGCATAGCCGAATATAGTACTCTGACTTGTTTTTTGATAATATCATTACGAAGGGAAAAAAGAACTTTTGAAATTTATATAAAATTTTCAAACTTAACTAATATTTTTTTAATTAGACAAAACTATAACACCCAGCCTTAAAAGAGTAAAATAATATAAAAATCGTAAAATAAATGATTTTTTTTGTAAAATTCTATAAAAATTATTTCGCAGTATACAAAAATATTTCGTACAATTTTGTATATCACAAAAAAAAAAAGTAGTTACGAAAATTTTTTTCGTAATTTCAAACATGGATTATTTTCAGTGTATTCTCCTAACGGTAAATTAAAATAACACTTTTTTATTTTTAAAAAACGTAAGGTTTTTGTTTATTGTTTATTATTTATGTTTAGACTACAAAAATCTTAAATCTATTGTTTTGGTATTTCGTTAAAATTAAATTTATTTTTAATGATTATAAGTTTTATAATTTTAAATATTTGTTTTAGGGTTTCAAATTAATTTAAAGCTTTTATATTTATATTTCAAATTTTTTTTTTTTATATTTAAACTATTTAATTTCAATTAATATAAAGTTTTTGGTATTTTTTTACTTGTTGAGTGATTACCACTTGTAGGCTTTGTGACAATACTTAACATTTATTTTCATACTACCATCTTATTAGCTCTTAAATCTATTGCCATATTGGATGTAGTTTCTTGCCAGGGAATGCATTTAAGTAATCCATGAATTAATAAATGAAATGAAAAAATCGGTAAATTATAGATTAGAGACGAATTTTTATTTATTTAAAAATAGTGTTTATTTTTCAATATTCAATTAATATTTTGTTATCACATTTAGATTTAGCGTTGGCACGTCGACATCCAATCATATCAACCATTTGCGCACAGTTCACAATCTTGATATTTGCACAAATAGATCACAGACAAACACAAATTTGACGAACAAAGCACTTAAGACAAGTAGCAGTATTTTTAAAAATAAAACCGAAACAAATTTTGTCAACGCAAGGAGAATTGCTGAGATGTGCTGTTCAGATCTGCAGCCTTTTAACATCGTTGAGCAAAAGGGGTTTCAAAAGTATATTTCGACATTAAAACCAAACATAGGTTTTCCAAGAAGCCGTACAATTGCAACAACAGCATTAAATGATGTATATGCAGTATATGAAAAAATCGTCAAAGAACTGTTATGTGCTGCTCCAAAGAATATTGCTCTTGTATTGGATCTTTGGACAGATAATTATAAGAGATTATCATACGTTAACATTAAAATACCAAATTGCCAAAATTTTAAACTAACAACAGCATCATTAAAAACCGAATATTTTCCACATCCTCATACAGGGGCAAATATTGCAGAAAACATTACCAACACCATCAAATATTTTAAATTAGAAGAAAAATCATTTTTCGCCATTAGCGATGGCGGCAGCAATATTATTTCTGGATTGCGTATCGCCAACATTGAACGGCATGAATGTTTAGCACATTCATTACATAGATTCCTGATGCACGATATCGTTGATAAGCCAGAATTCGTTGCAGTGAAAAACATTATATGCAAGTTAAAACAAAGTTACAGAAAGTTGTCATTCTTATCGGAAGAATTAACAAATATACAAAATGTATCACTGCAGGATAATATCATTCAGATTCTATTAGAAAGTAATGAAATAGCCGAGACATGTATTTTGGAAGAAGAGTTTGACATTACGATCGATGATTCTACTATTAATATAAATTCGTTGCCAAAAATCCAGACGTTAAAAAATTCTAACGACACACGCTGGAATAGCTTATTAATGATGTTCAGAAGTTTTTCACAAAATTTTGATTCAATTAACATAGCTTTAATTAAAGCTAATAAAGAAGCCCTTCTCTTTTTGCAAATGGAAAAGATGATAATCAAACAATATACAATTTTCTTAGAAATTTTTGAAGAGGCCACAATCTACTTTCACGAAATTATCCCACGATTTCCAGTGTTATATGTTTTTATGAAAACATATTAAATAATTTACATTCTAAGGAGTTGGAAGCGGAATTTGGAATAATGACAGATGTATATAATTTTGCAAAAGAACATTTTCCAAGAAGATTTAAAATAAAAAAAATTCATCTTATTTCGGCTCTAATGGATCCATGCCAGAGAAACTGGTCTGTTTTAAAAAAGTATTTAAAAAAAGTCCCAAAAAACAATACATTAGCAATGAATGCATGTTTGGAAAAAGATTATGAAGATTTCCATTCCAAAGAAGAACTTGTAAGATGGGAAATTTCAAAATTTAACAATTATCAACCAGTTGTTGATTCAACTGATCGACCGGGACCATCGAAAAAAACGGTAAATAAAAGCATTACTCAATTTGATACATACTTAAATGAATAATACATATTATACAATATTATTTAAAGAAACTTTCTACAACGCGTAAAAACATGCTTGAGTTCGTTGCCTCCACCAGTTTTGAAGAACCACCTGACGATGATCTTCAAAAGGAAATTCAAGCATACTTTGATGCACCAAATGAGGAAACGGAGTGTTTGGACTGGTGGCAAAGAAAACAAGAGGTAATTTTCAATAATTTCAGAAATTTTAATTTATTAACTTCGTTTATTCCTATTACTTTCAGATATTTCCGAGAGTATCAAAATTGGCAGAGTTATGTTTTGGAATTCCAGCTACTTCTGCCTCTTCAGAGGAAGCTTTCTCTGTAGCAGGAGCCTGCATTACAGCGAAACGTAGTCGTCTAAATTCCTTCACAATTAAAAAGCAGTTATTTGTGCATGATAATCATCACCTGGTAGATCCAGTATTAAATGCTGCTTAGAAAGTCAACGACTGTATTTATTACATTATTTTATTATTAATTATACATACATGTCTATACATGTGTACAATGTAGTACAAATCCCTCATTTACAAGACTGGCATAAATCAGAACAAAAGCTTTATAAATATAACAAAAATATGTACCTTAATATTTTTTAAATATAAATCAAATATTTGATTAAAAAATTTTCAAAAATATTTAATATGTATTATTTAAGAAAAATATTTATATTTAAAAATATATATATTTTTTTTAAATTGAAATCAAATAAATTTTTGATAAAAAAAATTCTCAAAAAAAATTAAGAAATATATTTAAAAATATTTAACCAAAAAAAAATGTCCAAAATACATTTTAATAATGTATTATTTAAATAAAATTTTTTAAAATTAAATAAAATAAATATTTGACAAAAAAATTTTTCAAAAAAATTATTTGTGAAAAATATTTAAAATTACTTATATTTAAAAAAATGTACCTTATTATTTTTCAAATTTAAATCAAATAAAAAAATAATCAAATAAGAATAATATTTAAAAATATTTGACAAAAAAAAAAAAAATTGTCAAAAATACACTTTAATAATGTATTATTTAAGATATTTTTGATATTTAAAAATTTAAATCAAATAAATATTTGACAAAAAAATTTTCAAAATTATTTGTGAAAAAAATTATAAAATGTTAATTTAAAAAAATGTACCTTAATATTTTTAAAATTTAAATCAAATAAATATTTGATAAAAAATATTAAAAAATACATTTTTCAATATTATTTAAAGGTTATTTATGTGATTTTGTATTAATACAAATTATTTTTTGAAAATGTATTGTAATCTATAATCCTAAAACATTTTGTAGTTTATAGAGCTTTTGAAAATTTTCAAATTTATGTGTATACAATTTTTTGTGTAGAAATTTGTTTGTATTATACCTTTTCTATTGAAAATTATGCGTATTACAATTTTCTATACAGAAAATGAAGTTTTTTTTATAGAAAAACTGTTATATTTCTATAAAAAAAAATAGCAAGTAAAACATATTTTTATACAGAAAATGTATTAATAACGCTATTTCTATAGCAAATAGTCATTATAACATTTTTTTCTTTATAAAATTATGATTTCCTTTAACAAAAATGGTTATTCCGACAATAGGGTAATTTTTTACCGAACATAGGTTCACATGTGCCTACCACTAGTAAAATCAATCTTTTTAATAAATTATGTAAATTACTTATATTAATTATTTTATTGCTCAAAATTGTTAAATGAAGCTAAAACTAAACAAATCACAGAATTGTAATAACTAAATATCATATCAGCAACATTTTCTCATTCTTAATGAGACCAGTTTGAAAAGAGGAAAAAAATAAAACTGCCGACTACTGGTGCTTTTACCCTATGTGTGCTTGTTTTTAAATTTTATTTTAAATAGAAATTATTAAGAATAATATTCATAAAAGTTCTAGAAGAAAGCTAAAATGAGGGTTTTTATTTTTTTTAATAAAAAAATTTATAAATTTAAATTAATAAAAAATAAAGCCAGAAAAGTTTTGGAAAATAAGGGCCTTTTTTTTCAATAAAAAAATTAATAAATTTTTACACAACCCAAATAGATTTTTTAAAAAACAACTTACCAACCGTAGACTTCAAAGTTAAAAGGAAGTTCCATACATATGTTAGATTGCATGCCATTTTAGTTTTTGATCACCGATTATTAATATACATATTTGGTACTTGTGACAGGTTGCCTCATATGTACTTATAGTTGTGTTTTGTTGCTAACTTTCAAAGGCAATTTCATATAAATTTAAAAATTGTAAACGTTAGGAGTTAACTTGCAAAATTATACATGTTAATATTAACGTCGATAACAGTTCTACCAATTTATGTCAAACAATACAAAAACCCATTGAAAATAAATAAAATTAAAACACATTCAAACTTTTTAAAAGAAAAATTTAAGAAATTTTAACATTTAGCAGATTTTCTCTCTGAAGTGATACCAAGTCAGGAAATATTCATTTAGTTGCTAAATTTGAACGTTACTATTTAATGGAAGAACAAAACAAAACTTATATATAAATAATAGATATTATTAATATTGGCAAAATTAAAAATAAAAACAACTTATTTTTTTGAAAAGTAAATTTACAATAAATATAATTTCTAAGGTCGTTTATCTTTATTATTCTTTATTTATCTTTATTTTGTAACATCATTTTTGAAATTCAATAAACTTTTAAATATTAAATTAGAAAATTGTAATATTCTTTATATTGAATTTTTAATTTTGACAATTTTTTAATTTAAACAATCTAAAAGTGCTTTAAATACATGATGTTAAATGTTTAAAAAATAGTTTTTTATATAAAATACACTATTTGTTTTCGGCTCAGCCGGAAATTTTTTCGAGCCGGTTAAAAATCGGCGTTAAGCTGATTAGCAGCCGCCGCCGACAAATAGTGGTCGGCTTGCTTCTCTGCCCCGGAGCCCTCGGTAAAATAATTTTTTTTTTAAATCGTTAACTAAGTAAAAAAACACGCTAAATTGGTATAAAACTACAAAAATTATTGCATAAAGGGGAATGATTTTTGTTCTTTTATAATCGTCTAAAATGCAACACATTATGAGAGTTCGTGTGATCTCCAATAGTGCTACAAAATATGTAGGCAACATTTTTTATCAGAAAAGAAATCACCATAAGATAGTTTTAAGTTGCTGCGGATATCTCAAAGAGATGACAAAACCTTATAACATTCACATAATATGTTATTTTTCTGGGAACTACAAAGCAAGCCAATTGGCCAAATGTGGCTCAACCGCCAAAATTTCGGGTGGATTCCATATATTGAATCCTTTACATCTCACTCTCGCAGAAAAATCTGCAAGCTTAGGAATAATGCAGTAATAGATTCTGTCAACGTCGCATGGGCGATTTCGCAAATAACTACAATAGCGCAGTTAATCTAGCTAAGTTTAGTTAGAGACTGCACTGAAATTCTTCTTATGAATAATGAGAGAAATGAGAGAGAAGATGAAATTGTTATGTGACTCTTGATTTGAGGGCCATTCCCACCGTTATTTCATCTAAAAATATGAATATGAACAAATATTTCTCCGGCAACTTCCTCTCAGCAGAAAAGTTTCCCAAAAATCCGTAATTTGGAATCGATTTTAAACTGTAAGTCCCGTCACAACAAACACAACAAAAGTAGTGTGACATACTAGGTCGTAATCCTGACTGAAGGATTGCATTTACCAATAATGTATGTATGTATAATCCGGCAAATAATATAATGTCTTTTTTAAATATGATTTCGGGGCTATGAATTATAGATCCATTCGATCAGACTAAATTTTGACTAATTTTTCTAACGAAACAAAGATCAACGGCGTGAATGGCTTAAGTGTGACCGGTTTGTTGGCATAGGCCAATGACTAGAGTATTCAAAAACCGAAGCCGAAAACCGGTTTACCGGTTTTTTGAACATTCAAAAACCGACCGGTTTCGAATATTTCATATTTTCGAAGTATTCGACAAGCCGGTTTTTTTATATCGAATAACCGGTTTTTTAAAATTACCTTCTTTTATATAATACATATACAATTATATAAAAATGTTCGGCTTTTATGTAACCTTTCTAGATTTTTATTCTGAACACTTCCTTATTACGTTTTTATATGCAAGCTAAACACAGCTTCATTTAAAATATCCATCAATTTGATTTATATTTACTTGTGCATATTAAAAAAAAAAAACTAAATATAAATTGTTTACATGTCCATAGTTTTTAAAAATACTAAGGTAAGCAAAAATTGTATATAAATTAATAAATAATTTAAAGTTTTTTCTATTTTATTAGAAATGAGCAGCGTTTGGAAATATTTTACAAAAAATGACAACAAGTCTCCAACAGCAAGATGCACGAAATGCCCAAAAATTTTGAACTGCCGGGGATCATCAACATCCGGACTAGGCTTGCCAGATTCCGATTCGCAAAAAGCTGGAAATAAAAAAATACTGAGAAAATGTTAATTTTGGTTTTGTGTAAATAATTTTTATTAAAATATAATTTTTATTAAAGTATAACAAATGTACAATCAGTTTTGGCTAACATGATTTGACAAAGTTAACATGAAAATTATTGCCCAAGTTATTGCAGTGTACCAAAAAAAATTCTATTTAGCTGGACAAATTAAATTTTAGCTGGACAAGCATCAAAAAGCTGGACAATCCAGCCAAGTCCAGCCAGGCTGGCAACCCTAATCCGGACTGATAAATCACCTTCGCAATGTTCATAAAATTGAACTGCCAAGCAAATCTGCAGACAAAGAGGCGCCGTCATCATCAAATGTTGAAAAAATTCCATTTACCAAGTTGCCGGTTAAAAAAAACAATGATATCGCCGAAATTTTTGCTAGATGCGTTTCGGAAGATGGTATGTCGGTAAGAGCCGTAAAAAATTCGAAAATAATAATAGATTATTTAAAAATGAAAGGACTTAAAATGTGAAAATACAATTTTCAGAAAGTGAAAATACAATTTGGAGTTTGATTGAACAGTTTTATAAAACTAAAAAATTGGAAACTGTTGACAATTTTAAACTAATTAAAGAACAAACTTGGGTTTAGAGGAAATTAAAATTCGTGGTACGGCAGTAAATATTGAATATTTAGTAAAACAAAAACTGGATGAATTTAACTTGCCACTTGAAACTGATGTCGTCGCTTCAACACATGACGGAGCTGCGGTAATGAAAAATTATGGTACAAATATTTTGCCGGAGTCACAGCTCTGCATGAATCATGCCATCCATTTGTGCGTAGTAGATGTTATCTACTCTAAAAAAGATTCTACTGAGGAAATTGATGACAGCGAATAAGAAATGTTAGAAGATGACGGAAATAAAAACAGCGATTAAGAATTTGAAATTGGCATTGACATAGATGCTTCTCTTAATGTCTGTTCCGAAGTGGGAGATGTTGTAGCAAAATTACGCAAATATGTAAAGATTTTCAACAAGTAACAAATTTATATACAAACAACAGCTGACTGATAGGTGTTGATAATTTTATTTTTGTAAAAGCAGAATGAGCTTTAAAATCGCTTAAAAAATTTCTTTTTATTTTAGCGATATGAAATTTACTAGTCGAGGACTACAAATAAACATATACATATGTATTATTATCTCAACAAAAAAGGTTTGAGATTAGTTAACTTAAAAATTAACATTTTTTAAAATTGTAATAAGAAGATTGTTTATAAATACTTTTAAATGGAATTTGGTTATTATCTTTCGTAATAAAAATATTTCCCAAAAAATTCCAAAATTATATATTAGATTTGATTTTTAGCTATATAGAAAAATTCAAAAAAATTTACTAAATAATTAATAACATATTGTGCCATCTAAAACGATTTGAAAACATTGGCCCTAAAGTTGAATTTTACATAAAAATAGTTTTAACTTGTATGACCCCGGAGGAGAGTAGCAAGCCATAACGGCGCGACCGGCGGCTAGCCGAACAGCCGGTAATTTTTTTCCAGCCACGCCGCAGCCGAAACTATCGGCTCATCGGCGGCTTATAACAGAGCTGATTTAATCGGCTGAGTCGATTTTAAAAGTACCAAAGAATGCGACTCAGCCTATTACATTTTCTTTTAGTACATTATTCTTTTAATGGTTTGTTCGTCGTTTATTAACGGTTTCTTATAGTCTCGTGTTATTATAATAACTAAAAAAATGAACACATTAAAAAATTATTTTATTAATATTGATGATGATGGTGGTGGTGGTGGTGGTGATGGTGTTGCTGGTGGTGTTGCTGATGGCTTTTCTGGTGGTGTTGCTGATGTTGCAGGTGAAGGTGCCGAAATAAACACCTCTTCGGACGAGGATTTTAATGAAGACTCCTTCATTCAAGACGAAGCCAACAACCACGCTGCAAAATATGAAAAGTTGCTGCAGCGTAAGAAAGCAGCGAAATTAGTGTCAACTATAATGTTTACCGAACGTAAAAGTGGTGGTTCAGTGGTTTGGGACCACCTCGGAACATTGACCATGAGGGGCAAAACCGTACTTCAAAAGCAGCGTTTTTGCAAAAACTGCTTTGAGTCCGACATCACAACGTTAAAAGGGTAAGTAAGTAGTCTAGTATATAAGTAGTAAAGTAAGTAGTCTAGTCTATAAGTAGTAAAGTAAGTAGTCTAGTCTATAGTCTAGCCTATAGTCTAGTCTCTAGTCTAGCCTATAGTCTAGTCTATAGTCTAGTCTATAGTCTAGTCAATAGTTTATTTTGTAATAAAAGCAGTTTTTTAAAACATACTAATTGGTGAAGGGTAGAAAATATTCGGCATAGCCGAATATAGTACTTTGACTTGTTTTTTGATAATATCATTACGAAGGGAAAAAAGAACTTTTGAAATTTATATAAAATTTTCAAACTTAACTAATATTTTTTTAATTAGACAAAACTATAACACCCAGCCTTAAAAGAGTAAAATAATATAAAAATCGTAAAATAAATGATTTTTTTTGTAAAATTCTATAAAAATTATTTCGCAGTATACAAAAATATTTCGTACAATTTTGTATATCACAAAAAAAAAAGTAGTTACGAAATTTTTTTTCGTAATTTCAAACATGGATTATTTTCAGTGTATTCTCCTAACGGTAAATTAAAATAACACTTTTTTATTTTTAAAAAACGTAAGGTTTTTGTTTATTATTTATGTTTAGACTACAAAAATCTTAAATCTATTGTTTTGGTATTTCGTTAAAATTAAATTTATTTTTAATGATTATAAGTTTTATAATTTTAAATATTTGTTTTAGGGTTTCAAATTAATTTAAAGCTTTTATATTTATATTTCAAAATTTTTTTTTTTATATTTAAACTATTTAATTTCAATTAATATAAAGTTTTTGGTATTTTTTTACTTGTTGAGTGATTACCACTTGTAGGCTTTGTGACAATACTTAACATTTATTTTCATACTACCATCTTATTAGCTCTTAAATCTATTGCCATATTGGATGTAGTTTCTTGCCAGGGAATGCATTTAAGTAATCCATGAATTAATAAATGAAATGAAAAAATCGGTAAATTATAGATTAGAGACGAATTTTTATTTATTTAAAAATAGTGTTTATTTTTCAATATTCAATTAATATTTTGTTATCACATTTAGATTTAGCGTTGGCACGTCGACATCCAATCATATCAACCATTTGCGCACAGTTCACAATCTTGATATTTGCACAAATAGATCACAGACAAACACAAATTTGACGAACAAAGCACTTAAGACAAGTAGCAGTATTTTTAAAAATAAAACCGAAACAAATTTTGTCAACGCAAGGAGAATTGCTGAGATGTGCTGTTCAGATCTGCAGCCTTTTAACATCGTTGAGCAAAAGGGGTTTCAAAAGTATATTTCGACATTAAAACCAAACATAGGTTTTCCAAGAAGCCGTACAATTGCAACAACAGCATTAAATGATGTATATGCAGTATATGAAAAAATCGTCAAAGAACTGTTATGTGCTGCTCCAAAGAATATTGCTCTTGTATTGGATCTTTGGACAGATAATTATAAGAGATTATCATACGTTAACATTAAAATACCAAATTGCCAAAATTTTAAACTAACAACAGCATCATTAAAAACCGAATATTTTCCACATCCTCATACAGGGGCAAATATTGCAGAAAACATTACCAACACCATCAAATATTTTAAATTAGAAGAAAAATCATTTTTCGCCATTAGCGATGGCGGCAGCAATATTATTTCTGGATTGCGTATCGCCAACATTGAACGGCATGAATGTTTAGCACATTCATTACATAGATTCCTGATGCACGATATCGTTGATAAGCCAGAATTCGTTGCAGTGAAAAACATTATATGCAAGTTAAAACAAAGTTACAGAAAGTTGTCATTCTTATCGGAAGAATTAACAAATATACAAAATGTATCACTGCAGGATAATATCATTCAGATTCTATTAGAAAGTAATGAAATAGCCGAGACATGTATTTTGGAAGAAGAGTTTGACATTACGATCGATGATTCTACTATTAATATAAATTCGTTGCCAAAAATCCAGACGTTAAAAAATTCTAACGACACACGCTGGAATAGCTTATTAATGATGTTCAGAAGTTTTTCACAAAATTTTGATTCAATTAACATAGCTTTAATTAAAGCTAATAAAGAAGCCCTTCTCTTTTTGCAAATGGAAAAGATGATAATCAAACAATATACAATTTTCTTAGAAATTTTTGAAGAGGCCACAATCTACTTTCACGAAATTATCCCACGATTTCCAGTGTTATATGTTTTTATGAAAACATATTAAATAATTTACATTCTAAGGAGTTGGAAGCGGAATTTGGAATAATGACAGATGTATATAATTTTGCAAAAGAACATTTTCCAAGAAGATTTAAAATAAAAAAAATTCATCTTATTTCGGCTCTAATGGATCCATGCCAGAGAAACTGGTCTGTTTTAAAAAAGTATTTAAAAAAAGTCCCAAAAAACAATACATTAGCAATGAATGCATGTTTGGAAAAAGATTATGAAGATTTCCATTCCAAAGAAGAACTTGTAAGATGGGAAATTTCAAAATTTAACAATTATCAACCAGTTGTTGATTCAACTGATCGACCGGGACCATCGAAAAAAACGGTAAATAAAAGCATTACTCAATTTGATACATACTTAAATGAATAATACATATTATACAATATTATTTAAAGAAACTTTCTACAACGCGTAAAAACATGCTTGAGTTCGTTGCCTCCACCAGTTTTGAAGAACCACCTGACGATGATCTTCAAAAGGAAATTCAAGCATACTTTGATGCACCAAATGAGGAAACGGAGTGTTTGGACTGGTGGCAAAGAAAACAAGAGGTAATTTTCAATAATTTCAGAAATTTTAATTTATTAACTTCGTTTATTCCTATTACTTTCAGATATTTCCGAGAGTATCAAAATTGGCAGAGTTATGTTTTGGAATTCCAGCTACTTCTGCCTCTTCAGAGGAAGCTTTCTCTGTAGCAGGAGCCTGCATTACAGCGAAACGTAGTCGTCTAAATTCCTTCACAATTAAAAAGCAGTTATTTGTGCATGATAATCATCACCTGGTAGATCCAGTATTAAATGCTGCTTAGAAAGTCAACGACTGTATTTATTACATTATTTTATTATTAATTATACATACATGTCTATACATGTGTACAATGTAGTACAAATCCCTCATTTACAAGACTGGCATAAATCAGAACAAAAGCTTTATAAATATAACAAAAATATGTACCTTAATATTTTTTAAATATAAATCAAATATTTGATTAAAAAATTTTCAAAAATATTTAATATGTATTATTTAAGAAAAATATTTATATTTAAAAATATATATATTTTTTTTAAATTGAAATCAAATAAATTTTTGATAAAAAAAATTCTCAAAAAAAATTAAGAAATATATTTAAAAATATTTAACCAAAAAAAAATGTCCAAAATACATTTTAATAATGTATTATTTAAATAAAATTTTTTAAAATTAAATAAAATAAATATTTGACAAAAAAATTTTTCAAAAAAATTATTTGTGAAAAATATTTAAAATTACTTATATTTAAAAAAATGTACCTTATTATTTTTCAAATTTAAATCAAATAAAAAAATAATCAAATAAGAATAATATTTAAAAATATTTGACAAAAAAAAAATTGTCAAAAATACACTTTAATAATGTATTATTTAAGATATTTTTGATATTTAAAAATTTAAATCAAATAAATATTTGACAAAAAAATTTTCAAAATTATTTGTGAAAAAAATTATAAAATGTTAATTTAAAAAAATGTACCTTAATATTTTTAAAATTTAAATCAAATAAATATTTGATAAAAAATATTAAAAAATACATTTTTCAATATTATTTAAAGGTTATTTATGTGATTTTGTATTAATACAAATTATTTTTTGAAAATGTATTGTAATCTATAATCCTAAAACATTTTGTAGTTTATAGAGCTTTTGAAAATTTTCAAATTTATGTGTATAAAATTTTTTGTGTAGAAATTTGTTTGTATTATACCTTTTCTATTGAAAATTATGCGTATTACAATTTTCTATACAGAAAATGAAGTTTTTTTTATAGAAAAACTGTTATATTTCTATAAAAAAAAATAGCAAGTAAAACATATTTTTATACAGAAAATGTATTAATAACGCTATTTCTATAGCAAATAGTCATTATAACATTTTTTTCTTTATAAAATTATGATTTCCTTTAACAAAAATGGTTATACCGACAATAGGGTAATTTTTTACCGAACATAGGTTCACATGTGCCTACCACTGGTAAAATCAATCTTTTTAATAAATTATGTAAATTACTTATATTAATTATTTTATTGCTCAAAATTGTTAAATGAAGCTAAAACTAAACAAATCACAGAATTGTAATAACTAAATATCATATCAGCAACATTTTCTCATTCTTAATGAGACCAGTTTGAAAAGAGGAAAAAAATAAAACTGCCGACTACTGGTGCTTTTACCCTATGTGTGCTTGTTTTTAAATTTTATTTTAAATAGAAATTATTAAGAATAATATTCATAAAAGTTCTAGAAGAAAGCTAAAATGAGGGTTTTTATTTTTTTTAATAAAAAAATTTATAAATTTAAATTAATAAAAAATAAAGCCAGAAAAGTTTTGGAAAATAAGGGCCTTTTTTTTCAATAAAAAAATTAATAAATTTTTACACAACCCAAATAGATTTTTTAAAAAACAACTTACCAACCGTAGACTTCAAAGTTAAAAGGAAGTTCCATACATATGTTAGATTGCATGCCATTTTAGTTTTTGATCACCGATTATTAATATACATATTTGGTACTTGTGACAGGTTGCCTCATATGTACTTATAGTTGTGTTTTGTTGCTAACTTTCAAAGGCAATTTCATATAAATTTAAAAATTGTAAACGTTAGGAGTTAACTTGCAAAATTATACATGTTAATATTAACGTCGATAACAGTTCTACCAATTTATGTCAAACAATACAAACACCCATTGAAAATAAATAAAATTAAAACACATTCAAACTTTTTAAAAGAAAAATTTAAGAAATTTTAACATTTAGCAGATTTTCTCTCTGAAGTGATACCAAGTCAGGAAATATTCATTTAGTTGCTAAATTTGAACGTTACTATTTAATGGAAGAACAAAACAAAACTTATATGGGCAATTTCGTGTCAAGTGACCCAATTTTTAAAATCGATGTCTTCCGATTTGGATGAAATTTGCACCAAGGTTAGTACTATTGGATAGTTGGCCAGACACAAATTTTCAGCTCTATCAGTCAAGAACTGTCGGAGTTAGAGGGGGTCAAAGTTGGACATTTTGGTCATACAGGGTTTTTTTATACAGGTTTTTTTTCCCCCATTTTTTTTCGAAATGGAGTTTTTTTTTATTTTTCCTCAAAAGAAAACTTAAACCATTTCCTTTAAGATCTTTGTGGGCACTTAGTAGCAAGAGCCATATCTATAAAAAAAAATATTTTAACACAAAACCAAAGTTTTCAAATTTTACCATATGCACTATATTTTTTTTAATGGATGTTTTTTTTTTTGCTCAAAGAAAGCCTAGTTCTTTTCCTTTAAGAGCTTTGTGATCACTTAATGGGATGCGAGTGGGATCATCCCATTCAGCGATTATGAAGGCCTTAAAGGAAATTTTATAAGCTTTCTTTTCAGCAAAAAAAAAAAAAAAGGCCCAAATTGAAAAAAAATTAATTTTTAAAAAAAAATAAAAAAAAAATTTTTTTTAAAATTAAAAAAATTATTTTTGGAAAGATTGAAGAAATAGCTATCTAATATCCTTTGGAAAATTTTTGCTAGGACCAATAGGTGAAAAGTTACACACATTTTAAAAAAACCCTGTATGACCAAAATGTCCAACTTTGACCCCCTCTAACTCCGACAGTTCTTGACTGATAGAGCTGAAAATTTGTGTCTGGCCAACTATCCAATAGTACTAACCTTGGTGCAAATTTCATCCAAATCGGAAGACATCGATTTTAAAAATTGGGTCACTTGACACGAAATTGCCCATATATAAATAATAGATATTATTAATATTGGCAAAATTAAAAATAAAAACAATTTATTTTTTTGAAAAGTAAATTTACAATAAATATAATTTCTAAGGTCGTTTATCTTTATTATTCTTTATTTATCTTTATTTTGTAACATCATCTTTGAAATTCAATAAACTTTTAAATATTAAATTAGAAAATTGTAATATTCTTTATATTGAATTTTTAATTTTGACAATTTTTTAATTTAAACAATCTAAAAGTGCTTTAAATACATGATGTTAAATGTTTAAAAAATAGTTTTTTATATAAAATACACTATTTGTTTTCGGCTCAGCCGGAAATTTTTTCGAGCCGGTTAAAAATCGGCGTTAAGCTGATTAGCAGCCGCCGCCGACAAATTTTACACTTTCAGCCGCCGCCGACAAATAGTGGTCGGCTTGCTTCTCTCCCCGGAGCCCTCGGTAAAATAATTTTTTTTTTTAAATCGTTAACTAAGTAAAAAAACACGCTAAATTGGTATAAAACTACAAAAATTATTGCATAAAGGGGAATGATTTTTGTTCTTTTATAATCGTCTAAAATGCAACACATTATGAGAGTTCGTGTGATCTCCAATAGTGCTACAAAATATGTAGGCAACATTTTTTATCAGAAAAGAAATCACCATAAGATAGTTTTAAGTTGCTGCGGATATCTCAAAGAGATGACAAAACCTTATAACATTCACATAATATGTTATTTTTCTGGGAACTACAAAGCAAGCCAATTGGACAAATGTGGCTCAACCGCCAAAATTTCGGGTGGATTCCATATATTGAATCCTTTACATCTCACTCTCGCAGAAAAATCTGCAAGCTTAGGAATAATGAAGTAATAGATTCTGTCAACGTCGCATGGGCGATTTCGCAAATAACTACAATAGCGCAGTTAATCTAGCTAAGTTTAGTTAGAGACTGCACTGAAATTCTTCTTATGAATAATGAGAGAAATGAGAGAGAAGATGAAATTGTTATGTGACTCTTGATTTGAGGGCCATTCCCACCGTTATTTCATCTAAAAATATGAATATGAACAAATATTTCTCCGGCAACTTCCTCTCAGCAGAAAAGTTTCCCAAAAATCCGTAATTTGGAATCGATTTTAAACTGTAAGTCCCGTCACAACAAACACAACAAAAGTAGTGTGACATACTAGGTCGTAATCCTGACTGAAGGATTGCATTTACCAATAATGTATGTATGTATAATCCGGCAAATAATATAATGTCTTTTTTAAATATGATTTCGGGGCTATGAATTATAGATCCATTCGATCAGACTAAATTTTGACTAATTTTTCTAACGAAACAAAGATCAACGGCGTGAATGGCTTAAGTGTGACCGGTTTGTTGGCATAGGCCAATGACTAGAGTATTCAAAAACCGAAGCCGAAAACCGGTTTACCGGTTTTTTGAACATTCAAAAACCGACCGGTTTCGAATATTTCATATTTTCGAAGTATTCGACAAGCCGGTTTTTTTATATCGAATAACCGGTTTTTTAAAATTACCTTCTTTTATATAATACATATACAATTATATAAAAATGTTCGGCTTTTATGTAATCTTTCTAGATTTTTATTCTGAACACTTCCTTATTACGTTTTTATATGCAAGCTAAACACAGCTTCATTTAAAATATCCATCAATTTGATTTATATTTACTTGTGCATATTAAAAAAAAAAACTAAATATAAATTGTTTACATGTCCATAGTTTTTAAAAATACTAAGGTAAGCAAAAATTGTATATAAATTAATAAATAATTTTAAGTTTTTTCTATTTTATTAGAAATGAGCAGCGTTTGGAAATATTTTACAAAAAATGACAACAAGTCTCCAACAGCAAGATGCACGAAATGCCCAAAAATTTTGAACTGCCGGGGATCATCAACATCCGGACTAGGCTTGCCAGATTCCGATTCGCAAAAAGCTGGACATTGGGTTTTAAAAACCGGGCCAAAACAAAAAAAGCTGGAAATAAAAAAATACTGAGAAAATGTTAATTTTGGTTTTGTGTAAATAATTTTTATTAAAATATAATTTTTATTAAAGTATAACAAATGTACAATCAGTTTTGGCTAACATGATTTGACAAAGTTAACATGAAAATTATTGCCCAAGTTATTGCAGTGTACCAAAAAAAATTCTATTTAGCTGGACAAATTAAATTTTAGCTGGACAAGCATCAAAAAGCTGGACAATCCAGCCAAGTCCAGCCAGGCTGGCAACCCTAATCCGGACTGATAAATCACCTTCGCAATGTTCATAAAATTGAACTGCCAAGCAAATCTGCAGACAAAGAGGCGCCGTCATCATCAAATGTTGAAAAAATTCCATTTACCAAGTTGCCGGTTAAAAAAAACAATGATATCGCTGAAATTTTTGCTAGATGCGATTCGGAAGATGGTATGTCGGTAAGAGCCGTAAAAAATTCGAAAATAATAATAGATTATTTAAAAATGAAAGGACTTAAAATGTGAAAATACAATTTTCAGAAAGTGAAAATACAATTTGGAGTTTGATTGAACAGTTTTATAAAACTAAAAAATTGGAAACTGTTGACAATTTTAAACTAATTAAAGAACAAACTTGGGTTTAGAGGAAATTAAAATTCGTGGTACGGCAGTAAATATTGAATATTTAGTAAAACAAAAACTGGATGAATTTAACTTGCCACTTGAAACTGATGTCGTCGCTTCAACACATGACGGAGCTGCGGTAATGAAAAATTATGGTACAAATATTTTGCCGGAGTCACAGCTCTGCATGAATCATGCCATCCATTTGTGCGTAGTAGATGTTATCTACTCTAAAAAAGATTCTACTGAGGAAATTGATGACAGCGAATAAGAAATGTTAGAAGATGACGGAAATAAAAACAGCGATTAAGAATTTGAAATTGGCATTGACATAGATGCTTCTCTTAATGTCTGTTCCGAAGTGGGAGATGTTGTAGCAAAATTACGCAAATATGTAAAGATTTTCAACAAATCGAAAGAAAAACAAAAAAGGCTCCAATATTATGTTAAAAACCAAGACGGTAAAGAGTTAAAGTTAATATCCGATGTTAAACACAGATGGAATTCATTATCAAAAATGATTGAAAATTTTTTAAGAATATGGAAATGTGTAAATCAGGCTTTGCTAGACTTTTCTTTAATACCTTTCTCATCTATAAAAATCGAAGCTCTTGAAAATCTGTGGAAAACTTTGCAACAATTGGAAATAGCTATAAAAGAGTTATCTAAGGATTCTGTAACACTTATAGAGGGCGAAGCAATTAATAAATTCTTATTCAACAACTTAAGCAAAATTAACACACAATATGCACAAGAATTGTGTAACAGGCTTATGATAAGACTTAATGAACGCAGAATAAAAGTAGTAAACACCCTTATAGTTTACTTAAATTCAGGAAAGCACCCAACTAATGACCACATTTTGAAATACTCCACCAAAGCAGAATCCAAGGAGTTTGCTGTGGAATTATATAATCGTTTATAATGACAGATGTATATAATTTTGCAAAAGAACATTTTCCAAGAAGATTTAAAATAAAAAAAATTCATCTTATTTCGGCTCTAATGGATCCATGCCAGAGAAACTGGTCTGTTTTAAAAAAGTATTTAAAAAAAGTCCCAAAAAACAATACATTAGCAATGAATGCATGTTTGGAAAAAGATTATGAAGATTTCCATTCCAAAGAAGAACTTGTAAGATGGGAAATTTCAAAATTTAACAATTATCAACCAGTTGTTGATTCAACTGATCGACCGGGACCATCGAAAAAAACGGTAAATAAAAGCATTACTCAATTTGATACATACTTAAATGAATAATACATATTATACAATATTATTTAAAGAAACTTTCTACAACGCGTAAAAACATGCTTGAGTTCGTTGCCTCCACCAGTTTTGAAGAACCACCTGACGATGATCTTCAAAAGGAAATTCAAGCATACTTTGATGCACCAAATGAGGAAACGGAGTGTTTGGACTGGTGGCAAAGAAAACAAGAGGTAATTTTCAATAATTTCAGAAATTTTAATTTATTAACTTCGTTTATTCCTATTACTTTCAGATATTTCCGAGAGTATCAAAATTGGCAGAGTTATGTTTTGGAATTCCAGCTACTTCTGCCTCTTCAGAGGAAGCTTTCTCTGTAGCAGGAGCCTGCATTACAGCGAAACGTAGTCGTCTAAATTCCTTCACAATTAAAAAGCAGTTATTTGTGCATGATAATCATCACCTGGTAGATCCAGTATTAAATGCTGCTTAGAAAGTCAACGACTGTATTTATTACATTATTTTATTATTAATTATACATACATGTCTATACATGTGTACAATGTAGTACAAATCCCTCATTTACAAGACTGGCATAAATCAGAACAAAAGCTTTATAAATATAACAAAAATATGTACCTTAATATTTTTTAAATATAAATCAAATATTTGATTAAAAAATTTTCAAAAATATTTAATATGTATTATTTAAGAAAAATATTTATATTTAAAAATATATATATTTTTTTTAAATTGAAATCAAATAAATTTTTGATAAAAAAAATTCTCAAAAAAAATTAAGAAATATATTTAAAAATATTTAACCAAAAAAAATGTCCAAAATACATTTTAATAATGTATTATTTAAATAAAATTTTTTAAAATAAAATAAAATAAATATTTGACAAAAAAATTTTTCAAAAAAATTATTTGTGAAAAATATTTAAAATTACTTATATTTAAAAAAATGTACCTTATTATTTTTCAAATTTAAATCAAATAAAAAAATAATCAAATAAGAATAATATTTAAAAATATTTGACAAAAAAAAAAATTGTCAAAAATACACTTTAATAATGTATTATTTAAGATATTTTTGATATTTAAAAATTTAAATCAAATAAATATTTGACAAAAAAAATTTTCAAAATTATTTGTGAAAAAAATTATAAAATGTTAATTTAAAAAAATGTACCTTAATATTTTTAAAATTTAAATCAAATAAATATTTGATAAAAAATATTAAAAAATACATTTTTCAATATTATTTAAAGGTTATTTATGTGATTTTGTATTAATACAAATTATTTTTTGAAAATGTATTGTAATCTATAATCCTAAAACATTTTGTAGTTTATAGAGCTTTTGAAAATTTTCAAATTTATGTGTATAAAATTTTTTGTGTAGAAATTTGTTTGTATTATACCTTTTCTATTGAAAATTATGCGTATTACAATTTTCTATACAGAAAATGAAGTTTTTTTTATAGAAAAACTGTTATATTTCTATAAAAAAAAATAGCAAGTAAAACATATTTTTATACAGAAAATGTATTAATAACGCTATTTCTATAGCAAATAGTCATTATAACATTTTTTTCTTTATAAAATTATGATTTCCTTTAACAAAAATGGTTATACCGACAATAGGGTAATTTTTTACCGAACATAGGTTCACATGTGCCTACCACTGGTAAAATCAATCTTTTTAATAAATTATGTAAATTACTTATATTAATTATTTTATTGCTCAAAATTGTTAAATGAAGCTAAAACTAAACAAATCACAGAATTGTAATAACTAAATATCATATCAGCAACATTTTCTCATTCTTAATGAGACCAGTTTGAAAAGAGGAAAAAAATAAAACTGCCGACTACTGGTGCTTTTACCCTATGTGTGCTTGTTTTTAAATTTTATTTTAAATAGAAATTATTAAGAATAATATTCATAAAAGTTCTAGAAGAAAGCTAAAATGAGGGTTTTTATTTTTTTTAATAAAAAAATTTATAAATTTAAATTAATAAAAAATAAAGCCAGAAAAGTTTTGGAAAATAAGGGCCTTTTTTTTCAATAAAAAAATTAATAAATTTTTACACAACCCAAATAGATTTTTTAAAAAACAACTTACCAACCGTAGACTTCAAAGTTAAAAGGAAGTTCCATACATATGTTAGATTGCATGCCATTTTAGTTTTTGATCACCGATTATTAATATACATATTTGGTACTTGTGACAGGTTGCCTCATATGTACTTATAGTTGTGTTTTGTTGCTAACTTTCAAAGGCAATTTCATATAAATTTAAAAATTGTAAACGTTAGGAGTTAACTTGCAAAATTATACATGTTAATATTAACGTCGATAACAGTTCTACCAATTTATGTCAAACAATACAAAAACCCATTGAAAATAAATAAAATTAAAACACATTCAAACTTTTTAAAAGAAAAATTTAAGAAATTTTAACATTTAGCAGATTTTCTCTCTGAAGTGATACCAAGTCAGGAAATATTCATTTAGTTGCTAAATTTGAACGTTACTATTTAATGGAAGAACAAAACAAAACTTATATGGGCAATTTCGTGTCAAGTGACCCAATTTTTAAAATCGATGTCTTCCGATTTGGATGAAATTTGCACCAAGGTTAGTACTATTGGATAGTTGGCCAGACACAAATTTTCAGCTCTATCAGTCAAGAACTGTCGGAGTTAGAGGGGGTCAAAGTTGGACATTTTGGTTATACAGGGTTTTTTTAAAATGTGTGTAACTTTTCACCTATTGGTCCTAGCAAAAATTTTCCAAAGGATATTAGATAGCTATTTCTTCAATCTTTCCAAAAATTATTTTTTTTAATTTTAAAAAAAAATTTTTTTTTATTTTTTTTTAAAAATTAATTTTTTTTTTTAATTTTTTTTCAATTTGGGCCCTTTTTTTTTTTTTTTTTTGCTTAAAAGAAAGCTTATAAAATTTCCTTTAAGGCCTTCATAATCGCTGAATGGTCGATTTTAAAAATTGGGTCACTTGACACGAAATTGCCCATATATAAATAATAGATATTATTAATATTGGCAAAATTAAAAATAAAAACAATTTATTTTTTTGAAAAGTAAATTTACAATAAATATAATTTCTAAGGTCGTTTATCTTTATTATTCTTTATTTATCTTTATTTTGTAACATCATCTTTGAAATTCAATAAACTTTTAAATATTAAATTAGAAAATTGTAATATTCTTTATATTGAATTTTTAATTTTGACAATTTTTTAATTTAAACAATCTAAAAGTGCTTTAAATACATGATGTTAAATGTTTAAAAAATAGTTTTTTATATAAAATACACTATTTGTTTTCGGCTCAGCCGGAAATTTTTTCGAGCCGGTTAAAAATCGGCGTTAAGCTGATTAGCAGCCGCCGCCGACAAATTTTACACTTTCAGCCGCCGCCGACAAATAGTGGTCGGCTTGCTTCTCTCCCCGGAGCCCTCGGTAAAATAATTTTTTTTTTTTAAATCGTTAACTAAGTAAAAAAACACGCTAAATTGGTATAAAACTACAAAAATTATTGCATAAAGGGGAATGATTTTTGTTCTTTTATAATCGTCTAAAATGCAACACATTATGAGAGTTCGTGTGATCTCCAATAGTGCTACAAAATATGTAGGCAACATTTTTTATCAGAAAAGAAATCACCATAAGATAGTTTTAAGTTGCTGCGGATATCTCAAAGAGATGACAAAACCTTATAACATTCACATAATATGTTATTTTTCTGGGAACTACAAAGCAAGCCAATTGGACAAATGTGGCTCAACCGCCAAAATTTCGGGTGGATTCCATATATTGAATCCTTTACATCTCACTCTCGCAGAAAAATCTGCAAGCTTAGGAATAATGAAGTAATAGATTCTGTCAACGTCGCATGGGCGATTTCGCAAATAACTACAATAGCGCAGTTAATCTAGCTAAGTTTAGTTAGAGACTGCACTGAAATTCTTCTTATGAATAATGAGAGAAATGAGAGAGAAGATGAAATTGTTATGTGACTCTTGATTTGAGGGCCATTCCCACCGTTATTTCATCTAAAAATATGAATATGAACAAATATTTCTCCGGCAACTTCCTCTCAGCAGAAAAGTTTCCCAAAAATCCGTAATTTGGAATCGATTTTAAACTGTAAGTCCCGTCACAACAAACACAACAAAAGTAGTGTGACATACTAGGTCGTAATCCTGACTGAAGGATTGCATTTACCAATAATGTATGTATGTATAATCCGGCAAATAATATAATGTCTTTTTTAAATATGATTTCGGGGCTATGAATTATAGATCCATTCGATCAGACTAAATTTTGACTAATTTTTCTAACGAAACAAAGATCAACGGCGTGAATGGCTTAGGTGTGACCGGTTTGTTGGCATAGGCCAATGACTAGAGTATTCAAAAACCGAAGCCGAAAACCGGTTTACCGGTTTTTTGAACATTCAAAAACCGACCGGTTTCGAATATTTCATATTTTCGAAGTATTCGACAAGCCGGTTTTTTTATATCGAATAACCGGTTTTTTAAAATTACCTTCTTTTATATAATACATATACAATTATATAAAAATGTTCGGCTTTTATGTAATCTTTCTAGATTTTTATTCTGAACACTTCCTTATTACGTTTTTATATGCAAGCTAAACACAGCTTCATTTAAAATATCCATCAATTTGATTTATATTTACTTGTGCATATTAAAAAAAAAACTAAATATAAATTGTTTACATGTCCATAGTTTTTAAAAATACTAAGGTAAGCAAAAATTGTATATAAATTAATAAATAATTTAAAGTTTTTTCTATTTTATTAGAAATGAGCAGCGTTTGGAAATATTTTACAAAAAATGACAACAAGTCTCCAACAGCAAGATGCACGAAATGCCCAAAAATTTTGAACTGCCGGGGATCATCAACATCCGGACTAGGCTTGCCAGATTCCGATTCGCAAAAAGCTGGACATTGGGTTTAAAAAGCTGGACAAAACAAAAAAAGCTGGAAATAAAAAAATACTGAGAAAATGTTAATTTTGGTTTTGTGTAAATAATTTTTATTAAAATATAATTTTTATTAAAGTATAACAAATGTACAATCAGTTTTGGCTAACATGATTTGACAAAGTTAACATGAAAATTATTGCCCAAGTTATTGCAGTGTACCAAAAAAAATTCTATTTAGCTGGACAAATTAAATTTTAGCTGGACAAGCATCAAAAAGCTGGACAATCCAGCCAAGTCCAGCCAGGCTGGCAACCCTAATCCGGACTGATAAATCACCTTCGCAATGTTCATAAAATTGAACTGCCAAGCAAATCTGCAGACAAAGAGGCGCCGTCATCATCAAATGTTGAAAAAATTCCATTTACCAAGTTGCCGGTTAAAAAAAACAATGATATCGCTGAAATTTTTGCTAGATGCGATTCGGAAGATGGTATGTCGGTAAGAGCCGTAAAAAATTCGAAAATAATAATAGATTATTTAAAAATGAAAGGACTTAAAATGTGAAAATACAATTTTCAGAAAGTGAAAATACAATTTGGAGTTTGATTGAACAGTTTTATAAAACTAAAAAATTGGAAACTGTTGACAATTTTAAACTAATTAAAGAACAAACTTGGGTTTAGAGGAAATTAAAATTCGTGGTACGGCAGTAAATATTGAATATTTAGTAAAACAAAAACTGGATGAATTTAACTTGCCACTTGAAACTGATGTCGTCGCTTCAACACATGACGGAGCTGCGGTAATGAAAAATTATGGTACAAATATTTTGCCGGAGTCACAGCTCTGCATGAATCATGCCATCCATTTGTGCGTAGTAGATGTTATCTACTCTAAAAAAGATTCTACTGAGGAAATTGATGACAGCGAATAAGAAATGTTAGAAGATGACGGAAATAAAAACAGCGATTAAGAATTTGAGATTGGCATTGACATAGATGCTTCTCTTAATGTCTGTTCCGAAGTGGGAGATGTTGTAGCAAAATTACGCAAATATGTAAAGATTTTCAATAAATCGAAAGAAAAACAAAAAAGGCTCCAATATTATGTTAAAAACCAAGACGGTAAAGAGTTAAAGTTAATATCCGATGTTAAACACAGATGGAATTCATTATCAAAAATGATTGAAAATTTTTTAAGAATATGGAAATGTGTAAATCAGGCTTTGCTAGACTTTTCTTTAATACCTTTCTCATCTATAAAAATCGAAGCTCTTGAAAATCTGTGGAAAACTTTGCAACAATTGGAAATAGCTATAAAAGAGTTATCTATGGATTCTGTAACACTTATAGAGGGCGAAGCAATTAATAAATTCTTATTCAACAACTTAAGCAAAATTAACACACAATATGCACAAGAATTGTGTAACAGGCTTATGATAAGACTTAATGAACGCAGAATAAAAGTAGTAAACACCCTTATAGTTTACTTAAATTCAGGAAAACACCCAACTAATGACCACATTTTGAAATACTCCACCAAAGCAGAATCCAAGGAGTTTGCTGTGGAATTATATAATCGTTTATTTCCATGCAATGAGCTGGATGAAGAATTAGTTGATTCTGATGTTGATTTAAGTTTTGAAATTGATAATTCTACAAGTCTAATTTCCGATTTAAACAGCACAATAAGTAGTATACAAAAACCAAAAAAGACCAGAAAACAGCATTCATCATTATATGATGATTTTATATACCTGGATAAATGCAACAAAAGAACGGAAAAGCTGGAAATCTTATATAACTGCCTTTTAACAATCTGTCCAACTTCAACATTCAGCGAGCGGGTTTTTTCAACATCAAGTTTTATTAAAAACAAACAAAAAAATCGCTTAAAAGCTAATCATTTAAATTGCATACTATTTTTAAAGTATTATTTTAGAAAAAAATAAGTTTTGCAATAAGTTTTTATACCTGATATCGATCTCTTTTTGTTGTTTTTTGTTATTTTTTTATAGAAAATGAATTTTAAAAATTTTTTTTATAAAAATGATTTTAAAACTAATAATTTCTTGAAATGTACATATTTCATTTTCTTCTTTATAATATAAAACCATATACATTACATAAATGTATTATAAATATTGAATTCCTTGTTAATATATAAACAATTTATAAAATAAAATAAGAAAACCGTATTCGAAACCGGTTTTTTAAAAAATGCAATTTTTCGAATTATTCGAAAACCGGTTTTTGGAATAGACCGGTTTTTTGAATACTCTAGCCAATGACTTAACATACATATGTATATCAATATAAATCAATCAATATATCAATAAAAAATAATCCAGAGGCGATAAATCGCACGAAGGAGGGTCAAGTGAATGGGAATATTTCTGGAAAGCAAATTGCCACCTAATTGGTTTTGCAATAAATCGATTGTAGGACTAGTTAAATGGGATGTTACGATGACTTTTCGAAACCAAATATTATTGTTATATTGTAAATTGAATTTTGGAAACAAAAATTCAGCCAGGAAAAAATATGGACCGATGATGCATATTTCGATAGAGCTCACCATTCAGCATTCATTGGTTTAATGGATGTAATGATGATTTGGATGGATGTCTGACAGTCATTTAGGCAGAAATGAGCTTCATTCATAAACATGAGCCTGTGATAAAGAATGTGCAGTGTCAGTCAGTTTCAAATGAGTCCAATTAACAAAAATGTGGTGCAAACAATGGTCGTTTTGCCAAGATTTGTTTTCTACAAAGTTGAAGGACAAAACTTAATAATAAAATCGACATTTCGGCGACTTCTTAAAGACTTTGCTCTACAGGAGCAACAATCTCATATATTCAATTTTTGTGAATATAAAAAAAATAAAAATTCATTTTTATTACAAAAATAAATAAAATGTACATGAATTCATTGCATTTAAAAATAATTATTGTTAATATTATTTAAAAAATTAGTAATTTTAGCCTGTTTTAGCTTGAGGATATTATTTACAGATGTATCCTCTATTTTTTCGAATAAAAAATTTGTATTTATATCTTGCTCTGAGCAAAAATGTCGCAATATATCTACTGCATTTAAAATTTCTTTAATCTTCAACAAAAACTTCTTCATTTGTATCCAAATACATTTTTATTTACTTTTATATTTTATTTATAGTTTGTATATTTGTATTTGATAAATAATTTTTTAGAATGTGACAATATCGTGAAGTTTTTTCATATAATATGACTTTTAATAACCACGGATAGATGGCATATATGTGAAAAGTTCTTATATCAAAAATGGACTATAAAGTAAACTTTTTGTATGAAATTGATCTATAGAGACATATAAATCTAATAAAATTGACAATATAACTAATGTGACTATAACAGGTAGTGACTATAAACGAAAACTACTGTAATAGTTTTCGGGAAGATTAAATTTATACCAACACAGTTTGACTTAATCAGCATCCATAGTTATCGATATCGATAATTCCGATGCAGCTAAAAAACACGCGATATACATTAGGATATACACAGCGCCATTAACATGATTCAGTTTCAGTGAAAAGCTAATTAATATACCACAATAAATATAACTATAACGATTTCTTTTATTTACCAGAATACTTACTGCAACAATAGAAAAGAATGAGGAAAGAGTCACATAAATTCCAAGTATTTGCGGCCACCATCGCGACCAACATCTACTTAGGACATGGTTTACCATTTCATAGCACAATTGTGCGGAAAGAACTCACACCCATTCTTGTGCTTTATGACTTAGTTGTCGATCAGACCGCGACAAGAACACATGTGCGGCGGATGCTTTACCATTTTTTTCAGAATGACACTCAAAAAATATTGTATGTTAAAAGATGCTTTTGATAATATTCAAGGCCTAATATATTTTGTCGCATAGTAAAATTTTTTTTAAATGCTTTGGAATGCTTGCTTTTTCTCTATTAATAAAAAATGGTTTATTATTTTATTTATTTTTATTTATCTAAAAACATGGTCTAATTTTTAAGCCAAAGCTGGATAACTTTACGATCTTTTAATAAAAAATGGATTTTTTTATTTTATTTTTATTTATCCAAAATTATTAAGCCAAGATAGATAGCTCTACATATGTAAGTTGATAAAATGAAAATCAAAATAACGTATATTACAAAAACTTTTCTATGACTGTAAATAAATCAATTCTCTCAATTTATTTTCTCTCTCTTACTCACTAATACATAACCAAAAAATTTTTGGTAAACCCTGACTTAGGATTTGTCAACCACTTGCAGCTACAAAATAAGCAACGGCAACCATCGCTGCCACGAAGCTTATAGTGTATTTGCAATTGGTTGTGCGTCCTCCTTCACTAACCTGCAACAATAGAAAAGACTGATTCTGTTGAGTGCACTGCTTTTATACCCTTTTCAATATGGGTTTTTTCCAATATTAATCACAGCAAGCGCTGCTATTTCAAATTCAGTTTCAACTTCAACGAAACAGTATTCCTCTATTGCAGTGTTGTATTAAACTATTTACAGGGTTGTATTTTAAGAAAGTCACACATGCTAGTGACGTACAATTTAATAGTAATCGGTATAATAATAATAACATTTCACTTATATATAAAATATGCTACGCTACAGTCTCCCCCTTTGACGTACGGGACCTCGGCAGGAGCAGTACGTCAATATCTTACAAGGCTTCATCTATTTGGCAGCGTATATTTGGATTTTCTCGGTCTTCCTCGTCTCTTCTTAGGATGAACTGGTGCTGGGGTTTCGCTCTTATTAGTACCTCTGTATAATGTCAATGCTGACGCATGATAACAACCAAGGGGTATGTTCAAGTTTCCTGGCGATGACACCTCATATGTTGACGGCCCAATTTTCCTGGTTATGATGTAGGGACCATCTCGCTTAGGCACAAATTTGCTTGTAATACCCTTGCTTGCCTTACTCAATGCATGTGTTGTCACCAATACTTCGGCATCGACTTCGAAATTAGGTTGTGGTAGTCTATGTTGATCAGCATATCGTTAGTCTCATTCGCAAATGTGTTAAGTCCCTTTTTTCAAATTTTACAGGAGACACAAAAAACATTGCAGCTTTTTTAGTTTTTAAAATTTCTAAACTGTTTAAACGCAATTATTTTTACAAAATAATAATAATATTACTATTAATAACTAATAATGTTAATTATTATTATTAATTAATTAATAATATTAATATTTTTCGTAGTTTTGTGGACTTGTGGGCGTTTTTGCAAACCACAAAATTACAACAACATTAAACTATATAATGACATGTTTTTTTATTGTAAAATATGTATTATGTATAATGTTACCGTTTTGCATTATAATCTCAATTTTGGAAAAAAGTGGACTTAGCGTCTTTGCGAATTATACTAACGATATGTTTTGTTCAATTTTAAATTTCAATGTTTTCAATTTTGAATTTAATAGAAATTAATAGAAATACATATTCACTGAAGTTGTTTTTCCTTTTAGGACAGACAGAGAAATCTTGTTCCATTTTAAATTTGATCACTCACTACGTTTTACCAAATAACTTCACTGACAAGTGTCAACAATGTGTGTGTGTGTGTGTGTGTGTGTGTTTCCTTTGAGCCTGATGAATATTGACATTTCGTCACTTGTCACCATATAAAATAACAAAAGCAAAGTGATTGAAAGCGGGAATGTGAGAATGTAAATATTATTTAATGTCGTTTTTGGGTTAAAAACTTTCTTTCTCTTTTTGAAATTCAAATACGAAATTGAAGTTTTATTTATTTACCCTGATTTGATTGACACAGGTGGAGGAGGTAAGCATTTCAAGAAATGTCAACAAAAACTTTTGTGAATTAAGGAAAATAGGAGCTGTAATCAGAAAATAACCTTTTTTTCTTTGACAGACAGTGTCAGAAAAAGGTAACGTCTGTAATCAGTATGCGTGTGCCATAAAAAGGGAAAATTTTTTAATTTTTAAAACCTAGAGATAAATTTTAAATGTTCCTTCGAAATAATTTTTACAATGTTTTTAGAAATTTTCGTAACGTATGTATTTTTCCATTGTCTTATTTATTTATTTATTCGGGCGTAAATACAATACAACAAGATATCATCTTATTTAATAATACTGCTAAGGATATAGGCATAACTAAGTTTGAGAAATTACAAAAATAATAACCTTAAAAACAAATCAACATACCAAATATTATTAAAAACAAAAATTTATAATTATATTAAAAAATATAATTAATTAATTGCATTTGTACATTATTGTTCATTCAAAAATGTAATTATTGCAGTCTTGAAATGCTTAGCATTGCTCACTAACTGTATGTTGTTCGGAACTTTATTGCAGGGACGAATTGCATTGGCGTAAAATTGTCTCTCAGATATTTGTTAACGGTAACTAACGCTATTAATTTTCAAACCTCTATTAGATCTTGAAAAAACTAATCTATTGAACAAATAATGGTGTTTCCTAATGTAGAAGATTTTATGTAGGTATACCAGAGTACGGCATTTTAACAAATTTTCAAAAGGTGTATTATAGATTTTATATGGAGAACTCAGATATTCTACTGTACCTTGTACGACCATAAACATACATATCTAGCAATATTCTTACAAGAAAGCCCCAACTAGAAAATAGTTCACATCCGTACAGTAAATTGGGGATGAGATATGTTTTTGCGAACAACATACGAATATTAAACAGAGTAAAATATTGCGTTACCCAAAGACTTCGCAATATGGCGATCGTTTTTTATTGTTAAAGATAACTCTTAGATTCTTAACATTATGTACAGTCTCAATAGTTGTATTTTTAATCTGTAATGGTGTAAGCTATGCTGTAGGGTTTACCTTGCCTATTGGCAAAGCTTTCGATTTCCTCGGATTGAGGCAAATACCATTAATCGACACCCATTTAAACACATTATGCAGATCACAATTTATTTTCTCTATACAATTTGTAATATCAGCCTCCAAGCAACTAATGAACATCATCTGCGTACATTTGTATATTGCAGAACTTTAACTTAGTTGGCAGATCATTAGCATAAATTGATTATAAAAGTGGACCAAGAATCGAGCCCTGTGGTACACCTCTAGATATTAAAAAATTGTTTGATTTATTACCATCATGATACACAAATTGATTTCTATCCCGTAAATACGACGAAATTAGCATAACACCAGTATTCGAAAAATGGCATACATACAATGTGTTTTAACTTTTGGAGAAGAATAGTATGATTAACGGTGTCAAATGCCTTAGAATGATCGAGTAAAACCAAAAATGTTGTCATATTGTTATCCGCCCTTAATCGCAACTCTTCTGAAACATCAATGAGCGCAGAAATGCAGCTGTGATTAGGTCTGAAACCAGACTGCCTCTCAGAAAGCACGCCATTGCCATACAAGTATTGGGTCACCTGGTACATAAGTATGACAATATTGCGATTGGGCGGTAAGTTTTATCTTGTTTAATCACAGGTATTATCTTGGCACATTTCCGCATTGCAGGAAAAGTAGATGATGTAATTGTCGTATTCAGTAAATGGGTTATGTACGATAAAACATATGGCAAAATAAATTTTTTAAATTTGGTGTTAATTTCATCATTTCCGATGGAGTTAGACTTAACGTTACTAAATTAAAAATTCCGTTGAATCAAGTGATGAGTAGTAGAGAAGGCATCAGATGCGTTGTAATATTCCAATTCGGCATCAATTCCCGGTATATTTGAATATTCTAAGCTGAGTTGATTTACATCAACCATTTCATTGGATATAATACCATTATTCACTATTCCCAATGATTGAATATTCCTCCACATTCTACTGGTAGTGATATTCGATCGAAATATATCAGCAAAGAAACTCGATTCTTTGGCTCTAATTTGCAGATTTATGTCTCTCCTACATGCTTTAAAAATTTCGTAAAATTTCAGTCGTCCTATATCTTTTCCATCTATGATAAGCATAATTCCTTTGAGTAATTGAGATTTTAATTTCATTTGTAAACCATGGCTTTCCATTTCGTATGTCCTTTGTTTTCATTGGTACATACTTCATTTGTCCCCATTTCATTTAATATTACTTCGTTATTGATGTTGGGTTGAAAAGAAATAAACTGTTGCTGAATTATGCTCAAATATATTTTATTTTCTACATACGTTGACTCTTTAATAATCATGTCTGATATCGTCTCGGCGCCAACCCATAATATGACTCCATTAGAATAGCAGATTATAACTGTTTTAAAATAATCACGAAAACACGTAAATTTTGTAAAAATGATTTTAAAACAGCCAAAAGCTTTTAATGCTGCTTCATGACTTTGTCAGAGAGGGGATCACTTATCTAGATCTGTGACACATGTCTGTATGATAAAATTAACTCTGCTATGCGTTAAGGAAGTTTTAAAATAATGATGTTCGAGGCTAAATTACAATCAGGATGAAAATAACGGTAACACCAAATCATCGCTTGAAAGACACGAGGTCATACTACATTGAGAGTACATGGCCAAAAGTTATTTAATTTTTGTTCCTAAAAGTAAGCAAAAAAAAAAAAAAGAAAACTTTTCATACTAAATCTGTAAATAATTTTCCTGTAGACACGTGTCATGATTGCAAGTTTTTGCAGGGGGGCATAAAAAAATGATTTCGGTTAATAAACCGAGGAGCATGAATAAGTTGGATGTATAGATTCAATCGGACATTTAAATAATTATAAGCATTTTTTTATTTTAATAAGTTTTAAATATCTAGATGGTCATCAATTATCGTTTATTTTAATTAAATTTACCTTAACGTGATATTAAGGATGATTTTAGTATAAAGAATTGAATTATATTTTCATAAAATTTAAGACTATATCAGGGGTCTAATTCTCGCAGTCGTGATCGAAATTGCGTTCGAATAGAAAATAATTTCGATAGCGAGAAATTTTCTGATGATGTTACTCGATACGAAACGAATCGATTTGTTGCTTAGGTGTTGTGAAACGAGTTAATTATTTCGTTTTACAGCACTGACTAAAACAGGAAGCAAGCAAATCATTATCGAAGAATGTTTGGTGCGTTTGTGTGTTTGCAAACCTTCAGTCAGGATTACGAACTAGTTTCTCACACCACTTATGTTGTTAATTTTAAATATGAATTTACAGTTTAAACTCGACAGATTTCTTTAAAAACTTTTCATGGCAATTTTATTTACTTTCGGAGTTTTGCCAGAAATCTGCTGAGAGAAAGTCGCCAAATAAATATTTTTTATATTTCGTTTTGTTGGAGATGTCTGACATGGGGTTTGAACTAATAAACCAATACACTACCTTCTACACTACGTCGTCGATAGGCAACTGTCTACGGGCTTTGTAGGGAACTATCTACTTCGGGGCACTCCTCTACAAGTGTTAATATGGAAATATCTGCAGTTAATAGTTGCTCACAAATTTTGCTTTTTGGTAAAAAGGAGAAAAAAAGAATTCCACCGACTTCGGAACCTTCCAGAACTGTCTACTGTCATTTATTTTTATTGAAGGACAATTGGTCAATAGAAGCTTGTGAATACCGATTATCAATTTTTTTAAAATCAATATGGGCTAGGATTATATTTAGAATTACAATAAGATTTCCAATGAAACGATACATATTCGGTTCGCGTGAAATTATTCTAAATACGCAAAATAAAGCCTTAATATTTTCATTGTTATTGCCGTGAGGAGGCGTCGCAGTCGTATGACCAACCGGTCTATTGTACTCCTCTTAAACTTTTTTGTTTATCCTGGTAATATCTCCTCCATACCAGAGCCGTGCCATACCGTTCATTTCAGTCCATTCTGTTTCGTTCAATCAATTCATTCAATTCGTTCACTTTGTACGGCTTCTATATTAAACTGCTGTTATAAAAATAGGAAAGCATGTATTTACTCATGTATTTTCTTTTGGGATGAATTAATGAATGATTCCAAAAATGTGCTCTGTTGATTATTTCTCATTAGCACAGCTTCTACAAGTTAAACTCAAGGCGATCCTAATCCTGAACAAGTGGTCTTTGAGTCAACAGTGCTTAGTCAAGAGACCAGTTACTGCATAGTCTGTTGTAGAACCCAGATCTCTTCTTCTTCTTCATTGGTCATTACAACCCTTTATTCCGGATTACAACATAACTTCTTATACCACCTATGCTGTATATCAATGGAACAATTGATTAACGTCGAATTTGAGATACTTTTTCAGGAAATTTCTTTCTGCTGAGAGCAAGTTGTCGAAAGAATTTTTTTTTCATATTTCATTTCGTTCGAATGCATAAAATGGGGATTCGACATACTACGCACTAGATTACGGCGGGTTCAAAATCTTCTTTTATTGTGATTTCCTAGAAAAAGTTTCGTTTGCCTCAAATCCATTTGGTTTGAGATTAGTCTTTGGTGGATGCAATGGTGATTTGTTAGGGGCAAAGAAATTGCCTTCGCTTCGAATACCTCCATTTTGTTTGTTGAATAGCCATAAATACAATACTTTGATAAAAATGATAATTTTCGTCAAGCAAATATACTATGGAAACAATGTGTTGTATTTTATGGGCTGTATGAAACATAAACGTTTTTTGATACATTGTATAGCGCAAATGCATCGATGTTCCATCGATTTATCATAAAATACATCAAAATACACAAAATGGAAGTAAAGAAAACGGAATGTAACAGAATTGGTGCATAGATACGGTGACCATCCGTCCACTATTATAGCGGACAGTCCGCTATTTTAACCTCCTGTCCACTATTTTTTTTGCGTCCGCTATTTGTCCACTATTTTACCACACGTAACTCCTTATCGTATTTATTTTCCAAAATGTCCGCTTTTGTCCACTTTTTTTTCTAATTCGGTAAAAACGATAGAGTACTTTCTTAAACAAAAAAAAAAAAACCCAACAATATTGTTTAATTCCTATAATGATCATTTTGTTATGTCTTGGTTATTACTTAAGTCAAGCTAGTGTCTTCCATAAATATACTCGTATACCGCGTTTAGGAAGTCAACATTTCAATGCCTGAGTGACTTGTTTGGATATTGTTGGATGCAATTCCATCTTGGTCTTCTGTTCAAAAGTCGTTAATAAAGGTAACAGAAATCAGAAGCGATTTTAATATAAATACGAAATTTTTGATGAATTCACTTATGTAAAATATTATGCAAATACTGAACAAATAGAAATAAGGAAACAATCAGCATTAAGTCCCGATAAAAAGTGGGTTGAAATTTTCAAATTTTTCGAAACGAAAACTATTCCTTATAAAAACATCCTGAAATTAGTAGATTTTCCATTTGCTTTGCCAGCGTCTAATGTCCCAACAGAAAGAGTTTTTTCTGTATCCAACAATATTTGGTCTTCCGAAAAATCCCAAATGGGACTAGAAACTTTAGAATCTCTTTTGACCATAAAATGCAATTTTAAAATGGACTGTTCGGAATTTAAAACATTTTTATCTAACAGGCCCAATATTTTAAAAAAAATACATTTTGTAGAGAAATATCAGAAGTAAATTTATACACATATATACTTATATCCATGTGTATATATGTATGTATATGTGTAAACTTAAGTTTAGGTATATTATTTGTACCTATTTATGTCTGTATTTTAAAAATCTTTATATAAAATATTATTATAATAAATGATTTTTTTTGTTTTTAAATTTTATATATTTGTCCGCTTTTTTCTCATGGAAATAATGGTCACCGTATGCATAGAGGTATTGTGGTATAGCGACCAGACGATTTAGTGTACTGCCCTTAGTTTATTTAAAGGATCCCGCGCAAATTGCAAGTATGAGTCTACATATTGATCCTCAATCGATCCCTTTTCTTTTTTTTCTTCATAAACATGATACATAGTTGGTCATTACAACCATAGCTGCCAGATAAATGAAGCATCAAATCGTCAAATATTTGAGAAAAAAATCGTCAAAATCGTCAAAAACTTTCATTGAAATCGAAAAAAAATCGTCAGAAAAAATAAATAAATAAATTGAAAGTTTTTAAAAACAAAAACATATAAAGTCAATGTTAACCTTCGCTTTACCAAAGATTTTTATATACATCGTTTACCAATACCCATTATGTTTTTTAGCGTAGCGACATGCATTATGAAATTAACTTTTTATTTTCTCAGTATATATAAACAGATTTTAATATTTATCTAAAACAAAGTGTGTTCAACTTCATTGATTCATTGGAGCATCGTTCCAATGTGGCTTGTATTTCATTATTCTATCGCTACTACAACGGATATAGCTCGAGCGAAATAAGGGAACTTGCTTATGAAAATCATGTATTCCTACGTAACACTCGTCTTTCTCGACTAGCACATCCGTATGTGGTCGATTGGCCAGTGTATCGCACACTGCATTACAGACAAAATTCGTTTGTTAGACTGACTATTCGTATGTGGAACTCCCTTCCTGCAGAGATCTTTCCTGTTACTTATGGTATAAAAATTTTATAAAAATATTCAAAACTAGTGTCCTTAAACACTGCTCCCTCTTTCCTCCTTCTTATAATATATTTTCCTAGTTCCAAACACAATGCCATCCCCTGAGTGTTGGTCGTATGAAAAAAAATTAATTGCACTTGCCTTTGTTCTTGCGATGGTCATTTTAGAAGCTAAAATTGAATTTTTAAAATTGTCTGGAACGCCAAATGATAATTTATGCTCAACTACGATGTTATTTAGGAGTTGTAATTTTTTGGCTTTTAATGGATTAAAAAGGCATAAAATACAGAAAAAAATATATATATACTTAAAAATATAGTACTTTACTGCTTGTTATTACTGGCATAAATTTCCAACAGTAACAATGTAAAGCAAATACAAAGCTTAAGGAGGCTTTTAATGTACTAAAGTAAAGAAAATGATGTAAATTTTTAATTTCTAAAAATCTTCAAAATAAGGGCATAAATCGTCTTGTCGTCAATATGATATTTTTGGACCACAAAATCGTCAAAATGACGATAAATCGTCAAATCTTGCAGCTATGATTACAACCCTCAGGAAGACGACCTAAATTCTTACACCACTTATGTTGTGTGTGTTAGTTTTATAGATGAGTGGCGGGACCTACAGTTTAAAGTCAACTCTGAACGACGAATTTTTGAGAAAATGGCAATTTGGTTTATTTTCAGAGTACTTGCCAGAAATCTGCTAATAGGAAGCCACGGAAGAAATATATTTTCATATTTTCGAAATCCACAAAAGTGCACGATAGTATTTACATACATACACATAATTGGTCATTATAACCCTTCAGTCAGAGATACGATCAAGCTTCTCACACCACTAATGTTGTGTGTGTTAATTTTAAATACTCGATAGTCGACTCCGAACGAAAGCTTTTTCAGAAACTTTTCAATACAATTTTATTTAATCTCAGAGTTTTTGCTAGAAATGTGCTGAGAGGAAGTCGCCGAAGAAATAAATTTTCAAATTTCGTTTTGTTGGAGATGTCTGATCTGGGGTTTGAAATGTGGCCTTACGCCTAATAAGCCAACACACTACCTACTAGACTACGGCGATTATTTGCTTCTTTTATGCATAATTTAAATTACTTCTCAATTAAACCCGTTTGACTTGAGAAAAGTGGACACTGTGTTTCCTTTCGCCTTCCGAACCATTGCTTCTTACTCATTGAAAGGTTCTAATCGCATCAGTAGCGTGGAAGCTATACCTTGCAATCTGATGTGCCTGCTCAATTGATTGGTCGGATGGCAGAATGATGGTCAAATAGTATTGTTAAGCCCTCTGTACTTCCTGTTCAAGTTGAATTGAGCATATCTTCTGAAGGACTAAAAAAACATCGATTTGTGTCGATACATTGATAAGTTACATCGAGTGTTTTTAAAACATCGATGTAAATTATTCAACGTTAACAAGGCAGCCAAGGTCTTTTCCTAAAATTTTCGACATAGTCGAAGAACAAGGCCAACAAGTTGAGAACGGCGGCGAATCGATATTATGGCTTCTTTTTTAAAAGACTTCGTGCCACAATAGTAATTTTCTTCTCGTTATGCCTATTTCTTCTTCTTGTTGACGGTTTCGAATCGAGAGGAGTAAGTTTGATGCACGAATTGGCTGTTCACTAGATCGATTATGTTAACCCTAAAATGGTTGTCCTTGTATTAAAGGATTCATGACGATTTACCAAACCCTACCAAATGCAAATGTTTACATAACTTGACATTCTCAGCTGCTTAATAATAGTAATCGGTATCGATAATTCTCATTCAGTAGATTGAAATTAAGATTTTTATTTTTTATAATTATTTTGTTTTTAAATTTTAACATTAAAACTGACTTTCAATCAGAAACATCAATAAATTCGCTTTTAGTTGTCTACGGCTGAAAAGCAATTCCCTGAGCTAATTTTCCTGGCTTAACACTTCAACGATTTTAGAAAATATTGTTCGTGTTTTTAGATTTGAAATAAACAAGTTACTTTTATTATTCCAAACCTACTCCAACTACCAGTTTTTGTGGTTGAGAAAATAAATTTTCAAGATAAAACACCCCTTTTTTGTTGGCTTGCGGCTCCCATCCTCTTCCGCATGCAGCCGCAAAGACATTTTTAATACAAGTTTTCATTATTATGGCCACTTTGTAAAATTAAACTTTAATTTTAAGGCAAATTTCTACCACAAAATTTTGAAACACATACACGTACGAAAGAAACCATAAAAATTTGTATTCTAACTTGGAAGACGGCAGAGAGAAAGAAAAATAGCCCTCATGTTTAATGGTAAATGAACAAAATGTTGCAAGAAAGAAGGAAAAAAAAAAGGAAATCTAATCATCAATAAAAAGAAATTTTGTATCAATAAATATTGTTGTTGAGGAAATGGAAGCAGTTGTTGCAACTGTTGGAGTAGTTATGGGCCTAATATGACACGTTTTACTACAACAATTGGCAACACTTGTTATAACGTTGGATGATCAGAAAAGGGAGAGAAGTGGTGTAATGAAAAATGCAACCCTTGTTTTAAGCAGAACAACAGCCTTCGAGTGTGACAGTTAGGAGGGGGAGGGGAAGCAAGTCATCTTTATAATAATTGTAATCAAAACCAAATTATAACAAAAGCAACTGAACAAAACAAGTGTCTGACATCTACGCCATATACCGTTATATACAAGAAAAATAACAGTTAGAAATTATGAAAAATAAAATAATTTTTTTTGGGGGGGGCAATAGTCATTGTCATTCTATATCATTTTGGGGAGTTTTCAAGACGATTCGTCAGTATTTTAATGCGATTTGTGTTGATATATGAGGCATAATTAAACCCTGCATAAGCTGTGGTTTATGACACATGAATATCAGACATGACTAGACATGTTCAATGTGCCAGAAACTTAATGAGACAGTTATAAGGGAGGTTGTAGCCAAAGAACGGGGCTAAACTCTCTTCACACACACACACACACATTTTAATCAAAGTCTAAAAAAAGAAAAAGCGTAAAATATGAGTGCAAGAAGGTTAAATTTAATTTAAATGCAAATTAGATTATATTACTTGGCTACTCTAGGCAAGGGTAAAAAGCAAAATTAAAAGCTATTCTACGCATCATGATGGTATTTCCAAAAGCTTTTCACACTCATTAGTTGACAATTTTGCAGTGAAGTAAAAAATTTTAACCTTGAAGTAGTACTGGCTCCATATAAAACTAACAAGAAAAATAATAATAAAAATCAGAAACAACAACAAAATTTGTAAAACAAGGAATTTTATTAAAACACACAAAAGAATCCTTAAATATTAGTTACAAGGTGAATAAAACAGACTGTAAAAAATTGTTGAAACAGTCTCTTAATGAATAATGCAACGCCTTTCTGCAACAATAGCCTCCATCGTTCGTTATTCAATAAATCCTTTTAAACAATTTGTCTTTTCTCTTGTTTTCTTTTCTTTTTTTAAGTCTCGTCTTCAATTTAGCTCAATAAAAATCGAAAATCTTGTACAAGCCCTACGGGAACACCCACACGAGGGGGATGATTCATATCATATGGAATATTAGGTAGGTAGGTAAGTAGGAAGGCATAATGATCATGAGGTCTCATTATTACAACTTTCTGTTAAACTTGGGTTTAGTTAAAGGTACCTTTAGCTAAAGGGGACTGTAAAGTTACCTTTAATTTATTTTCGTTATTACAACTTAAAGATAAAATAAAGTTAACTTTTTCAAAAATATGGCAGTGTCGGAGCAATGTCGATAACACTGATCAATTAAACAAGTTTTTTTAAACGCAGTGGCAACGACGGGCTTCGTTTTTTTTTTGTTTTATATGCTCATTTTGTTTATATTTGAAGTTGCCATGTTGAAAATAATATTTAATTTGGCAAGTTCAAACATAAACTTAACTTTAAAAGTTACCGGTAGGATGATCCTCCCTTTAGCTTAACCTTTAACTTAATATGTGATGGCAAATTTTTTAACCCTCTCTTGTAAACGATGGCTATGAAATAGTCATTTTTTTCTGAAATAGAAAATTTTTCTTTGTTTTATTTTTCAAGAAATTTGTTTAAAAGTATTTAATCTATAATAATCAGGTAAAAAATTGTCATAAAATATAAACATAAAAAATTATATTAAAAAAAAATTGTGGTGTAAGTTTTACTACCACCTCTTGCTAAGTGTAAGAAAAATTAACCTATTAAGTTACAGGTTAACGCTCACTTCTACCATATTGTCCACTTATAATAACGAAAAACGATTTATCTGCCCGTTAAAATCCTCCATTTAGTTAGTGGCAAGCTGTAATAATGGCCCTAAGTCTGCTTGTTATGTGCTCAACATTAAACGGTCCCCACCATATTTTCTTTAGAAACTCTGTATCATGTAAAAATTTAATTGGCTTCTTCCAGTTCATTCCTTTAAGAAAAATAATGTCTGTTCTAATGTTTTTCCTTGAATATTGGGATCACTAGCTTAGGAAAACTGGACAATTACATAAAAAGTGTTCAATCATTTTGATGTCCTCATCATACATCCTGCATTTATTACTATCTACCAAGCATACACGGCTTAGATGCACATGTAAGGCGCAGTGTCCCGTACACTCAAAAAAAGAATCAAGCCATCCGGGCTTGAATCAATCCATATCGGTCACAATAGTACGGTAAGTACGGTTTTGCTTGAATCAAGTACAAAAGAATTGAATCAAGTCCGAATCAGCCAAGTACAAAAGTGTTGATTTTAGCGCGATTTAAGCCTTTTTGGGATCAAAGTGATCTCATCCAGTGCTGTCAGATGTGGCGATTTCTCGCCAAACGTGGCGATTTTTCATTGCCTTTGGCGACCAAAATTTCCAATTGGTGACGTGGCGATTTTTTGGCGATTTACAGACTAGTTGGCTATTTATTTGGCTATTTTTAACAAATTATTTTTATTTTCTTGAAATACTTTTTTAACACTTTAATTTAATAACATAATGTTCTTACATTATACATCTCTGGTATCCCTCATATATTATGTTATTACTAGCAGATTGTACCCAGCGTTGCGCGGGTTATGTAGTTTGGATTAGTTTAAAAAATTAAAAAAAATTATTGGGTCATTTTTGCATTAAAAATAACAATAAATAAAAAACCGGTTTATCGGTTTCGAAACCGGTTTTGAAACCGGTTTCTTAAAAAATGCAATTTTTCAAATTATTCGGAAACCGGTTTAACAAACAACCCAGTTTTTTTAATACTCTAAGTCCTAAATATAAATACACTCAATTTGCCCGTTTTTCGCCCCTTTCCCCATTTTTGGATCCCTTTTGGTTCAACTTTTGAAACGGAACACCTCCAATAGCTATTTGGGAAACTTAACCAAGCTAAATCGTAAAAAAATACCTTTAAAACAGATAAAATACAGCATTTATGCATAAAGTACTAATTTTTGCCCATTTTTTCTCCCCTTTGACCCATTTTTCCCCCTTTGGGTCAAAATTTTGAAAAAAGTTATTGCCTATAACCTGGACCGGCAATGGCTCGATCTATATCCCAAATTTCAAGAAAATCGGTCCAGGCGTTCAGGCGTGATTGGCTATACACTCAATTTGCCCGTTTTTGGCCCCTTTCCCCTTTTTGGACCCCTTTTGGTTCAACTTTTGAAACGGAACACCTCCAATAGCTACTTGGGAAACTTAACCAAGCTAAATCGTAAAAAATTACCTATAAAACAGATAAAATACAGATTTTATGCATAAAAGTACTCATTTTTGCCCATTTTTTCTCCCTTTGTCCCATTTTTTTCCCCATTTGGTAAAAATTTTGAAAAGATTTATAGCCTATAACCTGCACCGGCAATGGCTCGATCTATATCCCAAATTTCAAGAAAATCGGTCCAGGCGTTCAGGCGTGATTGGCTAACAAACAAACCAACAAACAAACAAACAAACAAACAAACAAAAAAACAGACTTACAGAAAGATTTATAATATATATTAGGATTACATAATTAATGTCAACAAGTAAAACAGTTCATATTTATGGGTTATACCAATGTATTTGTCATTTTGTACACTTGCAAAATAATACAAAAACAACAAGCTGTTGATTGTTGTTGTTAAGAGTACTTTTCTGTCAAAATTGATATTGAAAAATTTGAAGTGTGACACCTCTTTAAATGTGCAGTAATGATGCCAAACAAGAGTGGGAAAAAACACAAACTATTAAAAGAAATGCTAAAACGGTTACCTGAAAATATAAATATTTTTAAAACATATAATGAATTTTCAATATTAAAATGTTGAAACCCTTTAACACAAGTAAAATATTTGGTAGTTCAAAATTCATTAACTTAGCATTTGCCGTTCTAAATGTTCTATGTTAATTTTACCAACCAGCAACGCTTGCGTAGAAAGGGTATTTTCTATTATGAATTACACTAAAAATCGCTTACGTAATAAAATTCAATATGAACTTTTAGAACTTTTTCATTGATAAGAATAATAAGTTATATGAATGTTAATAAATATTGTTTTTTTTTTTTTTTTTTTTTTTTTTTTTTGTAAAACCAGCACTCAGGGGATGGCCCCTACTCATGTAGTGCATTGTGCGGGTTTAAGAAAATAGGTTATTGGAAGGTGGAAAGAGGGAGTAGTGTTTGTGGACATTTGATTTAAATTTTCCAATATCGTAACTGACGGGAAAAACTTCCGCAGGAAGATCATTCCACAAGCGAGCAGTGCGGGCAAAAACTTAATTTTCTCTGTAATGCATTGTGCGGTTCACTGGACAATCAAACACAAAAGGATGTGCTCTGCGAGAGGTACGAGTACCACGTAAAAATATGTGATTATCGGGAACCAAGCCCCTTATCTCTCGAGAACACCTCCCATTATAGTACCGATAGAACAATGAAACACACGCCACATTGCGACGATGCTCCAACGAATCAATAGAGTTGGATACCCTGCTGTCATTAATAAGCACCTTCGCTCTCTCCTGTACGCGGTCGAGAAGCTTCAAAATAGACTTTGAAGCACCGGCCCATACATGAGAGTTGTACTCCATCCTAGGTCGGATAAAGGTCCTGTAAATAGTAAGAAGGTCGGATGGAGTGAAGTATTTTCTGCACCGTTTCAAAAAACCAAGGCACTTGAATGCTTCCTTCGACACTCGAAAAATGTGATCGTTCCAACGAGCATCACAACTAATTCTCATGCCCAGAACATCAAGAGCATCCGCCTCCTCAATATTTACATTACCCATAGATACAGATGACAGAACACCAGCACCAGCATCACGTCGGTGTGTCAAAAAACAACATTGGGTCTTGCGCGCATTAAAATCGACCCTGTTCGCGCGGCCCCACTCAGAGATTGTTATCAGGGCATTTGTGAGTGCGTCATTCATGTTCGACCACCTTGCCCCAATCTCCAAAAGGCTCGGACTCCGATCAAATGAATATGAATGACAAATGTTGCTGTCATCCGCAAAAGAGTAAATAGGATTCGAAGTAATAGATAGAAGATCATTAAGAAAAATGAGAAAAAGAGTAGGAGAAAGAACAGAGCCCTGCGGTACCCCTGAATTTATCCTGAACTCGTCGGAAAAGACGCCATCTATAACCACTCTAATAGTGCGATCTTTGAGAAAGCTCGATATAAATCGAGAGAAGTGACTACCGACACCAAAAGCAATTAACTTCGCCACCAGAGCCTCATGCCAGACCCTATCAAACGCCTTTGAGATATCCAGAGCTACAACCTTAGCCTCACCAAAGTGGTGAATGGAACCATTCCACCTTTCGGAGAGTAACGCCAAAAGGTCGCCAGTAGAGCGCCCTTTAAGGAAACCGCACTGACGATCATTTAGCAAACCGTTGGACTCTAAATACCTCACAAGGTGGTGATTAATCATGCTCTCCATCACTTTCGAAAGAGCAGAACAAACAGCTATTGGGCGGTAGTTTTCAGGGTTATTAGCCTCATCCTTTTTAGGGATTGGCGTGACATTAGCAAGCTTCCATCATGAAGGAAAAATACCGGCACGATACGACAAACAGAAAAGCTTAGCTAATGGACGGGCCAGCGTCGAAGAGCACTGTTTCAAGACCAGTGCTGGTATACCATCCGGCCCAGAAGACTTGTTCACGTTGAGATCCGCAAGAAACCTGGCTCGAAAGAATATACTAGGCATAGTCACTGATACTCTTTCAAGTTCGGGTAGTGGTTGAGTGCTCGCCGGCAGGTGAGAGTTACCTGCAAACAATCCAGCTAAAAGGTTCGCCTTCTCAACCGGGTCCGTAAATGTTTTGTCATTCATTATAAGAGTTGGAACCGAACTAGCATTATTCCGCAAACTTTTAACAAATGACCAAAAGCTCTTACCCCCCCGAGGGAAAGAAAGAACTTTAGTACGAAGACGCTGCTCGTATAAAGCTTTTTCACGTCTCAGTACTGCGGCACACTAAGATCTCGCCTGCTTGCGTAGCAAATCAGTATGCGCACACTTGTCATTACGCCAATTACTGAATGCTTCCTCTTGTTGCAATTCATTTCCGCCTACAGATAAAATGTTAAAAATTCTAATACAATGTATGAGACACCAAGCAGTGATAATGAATTTGCAGAGAATGAGGTATATGGTATTATAGATTTATGCAATTAATTTTTGTAAAAAATATTTTGACAACTAATAACTAATGCACTAAAAGTACAAATGTAATGTAAAATTATATTTTTTTATTATAGACTTTTATTAGATTTATATTGACTTTATAATACATGAAATAAATAAATATAAATGATTTTTTAAACTTTTGGCGATTTTTATTTTGGAAAAAATTAATAATATTTTATTTTGGCGATTTTGCGTATAGCTTTTGGCGATGGAGGTAAAAAAAATCTGACAACACTGATCTCATCATGTATTTGGTTTAAGCATATTTTTTCTTGATTTAAAATCGAATTCGTACTTGAATTAACTTATAAATGGGATCGAATTGAGGCAAATTGTACTTTATTCGAGCACAATGAACTTGATTTAAGCCCTAAATTGTACTTGATTTAAACCTAAATTTATCCAGAAACGAGCTTGTTTCAAGAATTTTTAACTTGATTTAAGCTCGAACCAGTGATGTCAGACGATAGTTTTAAAAATCCCTATGTTTCTGAAAAAAATCCCTTTTTTTCCCACATGCCCAAATTTTTTTTCCTACTTTAAATTTTACTTTCAATTCGCTATAAATTTAATGATGTTAATAAAGAAAACACTATTTTTTAAGAAAAGTAAATTTTATTTACATTAACAATGGTTTGTACATTAATTAATTCAGGTATAATACAAAAATATATACATATATATTTTTTAATTTCATAAAAAAATATCGCAAAAATAAAGCATAAAGTAAAAAAGTTATTTTTTGAAAATAATTATAGAGTTCTTCTTAAAAACCCACAATTCCATAACTCAAATAACAAATAAGTCAAAATAACACTTTTTTAAGTAGATTTGAGCTTTTTAGTGTTGATTTTAGTAATATAAGGTTTAGTTTTTCACATCAATCCCGTTTTTTGCTTGTTTTAAGCAAACAATAGCCAAAACGGGGTTAATTTTTCAAGCACGTTTTTTGGCTAAAATTGAGAATAGAAAGTTGATTTTAGCACGCCGTTTTTCTTTCTGTGTAAGAACTCCCAATACCGAAATAAGTCGACTTTACTTAGTCTTAATATGCTCAGGGTTTTCCTTCCATTAGAATTGATCCGCAGTATCTTTGCAATTTTTCCTGCATCATTATGCCACAAAAGTATATGTGATGTTTTCGCCCATTTTCTTAGCCTGATTGCCTAATGCACTAAACTGCACTGGTTTATTTAGGTTTACATAATTACAACTCTTTAGGCAGGATTACAACCTAGCTTCTCACATCACTTATGCTGTGTGTGTTACTTTTATAAATAAGTGGCGGGCCCCAGTTTAAAATCGATTTTGAAAAAATTTTTTGAGAAACTATTGCTGGCGATTTAATTTATTTTCAGAGTTTTTGTCAAAAATCTGCTAAAAATTTTTTATTTCGTTTTACTGGAGATGTCCCACCAGGGGTTTGAACCGAGGCCTCACGTCTAAAAACCAACACACTACCTACGGCGACTTCGTGTTATTCAGGTTTATGTTCTGTAATTCCCTAGCTCTTTCAGATGGCCTGTACGCTTTCTCATTTCCGATCACTTTCTGACGACTAGGTATCCTTATAATGCTAAAAGTGCCATGCCTAAAGTAATTGTTAATTAACTTTTTACATTTCATGACAGTACTTGATGACACTACTTGATATTGCCCTAATTGTCATTGGCATAGTCAAGTATAGGGTCTTCAAACACGGGTTTCCGAAGTTTGAGAAATGATATCAACCATCTTGTTGTCATTTATACAGTCTGTTTTGCAAAATCACCAAAATAGACTGACCAAAGACAACGACATGTGTTCACTGAAAAGGCTCTAGAGATTTCGGCCACTGGCCCTAATTTTTATCGAAAAATCATCGATGACCTCTATTTCTGGATGAAGGCATTGAAGAATAAACAAAATTGTTGAATTTGGAATGATTCCAATCCACATCAGATCCAAGAGCATCCAGTGCATCCCGAAAAAGTCACTGTTGTGCCACCTAGCTAATATAACATTCGATATTCTTCACGATCGATTTGACGATATGATCATCTTACGTGGAGGTCATGAAAACTGGCCACCGAGATTGTGCAATTTGATTCCGTTAGACTTTTACTTATTGGGTTTTTTTCTTAAGTCACAGATGTATGCGAATACGCCACAAACCACAGCAGGTCTGCATAACCCTCGTCATCGGCCGAATTCTTTTGAGTGATTTGTTTTCAGATGCATCAAACAATTTGGTGCGCCACTATTTATAATGGTTTAGGAAATAATAAATTTGTTTGCATTTCTAAATTGTTTTATAAAGCGGATTTGAGGAAAAAAGTTTCTTACAAATCGATTTCTTTCCCTGCATACATATTAGTATCCATTCTGGGCTAATTGTGGTTATATCCCTAATGGTATATACATATAGGTACATACATACAGACATACATGTGGTGTACATATTATAAAATGTTATTGCGATTTAGAACAAATAAGCACAACTCCTTTCATGCTGTTGTGTGTTGGCTTGGGCTTGAAAAATAAACTGAAATAACGTTGCATAAATAATTGCAGAAGAAAAAGAGGAAAAGAAAAGAAAAAAATCATACAACAGAGAAAAGAGTGTATGTATTTCAAAACAAAAGGCTTCAAATATATGGCCACAGGTAACATATGTTGGAGAAATATTGTTTCCCTTGTTCCTCGCTTTTTTTTTTTTTTTTTTTGAAATTTCAAACAGAAATGCTGTTGGAAGCCATAAACAATACCAAACGATTTATATGGATTTTTATTAAAAAGAACTTAACGTTTGAGAACGACTGACCACAAATTATTACTGGATGTTTTCGTATTTCTTGAATGAATAAGTTTTTATGATGAGTTTTGATCTTTTTCAAATCAAACAAAAACAATTGAATTGAAAAACAATTTTAACAAAATATTGTGTTTTGTATACAATAAGTAGTTAAGTATGTGGGCAGGTTGTAGAGGAGTTTGGGGACTTATACCTATCGACATACAATTACGTCATTCTGTCAACTTTTTGTGTGCTTACCATTAAGCGGTACAGAAAATTTGTATTACGTACAACTTTTTCTAGTTCACTCGCCTAAAATGAGTAATGTCTGGTATCCTATCCTCTCTTCTATTCCATCGTTTTGATGTCCTCTTCACATGACCTGTATACATTAATATTTATAAGATGTAAATGTAAACACTCTAAACAGTATACTGAAGTCGCCATTACTTAGTTTTAGCAAACTCATGGTTCTTCCTTCATTAGGACTGTACCACAAAAGCCTATGTGACGTTTTCCACCTGGTTTTCAATGTACTCAATGGCGTTGGGTTATATAGAATTATTATCCTCTAGCTTGATAACCATGTACTCATAGAATCCGTACTATGCAATAACTGTAATAATTGCTAATCATTTTTTTACAGTCCAGGACAGTTCCTGATCTCTTATATCTGGTTGCTATTGCTGTAATTATCATTTAACTATCACAGAGAATATTTAAATATTTTTGTGTCAAGTTTACACTTTTTGATCGCACGCACTTCCGTTTGAAATCGTATTATGGTGCGATATTATGGTCCTTATCACGCCACAGATTCATTAACGTACTTTGAACAATCTGAATTATTCGTTGTTGTTATTACTTATTTAGCATTCATATGTTATTATGAATCTGTGTTAAAATTAAGTCGCAAAAGATTGTATTGTATCGATAACCTTTAAAATGCAGCTCCATATCTTACTACCATGTAACAGTAAAGACTTCGCTTTGGGAGTAAATCTTATTGGGTCTTCTCCAGTTACATGTCGTAGGAGGACTTCTCTTCACCGGTGGCACTAAATGGTGGAGGCTAAGATAAGAGAAACGCCTGTGGCGGTCGGTGCCGATGCCAATGCTCACTACTTCATGTCGAATAGCTCAAATACTGATGATAGAAGTGAGGCTAGTGGACCTCGCAAACTTCTAATCAAAGACCAACGACAGTATAGTGTCTATCAGATCAGATAATGATTATTGGACTAATCCAAACGAGAACCATCTTAGAGTATACACTGGTACAAATATTCAGTGTAATTGCGAGCATAATGGAGACATCTGCGCAGCAAGATACCTTTAGTTTGAGCGAAGATACCGTCAATGCGTTACGCCTGCCGACATACAGAAAACGTCTGATATAGTTGGCTGCAGAGAATTGCAATGCTCGTCTGAAGTACTGTCATGTCGCTGTTAAATGGAGAGAGGCGAGTATAATGGATATAACAAAAACTGAAGTGATTTTTGTTTTAAATTATGGAAAGGAATAATGGACAAGGAGATACGGTCGAATCACTTTTCTGGTAAAACCAGTAGAGACATGTCTACTGAAACTAGGGTTGCCAGCCTGGCTGGACTTGGCTGGATTGTCCAGCTGTTTTGATGCTTGTCCAGTTTCAAGCTAAAATTTAATTTGTCCAGCTAAATAGAATTTTTTTTTAGTACACTGCAATAACTTGTGCAATAATTTTCATGTTATCTTTGTCAAATCATGTTAGCCAACACTGATTGTATATTTGTTATACAACTAAGTTATGATTTCCCTCTTCTACATCACTGACAACATGTCTCAACACTTGAACAGCTGATGTCATAATAAATATTATTGCGAGCGATAGTCAATTTCTTTACCTACAGCTTTTATTTTTTTGTACATGAAAATAATAAAAATAATTTGCAGAAAATCTTGAAATGGATATTGATGAAGAAGCTGGTCCATCAAAAAGACGACTCACAACTTTCTGTGATAGATGGAAAGAGTTTGCAAAATATGCTAATTGGATAAGAAAAAAAGATAATTACACGGCAGAGTGTAAATTATGAAAAACAGACATTATAATCAAATACATATGAAGACAGCCGCTCGCTTGATAAACACATAAAAAAACAAAAAAAAATAATAAAATGGAGATGTCCCAGAAGTTGTCTCAAACTATTTCGAATTTTGTAGTCCCAACAGAGACAAAAATTGTATTTTTTATGTCCAGCTTTTTAAAACCCAATGTCCAGCTTTTTGCGAATCGGAATCTGGCAACCCTAACTGAAACTGAGACCATGGTGGAAAATATTAATAATACTCTGATAGCTTTCATTGACGTGGAAAGCGCTTTCAAGAATGTCTATTAGGATGCTGTTGTAAGGCCTCAGGGTTGCTGGTATCGTTGTAAAGTTTGTCAAGGAGCTATTGAACAAAAGGTTTATTTTGGCCTTAGTTAGGCCACTTGCTGCGGAATATTGTGGCTTTAAAACATATAACTGTATGGTATTCAATGTGTGGTTTAAGTATCAAACCTTGAGGTTTATACCTTGGTTCTAAAATGTTGTACAGTAGAATATATATGTAGGTATTAAGTGTTCTAATTTAGATATAGGCTGCCTGATCATTACAGTATTTTCCAGAAGCAGGACATGACCATTTTGAAAGGTTTCTCTGATAATATCTTAATGCAGTGCGACAGCCAGATTATCATTAAGTTCTTAAAAAGCGTCTCTTCAGAGTACGTCCTCTTTCATGAATGATGAGCGTTTCTCAAGGCAATTTCGGGTCATTCAAATGTAACTGTTATATTGGTTTCTGAATTTATGGGTGTCGTCTAAAATTTTATTTCTGATGAATGAAGTAGTGCCGGTTTGTAGCTCAAAATCTACGACATTTTACAAGCCATAGGTTTTCCGATTGATTTAGTTAGTTAAAGAACATGCAATATTGTTAGAATCTGTTGGATTTGTACGGATAAGCAAAGGAATGATTCACTTCTGTCCTTAAGTCGCATTTTAATTCATCGCACAATCATTTATTGATTCTCTTGAGGCACTATCTTCTTCGAAGGCATGTTGATAGACTTGACATTCTATCGACTGGCTTTTGCAGGAGCTTTGGCTGTGAACGGAAAATATAGAACATCTGTGACCTCATGCGTCAGTGCCCTGCTCTTGCCTTGAACTCTCCAAGATTACTGCAAAAGTAAGATTTATTCTGGTGTCTGGTTCGTTTTGTTAAGTGAAAGTTTGATCCCCGAAATTATAGAGTTCATAACCTAACCTATTGACTTCATAAACTAGCCAATAGACTTTATAATCTAACCTATAAACACTCCCAAAGAGTATTTACATCTAATTTCTGCTTGAGAGTTGGTAGGTGCTCTGAATTCCAGAAGAAAGAGGATAATTTTCAATTTATTTTACTAGCTGTGACATACACACATATGTACATATACTAAATAAACACGGTGCAGTATATTTGAAAACTAAACCAGAGGCTGTATTTGATTAACAACAATAAATAACCCACGAAAAGTACAAAATAATAAAGAACTAGAAAATAAATAACGAAACTTAACAAAAAAAAAGAACTGAAACAAAAGGATATTTTGGAGCCTTAAACAAAAGGATCTGAACAATGCACTTGTTCCTCGCTTTTTTTTTTACTATACATTTTTTGATTCTGCTCTTATTTCGGTTTTATTTTATGTCATTCCATGCCCAACCATGATATGCCATTGTTGCGGCATTTTCTTTTTATGACATCAATTGTTTGATGATATAAAGTTAAGGGCTCTGAACCACAACTAAACAAATATTCTCGTTGTTCGTTAAAAACGAACACAAAAAATAATTTATTTTAGTAACTGGCAACAAACAAAAGGCGAAAACTGGAAACCAAACTAAAAATAAAAAAGGACACGCGCTCTGCAGGATATCATAAGTGTAACATACTGTAGCAGCGGCATTTCTTTACTCTCTTGTTGGTTTTTTTTTCTATTTTTTTAAGCGAAATGGTCAACATTTGTTATTGTGTAGCTCTGCTTTATTTTATATAGGGGCCACTCTCTTGTCGTGGCCAGTAGTGCCATTGTATTGGTGTTTAATAATCCACCGTTGTTTCGGTATACCGGGAACATTCAATTTGATTTTATCTCATGATCTGTATTAATCACCCATGAATGTCGTAAAATCTTTCGATTGTTTGTCTTCAATCGATTGGCAAAAGCGATATGAAATCATAAAGGAAATAAAAGAAAAGGTCCTTCGGCTTAGTTAATAATACATATCAGGATCGGTGTAACGCAGATAATTACGCTGTATTTACTTGTTAATACAAGTCATTCAAGATTATTTATGAACTCTTACGTGGGCGTACTGAATAAAGTCCACTTGAAGATGATTTGATTACCTTTGATGTGGAACCTTTGAACAAGTGTTCTATAAGAATAGAAAGGCGCCAACTTGATTGTGTGCGTCTTTGATTAGCCGTATGTATTTGTTTAATAAACAATATTTCGTTAGTCAAGTGTCAGTCTTTGTAAATGAGAAAATTAGAGTCGCTCTGCTTGTTAAAGAGTTCTCACTATAGGGTAAATAGAGGTGGAGTTGAAGTCAATTTATGTTATCCTGTAGAAGAACATTTTTATTCATTGTTTATTCTCAGTATTCAGTACATAATGTTTCGCAAAATATTCCTAATTAGTTGAAGCCGCTTTAGGAATATACTTACATGCGGGGCATTCTTTTCAGTCGTAGCATTCTTATTGTTTAAATGGGTCTAATCGGCGTAAGAGAGTAGACGTGCTGTAGTAGTTAAAGTCCTTGACTACATACAATGCAGAATTGGCCATTGGCCTTTCAGTCAGGATTACAACCTAGCTTCTCACATCACTTATGTTATGTGTATTAATTTTATACATGACTGATGGCACCTACAGTTAAAGCCCTTGATTGTAGACCCAAATACTGCCGGTTCGAATATAGCAGCTCAAGATAAAATAGTTATTTGCCTTGCTTGTATCAAATTTTGAAAATTATGTGGCCTCAATTAACTCAGAAGCTGCTTCCCAGAAGAAGGTCAGATTATATGGGCGCTAAAGAGGATTCAATAACCTTTTGGGGCTACGGGAGATAGATCCGTGAGCTGATCGAAAGGTTTAAAACTTAAGCGAGTTACCATTCTGAAGCCGGAAAGACAGCTAGTGAAGACTGTTTTCAATGAGTTTTAGTGCCGGGGGAAATAGTTTGAAGTTCCTTGAATCATTCTTTGAATGATCTCTCGCTCCTCGGAATGTAGTTTGCTTGTTAGTTTATCTCTACCCTCTTGCCGTGGAGATTCGATGGGATTGGATACCATCTGGACCGTAAGAGCGCTTAAGATGTAAGGCATCGCAGAGCCAAGAACTTCTGTAAAAATGAATGTTTAACCCTTTTTGACAATCTGACCATATTTAGTGAAGTTTTAAGAGGTATTTTAAGCGTTTTTAAAAGAGAAAAAATGTTAGAATCTTTTGCTTTAAGGCTTTAAGGACCCCTAATTGGTGAATTAGAACATTATTATTTGTAGTTAACATACAGTCAAAGAAAAAGTCTACATACACCACTGTATGTATGTACACCACTGTATGTAGACTTTTTTCCGCTGGTTTTTTTCCAAATTAAGAAAGGTGTTAATGCGTTGCCTTTACACTTAAAAATACATACATACATAATTGGTCATTACAACCTTTTAGTCACGATTAACACCTAGCTCCTCACACCACTTACGTTGCGTGTGTTAATGCATGAGTTGCAGGACTTACAGTTTAAAGTCGACTCTGAACGACAGATTCTCAGAGTTTTTGTCAGACATCTGCTAAGAGGCAGTCGCCGAAGAAATATGTTTTCATATTACGTTCAGTTGGAGATGTCTGACCTGGGGTTTGAAGCATGCCCTTACGTCTAATTAGCCAACACACTACCTACTAGATTACGACGACATCATAGCTAATAGTCTACTTTAATTGGAGTAATCAATAATTAACCTAAACTTGTACGCTGTTTCGAAGCCGTGCGATGGTGTAGTGATTGCGAATTATTATTTACAGAAATCGAAATCACTTCTTGAAAGTCTAGTGGACTAGCGGTTTTTTTTAAAACAGGTAACACATGGTACCCCGTAAAATAGTTCATACCTTTAAAGATCTGTTAGAAACACATTCAAATCGCAACAAATTCGTTGTTGTGAGCATAGCGTGAGGTTTCTGGTATTAAATTCCTTATCAAAGACTTCATATCTGTAATTATCTTAAAGATCATCATTACGTTTTATGCCTATTAAACCTTTAAGAATACTTATCTTTAAGTTCTAGATGAGTATAGTGTGGTCCCCCAAAGTGATTATAGTTTTATTAGGTAGACCTTAACGCTACGTGTGTCTGTGTTTACAATACCTATTCCGGCTTGTATATCTTTTTCAACTGCTCCTCCTTATCTAATATGAGTTCAACTTCACTATTATCAGTCATTAGATTCAGTTCTACGCGGTTATCAGCCAAATCGCCTAATTATAAAAATTTTTTCCATTTAAAGGTTGGGACATTTAAAAGTTTAAATTTAAAAATGCAATAAAACAAAAACTGTTTCAAATTTAGCCAAATTAATTTTTTTGTTGTGAAGTACAATTTTCCGGCTAGCAATGGAATATTATTTCACTCATATGGCTCGCCTCACCATTTACCTCATTCGATCGGACCAATTTTCGTGCACTTTTTCGCGTTGATGGGGTCGTATCCCGGCAATGGCATCATGAATGTTGGCTTCAAATGCTCAATTGTCTCTGGTTTGTCCGCATAACAATTTTCTTTAACGGCGTCCCACAGAAAAGAATCCAACGGTGTCAAGTCCCAGCTTCTTGGCGGCTAATTGACATCACCATTTCGCATAAGTAAACGGCCATTAAACGTTTGACGCAATAAATCGATTGAGGCATGAGATGTGTGGCAAGTTACACCATCCTGTTGAAACCAAACATCGTTCACATCAATGCTCTGAAGAGCGGGTACAAAATCGGTGGTGTCTCCACTGACAAATAAGGTGTAATTACTGTTTTAAGGGGAGGTTTCAGTTGTTCATACAATACGAAGAAGGCTTATAATCCTGTAGCTGGCGCATTTCATGGGGTCTGATTTTTTCAGGACAGGGCGGAAAACACTGAGGTTTCCATTTTTGGGCATTACTTTTCTGTATTAATTATTTTGATTCCTTTTGAATTGAATAGAAAATCGTTATTGTTTCCGAATACTTAGGAAAAGAAAATTTGATTTTCTTATTCCAGAAAAACCAAAAAATTTTCAATTGAAAATATCAAATAAAAATCCAGGTTAAATGTTTACATCAACAACAAAATCATGGCAATAAAAAAAGAAAAGAAAACATTAAATCAATTGATTAAAACTGAATGATAATGATTTTTCTAAATGGTTTCAGCTTTAAGAAAACAAACCAACCACAAGGCCATTAACTCAAAGGGTATCCTCAACAAAAAAAAAAAAAAAAAAACTCTATGAAATGATAAAATCAATCAATTTGGACTTAAACACGAGCACAAAAACAAAACGTGATCAATGATAAAAGATGTTTGGGGTGATCATTGTAGGTGAGCTCTTTTATTTTCAAACATCATGTTTGCTCACTGACATGAGATCTTTGGGTACAGAGTGCAACAGAATGTTTCTTTTCAATATAAAAATCCAATTGCTTACATTGAAATCTCTTTCAGGAAATAACTTTTAGAGATGGAAAATGAAATTTGAAGCAACAATAATTATTAATAATTTCGATAAGCATTGAAGCCACCACATATAATTTAAAATATCTCTTCTCTTTTTGTACATTATCGTTTATGAATTGTTAAGACAAAAGAACAGTCAAAATAATCACCTGTCGTTTATTTAGACACAAAAACACTGCCAAATGCAAACAGCGAATAATACAAGATGTTGGTCGACTTACAGCTCATGTTAACATACTTATGTGGATAAGGACAGCAATTAGGATTAATTTAAGAAAATATTTGAACTCTTCAATACCTAGATTTTCTAATTACAGCCCTAATAAAAACGTAAACTTTTCTTATTTAAAAAATGATAGTTCTGTTGGGTTGTCTGGAGGCAGAAGTCTACAGATTTTGCAGCATATTCTGGTTTAGGAATACGCCATATAAAATGTTCAAGTAATTATATCTTTCGACCTCTTTAGAGTAGAACCTTACAAAGTCAAATCTAACATTACATGAACCGCCGGTAAACTGTATAGCATATGAAACCGTCTCCTTATCACTACATTATCTCTAGGACCATTTCTGGCAAAAACTCTGAGAAGCTAGGTCGAAATCCTGACTGAATTTTTGTAATGACCAATTATGTATGTACATATGTATGTAAGAACATCGATACGATGTTATGCAATTGCGATTATTAAGCTCGACGTATTCTATGGGGATTAGCGCCATCTTATTGAAACTACCTGTCGTTCGAACAGAACATCCACATATTATCGAAGGCTTTATACGGCCATTGTGATTTGACAAAACAGACTGAATAAATAACAATTAATTTGACAGATGTATCTTCAACAAGATGATTGTTATCAACTGTTAAATGTCAAAGGCCTTATTGGAAGACTCGAAGAAGAAGAAGGAAGAAGTTTTAACAAGTAAACCACGGAAAGCGCTGACAATTCGTTCAATGGGTAATGGAATAAAGTAAAGTTATTGCCAATTTTTCGAAAACGATCATCTTTTTCAAAGGGGCGTATATCCCGCCTGAATGGCTTATTGAAGACACAAAGTTGACAAATGTTGGGCTTAGAAAATTCTCATGCAAACCATTAAAAATAAAAATAAAACTCACACGTGTCTGGTGCGTATTTTGGTTAGGCAATGTTCAGTTTTACTCTTTAGAAGACAAGGCCGAAATTGCTATGACAGTGAACGGAACAAGATAATGGAGTTCCTATTTCTTCAGCTGGATGATATGGACGGCGTGAAACACCACGCCTGGAGAAATCGATGTATTCTAACCTCAAGAAATTTTTTGTCGACTGGACAACAATATTATGCGATTCAACGCGTGTGTTTTTTTGAAACCTCGGGGTTATGAGAATAAGTATAAGATACAATAGGCCTTCGGTCACATCTCTGTGGGAAAATCATGGCAAATTTCATAAAAAAGTAATGATGACCTGTTAACAGAGCCGCGGCAGCTAGGTCTTCATTCATTAATTTATCTCAGAAAATACGTGCACGAAAAGAATCATTCTAACTAAGACATCCTTTGTTTTTGGTAGGGTGTTAGAAATGTAGTTTGAAAGTTTCTGAAAATCCGATGTAAATGCATATTTTGGTTTTCGAAATTCTCTTTATACTCTGGAAGAACTGGCCATCCAGCAACGTCATTATTTTCAAAAACACACACTTTAAACGGTCATGTGATGTGTTCGATTTTTTATTTTACCTGCTGTGCGTTCGACATAATTACTCTTGAGATCTGAATATAAAACTGCCCATTCCAGTAAAAAGAAGAAGAAAAAATTCCACAAAAAAATTATACTTCATTGAAATGAGAAGATTTTCTTATGGCAGACACAAGAAGTTCGGCCATATGCCACATGACTTTTGACCAGTACGATCAGTTACTGTTTACATCTGCTGTCTGTGGCTGTTACCACTGCCTGCTGATTTTAGAATTTTTTTCCATTCGATTCGATTTATTTTGAAGGTTTTTTTTTTTTAAATTTAAACGTTTTTGTTTTTCTTTTTTTTACTTTAAATATTCGAAAATTGATGACGACAGGTTAGACCATCTGCAATCTGTTTTCTGTGAATAAACATTAGATTGTTTTTTATTTTTGTTGTTGTTGTCTTCTTTCTTCTCTTTCTTGTTTGCTTTCGTTATACTAATAAAAACAAAACATTCTTGTTAGTTTTTATTTCGGTTTTTTTTCTTTCTTGTAAATCATTTAAAAAAATCCAGGTTTAGGTTAAAAACAGTTCTTTTTTTTTTGATTATTTGTTTGCCAGATTGACGTTAATCGCTTAAATTGGAGCAGCTGAACATGTCAGTTTTGGTTAATAATTCTTGTTAGGAACATAAAACTGGGGCGTTTATTCATTCTAAAGGATGTGTTAAAATGTGGTCTGAAATCGTTAATTATTTAGTAAAATCAGGATATTGAACAGTTTTTAATTGGGTTTCCAATAGCAGTATATGTAGCTCTGTATGGGTGATTAATATTCATGATTAATAATTACATTTAAACACTATGGTGTTTTAGTCACTTTTATTTCCGTTAATTGAAGCAAATACAGCTTCTCATTTAATTAAAGTACAAACTTGATGGAAATTTTTGGAAATAAATAGTTATGTGGACATAACTGACATTGTTTTGGAGGCTCCAAACTAAAAAAGTTTCCCTGTCCCTATCTTTTAGTCAGGATTACAACATAGTTTCTTACACCACTCGTGTTGTGCGTGTCAATTTTACTTATGAGTGGCGACTCCGACCGACAGATTAGAGAAACTTTTCACTGGCAATTTTATTACTACTCTCAGAGTTCATGTCAGAAGACTGCTGACAGAAAGTCGCCGAAAGAACTATTATTTTTTCGTTTTGTTCGACATGTCTGAGCTAGGGGTTGAATCACGAGGTTTCGTCCAATCAGCCAACTCTGTTAGTAGGTTAGCTTAAGTCAGTCTTGAAGTCGCCGTAGTCTAGTAGGCAGTGTCGTGAAGACACGGTTCAAACCCCAGGCCAGATATCAAAACGAAATACGAAAAAATATTACTTCCTTTCAGCAGATTTCTGGCAAAAGCTTTGAGAGTAAATTAAAAATTGCCATCAAAAATCTGTCGTTCGGAGTCGACTTTAAACTGTAGGTCCCACCACTCATGTATAAAATCAAAGCACAAAATATAAGTGGTGTGAGGGTCTAGACAAGAGTCTGAAGGGTTGTAATGACAGATTATGTTATGTATGTAAGTCGGGTGGCGTGTCGAAATCTCCCTCGAAATCGAACAATATTGCAGTGAGCACCTTTTGGTACCACAATTAATAAACAATTCGCTTCAAACAGTCTCTAAACGAAACTAATCTGACCTCAAAATAAACTTTGCTATCGCCGAGATTTTTATATTGTGTTCATTTCAGGAGGACAAAAAATAAGAGGTTAAGATATTCCGATTCTACATGGCAATAATATGGTACTGACAGATGAACGGTAGTCTCTGCCTTAGACCTAAAGCTTGACCTTAAATCTTTCTTGACGGATCTCTAAGTAGATCGGCATGTGTTCGAATGAAAATCACAATTATACGATGGATAAGATTGCTTGCTATTAAAGAACCCAAGTGAATTAGTCCTATTCTTATCCACAAAAGTCCAGCAGGGTCTAACAATATTGCACGCACATTTCAGATATTTGAGCTTCCCGGTTAAACAAGCGAATAATTTAGTTGAACTGAGGCAATTGGATTGCGTTTACCATATAACATGTCGGAGATTATGAACTCCGTATCAGCACTGACTAAAGCAATTTCCTACGCTATTATGTCCTGGAACCCTTTGAATGATCCGAAATTCTTTAAGACGCCCTTGGCATTCATGAGTGAGAATAGATAGCGAAGTGACATACGTTAGAGTCTTAATGTCTGTCTGGCTATCTGAGATAATTAAGATATTTTCAGGGTAAATGTGAGAAAAACATTGTATTACTTGGGCAGCCTTTACGAAAGTTTTATACCGGGACACTTTATGTACATATATGTATGTATACCACAGCCCATCCCCAAGAGATACTAGCTTGACAATGAGTTCCTTATCACTACAGCCTTATCTCTATTTTTGCTTTTTATCGGGTTTTCACTCATTGGTTGGGTACCTCGGGCCTATTTTCATGAAACGTAACCAAAAAGTGTTATGAATTAAGGATTGTATAAAAAGAGGTTAGAAAAGTATTCTGTTCCAGATAATATTTGAAATCGGCGTAGTAAAGCACATAGCATATTGGCTTACCAGAGAGAGCTCGCGAGTTAAAACATCAGCTATGACATCTTAAAAAAAATTTCCTTTCGACGATCTTCTCCTAACAGTTTTTTGATAAAAACTCTGAAAGTAAATAAAGCTTCTCACGTCTATTGTTCGGAGTCAACGTTCTCTTCTATTTTCCACTGCAATTGGACAGAAGTACAGACACAATTCGGATGGCGCGAGAACCTATACCGTAATTCTGACTAACCGGTTTTAATGACAAATAAAGTATGTCACAGGTTAAGAAATCATAATCCAAAGTAAAAAAATATTCCTTACATACAATTCGATGAAATTATATACATACATACATAGACGTTAAGAATTTTAATTCAACTTAAAGTGCTAACTTTAGAATCGAATTTAAATCTTTTACTTTCAAAGTATTTTGTTGAAATTTCATTTCTTTCTCTTTTTTTTGTTTTGTAATTCGCGTTGTTATTCATACATCATTACTCATTCTATAAAGGCAATCTAGTTAATCTTGGCAAGATTCAAATTTAATTTATTATTGGAGTCATCAGACAATGAGGGGTTGTTACGAAGGCAAAGAAGACTTTTTTGTTTTGCAGCGTTGTAATGAATGTTACAAAACTTCAATTTACAGTTCAACACCCCTTATGAAAATTAAAAAAAGTCATCATTAACATCCATATCATCCAGTCATTATATAATACTCCCCAGTTCAAAATAAAGGGGGTGGCTTGTTTGGTTTGCTCTTCACACTCCCCATACATTTACATTGGCAAAGACCTTGAAAACAAAGTAAAACTTTTGGGAAATCCCCCAAAATAATGTACAAAGAATGGAATACAAGCACATAAAAAGCGGATGAATTTTTACATCGAAATTACATAAAATCCACCGGCAAAATATGTGTCTAAGCCGTAAAGCCTGAAAAGATGCATTGAAATTGGTAACTGTTTTCATTCTACTGTTTTGCTATGCCATAAACGTTTTCCGACGTCCGCCAGTTTTTATTCCCTTTAGAGGATTTATCTAAAAAAGTTTATGCAATTTGCCACCACCAATACCTTAAATGTACTCGCAAAGGAAACTGTTTTCTCTCTGTACAACTGTCAAGAAGGGGTATGTAGTCAGCGCCGTGTCCAAATATTTCTTTACAAAATAAAAGGTATTGTCATGTAAGAACCTTTTTGCCTTAAAAATGAAAAAAAAACCGAAAAAAAAATTTCATTACAAAACATTTGAATTTTTGAAAAATTACACTGCACTTGCCACAAAATGTTATTTGAATCGCAAAGAAGAAGTAGAAAGGGATGCTCAAATTCTATTGCTTAGTGCAGGGTGGTGGTGGTTTTTTTTCTCAAGCTTAGTTTTTTATGTCTTCAATATTGTGCGTATGTTACCCTGGGGGTTTTAATATCACAATTGCTGAAGCTCATAACACCACATGTTCAGTTTCAATTGCATTCCCCCACTACAATTGCCACCACTATTGGCATTTTTTTTCTAACACTCTTCTGCAGTATTTTGTGGAAATTCATTTGTTTGTTTAATTCAACTTGATGAGGCGCAAAGTTGTGGAATTTATTGCGATTTTATATTTGTTTTTCATTCAAATGGAATAAAAAAGAAAAAAATTCAAGTGAATTTTTTAACATTCGTTCCGTCATCGTCTTTTACAGAATAAATGCCCCTGCATTAAAATTCATTTTTTGTTTTGTAATTAGTTTTGTCAATCGATTTTTCAAAGAATTGGGGATGCTCAAATGAAATTTGCAAATGGAACAACAACACACTTCTGAAGGAATTGTAATTCAAACCAAATCAAGGCTTACTATCGGGTGTAGCGCTATGAAATGAGCCTTACTTGTGAAAGTAAGACACAAATTTTTAATGGGAAAGTAAAAAACAGTTTAAACAAAGTATTGGCCCATTGTTGGCTATGCATTTTTTTCCATCTTTCAGGCAGTTCGCCTTTTGAAGCCAAACAATTAGTCACACAGTAGGTGAACGCAAATAATTAGTAGTCGGAAAGAGCCAAGACTGGTGAATAAGGCAGGTGCGGTAGCAGCTCCCAATCAAACGTTTTCATTGTATCCAGAACAGGTTTTGCTTTGTGTTCAGATGCATTGTCATGTTGTAAAACTACTTTGTCATGTCTTGTGTCGCCAGTAACAATTCGATGTAAAACAGCTTTTCTATCGTGTCTTTAAAGCAAAATTTCACAAGGGATTTTTCGGTTTTCTTCTGTGTGTCATCTAATACATGAGGCACTCATTTTTCATACTTTTTTATCATTCCAATAGCTTTTAAACGGTCAGAAATTGTTTGTTGTGCAATATTCAACATTTCTGTTATTTGCTTCTGAAGCAAAGTGTCATCTTCATCCAATATTGCTTGCATTTCGGCGCCATCAAAATTTTATTGTGATTTTCCACGATCTTCATTTCACATGTTAAAATCGTTATGGCAGAAACGTCGAAATCGTCTTCTGGTTCTGACAGAGCAGATCACCATATACCTCGACGAGTGTTCGATGCAATTCAGCAGCACTTTTCTTGAAATACAAAAAAAAAATGTAATGCTTTGCGCAAATCATAATTTTCTGGTACAAAATACGCCATCTTCAACACGATGACAAGATATGATGTTGTTTGTTCACAGATGTCATCGCCAATACAAAGAAAAAAAAAAAACTATTAAAAAAATAAAATCGTCTACAAGAAATGTTCCCTATAAAGATATTTTTATCTTGACGGTCACTTCATACCGGTACCTCTGATATAGTACCACACACTATATCGCAAACCTCGACATTTCCAAAGTAACCAGAGGATATGCATAAATTACGTTTGTAAATAAAATTTTAAATTGGTTATACCAGGGCTTCATCATTTCGCACCAGAATCAGAATAATTGGCATTTGGATTTACCAAGTCTAAACCGTTAATAGATGCTATAGACGGCAAGGTTATAGTATTTGGGATCTGCATGGTATAATATTCATCGACTATCTTGTAAATGAAAGAGTGTTAGTTAAAGGACGTCAGTTTACGAACTGTGAAGGCAAACTGTTAAATGCTGTCGGAATACCATGATAAAAAGGTAATTTCCTGAATTTCGTTCTGATCGGGTACATATATCTATACTAGGTTTCTATAATAGAAAATTAATGAAAATATTCACAATTTGATTTGGTCAAGGGGAGATTGAAATTGCAATTAGTTGTGGTCAACATAAGCGTATTGCAACCGCCATTCTTCTTTACTTACAACGGAGATCTTCAAACCACGACTGTTCTCTTCGCATGCAACGCGTCTTCACACAAGACTGACTGAATTCTTACTACTACTCGTTGCCTACTTTGCCTTGCCTTTTTATATGCCCACGTAAACAGACTGACGAACATTATTGAAGTAGAATGTTCGTGGTTTCGCCTTCTCGAGGTATTTATCGCGGTTTCATTGTTGTTTGTGTATTTTGGTTGCATTCTTGTTGTTGCGTTCTCGCTTAGTTGTCTATCCCCTTTTCCTTCATATTCATGGTTTTTGTTTTTGTAGCTTTTGTTTATCATTTTAATGTTAAACGATGTTACACAGTTTCCCTTTTCGTAACAATATGTAACAACTGACTTTCTGCCAGATTGCCTTTTTTTAAACTACAATTTGGACCGTTTTACTCATTATCTTCCATCATATCTTTCCAGAACCCCAAGTATTTTTTTCACAATCCACTTTCTTAAAATCATACAAAAATATTAATAGTGACCAGCGTTGCCAGATTTTTTTTTAAAAAAAACTTTATTTCTGGGAATAAAAAACTTTTTTTTTACAAAAAAAAACTTGTTTTCTACAAAAGTACCAACATTTTTAAAGGAAATTCCGGAGCCCGGTGCCCTCTGTTGGTGTCTTTTTGCGTTTTTTGTCCGGGACTAATAAAATACATAATATTTTATTTAAAAATGTAAATATTTACTGTTTTAATACTGAATTTATTGAAAAAAATTTTAAATTTAATTTTGTCGAAAAAACTTGTTTTGTTAGAAAACAAATTTAATGAAAACTTTTTCGCATCTCCAAGAACTTTAAAAAAAGGGAAAACTTGGCAAATGGCAACGCTGATAGTGACACACCAATCCACGTGAGATCGAAAGGCATGTAGTGCTTTCCGTAAAAGTCACTGTTAGGAGTCGATTTTGGGCTGGCGGACGACGTTGGCGAGTACTATGAGCTGATGATAATCAACTTCTTTTTTTGACAAATTGGATGATATGGACATCAACGCCATTCTGGGCCCTTGGGTCAAAGAGCTCATGCCAAATTGCATTTTCTGCACAAGCGATTTGAGGGCATGCTTATCTTACGTGGAGAACTAATATGAACTGGCCACCGAGATCATCCGATTTGATATCGTTACAGTTTTCTTGTGAGGTTTTCTTAAGTCCCAGGTGTATGTGAATAGTAGTTAGAAACCCTCAAACCCAATAAACTCATGCTATCGTTTAAATTCGGACTGATTTATGCACCAGAGACATTCCTGGAAAACGACTTATGAAAAAATATTTCTTCGGCAACTGTCTTCAACAGATTTCTGGTAAAAACTCAAAGAGTAAATAATTTTGCCACACATAACATAAGTGCTGTAGGAAGCTATGTCGTAACCCTGACTGAAGGGTTGTAATGACCAGTTAAGTAAGTAAATCATTGAAAATTGGACTTTACGGATGAGCTCCAACCAGAGAAGCCGTGGCGAACATTTGAACGACATTATACTCCAAACATAACGGCACGAATAATGCTTTCAAACGAATTGAAAGATGCTATATTAAGCCGCTTATGACAACATCATATCAGCACGCTGTGAATTATTAAAAAGCACTCAGAGTTTTACGTTATTTTCGAAAGGGACTTTGATATCATAAACAAAAATTAGATATAGCTATCAGTACGGAATATCACTATGTTCAATAAAATTACCTCTTTGACCTGAAACCTATACCTTGGCGCCCATAAAAAGCATTCTGCAAATGGCAAGATATCAGACGATTTAATATTAACACTAGTGTTAGAGAGGAATGCACAAAGTTCTATGGAGTGATAGAATATCCGTGGAGTATATTTTTAATTGCAAGAAAAGCGTTGAATGCTTGAATTTTATTTTATTATACTTCATCTTTGATGTAGAACTCAGGAATGTGCAACTAACTAAAACAAAAAATAATACAAAATTGCTTATTGTATTGCTTTTCACGTTTACCTGAATGTCTAATCCAATCCATATTTCTAGAATTATTTAATCTGTCAGTACAATAAGCTTTTATCAATTGATTTTCTAATTTCAATTTATTAAATGAAAATATTAAAATGATTTTCATAATTTTTATTAGACAATCGTTTTTCAGTCAAAACCACATGTTATGGCGAAGAGAATTTAAATTTAATTTTCCGATATTAAAGTCAGATGATGGCCACTTATCTAAGCAAATGCAAATCGTTGCTTAGCAAATATCTTGCAACATTATTAAATTCTCTTTCTTATATAACTGAACAGTACTTCGTTTCTAATAAATTCCCCACAAATTGTTGCCTTCCACATTTCTATTTCCTGTCATCCACTTTTTTCCCTCTTAAGCTTTAAGCATTTCTTTTAATCTGTTAAACAAACACATTAAAAATAGAAAAAAACAAGAAATCTTTTTTTCTTTCTTTTAAACAAAAGTACGTGTATTAAAGTTCTTTCTTTATTTCACAGTTTTTTTTTTGTTCTCTTTATAACATTTCTCTTAAGGATTTGTTTATTTAAGTTTGTTTTTTTATATATCTATTGCCAGGTTATGGCAAGAATTTTAAAGAAACCACCCCACTTTGAAAGAAAAGTTACGTCAAGGAGGAGGCTAAAGTGTTATAATGAAGGTTTTTTTTTGCTTTCTAGGAAACAAAATATTTGCAAATCTTAAAAGTAAACATTTTGAAAAAGAAAATTTAGTTAATTTTTTTTTTTATATTTATTTTTTCTTTTTATCAAATTATAAAAGAAAATTTGATTGAAAAACGATGATGACAGATTTGGGTCAACAAACTGAAAATGGAATGAAAGAAAATGATTTTTTTCTGTTAATCTGTATCAATCGATTCAATGGTATTTTGTGTACAAACAAAATCGTAAAACGGTTTAAACGTATCGTATTTTTTTTTTTTGTCAAACAGTTGGTTAAAATAAAAATTGAAGAATTTTTAACCTAAATTTTTTCTGGAATGAAGAAAATCTTGAATTTGAAAATTTGTTTTCGGAATAAAATCACCTGGTACTATTGGGTGTCATACCGGCATACCTACGGAAAACATCTTATGCAGTGATTCCTTGTCTTGTTAAGTGAGGGGAGACGAGGATATTATGAAACATCGATCTCACCACGGAGAAGCCAATTCTATTAATTTTATCGCATTCGTTCGTTAGATAAGATTCAGGACAACAATATACGGTCTAGACACTTTACTAGTGTTGTTAGTAGTAGGGGTCGTTGCGCCATAACGTCAATTCATCATAACATCAACTAATCTTGTATTAATTTAATAATATGTCGTATCATATACTACATAACCAATAATTAATAATAATAATTGTATTATATTATAATGAATTTGTTAAAATCATAATTAGTACCGCCCTAATATTAAGTAGATATAAGTTCAATGAATACATAAATAAGTAATTAGAATAAGCAACGGAGTTGCTGAATTGCCGTAAACTGTTAGAATTAAGTAAATACATACATATTATATTAGGATTAAGTAAAAAATGAAATAATAAAAAATCAGTTGAATATTATCATCATAATCATTCGGTCGATTTATCCTTTTAAAAGTTTGGTCTTCGCGGTCAGTGTTTTAAGTGCCCAATCATAAACAATTAAATTATAATTTATTTAATTTAATATTGCCTTAAAAACTATTAATGAGAAACAGGGGTCTATATGTGTCTTCTAGTGGTATTCACTAACGTGGAGGGCGCTTTAAACAATGTTCATTTGCTTGCTGTTGTGAATGCTCTTCGCAAATGCAATATCAGTACCTTCATTGTGAAGTTTGTTGCAGAGTATTGAGCAGACTTTGGCGTATAAGCATTGCTCTCTAGAAGTCTCGCTAAAGTGGAGGGCGCTTTAAACAATATACATTTGCTTACTGTTGTCAAGGCTCTTCGCAAACGTAAGATCAGTGTCTTCGTTGGGCAGTTCGTTAAGGGAACGCGGAATGTTGTCAGGGCTATTGGTACACTTAAAGTTAGTGATTTACCAGAACAGTCATGACTGCCTACATTGGTGCCATATAGCGAGAAAGTGAACAGAAGCACACCACAAGAATCACACCGAAATGAACCTCTGAAGATCTATGCCAGATCTCTTTGGTGAGTTGACCTTATAAGGTTCTGTAAGGAACCCAGTATCCAATCTCACGATAGGCTTGCTGAGTCTATTCTACTACTGTTAACAGATGGTCAAAGACTCCTAGTTACATAACACTTCGGTTTTCCGGTCAGCACTTTAGCTGTTTCTCCCGAAGTCATTTTTCGATGAGTCCCTTGGGACTCAGAAATAAAAGAAATAAACAACTCACAACGGTACTCTCATCAAATAGGTGTATGAATTGACTGAATCCATGTTTAGAGTAACGGTAACAGAATCCAAATTAAACGTCAGTAGGCGGATTATATTCAGATATTTCACAAGAAGGGCTGATGGGTACTCATGATTTTGAAAAGTGATTGTAATGTTAAAGATATTTAGCCTCATTTTTTAGGAATTTGTTCTGTTTTAGTTGTTTGTTTATTTACGATAAGTTTTTAAATTTAAATACTAATTCATATAATAAAATGCTTCAAAGCCGGTCAATACAAGAAATCTTTCGACAAGAAAGCTTTCAAATTTAGTTAAACTTGTAAGCTTAAATATAAAGTGGACGGGAAAAATCTATGTACCCCAACATATTTCAAATTTATTTCCTTAAATAATTTATATTTTTTATATTTATTTTATTAATATATTTCTGTTTTATTATAAAACAAACAAAAATTTTAATGTTTTTTACAAGCCACAAGAAAAATTAGGAAAACTTTGTATCCGTATTTTTGCACCGCAAAAGTGTGGGCACCCCTAAATAGAATTCAGAGTAAATTTAAAATTCAAAGGCCCAATGTATTGAAATGTTATACCCCATATGCAAATAACCAAAAAGAAATGTGGAGAAAAATAAAAGAACTAGTTTTAAGAAACCCCAGACCTGTGATAAAATCTGTGATTTTTAAAAACAATGAATATAAGGATAATTTACAAATAGCGGAAAATTTTAATGATTATTTTATAAGCAGTATTAAGGAAATAAATAACTCAATTGATTATGTGCAATATGAAAATAATATACCTGTGATAAACAGTAGATTCAAATTTCGTGCAATAAATTTAACAGAGTTAAAAAATATATGTAAGGATATCAACAACAAACCAGACTATAATAAAGTAGATAATAAGTTAATATTGGATAATTGGGACATAGTTGGCAATAAAATTCTTAATATAGTAAATAAATCTCTTGAGAGCGGAATAGTTCCTAGCAATTGGAAAGAATCAGTAATAACACCAATTGAAAAAGTTAAAAATACAGTGAATTGTGAAGAATATCGGCCTATAAACAGTCTTAAAACATGTGAAAAAATTATGGAAAAAATCAACTAGAAGAATATATAGAAAAATATAAAATACTGTCAAGATTTCAGTCAGGTTTTAGAAAAAAACACTCATGTGAGACTGCTGTGAATTATGTTATAAATAGATGGAAGTATGTGAAGCAAAATAATAAAATTGTGGCAATTTTTTTTGATTTCAAAAGGGCCTTCGAAACTATTGACCGAGATATTATGATAGAAAAACTTAAGAAATATGGAATGAAAGATAATGAAATAAAATGGTTTCAATCTTATTTAACTAATAGAAGGCAAATACCAAAGGTTAATGGTGTTAGATCGGGAAAAAAAGAAACTGAGTTTGGTGTACCTCAAGGGTCAATTTTGGGAGCTCTGTTATTTATCATATATATAAATGATATTGAAAATGTCATTGAAAATAGTGAAATTGTGCTTTATGCAGACGATACTCTGATTTTCGCGGAAGCCCAAACAGAGGATATGTGCTATGAAAAAATAAAAATAGATATGCATGTTGTTCTTTAAAATTATTATTTATTGAAACTCAAAACGATGCTTACACTTCAAAGGCTAACAAAGGAATGAAATAAAGAATGATACGCATCAGCTTATATAGAAAAATGGAACAAAGGATACATTAGATACATTCATGTTGTAAGGTTGCCATACCATTCAACACGCCCCCTCAACGTGGATGTATCTTTACATTAAATTGCTTCATATTCATTAAATTCATACAGTTATTGTGCTTAACTCTAGGTAAATTTTTCGTTAATATATCGGCCACCATTCTATCAGTCGGACAGTAATTCAAAATAATTTCATTAGATTTAACGACTTCTCTTATATGGTGATACCGTATATCAACATGCTTGCTTCTTTTGTGATAAACAGGATTAGAAGCTAACTTTTGTGCACCTTGATTGTCGATGTACAAAACTGCTGGTTTGCCATTGGAGTAGTACAATTCTCCCAGTAAACGCCGTAAATACACCGCTTCCTTCGCAGCCTCTGATGCGGCCATATACTCCGCCTCCGTACTGCTTAGTGCAATTGATTTTTGCTTTCGAGACTCCCATGACACCATACAACTACCAACAAAGAATAAAAATCCTGTATAAGACTTTCGGTCTGTGGCATCACCAGCCCAATCAGCATCTACGTAGCCTCTTATCAAAGGGTCTCCGGTAGCCTTGAAATTTATTTTGTGGTCTACCGTACCAGCTAAATATCTAAGCACATGTTTCAACGCCTGCAAGTGCTCTCGGTGTGGATCTGAATTTCGTTGGGCTAATTTGGTAATTGAATGAAGAATATCTGGCCGTGTTGTTATTGCCAGATACATCAACTCACCTACCATAGATTGATAAAGCTGTTGATCAACCTTGTCACAGTTTTCAGTACAATGCGGTTGGTATCCTGCATCCAATGGTACTGAAAGTGTTTTGCATTCACTCATTCCATACTTCTTTAGTAAATTGATTATGTATTGTCTATGGCCGAAACTTATTGGTCCTGTTTCACCACACCGGTCTATTTCTATACCTAAGAAATGATGTAATGGCCCTTTATCTGTTACATCAAATTCGCTGCATATTTGTTGCTTTATTTCCAAAACGATTTTCTTATCTGCACAGCCAATTATTATGTCATCCACATATACAGCAATCAACACTAAACATTCACCAATTGTCTTCTTGTATAGGCAGGGGTCAGCTTCAGTTGGTATAAAGTTAATTTTTCTCAAAACTGTATCTAGTTTAGTGTTCCACTCCCTTCCTGACTGCTTCAATCCGTAAATTGATTTGTTAAGCCGCAAAACTTTGTTGGGATTTTCCTTTACTTCAAAATATTGTGGTTGCTTTATGTAGATTACCTCGTGTAAATCGCCATTCAGGTAGGCTGTACTCACATCGATTTGGTGCAGGTACATTTTATACTCGACTGCTAATGCCAATAAAACTCTTAACGTCGAATATCTAATAACGGGTGAAAAGGTCTCCATATAATCAATTCCGTACCGTTGGCTGCACCCTTTTGCCACCAATCGTGCCTTATGACGTCCAACATTACCTCGTCTGTCCCTTTTTAAAGCAAACACCCATTTGCAGGGTATAGCTTTATGGCCTTCAGGCAAAGTTGTTAATGTCCAGGTATTGTTTTTCTGAAGAGACGAGTATTCTGTTTTCATCGCTTCCAGCCAAAGTTTTCTTTCATTACCTGACATTGCCTCTTCTGCAGTTTTAGGTATATTCATTTCGACCATACTATTCAACTCATGGTATTGCTTACGTGGCCTTCCAGGTTTACCATCCCTTATAATTTTTGGCCTGCCTCTTCTAGATAATTTTGGCTTATGTTCACAATCATCATCACATGGGCTGTCTTCATCGGCAGTGTCAAACACGTCTTCTCGATTTTCTTCCGCAAATAAGTTTTCTCTTGTTTTTTCTTCAACTTCTCTTCTTTCTTCTTCAATGTCTTCTCTTGTTTCTTCTTTATCGTCTTCACCCTTACAAAGTTCTATATGTTGATCTTGCTGTGGTTTTGATACATTGCTGACGTCATCACCATTCTGAACATGCATTGTTAAATAATCGTTCGCATTACATGATTCTTGAGTATCTTCTCTGTTGTTGTTATTGTTGTCGAAAATTTCTTCGTTGAACAAAACATCGCGCCTTTCAACTATGCGTTGCGTTCTCTTGTCAAACAATCTATATGCTTTCGCCACCGTTGAATATCCAACCATCATTAATTGTTTGCCTTTCGGTTCGAATTTTGACTTCTCCGTTTTATCCAATGCAACAGCAAATGAACCAAATATACGCATGTGTTTAACTGTAGGTTGTCTGCCATACCATATCTCATATGGCGTTTTAAAATCATTTGCTCTTGTTGGGCATCTATTGCGAATGTAAGCAGCTGTGTTTACAGCTTCTGCCCATAGATTCTTCGGTACGCCAGCATGATACATCATAGACCGACTCATTTCAACAAGAGTTCGGTTACAACGCTCTGCAACGCCGTTCTGTTGAGGCGTGTACGGCACCGTCAACTGACGCTGTATGCCTTCTTGTTGTAGAAAAGTTTCGAACTCTTTGTTGACATACTCTCTGCCGTTGTCTGTCCGTAATGTAACAATTTTGCGGCCAGTCTCATTTTCTACCTGCTGCTTAAATTGTTTAAATTTTTCAATCGCTTCATTTTTCGCCTTTATAAAATACACAAATATTCGCCTCGACTTGTCATCAATGAAGGTTATAAAATATTTAGCGCCACCAACTGACTGTGTTTTAAATGGTCCGCAAATGTCAGAGTGTACCAATTCCAAAAGATTCCTTGACAAGTGGTCACTCTCATTAGGAAATGGTAGTACATGTATTTTGCACATCATGCAAGTTCTACATCGTCTGTTGTCGTTGTTGATATTTACAACCTTCACGATGCCTGCTTCACATAGGTAGCTCAAACTCTTGTAGTTCAAATGCCCGAACCTATTGTGCCATAATTCATTCGTATGCGTCATGCCAAATAAAGAATTCGTTGTTCTGCCTACAACAAAAAGGTTCCCTTCTCTTTTAGCACGAAATACAATTGTACCATCTTGCCTTCTAGCTGTTGCTGTGTTCGCATCAAACTTCACTGTGATGCCTCTGTCAACGACTCTGGTAACGGAAATAAAATTGCCCTGCAACTCGGAAGAATATAGCACATCTTGAAACGTAATGTCCATATTATTTAATTTTAAAAATACGTCACCCTTTCCAGTTGCTGTTATATATTTTCTGCCTGCCAAAGCTATTCTTTCGTTGTGCTGCTCAAATCTGGTGAAAATGCTTTTATCATTGCACATGTGTGCGGTTGCGCCGCTATCAACATACCACACATTCGATTTTATTGCGCCATGTGTTTCTTTTTCTGCGCATAAAGATGTTTTGTTTGTAACCAGAGACAATGCTTGTTGTTGTTGCTTTTGCTGGTTTTTCCTTTTTTCACATTGGCTGGCAAAATGTCCCGTTTCATGACAATTAAAACATTTGCCTGTGAAGGGTTTTTTGTTGCTTTTGTTTGATTTTCTTTGTCTCTGCATTGTACGTACATTATATGCTTGTTGTTGACTGTACTCTGCCTCTTCTTCTATTTTTTCTTTTCGCCTTTCAGCTTCTTCTAGAAGTTTTTGTTTAAGAAAATTTAAACTTGGAAGATTGTCACGCGTCTCCATCGCAATAACAAAATTCTCAAAGTCTTTTGAGAGGCTGCACAAGAGCATAATGGATAGAAGCTCTTCCTGCATTTCGATACCTACTTCTGTAAATTTTTCAACTATTTCGGTGAATGTCTTCACATGCAGCATTACGTTGGTACTGTCCTTCATTTGAAGGCTCACTAAACGCTTATACAATCCGACTTTCTGTATTGGTCCCTTGGGCTGGTATGTAACTTGCAATTTTTGCCAGGCTTCGGAGGAAGTTGTAGCATTTTTAATATAGCCAAGTTGCGATGGCTTCACACTTAAAATAATCGTCGCAAGCGCCTTCTCATCCTCCGTATCCCATTTTAATGTTTCTGGCTCACCCGCTAGTGATTCCTTTTTCACCTTTCCTGATACAACGTTCCAAACACCACTGTGGATCAGTAAGCTCCTCATCTGTACTGCCCAGCTCTCATAATTAGAATCATCTAATTTTTCTATTTGAAAATTGTTCATCTTGGTGTGCACTTCAATTCTCCGTTCAATTTCACTTTTCAATTTTTCAGTTTTTATCTTACTTTTCCTTACACTTATTTTTTGGTTGCGCTGTCTGGGTCCATAACCTGTTGTTCTTTAAAATTATTATTTATTGAAACTCAAAACGATGCTTACACTTCAAAGGCTAACAAAGGAATGAAATAAAGAATGATACGCATCAGCTTATATAGAAAAATGGAACAAAGGATACATTAGATACATTCATGTTGTAAGGTTGCCATACCATTCAACAATGCATAACATAAATAAATGGCTAAAAATAAACAAACTTAAATTAAATGAAAATAAAACCAAGCTAATGGAATTAAATATGAACAGTGATAAAGAATTCAAGATTAATAATGTAATAATTGAAAAGGTAGATAAAATAAAATATCTGGGGTTTATAATAGACAAAGATTTAAAATTCAAAGAACATTCAGAATATATGTGCAAAAAAATTGGAAAAAAGATAGGTTTTTTAAAACGTATAAGAAACAAAATGTCTATTATTACTGCAATAAACATTTATAATACTACGATAAAACCACATTTCGAATACGGATCAACTATAATGTATACATGTTGCACGGATATTCAAATAAACAGATTACAAAAACTACAAAATAAAGCAATGCGGTCTATACTAAAATTCAATCGTTTTACATCAATCAAATACATGTTAGATACATTAAGATGGATGAATATAAGCCAAAGAATGGAATATAACACATTAATTTTTATAAGAAAAATGAAGATGGGAGATGCGCCAGACTAATTAAGAGAACAACTAAGTTATGTTGGAGATATTCAACCGTACAATCTACGAAATAATCATAATTTTAGATTGAAGCAGTCAAATACTGTGAATACGCAACGATCTTTATTTTACAAAGGATTTAGAAATTATAATATGCTGCCAAATTATGTAAAAAATGAAACGAACAATAATATTTTTAGAAAAATGGTAGTTGATTTGATTAAAAATGTTAATGAAATTTGAGCCTAATAAGAAAAGATGATGAATTGTAATTAAATGAAATGTAATGAAAAAGTATTTAAAATACTACTAATAAATAAATAAAATAAAAAAAAAAAAAAAATATTTAGTAAGATATTTCTTAAGGTCAACCACTTTATTTAACCCATTTGGCATTGAAGGTACCAGTTTTGTTTAGAGTTTTGCTTTTGTTTGAGGATTAGCGACTAAGTAACCGTTCTCCCCAAATCACCTCCTAAATACTCTCATGCAGTCATATCGGGACTTTGTGCAAAAGTATTAAACCTGTGGGGGCTTTAGTAGGCGAATTACATCTTCATAATAGCAGCCGTATGTTTGGGTTCGTTGAATTTATTCACAGTCAGACTTTTAAAATCCCTTTGTTTAATCCCGAGACATTTTAGTGTCTAATTAAGACAGATTTTAATAATTAAGGCTGGTTAATGTCAAACAAATGTAAGATTTTTACTTCACAGTACATTTATTAAGAAATTTATGAGAATTTAAAATAAAGCAAAAGGGACTCTTTGCACACGTGTTTGACATAAATTTAAAAAAAAAAAACCTTTTATTGTAATGAAAATTCTGTGTTTAAAAATTTTTACAAAATACTGCAGGATTTAATTAGCCGACTTAAAAAAAATAAAGAAGAATACCACCAACTAGCCTAAGCACTGTTTTCATTAAACTGCACTCGAACAGTGATAATGACGCCAAGGATGCAAAGGAAATTGTCTTCAACAAAATTTTTTAATGAACTCAAGAGTGTAGATGGCAGTCCGTAAACACTACATTGCAAATTGGGCCAATAATTAACCAACCAGCCAAACAGCCAGTCAATGGACAACAGACAAAAGCGTGCAAATTATCATTAAGACCAGACTAGAGCTAATAGAGCTGCTGCAACACCCACTATTTAAGTTTGTAGGTGGCAAGACACTTAAGAAACAAAGAAAAACAAGAATTTTTTTATCTGCTCCTCCGAAGTCCTCTTCTTTCAAACAGTATTTGGCTGCATTGTGATAACTCATCATTAATCACTGACTGCATAAACAAGTGAAATTAAAAATTTTGCTCGTTTGTAAAACAAGAAAAAGGTGTTGACACAAACTCTAGTCTAGTCTACCATCATAATTTGACAGTCTGTCGCCTGTTCGTTTTCATTTTCACCTTAAGGAGTAACTCATTATAATTTATCACCTTTTGCAGGAGTTTCTCAAGTAGTTGCACAACATTTATGAGTTGTATTTAATGACTGCCGTAACGTTTTTCGACCGAAGACAGTCCTCACAACAACAAAACTCATTAAAAAGTTAATAAAATTTACCCGTTTTCGTTATTTCATTTATTTCCACAGTTTCTGTTTCTTATTTTATACGGCGAATAAAGTTTTTTAATTGCAATTTGTTGGAAATTTACGATGAGTTTTGTTTTAAACTCTGCAACACATTTCAACAAAGCGAATTAAAAAAAAGAACATCCAAAAAAGTCAGAGTCAGTAACAGTTGACTGTTTATTAGTCTACAGCATAAATGAGTGAGTGGTTGCAGATGTATTGCTTTTAATTGAATTATTTTAATCCATGATGAATTGCGTCTTGAGTTCTTCGTACGACCCAATTACTCCAACCTACAAAGGAAAAATATTGTTCTATATATGAACTTTTGTCAAAAGGTCTTCGCAAATGGTGTATAGCCTAGGAAAATTTTGAATTTTTATTCAAAGAAACATTGACTTTGTGCTGCTAATCATAATCTTCTCTAAAGTATTCGCTGGTCATTTTTGGTAATTGCGTGATTCACGACTATCGCAATGCCGTTTACATGAATAATTTTTGTAATAGTGGCTCAACGATATACATAGTTCTTGGAAAAGATTGTACAGATTCTTTCAACACAAATTTTGAACTGAAATTTATTACATTTTATTAACGTACATGTGGGAGAAACAGAGCTGGTTAGACTGTACAAGATAGGTACTTACCAAGAAAGTAAAGTATCCAGGGGTTGTTCTGGACCACAAACTCTCATGAAGTAATGAAATATATAAAAGGGTAAAGGGTCGATCATAGTGCTTTATACCACTAAAGTAGCCGTGGTTAAAATTTAGGGGCTTAGATCCGTGCTGAAATAGACCTTACCTTAAGTAGCTCTTATATGGGTTCCAGTAAATATGCATCTTATGGCCATCCACGGCGATTATTTAAAGGCTGATAGTCTAGAGATTTTATCAAATGGATTCTGTACGAGTTGTAAGCCTGAGGAGAAGATAGATACCTCTTGCACTGAACCCTGATTTTGCCATGAAGACGCAGAGTTTCTCAACATCTCAATTTCTGTTATCCATGACTGAACTCTCCAATATAATGATCTCCAAGATTACCAAGATTTATTCTGGAATCGAGTTGGTTTACTATAATGAATGTTTGATTCCCGATTTGTTTATTAATAGTGGTACCACAATTGGCCTAAAAATGCAGGGCTAAGTGCGACCTTACCTTAAAGGGTCTACCATCAATATATAATATGTGGCAAGTGCTTTTCGTGCAGTTGTAGACTGAGTTGTAGACTGAGTTCCACAAGAATCTGCTGTTAACCTCTTAACGGCTCTGGAAGGCTTTCGCCAGTGTAAGTCATGTGTTGATCATGCCAACAGCTTAAAGATCGCAGTCGAATAATCTGTTCTATGAATGTCCTCTTTTTATCATTTTATTATCGACTTCGTATACATGTGTTATATGTAGAACGCTCCATAGAAATAACACCACAGAGTTAAAGAAATGACTACGAAAAAAACTGTTCACGTCAATATATGACAACGAAATTGCGATGGCAATAAATTGCGGAGAGCAAGAAGAATAGCAATATTGCCAATCGGTCATTGGAGTGAAATCCACAGAGATAACGTCGCTGAGGTCTCACTGCTCATACTTGCATAAAAGCTAACGAAATGCAAAAAAGCTGGACGAAACTTAAAGTAGTTGCATGCAATAATGAGTGAATGAAATACGCTTTTTGTGACCCTATGTTCTTGTAGAAAAATATTGATGAGCGCCTATAAGGCAGTGACCAGTGACCATCCAAACCACCATGCACATGCCGCTCGCGATACTATCGGTAGTAAACGTTGATAAATGCTTTAGTAGTCGCCGTAGTCTAGCAGGTTGTGTGTTGGCTTATTAGGCGTAATGCCACGGTTCAAACCCTAGGTCAGACATCTCCAAAAAAAGGAAAAAAAAAAATATTTTTTCGGTGACTTCCTTTCAGCAGTCTTCTGGTAAGAACTCTGTGAGTAAATAAAAATTGCCATGAGAAATTTGTTGTTCGGAATCGACCTTAAACTACAGGTCTCGGCACTCATGGATAAAATTAGCACACACAAGATGAGTGCTGGTTTCTTGGATTTTTCGAAATCATAAAAATTAAATTACTTGCCGACTTTTTCTCTTTCTTTTAATACCTCAGGATGCTTTAAACATTCCCTTGTAAATTTGTACTCGAACACATGCATCCACAGTTTTTCATTCTTATGTTTTAGTTTTCATGCTTAAATTCTCATAAATTTCTTAATAAATGGTTTGGAACGCCAAACATGGCAATCAAAATTTTTTGAAAATTTTCACCCGACATTAATTATTAACGAAATCGTTTTCTAATTAAGAAAAATGTATGACACGGCCACCATCATCGTAAGCATCAAAAGGAAGAAAAAAAAAAAACTGACGAATTCAAGTTCAATATTAATTTCTTGTGTCTTTTGAGTTGAGAAAACATGAAATACGTTTTGGAATGAAATGAAAACCTAAAGAAGACAAGACAAGTAAGGGAGATGGTGTGTCATGCACATGCTTGGAAATTGTGTGTTTTTGGCTGCATGCCAGACTGCAGGTGATGCTGCTGGCTTCTTAAGTTGTGGCAAAGAGAACATGGAGCATATGCCACTATTGCTGCTTCTGCTGTACGCCGAAAATGTTTTTAATAAATTCGTTTACCATAAATTACAAGTAATTATGGGCGTCAAAGAAATGTCAAATATCAAACGTTTCCAGAAAAAAAAAATACCAAATCATGTATGTTGTTGACTCCCCCCTTGCTCCACATATTGTTTTCGATTTCCGCAAACTTATTACAATGAAAGTGTGTTCAAAGAGATTTTCAATTAAACTTCTCTATTGTTTTCACACTTTTAATTTCCTGTCATCTATCAGTATTTGTTTGTACTTAAACTTAATAAATTCCCCTCCTCTCTAACCACTCCTCATTTCATCTTCAAATAACCCCAAACCCCCTAGTATGAGTGTACCACAGAAAATACTTTGTCATCCCAGTTACAATATGCAATCACTACCTATGCGTTGAGTATTTTCTATGCACATATGTATGCATGTCCGTCCGCACGTGTTAATGACAAGTTTAACCTTTAAGCAACTGTATTCAACACTTTTTCATTGTCGTAAGACCCCAAAAATTCTCTCTTCATATTAAATTCTCTTTTCTCTTCATTTCTCTTAGAAATTTCACTTTTATTAACGAAAAAAAAAGTCCATTTATAACCTCTCCCTTCCTTCTTGTTGTTCTTTACGACAAAGACTGTGAATGTTTGAGAGTTCATGTGAGTGCATTTGTATTTGGGGATACGTGTCAGTTTTATTACACCCTGGGGACATAATTCCACAGATGTGTGTGCCACAAAAGAAGCGAAAGTCAATATGAATGCAAACACCTTTTAGTTTTTTGGAAACAAAAAGAAGAAAAATTTTCTCTTTTTTTAATTAAATTCATACATGATAGCATTTTTATATGCATTGCAGCAGTTTATTTTAAAAATTTAAAAATGAGAAAATTACACTCAAGTTTTTATAAATTTTGGAATAGAATTTATTGAAGACATTGTTTTAAAATTGAAAGATGCATTGCAATTATATGGTATGGGCATAAATAATCCATAGTTTCTGGAATAAATTGCTGTAGTAATCTATATCTTGTGTTATATATCAGGTCTTTCTATCTTTAAATTTAAATAAAATAAAATGTGTGCGTGAGTTATCAGCGAAATGTTGTATTCGTTTGAAAGAATTCTTCATGCTATTATGTGTGGAATGCAACATCGCTCAAACGTTCGCCACGGCTTCTCTGGGTGGTGAAATGCCCAATTTTTAATGACATACTTACATAATTGGTCATTACAACCCTTCAGTCAGGATTACGACCTAGCTTCTCACACCACTTATGTTGTGTGCTTTAATTTTATACATGAGTGGCGGGACATATAGTTTAAAGTCGACTCCGAACGACAGATTTTTGGTAAACATTTCATGGCAGGTTTATTTACTCTCAGAGTTTTTGCCAGAAATCTTCTGAGAGGAAGTCGCCGAAGAAATAATTTTTTCATATTTTCGTTTCGATGTCTGACCTAGGGTTTGAACAGTGGCCTTACGTCTAATAAGCCTACACACTACCTACTAGCCTACGGCGACTTTTTATGTCTCTGGAGTAATGAGTCTGGAGAAAAAAATCAGGCTCAATTTGGCCGTTACTTTGGTTTAAAGGACCGCAGTGGCTTATTCGCATACACGTGCGGCGTAAAATAACGCCACAAAAAGTCCGACGAGATTGAAAATATACAATATTTCAATGGCCAGTTTACCTCACAGCATTTTTGACCGAGCAGAATATCTAATGTGGCATCAGCTGTGGTATATCTAGTGCCGTCCTGTTGAAACCACATCCCGTTGGTGTCAATATAATTTAAGTCAGGCCAAACAATTTTAATAATCGACCTATAGTGCTCGCCAACGACCTTCCCAAACAAATATGGACCGATGGCGCCACCAGCCTAAAATTTACACCAAACAGTGACTTTTTCGGGATGCACTGAATTCTTTTGGATCTCATATGGATTGGTATCGCTCGAAATTCAACAATTATGTTTATTTACGTATCCATTCAAACAGAAGACTCATCGCTGAAGATGATTTTTCTATGAAAATTAGTGTCCGGACTATTTACTGAACCAATAAACTCGAATGTATCCCGCACGTTGTGAGTAGTCTTCTCGGCAGGACAATAATAGTAAAAGCTCGCTGTACGTTTCGAAGAGATTTTGCAAAACAGACTGAATAAATGGCAAATAACTTGACAGCTGGAGCCTCAACAAGTTGGCCGTTACTAACCATTTAAGTTCGGCAGTCCCTGTTGGAAGACCCGATAGATATGTACAATTAAGTTATGCTAGAGGAAGATAAAATATATGGTTTTACGAATTTGTGGTACCTTATCGAAATGACTTCGTGGAAGGACGATCCAACCGAAGCTAGGGAGCTTGTTCATTACCATCAGTCATTATCATTGTTGCGCCATAACTGCTTATTTCTCTTATTATATTTATATTTATTTTGTTATATATATTTTATTTATTTTCATTAAATTAAATGTATTTTGTACTTAAATTAAATAATGGAATATTTTGAATTGTATTAAATAATACTTATAAATAATAATGAAATTGTCAATATTATAATTAGTACCGCCCTAATATTAAGTTAACTTTAAGTTCATTGAACATATAATAAGTAGGTAAATCTTAATAACGAAGTTGCTGAATAGCATTACACAGTTAGGATTAAGTATATAGAATATGTTAGGATTAAGGGAAAAGTGAAATAATAAATCAGTTGAATATCATAAACCAACGTGCACGGTTCTTTTAATTCGGTTAAAGTTTGGTCTTCGCGGTCATTGTTTTTAAAGTGTCCAACAATAAATAATTAAATTATAATTTGTTTAATTTAATTAATTCCTTAAAAAACATTAAGGAAAAACATTTTGGCGCCCGAGCAGGGACATAAATAGTGATCGTTTGTAAAAAGACCAAACTCACGGATAAATTTTTATAAGTTGTTTAAAAATGTTATTCGCGTGTGTAATAAGTTTCATAAATTAATTAAAACTTAATAATTAAAGTGAGATCTTATAAGTTAATTAAGATCTCCCGAAATAAAAACAAAAGAGAAAGATATACATAAATACAATATAAAACATAAAATCTTATAAGTTAAGATTTATAAAAATAAACATAAATATACATATTAGCAAAAAAATAAGAATAAGAAACAATAAAATAAATAAAACAAAAAATAATAATAATACTCGCAACAGCAATACAAGAATAACAACCAATAATACAAAATACATAAAAACAAAGTAACAATATACATACATATTGGTTAGTGTCGTGAGAACATACGAAAAATACAGTGGAACAAAAAATTACATGTACAGTGAAATATCACAACATTAAGAATACATCATACTACACAAGCAAAAACATCACGTCGTTGGACGACTCCAAATCCTACAACTCCAGGAAAGGAATTTTACACAGATGCCTTGTTGTTACTGCATCCTGTACCGGTCGGACAAAAATAAGGGAAGTATTTCAGACTCTCAAGAGGAAAAGTGTAAAATATATTTGTGTTTCTCTTTCCTTAATTTTGTAATTTATTCAAAATTAAGAGATTTTTTGTAAATTAATCAAAAAATTGCTAATCGCTTTAAAATCCTTTTAAAGCAGAACACAATAATAATATATTTTACATTTTAAATTTTTCGAGACATTATACATATTTATTATTTCATATATTTATAATATTTCCCTAAATATTATTTATAAAATTATAAAAAAAAACCCACCCTTAAAAGTGCCTAAGAAATTTGAACTTGATTTGTTTGAAGCAATAAAAAAAAATAATTATTTATTTTTTTTCTTGTTTTACCACTTTTCAAGTTTCTTTATTGAATCAAAGATTATGACTAAATTTAATTACAAATGTTTTTCTTAACGTAACTTATGTTTTCCTATTCTATTCCAACAAATTCCTTTAACTTGTTGATCATGCAATTAGTGTAATAAACAGATCGCATTTCATGTCTGGGAGACAGGAAATGCAGCGTAAATAAAAATTATGTTTTTTATTATTTAAATTTTGTTTTTGAAAATAACAGATTAGGTTGCACTTTTTGACTGTGTGACAGAAAGTGCAAACCAAAGTTAAAATTTTGGAATAACAAGTTTCATTTTATGAAACGTGTTTAAAAAGTTTTAAAAGAATTTAATGGAATTCACAACAATGGGAATGAAATAGGAATATGTTATTTATTATATAATTACTTTATTAGGGGTGTACATAACTCCCCCACCGTTAGAATGAGGCTCCGACGAGTTAATTATATATGTTTTGTTTCTTGTTTTAATATAAATTACAATCATAATGGAAAACAATATAATGGTGAGGCTTAAGTTACTAGTGGTATTAATTAACGTGTTTTTTGTAATTTTACGATTTACAAAATTTAGCGTGTCATTAAATTCTATATTTTTAATATTTAAATTAGGGTAAGACACATTGTTTTCATTAATTTTCAAAATAAAATTTTCTAGAACATACATTTCTTTTATGTTTATTTTATAATTTTCATATGTTCTTATTTTAGTTTTCACAATACAATTTTCAAATTTGAGTAAATATGTACTTATATTTCTAAAATTGAAGGAATGTTTACAATTGGTAGTAAATTTGTCTTTAGAGTTTTTGAAAATAATTAGTCCGGGGTAAATTTCCCTTTCTTCCTGATATGTTCTAATGTCCATTGCACATTTCGGTTCTAAGTTTTTTACTATGTTCGTGAGACATTCGTCATTTATTTTTATAAGTTTATCGTATTCTATAGTGTCGGCTTGGTATACTTCATCCCCGTGGATCAGGACCGTATTGTCTTTTAGGATTAGTGATCTGTTCTGTTTGTCGGGTAGAGGTTCGAAAACAATCTTCGAGAACGTGTCATTTAAGAATCTTGGGATCTTTAGTGTTAGAATTACTAGGTTGTCCCTGTATGATAGCGACACCTTAGTATGGAGATATGATTCTAATTTGTTAATATGTCTGAATTCTTCTGTCGTCAAAACATCTGATGGAATTACTCCCAATTTGGTATTAAAAATTACATGTCCGATTTCATTTACATGGTCTGTTAATAGGTTTACGTCGTTGTTGATCTGGAAGATATTTTCTAAAAATATAGTTTCATCCTCCAAGTTAAGAATCCTATTTGCTAATTCTGTCTTGAATTTATTTATGTATTTCTGAACGGTTTTCTGCTGTACGTTTATGTGCGCTGTAATGTTGGATATTTTTGTTGATATGGAATTACTTAAAAAAGTTAGCTCGTCTATTGCTATCAAGGTTTGGCCATTATTTTTCTCTAACGTCTGGATTTTATTCAGTATTTTCGTCTCATCGTCACTGTCCATAGTCCCTGCTACGTATTTTAATCCTTTGCCTATTACATTTACTAATCCTCTCCTTTGTCGAAATTTCGGTACTAAATTTTTGATTTTTGTTTTACATAGGTCCATACTTTTCTTTATGCTATCTAGCAATGGCGTAACGTTCGTATAAGTGTCCGTTAACTTATGGATGTTCTCTTCTAAAAGGTCGGCTGTCTCTAAATATTGTGTTGTGTTAATGATATGTATTATTGTTGAGTAACTGTCAACAATCTCCACGTCTTTAAGTTTGATTGGGAGATACCCGTGGTTGTCTGATAGGTCTTCCATTTCTAAAGTTTGTGCCATTATGGCAGTAAGTATGGTCATTAACAGTAGCAAAGTTGAAATCATCTGAAAACAGAAAAGACATCAAAGATTAAGTTGTTTCCTGTAATGAAGAGTATTTCTTCTTCACTGCGTCCCCAAGACCAAACAAGAAGCATTAAAAAGTGAATTAAAGATGGAGGAAGAAAATTAGTTTAGATTTTGGAATTTTTTCTTCCTCTTTATGTGGGATTTATAATATTTGTGACCTCGGCTAGTCTCTACGTGGTCATTATCTAATTGAGAAACGGTTACTTTCCGGAACTTAGAATGATTCTTTCCTCCTCTTTCGTCCTTCAGATAAATTGGCCCTGTTTGAATTTCTACTTCTTCCCTATTCCTGTTAAGTTTTTCTACGGCTTTTTCTATTAACCCAACCATTTTCTCTCTAATTTTAGGATATTCTTCTCTACTTATCGTACCATTCCGGAAATCTATAGGTTTCCTACCAGTAGTAGAATGTATAGTATTATTATAGTATTTGACGCATCTAAATATCTTTTCTTCCACGGTATCTATATCCATTTGGGCGTCATGTTTCAAAATTCTTATATGTTCATTCAGAGTGTTGTGGAATCTCTCTATATCTGCGTTGGAGGTGTGATTGTTATTTGATGTAAAGTGTACTTCTATTTCTTGCTCACGCAAGTATTCTAGGAGCGGTAATGCTTTGAAACCCAGTTCGTTATCAATAACGAGTTTTTTGATATTTCCAACGGATGATAAATATTGTGCTAAGGCTATCTTAAATTCAATCCAAGACCTGTTATTTATTTTAATTGCTTGCGCATACTTTGAAAACTTATCGATGAAGGTTAAAAATAGCCTTCTTTCTAGACTGTAGTATACATCTGCGTGTACTATTTCGCCTGGATTTTCCGGGGTTTCTGTTATTTTAAATTTTTGTTTTATTGGCTTTCGTTCGTATTTTTCTTTATTGCATATGTCACAATTATTTATAAACTGTGTTATGCGTAATTTCAATTTTGGGTGATAAATTTCGGATTTAAGCTCCGCAAAATTCTCATTAATTCCCCGATGGTTGTTTTTGAAATGTTCCTTTTCTATTTTTTCTGTAAGTTCGTTTTCGTCTACGATGTCCTTAAGGAATATCCTACATCTTATAATTTTAAACTGTTCGTTGCCTCCAAAATATTTGTTAACAACTTCTCGTAGTTTCTCAAAAACATCATCCTCGTCAATGTAAACTGCATTCGTTTTTCCTGGATTAAAATGATTTTTAATTAGAGTTTTCAAAGTTTCCTCATCAAAATTCTTTGCAGATATTGTTTTCCTTTTATTTTTGAATATTTGTTCTGTTTTTATCTTGAGTGAACCTGATGCAATTTTCTGCAGTATAATTTGTCTGCGATAAAAATTTAATGGATTGCTAGTTTCAGAAATTACCGAATTTTCTGGCTCATTTACACTTTCGTTAATGAATATTTTTGCTCTTGATAGTGCGTCAGCATTGCCATTTTGGACTCCTTTTTTATATTTGATTTCGTAGTCATATTCCTGTAATCTTAATCTCCATCTAACTAATTTCGAGTTAGGTTCTTTAATTGAAAATAGCCAGGCTAGTGGCCTATGATCAGTTTCTATTAAAAATCTTCTGCCAAAAAGATATGGCCTTAGATGTTGTGTTGCCCAAACTATTGCAAGTAGTTCTTTTTCTATAGTGCTGTAGTTTTGTTCATGGTCATTTAGTGTGCGGCTGGCATAACAGATAGGATGACCGTCCTGTGATAAAACTGCTCCAATCGCAAAATTACTTGCATCTGTTTGCAATGTGAACTTCTTATTAAAGTCAGGATATGCAAGGACTGGAGAATTTATCAGTAATCTTTTTAAAGTTTCGAAGCTTTCTTTATATTCGGGATCGTTGAGGTCGATTTTAGTGTCCTTTTTTAAATACCTAGTCATTGGTCTGGCGATCCTAGAGTAATCCTTGATGAATTTTCTATAAAATCCAGCTAAGCCGAGAAATTGCTTTATTTCCTTTGGCGTAGTTGGTAGTGGAAATTTCTGTACGCATATTATTTTATCCGGATTAGGTTTAATACCTTTTTCAGTCACAATATGTCCCAAAAAATTAGTTTCTTTCTTCAAAAACTCGCTTTTGTCAAGCTGAATTTTAAGATTGACCTCTTTCAACCGTTGAAATATTTTAGTGAGGGATTCTAGATGTTCCTGTAGTGAAGTAGAAAATATGATAATATCATCTAAATACACTAGACAAATTTTATTTATGAAATCCCCCAAAACGTTGTTCATTAATCGTTGAAAAGTAGCGGGTGCCGTTTTTAGCCCAAATGGCATACGAAGGAACTCGTAGTGGCCACCTTCCACGCTGAATGCGGTCTTGGGTATATCCTTTTCGTGGATTTCGATTTGATGGAATCCTTTTGCCAAATCCAATGTTGTAAAGTATTGGCATCGTCCCAATTTTTCCAATATTTCATCAATATTAGGAATGGGGTATTTATCATCTATCGTCACTTCATTGAGCTTCCTGTAGTCGATTACAAGTCTTCATTTTTTCCTACCGCTGGCATCCAGTTTTTTGGGCACTATCCAAACTGGTGCTGAATAAGGGGAATGGCTATTTCTTATAATTTTCTTGTCCAGCATTTCCTTTATTTGTTTCCGAACTTCCTCCTTATGAACATAAGGATATCTGTAAGTTTTCGTTGAAATTGGAATATTGTTGGTTGTTCTTATTTCATGTTTTATAGCATTAGTGAATGAAAGGTCACTTTGTTCCGTATAGAAAGTACTCTTGTATTTTCTAACAATCGGCAGGAGTTTCTCTTTTTCCTCTTCATTAAGATGAGACATTCGTATTTGATCCATTATTGGCTGATTCGATTTCTCCTTATCGATTTCAAGTGTATAGAAATTATCTGCTGTAATTTCCGTAGTCGATGGTGCATCCAAATTAAGTGGTTTTCGTAAATTTCCATTTACTTGTACTAAGGCATTTATTTTGTAGTTTTCTGCAAAATAAACTCCTTCTAATATTTCGATGTTCCCATTGTTTATCGATGTTTGGGGATTATATACTAATCCTTCTTTCTGAACGACTGGTAGTACGATTTCGTGTATGCCAATTTTTTCGAAACAGTATTCTGTTTCATCTAAATCATCTAAATATTGAAGTGGAATTTTGATTTCCCCAATGAGCAATGTATCATTGCCCAGGTTAATCGTAGCTTTTAATTTCTTTAGAATGTTGTTCCCTATCAATCCGTCATATTTGTCATGAAATTTACATATTAAAAATTCTATTTTTTCGTCCCGAAATTCACCGAATTCACTGAAAATTGGAACGGATACTTTTTCTTTTATTTGTATGTTATGTATAAGGGTCTTAAGATTTATAGCTTCGCAGGGTATTTGCCATTTTGGGTGACATATACCTGGATTGATTATGGAGTTTGATGCTCCGGTATCAATTATAAATTTTAAATGTCCCAATTTTGTCTTAATGGTTATATATGGAAGTTTTCCGTTGAGGCTACTGGCTGAAAATTTTCAGCTGTATTTACTTCCATTGGTTCAGGGTATCTTTGCTGTGGCTGATTATTCAGAGCGGAATTATAATTTTGTTGATAATTCCTATGACCACGATCATAATTCGCTCCGTTCGTCCAATTCCTTTGGTTGCCATTAGGGTGGCTATTCCAATGTTCCTGATAGTTGTCAGTATTGTATTTTCGATATTCCCTAGGGTTATTATACCGTTTATTACCGAAATTTTGTTTGTTTTGTTGTCTGTTATTTTGCCCTTTGTCCTTGGGTGTCTTGTGAGATTTCATCCGATAACCGTCTTTTCCCATTTTGTCGTATCCACTTTCGAATAGGATGTCCATTGCGGACTCTAACGTGTCGGGATTCCTACATGCCAATATTGTACGCATTGGTTCTGGTATTTTATTTTTGAAAATATGGAGAGCGGACCTCTGGTTGTTTAGGGCAATCTGATTCAATCCTGCTCCTTCTCCCATAATCATAGCTGCTTTATTATTTAAACGTCTAAGTCTATACTTAATATCGTTATAAAATTCGAGTGTAGTGGTAGAAAAAGTTACAGACCTAAGGTCATCGAATAACTCCTCACTACTCTTTCTTTCGCCAAAGTTATTTACTAGGACTGACTTAATTTCCTGCCATGAACGAGCCTGTGTATTAATTTCGATAGTTTCCTTGGCTTTTCCCACTAACCGACTTTTTATTATGTCTGAGAAAACTAATTGCGAGATTTCGTCATATGTCACTAGAATTGGGTGTATCCTGTCTATTAATTTAGTAAAAGTGTTCAGGTCGTTTTTACTACCATTGTATACAGGGAGATTATTCAAATATTTAACAGGGTCTAATTGTATTTGTTGATTTGCCATTTTTATTTATTTCTAATTTTATAACTATTAGTGAATTACAGGTTGATTTTATAGTAAAAATATAATGTTATATTTAATATAGAATTTTGTTCTTAAGTAATATTTTAATAATTGCTCTTAAATAATTGTTTAAATAATATTCATATTCAATACAACAGTACATTAAGTTTTGCTGCTTATTTTAGTACTATTGTTCCAGTAATATTTATATTTAATAAAATAATATATAAGGATTTGCGGCTTACTTTGATGTTGCAAGTAGTAACGGATGCGGATAAAGGTGGGTGTTGCTGTTGTTGCTGATGATGAGTCCGATGATGATCAAGGCAATGGTGACAATGATGATATCGTTGGTTGTGAAGAATTTGTGTACTTAATGGGTTTCGAAGGATATTATATCGTAGTAGTCGATAGCAGTTCTATTTTAAGGCAGTTAAATTTCACAATGGGGGCAGCGTTATTATCCTTTTTATTTTTCAAGTACTCACAATATTTAATAATAATTTATAAAAGTTAATGTGTTTTTTTTTCTCTTCTTTTCTTTGGATTTTCTTTGAATTTCTTTTCCAGTACAAATAACAGGGTTTGTATTTTTTTTCACAATTATTTCTCTTTGAATTTGTTTTCTTTTAATTTATTGTTTCAATAAACTCATTGGGCTATGTTTTGTTCTTTTCTTTATATACACAAAGTTATTGCACAATAGAATACGAATCTTTTTATTTATTAAGTTTTTCACTTTTGCTGTTTTTTTGTGTTTTTTTTTATAATTTTTAAAGTTTAACAATTTTATTTATTTAATTTTTTTTTATTAACTATTTTTTTTACTTTCACTTTTTATTATTTTTATAAGTTTTATTTTTTTTATTAAGACGCGATAATTTTATTTTACATAACACACTTTCTTCTTCTTTTTTTTTTAAATTAGGATAATATATTTTTAATGTAAGTATAATTTTTTAATTAATTTATTTATTTTATTTATTTGTTTTTATTCACGAAATTTTGTTGGGTATTTAACCATTTGAATTCACTATTATTTTTTTTGTGTCCCAAGGATTATTCCTTGATCCTTTAAAAAAAAATTTCACTGTTACACTATTATTTTTTGTGTCCCAAGGATTATTCCTTGATCCTTTAAAAAAAAAAAAAAAAAAAAATTTCACTGTTACACTATTATTTTTTTTTTCGGAATACCAAGGATTATTCCTTGATCTTTTTCCTTACAAAAAAAAAATTTCACAGTTACACTATTGTGTTTTTTTTTTATAATATTTTATTTAGGGATTAGAGGATTATTCACTCCATCCCATCCTCGTCGCCAAATTTGAACTTGATTTGTTTGAAGCAATAAAAAAAAAATAATTATTTATTTTTTTTCTTGTTTTACCACTTTTCAAGTTTCTTTATTGAATCAAAGATTATGACTAAATTTAATTACAAATGTTTTTCTTAACGTAACTTATGTTTTCCTATTCTATTCCAACAAATTCCTTTAACTTGTTGATCATGCAATTAGTGTAATAAACAGATCGCATTTCATGTCTGGGAGACAGGAAATGCAGCGTAAATAAAAATTATGTTTTTTATTATTTAAATTTTGTTTTTGAAAATAACAGATTAGGTTGCACTTTTTGACTGTGTGACAGAAAGTGCAAACCAAAGTTAAAATTTTGGAATAACAAGTTTCATTTTATGAAACGTGTTTAAAAAGTTTTAAAAGAATTTAATGGAATTCACAACAATGGGAATGAAATAGGAATATGTTATTTATTATATAATTACTTTATTAGGGGTGTACATAACTCCTAAGATCGCGAGTGTTAATATCGTTAATTTAATACGTATTTACACTAACAACTCGCTTGTGTTATTTGCGAGAGAACATTCAGCATACCATTTGTGTTGCTTTTGTTTATTTTTCTTTTATTTATTTTTCGTACTTTCGTTTCGATCAGTGTTTCGTTCCACGCGTTCCTATACTGCTTGTATATACATAAGTTACATATTACAGCTGTGTACAGTGTGACAGTTCACACTAGTAACAAAAATTAAGTCAAATAAAATTTCAATAAAATTGTTCACACAAATTTCAAATTCGAATAATTTTTCGATTATTGTTATTTATAATAATATAGTGTGTGTGTTCATATTGAAATTTGATTTTTGTTTTATTATAAAAAAAATCGATAATTTAACGATTTTACTCGGTAAATTGCTTTTAATACCGAAGGCTGTATCCAAAGCGGTTATAGTTTTCCTGAGATCAAGTAAGTTATTCTTGACTCAATTAACGCCACGTATAAATTGGAATCGGAAATTTTGGATATTGCGTATCCGAAGAATATTAATTGAATTCTATTGTCCAAAACAAGTGAATATTGATAAATTCAAACATAATTCGACCAATAATTTACTTTGGTCAATTTTCTATTCTTGTTTTGAGGAATTTCTACACAAATTAAAATCACAATGACTACAAGGGGCTCTAAACGCCAAGATTCTCCTTCCCGAGTGGAAAACTTGGAGAAATTACTCGCTAAAAAAGCGAAGGTCATTAAGAATATCGACAGAAATTCGACAGTCCATTGTGGATAGGACTATTTCTTTTAATCCAATTGAGCTCGAATGTCGATTGGATATTTTGAAAACATATATTGACCAAGCAATGAAGCTCCAGTCAGAAGTGGATAATTTGGATCCCGATAATGACGATAGAGCCGAGCTTGAAGATCTTTGTGTGACCACGAAAAGTTTGTTTATGAGTCTGCTGGCCAAGTATAGGCCATCGAACGTGCCTGAAACTTCATTCAGCGTACAAGCGCACCAGTCAAGACTCCCAAATATGAAGCTCCCTAAATTCAGCGGAAAATATTCTGATTATAAGAATTTCATGAGTTTATTTGAGAACTTGGTCCACAATGATCCGACATTAACGGATATTGAAAAATTCAACCATTTAATCTCATGCTTGTCCGAATCGGCCTTGGGTACAGTGAAGGCCTTTCAGATCTCCGAGAAGAATTACCCCAAAGCATTGGCAAGCTTGAAAAAAGTTTATGATAATGAATGCTTGATATTTTTTGACAATATTGCAAAACTTTTTGATTTGCCCGATATTGTCAAGCCTTCAGCTGTTGCTTTGCGTAGCATGATTGATACGGTTTCTGCCATTTACGATTCATTGCTATCAATTGGTGATGACAAGAAAATAACTAATGCAATATTAATACATTTAGTGATGTCAAAAGTGGACCCAATCACCAAATCAAAGTGGGAAGAACAGCTTGATTTCGAGAAGCTCCCATTGTGGTCAGATTGCGAATCCGCCTTGAATAGACGTTACCAACATATTTCTGCTGACGAGTATTCTAGTTCAAGGCCGAGGGTTAATAAACCTAGGAATGAACACTTCAATTTTAGAATCAGTCGGACATCATTAAATTGTACCAAATCGAAACAATCTGCTGATAGTTGCCTATTTTGCAAATCGACGCAACATATGATTAGTAATTGCCCTTCTTTCACTACTGAGCCTATAGCCAAACGATTTGATTTCATAAAATCCGTGCCAGCATGTATAAACTGTCTGAAAAAAGGACATTCAGTCGCCAGATGTTCATCTTCTAAGTGTCGGTTATGTAATGGTGCACATAACACATTACTTCACCGATGTACTACAAGTTCTAATGATTCATCGATAAACTACTCTGAACAGCCTTCGACTTCTCACGCTTCTGTGAACTATTCGGCGTCAGATGAACGCATAATTCTAGCGACGGCTGTGGTAAGAGTAAGAAGTAGTTCTGGCCAACTGATACCAGCCAGAGCTCTTTTAGATTCCGGTTCTCAACCTAGTTTGATAACCGAGGAACTAGCGCAACTGCTACGTTTGGAAAAAGAAGGAGGCACATTAAATTTAAATGGCATTGGTGAAACAAATTCGTTATCCAAGTCTCGCGTCAATTTAACGGTTACTTCGAGTGTCAACTCTACCCAATTTACTTCAAAGTTTTGGGTATTAAAATCAATAACAAACTTTCAACCTGATCGTAGGGTCAACATAGCTAGTTTGAATATCCCGTCAAACGTGGAATTAGCTGACCCTTACTTCTATGAGCCGCAAGGAATTGATTTGTTAATTGGCGCAGGTCCTTTCTTCGACTTAATGTGTGCTGGCCAAATCAAATTGGGCCCGTGTCTTCCAGTTCTTCAAAAAACTTCTCTTGGTTGGATTGTTACTGGAAGATACAATCATTCAAAGGACTCTTGTAACACTAAAGTATTTCATATAAATCCTTCGATCGAAGACGAGGAGTATAAAAAATGTGAGAACGAGTTCAAGACTACAGTGCGACGTCTTGCGTCGGGAAGATTTGGGGTTTCTTTACCTTTTAAGTCTGATCCTAAATTATTAGGATTTTCGTTTGAAACTGCCAAGGGACAATTTCTCTCTTTGGCTATCCAGAAATCTAGTTTTTCTGAGGAGATTTCTAAATTGCAGAAATCTCTGATCTTACCTTCGAATATACGGAGACTTACTCAGTTCTTTCATACATTTTCACTTTTAAGGGTAGGTGGGAGATTGCTTAGTGCAAATTTGCCATTCGATGCAAAATTCCCACTTTTATTACCGAAGCAAAATGCCTTCGCGTGTTTCACATCTAATGCGGTGTATTTAGAGTTATTGCCTAATTTATCCACTAATCCCTTTCTTTTATCGTTTAAAAGGTCTGCTGCAAGAAGAGGTTTTCCCAGAGAGGTGTATTGCGGCAACGCGACGAACTTCGTCGGAGCTAACAGAGTATTCATGAAGCTTCTACAAGCGTTCAACACGAAATTAAATGTATTTTGTACTTAAATTAAATAATGGAATATTTTGAATTGTATTAAATAATACTTATAAATAATAATGAAATTGTCAATATTATAATTAGTACCGCCCTAATATTAAGTTAACTTTAAGTTCATTGAACATATAATAAGTAGGTAAATCTTAATAACGAAGTTGCTGAATAGCATTACACAGTTAGGATTAAGTATATAGAATATGTTAGGATTAAGGGTAAAGTGAAATAATAAATCAGTTGAATATCATAAACCAACGTGCACGGTTCTTTTAATTCGGTTAAAGTTTGGTCTTCGCGGTCATTGTTTTTAAAGTGTCCAACAATAAATAATTAAATTATAATTTGTTTAATTTAATTAATTCCTTAAAAAACATTAAGGAAAAACAATCATCTAGTGATGTTGAATTTATTATGGGGCAACTGCTTATGCGTATGACTTGTTTTTTACAAGACGGGATGCAACCAACTCCATAGAATATGGTGGTGGTACTTTTCACCTTCTCGTCCATTACGGCTGTATGGGACGGCTGCTGGACTAAAAAATTATATCCATATATTGGGACTTATTTTTGATAGGACGCCTTCCTGGAACTCGAATATATAAGAACGTAACATAACAAAATAAGTCTCCATTGCCCCTTTCTCAACATACTTATGCTTGGTTTGTGTAAATCACTTGGCAGTACAATTAACTGCAATCTGATACGGCGGATACAAGATTTGTCTGCGTCCTACAACTACGACGGTACTTGAGATAAGCTTAAGCTTCTTCCCACTGGACCTTATTTGAAGGGGCCTAGCAGTTATGTAAAAATTGTCAGCGTCACTGAATAATGACACTGAATTAAAGATGACATGATGCCGCTCTATGACTTCTGGGATAAGTTTGAAACGTCTATTCCGGATAGAAAGATTTGAAAATACGGTGCAACATACCTTGAGAACGATTCCGAATTTTTTTTGCAATAAACAGATTAGCTCACTTGATGAGACTAATGATCAACTCCACCGCCTCTTAATCAGAAATGTCGGCTATTTGAGCTCCGGTTAGAACTTTTAAGGATGAAAATATCTATATGAGGTACTGGCCTCTACCAAAGTACTGGCTTCTACCGTGACAACCTCTAAAAAAGATTTTTACGTACCTAGAACAACGTAGCGTCTCACATCACATATGTTGTGTGTTTTATACATGTGTTTTATCCATGAAAGGCGGAACCTGTAGTCGATTCTGCACAACAGATTTTTGAGAAACTTTTCATGACAATTTTATTTACTCTCAGAGTTTTTGCCAGAACACTTGTGAGAGGAAGTCACCTAAAGAAATATTTTTTTCATATTTCGTCACGTCTCCCATCCAAAAGACAACACTTTACCTATTAGACTAGGCGACTTTTCTATTTTAATTCACCTTAATTAACCAATTTTTTATAGAATGATTTGTGATTTTAAACACAGAAGATATTTGAAAATGTTATGCATTTTTGGGAGAATTTCTTAAGCGTGAATAATGAACTCAATTTAATGCAACAAAGCTATCAATTAGTGCCTCACCTAATTCTTATAATTCTGCTCTATTTTTTCATTCTCATCCATATCTTCTCTTACCCTTTCGTTTGCTTCTAGCCATTTACGGGTCACTAAATAATTTTTCTTTATTGATATGGAAACTACTGTACTATAAAGGTAGTAAGGCTTATAGACAAGTCACTAAGCAAAGTTTTAAAATTTTTATTCATACAATTTTACAAGAAGTGATTTAGAAATGGAGTAGAAAATATGAGAAAAAATGGAAAAATAATCTGAGTTAGCAATTAATCACATCAGTAATACGATTAAATAAATGCATGTTCTTACACATGCCGCATATTAAATGCATTATATGCAGTCATTTCAAACAGTGCTTTCATTAGATTAAAACTACGATCACGTATCGGAGTCGGTGATATTGTTGAAATATTGGCCTTCATAGCTCCAAAAGCTTTCTTAGTTAACCTTAACATTCAAAAGACACGTGTGTAAGTCTTATAGTTGTCTGACTATTTAGTTGGATAGAGCCACAAACCCTTTTAAAGTTCTGAAAAAATACGTAGCCTTCTAATATTTCAGGTCAGCTAAGCTGTGGAGAGAGTATCTACCAGAGGAAGTGTATGATAGGTTTACCCTCCTCTACATCATTGCAGCGTTGCATGTTAACTTATAAAACAGTGGCCGGTAATCACCTCAACCAGCATACCAAAGTCGGATCTATGATATCTGAGCAAAGTAAGTAATTTCTTAAGATCATAAAGCGGATCGGTAGCGGAATAGCACAGCAATCTTTTCTGTGCTATTTTGCATGTACCAACTTCCTTGTACACTAGTAATTTTAGGAGCAAAAAGAAACAACAGTGGGGTGATTAAATTTCGTGATTGGGAGCTTCGTGCCCACATTACTTAGTCCACTAGCAAACAGTTTCTGATCAGTTACTTTTGTGCGTATATCCATATCAGACCAGATCTTGTGACTTTACAATTGAGTTTATTATTCCATTTTTTCTTGCGTAAGTAAAGTTCGTGTGAGACCATTTGACGAATGAATTCATTTGAATTTTCCGCTCTATAAGCTTTTGCAAGAGCTTCAGCTTTATTTTTACCCAAAGCATCCTGTGTTTAGGAAACCATATGAGGGTAATCGTAGAATGTTCCGCTACCTTCTGTCATCATTCTTAGACAATCTTAGATATTATCGAATGGGAACAGCTGCTGTACTACAGTAATGGGGTAGTGTAAGGAAAAATCTAAAATTCAAATATTCTCCTCATTCGAAGTTGTTACATGATCTGTATAGGTCAGTAAGTACTTGGAAGACGTTCTTGGGGGGGGGGGGGGGGGGTGATGTGAAAATCATTATCTTAATAGGCACTTATGTGGTATCTCTTTCGTATTTGTGGTTAATTCTTAGCAAGTTTGCAGTCATTTAACTTTCTGTATACTCAACCTGCGAAATTTCATGTCTATGCCCAATACATAAATTTAAATTCGTTCGTGAAAATCTCAGTCGGATTTCTTACAACAAGGGCTGCGACCTATGCTTCAAGATATATGAATGTTGACATAATTAGACCCGTCCTCCCTTACCTCCCTCCCATTATAATATTAATTATGAAAGAGCCTTAATTTTTTGTTTTTGTATTAGCGATGACATCTGTCAAACATATTTATTACACATTAAAACAGCGGACAAACAACATCACATTCTATTATTGTGTTGATGTTGGTATACTTTGTACCAGAAAATGATGATGATAAGAGTTGGAGAGTTGCATCGTTGCTCTATCATAAGCAACATACAGACGACAGTTTCGACTGTTCGGAGATAACGTTAAATGTTCCACAACAAACGATTTCTGACCGCTTAAAAGCCAAGGGAAAGATTCAAAAGTCTGGAAAATGGATGCCACATGAATTTAATGACAAGCAGATTGAAAGGCTTTGTGAAATTTTCCTTCAAAGACACAATTGAAAATTAGTGCTTCATTAAACTGTTACTAATATGATGAAAAATGAATTTGTATTCAGAATCCTAAACGAAAAATCCAGGACAGTAATCAACTTTAGCTGCAAAACTAGATCGATTCGGCAGGAAGACAATGCTGTATGTCTAGTGGGACCATAAAGTTGTGGTGTTAAACAAGCATCTAAAACCTGATGACCACATTATTACAGATCGCTAGTGACAACAAAAATATTAATTTGAACACACTGTTTAATTCCAAATTGTGTATCCGAATTTTAACACTTATCTTTGACGGCACCCCACAAATAATAGTCCAACGGTGTCAAGTCGCAGCTCCGAGGTGGCCAAACGACATCAGCTCTGCGCGCCAAGATCAAAATGAGCTTCATCTGAAAAGATGATTTTTTTACCATGATTTTCAAAGTAATGTTGCAATATTTCCCAGCATTTTTCAAGCGTATACACAACCATATTCGTTCAGCGGAAGGATAAAACTAATTATCTGTCAAATCAGACATGAGCTAAGTGTTACCATTCACGAAATAAGCACTAGTTGAAAAAAAAAAACGTTAGATGGCGGACCCGATATATACGTCAAAGTGTTAAAGTGTGAGTTTGTTTTTGTTGGGAAAGTTCTTAATGTATACATCCATCAGTGCCAACATAAGCATTGTTTTCATGCCTGCTTATGGTATAGATTTCGCGTTACTCGTTGTATCAAGACAATCTAGTTTTTTCAAGAACCACCTTTTCTTGTCATTGAAATTCACTCTTTCAAAACGCTGTCCATGCTTTAGTTAAAGGTAAAGTTTTACAAATATGCATACAAATATTACGTTATTCTTTCTCTTTTTGTGTCTTTCATTAGTTGGAAAAATTGCCTTTTTTTGTAGTTTTTTTTTTCATCTTGTTTCCAAAGTTAAGGTTCATTAGTGCCTGCAACATGCTGGGAATAGTGATTGTGGATCTAACTGTTGCCGACATCGTTTATTCCACGAACATATGTTGCATACAGAAGAAGTTGGTATGAGCCATCGAACAGAGTTTAACAATTTCTGTGTTTTTGTTTTTAAGCCGATTGTATTCTTTAGATGCTGCTGACAAATGATGATAATCAATATGTATGTAACATTCTATGGATGTTTTCGGTACAGCTGTGTTTTTGTTTTCTGCTTAATTTAGTTACAATGTAAGAGGCTTATTTTAATGTTTATTTATTACGATAATTTACTTGGACGACGTTTTAAAATGCTTTTAATTAGGCTGTTAGAAAATATCGTATCGTAAACAAGTATGTCTGCAGCGATTATTAATATAAAAGCAGGTAAGAATTTGAAAATTTCAATTAAAAGTCTAAGGCTTCTGGTATTTGCAATGAGAAAACGTTCACTTTCTATTTGAAAATTTTGGGATATGCATTAACTGATCTGAACACCAACGACATGTGTTTTCATGCCACACAGCTTATACCGCTTTGGATATTCTGCACGTGTGATTTGGGGACATATTCATCTTAAGTGGAGGTTATGTAATCTGGCTACTGAAATAGCCGATTTGACACCGTTTGATTAATTTTTAATCGGTTTTCTTAAACGAATAAGCCACAAACAACAGCGGTACTCAAAACCAACATAACCCGTGACATTGGAAAAATTTAGGCTGATTTATGCGCCAATCATGGAAAATAGATATTTCGGACCTACTCCACACAGTGATGCTGTGGCATTTGCACGATGTTGTATTCCATACATAATGGCATCAGTAGGTCTTCCAAACGAATAAAAACTTTCAATGGAACTTGTCGTAGTCTAATACGTAGTGTGGTGGCTTATTAGACGAGAGTCCATGGTTCAACCCCTTTCTCAGACATGCCGAAAAAGACGAAATGTGAACAAATATTTCTTTTGGGGTCTTCCCTTCAGCAGTTTTCTGGCAAAAACTTTGAAAGTAAAATGAAATTGTCATGAAAAGTTTCTTCAATCTGTCGTTCGAATTCGTCATAAAACTTTAGGTTCCGCTACTCATGCATAAAATTAACACACACAACATGATTAGTGTAAGAAGGTTGTGATCCTTACTAAAGGGTTGTAATGAAGTAAGATATCTCACACTCAGTACATTTTAGTTAATTTTATAGAATTACGGAGACAATTGGTGACTTTGAAGTGATGATTGCTTGCTTCATGTCTGAACACTGAACATCGGGTCTAATGTTACCCAAGTCAGCGTGTATTGTTTTAAAACATAATCTAAAGAAAATATATTATTCACCAATATTCCATACTGTGGAGATTTTAGATATGAAGTGTCTAACTTTGTATATTAGATAAAGGCACAGTGTATCATAGTACACTAATATTATCGTGGTAGTCAAATGGCTAACGAATGTGAAAGAAGTAAATGAATGAAGGAAATTAAATAGAAAATGTGAAGAAAACGTCATCGATATCCTTTGAGTAGTAATTTTTTGTCCTCAAAGTTATCACTTTGCAAAGAAGAGATGGAATAATGAATCCATTTTCAGAGACACGTAGACGTGGCATTCTTCGTCACATGTCCAGTTCAACTACAGAACGGTGAAGATGTGTGCACTTTAGTTGAGAAATTGTTTACATAGTGGTGTAGGCAAAAGTCGACTGCCCGAAGATGGTACATTTAGTCCAGGGTTTACCAAAAATTTTTTGGTTATGTATTAGTGAGTAAGAGAGAGAAAATAAATTGAGAGAATTGATTTATTTACAGCCATAGAAAAGAGTTTGTAATATACGATATTTTGATTTTCATTTTATCAACTTACATATGTAAAGCTATCTATCTTTGGCTTAATAATTTTAGATAAATAAAAATAAAATAAAAAAAATCCATTTTTTATTAAAAGATCGTAAAGGTATCCATCTTTGGCTTAAAAATTAGACCATGTTTTTAGATAAATAAAAATAAAAAAAAAACATTTTTTATTAATAGAGAAAAAACAAGCATTCCAAAGCATTTAAAAAAAAAATTATGCTATGAGACAAAATAAAAATTGAAATACGCCCAAAAGCATCTTTTAACATACAATATTTTTTGAGTGTCATTCTGACAAAAATGGTAAAGCATCCGCCGCACATGTGTTCTTGTCGCAGTCTGATCAACAACTAAATTATAAAGCACAAGAATGCGTGTGAGTTCTCTCCGCACAATTGTGCTATGAAATGGTAAACGATGATTTAGTCAGAAACAAATGGCAGAAATGTTAAATATTGCACAACAAACAATATCCGACCATTCAAAGATTATGGAAAGATCCCAAGTCTTGAAAATGGGTGTCACATGAATTTAATGACAAATAAATGGAAAATCGAAAAACCACTTAACAAAGTTTGCTTCAAAGACACGATAGAAAATCAATTGTTACTGGATTTATTTTCAGAAACTTCTACAGAAAGACAATGCTGTGTGTCTGATGGGACCAAAAAGGTGTGGTGTACCATGAGTACGTAAAATCTTGTGAAACCGTTAGTACAAATCGCTACCGATAATAATGGATTATTGATCGAAAATCGATCAGAATGGGCGACTAGACACGGCAATGTAATTCTGAACATGACAATGTACCTGCACACAAAACAAAACCGGTTTAGGACTATTGGTTGTTTGAACAAAACTTCGATTCCTAGAAGAAAGTCGAAAAATGGGTGACTAATTGGTTTGGTTTTAGTTAACAGATTCGCAGGGGGTGCTGAGGTTGTGGAGGAAACACTTCTCTACACTGCTACAAGGCGATGACGATACCAATACCGCCTTTAAAGATGATGTACTGAACCCGATCGATGATGACGGCGTGGAGATTCCACCACCTAGCTATGAAGAGGTCACGATTATGCGCCTTAAAAACAATAAAGCTGCAGGTCCTGATTGCCTCCGGGACGAAAGTAATGAGTTGGTAGGGCGCATGCACCAGCTTATTTACAAGATATGGCTAGAGGAAAGCATGCTCAACGATTGGAACCTCAGAGTCCTCTTTCCTGTCCTGAAAAAGGGAGATCCTACAATATACGTCAACTATAGGGGTATAAGCCTTCTCCCTATCACATATAAGGTCCTTACGGCCGTATTGTATGAACGAATAAAGTCATTCGCCAAAACACTGATTGGACCCTATCACTGCGGCTATAAACCTGGCAAGTCCACCATTGACCAGATATTCACACTACGTCAAATTCTGGAAAAGACCTATGAAAAACAAGTCGACACACACCATTTTTTTATCGACTGTAAGGCAACCTTCGATAGCCCCATAAGGGATCGTGTTATTTCCGCAATGTCTGAGCTCGGTATATCTGCGAAGCTGTAGCTCTGTCCGTTGAGACCCTTATCATGCGACCTCTACATCTTCGTCATTGAGAGGAAGGCGCGGAAGGCGCAAATGCATCGCAATGGCATTATTCAAAAAAGCGTCCAGTTGCTTGCGTACACTGACGACATTGACATCATAGGGCGTATCAAGAGATGTTACTGCTGCTCTTAATGCTATTGCTACTAAGATGGGTCTGGCAATAAATGAGGCCAAAACGAAGTATATCTTATGGACAAGTAGAGACGTGCAGCGTATTGGATCTCAAATTACGGCCGATAATTATACTTTCGATATAGTCAAGGAATTTATTTATCTTGGCTCCGCCGTTACCATCAAAAATTATGTCAGTCTGGAGATCAAGCGCAGTATCACTCTTGCCAACAGGTGCTACTATGGTCTCAATAGGCAATTGAGTAGCAGAGACCTCTCTCGTACGACAAAACTAATACTCTACAAGACGCTAATCCTACCCGTGCTTCTTTATGGCGCAGAGGCATGGACCCTACTAAGCACTGATGCAGCAGCCTTGAGATTGTTCGAGAGAAAAGTTCTACGTAAGATCTTCGGTCCAGTGAGAGTTGGCGATGATTTCGATTCAACATTGAGCTGAATGAGCTCCTTATCGACATAGACGTTGTGCTGCGTATTAACATCCATCGGCTGCGCTGGCTCGACCATGTCGTTCGAATGGAGAAGGATGTTCCGGCGAGACGGTGATTTGATGCGGGGATTTGCGGAAACGGCGAAGAGGACGACCTTGTTTGCGTTAAAGAAGGCCGAAATCCGTTAATCGGGTTGTAATGGCTAATTAAGTACGTAAGCAATTGGTTTGTTTTAAAAGACGAACACGGTACACTTGATGATTATTTCTAAAATTTCATTAAAAATATATTTTTATTGGCTAAATTCGAATTTAATTTTAACACTTCGTTTCGCCCCGTTTAAATCTGTGTGGTCTTTAAAATCTCTAATCTGTAATGATGTAAAGTTAGAAACTGGTAAAGATTTTAACGAAAATTTTTAATTAATTTTAATTCACCCAAAAACCCAAAGCAGTATAGTATGACTAGACATCATTAAAGGCTGAACAGAACGGTTTAGTTGAGGTACATAATGCACGGTGGCCGAAAATCTGATGAGGGTGCAGATAAGGGTGCAGTAATACCATTTTTTTTTTTCGTTTTTGGTAAATGATTTGATTTTGTATTTTTACCTAAAGAAGCAACTTCCTGCATGAAATGTGTCTTATTAAAGTTATTTTCTTTTATAGAAAACCATAAAAAGGAAAAAAGTAAAAAGATATTACACTTTAAGGCGTATTGATGGATGTCGATTGACGATAGTATGTAATGACCAGGGTGGTTTTACAATATTTAATGTAAAAGACCATATGTGGTCCAGGCGGCTCCCCATCACTGTAGGATAAAGAAATTTCCAATGATTAGATGTTTAGTTTTGATTGTTTGAACAGCAAGTGGTTAGCAACACCAATCTGGTGGTGTTAAAAGAAATGTATTGTGCAGTAAGGGGGGAAAATAAAAGGAATACCCATTGATAAATCCATTGTAATCACCTTAAAAGTCATCAAACATCATCAATATAATCAGAAATAAAATCTTAAAGTCATTCAGAAGAATTTTTCTTGAAATAAACTTAAAGTTTCGTGTGTGCACAAATCAATAGAAATTAAAGTTTCGGGGTTAGCAAGTGGGGATGATGTTATTTCCCTTGTTTATCACATTCAACATGAAGAAAAAATAATTAAGGGCGCTTAACTACCGCTCTAAACGATGTAAGGATATAAATTTCTATTGGAGTACGTGATTAGAAGGTATGGCCAGGGAAAGGGAATGGAATTTCATTGTCCTTAAAATATGTATGTATGTATGTACATACATATGTGATAAGCATAAACTTACTATTCGGTTAGTTTAATAGTTTGTCATCATCAAATGGTCAATAAAATTTGATGATTCCTCATTAACCGCAAATAAAATATATTTCTTGATGGCAAATACAATAGAAAATAATGTTAAGTACAGTCTCCTAGCATATATATTTTAATTTCTTTTTATTACCAATTGACGCTGAATCTATGATCGAGTGATTCAATAATAATTTTATTACAGGAAATATTTTGCCTTTAAAGACCAACAAATGCTGCTCGAACAAAGAACTATGAAATCTTGTCCATAAATCTAGAGTGCAAACTCTGGTCGTATGGCCGGGAATAAGTTTTAAATCGAGTGTTCAAAATTGAGGTATCATTCTCATTCCACTTCACTCAAAATACATTCCGGTTAGTTAATATGGAAAGTAACACGAAGGAACAACGTGTTTTTATTTTAAAAATGTTTTTATGAAAATGACAAAAAGTTTTCATGCAGCAATTAGAAAATTTAAAACAAAATTCGGTAGAGAAAATGCTCCAACAAATCGTGACATCCTGCTGATGGTTGAGAAAATTAATGGAACTGAATTCGTCCATGATAACAGAAACAGAATTTCTCATCGTAGTAATCGTTCAACCAAGAATATAGCAGTTGTGAGGAGAAGTATTGAACATCAAATGATCCACATTTTTAATATGTTGCATCGTGATCTCCATTTAAAGGCTTGTTCAGCTGACCCAAGAGTTAAAATCAACTGATTACGGCGTACGTCGTAAAATTTTGAACAAAGAAACCTTCACCGACGAAGCCTATTTTCAGCCCAATGATTCCATCAACAAGCAGAGTTGTCGAGTTTCGAATGAAAAGAATCTAAGGGTTATCGTAGAGCAACGATTACATCCAAAAAAATTATGGTTTAAAGTGGTTTGTGGTAAGAAGGAATCATCGGACCATATTTGTTTGGAAAAGAAAATGGAAATGCGACTACGAACAATTGAAATCGCTACAGGGAAGCTTTTTGTGGAGGATAACTTACAAGTTAGGCGTAGGAATATATGGTTTCAACAGAATGGCTCTTTTGTAAGAAAAATTCGAAAACTGCATTATTTCTCGTAGAAGTGGAGTAAATTAGCCTTTAGATGCTTGTGAAATATGCAGAGTCTAAATATTTAATTAGCAACAGGCAATACTCTACTTTTGGAATTGTGGATACAGTTTAATTTGGTGAGATTAGGGTTGTAGCTGTAGGCATTTTCAAAGCTTTTGACAGAGTGTGGCACCTTGCAATTTTATCGAAGATTATTGCATTTGGTGTCGCTAGTTCTTTTACTCGATTTATTTCAAGCCTCCTTCGGAATCGCACTATTCGGGCCACAGGCTTTCTACAGGAATTCTACGTCACCTTGTTCCAGATACCAATTGACTAAAATCTTCCAGGTAAAAATATGATAAAAATTAAAGTTGCTTTATCCAAAGCTCAGAATTTTGTTATGGTTCTTAACTGTATCTTTAAACTCCTCGTCTCGTACTACAACTCTTAGTAAGATGAAATTGAGGACTCTGGGTAGAGGACTCTTTCAAGAGCTTTGCTGATGTTAGTATTGGGCTTAGACTGACAGAAATGTATTCGAACATTATCATGTAGCTAACCAGTGCCCTCTTGAGTGTTGTTGTTAAGGAGAAACACTTTTTCTCCGCTATCTATCCTTTCTGTATATTCCTTCTCTTTCGTCTCATCTTGTTCTTTTCTGTCTCTCATAAGTCAAATGACCTTTAGAGAACAGTCCGTAGCAGCAGCGACAGAACAGTGAAACACAAGCTAATTTGTGACAGTGTTCCAGAGAATGAGGAGCGTTAAATGCCTAAGCATCGCCTTCTCCCGTACACGGTCGAGAAGTCTTAAAATAGGCTTCGCTGAGCCGATCCCAAACATTAGAATTGTTTGTATTCAATATTTGTAAGTCTACGTGTAAAACGTAGACGATCAGATGGAGTGAAGCACTTCTTGTGTCGTCTGAAGAAACTGAGACACTTTAGTGCTTTTTTTTTTAATTTGAAAAATATGTTGGTTCCGGCAAACATCGCACTAAGTTTTCATACCCAAAACATCAAGACGTTCGAACTCCCTAATAGCAACACCACCCACAGTTGCACAGTTGGGTCTATCGCATATTAAAATTGACCATAATCACTCGTTCTTTTTCGTTTCGAGTGTGTCATCTCCAAAGCGCTCCATCTAAGATTAAAGGAGTATGAATGAGAAACATTAATGTTATCTGCAAAAACTTGACGGTATTAGGAGTTTATTTACTTTCTTACAATAAAATTGCAAATTATATTTTATTATCTACCAGCTGAGTAACATCGTCCTTATGTTCGCTTTAGTGTAACCAGAGGCACTGGTGGGAATCGAACCCACAACTCTTACGCTAATAGTCTAGCACACTACCCACTAGGCTATTAGGGTACCCTATTAGAACGTAAATAGATAATATCAATAATAACATTACGAACCTGAAGTTGTTTGATAGGTTCTTATCTATAAAAATGGAGAGAAGAAGACTGCCAAGTATCGATAAAAGTGGACTGACCGGTATCATCTTCTATAGAGTAGTAACAACCGTGTTGCTTTTCGCTGATCAGATTACTTCATAAGGTGAGAATTAATTAGACTTTCAACTGGCTAAGAAAGTGCGGACCAAGCTTGCTATTGGGCGTTAGTTATCAGGCTTATTAGACCCATCTTTTTTACAGACTCCCAGTAAAATGTACAAATACTGACACGGTATGATTACTTGAAAACATTAGCTAATGAACGAGTAAGACCAGTGCTGGTATAATATCTGATTCATAAGCCTTGTTTGATTGATTGATCCGTAAGGACCCCTTTAACAGTACGAACTTCAAAAAATACACTGGGTATCGTTATTGATACACTTTGAAGTTTTCACAGATCCACCAGGGAATTCTCACACCACTCGTGTTGTGTGCGTTAATTTGGCGGGCAGCGTTGCCAAATGTGCAGATTTATCTGCATTTTGCAGTTTTTCTGAGCATTGAGCAGTTTTGAAGTTTTTTGTTTAAAAAAGTAAGTTTTTCTGTAAATTATGCAGATTTTGCAGTTTTTACATTTAAATTTTTTAATTTCAATTTTGTTATTTTAATTCCAATTTCTAAAGCCATAATTTTACCCCATTTGCTTAATATAGTAGTGGCAAGTTTTACTCAATCTTTTTTGCCAAATGTAGTAGAAATTAACTACATTCAAGAAACAGATGATGAGTGGCGTGAACTACTGCACATTAATTTTGAAGACTTGGGTTTATTAGAAGAAGAATTTAAAAAAACTGGTATATGCAATTTTGTCAGTACCTGTTGCAACTGCTAATGTTGAAAGGATTTTTTCACAAATTAATATTAATAAAAATAAAACTAGGAACAAATTAGAAGTGCCAACACTGTGTGGCATTTTAAGAACTAAAGATTTTCTTAAAAAAAATTACAGTAATTGCAGCAATTTCATGCAATCAAAAGAAATGGCAATCAAATTTACCAAAGAAATTTACAAATCTAATTAGTATTAAGTGCCAGGAAAAATTAACTCAATTTACGAAAATGCATGTTATTTCTAATACTTTTTATAAAACTGAATTATATTTATATTTTTTATTATATGTATTTAATTTAATTTGTTTTGTTATGTTTTAATAAAAAATATATGAACTGAATTATAAATTTTTTGGCGGTTTTATGTGCAGTTTTTTCAGTTGAAAATCAGTTTTTTTTTTCTAAATTTGAAGTTTTTGAAAAAAAAATTATGGCAACGCTGGTGGCGGGGCCTACAGTTTAAAGTCGACTCCGAACGATAGATTTTTGAGAAGCTTTTCATGGCAATTTTTACTCTCAGAGTTTTTTGCCAGAAATCTGCTGAGAGCAAGTCGCCGAAGAAATATTCTCATATTTTCGTTTTGATGTCTGACCTGGGATTTGAACTCGGGCCTTTCGTCTAATAAGCCAACACACTACCTACTAGACCACGGCGACTTCAAGTTAATATTAAACGTTCTCAAATTTTCTGCTATTCAAGCATTCAATTTCTTTTAAAGCTCAAGACACAATTCATCCTTGTGGGCACCTACAACACTGATAAAATTCATAAACAAATAAAATTTCAAATAAAAAAAGTAAAACTTACTCAAAGTCTGCTCTTACATGAGAACTGAGATGGCCAGATTTTATTTGTGAGGTAGGATTAACACGTTTATTGGCTGCCATATGAATTTCATTAAAAACAAATATTTTTTTATTTAACTAAAAAACTTACTCTTCATACAATCAAACGATTATTGTTTTTCCAATTTATTTAATTGCTGTTCGGATAGGTCGGGTTTCTCCAAGAATCTGTTGTGTTTTATTAAAACGTCTCTTAAATTTCTCTTCATATCTTCGTAGGTGATAAAGAAAATATTTTTCTCCTGGCGCATGGACCAAAAGTCCATTAAATGCTCCCAATAGGGCGTATACATAATGTCATTATTTATAAGATCCTCTACAAATTCATCAATGCTACCCTCCCAGGTACCAAGACCACGATGAAAGTTTTAGTAGGATATTGCCATATCCTTGGGATTACGGGCACAGTAAACAATCTTAAAACAAGAAATTAATTTGGAATAAATCTTAAATAAAAACATACAAAGTTTTTCTCATATCTTTATTACTGTTTTTTCTGTATTTAGTGCAGAATGTTCTTACTTTGGAATTCTTTTTCCATATTTCTTTGGGTATTAAATGTGCTGGTAAGTGGGACTTTAATAATCGCAATGATTTCAGTGATATGCCGCTTAAACTTAAAGAAAATATAAAAAAAAACTATTAAACTAAATCAGAATGTATTTATTGTTCACTTACTCCATAAATACACTGCGAAATGCCAAATCTACATTATTGGCAGTTTCAAAATTCAAATCATTTACCAAAAGCCAAGTGACCTCTTGTATCCACATAGTGCCACATTTAGGAAATGTCACGACGTAAACATCATCATCCTTGACATTAAATTCATACAAACGTTTAAAATAATCTTCTGCTATGGGCACCGAACACTATCTTTAAATCCAATTCTGTTCCTCTAATGGTATATTGGCTCTATATTGGCCGCTATTTCATAAAACGGACGCTTTTATCGTTTTTCTATATTTTTCGATGAATGTGTACGCACCGTAAATATTTTATTTGAGCTGATACATAAGTTTTGTGAACAATAATTTTTATTTGTGAAAATATCAATAATCAATTGGAATTCAATACAATTATAATCAACATTGTGCACAGATCTTACATACGAGTACATAATTAAAAATTACTTTATCTCGTTCACTCTCAATCTGTTGTTACCAGTAATATAGTGAACTGGGACACATTTACGGTAGTCTTCTGTACTAGACTACTAATGGTTCGATTCCCACCAGAGTGACTGGCATGTTACTGTACAGCAGAGAATGATTCCAATGCTCAACATTGTATATATTCGTTCATTCAATTTCAACTGATTTGCTTCAAAGACATGATAGAAAATCAGGGGCCAAATCGCGGCACTCGTGTTCGAATGAGCACTCGTATCGAGTAAAATTTTGTTTCGTATCGAATAACCAAATTACGGCATTCGATAGCTATCGAATCGAAGTTTACAAACAGAATGTAAAAGATTTTTTGTATATTAATAGAACAAACACATATGATTGGTACATTTGTAAAAAAAAAAAAATTATTTTGAAATAAAACACAAGTAAGTAAAATTAGTGAAAAATATTTAAATATATTAATTATAGTATTATTTTAATAGTTTAGAAAATGGATCCATCCAATTTGCTTTCAGCTTTTGAAATGTTTCTTTGTTTTTCAGGATTAGGTGTTTGTTTTCCTATACTTTCTGATTCAGAATTATCATATTCGCTGTTTTTACCTAAACTTTTTGTAAACTTTTTTCCACTTCAGAAGAAAGAGATTCGTTTGGATCTTTTCTCTTTCCAAAAGGTTTTTCGGTTCGCATACCTTCAACGCTGGTTTCGATACTGGCTGCTTCAATTATTTCTTCACCTGCATGAGACAAAGGTATTTCCTCATAGGAACCACCGCCTTTTTTTCTTTGATTCCTTGTTAAATGAAAGCTTTTTTTGCATTAAGTTTTTGATCAGCAAAAACCTTTAAAATTTGTAAAAATTTTTTTATTACAAATAAGAAAAAAAAAATACACTAGTTCACCTGTCGCCACATCTTTAATAGGTGGACCACATACATTCAAACGGTTGGACAATTCTTCCCACAATCTTTTAGTTGTTTCTTTTCCCTGTCCACAATTGGGCAGCAAGTTTTTAGCTAAATTGGGATGATCAAACATATATTGTGCCATAACGTCCTTTTGCTTACCGTTTATTTTGTTAATATTTGCCCTGAAAGGGGAAATTATATTTACTTTTAGTTAAAAAAATATTTACTACTTACATTTCTGACAATGTTATTATAAATAAAAAAATTTTCCGTTTATTTCGTATTAAAAAAACAAAGCGTGTGCAATTTCGATTGCTCATGTAGTATCGAATGAGATTTCGAAAGATATCACTCGAACGGGTACTCGTTATCGAATGACAAAATCTCAAATTTCGATACACCTGACTCGCTAACGACTGCAGTGATTTCAAATACGAAAATTTCGATTAACTTCATTCGACAACGACTGCGGCGATTTGGCCCCAGTGTTGCATCGAATTGTTACTGGCGATGAAAAATGGATTTATATCAGTGTTGGGCATATTCGAAATTTCCTATCACATGTGATAGGAAAATAAATTTCTGCTGACGCTCCGTTGATACACCTACACTATAAGCTTACTTGTGTGGTTTCTTATAATGATCGTGTGTTTGTTGTTTTGTGTTGATGTCAGGACAGCGTTGCCGTTTTGGGCTTTTCCTACCAAATTTGGTAGGATTTTTTTAATTTGGTAGGATGGTAGGTAAAATTGATTTTTGGTAGGTTGGATCAAAAAGTATTTTTTTAGTTTAAAAATGTTATTAGAAATTATTTTTGTTATATTGTTGTGTTTTGTTGCTTATTAATACATGTACAATTATATGTAATACTTTTTTAATAAAAAAGTCATACTTTTTCTCAAAAAAATATATATGGGCAATTTCGTGTCAAGTGACCCAATTTTTAAAATCGATGTCATTTGATTTAGATGAAATTTGCACCAACGTTAGTACTATTGGATAGTAGGCCAGACACAAATTTTCAGCTCTATCAGTCAAGAACTGCCGGTGTTAGATGGGGTCAAAGTTGGACATTTTGGTCATACAGGGTTTTTTTTAAATGTGTGTGACTTTTCACCTATTGGTCCTAGAAAAAATTTTCGAAGGGATATTAGATAGCTATTTCTTCAATCTTTCCAAAAATAATTTTTTTAATTTTAAAAAATTTTTTTTTTAAATTAATTTTTTTTTCAATTTGGGCCCTTTTTTTCCTTAAAAGAAAGCTTATATAATTTCCTTTAAGGCCTTCATAATCGCTTAATGGGATGCGAGTGGGATATCTATCAAAAAAATTATTTTTTAACTCAAGAAAAAGATTTTTCAATATTTGGCACATGTACAATTTTCATTTTCCCCCATTTTTTTTCGAAATGGAGTTTTTTTTTATTTTTCCTCCAAAGAAAACTTAGACCATTTCCTTTAAGATCTTTGTGGGCACTTAGTGGCAAGAGGCATATCTATAAAAAAAATATTTTAACTCAAAACCAAAGTTTTTAAATTTTACCATATGCACTATATTTTTTTTTATTGGATGTTTTTTTTTTTGCTCAAAGAAAGCTTAGTTCTTTTCCTTGTGTCTGGCCTACTATCCAATAGTACTAACGTTGGTGCAAATTTCATCCAAATCGAAAGACATCGATTTTAAAAATTGGGTCATTTGACACGAAATTGCCCATATATTTACATTATTTAAAAAACTGGTAGCTTTTCAACGATTTTGGTAGGTTTTGACATAAATTCGGTAGAATTAAAATTTGTTCAGTGGCAACGCTGGTCAGAGAACAAAATCAATTCAGTTGACGTTTAGCACTTGCTGAAGCATTATCTCGCTACGCAACTTATTTGAATGATTTTTTGTTTTTTGCAAATACACGCAGCAAAATGGGCCTGTTCGTAAATGCATCACTGCGCTGCATGTTATGTGCAGAACGTTAGAAAGCAGCTGTCATCTGTTCTTAAATACATCACTGAAGTATATTAGGCGCAAATAAAACCAAAAAACGAATCATAAAAATGGCTGATACAATGAATGAGTAAGTAAAAATTTTGATTTTATTAATTTCCTTTTATTTAATATTTTTTATGTTTTAGACTAGAAATTGACGAAAATATTTACAAGTTATTGCTCACGATTAGATTGGAAATGGAGGATCAATTCGTTGCTGGGAGGAAGAAAAAATCGGTGCTTTGGGGTCAAGTGGTTTCAAAAATTAAAGAAATACATCCAAATTTTAAGGAATCGAAAGAACAGGTAACCAGGAAATTTTTAAATTTAAGGACAACCTACAAAAGGATAAAGGCCAGAAATAAAGAGTCTGGAAGAAGTGCCACCACTTGGGAATATTTTGAACAATTTGATGAAGTGTATGGCACCAGACACTCGATTGATCCTCCAGAGTACAATCTAATAAGTTCATTGGATGAAACCATCGATGGGAATAGTTCTGAGCCCTGTGACGACCCACAAGAAGATTCCCCTATTCCAAAAAAAAGGAGGCGTGGGTGTAATGATGAAATACTCCAATATCTGACTGAAGAGTCTCAAAAAGATCAGAAACGCCACGAAGAAGTCCTTGCTATGGAAGAAAGGAAGCTTCTTATAGAGCAACAACGCATAGCAGCGATGATAGAACTAAAAGAAGTTCTAGAAAAAGCAATTCTAAGAAATTAAAAACTTGAGAGTACAAAATTTTATTAAAAAAGGACTGAATATTTTATTTTTTATTACCTGTATAAGTTTTTTTGTTACTTTGTAAATGAAATTTACTTTTTTATTTTTTATTACCTGTATAAGTTATTTGTTACTTTGAAAATGAAATTTACTTTTTTATTTTTTATTACCTGTATAAGTTATTTGTTACTTTGAAAATGAAATTTACTTTTGTTGTTTTTTTTTGTGTATATAGTTTTTAATGTATTTATTTAATTTAAATAAATTCAAATTTACTAGAAAACAAAGTTGTTAAGTAGTTTCTCATGTTAATTGCGTCTTCATTTTCTTCTGTTGCGGATCCATCGTTTTGGACGTTATCTTTTTCGACTGTTTCCATACTTGGAGGCATGTATTCCGATTGTTGCCCATTATTTATAATAAAATTATTAATTTGTTCTCGCGTTAGATGACCGTTATCCCTTTATGAAGTCAGTAGGAATTTTGATATTGGATAAGCAGAGTCCCCGAGGATTATAGCATTAGGAGCAAGTTGTATTTTTCCACTAACAATCGCCTTATAAATAGGACTATTGTTCCATACATTAGCGTCATGGCAACTACCAGGATAGCCGATAAAAACGTCTATGAATCGAAATTTATTGTCACATATATCCTAAAATAAAAAATTCATGAATTTATCTTACACTATTTAGAGCTAATATACAATTTTAATGTTCTACGTACCTGCATATCAATAGAAAAGAAGCCTTTTCTGTTATAATAACTTATTGGATCTATTCTTGGTTTTGGTATTTTAAAGTGGGTACCGTCCAAGCATCCGATAATAAAAGGAAAAGGTTTTTCTCTGCTATTTTGGAACCTTTACATGACAGACTTCTATTGCGAAACAGATGGCCATGTTATTTCCCTTTTTAAGCGGCAAATTGTTTTTACAGTTTTGTAAAATATTTTGTGGACAGTACCCTTTGCAACGTTAAAACGATCACTTAATTGCCGAAATGTTACACCACTATTGCCTAATTTCCAAAAGGTGATGTACAAGCATTGTTCCAAATTCTAAGACAAACGGCCTTTTCTTAAAGTATGCCACAATGGTTTGAGTTCACGCATTAAAGCCTGGAAATAAAAATATGGAATTATTCAAGTATTTATTAAAAACAATAAATTTGTATGTATATACTTCAAGTGTTGAACGATTCATCCGAAAATGTTCAAAAAAGACGTCATCCGGATACTTCTTAATGACTGAAAAATAATCTAGCACTTTTGGAATTCGCCTTTTTCTGTTTAATATTTTTTTCAGAATTAAATTTTGTTTTTTATTCGTTATTCTTCTCTTTTTTAGTATGTAACACAAATTTTTATCATTTTTTATATCATCTAGTTCACAAATCAAGTTTATTATTAAATTTTCCATTTTCACAGCATATATTATTATTTCTTCGTTCGTAAATGCAACAATAAAATGAGCAAAAAGAAGCAACAGCAACAGCTGATTAGCAGTGGCAGCGTAAAATAATCATATTATGCAGCGCAGTGATGCATTTACGAACAGGCCTAATGTCTGATGAAAATTGGGAATATGATTTTTTTTGTACAGAGAATATGGATGGTAATGCACAATGTATTGTGTGTTATCGCACTTTTTGTCGTAATTCTTTTTTTTTTATAAAAAGACATTACGAGGCTAGCATTGGATTTTTCGACAACATTTTTTTTTTATTTTCCCAGTGTTCGATTCTCAAAAATTACGTTGAATTTTGTTCTCCGCTGCTTTACCAACACAACCAAAACTATGATAGTATGTGTTTGCCCTACACTGATTTATATTCATAATCCTCAAAGGAAAAAATTATGGGTTAATTAGAGACAACGTTCAACTTCGGTTGCAAAACCAAATCTATTCGGCAGGAAGATAATGCTGTGTGTCTAGTGGAACCAGAAACGTGTGATTGTTACCACGAGCTTTTAAAACCGGGTGAAACCGTTAATATAGACCGCTACCGGCAACAAATAACGAAAAACGATAACAAGTTTTGCAATTTGCGTACAAAGCACAATCGGATACAATCAAAGAATTGTCCTGGGAACTGCTACCCCACCCGTCGTATTCACTTGACTTGGCTTCTTCCGACTACTGTTTGTTTTCATCTATGGGATATGCATTGGCTGAGGAACACTTCGACTCCTACGAGGTTGTCGATAATTGGAGGACTAAAAGTCGAACAATTTTATTGGTGTGGAATCTACAAGTTGTCTAAAGTATGGAAGGATTATTTCCAATTAAAAATTAATGTTGTTTTTCATAATAAAACGCTTATTTCAAACCGGCAAATTTGGCAATTTTCTGAGTGTATGCCCAACTTATAATAACGCATTCAAACCGTTTATCGGTTTATAGTTGTCATATTTCTACGATATTATGTTAAATTGTGGATCTTTTGTTAGGATTATAGCCTAACTTCTCCCATTGCCAATATTGTGTGTGTTAAGTTAATTTCTTATTTCCTGGATAACTGGCACAGCTTGATCTAACATAACTTTCGAAAATTTTAGAATCGAAATGGTGCAACCAGTGTGCACTAGAACACGGACATACAAAAATCCCTAACTTTGTTGCTCCTTGTATTCCACTCTTTTAAAATATTTTGGAATCATATTGGATAAGAAAATAAACTGGAACATGAATACCCAATCCAACCATAAAAATTAATACTAGTTATGCGATTTCGTATTTAAAATCAATTCTTTTCTTACTCTTTTTGAGGTTATCAAATCCAGTTGACAGTTATGATAGCAGATGCTTTTAGGACTGTGTCATCCAAGGCATTGTTTATTATCCTTTACTGGTTACCACAAGACATGTTCATACTCTCATGAAAGTTCATGAATTTTGGAAACAAAACTCTTGCTCATTCGTCAGAATTGTTATGGCATGTATAAAACGAAATGACCGTGTTTAAAACCATGGCTAACAATTTTATAATGTGCCACATTCCTTACAACGTTTTCTTTGAAACTGTACATACATACATATGTATATGTACATACTCATGCATCTTATTTCTTATTTATTTATTTATTTATAATATTATGAATAATATGAACTACTTTATCTCAAGCATTGTTTACGATCCCTAACTGTCATTTGCAAAAGAAAAATGGGATAATTAATCCACGTGTAGGGAGACGAGAGAGATATATATTGGTATGGAGAATATAATTTCCCTTTAATTTAACCAGACTCCATCTTAGAAACCTTGTAGGAGCTATAATCGGACACTAGCCTCTGCGTGCCTCTGCGCACGCCCAGAAGCGTTAACCAACATTTGGAAAAATGACACAAAGTATCCTCCTAGCCAAAACGGATTTTAATAAATTTCACTTCTTCCTAGAACTATCGGGATGGGTCAGAGATGCCAATCAAGATTTTTTTTTTATTATATGACAGAATAGGATAGAATAGTGATGTTATGATAGGACTTTATAGTACCCAAGTAAGGTATGTCCGCTAAGATGGTTACCAACTCAACCTAACCTAACCTCAAACAATCTATTCAGAACTAGTTGCGTCTTGGTATGTTTAGGTAAGCGGGTAGCTTACCGTTCACAGGCAGGTTCACGCGGTGGCCTATAATTTATTTAACAATGAAATTTCACGTAGAACTGGTATACGACAACAACTGAGAATTTTTTATTTTATTTATATTGTGATCTCCTTTAACTTATCTATACATATATGTATATAAAAATGAATGTGTGTTTGTTTGTATGTTTGAACTTTATAGACGACTAAACGGCTGAACCGATTGTCTTGAAATTTTCACAGTATCTTCCTGTATGTCTGGAAGGAGTTATAGGCTTTTATGTTGAAATTTCAAATGAGCGAGGTGAAACGCCCACATATACTACATTACCTACTATTGTAAGCTAATAACAAAATGGGTATATTAGAAAAACTATAACAGCAAGATACCTCAAATTTTCTACAAGTAACTACAGTTTCAATATAAATATTTTGGACAAAAATGGGCGATCAAGCATTAGGGGCGTGACAAACTCCATATGAACTAATTATTAAAATTCTAGAAAATTATTAATTATTATATCTAGAAAACTATAACAGCTAGAGTCCCCAATTTTGTATTCCAGCTATAGTAAGGTGGTGCCTCTCACGTGAAGTAATTACAAAAATTTGTATATGTATTTTTATTAATTAATAATATTAGAAAAATTCTCTGATTAGTGAGTGTGAAAATTATTATATCTTGAAATATGCAATAGTAAGGTATATGACCCCTTAAATGGTTGAGTTTGAAATTTTCAACTCATAGACATAGAAAGTACTAAAATGCATACTATTTAAATATTTATCTTGAAAAACATATACATATCTTTGGGGCGATGTAAAAAAAGGTGTTTTTAAAGACAAGCCGGGAAATGTAGAGCAGTTGGGGCCGTCTGTGAGGTCAGCTTGGAAAATTAATATCTGTCTTGAAGTTTTTTTATTTTTCAAAAGTTTAGACTGGTGGTAATAAAATGTAGTACCAAACTTTTTTCAACTTGAATAAAAATTAATTTTTCTACATAACTAAAATATCTTTAATACAGCACTACTATTATATTTCACGCAGCTATATGTAATAGTTATGTTATTGTTTACTTCTAAAAATGGGTAGCTAATAAAAATATTATTTATTTGTCGCATATCTTGAAAAATACATTAAGTAAATTTTATAATCAGCATTTTATTGGGCGATGAATGGGCATGTAACAATAGGCAGTAATATTTTAATTCATTACTTTTAATTACCTAAGTAATAAAATGTAAATTGTCAATATTTTTCCCAAATAAAATAAGTAGTTGCAAAACTCATCAAAAAAATTACCTGTGACCGACGCAAATACAATTATTTGTTAAATTTTAATAACCTTAATTTTTTTTAAAAAGGTTTTTGACCTGAACCGATTTTTTACCTATTCATATTAGGTAAAATATAAAGAAATAAATATATATATATATATAAATAAATATATAAGAAATAACACGCATTCGGTTTAGGAACTCAATTGAATCTTTGACTCTAAACAAGTTAAACGTTATTTGAGTGACATTCATTTTGCAACAATGCCCCAAAAAAAGCATTCCTTTCCAGAAGCACCAAAAATGCATTGCATTTGCAATCCCAGAGAGCAAATGAAAGTTCGGAAGAGCGTGAAATTCGCCTCAGGACTGAAAGGAGTCGAGCTTCAACCTCTAGAGCCGCCGAAACGCCATCAGAACGTGAAGAACGCCTTGAAGGCCTACGACAACTTGCCACAACTGTAACACATCATTTTATTAATTACTCAGATATTACACAAAAATCGTTATTATAATTGGTGATACAAATTTCATTTATAGTAGTTGGCATACATTCCCTTATACTTTATGTTTCAAGATCTTATAACTGCATTTTTTTTCAGCATCCCATGTATTATATTTTCTTTTCAATTTTTTTTATTCTCCCACTTTTTTTTTCTTTTAATGAGAGGACACCTACATATGTATATACTCTCAAGATATCAGGCAAAAGAAGGAGAAAGAGAAAAAAAGAGGAAAAACCAGTATTACACAGTTAGGGAGAGTATATCTGTGATATGATATATAGATTATATGATTATAATATATAGATTATATGATTATAATATATAGATTATATGATTATAATATATAGATTATATGATTATAATATATAGATTATATAGGAGAATAATATGCCCCGTTATTTATTTAAAACAGAACCGAAGTTTAATTGAAGGCTCAGGATTTGCTTTAGGTCTTTTTAAATTGATCAGTGAGACCTTCAACAACTGAAGGAGAAACAGAATAGTGTTGCAGTGAGTGAAAGAAGGGAAAAAGAAAGAAAAAAAGGAAAAAAGAAAAAAGTTTTATTGTGAATCGGGAAAAAAAGGTTAGATTTTTATAACCTAGTGAAATTGATTGTATATATGAATTGAGATTGATATATATACATATGGGACAATAATTTTTTTTTTTGAAAATAGAAAAAAAAAATAAAATAGAAAAAAGATAAAGAACATCATAGTGCAAAGGTAAAGTTATAATAAGGTAGTGTTTTTTTTATATTTAAATTTTCATATTGAATATTTCATATAGTTCATATTACATTTCACCATTACCTCGAGTGAATCACCAATTTTCGAATTTGAAGAAGACCAAAGTGGCAATTCACTCGAGGGAAATTTGGCATTTTTTTTTTGGCAAAATTCTGCTAATAAAATATCTGGGAGCAGCAAAGATCAAGATTCCATTGAAGTCTTCCTTTGAATAACTTTGAAAGGCCAACCGAAACGACGTAATCTGCTCAAATATCATCAATCTTAAACATAAAAGAACATTTCGTCTTGATTGAATCCACTAATCCCTGTTCAAATCTTATAATAATATATACTATAATAACCATATAATATAATAACCCTATTTTCTCCATTATATTATTCACATCCTATTGCATATTTTTTGAAAAATCTATCTATCTATTCTTTGAAACTATAATGTTTAAATTTTAAATTAATTTTAAATACCATAAAAAAATACCATATGTTATATTAAATTATTTTTTTTAATTCTACTAACATGCACTTGTAAAATACTATTAAATTATATTATTATATAAAATACTATTAAATTATAATTTCATCTACCATGTAAATATTTTTTATTTAAACTAATTTTTCTTATATATACTCAATTCTATACCTAACCATTTATCTCTTATATATATAAAAAAATACTAATTACTTATATACGAGTCCATCAAATGAAGCTGAAGGCCTTCCGCATCGTTGGAATCGGGACCCTACTGTAAGTCAAAACTTATATTTCTTTGTTTAATACACATTCCTTTATTATTTAAGTATTAGTGTCTACAAATATACCAGTGATGGCATTTTTTTTTAAACTTACGATTACGTGTAGTGAAATAATTAAGAAAAAAAAAGTACCAAATGAAGTACTATTGTTTTTGTACCATCACTGTTATATGTATTACGTATTTTCTCCTGTTATTACAAAAGAGTAATTCAAGATGTTTCTCTTATTGAATTCTGATATATTTGCGTTAGTTTTTTTTTTCTCTTTATCTTAAATTTCTCTTTTGTAATAAATAATAGAGTAATCACTGGTGTTAACTTGTAATGATAGCAATGTCATGCTAATTAGTTTTCTTTATAATAATTTCAAGCTATCCATAAAATAAGATATTTTATATTGTTCTAAGTTTTTTTTTTTTTTTTGAATTATTATGTCAATATAATCGAATATAATATTAATTAGTAAGATGGAAACATAATTTTTTTTTTGTTAGAACTTCATGGGCGTAGGTTTGGTTTAGTCCTTGTAGGGGTTTTCGTAATAGATTTTCCCTAAAACGAAAACCATGGTAGGGTGGGTTTCAGGGACGTAGCACCACGACCACGCTACTTGGAAAACAGGCAGGAACGGGTCAGGTGTTTTTTTTTTTTTTTGTGTTGACCAAAGTGAGGCATGTGAATCGCACGTAAAAATTTTTTTTGTTCTTATATTTGTGGTACGAAATTGGACGCGCGGAACAAGATCCTCTCCCACAACTCCCGATCTAGCTAGCTCTCAAGTACGTGCGTAACGTTCCAAAGTTCGTCCAATGAAAAACAAAAATCAATTTCCTGTTAGGGAAACTGAGGAGAGAAAAAGTACAGTGAAGGCAGCGTACATTAATTTAAATTTAAATTTAACCATAAAAGATAACAAAAATTGGCGCCCAACGTGGGGCCCACGAAACAAAAGGAGTTTGAAATATGTTGATTTCTATTACACCTATCATAATTAACTTCATTGTTTGAGGCTCTACCCTTATATTTATTTTTTTGTCACACACAATTAATATAATAATACATTATGGATATTATTTTTCTTGCTAATGTCTCACATTGTGTTTGTCCCTATATTTGGTTTAGCCAAGAATGTAATTTCGTTTTTGTATAAGCGGAAATATTGGACGTAAACTGCTAATTAGTTTAGTTCAATCCCTTGTTACATAATGTATATTCATTCCTTTTTGTTAGTGAACATAGCTTGTGAAAAGGTATCTTAGGATTCTCTAATGTGGTAATTGCAGATATAAAATTCAATTTTTGAAAGATAAGCATTGGATATACGATTTTGAAGCTATGATAATTTGCACAAATCGTCCACTTATCATTCTAAATTGATTTTATGTTTCAATTGGCTTATTAGTTAAGTCCACAAATGCTCGAAATTCTTGTTTTTTTTTTTTTTCAACCATACCTATAAGCCCAATTGAAGTTTTACTGAAGATATATAACAATTAATTTTTTTTTTGCTTGGAAAATGTCTATTGCTCATAGCAATTAAAATCTTGTTTCTCTAGTGGAAGATAATCATAGACAATGTTCAATTTGTAAGAAAGATTATGAAATTGATGATATTATAGTTTCCACACCATGTAATCACATATTCCACAGGAACTGCATAGTGAATTTACTTAAGCAGACTCAGAGTTGTCCTATATGTGAAAAGGCCTGTAGACAAACGAAATTGAAATCACATAATATTTTAGCAGGTACTGAAAAGCAGTCCGCTGATACTCAAATTCCTGGCGGTAGTAATCAAAACATATCCACTGGTGCAATATCTAAAGTCCCAGCTGGAAATAAGGGAACTAAAAGAAATTTATTACCCGAGAATTTAGATGAGACACCTGTCTTTCATCGTGCTAGTAACCAGCCTTCAAATACGGGTAATTTGCTCAATATTTCTCAGAATACATTCAACTCACAAAATATGCCACAAAATATAGATTCCCATAATGTTAGTGATAACACACTTCAAAATTTGATAAATGAAGCTATTAGAAATCAGTTAGCCACACTAAACCTGAATCCAGATACTCTATTTAGACCTAGTCTAGGTAGTCAAGGTGGTCAAGGTAATCAAAATCAATATATACAAACCCGAAGTAATGATACCAATAGAGCTGCTGCTCAAAATTCCAGACAAAATCGAAATTTCAATTATAATCTGAATAGAAACAGTACAAGTCGACAGAACGATAGAAGATCAGTAAACCTAGACCTTTCCACTGATAAAGTTACAAATATAATGTCAGGATGGCATTTGAAATTCAATGGTGAAGGTGAAGATGGATTGTCTGTTGATAATTTTATTTATAGAGTACATGCTCTCACTGTTCAGAGTTTGCGTGGTGATTTCGAAGTTTTGTGTAGACATATTCATTTACTTTTTACTGGCAAAGCTTTGGATTGGTTCTGGAGATTTCATCGAACATGCACACGACTTGATTGGGAAACTATTTGTTATGAATTGAAAAACCAGTTTCGTGATCGTCGTACAGATTTTGACTTAAGGGAACAAGTAAGATGTAGAAGACAGAGAATGGGTGAAAGGTTTGATTTATATTATGATTCAATATTACAAATAACCGATCGTTTTCAAACCCCAATTAGTGAATTTGAATTATTAGAAATAATTAAGCGTAATTTGAAGCCGGAAATCCGGAAAGAGCTTTTACATTTTAGTATCAATTCCATTGCTCATTTGAGAGAATTTGTTCGGAAGCATGAGATACTAGAAGAAGAACTTGAATTCCGTCGAACGAATAAGACTTTTACTTCTCGCAAAGCTGTATCTGAAATTGTAGACGATAATATGGATGAAAGTGAAGTAAAGGAAATTTCTTGCTGGAATTGTTTGGAAAAAGGTCATCGTTATGATGATTGTTTAAAGGAAAGAAATATTTTTTGTTATGGATGCGGTGCACCTAACATTTTCAAACCCAATTGTACCACCTGTAACAAGTTTTCAAAAAACTATCAGACGAAAAGCAAACCGAAACAATTTCAATCCAAAGCGACACAAGTTTAAGGTCTTTTGGATGTCAAACAGATTTAAATATAGATAATACCATTAAACCTCTAGTTATAGACAATATTCCAAAACATTTGAAACCATATCATGTCAGACTTAGAGAATATAAAGAGGCCAAATATAGAATTTTTAAAAAGGAAATTAGTGAAGTTAGTATTACTAAACGTGTCAAAAGGAATACAAGGAGATTGAGGGATTACTGGAAGAATTTAATTAGGAACCGCAAACACTTCTGTTCTGCTATTATATCTAATGTTAAACAGTCGGATATTAGACCGTTTGCTACTGTGCAAATTTTTGGTGAAGATGTAGTAGGCCTAATTGACACTGGTGCAACAGTTTCCTGTTTTGTGGCTGATTATGCTCGTACCTTTTTGGAGAACGGAAAACATAAATATAACAAGTTTAGGATCAGACTGAAGACAGCCGATGGAGCGGATCATCCAGCAGTAGGTAGTGTAACAACGTTGGTGACATTTCGCGGAGACATGAAACCTATCACATTTTTAATAATTCCACACTTGACACAAAACCTATATTTGGGTGTAGATTTCGTAAGAACCTTTGGTTTAGCGAAAGATTTGTTTTTGGAAAGTTTAAGTATGCATGACAATATTCTGAGTGAAGTTAACTTACCTGTAGATAGTAATTTTCATGTTATAAACGCAGATGATAGGAGACGACTTAATATTGCCATTAATTCTTTTCCATCATACGCAAAAGAAGGTCTTGGTAGAACATCGCTCATTACCCATGTTATAGATACAGCAGATAACCAACCAATCAAACAGAGGCATTTTTCTGTTTCACCTGCGGTCGAAAAACAAATGTTCGGGGAAATTGATCGCATGTTGCGATTAGGTGTGATTGAAGAATCTCAAAGCCCGTGGTCATCGCCTGTGGCTTTAGTACAAAAACCTGGAAAGGTTAGGCTCTGTTTGGACGCCAGAAAACTTAACAGTGTTACCGTTAAGGATGCTTATCCATTACCTCTTATCGATGGTATTCTCAGTAGGCTCCCAAAGGCTAAATTCATTACGAGTCTAGACCTAAAAGACGCCTTCTGGCAAATTCCATTGGACGAAAAGTCAAAGGAGAAGACAGCTTTTACTGTACCTGGACGACCTTTATATCAATTCGTTACCATGCCATTTGGATTGTGCAATGCTCCACAGACAATGTCACGTCTTATGGACAAAGTTATACCTGCTCATTTGCGTACCAAAGTTTTCGTTTATTTAGATGATTTACTTCTTATTACAGAATCTTTTGATGAACATATTTTATTGTTGCATGAGATAGCACTTTGTATCAGAAAAGCGAATTTAACTATTAATATTGAGAAAAGTAAATTTCTTCTTAAGGAAGTGAAATATTTAGGTCATATCATTGGTTATGGACAGATCAAAACTGATCCTGACAAGGTAAAATCTATTCAGGATTTTCCTTTACCGACCTCCGTACGACAATTAAGAAGATTCTTAGGTATGTGTGGATGGTACAGACGTTTTATTCGAAATTTTGCAACTTTGACGATACCGCTAACGGATATGTTGAGGAAAAATCGAAAATTTATTTGGACTGACGAAGCAAAGTGTTCATTTAACGAGCTTAAAAACTCTCTGTGCTCGGCACCAGTGCTTCATAATCCAGATTTTACACGTCCGTTTTCGATCCAATGCGATGCGAGTCAATATGGAATAGGCGCTGTTCTTGCACAGAAAAATTATGAGATGGATGGCTCAAAGAAATTATACGGTATCGGAACAAGAATGTCTTGCAGCTGTTAAAGCTATTAAAAAGTTTCGTGCTTATATAGAAGGACACGAATTTGAAGTTATCACAGACCATGCGTCCCTGAAATGGCTTATGAATCAGACGGATTTACATGGACGTTTAGCAAGATGGGCTTTAAAATTACAGGGATTTAATTTCACAATTCGTCATAGAAAAGGAAGCCAAAATATAGTTCCAGATTCGTTATCTCGAATGTATTCGGAAAACAATGAGGAAGTTGAATATCCTAACTTAGACAACATTTTTATAGCAGAAATTGAAAATTCAGTTGAAATTGATTTAGATTCGGATCAATTTAAATCTACAGAGTACCTTTCGTTAATAGAGAAACTGAAATCTAAAATCAATTATCTTCCTGACTTTAAAATTGTTGATGGATTTATTTATAAAAAGTGTAATTATTCTTCTGGTGATAATTTACAAGAACAATTATCATGGAAACTTTGGGTACCTTCTTCAATGACAAAAGATCTCATAAAAAGGGCTCATGATCATCCCTTATGTGCTCATGGTGGTGTTGGTAAGACATTACATCGTCTTAAAACTTTTTATTTTTGGCCCAAAATGGCAAAACAGACAGCTGATTATATTTCATCGTGTGATATTTGCAAACAGACGAAAGCTTCGAATAAATGTCTAAAACCTCCCATGGGTCAACCTTCCACATCTGTTCGTATTTTTCAAAAGTTATATTTAGATTTATTAGGTCCATATCCTAGATCATCTTCTGGAAACATAGGAATAATTATAGTTTTAGATCATTTGTCTAAATTTCATTTTCTTGAACCGATAAGAAAATTTACATCCAATACCATAATTGAATTCCTTGAAAAACGTATATTCCTTATATTTGGCGTACCTGAAACAATTACTACTGATAATGGTGTACAGTTTAAGTCTAAACTGTTTAAAGACTTTTTGGAAACGTATGGAGTGTTTCATAATTTAACTGCTCTTTATTCTCCACAAGCAAATGCTAGTGAACGAGTAAACAGATCAGTATTAGCTGCAATTAGAGCTTATGTGAAACCAAGTCAAAAGGATTGGGATGAGAAACTTTCAGCGATTAGTTGTGCTCTTCGAAGTTCAGTTCGCATTAGCACTGGATTTTCACCTTACTTTCTAGTATTTGGTCAAAATATGCTAACAAATGGTAGATCGTATAAATTATTACGAAATTTAAGGATTTTGGAAACATCTGATATAGACTTGAAGACTGATGAAAAAATGGAATTGTTACGAGAAAAAGCTATGGAAAGAATTCGTAAATCATTTGAAAGGAATGTAAAATATTATAATCTCCGATCACGACCTGTAAATTTTGATGTTGGTCAAATGGTGCACAGAAGAAACTTCGCTCAATCCAAGGCAGCAGAGCATTTCAATAGTAAACTTGCGAATCAATTTGAGAAGGCTAAAATTAGAGCTAAACATGGATCTTGTTATTATGAACTGGAAGACATGTCAGGTAAATCATTGGGAACATTTCATGCTAAAGACATCTGATCATAGGATCACAGTAAAAAGGTTTCATAATTCATATATGTGCTTGTCAAAGTGGACAAAACAAAATAAGTCTTCAGCGTTTGCTTCATTATAAATATAATTCTTCAAAAGCTGTTTTGTAACACATCATTTTATTAATTACTCAGATATTACACAAAAATCGTTATTATAATTGGTGATACAAATTTCATTTATAGTAGTTGGCATACATTCCCTTATACTTTATGTTTCAAGATCTTATAACTGCATTTTTTTTCAGCATCCCATGTATTATATTTTCTTTTCAATTTTTTTTATTCTTCCACTTTTTTTTTCTTTTAATGAGAGGACACCTACATATGTATATACTCTCAAGATATCAGGCAAAAGAAGGAGAAAGAGGAAAAAAGAGGAAAAACCAGTATTACACAGTTAGGGAGAGTATATCTGTGATATGATATATAGATTATATGATTATAATATATAGATTATATGATTATAATATATAGATTATATAGGAGAATAATATGCCCCGTTATTTATTTAAAACAGAACCGAAGTTTAATTGAAGGCTCAGGATTTGCTTTAGGTCTTTTTAAATTGATCAGTGAGACCTTCAACAACTGAAGGAGAAACAGAATAGTGTTGCAGTGAGTGAAAGAAGGGAAAAAGAAAGAAAAAAAGGAAAAAAGAAAAAAGTTTTATTGTGAATCGGGAAAAAAAAGGTTAGATTTTTATAACCTAGTGAAATTGATTGTATATATGAATTGAGATTGATATATATACATATGGGACAATAATTTTTTTTTTTGAAAATAGAAAAAAAAAATTAAATAGAAAAAAGATAAAGAACATTATAGTGCAAAGGTAAAGTTATAATAAGGTAGTGGTTTTTTTTATATTTAAATTTTCATATTGAATATTTCATATAGTTCATATTACATTTCACCATTACCTCGAGTGAATCACCAATTTTCGAATTTGAAGAAGACCAAAGTGGCAATTCACTCGAGCTAAATTTGGCATTTTTTTGGCAAAATTCTGCTAATAAAATATCTGGGAGCAGCAAAGATCAAGATTCCATTGAAGTCTTCCTTTGAATAACTTTGAAAGGCCAACCGAAACGACGTAATCTGCTCAAATATCATCAATCTTAAACATAAAAGAACATTTCGTCTTGATTGAATCCACTAATCCCTGTTCAAATCTTATAATAATATATACTATAATAACCATATAATATAATAACCCTATTTTCTCCATTATATTATTGACATCCTATTGCATATTTTTTGAAAAATCTATCTATCTATTCTTTGAAACTATAATGTTTAAATTTTAAATTAATTTTAAATACCATAAAAAAATACCATATGTTATATTAAATTATTTTTTTTAATTCTACCAACATGCACTTGTAAAATACTATTAAATTATATTATTATATAAAATACTATTAAATTACAATTTCATCTACCATGTAAATATTTTTTATGTAAAACTAATTTTTCTTATATATACTCAATTCTATACCTAACCATTTATCTCTTATATATATAAAAAAATACTAATTACTTATATACGAGTCCATCAAATGAAGCTGAAGGCCTTCCGCATCGTTGGAATCGGGACCCTACTGTAAGTCAAAACTTATATTTCTTTGTTTAATACACATTCCTTTATTATTTAAGTATTAGTGTCTACAAATATACCAGTGATGGCATTTTTTTTTTAAACTTACGATTACGTGTAGTGAAATAATTAAGAAAAAAAAAGTACCAAATGAAGTACTATTGTTTTTGTACCATCACTGTTATATGTATTACGTATTTTCTCCTGTTATTACAAAAGAGTAATTCAAGATGTTTCTCTTATTGAATTCTGATATATTTGCGTTAGTTTTTTTTTTCTCTTTATCTTAAATTTCTCTTTTGTAATAAATAATAGAGTAATCACTGGTGTTAACTTGTAATGATAGCAATGTCATGCTAATTAGTTTTCTTTATAATAATTTCAAGCTATCCATAAAATAAGATATTTTATATTGTTCTAAGTTTTTTTTTTTTTTTGAATTATTATGTCAATATAATCGAATATAATATTAATTAGTAAGATGGAAACATAATTTTTTTTTTGTTAGAACTTCATGGGCGTAGGTTTGGTTTAGTCCTTGTAGGGGTTTTCGTAATAGATTTTCCCTAAAACGAAAACCATGGTAGGGTGGGTTTCAGGGACGTAGCACCACGACCACGCTACTTGGAAAACAGGCAGGAACGGGTCAGGTGTTTTTTTTTTTTTTTTGTGTTGACCAAAGTGAGGCATGTGAATCGCACGTAAAAATTTTTTTTGTTCTTATATTTGTGGTACGAAATTGGACGCGCGGAACAAGATCCCCTCCCACAACTCCCGATCTAGCTAGCTCTCAAGTACGTGCGTAACGTTCCAAAGTTCGTCCAATGAAAAACAAAAATCAATTTCCTGTTAGGGAAACTGAGGAGAGAAAAAGTACAGTGAAGGCAGCGTACATTAATTTAAATTTAAATTTAACCATAAAATATAACACAACATCAAGAGCTACTGGAACACCTTCAGAAAGCCAAGAGCGCCTTGAAAGTCAACGAAATATTAACTCTTTAGCACGAGCTTCTGAAACGCTGTCAGAACGCGAAAGACGTCTTGAAGGTCTTCGACAACATGCCACAACCGCATGAGCTACCGAGACATCGTTGGAACATGAAGGTCGGCTACAAAGCCAGCGAAATCGTACCGAAACATCACCAGCCACAGAAACGCCTTCAGAACATGAAAGACGTCTTGAAGGTCTTCGACTACATGCGACAACCGCATGATCTACCGAGATACCGTTGGAACTTGAAGGTCGGCTACAAAGCCAGCGAAATCGTACCGAAACATCACGAGCCACAGAAACGCCTTCAGAGCGTGAAAGACGTCTTGAAGGTCTTTGACAACATGCGACAACCGCACGAGCTACCGAGATACCGTTGGAACATGAAGGTCGGCTACAAAGCCAGCGAAATCGTACCACAACATCACGAGCTAATGAAACAGAAGTCCAACATGAATCACGAGTAGAAAGTCAGCGGATTCGAACATCAACAAGAAGAGCAGCAGAGAGGATAGAGCAATATGATCTGCGTCGAGAACAAAATCGTAATCGAATGTGGCATGAATGAAGTTTACCAATATTGTAATGCACTCAGGTACAAAAATGAAACACCTGGAATGTGTCTGAGAATCAGACAACATATATTTTTCATATCCCTAAATGTTAAGAGGGAGTGGCAAGTCGTTATTTAATGAATATTTAGGTACATATTGAACGTAAATGAATAAAATTTGGTGGGTAAGTTCGTAGAGTCGATATCTATAAACTCACCAAAAATGGGCGTGGCAATCCTCCCCCTTTAAGAGATACCTATAAGTCGGCTAATTCGATGGTTTATAACTACATATGTACATATATAACATGTATGTCTGTTAGTTTTTGTTTTGGAGCGAGTAAGACAACCACAACTTCGTCAGCGCTACCCATGATTCGGACCTCTTATTGTTATTCTTTGTATGCCTCACCTAAATAACGTACCGACTTCGATTAAATTTTGAACTAGATAGATCTGCGTACCGTAGAACTCATATGGTTTACGTTTTTCTTTTTAAGGAGTACTCAGAGAGGGTGGTGCAGGGCTATTTCTCCCTATTCCCAACTATCAAACTGATTTTGATTAATTTTGTTAGTGTCTTAACAGAACTTCAGATTAACAGAATTCAGATTTCAGATTTTTATTTTTTAAATTGCATAAAAAAAATCAGTTTTGGGCGAGACGGAGTTCGCCGGGTTAGCTAGTATAAAATAAAAAAGCATTCAAAAAAGGGGTAGCGAAACATAAGATAACATTAGATATTTATCGGTCAACATAAGGCAATACAGTAGTTTAAATAGCAGATTATATATAAATAGCAGATATATTTCACACATGTATTCTATTGTTTTGGTGAACTTTTTTATTTTATTTTTTTTTTGTTTTTGTTGTTTTATTTATTATCATATACATATTTTAAAACATGATTTTGCACAATTAGTCTAGCCCAAGTACATTTCAAAATAACTATTGATACCTACGATTCACAAATCTTATCAAAATACTGTGTTTTTACCTGTAAAAATTAGAAATAAAAGAAAAAAATATTTTTAAATTTTTTTAGTTTTTGGATGACGAATTTCAAGTAGCTTTATTGCATGTATAAAGTGAATTCTCGCTATAATGTCTCCTTAGATATTTTCGGGAACAGGTTACTATATTTCACGTTCTTGACACCTTCCCTAGCATATCATAGGAGACAAATATAAATAAATTGCGGAATGGACTGAAGCCACTTGAAGCTGGTAGTAGATTCTATGCCTCCTAGGAGCAAAGGAAAAATATGTATCTTTATAAGGTTAACCAGTATGAAGAAGCGTCAAGATTCAAATGTTTCCATGGGAAACGCCTATTGTAAACGAGCCTTATTTGTTTTCAAACATATTCAGTATACATCATATCAGTGAACAACCAACATCATCACATTTCTTTATCGTGTTAAAAATGATGTATTTTGTACTAGAAAATGATTATTTGGAAAAAGCACGAATTTTTGTTGTTTTCATTTGAAGAAAAGTGCTGCGTCATTCTCTATCAGAAACTACAAACAGAAGACGATTCCGACGGTTCTGAGATAACGATTTTGATGTGAGAATTGAAGAACGTGAAAGACCACCAAAAAATTTTGAAGACTCCGAATTGCAAACAATCTATATAAATAAAAATCAATTGTCGTTCGTTGGTAATTGCATCAGTTGAGAACGGCTAGACCGATTTGGACAATTTTTTTACTGAAATGTTCGTCATAGTCCAACTTAGGTTTTTACGGAAAGAAAAATTGACCACGCCCACTTTTACGCCAACTTTTTTCGATTTATCTAAAATCGGAAAACGGCTGCACCGATATGGCTAATCTTTTGTTTCAATGGTCGTAGTAATCTAATTTAAGTTTTTACTGAAAGAAAAATTTACCACGCCCACTTTTACGCCCACTTTTTTCGATTTATCTAAAATCGGAAAACGGCTGCACCGATTTGGCTAAATTTTTTAAAACATGTTCGTAGTAATCAAATTTAAATCCGTTAAAAAACAAAAATAAGCAGAATGATATTGCACTTGCACTTGCTTCATCAGGAATTGCAGCTACGTTGTTGGAAGGCGGTCGTACTGCCCATTCAACACTCAAGTTGCCATTGAAGTTGCAAATCAATGAAAATCCAACATGCAACATTTCCAAGAACAGTGCAATGGCCAAAGTTTTGCAGCAAAGCAAACTGATCGTTTGGGATGAGTGTACAATGGCGCATAAAAAGTCTTTGGAGGCATTAGATAAAACTTTGCAAGATTTACGAAACAATCAAAGCCGTTTTGCTGGTGCGATGATTCTGTTGGCAGGGGATTTTCGGCAAACATTGCCAGTGATTCCACGGTCAACGCCAGCCGATGAACTTAATGCATGTTTGAAGTCGTCCGTTTTGTGGAAACACGTCAAGAAACTCAAATTGACTGTGAACATGCATGTCGAGCTGCAGAACGATCAATCTGGAGAAGTATTTTCCAAACAATTGCTGGACATTGGCAACGGCAAAATCCCGGTTGACATTTCGACCGGTTGCATTCAATTTCCCCCCGGTTTCTGTCAGTTCACCGAATCAAAATCCGAACTAATCCGAAAGGTATTTCCAAACATTGCACAAAATTACAAAAATCATGATTGGTTGAGCGAACGTGCTATATTGGCTGCGAAAAACATTGATGTCGACGAATTGAATTTTAAGATTCAAAGTGAAATTGCTGTCGAATTGATGACGTACAAATCGGTGGATTCCGTTACTTCCCAAAATGATGTTGTCAACTATCCAACCGAGTTTTTAAACTCGCTGGAATTACCCGGATTACCGCCTCACAATCTCCAACTGAAAGTCGGATCGGTAATCATAATGTTACGAAACATAAACCAACCACGTCTTTGTAATGGCACCCGACTTGCGGTAAAAAACCTGATGAATAACGTCATCGAAGCAACAATACTTAAAGGAAAGTACAAATAAGAAGACGTTTTGATACCACGGATCCCAATGGCTCTGACCGACATGCCATTCGATTTTAAACGATTGCAGTTTCCAGTACGGCTTGCATTCGCTATGACAATTAATAAATCTCAAGGGCAGTCATTGCGGCATTAACCTTGAAAATCCATGCTTCTCGCATGGTCAATTGTATGTCGCCTGTTCCCGTGTCGAAACACCATCAGCATTATTTATTTACGCGCCAGGCAACAAAACTAAAAATGTCGTGTATCATAAAGCATTGCAATGAAGGAAACTACGATATCACTGCAAAGCAACAGAAAAAAGTATTTCTTTATTTTAATTGGTTCCTGAACATCGATCTTTCAATTAAAATGTAAATATAACACCATATTGTACATATTTTCAAATCAAATAAAAATTATCATTTAAAATTACGTGGTTTTTCTATTTTTCACTATTTTTACACAATTCAAACAGCTTCTCACAAATTCACAAATCGAACACAAACATTTTTTCTAATTTGGACAGGACAACGTCTGTCGGGTCAGCTAGTATTGGATAAAAATAACGCTTTGAGTCTGAAACAAATGGCTGAAATGTTAAATGTTGCACCATAAACAATTTCACTATAACGGTTTAGGAAAGATCCAAAAGTCTGAAAAATGGGTGACACATGAATTGAATGACTGAATTGTTACTGGCAATGAAAAATTTTCTTATATCATAACCTTGAACAGAAAAAATCAGAGATTAATTCGGAACAACCATCGACTTTGACTGCAAAAGCAGATCGTTTCGGCAGGAAGATATTGCTGCGTGTGTCCGGTGGGACCAGAGAGGAGTGCGATATCACGAGCTCCTAAAACCTGTTGAAATCGTTGATACATTGTCGCTACCGACAACAAATGATGAATTTGAACCTTGCATTGATCGAAAATTATCTGAATGGGCCACAAGACACGACAAAGTAATTGTGCAACATGCACCTGCACACAAGGCAGGTTCAGAATCCAATCAAAGCATTAGACTGAGAACTGCTTCGCTATCCGCCGTATTCACCAGACTTTGCTCCTTCTACTTATTGGCTGATCAGCATTTATATTTCTACAACGAAAATTCGGTGACTAATTTGTTTGCTTTAAAAGACGAACAGTTTTATTGGCGTGGAATTTACAAATTGCATACAAGATGGAAAAAACGTGTAGCTAGCAGTGGGCAATACTTTCTCATTAAAAGTTTGTGTTTTTTTTTAAACACAAAAATGATAATTTCATACCGTGTATATATGACCTATAAGAAAATGTATTAGTAATAGTGGACCTTTCTATGATTTATATTTTCATCCTTTCATGTTATTAAATTAGTTGTGGCCTACCCAATCTGTAGCACTGATTTCCGATCTACGTAGTCATTTCTCTGAGACTATTTTTGACAAAAAATTGCTGACGAAAGTATTGTTTTGATGAAAGTTTTAATTTTCCCGCTTCTTTTCAGGGCTGTGCGTGTTTAAATTTACATAAATGTCCTGCCTTATATTATGTACAGACTTCATTTCTATTTAAATGATTTGCTTGTGGGTTTTTTTGTACACTTCAAAGTGTAGACAAAAATTAAAGTTTAGTGAGAGGAAATTATTATAAAAGATAATAAGCAACGTTTCATATAGAATGGAAAATTGTTGTATAAATTTAACCAAGACTCGTCTAATGGAATTCAATCGAACCCACGGATCTTTCATTTAATTCACGATTATTTTTAAAATTATATTTATTCATACTTATTTATTTCATGTTTCTGTACATAACTGTTATAAAACACCAAATATGTCCTCCAAGTTAATATTAAATTTGTTTAAATTTTCAGCAATCCAGTCATCCAATTTCTTTTGAACCTCAGGAGACAACTCGTCTTTATGGGAACCTACAACACCGCGACGCATAAATCTAACATAGAATATGAAAAGTAAGAAAATTTGCAAATTTCAAATAAAAAATCAAAAAATTACTCAAAGTCTGCTTTAACATTAGGACTGCCATGACCAGATTTTATATTCCAAGTGGGATTAACACGTTTATTGGCTGCAATAAGAGTTTCATAAGGATCAATTCATGTTTTTTTCAATATTTGCAGACTTACCCTTCATACAATCAAACGATAAATGTTTTTCCAATTTATTTAATTGCTGTTCGGATAGGTCGGGTTTCTCCAAGAATCTGTTGAGTTTTATTAAAACGTCTCTTAAATTTCTCTTCATACCTTCGTAGGTGATAAAGAAAATATTTTTCTCTTGGCGCATGGACCAAAAGTCCATTAGATGCTCCCAATAGGGCGTATACATAATGTCATTATTTATAAGATCCTCTACAAATTCATCAATGCTACCCTCCCAGGTGCCAAGACCACGATGAAAGTGGTAGTAGGATATTGCCATATCCTTGGGATTACGGGCACAGTAAACAATCTTAAAACAAGAAATTAATGTGGAACACAATTATTTTGTGTTTTTTCTATGAAAATACTTTAAAGTTTAGCAGAAGCTTTGATTTTAATTATCTTTATCACTGTTTTATCTGTATTTAGTGCAGAATTTTCTTACCTTTGATTTCTTTTCCCATATTTGTTTGGGTATTAAATGTGCTGGTAAATGAGATTTTAATACTCGCCGTGATTTTGCGTTTTCTGCCATGGCAACGGTATCCATGACCATATTTGAATACAGGCCTTTTAACCTTTAAGAAGCAATTAGGAAAACTTTTAAACTAAATAAGAATATATTTATTGTTTACTTACTCCATAAATACACTACGAAATGCCAAATCTACATTATTGGCAGTTTCAAAATCCAAATCATTTACCAAAAGCCAAGTGGCCTCTTGTATCCACGTAGTGCCGCATTTAGGAAATGTCACGATGTAAGTATCATCATCCTTGACATTAAATTCATACAAACGTTTAAAAAAACATTCTTCTATTGGCACCGAACACCATCTTTGAAGCCAATTCTGTGCCTCTAATGGTATATTGTCTCCATTGGCCGCTATTTCATAAAACGGACGCTTTTGACGTTTTTCTATATTTTTCGAAGAACGTGTACGGTGCGTAAACATTTCGTTTTAATTGAATTAATGCTTCGCGGCGATCAATGACTTAAACGTTGAAAATATGAATATTCAACTGACACTAGTGTGTCGGTTTTTATTTGTGTCTGACAGTGTAATGAAAAGCTTTTTTTCTTATCTACAACATCATTACTCTCACTCTCACTGTGTTATAATCAGTAAAATTCATACCCAAATAATTAAAATTTATTAACATTTTAAAAGAAAATTATTTAAAAAGTTTTAACATTCTATGGCGTATCTAATCTACATTATGTTCGAATTAAGCTCCTATTTCAAATAAAAATTTTAACTGCTGCCAGTATCAGAGCTGTCAATAGATCTTTTTTTTGATTCCTTTAATTATTGTGCTCACCGTTAAAGGAACATTTGTGGCAAATTCGTTTCTATATTTACCAAAATTAAAGAAGTAATTTAATTTTTTATTTTAAATTCCATTTTTTTTTTCAATCAGAAACTATTTGATACTGGCTTTAAATAATAACGCGTGCTTTTCGGTTTCCTTTTCAGCAGGAGTCTCCTGACAAAAAGTCTGAGATCTAAAAAAAATTGACCTGAAAAATTTCTCAAATCTGTCGTTTGGAGTCGGCGTTAAATAGTAGGTCCGATCACTCATGGATTAAATTAACTCACATATCACATACATGAGTGGTGTGGGAAGCTGGGTTGTAATCCTAACTAAAGGGTTGTAATGACCAGTTTAGTGAGTAATATTGCAATTTTTATCGTTCTTGAGAAAGTACGATTCAATAATGCATCCGATCTACAACTTGCTACAAACAGTGCATCTTTCAGGACACATTGATTGCTCCTTGCACCAAATTCAACGATACTACTTATTGACATATTCGTCACCAAGAAGTGTGTTTTTCTAATCACTTTATTTCGATGTGTGTACCGATGCTCCCGCTAGTAGTGGCTAAACTTCAAGTGCCGGTACCGTGGGTTCGATTCTGGGTGTTTGTGATTGTCTGACTGTTTGTTGCACATTTTATATGTGATTAATCACAATAGAAAAAAGAAAATGAGAATTGTGGTGAGAAAAATTGAGGTGAGAAAAATTGGAAAATATTTTTAAGGTCATTAGGAAAGCGAATAAAATAAAATGAAAAGGAGCAACAATATTTCAATATAAATTTGTCCTACACTAACTTCTTTCTTTTTCTCTATAAACTATTTTTCCGGTATTCCAAAACAATGCACTGTATGAAATGGATCCTCTCCTGAGTGTTGACATAAAAAAAATAAAAAATTTTTCTCTCGAAAACACAAGTCTTTGACAGAAACGGTTTATGTTATGCAATGCACCCACGTCTTCTTATTGTCCTGAATGATTTGTTAATACCAAAGTCCGATGAGATCTTATTTTTAATTTTACTTGAGCTTTTTAAATGAATCCAGAATCCAGAAACAGTAGCTAAGCTATCCTATCTGGATGTAGTTTTTCGGGCTGGACGTATTATTTGTATGAACGTTAGGTTAGGTTAGGCTAGGCTATTCCGTCATATAATCATAGCTCCTTGTCATGGTGAGAGTGAAGTCGGCGTAGTCTAGAAAATAGTGTGTTGGCTTATTGAGAGGCCACGGCTTAAACCCCAGGTCAGACATTTTCAATAAAACGAAATATTTTTTTTTTTTTTTTTTTTTTTTTTATTATTTTGTTTATTTACAATCTATTTTAACAATAATAAGTAAATATGATAACGAACTAGATAAATTAACATATGTTATTAAACTTCAGCAAGCTTAATAAACTAAATTTAATATTATATACAAATATTATTATTGAGATTGGCTCCTAAAGTTATTATTTCCTGAAAGGAAGATCTAATATATGAGCCCTTTTCAGTCTTCTAATTTCCTCCGTTTCATCCAATAGAGTTATTGCAAGAATATTGCAGTGGTTATTAAGACGAGCTAAGTACCGCTGACTAAATGTATTTATTTCACTACTAACTGTGGGAATATCGAGATCCTTGTGAATTTGTTTGTTTGCTACAAACCACGGAGCATTTACAATCATTCTGAGGGTTTTTGATTGGTACCTCTGTAAAATTTCTATATTTGAATGGCTTGAGGTACCCCATAGTTGAATGCCATACGTCCATACAGGTTTTAATATTACCTTATAAATCTTTATTTTATTTTCTAAACTAAGTTCTGACTTAGCACCTAGCAACCAATACAATCTTTTTGTTTTTATGTTAAGATGTTGTCTTTTTGCCATAATATAATTTTTCCATGTCAATCTTTTGTCAAGATGCAATCCAAGATATTTAACAGTATCAGTTTTTGGTAGCGCAGATCCGATAAAACGAAATATGAGAATATATTTCTTCTGCCATGAAAAGTTTCTCAGAAATCTGTAATTCGGAGTCGACTTTAAACTGTTGATAACAACACTCGTGTATAAAATGAACAAACACAGCATCAGTGGTGTGAGAAGCTAGATTGTAAACCTGGCTGAAGGGGTGCGACGACCAATCATGTTATGTTACTATCCTGAGAGTCATATGAACGAGTGGATTTTTTAAACCGCCTTTGACTAGACGCGTTCCGTCATTAAATTCTAAGTTTCCAAGAATTCTACTTCTCAGCTTCCCAAACTCATCGCAATGATAGAGAAGATGTTCTGCACTCTCCTCTTCTTTCTCCTCATCATTGCAGCTTTGTATTAAAGTAACTCAAAAATATTTGAGTGATTGAGTGTTTTTCCATGCAAATGAATGTTGGTCTAAAATCCTTCGTCTTACAGAAACGGGCGATTAATTTCAAAGTCAAAGTCAAAATTTTTTTTGATATCAAAGAGATTAAAATGTATTGATTGCAATTATGCAATATTTCCTTAAGAGGAAAAATTTATAACCTCATAAAAAAGCATGCAAATAAGTTTATTAACTCCAAAATATGACAATTTTGGCACTTGTTATTGATATGCGCTGCAGCTAATCTTATCAAACCGATCGCAATTATTTATAGAAACTAGAATTTGCAAAAAACGATATTTTAGACAAAATATTGCGAATTTTAAAAGTTTGCAAAAATATTTTTAGTGGGTGTTTAGCTTACAATTACTCAACATGTTGAATTCCAGCACTAATAACGATGACAGGATTTTACTCAAGCACAATTATGATGGAGGAGCTTCTACATCTAGAAGAGCCTTTCCTATGAAACGCTATGCTACGAAGGGCACAAATATACCTCTTGAGAAAAATTGGGCCGAAAGCTGGGGTACTATGTCTGAACATTTTGGAACGGTGGCCGATGAATTTTTGAATTTTGAAGTTCGTCCAGATGATGTATTTGTGGTTACTTTTATGAAGAGCGGCACCACATGGATGCAGGAATGTGCCTGGCTGTTAATGAATAAATTGGACTACGAGAAATCCAAGGAAACGGTGGTTATGTTAAGGAGTCCTTTCCTAGAGTAAGTTTCAGAAAAAGATAAAGCCATAATAAAACTGAAATTACTTTTAATTTAAAAATTCGTACAGTTTCCATGGTATTGCCACAATCATTCAAAATCATGTTGAATTATGTAAGAAACTATCCAGTCCACGTTTAATTAAATCTCATTTGCCGCCCAATTTATTGCCACTGCAGATATGGGAACAGAAACAGAAGGTAAACTACTCAATACGATATAACATATCATTAGGAAAACATATTATTTTTATCCTTCTCCTTTGCTTAGATCATTTATGTAGCACGCAATGTCAAAGATGTTATAGTATCGTCTTATCACTTTGTTAAAAATTTGGGAATGTGGAAAGGAGATAACATTCATGACTACGTTGAAGATTTTATGAATAACGATATAATTTATACAAGCTATTGGTCTCATGTGGTGGACTACTGGAAAATGCGCAACGAACCGTTTATATTTTTCGTAACGTATGAAGAAATGAAAAGAGATTTAGTTGGGGTTTTGCGTAGGCTTTCCGACTTTCTAGAAAGACCCCAACTAACAGAAGACGAAATGGTTAAGCTGGTGCAGCATTTATCCTTTGATAGCATGAAGAGTGAGTAACAAAATCAAATAACTTGAAGAACATAGTTTTCAAATAATGTCTCGGTTTTATTTTTAGATAATGATAAAACCAATTTAACTGGTCTATTGAAAAATACTTCGCCCCTGGTTAAAGAGGAATTCCAGTAAGTTTTCACTTTTTTTTTTTTAATTTAAGTAAATTGTATATAAAAATCACTCTAAGAAGTAAAGGTGAAAACAGAATATCCTTTACACTGTAGCCTAAACTTTATGTGCAGTGCCATCATTCACTCCTTTTGTAGTTCTCGATTGACTTTTTGCGCTTTGAATTTTTACGCAAACGATGAAAACATATTCGGTGTATCTCACTTAGATCGTGACCACACGGTCGAAAAGGAATGTCGACGTTTTAATTTATTTAATTGGTCAATTGCAATCCTTTAGTCAAGATTACGACCTAGCTTTCCACACCTCGCATGCTGTGTGCGTTAACTTTATCCATAAGTGACGGAACCCACAGTTTAAAGTAGAATGACAGATCCTTGAGAAACTTTTCATAGCAATTTTATTTACATTCAAAATAAGAGAAGACTGCTGAGAGGAAATCGCTTAAGAAATATTTTTTCATATTTTGTTTCGTTAAAGATATCTGGGCTGGCGTTTGAACCATTGCCTCGCGTCTAATAAAACAAGTTTGGAGAGTTCGAGAAATATAAAAATTTATTTTTGAATTCTACTCAACAAAACTCACAACCTACACTATGTCATTAGCTAGGTGTATTTTGACTGTCGCACCGTGTAATTAGCCATTTAAGGCATACATAGATAAACTTTTACCTCTAAAGACATCCCAATAGTAACTAGTTTTTCAGTTTTCCATCTGTCTGTCATTCAATTCATGTGGCACCCATGCTCCAAACTTTTGGATCTTTCTCACAGTTTTTAAATGGTCAGAAATTGTTTGTTACGCAACATTTAATGGTTCTGTCATTTGTTTCTGACTCAAAGTGTCATCTTATCCAGGATTCTTTGCAATTCAGTGCCTTCAAAATTTTTTGTGGTCTTCCACGTTCTACATGAATCATATCAAAATCTTTATCTCTCAAAACGGTCAAAGCAAAAAAAAAATTATCATTTCCGCAAATCATCATTTTCTGGTACAAACTTTGCCGGCTACAACACGATGAAAAGGTTTTATGATGTTTTTTTCACTGATGTGATATATTTTGGATATGTTTGATAGACACAAAACAAAATTAACACAATAAATGTTCCTTATGGAGACATTTATATCTTGACGCTCACTTCATTGTGGTACACCTGTATCTTGAATATCATAACCTTTTCGTTATATCCTGTTTACTCAAAACTGTGAACCTTTCTGGCAAAATGCTCTTTATACGGCTTTTTGGATCTAATAAATTAGTTCTCTATACTAGACTGATTGATAAATACTAAATATTTTCTTCTTTCAATTACAGATTTATGCGACGTGGTATTGTTGGCTCCTTTAAGGATGAATTAACACCTGATTTGCGGGACAAAATTGATAAATGGTCTGCAGAATATTTAAGCCTACATGGTTTAAAGGAAAGCGATATTTTTGGAGAATTTTAAAATGTTTAAAAATATTTTTTAATTGGTATTAATTTAATTGTAATTAATTTAGTAAATGAATAATTTGAAATTGTATTAAAAGTAGTTTATATGAATACAATCAATGCTATATAGTAGCTCCTTATTTACACCAGTACATCACGATTTCTTAAATTCAGTCTATAGAAGTTCAACGAATAAGTCTGGCACTGAGAGAAATCATTATAAATCAAACAGATATGCGAATCATACCATTATATCAGAGTAGTAGTGCGGTGGTTTAAGTTTTAAAACTGAAATTGGAGTAATGCTGGTTCGAATTCCGGAGAGAGTGCCAAACATTCATATATGTATATGGAATATTTGCACATCTGTATATATCTTAATATATATATGTACAATTATATATGTACGATTGCAATTATTATGTACGAATTATATATGTACGAATTCCGGAGAGAGTGCCAAACATTCATATATGTATATGGAATATTTTCACATCTGTATATATCTTAATATATGGGCAATTTCGTGTCAAGTGACCCAATTTTTAAAATCGATGTCTTCCAATTTGGATGAAATTTGCACCAAGGTTAGTACTATTGGATAGTTGGCCAGACACAAATTTTCAGCTTTATCAGTCAAGAACTGTCGGAGTTAGAGGGGGTCAAAGTTGGACATTTTGGTCATACAGGGTTTTTTTAAAATGTGTGTAACTTTTCACCTATTAGTCTTAGCAAAAATTTTCCAAAGGATATTAGATAGCTATTTCTTCAATCTTTCCAAAAATAATTTTTTTAATTTTAAAAAAAAATTTTTTTTTATTTTTTTTTTTAAATTAATTTTTTTTTTAATTTTTTTTCAATTTGGGCCCTTTTTTTTTTTTTTTTTTTTTTGCTTAAAAGAAAGCTTATAAAATTTCCTTTAAGGCCTTCATAATCGCTGAATGGGATGCGAGTGGGAGATCTATCAAAAAAATTATTTTTTAACTCAAGAATAAGATTTTTCAATATTTGGCACATGTACCATTTTCATTTTCCCCCATTTTTTTTCGAAATGGAGTTTTTTTTTTATTTTTCCTCAAAAGAAAACTTAGACCATTTCTTTTAAGGTCTTTGTGGGCACTTAGTAGCAAGAGGCATATCTATAAAAAAAAATATTTTAACACAAAACCAAAGTTTTCAAATTTTACCATATGCACTATATTTTTTTTAATGGATGTTTTTTTTTTTGCTCAAAGAAAGCCTAGTTCTTTTCCTTTAAGAGCTTTGTGGTCACTTAATGGGATGCGAGTGGAAGACATCGATTTTAAAAATTGGGTCACTTGACACGAAATTGCCCATATATATGTATGTATATGGAGTATATATATGTAAATATATGGAATATATGTACACATCTGTATATATACACATTGTTAAGAAAATGGAAATGGTGTTACAACATGTTACAAAAACTATGAATTTGTTTACATCATCAACAAATAAACAAAAATATAGCAACAACATCAGTATAAAGAAAAGGTATAAAAAACAGGCAACAACAATACTGCAAGGACAAACGTAAACAAAATACACAAACAACACTGACGTAAACAACATGTTAACATTTATAGAGATTTAACGAAGGTAAAATCATTCTCCTTCAGGAGCATTCATCAGACTGTTTACCCTGCGATATAAAAGGTAAGACAAAGCAGGCAACGGAATCAGTAAAAATTCAGTCAGTCTTGTGTGAAGACGCGTTGCATGTGAAGAGAATAATTGTGGTCGAACAATTGTTATTGTTTACGCAAACGACTGCAAATCAGAATAAGAAACAAAGCAATTGTTGTTGTTACATCAATTTGTGAACAGTGCCACACAGAATTGTGCGAACAATAAAGAAATTTATTAAAACTGAACACAAATTTATTTTTATTTTCATTGCAATCTACGAGCTCATATTTCAAAGGTTTTAAAAGGTAAAAACGTAACAATATATATATTCCAGATATACCGGTATAAAGTGAGTATCTATATACAAATGTCTCCATGGGGAACATTAATTATATCATTTCATATTCAGGATACATCAAATCAATCCTAAACGGAAAAAAATCATGATTTAATTCGGGACATCCATTATATTTGGCTGTAAAACCAGATCGATTTGGCAGGAAGACAATGATGTGTGTTGGGTGGGACAGGAAAGGTGTGGTGCGTCACGAGCTCCCTAAACCTGATGAAACCGTTAATAAAGATCCAATTTGAACCATGAATTGATCGAAAAACGACCAGAATTGACCACAAGAGACGGCAGTGTAACTTTGTAACATAAGAATGCAGCTCCACACAAAGCAAAACCGGTTCAGGATTATCAATCAAAGCATTAGGCTGGTAGCTGCTACCCTACCAGCCATATTCAACATGCTTGCCTCCTTCTGACTTCTATTTGTTGTCATCGATGGAACGCGCATTGGCTAAGCAGCACTTCGATTCCTACGGAAGCCGGAACTTAAAAAAATACAATGCTTCCATTAACTGTACACCTAATGTATAAAAAATATATTCTTCATATATAGCATAAGGTCACTTTTTTATGTAAGATATCTCTTAAAATATGATTTTAATTGATTACATTCCTTCTGATGATTTATTTATCTTTTTATGTAATTCAGGAAACTTGGGGTGATGCACAATTCGGAGGTCGAATGTGCATTTAGCGCACCGAAGTACTTCAAAAACTATGGTCTGGTTCCTGGGTTATTGCTTTTTGACATTTTGTCGCTCTGTGAGTTTTCAGACAAACACTACCTACTCGTAACCAATGCCAGCTGATGAAATATATGCGTGTTAGAAATCTGTAACACATTAATGGTGTTTTCTTTTCTACAAAGAAAATGTCACCCTCTTACACGGTACATTAAAAAAATTTTTGACCAACCCTGTTGTAATGTCATTTTTTACTTGAGAAGAACATAACACAAATATTAAAAAAGGGTATGCCCTGTGTTTACCACTTATTAAGAAAATGAATGAGGAAATGCCAATTTGTTCAAAGCTGTTGCCAGATCGCTAATTTTTCGACTTCATTTTTTGCACGCTTTTTTTTATTACAAAAAAAAAATTTTAACACTGTTCTAACATTGAATGCAATTTTTTATACTGCTGACCATGTAGCTTTAATAATGTAATAATTCCTTAAGATTACTCCACAAAACAATGAAAAAATTAACTTCAAATTGGATAACAATACCAGGCGACTTTTTTTAAATTTCATCTGGTAGCCCTATAAATAAACAAAAGTCATCTGCTTTACAGGGCATTAGCAGCACTCTCGATTTATACAGGGCATAAAATGCAATGCCCTCCACCATTGGCAAGTGCGAATTATTTAGAATAAAACATAAAACCCTTTTAGAGGGCGAAACATTTTTAAGAAACAAACTCAAAATTGCATTTTGCGTTAATAAAATGCACATTTTTTGGTAGAAAAGAAAACACCATAAGACTTACCACCAATTTACACATACATAGGTTTACAAAGTAATTCATAAGATACTACAGTTTCAAAACAAATGCTTTTAAATGGTTATGGTAAAATGGCAATTGGTACTAATGATTTCCAAACGAAAACATTTTCACACAATCAAAAGAAGAACTGAATGAAAAATTCTTCCCAAATATACAATAACGATTCATGAGTCGTCGTGCTTAACTGAGGGAACAGATAAGAATGTCAGTGTTTTGTATTTCATAAATTCAATATAAATCGGTTGATGCTGTAAAGAATCGAAAGGACGAAGGATCTTAAACTATTATACTTCATAACATATTCAATACAATTACGTAACGGAACAAGACGTGTTTAATGTTATATCATTGGCATCCTCGCAAAGTTTATAAGGCTCTATACGGCCAGATCATGAGCTAAAATACGAAAGAGTCGCTACGAATAATTTAATATTAAACGAGTCTTCAGAAGAAGATGTTGATAGATTGTAGTTTGACCTGCTCAATATTAGAAAAATTCTGGCGCTATACAGCAGTTAATAAAACGGGCATAATTTATACGCTGTCAGAGTTGATATCGTGTATTGGCATCAAATGAATCATAAGCCAACATCGATGTAGTTCGATGCATGAAAATAGAACGTCTACGACATGTTGTGTGCAGGAGTACTTCGAAGTTAGTAACCGAATGAAGTCGCAGTAGAGATTGACCGAAACTCCGACGAAAAGGCCTCTGTTGATGTAAGAAATCACAATAATTTTCAGTGACACAATATGAAGTAAAACTATGGTCAGCAATTGTATAGCAGAGATTAAAAAGAAAACCATAAAAATTATTTATTTTCATTAAGACATCCTACGTATTCATTTCTACAATACATATATACATATTTCAATGATTATGCATTTGTCTAAGCATGACGTTTCCAAAAAATAATTTTTGCAAACTAATTATCGATACACCGTTTCGCTAATCTTATCAGAATTATCATAATTATCAATGGAAACTATTTTTCATTTACTTTTCTAACTTTTCTAATAACATTTATTAGTTGGTTCTTGGCATTCAATTGGTCAACATGTCAAATTCAAACACTAACAACGATGACAAGGTTTTATTCACTCGCGATTTCGATGGAGGTGCTGCTAAGTCTCGGATTATATTTCCTATGAAACGTTATGCTACGAAAGGCAAAAATATACCCCTTGAGAAAAATTGGGCCGAAACCTGGTGTACTATGTCTGAACATTTTGGAACAGTGGCCGATGAATTTTTAAATTTTGAAGTTCGTCCAGATGATGTATTTGTGGTGACATTTATGAAGTGCGGTACTACCTGGATGCAGGAATGTGCCTGGCTGTTAATGAATAATTTGGACTACGAGAAATCCAAGGAAACGGTGGTCATGTTAAGAAGTCCCTTCTTAGAGTAAGTGGCAAAAATAATTTACAGACATAGTAATAAAAATTGTTTTTAATGACAAAACATTACAGTTTCCATGGTGGTGCCCCATTCTTACAAAATCATGTTGAATTATGTAAAAAACTAGCCAGTCCACGTTTAATTAAATCTCATTTGCCGGCCAATTTATTGCCCCTGCAGATATGGGAAAAGAAACAGAAGGTAAACTATTCAATACGATATAATATATCATTAGGAAAACATAGTACATATTTTTATCCTTCCCCTTTGCTTAGATCATTTATGTAGCACGCAATGCCAAAGATGTTATAGTATCGTCTTATCATTTTGTTAAAAACTTGGGCATGTATACTGGTGATAACATTCGCGACTACGCTGAAGACTTTATGAATAACGATATCGTTGGTACAAGTTTCTGGGCTCATATTGTGGACTTTTGGAAAATGCGCAATGAGCCGTTTATATTTTTCGTAACGTATGAAGAAATGAAAAGGGATTTGGCTGGGGTTTTGCGCAGGCTTTCTGACTTTCTAGAAAGACCCCAACTGACAGAAGACGAAATGGTTAAGCTGGTGCAGCATTTATCCTTTGATAGCATGAAGAGTGAGTAACAAAATCAAATAACTTGAAGAATTATTAAAAATTAATTATCAATTAATGTCTCGCTTTCATTTCTAGATAATGACAAAACCAATTTAACTGGCCTATTAAAAGAGACTACGCCTACGATTAAAGAGGAATTCCAGTAAGTTTTATAAAATTTGTTGCAATAAGTTAAGAGTTAAAGTAAGGTACGGTAACCATATGTAACAGTCTAAAGGCGTGACAGAGATTTTAATATGGCAAAAACCTTAGGCAATCCTAAACGAAGGTTTTACGATATGCACTAAACTTGTAAGCGAAAGTGCCATCAGCAGGATGCTATTGTTCAATCCTATTGGAGTTCTGAATTTATTAAGAAATACTACTTTATGGTTTGTAATCTATGACAAATTAATTGATCATTGCAACCCTTTAGTCAGGATTACAACTCAGTTTCTCACCTCACCCGTATTGTGTGTGTTAATTTTATCAATAAGTAGCGAGTCCTACGGTTTAAGGTCGACTTCGAACGACGGCTTTATTTTAGAAACTTTTCATGGCAATTTCATTTACTCACAGAGTTTTGGCAGAAGACTGCTGAAGCAATATCTTTTCATATTTTAAGCACGGGTTCTTACTTAATAGGCCAACACACTACCTACTAGACTATTGACATGCGCTAAATGTTTAATACGGTTGTGTCAGTAGCATTGTGCAGAAAATAACTTCTCCGTATTTACAGTGTCACGGTAATTCTGAGTCAGGCCCGATCTGGTAAAGTCTTTGTCACTATGTACTATATATAGTTTTGAATCAACATATAGTCAATACAGTCTATCGCTTCCTTTATATAGTATTGTGGAAAATAGTAATTTTCCACATATTTTCCAATAGTCGTTCGAAGTCGACACCAGTAGGTGTCACCTTCAAATTAAATAGTTTTTTTGAGCTAAGCTTCAAATTTCTATAGGAACATACACTTTGTAAGAAGTAACCGAAGTAAAGATCCTTTAGGTATGTATCTGGTAGCTTCATATTTTTTTAGGTCATAATAATTTCATAGAAAATTATTTTTTCGGTATGGTACTACTAGTTCGTATAATTTTCAACACAGTAACAAGACAATAATTTATTCCGTATCTTTCTTTAACTGTAACTTTTATGGCTGCTGCCAGAAGAATTAAAATGTTAGATTTGATATCTCCATGATCTTCTGTTAATACAATCATTTGGTTCACGCACCTTCAGCCGGATACCGATCAATAGGATTACTTTTCACCGAAGTAATTAAGTCATTTTGAAAACGCCCTCTTAAATGAAAAAGTTTTCTATTATTTTATAATCCAGATTTATTTAAAAATATTTTGCAATTCTCTCTTCTTTACAGATTTATGCGACGTGGAATTGTTGGCTCCTTTAAAGATGAATTAACACCCGATTTGCAGGCCAAAATTGATAAGTGGTCTGCAGAATTCTTAAGGCAACATGGTTTAAAGGAAAGCGATATTTTTGGAGAACTTTAAAAGCTTATGAATAATTTTTAATTGGTATTAATTTATTTTAATAAATAATAATATTGTGTTAAAGGTTGTCTATATTGGACGAGATTAACACGTTGACTGCCACTGCAATTTTCAGAAAACTGGCCAAAAATTACAATTTGATTTTTTCACATTATATTACTAAAAAATCTTTTTCTAGATCATAGGTGTCATCAAAAAGCAAAACTGATGATTTTTTAGGAGAAAAAGGACCTACGAATGAGTACGAGATAACCCGTAGTTGGCACCCTGGAAGGAAACGCAATCTACGAGTTATCTCGTAGTTGGCAGTCAACGTTTTAAGATCAAATGTCATTCGTTGTAGGGTTTGAATGCTAAAGCTCTTTCCTTACGTCATTACACCATTCTATCTTACTTACTACACTTAAGTGGTCATTACAATCCTTCAGTCAGGATTACGACCTAATTTCTCACACCACTTATATTACGGGTGTTAATTTTATACATGAGTGGCGGGACTAATAGTTTAAAGTCGACTATGAACGACAATTTCTTTAATCTTTTCATTGTAATATTATTATTACAGACAAACTTCGATATAACGAAACTGAAGGGGATCACAAAATACTTCGTTATAGCTACTTTTCCGTTATAAATATGTATCAGTAAAACCTTGGTATAACGAAATTAGAAGATATACGAATAAAATCCGTTATAACTATAGTTTTTATTTAGTATTTCGCTATATAGAGGCTTTGCAATGGCACTTGCAAACGCATTTAGACTTTGTTGTTTTTGAAACGGGACTAACATTACTCAAAATTTAATTTTTTTTTATTCTCACTTCGTTATATAGAGGCTTTTGAAAGAATACTTCGCTATTTAGTGGCTTTGCATAGCCGGGACTGATTTAGCTTTATTATTAATTCGTTGTATAAAGGCTTTGGTACGAATTATTCGCTATATAGAGGTTTTATGGCTCAGTATTTCTACGTTATAGCTATAGTGCATTTTTGTATGAAAAACTTTGCAGTAAAGAGGTTTTTTCAAGGGACTCCGAAAATAATTCGTTGTATTGAGTTTTTCGTTATATCGAGGTTCATTATATCGAAGTTTTACTGTATTTCATTTGGTTTCTGTCTGAGCTGGGGTTCGAACCATGGCCGTGAGTTTATTAAGACAACACTCTGACTGAGAGGTAGTTACAGTGTCTTTGAAGTCGCTGCAGTCTAGTAAGCACTGTATTAGACGTGAGGACACGGTTCAAACCCCAGCTCAGACATTTCCCACAAAACGAAATATGAAAAAATTTTTCTTCGAAGGAAGGAAGGCCAAATAGTCTTGAAATGATCGCACTGCTTATGTGTATGTCCATGTTTCATCAAGATGTATCATCATATATTAGCCGGATTACGCAACACATGTTTCTACAAACATTGTATATAAACTTAATCCTATCAACATGTTTTACCAATTCATATTGCTAATACATGTTTCTATAAACATTGTTTATAAACTTAATATCAACATGTTCTTTACTAATATTTGGTCGAGATTCCGTTGTGAAGCTGCTAGACATCGTATAACCACAGGATTTTGTCACACTATGTCACAACAAACATCTGGTTTTACTATATATTCCACACATTGTCGATCTTGGATTTGAGGATAATTTTCCATGATTCAGGCACATAAATGAGGTTGAATATGACCGAAGGCATGGTCTCTACTGGCTTACTACAATAATAATAATAATAATACAAATAAAAATAAAATATCAGTCTGATGCCGCCAATGCTCTGATGACACGTCATTACTTCTTCACTGAGCTACATATATCTGTATCGCACCGATGACGAGTTGAATCTCTGATTTGAATTAAGAACTTAAAGTGAATGAACAGTATAAAACCGAAATTTTGCAGTATTCATCCAGTATTTACAATTTTTTTAATCAGTTTTCGTATGATAAACACGTTAGTGCATCTAACGTTAGGTTAGGTTAGGTAAGATAACTGACTCCCCTTAAAGGAAACGGCCCCATTAAGGACAGAATTTAGGCTCATTGTGATAACACAATCAATTATGCCGGGGATTAAACATTTCTATTGCAGCAATCTTCATGTTAGAGAACTTGATAAAAGATGTTAGAAAGTGAGTGGTCAAAGATCTCGACAAGAACAGGTCACTGACACATGAGATGAAAGACAGTCTCTTCCTTCCCTTCAGACCCACATCTCCTGTAGAAATCATTTGCCGGAATGCCATAATAATCACTATTGCGCGATGGAGGGCCATGCGATTTAAGGACAGCGTTGCCCATACATGTCCAACAGAATCCAGTAATATTGGGCTTCCCTACAAAATGAGTGGATAATATCTAAATTAACTTAATCGCAGTCTGGTTGTCCGAGTTAATCAAAAGATTTTTTGGGAAAATCCTGTCACTTAACAAACAGTGCGTCAGTTTCAAAATTGCCATGACTTCTGCTTAGAAAAAACTGTAGTGATCAGACAGCGCATAAGATAGTTTCTACCCTTTCTAACACTACAGGCTACCCTGCCACTCATCTTTGAGCCGTTAATGTAAACTTCAAAAGACCAATTGCGAATCTCCCGATCGTCAGACCAAAAGCCCCTAAAATCTATATGTTCTATTCAGAAAGTTATTAGGAATCACATAATCAACCCTAATAATAGAATAACAGCATGTTCATAGTTCAGATTGGGCCAGGATTTGACTGCATTGGTTTTCATTATATACAAATCAGTCCTCTGCCTTAATAGGAGGAGGTCAGAGTGGATCCAATTAAGTATAGCAAATAATGCCGTAGACGGAGTAGAACAGAGCTTACTGTCTATCAACTGGCAGTATTATTAGGTATTAGGAGCACTTTATCAACAGAAAATCGTTCGAAGTTTGCAAGCAGTCTCAGCATAACTTTCTACACTTTTTTAATAAGTTTTTTACAATTTTAATGCTATAAACACAATAGACGCAACGCAGCAAATGCTGCAATCTATAAAAAATAGAAGACATGGGTGTATATAGAAGTGATTATTTTAAAGGCGGCGAGACAACAAGCGAAGATTCTGTCGCTATAAAATATAATGTGAAAAAACGTTTTGGTGGCACCATTGATAAAGAACTAATGAACGGTTCATTTTTTCATTTGTTTCACCAATGCTTTGCTGCAACTGCCTTTATTATAATTAATACGCATGCAGCTTACCTTAGACTGCAATTGCAAAATTGTTGTGCTTGCTGCGTTGCTTTTATTATGCTTCTAGCATAAGGCGTTGCTCTTTCGTAAAGCGCTTAATCTATCTTCTATCTATATAAATAAAAATCAATTGTCGTTCGTTGGTAATTGCATCAGTTGACAACGGCTAGACAGATTTGGACAATTTTTTTACTGAAATGTTCGTCATAGTCCAACTTAGGTTTTTACGGAAAGAAAAATTGACCACGCCCACTTTTACGCCAACTTTTTTCTATTTATCTAAAATCGGAAAACGGCTGCACCGATATGGCTAATCTTTTATTTCAATGGTCGTAGTAATCTAATTTAAGTTTTTACTGAAAGAAAAATTTACCACGCCCTTTTTTACGCCCACTTTTTTCGATTTATCTAAAATCGGAAAACGGCTGCACCGATTTGGCTAAATTTTTTAAAACATGTTCGTAGTAATCAAATTTAAAGTTTTACTGAAAGAATAATTGACCACGCCCACTTTTACGCCCACTTTTTTTCGATTTATCTAAAATCTTGGAACGTTTGGACGGATTTGTCTTATTTTTTTTAAAATGTTCTCAATAGTTTACAAATGTTACTTACAGAAAGAAAAATTATCCACGCCCACTGATACTCCCACTTATTCGCCCACTTTTATTAAATCGTCGGATAATTTTATGTACATATAGATAAAATCCGTTAAAAATCAAAAATAAGCAGAATGATATTGCACTTGCACTTGCTTTATCAGGAATTGCAGCTACATTGTTGGAAGGCGGTCGTACTGTCCATTCAACACTCAAGTTGCCATTGAAGTTGCAAATCAATGAAAATCCAACATGCAACATTTCCAAGAACAGTGCAATGGCCAAAGTTTTGCAGCAAAGCAAACTGATCGTTTGGGATGAGTGTACAATGGCGCATAAAAAGTCTTTGGAGGCATTAGATAAAACTTTGCAAGATTTACGAAACAATCAAAACCGTTTTGCTGGTGCGATGATTCTGTTGGCAGGGGATTTTCGCCAAACATTGCCAGTGATTCCACGGTCAACGCCAGCCGATGAACTTAATGCATGTTTGAAGTCGTCCGTTTTGTGGAAACACGTTAAGAAACTCAAATTGACTGTGAACATGCATGTCGAGCTGCAGAACGATCAATCTGGAGAAGTATTTTCCAAACAATTGCTGGACATTGGCAACGGCAAAATCCCGGTTGACATTTCGACCGGTTGCATTCAATTTCCCCCCGGTTTCTGTCAGTTCACCGAATCAAAATCCGAACTAATCCGAAAGGTATTTCCAAACATTGCACAAAATTACAAAAATCATGATTGGTTGAGCGAACGTGCTATATTGGCTGCGAAAAACATTGATGTCGACGAATTGAATTTTAAGATTCAAAGTGAAATTGCTGTCGAATTGATGACGTACAAATCGGTGGATTCCGTTACTTCCCAAAATGATGTTGTCAACTATCCAACCGAGTTTTTAAACTCGCTGGAATTACCCGGATTACCGCCTCACAATCTCCAACTGAAAGTCGGATCGGTAATCATAATGTTACGAAACATAAACCAACCACGTCTTTGTAATGGCACCCGACTTGCGGTAAAAAACCTGATGAATAACGTCATCGAAGCAACAATACTTAAAGGAAAGTACAAATAAGAAGACGTTTTGATACCACGGATCCCAATGGCTCTGACCGACATGCCATTCGATTTTAAACGATTGCAGTTTCCAGTACGGCTTGCATTCGCTATGACAATTAATAAATCTCAAGGGCAGTCATTGCGGCATTAACCTTGAAAATCCATGCTTCTCGCATGGTCAATTGTATGTCGCCTGTTCCCGTGTCGAAACACCATCAGCATTATTTATTTACGCGCCAGGCAACAAAACTAAAAATGTCGTGTATCATAAAGCATTGCAATGAAGGAAACTACGATATCACTGCAAAGCAACAGAAAAAAGTATTTCTTTATTTTAATTGGTTCCTGAACATCGATATTTCAATTAAAATGTAAATATAACACCATATTGTACATATTTTCAAATCAAATAAAAATTATCATTTAAAATTACGTGGTTTTTCTCTTTTTCACTATTTTTACACAATTCAAACAGCTTCTCACAAATTCACAAATCGAACACAAACATGTTTTCTAATTTGGACAGGACAACGTCTGTCGGGTCAGCTAGTTTTTAATAATCGAAATAAGTGTACGTTACGGCGCTGCCAAATTTAAACAGTACACTCTTGCTGAGACTCTAGTTCATAATTTTCCTGAAGAGTGATATCATTAAACACCAAAATTTATTCTAAAAGCTAAGGTAATTCAACGATTATAAAACTATTGTAATTATCTAGAACTCGTGTTTATCTGTATATTTTTAAATGTTTATAATTAAAAACAGCCTAAAAAACAAATCCTACTCTAATTAATTGATAACCAGAACAAGTGTCGCTATAAAATTATTACACGTGTGTTGTTTATATTTCAAATTACGTTTAGAAAAACTGCTGAACTGCTATCAAACCGAAAAAAAAAAACGTTTATCATCCCTCAGATTAAATCTTCTGAATTTTAGTTTGGCAAAGGCATACATAAGTATTGATACCATTAATCTTATCAGTTTAATACAAATTTTGTAAACAAAATTCAATACAAGAATAATATTTTGTAGTTCCTTCCATTCGTATTGTAAATCAGTTGCCGTTTGATATTCAAAAATAAAACATGGTTTCTGAGGGTGAGAAAATTTTAAAATCCATTGAATATGAGAGTAAAGCCTCTCGGGCTAGAACAACATATGCCGTGAAGAAATATGCCACCGAAGGCAAAAATATTCCTTTAAAGAAAAATTGGTCCGAAACCTGGTGTACACATTCAGCGCATTTTGAAACAGTTGCTGATCAGTTTTTGAATTTTAAAGTGCGCGATGATGATGTCTTTGTGGTGACTTTTATGAAATGCGGCACCACTTGGATGCAGGAGTGTGCCTGGCTTCTAATGAATAATTTGGATTATGAGAAATCCCAAGAGGCGGAGGTCATGATTAGAAGCCCATTTTTAGAGTGAGTATAAATGTATGAAAGTGTTTAGAAAACAAAAGTAATTTTCCCGTTAATATTTTTATAGTTACCATGGCATTATGCCTAGTATGCAAAATCATGTGGAATTGTGTGAGAAATTAGAAAGTCCTCGTCTTATTAAATCTCACTTACCTGCCAATCTGTTGCCACTGGAAATATGGGAAAAGAAACAAAAGGTTTGCCTCTCCCATTATACAATAAAATGTTTATTTTTCTCCTACAAATGCTTATTATTTTAGATTATTTATGTGGCCCGAAATGCCAAAGATGTTATTGTCTCTTCGTACCATTTTGTTAAAAACCTAGATATGTGGCGTGGTGATAATTTCCAAGATTATGTCGAAGATTTTCTTAACGACGAGATTATGTACTCAAATTTCTGGACCCATATTGTGGACTTTTATAAAATGCGTCATGAGCCCTTCATATTCTTTGTTACCTACGAAGAAATGAAAAGAGATTTAGCTGCAGTTTTGCAAAGGCTATGTGTTTTCCTCGAAAGACCTCAATTAAAGAAAGAGGAACTGGTCACTTTGTTAGAACATTTATCATTTGAAAGCATGAAAAGTAATTACGAAAGGTTTTTTGTTTTTAAAAATATTTTAATTATTTTTCTTCTCCATTATTTCTAGAAAACAAAGCAACCAATTTGACAAACCTAATCAAGGGTAATAATCCTGATGTTAAAGAAGAATTCCAGTGAGTTTGACAAAAATTTTTCACTTTTTTGTATGCTTTCTCACGTTATCTTTTTTTTTTCAATAATAGGTTCATGCGTCGAGGTGTTGTGGGCTCTTTTAAGGACGAATTAACACCCGAACTACAGGCTAAAGTTGATAAGTGGTCTGCAGACTATTTAGCCCAGTATGGCTTAAAAGAAGACGACATTTTTGGTAAAATTTAAGCACTAATTTAGGCATAAACTTATGGTAATTGATAGTATTTAAAAACAATTTGTAAAGCAGTATAAATAGACAAAAAAAATAAATTCCCTATTTGTGGCAATATTCTGTATGCATGGCTTCACCCAGAGAAAAAATTTAATAAAATTTAGTTCATAAATTCATAATAAAAATATTTTTGATATTCTAATACTATACCTGGGTTCTAATTTTCTCAGACGTTTTTAACCGGCCACTTCTATGACCTCGACACTGAATGGGACAGGGAGATGGTTCGGGTTGCTATACTTATTTATAGAAGTCTATAGCTTGCTATGGATAGTGTTATCACAGATTTGCTGGATAAGGCCAGCCTTGGCATAGTTATTGGGCATATTACAGACTACTGCGCGAACTATTACAAGGGATATTGTTACGAAGAGGAGTTGGATACTATCGAAAACCTCCTCTGCAATTGCCCAGCCCTTAGTAGGATAAGGATGACACTGTGCAGGGCTTTCTTAGAAAGCTTAGATTCTCTGTAGAAAGCCGACATTATGGCTCCCCAGAGATTTATATGTAGTTTGTGCTGGTTGAGAGCAGCTGAAACTTCAAGGCTGTTACGCTCTCTTGTTTGTTTGCCATCATCTATTTTATATTTTTTCCTCTGTATCCTATCTCTTGTAATTTGAAGTTATTGAAAATGACGTTGAAATGATGTTTTTGACGACACTCTTGCTTACAGCAACAATATTTCAAGAGGCCGTCCCATACATTGTCACACTGGTCTTGTGTCTTCTTCATAACCGATCCAGTATTTTCAAATTATGCCAATTTACTTTCGGCGACCCTCTTGTATACCACAACAATGTTTCAAGAGGCCGACCGGTACATTGAAACGCTGGTCTTGCGCCTTCTTCATAACCGATCCAGTATTTTTAAATGATGCAAAGTGTATGTTTTCGGCGACCCTCTTGTATACCGCAAGACGTTGACGCACTGGTCATCTTCCCTTTCCCTTTCCTTCCACTCCCTTACTATCCCCTCATTTTTAAGAGCGAATTTACAAAGAATCCTGTCAACCACCGAGTATTGTACTTGTTTTAAGGAAATGTATACGTTCTCAAACCTAACCCACCTATTATTGTAGCTCCTCTGTTGCTGTGTAGAGCTTTTTCCCGTGTAAATGATAGTACCTTGTACAAATATTTAATTTTTAATTGCAGGAATCTGATGTATGCAGTTCTGATGTGCTTCGAACGTATCGCAAGTGCATCAGAGTTAACCTCGTCCGCCTTGGTTAGAAGCAACTTTCAATCCGCAGTATCCAGGACCTTTTTATGACTAAATTTATGCTTTTCATCTATTACTGCCTGTTGATTTAATTGTTGGCAGTCAACCATAAGCGACGTACGGTCAGTAGTAGATGGTGTAATATCTTCGTACGTCTTGTCTAATATATCTGCGGGTATATTTTAAACAGTCACCTTGTGATTATTGTGATAAGAAAGACGGAATGCCGTTAGAGACTGCTTAGTTCGTAAGGTGCTGAGTTGTATAATTGGAAGCATTCTGGCCGCCTCAAGAAGGTAATCAACTCAAGTTATCTTGCCATTATTTGGCACAATACGAATGTACTTCAAACCGGTTCTGCAAAGTTCAGATTTGTGCGACCAAAATTGCCTTTCTAGATGTGCCTTAAGGAGACTTGTTTCTGCTCTTAACCTCCCAACAAATAGATGAGAAGTGCAATAAAAAATTAAGTTTGCCCATCAGCAGAGATGTCAAGCAACATTTTCAACTCTTCCATTCCAGAGATGAAAAAAGTTACCCTTGACTTTAAAGGAATTTAGTTGGAGTTTTTGTTTCCTCAGAAAGTCCTCAGTTATCGCCAGTTTTCGGCAGATCTTGAAGCAAATTACTTACTCCAAGAAAATGAAATGACATGCAAAAATAGTTCAGTTATTCACAGACACAGACCGATTTAAGATATTGAAGAGGAGTTGAAAGTTTGTAAAGTATAATTGAAGGCTGGCCTCTTGCTATATTCCATTATCATTCACGCTGTCAGTTTGCCTTAAATTATTTTGTATTTTTAAAATGCCTACACCCCATTCCCCATTACGTCTCTTATATTATACTTAAACCATAAATTTTTACTCACACTGAATGACGTTGCCTTCGTCCTGAATATCTTATCAGTTGTTAAAAATTTAAGAAAAAGAAAACAAAAAAAAAAAACGAAAATAAACACAATAATAGTTTTTAATTGATAGTGATTAAAAACAACCAAAAACAAATAAAACATAATCTGTACTCGAATTATATTTTTGTTATTTTTTATTAATGTTTGACAACACTGATATGTATTGTCCTTGGAGAACTATCTGCACTTTTTGCACGATTTTGTTTTTAAACACTAAAATCTTCCAAAATAGTTATTTTGAGCGTAAACTACAATGATTTGACAACTATTGACGATTTAAAAAAAATCTTATCAACGACCGATAAAATCTCACTCTTCACTTCGTGTGAAACTAACTACGAATACGCAAAAATTTAAATGAAACATTTTAGAGATAAAAATAATTTAATTAAATACAGATTTCCTACACATTTGACAAACGGAAAAGTTCTAGTTGCTCAACGGAAATCCGATCGGTAACACTGCCCAAGAGAAAATCAAAAATGCTGAAATCACAAGAAATAAAGACGAAATCAACACAGTTTGCCATACTCTGTCAAACGTTACGCTACAAATGGCAAAAATATTCCTTTAAAGAAAAATCGGTCCGAAACCTGGTTCACTTTACCGACCTATTTTGATGATGTGTTTGATGAAATTTTCAATTTTGAATTACGTGACGATGACGTCTTTGTGGTGACCTTTATGAAATGTGGCACTACATGGCCGTTATGACTAGAAGCCCTTTCTTGGAGTAAGTAAACAGTGTAAACAAATCAATATCTTTGATATTGGCGATAACAGCGATACCGGTGACCAGTGTTACCATTTGCCAAGTTTTCCATTTCTTTCCAAGTTCTTTGAAATGAAAAAAAGTTTTCATTAAATTTGTTTTCTAACAATACAAGTTTTTCCAACAAATTTCAAGTTTAAAATTTTACCATAAATTCAATAATAATAACATGAAATATTTACTCTTGAGCATGTTAGCAAAGAAATACCCACAGGGGATGTAGCAGACATACTGGACTCCGGTATTTTCTTTCAAAATTTTGGTACTTTCGTAGAAAACAAGGTTTTTATTGTAAAAACAAGGTTTTTTTCCAGAAATATAAAGTTTTTTAAACTAAATTACTGACAAAGCTGCCGGTAATGTAATATAACAATATACGGTCTGTCAAGAAAATGTTTTAACATAGTAAAATTCGTTGCGGTTTTGACGTTTTCCACTTTTGTTGCGATAAAATACTTTTTTATTGATTTCATTTTATTTACATTTAAAAAAAAAACTGAAAAAATATAAAGAAAATTAAAAGGGGTAATAAAAAATTTCATTAAACCCTAAAAAATGCAAATGCAGTAGTTTGCCGATTTAAATCGAATCGAATCGGTGAACATCGAATTTAATGAACATCCAAAATTTTTCTACCTTTTCTTTGTTATCACTATAACCAAAACGAAGGCGAAGAACTGGATGGAACTGAAATTCAGGAGCTTAAAAGAAAATACGAAGAAATTTGTATTAAATGCGCTCAAAAAAACAAAATTAGTAGCTCAAATTTAATTTAGTTATGAGAGTTATATTCTTTTTTACAGTGAATGTTAAGAAACACAGAGACTATTAACAGGTAAGTTAGCGTAATTGAAAAATTTTGAAAAGAGAAAATCGATTATAAATCACAAAAATAATGATAAATTGTAGAAAATAATGCATGGAAGAACGAAGCTAAGTCTATGTATGTAAATAAAAATTTGCTTATTGGAGACAATACATACATAACATACATACATAATTGGCCATTACAACCCATCAGTCAGGATTACGACCTAGCTTCTCACAGCACTTATGTTCTGTGCGTTAATTTCATACATGAGTGGCGGGACCTATAGTTTAAAGTCGATTCCGAACGACAAATTCTTGAGAAACTTTTCATGGTAATTTTATTTATTCTCAGAGTTTTTGCCAGAAATCTGCTGAGAGGATGTCGCCGAAGAAATATTTTTTCAAATTTCGTTTTGATGTCTGACCTGGGATTTAAACCGTGGGCTTACGTCTAATACGCCAACACACCACCTACCAGACTACGGCGACTTAAAGATAATAAAGTTAAAAATCAAGTATTTTTACCAAATAGCTATTGGATTCGTTACGTTCAGGTGTTACTTTGAGACCTGAGATATAGGCGAAGAAGCTAACTTTTCGTTTAAATTAGCACAAAAAAATGCCCTATATAAATCGAGCAAAATCGGTTAAAAATGGACCTAATAGGAATGGACCTAGTTTCAACAACAAAGACGTAGGCGTCGAGATAATGGTTTTCTTCAAATGAGCAAAAAAAAGTTCTCGATACAAATCAGAAAAAATTGTAGTTGTTCTTAATTTTTTTTGTCAATGACTTGCATTTTTTGTCAATGGTTTCAATTCTTTTGGGTGATGACTTGCAAATTTGTGGTCGATTTTTCTTTGGTCGATGAATTTCACTTTTTTGGTCGATGACTTGCATTTTTTGGTCAATAACTTGCATTTTTCTGGTCAATGACTTTGATTTTTCGGGTCAATGACTGTTTAACACTTTTTATTAATATAAAGCAGCAGCAAGGCAGTAAGATTATAACTTCTTAATGATCTAACTATATGATACAAATAGCAGCAAGGCAGTGATGTTACAGCTTTCACGATCAGAATTATAATGAATTGTTACAAAATTTAGGCAAAGTAAAATAATTCTGTATTTTTACAAAATTGTAACAAATAATAAAAAAAGGGTTCTTTACACTAACAAGGATGTGTACAAAAACCGGTTAGCTTAGTAACAGGTAGAAAATCGCGTGACAAAGCTTGTACATGTATATGTGTATGTATGTGTATAATAGAAAGTAGGAAAGAAAGAATATAGATAATAGATAAATTATAGCAAGTAGAGTGGTACATTAAGAATATTATTAGAAATAATAACATAAAAGCAATAGTACATAATGAAGTAAATTTAAATATAATAAATAATAATTATTAGTTTGTTGTTCTCCAACATTCTCCCCCCTAAGCACGATAGTGTTTAACTTAAGGCAGTGTTATTTTCACAAAGAGGATCTAAATTAGGTAGAAAGGCTATTTTAGAAATAGGACGTTTAAAGAGTCTTCCATTCGATAAGAGCGTCACTACTCTTACGAATCCATCACTACCAGGATGTACTGCTTGAACTCGAGCTAAAGGCCATTGTCCGGGTGGGCAACGTTCATCAAATACAATTACCAAGTCAACTACTTTTGCATTTCTCGAGACCTTAAGCCATTTAGGTCCAGCCTGCAACCCACAAAGCCATTCGCGACACCAATGTTGCTTTAATTTCTCGACGACTTTCCATGTGGATAAACGATCGATATTAGTTTGAAGTAGAGATGAGCGATCCAGTGATTTTTGAAGAACGTTGTTCTCAGTGAACGTGATTTGTTAATCACTGTTCTTTAAAACAGTGATTGTGATCACAGTATTCCAATAATACAATAATGACAATAACGTATTTTATTGAGTCGTAAGAAAGAGACAACTAGATACATACTACGAAAAGACTACTAAACAAAATCAAAGTGGTGTCATCAATGTTATTATTTTTAATGTAATTTTTTTTAATATGAAGTTTGACAATTAAGTTTCACAGAAAGTTCATATATAAAAGACAAAAGTAAATAATCAGCATCATCTACGAGTAATTCTGCCTCGCTCAAAATAAAATGAAATAAATTTGAGTATGTAACAATTTTGAAAGAACGACATTATTAGTAACTGTTATTTGGCAATTTCAATCACTATAGTTACCAGTGAATTATCAATCACCGTGATTAAATCAGAGTTTTGAAAATATCGCTCATCTCTAGTTTGAAGTAAATCTTCTTCTGGTACACAGACAGATGGTTCGCCAATTAAAAAATGTGCCGGTGTAAGAGCGTTAACATCAGAAGGATCGTTGTTCAGAGGGCACAATGGTCTAGAGTTCAGGCAACTCTCGATTTGAGTAAGAAGCGTTGTAAGTTCTTCGAATGTAAGAATACGATTATGCATAACCCTGCGCAAATGGTGTTTCGTAGATTTAACTCCTGTCTCCCACAGACCTCCAAAATTAGGTGATGCTGGTGGTATGAAGTGCCACGTAACTCCATCAGAGGCCAGAAGTTCAGCGAGCTCTTTAGGTAAAGATTTGTTTTTGTAAAGAACTTCCAGTTCTTTCTAAGCACCAACAAAATTAGTACCGCAATCAGAATACAGATCGGTACAGTTTCCACGTCTGGATATAAAGCGTCGAAATGCAGCTAGAAATGAGTCTGTAGATAAACTGGTAACAGCTTCCAGATGTATAGCTTTCGTTACCATACAAATAAATAAGCAAATATAACCTTTTGTGGTGACAGAATTTCGTGCAGTTGATTGTTTTATGGTTATTGGTCCTGCATAGTCTACGCCGCTATGCTTGAAAGGTCGTGCTGGCTTAAGACGAATACTTGGTAAGCTACCCATAACCTGTTGTGATGCTTTTGCGCTGTGTTTAAAACAATCAATACAGTGCCGTAAAACTTTTTTCGCTATATTTCTAGCTGACAAAATAAAATATTCTCGGGATACAAATGAATGCATTTCAATTAAGCCGCCATGTAACGTTCTTTTATGAGCATCTAAAAATATGATTAGTTATAGGATTTCTTTTCGAGAGTAAAATTGGATGCTTAGAAGAATAATTTAAATCTGAGTTTTGAATTCTACCGCCAACTCGAATAATTTCTGAAGAATCGAGAAAAGGGCACAGTTTAGCAGCTGTCCTATTAGTGCTAATATGACCGTGTTCTCTGAGCTGAAGTATTTCGTTCGGAAAATCAACCTGTTTTGAAACTTTGATAAGTTTCATACGGGCGTAATTAAGCTCGCTACTGGTGAGAAAACCTGTCATCTTACAACTACCTGTCATTTGTGATTCTTTTTTGTATAACGAAATTTTAGTAAACCGAAATATGTACGCAGTTACGCGTATTAGCTTGCTAAGAGAGGAAATGCATGTTAAAATTTCGGGGTATTCTAGTTCCTTTAAATTGTGTCTATATTCGATCCACCGTCTATTTAAATCTTCTGGAACAAAATCATTCCAATCGATTCCTAACAACCATAGGTTTTGAAATTCTATTTTCGCTAGAATTGTCGTAGGCGAAAGCCAACCAAGAGGGTCATATAGCTTCGCTGTATCTGATAGAAGACTTCGCTTAGTGACCTTCTCGTCACTATTTTCAAATTTCATTTTAAAAGAAAAGTAGTCATCTTTTATATTCCATTCAAGACCAAGAGCTTTTATGAGATTATCATTTTCAATTTCAAAAACTTTAGAATCTGCTCGTAGTTCAGGCAAAATAGATTCCATGAGATCCATAGAATTAAAAGACCATTTACGTATATTGAATTTTCCTTTATTCAATAACTTACACAATTCCGAATAAAGCTTTATGGCTTGAGTCAAATCATCAGCTCCAGAAATTACATCGTCTACATAATTATCAGTATTGAGTATATTACAGGCTAATGGAAACCGTTCTTTTTCATCCAGTGCTAATTGTTGAAGTACTCTAATTGACAAGAATGGAACTGGTTTAGTACCGTAGGTTACGGTTGTAAGATTGTATATGTTGATATCATTAGAATCAGCATCTCTCCACAATATCTGCTGATATATTTGGTGTTCGCTAGCTGCGTTGATTTGGCGAAACATTTTCTCTATTGCGCTGTGAATCCAATATGATAACGTCTCCATCGTGTTATAATAGTAGGAAGATCATTTTGCAGAGCGGGTCCTGCAGACAGTTCCTCAGGGCTGAAATGTTCTTCTAGAACTACCGTCAAAAACGACTCTCAACTTTGTCGTTGTGCTACTATCTCGTAGTACACCGTGGTGCGGCAAGAAATAACTATAAGCAATTAAATTCTGTGGATATCTACCTTGTTTGACCATGTGACCAAGTTCCTCGTATTCCTTTATGAAGTCTTCATAGAGCTTACCAAACGTCGGATTCCTTTTACATTTTGCTTCAACATTCTTCAACCGGGAAAGCGCGTTATAATCAGTATGATTAAAGGTTGGCAAAGGACATCCCTTTAAAGCAGCTTTAAATGGTAAATTAACTGTGTAACGACCAGTATGGTCACGAGTAGTGGTCTTTTGAAAATACTTCTCACAAAGTTCTTCTTCCTCTGTAAGATGTCGCTTTTCTACTATTTCTTCTTGCTCCCAAAATGCACGAAGTTGCTTATCCAACGCACACACGTTCACATTAATATTGTTTTTCGGAAAAGAGACCTGTGATGTAGGCCCAGAAACTACCCAACCAAAATGAGTAAGTTGTAAAAATAAGCAATTATTAAATTTTCTTTGCTGAGGTAAAATTATATTACTGTAGACATCTCCTCCCAAGAGTAAGTCGATTGAATCGCGTTCAGTAAAATTTGGATCAGCCAGCTTAAGTTTCCTTAAACTTGAAAACATTTTCGAATCTATTGGTTGAGGCTGATAAGCTGTATTTTTAGGTAAAACAAAGGTTTGACAGACCATCTCAAAATTAGGCTCGAAATTTGAAGACAGACTAATTTGAACTAGTTTTGTGGCAGTGTAATCCTTTCCACAAACACCGCTTATTTGAGCATGAGTCTTAATACCTTGTAGTTTTCGAGTTTCAGCAGCATTTTGAGTAATAAATGAAGCTTGAGCGCATTGATCAAGAATTGCTCTTAAATGATAAAGACCGCTGGGTGTTTTAACTATTACACGCACTGTAGCTAAGAGTACTTGAGGCTGATCTTTTAGAATATTGCAGTTGCATACTAAGTTTTCAATGACCTTGTCAGATGAATTATTATTACCCCTATTTACTTTTTCATATTCTTTATGCACAGTGGTGTGGTGCTTCTGCTGGCAAATTTGACAATTTGATTTTAAATGACAGTTGACGCTAAAGTGTCCGATATTTAAGCAATTTCTACAAATCCTCTTTTCGCTTAAAAAGTTGCGCTTATTCTCAGAGGACATAGATGCGAATTTAAAGCATTTGAATAAAGGGTGTCGCTTTTCACAACAAGGGCAATTTGTATCATTATTAGTTGCAGTCACATGAACATTACGTTTAGAAACCTTTTTGTTTGTTGTTTGATATAAATTTCCAGATTTAGTGTTCTGATACGAAGAATGAGAGTCATTAATTGTTTCTAAAGTTCTGAAGGATGTTTCCAAAAATTCAAAAAGCGTAGTAATGGATGGAACTTCAGTAGAAGCTTTTAAAGATTGTTCCCATTCCTTACGAGTTTGATGATCTAGTTTATTAACGGACATATATATTAGAATAGCATCTCAACCAATAGAATTAACTCCTAATGTGCGCAACAAAGCAAGACTATTACGTGTCGTATCTAGAAGGATCTGAATGCTTTCAGCTGAGCCATTACAAGAAGGTATTGAAAACAACTTTTTCATTACCATGTCGACAATTTTTCTTTTGTTGTGATAACGATTGTTTAAGGCATTCCAAGCCAAGCTGTAACTAGCGTCTGAAGCAGGGTATTCATTTACAATATCTAAAGGAATACCTGAATACGAACTTTTCAAAAAATAATACTTTTGAACATTAATTAACGCCTGATTGTTGTGAACTAACGACACAAACATATCTTTGTATGAAATCCAAGAGAGATAGTCTCCAGAAAATACCGGTAGATCTCTTTTAGGCAAACGAGCTTCAATTCATAAAATTTATTAAAAATTCTTTAATACAATTAAAGTAAATTATGTTAAACAATTATTAGAATTAAGTTTTGCTATAAATATTAATAAATATTATGAATTCATCATGAATTAAAACAATAATAACTTTTATTTCTGCTCGAAAAAATAAAAGTCAAAAAATAACTTTAATTTCTGCTCGAAAAAATAAAAGTCAAAAATAACTTTTATTTTTGCTCGAAAAAATAAAAGTCAAAAAATAACTTTTATTCCTGGTCTTAAAAATAAAAGTCAAAAATAACTTTTATTTTTGCTCGAAAAAATAAAAGTCAAAAAATAACTTTTATTCCTGCTCGAAAAAGTTAAAGTCAAAAATAACTGTTATTTTTGCTCGAAAAAATAAAAATCAAAAAATAACTCTTATTTTTTTTCTAAAAAATAAAAATCAGATTTTTAAAAAGCATCACATTTTATAAAAATTTTGTTCAAGACAATCAAAATGGTATACTTGGTTTTGTTCTCCGACATTTCCTTGCAGTTGCTTTTTTTAATCAAAAATTCAAAAATAACAGTTATTTTCGGTCCCTGTAATATACATCCTCAGAAAAGTAAGAATATTGGAGAATAATTTCCAAAATCTGTTTGTGAATATCTTCAAACTGAGTGGAACAAGGCTCGATTTTTTCTAAGACACCTTGAGCATAACCACGAGTAATATCAGTTTTCGACTGGTACGCTTCCGTAGTACGTTGCAAATTTTTCAACAATAACCGTTGTTTCTCAATTAATTTAGATACATTTTCCATTTTAATTTTCTCTCACTGAATACTTTTTAAAAACACACTTTCTAAATAAATTTCATTAATACATACGGTTTGGATCACAAAGTAAGGCAGTAGTAACGCAGGTTAACTTAATGCAATTCAAACCCAAGTATAGAGTCCAAGTATTCAGCAGATTTCCTCCAAATAGCAGTTTCAAGCCAGAGATACAGTATGCGATGTATGTTGTTCAAGACCTTAGTGTAGGCAGAATTCCAATAGGCAAAATTTCAAAATAGGCAAGATTCAAGTACAGTTAGTATTCCAAAGTAAGCAATATTTCCCGCATAGGCAATATTTCGTGTAGACAAGATTAAAGGCAATATTCCTCAATAGGCAATATTTCCCGGGTTTCGGCACCAATGTTTAAGATTGAGGATTTATTTCACTTTATTTTAATTTAATTTATTAATTAACTAGCTGACCCGACAGGCGTTGTCCTGTCCAAATTAGAAAAAATGTTTGTGTTCGATTTGTGAATTTGTGAGAAGCTGTTTGAATTGTGTAAAAATAGTGAAAAAGAGAAAAACCACGTAATTTTAAATGATAATTTTTATTTGATTTGAAAATATGTACAATATGGTGTTATATTTACATTTTAATTGAAAGATCGATGTTCAGGAACCAATTAAAATAAAGAAATACTTTTTTCTGTTGCTTTGCAGTGATATCGTAGTTTCCTTCATTGCAATGCTTTATGATACACGACATTTTTAGTTTTGTTGCCTGGCGCGTAAATAAATAATGCTGATGGTGTTTCGACACGGGAACAGGCGACATACAATTGGCCATGCGAGAAGCATGGATTTTCAAGGTTAATGCCGCAATGACTGCCCTTGAGATTTATTAATTGTCATAGCGAATGCAAGCCGTACTGGAAACTGCAATCGTTTAAAATCGAATGGCATGTCGGTCAGAGCCATTGGGATCCGTGGTATCAAAACGTCTTCTTATTTGTACTTTCCTTTAAGTATTGTTGCTTTGATGACGTTATTCATCAGGTTTTTTACCGCAAGTCGGGTGCCATTACAAAGACGTGGTTGGTTTATGTTTCGTAACATTATGATTACCGATCCGACTTTCAGTTGGAGATTGTGAGGCGGTAATCCGGGTAATTCCAGCGAGTTTAAAAACTCGGTTGGATAGTTGACAACATCATTTTGGGAAGTAACGGAATCCACCGATTTGTACGTCATCAATTCGACAGCAATTTCACTTTGAATCTTAAAATTCAATTCGTCGACATCAATGTTTTTCGCAGCCAATATAGCACGTTCGCTCAACCAATCATGATTTTTGTAATTTTGTGCAATGTTTGGAAATACCTTTCGGATTAGTTCGGATTTTGATTCGGTGAACTGACAGAAACCGGGGGGAAATTGAATGCAACCGGTCGAAATGTCAACCGGGATTTTGCCGTTGCCAATGTCCAGCAATTGTTTGGAAAATACTTCTCCAGATTGATCGTTCTGCAGCTCGACATGCATGTTCACAGTCAATTTGAGTTTCTTGACGTGTTTCCACAAAACGGACGACTTCAAACATGCATTAAGTTCATCGGCTGGCGTTGACCGTGGAATCACTGGCAATGTTTGCCGAAAATCCCCTGCCAACAGAATCATCGCACCAGCAAAACGGCTTTGATTGTTTCGTAAATCTTGCAAAGTTTTATCTAATGCCTCCAAAGACTTTTTATGCGCCATTGTACACTCATCCCAAACGATCAGTTTGCTTTGCTGCAAAACTTTGGCCATTGCACTGTTCTTGGAAATGTTGCATGTTGGATTTTCATTGATTTGCAACTTCAATGGCAACTTGAGTGTTGAATGGGCAGTACGACCGCCTTCCAACAACGTAGCTGCAATTCCTGATGAAGCAAGTGCAAGTGCAATATCATTCTGCTTATTTTTGTTTTTTAACGGATTTTATCTATATGTACATACAATTATCCGACGATTTAATAAAAGTGGGCGAATAAATGGGAGTATCAGTGGGCGTGGACAATTTTTCTTTCTGTAAGTAACTTTTGTAAACTATTGAGAACATTTTAAAAAAAATAAGACAAATCCGTCCAAACGTTCCAAGATTTTAGATAAATCGAAAAAAAGTGGGCGTAAAAGTGGGCGTGGTCAATTATTCTTTCAGTTAAACTTTAAATTTGATTACTACGAACATGTTTTAAAAAATTTAGCCAAATCGGTGCAGCCGTTTTCCGATTTTAGATAAATCGAAAAAAGTTGGCGTGGTAAATTTTTCTTTCAGTAAAAACTTAAATTAGATTACTACGACCATTGAAATAAGAGATTAGCCATATCGGTGCAGCCGTTTTCCGATTTTAGATAAATCGAAAAAAGTTGGCGTAAAAGTGGGCGTGGTCAATTTTTCTTTCCGTAAAAACCTAAGTTGGACTATGACGAACATTTCAGTAAAAAAATTGTCCAAATCTGTCTAGCCGTTGTCAACTGATGCAATTACCAACGAACGACAATTGATTTTTATTTATATAGATTTTATTAATATTTAACTTATTATTTATTAACTTATTTATTATTATTAAACAAATTTAACTTTAATTTGTTACTTATGATTTTATTATATTTAATTTAATATAACACTTTTTATTAATATAAAGCAGCAGCAAGGCAGTAAGATTATAACTTTTTAATGATCTAGCTATATGATACAAATAGCAGCAAGGCAGTGATGTTACAGCTTTCACGATCAGAATTATAATGAATTGTTACAAAATTTAGGCAAAGTAAAATAATTCTGTATTTTTACAAAATTGTAACAAATAATAATAATTATTAGTTTGTTGTTCTCCAACAATGACTTTCATTTTGATTGATGATTTCTATGTTTTGGTAATTGTAATTTGAAGATGATTTGATGAACCCTAAGCTTTTAAACATCGATAACCATGATAAAAATGTCTTTGTCTTCTTCCCGGATTCGAACTTAGATTTTTAGTTAAGCACACTAACGATTACCAAATATATAAATAATCGGATATTACTTTTAAAATTCTAGTTTCAACGCCATTTTGCCTGACGTACCTAATCCTGTGGAGATGTGCAAGAACTTATCAAGTCCCCGTTTAATTAAGACTCATCTGCCAGCAAATTTAGTACCCCATCAGATATGGGAGAAGAAACAAAAGGTGGACAGAAAGTTCAAAATTTATTTCAATTCGCAGTTGAAAATATTCGTTTCTTTTTATGAATTTCAGATGATTTATGTGGCCCGTAATGTTAAAGATGTCATTGTCTCCTCATATTGGATTTATGGCGAGGCAATACGTTTCAAGAATATGTTGAGGATTTCCTCAATAACGAAATCATTTACAGCCATTTCTGGTCTCATATTGTAGACTTTTGGAAAATGCGTCATGAACCCTATATAAGAGAAATGAAACGTGACTTAGCTGGTGTATTGCAAAGGCTATACGTCTTCTTAGAACGACCACAATTGACTCAAGAAGAATTGGAAAAGACAATGGAGCATTTATCATTTGAAAGCATGAAGAGTAAGAGAATTCGAAATGCATATTGAAATTAACCAAAATGCATATTGAAATTAACCGAAAAGGATAATTTTATTTCATTTTATAGAGAATAAACACACCAATTTGACTTATTCGTTGAAAGAAAAAACGCCCGGTGTTAAGGATGATTTCCAGTAAGTACATATAATAGTTTTGAAACACAATGTTTGGCCAACAAATTTAAACTCCTTTTAAATTGTTTAATTTGCAGATTTATGCGTCGCGGTATTGTGGGGTCTTTTAAGGATGAATTGACCTCCAATTTGCAGGCTAAAGTTGATAAATGGACGGCAGAGTTTTTGAGCCAACATGGTATTAAAGAAGAAGATATTTTTGGTAAACTTTAAGCACTAATTTAAGCGTAAATTTATTGTAATTGATATTTAACAACAATTTGTAAAGCAGTACACGTAGACAAAAAAATTTCCAATTTGTCTCAATATCCACGTATACTGTTATATAATACTTTATTTCAACCTGCGAGTAAATAAAATTTAATTTATAAAATCAAATATTCCAATAAAAATATTTTTGATATTCCGACACTATTTCGTGATTCCAATTTTCTTGAACGTTTTTAGCCGACAAAAACTGTAAAAAGATAATTACGAGGCCAATCTGCCATTTCTAAGGCCTTGTCACTACATTGGTTTGGGAGAAGGAACAGAAACATTGGGGAGATGGATAGGGTTGTGTTATGGCCTGCTATAGATAGTGCTAGAATAGACTTGCTGCTGAATTTGCTGGATAAGGTCAGCTTAGGTTTAGTTATTGGGTTTATTACATCATACTTCGAGATAAAATCGCCGACTAAGACTTGCAACAGTTTCCAGCGGGATTATTTCTAGGTATGTTGTGACGAGACGAAGTGGTAGACTATCGATCTTTTCCTTAGCAACTGTCCAGCCCTTAGTAGGATAAGGACGGGGGCTTCTTTATGGATTTAGCTTCTTTGTCGAGAGCCGACATTAGGGCTCCCCAGATATTTCTAAGTATCTTGAGTGTGGTTGACAGTTGCTGAAACATTATTTTTCAATCTTTTTTCCTCCGTTTCCTATCTCTTACCTTTAAATTTCCGTCTTCTCATTTTTAAGAGCGAATTTACAATGAATCCTGTCAACCATCGAGTATTGTACTTGTTTTAATGAAAAGTATACGTTCGCAAACCTAACCTAAACTATTGTTATTGTAGCTCCTCTATAGCTGTGTAGAGTTCTTTCCCGTGTAATTGATAGTACCTTGTACAAATATTTATTTTTAAAATGTAGGAATTTGATATATGCAGTGCTTCAAACGCAGCTTAGCTGCATCTGGGTTAACATCGTCCGCCCTGGGTAGAAGCTTCTTACAGTCAGCAATGTCCGGGGCCCTTCTATGAGCAAATTCATGCTTTCCATCTATTACCTCCTGCTGATTTAAAAATAAAAAATTAACAGACTATTGGCATACTTTGACCATCAGCAGAGATGTCAAGCAACATTTTCAACTATTTCGTTCAAAATATGATTTTTAAGGAAGTTAGTTGGAGTTTTTGTTTCTTCAGAAAGACCACAATTGCAGCCAGAAATGTTCGGAAAATGAAGCGTGATGAAAAAAAATTCAGTTATTTGCATAAGAGACTGATTTTAGACATTGAGGAGGAGGTAAATGTTTGTAAAATATAATTGAAGGCTAGCCTTCTGTTGCTATATTTCATTATCACTCACGCTATCAGTTTACCTTAAACTAAATTGTATTTTCAAAATGCCTACACCCTATCCCCCTCCCACCATTACGTCTCTTATATTATACTTAAACCATAAATTTTTACTCACACGGAATGACGCTGCCTTCGCCCTGAATATCTTATCAGTTGTTAAAAATTTAAGAAAAATAAAACAAAAGAAAACGAAAATAAACACAATAATAGTTTATAATGAACAGTGATTAAAAACAACCAAAAATAAATAAAACATAATCTCTACTCGAATTATATTTTTGTAATTTTTTTATTAATGTTTGACAACACTGATATTGTCCTTGGAGAACTATCTTCACTTTTTGCACGATTTTGTTTTTAAACACTAAAATCTTCCAAAAAATTATTTTGAGCGTAAACTGCAATGATTTGACAACTATTGATGCTTTTAAAAAATCTTATCAACGACCGATAAAGTCTCACTCTTCACTTCGTGCGCAACTAACTGTAAAATGGAAAAATTTAAATAAAATAATTTAATTTAAGTAAGTGAGAGATAAAAATAATTCAATTAAATACAGCTTTCCTAAGCATTTGGCAGACGAAAAAGTTCTAGTTGCTCAACGGAAATCCGATCGGTAACAGTGCGCCAGAGAAAATCAAAAATGCTGAGATCACAAGAAATTAAGACGAAATCAACACAGGCCCGTTTGCCATATCCTGTGAAACGTTACGCTACAGATGGCAAAAATATTCCTTTAAAGAAAAATTGGTCGGAAACCTGGTGCACTTTACCGACCTATTTTGATGATGTGTTTGATGAAGTATTCAATTTTAAATTACGTGACGACGACGTCTTTGTGGTGACCTTTATGAAATGTGGCACTACATGGATGCAAGAGTGTGCCTGGTTATTGTTGAATAATTTGGATTTTGAAAAGTCCAAAGAAGCAGCCGTTATGATTAGAAGCCCTTTTTTGGAGTAAGTAAAACAATGTAAACAAATCAATATCTTTGATATTGGCGATAATAGTGATACCGGTGACGTAATATAATAATATACAGTTTATCACGAAAATGTTTTAACATAGTAAAAATTTTATTTATATTTAAAAAAAAAGAAATTAAAACGTGGGAATTAAACACTTCATCAAAACATAAAAAATCCAATTATTATTGTCAAGTACAGTAGTTTTCCGATTTAATGAATATTTGATTCAGTGAACATCGCATTTAACGAACACCCAATAATTATATTTTGTGCTCGACATAACGAACAAATATAGGAATTAAAACGAACAAAATGATGGTGAAGAACTGGATGGAACTGAAATTCAGGACCCTAAAATAATACATGAAGATGGCATTAAGCATTTCAAAATTTGTATTAAATGAAGTCAACAAAACTAAATTAGCAGCTTAAATTCAATGTGTGTGAAGTTAGCTACTAAAGTTATACTATTTTTATACTCTCAATATTAAGTTAACATAATTGACAAATTTGGTAAAGCGAAGTAAGTTTATTGATTATAAATCCCAAAAATAGTGATAAATTGAAGAAAACATTAAAGGAAGACAAAGCTAAAAGTTTCAATAAAAAAAAAAACTAAAATAATAAATAATAATAAATAATTTGATTAAGCGCCTTCGTTACCGATACCTCCGGTCTTAAGTAATGCCCGCCCGTAACAATAACTGTTTTGGAATCCTTGATACCAGGGCCATCCAGCCCATTTCCCTCAAAATTTCATTTCTTATCCGATTTTGATCGTTTTATGTGAATATGAATATGTAGAATTATTTTTTGCTAATTTGAAGACAGTTGGCTGTGTTGACTATATCCCCGATTCCAAATAAGGCCCGACCGTAACAAAAACTGTTTTGGAATCCTTGATACCAGCGCCATCCAGCCCATTTCCCTCACAATTTCATTTCTTATCCGATTTTGATCGTTTTATGTGAATATGAATATGTAGAATTATTTTTTGCTAATTTGAAGACAGTTGGCTGTGTTGACTATATCCCCGATTCCAAATAAGGCCCGACCGTAACAAAAACTGTTTTGGAATCCTTGATACCAGCGCCATCCAGCCCATTTCCCTCACAATTTCATTTCTTATCCGATTTTGATCTTTTTATGTGAATATGAATATGTAGAATTATTTTTTGCTAATTTGAAGACAGTTGGCTTTGTTGACTATATCTCCGATTCCAAATAAGACCCGACCGTAACGAAAACTGTTTTAAAAACCTTGATACCGGGGCCGTTTTTCTCAACATTCTATTATTTATACGATTTTTTCCTATTTAAGAAGGATATATTTGGTGAAAAAATCCTCTTCTATCAACTTGATTATCTATGATGAGAAAACAGTTTTTTTGTTTGTTTTGTTGTAAAATTCAAAGTTATAGTTCCTTACAAAGAACATCTAGTTCCCATAATCCGAATAGGTAGGTTGAAGGAGAGAAGACCAAACAATGGTCTCATGCCTATATATATGGTATATGCATATGCCATTACATATGTATGCTTGCTGTGTGCTCACAATTACAAGATACCAACCCCAGTTTCTATAGTAAGCCTGTATCTGGTGTAAACTTTCTCAACTTCTTCCAGTCCCACAAAACGAGTTACGACCGTTACGTCTTAAACATTGGGACCTCGACGAAAGCTAGGCAATATAATAAAAAGTTTCAGCATTCAGTATCACCTACGGCTTATTCAGTTTAGGTATACATGTAAGGCAGAGTATTCCGTAGAAACGCTCTTTAGTTTATTAAAGTTCTGATACATTCATAGGCTTTCTCCCATCAGGATCGTTCCAGAGTATCTTTGCAATTCTTCCTGCTGCATTTTAATATCCAAGTTTATGGTATGCAGTACTGGCAAACGTTAAAAAAATTCAAAAGAAGAAGTTTGAGTGAAAATAGTCCGATGCGAACATGTTCAAAAATATTAAACTTTTACAGTTCAATACTATTGTACTTAACACACACTTTTTAATACGGCTCTCCGTTTGTTAATCACAGACTGACCGGCGACTTTATTTTATGTCTGGTGACTATGCGATCTTTCTGTTAAGAACTGTTTTTAGATTTTTTTATCCTTGTTTTGTTCTGTCCTCAAAGTCAACATAAACCTTTATAACGGTCAAATTCAGCCTGATTTGTGCGTCAGAGTCATGGAAAAGATGTGGCGAAAATTTGAACGATATTATACACTTAATAGCATCAATAGGTCGCACAAATTAATAAAAAATTCTGATGATACTTTACAGACACTTTGTTTTATTTAAATTTAAAGACAGGTTTAAGGTTTTAGACCCTAGAGTGATAGGGTTTTAGTATTGTGTAGTATTGGTTACAGTCAATAGGTGGAGTAGTTAATGTTAATGTTATCTTCTTTGGTTGGTGGTTAAAGTGTTTGGAGGCTTCCTGACAGAATTATTTGCAGGATAAAAATTTCTTTGTCTTTTCCCGGATTCGTACTCGGATTTCTAGTTAAGCACATTAACGATTATCGAAGAAAATAATAATCGAATATTATTTTAAAATTTTCTAGTTTCAACGCCATTGTGCCTGACGCACCTAATCCAGTGGAAATGTGCAAGAACCTGTCAAGTCCCCGTTTAATAAAGACTCATCTGCCAGCAAATTTAGTACCCCATCAGATATGGGAGAAGAAACAGAAGGTAGACAGGAAATGACAAATTTATTTGAATTCGCAGTTGAAAATATTCGTTTCTTTTTATGAATTCAGATGATTTATGTGGCCCGTAATGTTAAAGATGTCATTGTCTCCTCATATCACTTTGTTAAGAATTTGGATTTATGGCGTGGCAATACGTTCCAAGAATATGTTGAGGATTTCCTCAATAACGAAATCATTTACAGCCATTTCTGGTCTCATATTGTAGACTTTTGGAAAATGCGTCATGAACCCTATATATTTTTCGTAACCTACGAAGAAATGAAACGTGACTTGGCTGGTGTATTGCAAAGGTTATGCGTCTTCTTAGAACGACCACAATTAACTCAAGAAGAATTGGAAAAGACAGTGGAGCACTTATCATTCGGAAGCATGAAGAGTAAGAGATTTATTTACAACACCCATACCATGCATATTGAAATTAACAAAAATGATAATTTTATTAAATTTTGTAGAGAATAAACACACCAATTTAACTTATTTGCTGAAAGAAAATATGCACGGTGTTAAGGATGATTTCCAGTAAGTATAATAGTTTTATAACAGCGAGTATGGCACACAAAATTAAACTCCATTTGAATTGTTTAATTTACAGATTTATGCGTCGTGGTATTGTGGGCTCATTTAAGGATGAACTGACCCCTGAGTTGCAGGCTAAAGTTGATAAATGGACATCAGAGTTTTTGGGTCAGCATGGTATTAAAGAAGAGGATATTTTTGGCAAAATTTAAACAAAAAAACTGAAACAGTTGTTGAGTTAAATACATAGAAATAAATTATGTTGCATTTGTTTTCATATTAATTGTGATATATGTATTTTGGTTTAGAATTTTATAAAACGTAATTTAATTAAATTTCATAAAGGACTTTTAATACAATATAAATGTATAATAAAGTCAGAGCAAATAAAATACTAACTATGGGATTCGAAACAGAAATTAGAGGTGTTTATTATTATTGTCTCGAAAAAGTGTCTTTGTAATGTAACCATGTGATTTATTGTATGTATGTATTTCATTTAAACTTTATCCCTATAATGACTCCTCCCAGCCTACTACTCTGACAAACATCAGAATGCTGCTCGGCGTCAAACAGAACAGTTCACTGTCCAGCCCTGATACGCTCTTAGATGTTTCCGCCTGGGATAGTGCCTCTCAGGCTCTAAGAATGTATTCCGATAATTCATTCTTATGTATTCTGATAATTCATTCTTACCGTCACAGAATATGCCTATACATGTTGGAATCGATATGATTTGCACAAGTATACTTTGAGTTTAAATCCTATCAGAAGACTGGTTAATAATCTCAAGTTATTTCTGGTAGGTAGTGTGTTCGCTTATGAGACGTGAGGCCTCGGTTCAAACTCTAGGTCAAATATCTCCAACAAAACGAAATATGGAAAAATATTTCTTCAGCAAAAAGTGAATAAAAATGGCTATGAAAACTTTCTTAAAATAAAAATGTGGGTTCCCGCCACTCATGTATAAAATTAACACACACAGAATAAGGGGTATTATGTATGTATGTGTATGTATGTAAGACTCAGTTCTCATCTTAATGAAATTTCCCAACTAAAGTGTTTATTGCTTCAAAACCAATTGGTTTGAGAAGAGTCTTTGCCTTACCTTATCTTTTCTTTCGTTGAGCATACTTTTACAATTATCCACCCCACAGAAGAGTTCTGACATTATCAACGGCGTGGATACTCTTAAGTTCGTCTGCTTGCCAATTACCGAGCATTTCCGTCTGACCTGGGATCTAGGGTAGCCTTATTTTGCCTACCAAGCTGAATCAGCTTCCTCAAACAATCCCATACTATCTTCGATTTAACGTCATGACTGTGTAGCAGGTGCCTCCATTTTGCTGAAACCACATGTTGTCCACATCCAAGCAGCAATGCGGTTAAAACAACCTCACTTAAATCAGGGCTAAAGTTTTAAAAAAAAAGCAATGCTGTGGAGACTCTGCTCCGTAAATTTCAATGGTAGAACATTTGTGGCTCGTTGTTGCCATACCAGCCTGCTTAAGATTTCTATGCAATAAACAAAGTGAAATTTCTAGAGTTTGTTTTGAGTTTTTTGCAACATGGGTACCGCTTGCAATCGATTACAAACGCAACTGTTTGACATTTTTTGTAATTGTGTACGAAACATTGATTCACTGCAACACACTAAGGAGTAAACAGCAATTGAAAGTTATTACGTAACCATACTCTACGCATTAACGTTTGAGAATAGCGACATACAGAATACAGTCACAGAAATCTCTTACGGCAAGCAAGATCCAACCTCAGTTTAGGATCTGTTAGCTTCCAGTTGAGTTGTGTTTGAAAGTTGTGTTTCTGTTCTCTCAAGTTAAGGTTCTCTACGCTCTATGAGCTTGATACAAAACTGCTGAAAGAGTAAGCCATGGATATTATGATTGGTACCAACCAGCTTAGTGAGTGTTGAAATTTGCTTTTGACCCGGCCCGGTTATATCGGCCTAAAATAAACCTTAATATTACGCATAAGTACATAACGAAATTGCCGTAATCTAGTAGATAGTATGTTGGCGTGAGTATGTTGTATGAGAGCCCGTGATTCAAATCTCAGCTCAAATACCTCAAACAAAACGAAATATGAAAAATAAATTTCTTTCGGTGATTTCCTCTCAGTAGTCTTCTGGCAAAAACTGTGACAGTAAATAATATTTCCATCAATAAACTTCTGAAATCTGTTGTTCGGAGTCGACGGCAAACTTTAGGTCACGCCACTTTTGCATAAAATGAATACACACAGCTTGGGTAGCGTGAGAATTGGGTATAATGACCAATTAAATTAGTAGCTTAAGTAATTGGCATTAGGATACATAAGTATGACTCCTCAATATCAAAGATGCATTGAAAGAGATTGACTGCACATATCTTGATTGAAGAAATGGTTTATGGTAGGTTTGCTTAGATAAATTTTGCTTATGCCGTTATTTCCAATAGTTATGACGCTTACTATTCGAATTAAAAATTTTAAACTTGAACCGATCAAAATTTTAGATTAAAACCAGACCGTCTATATCATGATTAAAAATTTATTAAAATTATGTTTTAAAAATAAAACAACAACACGATAGTGGATGATAATAGAAACACACGTAAATGTTTCTTAATTTTAACTCTCCCCTATACATTGTATTTGCCTTTAAAAGTTTTGATAGCTGCGATACAGTGTGGTTTGTAATATTAGGCTCTCAAGGGAATTATTAAAAAAAAAAAATAGCAAACGATTACGACAATGTAAGGCGTTACGCAACGTAATGCTACGTGCGTAGACCATGAAATCCCCAATTAACAACTGGATATAGTGGGGGTTCAATTGTGATTTTAAATCATTGTAACATCGTATCCCCATAACGGATAAAATACTAGTCATAACAATTAGGGGCTATCCAAGCGCTTAAGTACTGCGATATACAGTGGACCACAGTAAAATTCGACACTTGCAAGTAACACTTATGAGACTTGGCTTCTAAACATATAAATACAAGCAATTGTGTCGCCGTAGTCTAGTGGTTAGTGTGGTGGCTTATTAGACGTGAGGCCAAGGCGACTGCCTCTCTGCAGATTTCTGGAAAAAACTCTGAGAGTAAGTAACAATTGCCATGACAAGTTTCTCAAAAAAATCAGTCGCTTAGAGTTGATTTTAAACTGTAAGTCCCACTACTCGTGTATAAAATTAACGCACACAACAGAAGTGGTGTGAGAAGCTAGATCGTAATCCCGACTGAAGGGTTGTTATAACCAATTGTGTATGTATGTATGAAGGAAATGCCAACATAATGCAGTATTTAAAAATTTTTAAACCAGGATAATGATTCTAAGCATACAGCTGGAGTTCTTGAGAAATTGTTGTTGAAGAATTGTCCCGGAGTTTGATAAGTAAATACCAACAACAAGATTTGGTCACTATCGAAAATGTGTGGCAAAAATTGCAAATTTAAATAAGAACATAAGAGCGTGCCTTTATTTATAACCTACACTGTTAATTATGTATTGTAGATTAAAAATTTTGCTTATTCATCTCTGCGATCTATATTTTTAGTAGGTTTGCAAAGTGATAATGAAAACGAAAATTTCTCAGCGAAGACACAATCAACTGATAACGGAAGCACAAAATTCAAAAACAGAAACGTGCTACAAACCACAACAAACTTAACAACTAATCTTGATTAAATATTTATTATAAATAAAGAAATGAAAGAGGAAAAAAATTGAAAAAAAACAAAACGTGTGATAAAGAAATAAAGAAAATAAACTAACAACACTTGAACAAGCAAAATTATAAAAACGAAATAAATTTTTATTTCAAAATCAAAACGACATCAATTTTAGTAACGCGCCTACTGGTGAAGCGAACAGAACTGAACAGAACAGTTTAGTTTAAAGAAATTTTAACAAAATGAGTGAAAACGTCTTAAAATCTCGTGTTGTTGATTTGGCCGAATCAAAGTCTCGATTCCCTTATCCCATGAAACAATATGCCACTGATGGCAAGAATATACCGTTAAGGCAAAATTGGTCAGATGTATGGTGTACATTACCAGAGAATTTCGATAATGTGTTCGATGAAATTTTAAATTTCGAATTGCGTGACGATGATGTCTTCATAGTGACCTTTATGAAGTGTGGCACTACCTGGATGCAAGAATGTGCCTGGCTGTTGTTAAACAATTTAGATTTTGAGAAGTCCAAGGAAACCGTTGTTATGCTTAGGAGTCCATTCATAGAGTAAGTAAAATAAATTATTCTGTATTGACTAAGATCCGGTAAGGTTGTATCAAAGAAAATAAAGTATAAAGAATGTGCATCTTAACATATTTTGGAATATTTTTCAAAAATATTTCAGGACGCGGGGGGAAAAAGATAGGAGGGAAGTAAACAGAAACGAAGAGCGTAACAATGCGTTGCTCTCATTCTTTGCTCTCATCGCGATGAGATCAAAGACTATAAATATATGAAGATGTTGCACTGCCAGTGCCAAATTTGTCGATGGCAGTACGGCTACTACCACTTATTGTACTCAGAGAATTTATTATACTCAGAGAACGTATTGTTCTCTTCTCTAATTTATTCTCATATGCGTGTATACGTGTGTGCTTGTACATTGGCAAATAAAATAATAACCAAACTGAAAGATGTCTTGTTTTCACAAAATGTATGTGCAAATAGCCTGTGGAAAAGCAATATTACCGTTTGTTTTATTGTAGGGTAAGAATATGTGTTTTATTGTTGTAGAAATGAAACTATATCGATTCGCACCGAAATCAAAAATCAATATTTTATGTTGACATTTGAAACTGAAAAATTGTTTTATAAAAAGTGTGAATTTAAAAATTGTAGTGCATGATCAAACAAAACGTTTAATAAATATAATATATAATTAAAATCATATTTTTAGAAGATATTGATAGGATTGGAAATATATCAGAAAGTACCCATACCCCTGATATAGATGTCGCAGATATATGTATACGATGAAAATAAAGAATATTTTAATGAAGGCACCGATTGTTTTACGTCCAACAATGTGCCAATTGAATTAACATCAAGTCGATATTTTGTTGGTTACATAGCTCAACGAATATCATGCGTTAAATGTCGTGTGGATATAATAAACCAGCTCAAATTTTGTCATATCCTTCAGAAATGTTCGTTCATGCAAATCCATTGCTCCATCTGATTTATTTTTTGAAGTTTGCAAAATTCATATAAGTCTTCGAAAAAATTTTTTTAGAAAATAAATCTATAAAAAACATAAAAACATTTGTAGTTGGCCAATGCGTAAGTTGCACAAAAAATACAATTTATTCCTTTTGATTTGATGAAAATAACGAATGTTATAAACACAGAATGGAGATGCTTAATTTACTAATTGTTGTTTTTCTACGGAAGCATTCCACATGGGAAACATACAAATTCAAATTATCCAGTATGGAAAAAGTTAAAATTTTGAACCATTAAAATGATAAATAAATTTAATAAATACTAAACAAAAAAAGCATTCGTTTTATTACAACTTCATTCTATACAAAAATAGACACATATGGTAAATATGTACATACATAATTGAATAGTCTAAAAAATAACATTATAATTCGGTGCGAATCGATATAATTTCATTTCTACAACAATAAAACACATATTCTTACCCTACAATAAAACAAACGGTAATATTTTTTTCTACAGGCTATTTTCACATATATTTTGTGAAAACAAAAATTCTTTCAGTTTTTTTATTATTTTATTTGGCAATGTATGTATACACACACGTATACACGCATATGAGAATAAATTGCTTAGAGAAAAAAACAATACGTTCTCTAAGTATAATAAGTTCTCTGAGTACAATAAGTGTACTGAGTCTTTTTTGTTTTCTTTCTCTCAGTTGACATGAGAGTGAGAACGACAATTTAGCTTTCCCTGTTACCTACCCCCTCATCATAAAGAAGCACAAAATTTTGTCAATTTTAAATACACTGTGTGCAACATCTTTACATATTTATAGTCTTTGGTCAAACAATAAAAACGATCATACATACATAATCGTACATACACATATGCATACGTACGATGAGAGCAACACATTGTTACGCTCTTTGTTTGTGTTTATTTTTCTTCTGTCTTCCCTCCCTCATCAAGAAATGATTTTTAAAAGAGATTTTGGTGAGAGCGGGTTTTACTGGTACATCCCGCCATAAGAAATTTTACTTCTACATGATGCGCATTCTTTATATCCATATTCTTTGGTAAAACTCATTCAATTGTATTTTAAATCGATTACGGCAGAATTTGACTTTCCTTTTCGTAAGTTTTCGATGGGCAACTGCAATTGGTACTTGAGCCGTGTGAGTAAATAAACATTTTTGAAAGAAACCTCAGAAAAATAAAGCGATTAATACAATTGTCGTCAAGTTTCGTAATCAAGATATCTTCTAAAAGCTAAAAATATGTTTCTGAATTGGTGGCAATGAGGTCAACAGGAATCTTGAGGTTGTAAGATAATGATCTTCATATCGTATGGCTTCCTCCAGCAATATTTTGTTTGAATCATACAACGATTTCTAGATCCAGTTCAGTGTTCAATAACTACTATAGCAGTATCTAACATTTGTTCATTCGAAAGAAAGAAAGAATTTTTACCTTTCCTCGGTCCGTGACATGTGGGTTTTGGGCATAAGTAAAACGTTTATCACTGAGTACCTCAGTTAATATGGTTTATATTTGATTTTTTCTTTTAATCGCCCTGGACGCATATACCCGTAGTAATAAGAAGATTAATTTTTTTTATTTTATTTCGCTTTGTGATGAATGACAGGTAGTGGCACCAATGTCAGATTTGTCTTTTCTGATGATTTGTTATTTTGGAATTTTCTCCCATTGGAGCTTTATTTTAAATTTTTTATAAAGAATTTGCAATTTAACCGAAAAAGTTAGAAGAGCACCCATTTGATCGTTGAATGGCGCATATTAAAGAATTTGTTGCGGTCAAACGAATGTCTTACTAAAATTAGCAAGAAGAATTAGAAGTCAATTCATATTTACTGTTAAGAAGCTTAATAATACAAATAAAAAAAAAATTAACAATAGAAGAAACTGTTACAATAATAAATTAAGGCAAACATATTAAAAACAACAAACTAAGTGCAGTCAAACGATTTCCTATAACCGTAATAGGGTTTGAGATATTATTAACTTTGCTTCCTTACAACAATAAACTGAAGCAAACATATTAAAAACAGTGCGGTCAACGATTTTCTATGAGTGTAGTAGGGTTTTAGTTATTATGATATTATTACGATTTTTAATTAATTTTTAGTTTCAATGGCATAGCACCTGGTGGGCACAATCACGTCGAAATGTGCAAGGCTCTACAAAGTCCACGTTTAATCAAAACTCATATGCCGGCTAATTTAGTGCCTCTTCAAATTTGGGAAAAGAAACAAAAGGTACTTATTTTACAAATCAATTCAATACCTTAAAACAACTATTCCCTTAATCTAAATTTCAGATGATCTATGTGGCACGCAATGTCAAAGATGTAATTGTGTCATCTTTCCATTTCGTTAAGAACCTGGATATGTGGCGTGGTGCAACTTTTCCGGAGTTTGTAGAAGACTTTCTTAGCAACAAAATTATTTACACTCACTTCTGGGCTCATATTGTGGACTTTTATAAAATGCGCAACGAACCCTATATATTCTTTGTAACCTACGAAGAAATGAAACGTGATTTGGCTGGTGTACTGCAAAGACTGTGCACCTTCTTGGACAGGCCCCAATTGACTGAAGATGAGTTGGCAAAAACTGTTAAGCATTTATCATTTGGAAATATGAAAGGTAAGTGCAAAACCAAATCAAGATTGAAGATTTGCACGTATGTACGTGCTCTTATCAGTACAATTCTAATTCAAGCAGTCTAAAATAAAATAATCAAGGCACTCGCACTTAAATTTTAATTAAAATTTAAATTTTTTTTGTTTAATTAGAAAATAAACAAACAAACTTAACCCACTTGTTGAAAGATAATATGCCCGGTGTTAAAGAGGATTTCCAGTAAGTGTTGCTGATTTTAATTTATGTTTATTGCTTTTTTATGACATTTATTTCTTGCTCACCGCCAGATTCATGCGTCGTGGTATTGTTGGTTCTTTTAAGGACGAATTAACACCCGAATTACAGGCTAAAATTGATAAATGGACGGCAGACTTTTTGGGCCAACATGGTTTGACTGAAGAAGACATTTTTGGCAAATTGTAAATTTTATTTTACTGTCCTACAAATAACAGATACCACCGAAGTGTTCACCCTTTAAGGGGTTTTTAATTACATATTCTAATTTAGTTGTTGTAAATATTTTTTTTTTATTTTATTTAATACTCTATTGAATAATAAAAGTATTCATTAAAAGCTTTATATAAACAAATTAAAAAAAAAAACTTTGTTACTTCTGATGGCCATAAAAGCATTTTTACAAATAGTGGGCCTTTCTTGAAGCGCTTCCTTTTTTGGCTTTAAATAAAACAAACCATGTGTAGGATATTAGCGACATTTTAATTCGTTTGAAAGGCCCATTAATGCCATTATGTATGGAATATGGAATCGTTCGAATGTTTGGCGTGGCTTCTTTGAGTGGTGAGAATTCGAGTTGTGCAATTTTCCTTAACTCTGGCGCCTAAATCAGGATGAAGTTGACCGCTAGTATGAATTAAGTTGGATTTGAGGACCGCTGTTGTTTGTGGCTTATTCATATATACCCACGACATAAGAGAACCCCACTAGAAAAAGTCTAAAGTGTTACAGTGTTTAGTTCACATCACCATGTACTTGTAATTGAATTAGGAAGTAGGATTTTTCAAGGTCAAACAATGGGTCGCAACGACTCCGTGAGAACTCGCTAAGTACATAGTACTTGTTATCAATTTGTTCAGTCTACAAAATACAACCTTTCAAATCTTCTATTTTTTAGGTACAATTTTATCTCCTGACTGGTTATAACAATATGATGTGAATACTGTAATAAGAATACAAAAACTCTAGATTTGCAAGGAAATTTTTTAGGCTTCGGAAAACAGAGATCGATTGCTAAATTGTTACGAGTAAGTAGTATTGCACTCCCCGTATGTATCAACACATTCTCATACAAATTCTATGCGATATAATGGAACTATCAACTAGAAGTTGAAAGCTTTTTAAGGAATACAACATTTAGCTGCGGAAGCCTTGCTAACAAGAAATTAAAAAATATTGAATGTTGATGTTGTAAGTCAACATGATAAGGTATTTTCTTGGAATTTCTGTGTTATCGTATAAAAAATATAATTTTTGAAGAAACTGGTTTCGTTTAACTTGCTAATTTTGTTAAATTCACGTATATATCGGGTGGGCCATCTATCGGTTTAAATTTGAACCATCGTGTATTTCGAATCTGGCAATATTTATGTCATTCTATTCTGTCACAAAATTCAGTATATTATCTCCGTTATATCGCAAATAGAAGTCGCCGTAGTCTAGTAGGTAGTGTGTTGGCTTATTAGACTGAAGGTCAGACATCAAAACGAAAATATGAAAATATTTCTTCGGCGACTTCCTCTCAGCAAATTTCTGGTAAAAACTCTGAGAGTAAATAATACTGCCATTAAAAGCTTCTCAAAAATCTGTCGTTCGGAGTCGACTTTAAACTGTAGGTCCCGCCACTCATGTATAAAATTAACGCACACAACATAAGTGGTGTGAGAAGCTAGGTCGTAATCCTGACTGAAGGGTTGTAATGACCAATTATGTATGTATCTCCACTGAATGTAATGAATCGATTTATACTTGAGCAACGTTGGAATTTATTGGAAATTTATTTCCGAAACGAAGAGGAAATTGCACGAAAATCTCGTACAAAATTTGGTCGCAAAAAAGGACTAACAGTGCCCGGTATAGGCAAGTTTATTGCTAAAGTTCGTAAACCTGGTCCCATTGTGGATGCACCAAAACGTGAGCGTGCTCGTACAGTGCGTTTACCCGAAAATATCGAAGCTGTGGCTGAGAGTATGCGTAAAAATGCATCAACTCGTCATTATTCTCAAGCACCAATGTACGTGGAATTTTGCGAAACGATCTCGGTGTGACGCCTTACGGTATGCACGATGATGTCGACTTTGTCAAAAAAATCATCTTTTCGGATGAAGCCTTACAGAAGCCAATACGAGTGACTATTTGGTGCGGCTTGCGGAGGGGAGTCATCATTGGCCCATATTTCTTTGAAAATGAGGACGGCATCATGATAACCAATTTGTATGTACCCGATCTTCATGGCATGTTTGGTTTCACCAGGATGGGCAAACTTGCCACACATCTCATGCCACAATCGATATATTGCGTCAAACGTTTGACGGCCTTTTAATTAGCCAAAATAGTGATGGTGGCCAAGAAGCTGCGATTTGACACCGTTGGACTATTTTCTGTGTGGCCCCGTTAAAGAAGCGTGTTATGCCGACAAACCAGAGACAATTGAGCATTTGAAGGTCAACATTCGTGATGCCATTGCCGAGACACGACCTCATACACTCGAAAATGTGCACCAAAAATTAGTCAGATCGTATGATTTACTGTGAGGCCAGCCGAGGCAGCCATATGAATGAAATAATATTCCATTTCTAACCGGAACAATTGTACTTCACAACAAAAAGAAAGAAATTTGGCAAAATTTCAAACGGTGTAAATGGCCCACCCTTTAGTAACGAAACTGAAGCTATTAAGGTTAAATTAGAGAGTTAGCAACATTAAGTTACTTGATTGCACCACCCATAAAGAAAGTATGTAAATAGTGGGCTCTTCAAACTTGCCATTTTTGTTAATAAAAGGTCTGCGAACCGGTTAAAGCTTATTTCTTACAAAAAAACATGTAAACCTCAAGGCATTCTTTATTTATTAATTTTTTTTTAAATTTGTATTTAAATTTTTTAACTTTTATTTATAAAAGCTTTTTTATTATAATTGAATCTCATATGCATTATCTCTTAAACTAGTAATGTGAGCTTTTAGTTTTGTAAATAAGCAGTTTCACTTTCAATGCCGCACTCTTTAATACAGTCATATTGATCTCTTACGATTTAGTCTCGCCGAATGTTTCGCTTAAGACGCTACAGACTACGTTACAGAAAATGTTATTTTCTACGAATTTTAAGTGCTTTAAGCATTTGTTTAATTATTTTGTACTGCCTTATCGGCCAAAAACAACATTTAATGTTGTTAACATTTTTTAACAACAACAACGACAACAATAATAACAACAACATCTATTACTATAATCTTCAGCATTTAACAAAGGAGCACGTATTTGACTCTAATAAACAATTACGTGATTGGCATAATTACACACACACAACAATAAACGTAACACGCGATCATCATCTTTTACCGCAACGTAATAGAAACGAGCAACTTGAGCAGCAACAGCAGCAGCACCAACACCATCACCAGCAACAAAGACAACAAATTAATGTTCATAAGCAGCAACGTCAGTTCCAATCGCAAGACCCGACCAAAACAAAAGTTTTAAGTTTCAATAAAATTGGTCAAATGGCCATTACAACAAACATCACGTACCATTCAAAATTGATTGAAAATAAAAAATCCACCATCAACATCAACAACAACAACAATAATAACAACAAAAATGGTTTGCAATTAACCGGTTTTAATACGGAGCTCTCGGATAGTCTGCCATTGGAACGTTTAATACCAGATACCAGGCACAAAGGGTGAGAGCCAATGCATGTGTGATTGTAGTGAATAGTAGTTTAACAAAATTTCTGATAAAGATTGTTGCCAACCTAAAGTATTTCGGTAAATTAAAGGTATTGAGAGAAATATATAAAAATACATTCACGATGCTTTTTGGAAAGAAGAAACCATTGTCATAACTAGATTCATTAGGTCTTTGTGTTGTAAAACCAGGGTCGGAAGCATGAGCGCCATACTCATGTGGTAATCTAAGGCTCATTGCAGTTTTCAAAGTAATTTTTTTTTTTGTAAACATGTATAGTGGGAGCCAGTTAAGGATTGCAAACAATGCGATACTACAACGACCGCTTTTAGTTTGGCACATCCACTTTTTATCACCAATCACCAACGGCTTCAGCTGAGAAACACAGATAGTAATTTTTTTAAGTTACACCTGTCCCAGACTACCAAGTTTATTAAATGTTTAAATTTTTGACAATGGAACTAGTAACAGTGATTTACTCGTTTTGTTTAAAAATATTTTTTATAATTAGCCTTGCGGAGCGTTTTCCATCTATGATATCAAAATTACCGCAACAGAATTGTTGAATTCTAAGTTATCCGTGATCGTCTGTTATGGTATCATAACAATAATTAATATTCTCAGTCGTTTGGCTTACATCGCTCTCCCTATATCGCTCTCCCTATATCGCTCTCTCCCTGTTGCCTCCGTAATCCCGGTACGGTAAATTGGACCAAAATTTGACCATTCGTTTTGAAATGTTCTCTGTGTCTACGTCTGAAGTAGGCCAATTACTACATATATCCTAATTTAATAATTTATTTTCCAAAATTTCGGCCGTTATATCGCAAATAGAAGTCGTCGTAGTCTAGTAGGTAGTTTGTTGGCTTATTAGACGTAAGGATCGAGTTCAAACCCCATGTCAGACAACAAAACGAAAATATGAAAAAAAAAAATATTTCTTCGGCGACTTCCTCTCAGCAGATTTCTGGCAAAAACTCTGAGAGTAAATAAAATTGCAATGAAAAGTTTCTCAAAAAATCCGTCGGTCGGAGTCGACTTTAAACTGTAGGTCCCGCCACTCATGTATAAAATTAACGCACACAACATGAGTGGTGTGAGAAGCTAGGTCGTAGTCCTGATTGAAGGATTGTAATGACCAATTATGTATGTATGTATGTATGTATATCGTAAATGGCTGCTATGTACCGAATAAAGAAAGTCCACTGGCACATGATTTTGGCGGTCAATGAATTACTTTGATTATTCATCAAACACGCTTCTTAATAATGTATCTAATTTGGCGTAAGTAGCTTTACAAAAACTTGCGGTTTGAAGCGATTGTTTTTTTATGGGGTTCATATCTGTGAAATAGGTGATGAGCTTATAAGAGATATTTTACTTCCATTCATATTGCCGTTGTCTAGAAGGTAGTGTGGTGGCTTATTAGACGTGAGGCCAAGGTTCAGAGCATAGGTCAAATATGAAAAAATATTTCCTCGTCGACTTTCTCACAGCAGATATCTGTAAAAATCTTTGAGAGTAAAATAAAATTGTCATGAAAAGTTAAAAAAAATCAGTCTTACGGAGTCAACATTAAACGGCATAAAATTAACACATACAACATAAGTGGCGTGAGAAGCTAGGCCGTTATTGAATTTTGATTGAAGGATTGTAATGACCAAATATGTATGTATGTATTCATATTACATATCGTCGTAATCCTGACTGAAGGGTTGTAGTGACCAATTATGTGTGTACATATGTATGTAATATGAATACATATGTACATACATATTTGGCAATTACAACCCTTCAGTCAGGATTACGACCTAGCTTCTCACACCACTTATGTTGTGTGTGTTAATTTTACACATGAGTGGCGGGATCTACAGTTTAAAGTCGACTCCGAGCGACAGATTTTTGAGAAGCTTTTCATGGCAATTTTATTTACTCTCAGAGTGTTTGCCACAAATCTGCTGAGTCGCCGAAGAAATATTTTCATATTTTCGTTTTGATGTCTGACATGGGATTTGAACTCGGGCGTTACGTCTAATAAGCCAACACACTACCTACTAGACTAAGGTATTCATATTGCAAAACTTTAATGCCGTACGGTTCTGGCATCGTTACGTTTTGAAGCTTTGGTTGCGAGGGTTTTTTTCAGGAAGAGTATGGTGACACAAATTCTGTCACTGTAATCTTCAGTCCTAACCAGCTATTTGTATCGAGAACTGCAATGCCGAACGAAACGTTCAAGGTGTCTATTGCCTTCAATGTGATCAGTACATCAGAAGACTACCAATTTCCCGAACTATTTACGAATTATTTCTGTTATCCTAAATTGGTAGCTATTTGTGAATATTTTAGTTTTTAGTTTAGTTGGCAACTCTTTTCGGAGAAATAATTATAATTCTTAAGCAGCTTGAAATCGTTTAAAGTATTGAAACAAATTTTAATTTCAGTTGCAGAAAACAACTTTACCCCGAAAATTTGCCCCACTGCAGCATTATAATCATTTACTACAATGAGCAGATCACTGTGCTACTGAGAACTTTGCGTACGATATTGAAACGTACACCTCGAAAGCTTTTAAAGGAAATTATTTTGGTAGACGACTTTAGCGATGAAGAATTTGAAATTGGAAAACTTTTAGGAGAGAGATTGACTGTTACAATTAAGAAATTAAGGCTGCCACAAAGAGAAGGTCTTATAAGAGCTCGTTTGAGGGGTGCAGAAATGGCTGTCGGAGATGTTTTAATATTCTTGGATGCTCATGTTGAAGTCAATAGTGATTGGTTGCCACCTTTATTAGCTCCCATTCAAGATAATAATAAAACCTGTACCACTCCCATTATCGATATTATAAAGTATGATACATTGGAGTATCAAGGCTCTGAACCCTCAAGGGGAGGTTTTAATTGGCAATTCAATTATGTGCAACTGCCTTTGCTGAAAGAAGAAAAATCCAATGATCCTTTCCCTCATAATAATCCTGTTATGAATGGTGGCTTATTTGCTATTAAAAGAGAATATTTTTGGCATTTGGGTGGTTATGATAGGGGTTTAGAAATCTGGGGTGCTGAGCAATTCGAATTAAGTTTTAAAATATGGATGTGTGGTGGCCGTTTATTAGAAGTGCCATGTTCTAGAGTCGGTCATCTCTACAGGGATCCCGAATTTAGAGTAAAATACTCAGAAAGAAAAGATGATTTTATATCGAAAGTAAGTAAATTTGCATTTAAAATAAGAACTTTTTGGACGAGTTTGATATTTCTAGAACTACAAACGAGTGGCTGAAGTATGGATGGATGAATATAAAGAGTTTCTATATGAGCACATACCCAAACTAAATCAAATCGATGCTGGAGATATGGCACAACAAAAGCTGTTAAGAAAGCAGCTTAAATGTAAGCCCTTTAAATGGTTTTTAAAGACTATTGCACCTGACCTGTTCAAAGCTTATCCGCCTATTAAACCGGCTGATTTTGCAGAAGGTGCAATACAGAGCCTGCTTAAACCCGAACTATGTTTAGATTTAGGTTCCACACAGCGTCGACAAGTTTTGGAAGATGTCCTAAGACCCTGTTCACCTGATCTCAGATATCCTTATGCTTCACAAAAGTTTCACTTAAGTTTTCGTCAGGATTTACGTCATCAAGGCAATTGTTTGGAGGTGCAAACCTGGGCTTCGCATGCTCCTGTTTGGCTGTGGCCTTGCCACAATTTGGGTGGCGATCAATTTTGGTACTACAATCAAAATGCCCAAATGTTTATACACGGAAAGACTGATTATAACCAGCGTTGTTTGGAATTGGATCCAGATGGCCTTACGATATTTGTGAATTTGTGTGATTTTAACAAAAGTGAACAGAAATGGCACATTGGCTATATTAATCAAACGGCCATGGAACATTTTTTCGATGAATGAAATAATGAATAAGAACAGTCATTTGAAATAAATATGAATCTTGAATTCGACTTTGTAATATTTTAAGTACAATGGGTCAGTTCGACCTCCGGGTACTGTACCAACTGTACACAGTTGACAAGTACACGTCCTCTAACCTAATATTTTAAGTGATTAATTCGTTCCTTGTACAATAGATTTTTAAGGGGAACAATTTTTTCAAACTCAAATAAAGCTGATCAAAAACAAATTAATTTTTTTGAACTCAACTATCAAGTATGGAGAGATGTTAACCAGGAGTTATAATTCTGTGTCGGAATGTGTGATGTCGGTGTTAAAACGGTATTTTACAGCACCCAAGTAAGTTATGCCCATTAAAGGGGCTGCCATCTGAACACAACCTAAGTACTAAATTTTTTTCTCAAATTTAGCTACTAGAGATGTACCACTCCCATTATGTAAGATCAAGTAAGAGACACCACCTCTCGAATAGGTTCTGGAGTATCAGGTTCGAAATCAATACGAAAAAAGATGTCTGACATCAACGGCGTCTAGTACGGTAGTTGGGCTAGTTTGCGAACACTTTTTCGCTAATTTCAGGTAATATTGTCTTCGTGTAGAGGTGTCAAAGATCAGAAACCATACGATCTATTGTACTGCCCCACTCTCTAAAGCGTATCTCTATAATTTTCTTTATAAACCTAACAAATTCCAGAATGGTGCTCGGTGTCCTTCAGGGTTAAAAATATGTGTTAAGATGACTCATTATCATCATCACAGAAACTACATGTTGGGTTCAATACGATTTCCATTCTAAACAAGTGTGCTCTGAAACCGTTTACTATTAACGTTATTTTATTTCTCGGTGGTCTGATGCATGGACCCATATCTCGTCCTATTACGAGTATAATCACCTAACAAAAGTTTTGATTGCCCATTTGATTTGAAAAGGTCTCTTCTATCTTCTGTTTCCACTTCAAAGAACGGTGTTGATTCCATCAGCGGCATGAAAGCTTCCCTTTCCGCAAGCTCACATGTCTTCTCATTGCCGCGAATAGTCATATGATTTGTAACCCAACAGGTGGTAACCAAGTTTCCCCAAAAAATGATTCTTTTTTTACAAAAAATTATGGAGCCTCTGGGTTCCTCCAAACCCTTTTATTGCTAAGTCTCTTAGCGTAGCATTTTCCAAAGTAATACTGATATTAAGGAGGGAATTCTCAGCCATTCGATTTATTAGGTCACAAAGTTTCCCGATGATTTCCTTATTAGAATTGTCTCGTATTATGCAAATCATAGTCTCCAAAGCTATGGTTCCTAACAGCATGTGCAATGGATTTAAATCCATCACAGCATCCTGAGCTGGTTTTCATTACTCCGATTATACTTATGCAAGTTAGTCTCCGTATCTTGTCCAACATCATTTGAGCTACCCAAACAATAGGCCCATAGGTCACTATTGGTCTAACCATTACTATATATGTACATTAGAGCGACTCAAGTTGTATGGAAGCGAAATTCGTGCTCGATGTACCCCCCCCTAAAAATGAACCTTGGACTTTTTTAAGATGACATTTAAAATATTTCGGCTCCAGCTTTGACCTCTCGTGAGCTGGACCATTTTGAAAAAGGGTCTATTTTTGGATGTTTTGTTAATTTGAGGATCTGTTTCCTTACCAACATATACAATATGTATATCATGAGAAAGGTTTTTTTAATGCGCGTCCAACTGTATATACAATTTTTCCAAGGACGATCATCCATGTCCTTCTTTTAAGGATATTCTGTGAAAAAAAACGGTTTTTGAATTTTTTGTTTGGGGTTGTTTGTAATAATAATGCCAAATTAACATATTTTAATCTTTAGTCGATTTAAGTAAATACGGGTCTCAGCTGATAAAATAAAAGTCAAAAATAACTTTTATTTTTGCCCGAAAAAATAAAAGTCAAAAAATAACTTTTATTCCTGCTCGAAAAAGTAAAAGTCAAAAATAACTGTTATTTTTGATCGAAAAAATAAAAATCAAAAACTAACTATTATTTTTTTTCTAAAAAATAAAAATCAGATTTTTAAAAAGCATCACATTTTATAAAAATTTTGTTCAAGACAATCAAAATGGTATACTTGGTTTTGTTCTCCGACATTTCCTTGCAGTTGCTTTTTTTAATCAAAAATTCAAAAATAACAGTTATTTTCGGTCCCTGAGAATCACAAATTATCATATTAACGTGAAATTTGGATGTTGAAAAATTTATTTTAACAAAATTTTGCATGAGAAGAAGGAGAAAAAAAAAACAAACACGTGTTATTTGATAAACAATCAGCATCAATTTGTTAATGTTTGGCTGAAACAAATGAGAGATGAACTTGAATGACTTTCTGAACACCGTACATCATCTGGCGATTGAAGTTATGCATGAGTGCAATAACTTTCGAAACGCTTTGTTCCTCACATCAAACCGTCAAAACTATGAAATAATGGCCTTTTTTGCATAATTACTGGAATGCTGAAATTATGGCAAAATTATTTTAGAGTAAAGAGCGACTCAGTAAGAATACACATTTTCATTTCAAAATAAACAGACGTGTTTCTTTAAAATAGTTGTGATTTTTTATTTATTGGATGTAAAGAAGACATGTTCCGATTCAGTATGAAATAAAATATCCATCAAATGGTAACCACGGCTCCCATAACAGGTCATTACTGTTTACATGAAATTTTCCATGATTTTTTCTACATACATAGACGTCGCTTTTATCGATTTTATCGATAGCACGTTGAATCTCTCAGGAATTATTTCTGATTTGTTTGAATAATCTCGACATTTCCCAAATTCGCTTTTGGTGACCAGTTGACATCAGAAGTCCAAAAATACATTTTTCTAGAATTTTTTTTTTGCTGCAATAAATCGATTATCGCACGTGCGATGTGGGAGGCGGCACCGTCTTGTTAAAACAGCATGTCGATCAGATCCATGCCATCCAGTTGAGGCCTCAAGAACGCTGTTATCATGTTCCTGTAGCGAATTCCGTTCACAGTCACATTAAATTTTCCGTTTTTGACACCCTTCACGTTTACAGCAGCCAATGTATTCAAGAGACCGACCGGTAGGTTAACGCACAGGAATTTTACTGTCTGTAATCAGCCCAGTTTCTTCAAATTGTTTGACCACTCTTCGATTAGTTTAATACATTAGGTGCACACAATTGACTTAAAATTCGTCAACTTTTCAGAGTCTCGTATCGAAGTAATAACTATTATGCTTATCGGAAGATTGCTAACGATGTTATTTGCAAAGTTCATAATTATAATTATTACTTTGAGCTAGCACTACTGATGGTTCGATCGCTTTATACATCGAAGCAGGCAACAGTGCGGCGTCTGTACTGATTACAACCTTTGTATCGTAGTTGAGCACTGCCATCGCTCGTCCTTAGGACTCATATGATTTTATCACGTAATGTTACCTCCATGGCTGGTATTATAGACATTTAAAACGGATGATATTTCACTATTTGATTTGGTAGTGCATCGTAAAAAATGCGCGGCTTATGGGCCCAGGGCATCATTGGATTACTTCTTTAAGAACGATGAGAATTGCAATGCTATACTTAATGAGGTGTGAGATACTGTGCGGTAATAACTAACTTTTTGTTAATCAAAATAAAAGAATTAAACTTGGAAGACATGTGATTTTAACGGGAGGGTCGCATGTGACACACGCTATGCGATATCAAGAAACTATTAAGAGATTTTAGTAAGCAGACGTCAATTTGCCGTCAACTTCTTAGTGTACAGGGATAAGTAAGCCACAATTCTAAAACCAGTAGGCAACAATACAGCAACCATTGGCTATTTGTTGACCAAAATGTTGGAAAGATTATGCCAATTATGTATGCCTCAGGCAACATTTACTTCAATTAATCTTTAAAAAGTAAATGATAGGTATTCATTCGACCTCCCAACTAAGTACAATATTTCATACACTATTGTATTCGTTGTGAAGAGATGTCAAAGTACAGCAAGTATGTGATCAACTGTACTGTCCTTATTCTATGTAGGTATTCTTATAATATCGCCTCTAAACCTATGAAGAAAGTGTTCATAATGCTGTTCGATGTCTATAAGTACAATTCCCTGCCTGGTACCTGATATAGAGAGAATTGTTTGTGTTCGGATGATTCATTCTCATTATCACAAAATCTATTATATATCTATATATACATATATAAATACCTATATATTATAAATCTTCCAAAAGGCCGATTACCAACCTCTGGATAGTTTGACGTATAATTCAAGTCTCTTCTTATTGTTATATACCAACAAAAGTTTTGTTTGCCTCAAACCCAGTTGGTTTAGGGAAGATACTTCGCCTCTCCTTAAAGTCGCCGTAGTCCAGTAGATAGTGGGTTGGCTTAAGAGACCTGACGCCATGGTTCACAAACTAGGTCAGACATCTCCAACAAAAAAAAAAAAAATTTTTTTTCTTTCTGGAGAAAACTCTGAGACTAAATAATATTGACATGAAAATTTTCTCAAAAATTTGTCATTCGGAGTTGACTTTAAACTATAGGTCCCGCTACTTAGGAATAAAATTAACACACACAACATAACTGGTTTGAGAAGCAAGGTCGTAATCCTGACTGAAGGGTTGTAATGAACACTTATGTATGCATGTATGTATGTACTTTGCCTATCCTTTTTTCGTCTTCGTTGAGTATACCTTTCCAGATAACTATTGCTACCACACAGAGAGGTTCTGGGCGTGAATGCTTCCTTTCACGTAAGCTCATCTGCTCATTGCCACCTATCCAGAGGATAATCCGATTTCCTACACAGACAGTCTCATAGTCGAGATCAGATAGTATTACAGCACATGGAATCGGAATATTTAATTCTGGGACCAAAACCTCTCACTTCTGTCCCAAGATTTATTCTTCACCCATCTGTGTACCACAAAATGGTCCCTCTTTTATATATGTAAGTGTTTGTATTATAAGCTCTCGTTGCGTTGAGATTTATCAAGATCATACAATTTACTGGCCTCACTCAGGGAATAAGAAGAAAGAAGCCTTTAAAGAATTCTGTGTTTGACTTGTCCCCAATTGTTCTAACCATAGTCTCATGCATAAATTCAGTTTGGCGCACAGTTAAAAAATTGCTGGTTATTTGAAATTATCAGCCACATAAGAAATAAATTCAAAGAGTAAATTGTGCTGTATGGTATAATTCATTCGCTGTGGACATACACTTTTTTTACATGTTTTGTTTTATGTACTCTTATGAATATATTTCGCCACAGTTAAATAACAATCTCAAAGACTTAAAAATGTTGCTATTTTTTTAAGATTGTGGCTAAACGTCTAGGCTTCATCAATAAATATTTGTGGCTGATTTAAAATACATAAACCATTCCAGAATTAATGAATGAATGAATGAATGGATTTCAATAAATGAATGAATTTAAATGCCATATGCAAACCAAACGTCCGTAAACAAGTCGGGTATTTAAGATTAAAACTCAAGTGTTGTTGGCTTAAAACACCGGAGTAAGGTTGGGAATATGAAACCAAACACAAGGTGTTGACATAAAGAATTATTTTAAGCGGCAACAGCATCCGCTTTAACTATAAATTATTAACAAATCTTTTTGGATTTTATTTACATAAAAACAATAAAATAAACAAACATTATTTACAGGGTGTTGAGAGAATCATTGCATGTTGATATCAGGAAGGAGAGGTAAGGGAAGGGAAGGTATTGTATACATATAATCTACTTGAATTTTGGAATTTTTCAAAATTAATGACAACAGTTTCAGTCGCCGTAATCTATTAGATATTCGATGAGAGGCCACTTTTCAAACCTCAGGTCAGACATCTAGAACAAAACGGAGTATGAAAAATATTTCGTCGGCGACTTCCTTTCAGTAGATTTTTAACAAGATCTCTGAGTGTTAAATAGAATTGCCATGAAAAGGTTCCCAAAAATCTGTTGTTCGGAATCGGCTTTAAACTGTAGGTCCCGCCACTCATGTATAAAATTAATACACACAACAAAAGTCGTGTGAGATGGTGTGAGAAGCTAGGTCGTAATCCTGACTGTAGGGTTGTAATGACCATTTATGTATGTACACATGTATGTTTCATTTTAACAATATTTGGTTTTTTTTTAATTTTGCAGTCTGCATTTATATTCTGCAGTCTGCATTTGTATTTATTGCATGATTCATTTGTCTTTCGTATATAAGGCGAGATGAACTGTCATTCAAAACGAATAATGTTGCGTAGTTGACTGTCTGTTTGAATTTTTTCTTGATTTTTTTTACTTTTGTTCACTTTTATTGACAAAACATGCAAAAAAAAATACAATAAAAAACTAATAAATCTTGCAAATAAATATTCAGTGTATATGGCACAATATACATATGTACATACATACAACGTTTAGTGTTATTGATAACACTGAATACCTGGATATGTGAGAAGTTTATATTAAAAATCTATTCAAATAAAAATTGTGGCCAATTTCAATTCAATTATCAATCAATAGTTTATTGTCATACTCTATAGAGAGCGCAACATTAGTTTGTTAATTGAAATTTTTATCACACAATTTGAAAATTGTATGTATGTATGAACGGTATGTATAGAATCATTATCATACAGAATGAATAAAATATTTGAAAATAAATCTTTTAAATAATGTGCATACATTTAAACGATTCGATTTTATTTAAGTGGATGCAAAGAAATACTGACGACAAGTAGGTTGTAGATGATATTCATACCTCCGCTATATACAATTTATAGGATATTGTAGAAATAAATCCAATTATTTTTTTTAGTATGATGCCATTCAAGACAAATATCCCAAGTTTAATATGTAATTCTTAAACAGGCAGAATAGGTTTTTGCACGTTTCAATTCAAGCAAAGTTTCTTATTCGGCATAGCTGAGGTGACAATTTAAATTGCGTCGCCGAAGAAATTTGTTTTCATATTTGGTTCTGTTTGAGATGACCGGCCTGAGGTTTAAACCGAGGCCTCACGCCATCGCTCTACCCACTAAACTATGGCGACTGCCGAATGCTCTCGCAAACGATCTGTCCTCTACAAACTGAGTGCCTATGTGAATCACACGTTAATAGCAATAAACATAACAAAAATAGGAGTTATCACACACTCCAATAGCTGGTGAGGTTCTACTTTGCTTTACGTAATTAATAAATTAATAGCCCATATAAAGCAAGGAAGCGAAAGACCCTATAATTCTATAGAATGTTGCTGAAACTCTCTCTAAAATGCATACGTTTCATAAAAAGCGTATGCACTAACGCTTCTTATGAGATAAAACATGGTAAATTGCTGAGTAGAGAGTTGGAATAGATATCCGACAGGGCAGTGCCCTGTTCAATAAAGTTCTAGACAGGATTATTGAAGGAACTCTTGATAACAGCAGGGTCGCCTAAATGATGATGATTACGCTGCCTAATGGATCTACCAAACTTATGATATGTAGCGTCAGGCTTGAAAATTAATGTCCCTAAAACCAGACCATCAAAAGCGAAATAGGGAAAATATCTGCTATCTTGAGGGCATTATATCTATGAACAGGAGATTCCGAGAAGATGTCGATAATAGCCTAAAGAAGGCATGTCAATTATTTGGTCGCCTGAAACTTTTTTGAAAACCTCCGTCTTTATCTCCGCATACAAAAATTAAAATCTGCAATGCGATTGTAAATTCTCTGATTGTAAATTCACTGACTACTACGCTTTTTCAATAAGTGCAACTACCTGACCTTTCTATGATGTTTGTTGCTTAGATTACTTCCTCCTTCTCCTGAGGCTTTTCTGTAAGCATTATTTGGAGAGAGGTTTGATAGCCATATAAAAAAATTTCTTTTTATATCCACTTTGATCCACGTTGCTCTAAACAGTTTTTCCTACAAAAATTGGTTACTGGTGGCGTCGTTTTAAAGGAATAAAAACTAATTTTTTCTCGTTCAAATGAAACGCTGCTAATAGCACAGAGCATGATGTGTTTTTAATATCAAAAAAAAAACTTGAGTACAATCAACTAAAGTAACATTGTGAATAATTTTGTAATTATTTTCATTCAAAAAGGCCTTTATAGCATGGCGTAATTGAGTAGACTGGAGTCAATTTTTATTATATTCTATCAAACAACAAACATGTTAAAGAAGTCGCAATCCCCAAAGACATTGTATCCATTCTGAATGATTTGTCACGGCTTATCTAATGTCCAAATTACAAAAAAAATCGATTTTAGAGATCGCTCTCTTGTGAACCTTACAGAATGAAAAATGAAATCAAAAGCAAAGGACTCTATATTGAGACTGTAGGTTCCTATGTTATAATATTTATATAAATATTCGATTATACCACAATCCTGAGAGGTTTCGGTGCCTATGATCTACTGGTCACATAGCCTAATTGTGAAATTGTCGACTTTTTAACATCTTCAAGAAAAAAAAAACTTTGAGTAATTCGATACATTGGGTTCTCAAAAATGTTCGATTTCAAATTCTTGTAACATGACTTATTTTAGATCAGTGTAGGGCAAACACATACTATCATAGTTTTGGTTGTGTTGGTAAAGCAGCGGAGAACAAAATTCAACTTAATTTTTTGAGAATCGTACAATGGGAAAATAAAAAAATTGGTTTATTGTGTTGTGTGTATGTCATTACATATTATTATTTTATGTCTGTGCTTTCGTCCAACGAGATAGAAAAATATTTGCAATTTATTAATCTGTTTTTGGCTGCATTATATATATATTTACTAATTTCCTCCGTCCTACGTGTTAGAGTGCGTCGAGATAATGGAATGTTTTAACAAAGTTTTACAGCTTCTTGACATTTTTCGCCAAAACAACTCAATACGTCTGTCGTCGAATTCAAAAAGAAATTTCCGTCATCGAATGGACGGCACTGCTTTGCTAAAGCCAAAGCAACTGTATATGATGCCTTTTTAAAAGGCAACGATATAATATCTCGTTATTAGATGGTAAATTATTGTAATTTGGTATGTCCGTTTCGTCAACCATGAATTTAAAAAAAAATTCTGCTTTTAATTGCGATAATGTTAAAGTCCTATCATTCCCTTTAGTGTTGTCTAAAAATCCATACGAGGTAAAGTATTTTTATAAAAAAAAAGAATTACGGCATAAAGTGCGATAACACACAATACATTACGCATTACCATCCATATTCTCTATAAAAAAATCATATTCCCAATTTTCATCAAACATTTTGCTGCGTGTATTTGCAAAAAAACAAAAAATCATTCAAAAAAGTTGCGTAGCGAAGTCTTTCTTCATCAAGTGCTAAACGTCAACTGAATTGATTTTGTTCTCTGAGATCAACACACAAATCAACAAACACACGATCATCATAAGAAACCACACAAGTAAGCTTATAGTGTATGTGTATCAACGGAGCGTCAGCAGAAATTACTTTGCCTATCACATGTGATAGGAAATTTCAAATGTGCCCTTCACTGTTTTAGATCCATTGCCAGAGTATTACCTCCAGCAATATAACTTGCATCATGCAGAACTATAATTTGTTTGAAAAATCATATCCTGTTTTCCTATGGTAGAAAAGTAAAGAACGTGTCACAGTCTGCTGAAAAAATTTGTAAAGTTTACAGAGACTATACTGTAAATAGAAATACATAGCGAAATGGTTTGCAAGTTTTCGCTCTGGGGCCAAATCGCCGCAGTCGTTATCGAATAAAGTCGATCGAAATTTTAGTATTTGAAATCGCCGCAGTCGTTAGCGAGTCAGGTGTATCGAAATTTGAGATTTTATCATTCGATAACGAGTACCCGTTCGAGTAATATCTCTCGAAATCTCATTCGATACTACATGAGCAATCGAAATTGCACACGCTTTGTTTTTTTTTTAATATGAAATAAACGGAAAATTTTTTTATTTATAATAATATTGCCAAAAATGAAAATAGCAAATATTTTTTTTAACTAAAAGTAAATATAAATATAATTTCCCCTTTCGGGACAAATATTAACAAAATAAACTTAGCAAAAAGACGTTATGGCACAATATATATTTGATCATCCCAATTTAGCTAAAAACTTGCTACCCAATTGTGGACAGGGAAAAGAAACAACTAAAAGATTGTGTGAAGAATGGTCCACCTATTAAAGATGTGACAATAATATAAAAAAATTGTTCAATAATTTTTAAGGTTTTTGCTGACCAAAAACATAACGCAAAAAAGAGCTTTCATTTAACAATGAATCAAAGAAAAAACCGGTGGTGGTTCCTATGAAATATGGAAAAAGGTTTACAATCAAAGAAAAATCAAAGAAAAAACCGGTGGTGGTTCCTATGAAATATGGAAAAAGGTTTACAAAGTATTTTAGGTGAAAACAGCGAATATGATAATTTGAACCTAAAAGTATAGGAACACAAACTCCAAATCTTAAAAATAAAGAACCATTTCTATAGCTGAAAGAAAATTAGATCTCTTAACGCTCAACATAAATGAAAGTGAAGAATATCACAAAATTTTAAATTCGGAAAATCTTTTAAACTAAGAGAAGAACATGCTGCAAACATGGCTAATAAAAAATGTAGAATTACAAATTAAAACGATTGAGTTTGAGAAAAATAAAAATGATGGATCCATTTTCTAAATATTAAAATAATATTATAATTAATATATTTAATATTTTTCTCTAATTTTACTTACTTGTGTTTTATTTCAAAATTATTTATCTCTGTTCAAATCAAGCAAAATCTCTTACCACTTGCCCAATACAAGAACCCAATTTATTTTCACAGAACCAAAAATCTTTTACATTCGTTTTGTAAATTTCGATTCGATAGCTATCGAATGCCGTAATTTAGTTATTCGATACGAAACGTAATTTTACTCGATACGAATGCTCATTCGATCATGAGTGCCGCGATTTGGGCCCTGATCATTTTAAAGATGCAGCTCGGTTTGGTAGACCGATCACCAAAAATGTCAATGAAACTTTGGAAATATTTGAGAGGGAACGTAAAAGTTACTAGACGTTAATAAACAAACAATAATGAAACACTTCAAAAGAATGATTATGGGCAATGAAATTTGAATCACGTACAATAATTTGCAAAAAAAAAAATCATATGATCGAAGTAAAATGAAGCTTTGCAGTGGGTGGTAAAACCAAGTTTTGTGTTCCATGTCAACACTAAACCACACACATTTTTGAGGATCGGAAAGAAACTGTGGGATTTTGGCTGAAAGATTTGATGAATCCATTTGAAGCTTATTTATTGAAACTTATGTTGATCACTTGCTGCGATTTCATCTAAATTAAATTTAAACTGCTTAGAGGCCTGCTATACGCAATTGGATGGATTCGATTTTCTCTGGATTGGATTTGGCAAAGAAATTAAGAAAATTCTAAAAATTAAAACTAAAATTTAATTAATTTAAATATTAAATGAAATCTCTTTTATACTGAGCGCAAAGCCCTTTAGATACATCCAAAACCGAAAGATTAAAAATAAAATTCTTACATCTGCAAACATGCTGGCATAGCTGCCAGATTTGACGATTTATCGTCATTTTGACGATTTTGAGCTCCAAAAATATCATATTGACGATATGACGATTTATGCCATTATTTTGATGATTTTTTGGCATTAAAAATTTACGTCATATTCTTTACTTTAGTACATTAAAAGCCACTTTAAACTTTGTATTTGCTTTGCAATTGTTACTATTGCAAATTTAGGTTAGTAATAACAAGCAAAGTATTATATTTTTAAGTTATTTGCGAACACCTGTGATAATTTTTCTGTATTTTATACCTTTTTCATCCCCTAAAAGCCAAAAAATAACAACCTCTACACGAAGGGAGTTCCACATACGAATAGTTCGACTAAAGAACGAATTTTCTCTGTAATGCAGTGTGCGATCCACTGGCCAATCGACCACATACATATGTGCTCGTCGAGAAAGGTGAGTGTTACGTAGGAATACATGATTATCGGGAACAAGTCCTTTATTTCACTCGAGCAAATTCCGTTGTAATAGCGATAGAACAGTGAAACACAAGCCACATTGCAACGATGCTCCAATGAATGAATAGAATTCGAAACCTTGCCTGTCTGCTGTCGAGATGTCTAATTTATATATATGTATGTGTATAACTATGTACCTATATGTTTTGAACATACAAATATGTTGTATAAAACACTCGTTTTTATAGTTTATGTTTATAATTAAAGCATTAAAAAGACTTGTTAAATTTTTTTAAATGTTTTTTTTTTATTTACTTTATATGTTTTACTACAATTTTTTTTTACTTTTAATTTATGTATGTATTTATTTTTTGTGACGATATTTTTTACGATTTGCATGAAAGCCTTTGACGATTTTGACGATTTTTTTTCAATATTTGACGATTTGATGCTTTATTAATCTGGCAGCTATGCATGCAGGTTTAAAGACATTTATTTCTGCATAACAAAATATTAACGTGCTTTTGAATAATTAGCTTGTATACCATTGTTTGATCGAATTTCTAATTATTAAAACAAAAAATAGCATATTTTACTTACTTAATTATTTTTAATTGCAGCTAAGTGTGCCAAAAGCACTTCATCGTTTACCTTCTCTGTTTGTTTGTCAATATTTGCTGGTTTTGAAGAATTCATGCCCCAAGTTAAAGCCATGGTATTCTCAACTTCAGGCGCACCTTGTTTAATGAAATCAGTGTAAATAACATTACCTTAGTGTACATTACCTAGTGTACATATATTTACTATTAGTTTGTTCATCTTTTATGTACATAAGAACAGAGGCAGACTAAAACTAAAAGATTTTTTTTAATTTTCAAAAATTTTTTGTTATGCATCAGATATTCCAACAGGGGCTTCCAAAATGTAACAGCTGATAACATTAATCTTGTTGAAGTTACATTTGCCAAAGTAGTTGTCATTTGTTCATGTAGGCGCGGTAGTCTAGTAGGTAGAGTGTTGGCTTATTAGACGTAAGGCTTCGGTTCAAACCCCAGGTCAGGCATCAAAACGAAGGTTAGGTTAGGTTAGGTTAGGTTAGAGGACGTGTACTTGTCAACTGTGACAAGTACAGTACCCGGAGGTCGAACTGACCCATTGTACAACGTCCTAGCTTCTCACACCACTCGTGTTGTGTGCGTTTATTTTATACATGAGCGGCGGGACCTACAGTTTAAAGTCGACTCCGAACGACAGATTTTTTGAGAAGCTTTTCATGGCAATTTTTACTCTCAGAGTTTTTGCCAGAAATCTGCTGAGAGGAAGTCGCCGAAGAAATATTTTTCATATTTTCGTTTTGATGTCTGACCTGGGATTCGAACTCGGGCCTTTCGTCTAATAAGCCAGCACACTACCTACTAGACCACGGCGACTTCTGAAAAAAAAAAAATTAAGCGTAACTCCGACCACTGCGTTAAATACCACAAGTAGTAAGACTACTTGCAGCAAGTATACTTTGATTATAAATATTAAGTTAAATATATATACACTAAGAATATCAAAACGAAAATATGAAAAAATATTTCTTCGGTTACTTCCTCTCAGCATATTTTTCGCAAAAACTCTGAGAGTAAATAAAATTGCCATGGAAAGTTGCTCAGATATCTGTCGTTCAGAGTCGACATCATGTTTAAAATTAACACACATAACATAAGTGGTGTCAGAAGCTAGGTTATAATCCTGACTAAAGGGTTGTAATAACCAATTACGTATGTATGTACATATGTATATATATTTTATTCAGTCTGTTTTGTCAAGTCACCATGGATGGATGTAGAATTCAATAACACGTACAAGTAATAATCGTTTTTTATCAAAACAGGTGTTCGGTTCGAGCAACGTACGACGTGCTTCGCCCATAATAGTCTTACTGACAGAACTGTTCTGTAAACAATCGCACAACACTTGTACGTCGACTACATTGCTGTTGATCGTGACAGTACACAGGAAAGTGTGTGGCAATGGATATTGAGTACTTCACAAAATCTTGGCATTACGAAACCACAACTTGGTGAATTTTCCATGGTGGCAAAATTCAACTGACCTAGAACAGACCATAGTCAACGATGTGGGTTCGCTTAATGGGCTCTGGAGCAGGCATCAAAAAATCATCTTCAACGATGAGGTTCGTTTTTGGATGAATAGGTACGTAAATAAACAAAATTGTCGAATACGGGACGAACCAATCCACTGAGATTCAAGTTACTGTTTTCTTTGAATTTATTCACGAAGAACAGCGTTGTCCAGACCATCACTGTCAACGGTAAGCACTTAAGGTCGATGATTACCAATTCCTTTGGATTAAATTGGATCATCTGCACACCAAAAGCAAGTGGATTCAACAGCACAAAACACAGCGATTCTCAAAACCAACATAACAAATGCCATCGATCAAATTTTGTCTCATTTATACGCTAGTCAAGGAAAATTCGGCATCTCCACCCAAAGAAGTCGCAGTAAACATTTAAACGATGCGATATTCTACACATAATAATATTTTCGTTATGTCCAACACACACTTTGTTTTTTTTTCAATTTACAGATAGAAAGCGTGTAATGAAAGACCCGACTCTTATTAGGGAATACAGAAAACGAATTTTTCGGATAATGTTTTAAACACTCTTCAAGGCGGCTAATGGCAGGTAGTTGTGAACTTTTTTTAAAGGATTACATAGAGGACACGTTTCAATTTAGTATGAAGTAAAATGTCTATCAAATCATAGGCCTGAAGGCAATTAATTACTCTTTTCATTGCATTTTCCACGACACTTTCACAGAGATGTGACTGTAAATCACCGAATAAACATTGAATATCGAATTTGAAGTCAGGAATTCATTCTGAGATTTTAAAAAACCCAAAGAATAAATTGCATGATTTTGATGGCCAGTTGACATCAGAATTCCTTGTGATCATTTGTTTTGGAAATAGATAATCGATAATGGATCCGGATGACATGTGGTTTTAACAAGACAGTGCCATATGTCATACTGCATGCGATATCATGATTTGCGGAAAATTTGAGTAGAGATGGGTAGATGGTCGATTTGTTGATGAGCTGGTAGATTGAAAAGACTACAGACTACGGGGATATCTGTAGAAGCAGAAGTTTATATATGTGTACCTAGAATGATAGGTTATTGTTTTTCACCTTTTCTTCTTTTCTCTTCTAAAATTGGTACCCCAATTCGTTACCTTTCTTTTATTTTCTTTTCTTCCTTTTTTTCTTTCTTTTTTCCTAACTGAAGAGTCCCAATGGATCAATGGGCCTCGCCATAAGAATTCTAATTATCAATACTACAGCGAAATGCAAAAGGAAATTGTTTCCGAAATTTGAATATTTTCACACAGACCTCGTCTTTCTCGCAATACACAATAGCTCGTTAACGATAAGTTTACAAGTCGTAACTTGTACTCTGTTGTTCGTTACTTAGTTGCTCTATTCATATAACGAACATCCTTTCTGTGGAAGTCTAATACGATTAACCGATTAAAATTAATAGACATAAAAATTCATTAAAACAGTTTTTGTATACACTATTGTTTATAAAAGATCTGTTTTTAGCCAGCTTCGAGTCGAAAATCATTTCTACACTTAATGTGTTGCATTTTGTGTACGTTTTCAATATTTAAATTCGTAAATCAATATTTTCTTCGTTATTTCATTATTTAACGTCAATAATCATGTTTGTTTTGTCTGTTTACAAAGTTATCGTTAATTCATAATTTTTATTTACCCTACACAACCTTAGGTTGTGACGTCTGCAAAACATTGTGTTTGTAGTGCCATGAAAAAAAGAAATTCAATCACTTGCAGAATCATATGTAACACATCTTTCAATGTATATTATACTAACAGATTACATGAAAGCTTTTTTGTATATTATTTTTAGAAGAGTATCACAAAGGTAATGTACAATTTAGTTAATAAATTCCATCTTTAGGGACCGAATTAAAGCGATTAGTAGCAACTACGATGTGTATTGGTGGATATATGAAAACCACATTTTGGAAACGCTTGATAATTGCAAACGGCTTTAATCGATATACTGAGATCGCCATACTGCGATCACCTTACTTAGAATGGCATACTGTAATCGCCATACTGAGATCGCCATACTAAGATCGACATATTGAGATCACGATATTTACATCGCCATACTGAGATCACCATACTGAGATTGCCATACTGAGATCGTCATACTGTGATCACCATATTGACATCGCCATACTGAGATAAACATATTGACATCGCCATACTGAGATCGCTATATTGACATTGCCATACTGAGATCACCATACTGAGGTCACCTTACTTAGATCCCCATACTGTGATCGCCATACTGAGATCGCCATACTGACATCGGGAATGGCTTATACCCAGTATGTCTACAGTCGCAAAACTGATTAAATGTCGTGGGAGCGTGAACATCTGGAATAGAGCTTATGAGCATTAAATTCAAATCTGTTTACATTGTTTTAAACAGAAAAATTTCTACTGGAATAAAAAACACTTTTTCACAGTATGTATTAGCTGATACGGTGTATAACATGGATATGTCAGGTGTACTCCTTTTAGGCGTTCAACTGGCACTTAGGAAAACATTAAAGAAAGTCAAATTTTATTAATTGGACAGCGATACTAGCAATGCTGCTGTACCAAGCAGAATTTCGCTTATAAGCTTAATAGTGTGCAGTTGAATTAAAAAATGCAACGAAAAAAATCTCCATAATGTCGACCCCAATTACGGCCCGAAGTATCCGACAAAAGAGAGTGGTAAAATCTCTGGAGATTTGGATAGTCGACGAGCAACTGAGGGGGTTCTGAGAGCTTTTCCACACACTCTGAAATTTCGGTGCAAGCGTCAGAGCTAGCGAGATTGACTATCTACTCGACTGACAAAGAGGACTTGAAACTCTCCTCTCTCAGACGAAGAGAGCGCCAAGCGATCAGATGATTTCATTCAGGAGGAAAAAGAACAAGCGGCTGAAACATTCAGCAAGTTTAAATTCGCCAATAGCTAATGGTGGCAATTATTGACTGCAAGTATCCCGACGAGAAGTCGGGTCGACTTGTCTTGAGTTCGATAAGAGAACGTTTCGCACTCTAACAGGAATTCTAACGGGACACTGTGCTATTGGCAATTTCGCTGACAAGCTCGGTCTTTCCCACCAGAATTACTACAAAAACTGTTATGATGTGAATGAAACAGAATCAGTACAGTACTTTATATGTGAGTGCCCTGCATTCCAATCGTCATTTGGGTGATAGAACGTTTAAAGATGTTCGTATGGTGGGGAACGTGTCATTAAGGGAACTGACCGGTATCATACGGACCTCGGGGTGGTTCAAGCCCAATACTGACGGATCACTACAAGGGAGTTTACCTCGCACTATGTAACACAATGGACAACACCTACCACAGAGTTAACTTTCTTGTAAACGGCAAGATATTCGCTTACCTAACCAAACCTAAGATATTACTAAGACATTATAATTTCCAAGACGAATTTTCCTTTAACCAAATTACTACTTGTATGGTAGTTCTTAACTACTGCAACCAATTTGGTTGGTTTATACTTTTTTCTTATTGGACCACAACAAATTTACAAGACAGGGTATTGTGCAGTCGTATTGGATCAAATAATAATTTTTTAATTTTTTTCTTTAGGTCGCTATGCTAAAAGCTAGACAAACGTAGCAACGAAGCCACTATTTAAATAAATTATTAGCAAATAAATATTTCAAAAGTGTTAGACAAAAAATTAAAAAAAAAATCAGTAACGCTGTTTAAGTTATGTATACAAGTATATGCCTATAACGCAAGCTTTCAATAAGGCTTTTGGTGACATTAAATGGAAAAATACTCTTCTTAACATAAAAAAAACAAAGTCATGTAAAATTCAGATGGTGGCTGTAAAATTCAGATGTAAGTAAATTCACAGAATCGAATAATGAATCAATGCAATCCGATTGTTTATGTGCAATCGCATAAATTAATTTTAAAAGCTATGACCGTTGTTAGCTTACAATTGGCCCATAGTGCTCATTGCCTCCTGTTTTGTTTACTAATTCCAAAAACTAATTAAAAGTTGACGATCAATTCGTGTCTGTTTGTTACAAAAAACGTGATTCATCTTACTTTTATTAAAACAGAAACAAAGAAAAAAAAAATAAATGTTTTTAGATTTTGAAACAATATTTTGATAAGAAAATCATTTGACCTAAGGTGGGCTGAACAATGTATTTTTTAAAACGTGATCAATTTAGTCGATTGAAAGGGGCTTAAAATTAGCCAGTGCTGTAAGTCAAATAAATGGTTATGCTGCGTAATTATTTGTGTTTGATTATCCCGTTATCCCGTTTTGATATGAACTCTCAAGTCGGCGGCCGTATCTTCCGTCAATTCCTCTGTCCACAGAGGTAAGCCCGAACCGTTCTGGTGGAAGTAGGAGATCGAGGATCTCCGTCGATCCAGTGGCAAACTCTTTAATAGGGCAAAGGCCACCGGTGAATGGGCACCATACAAAGCTAAAAAGAGGGAACTTAAATATGCAGTAAGGCGGGCGAAGAGGGCTTCGTGGAGGAACTACTGCGCGAGCGTAGAAACCTCTGCCGAGACAAGCCGTCTGCGCAAAATTCTAAGTTCCACACATAAGTCTCTCGAATGCATCCAACGTCCTGACGGCAGCAGGACTGAAACTAGTTCAGAGACGCTTGAACTTCTCCCCGACACTCATTTTCCGGGGAGTGCCACCCTTGGAGATCAAGCTCTCTATCAGATTACGGCACCGCTATATGGGTACCACTCTCCCCTAACTCTTAACCCAGTCCAAGTGCAGTGGGCTATTAGATCCTTTAAACCATTCAAGTCCCCAGGACCGGATGGTATTATTCCAGATGACATTCACTATGGGGAGGAAATTATTCTCCCCTGGCTGCTTGCCATCTATGACGCTAGTCTTAGGCTCCTTTATATTCTGTGGAGCTGGAGAATATCTAGGGTTATCTTCATTCCCAAGGCTGGGAAACTATAGGCGGGTGACTATAGACCAATCATCCTCTGTTCCTTTCTTCTGAAGATACTGGAAAGAGTCCTTGACACGCGGAAAGAATGTGGCTCCCATTTAACGACTTCTGTCATCCACTTTCTTTGTCAATGCCCATCTCTTGCGAGGTGCAGATATAGGTTATTTGGCTCTCCGACCCTTGTCAGCTTGACAGAGCTATCGTTCATTGATGTCAAGGATATAGCCTCGTTTATCAAGCTTTCTGGCTGGTTTTCCAGCGTAGAGTAGTCGTGCTACCCTCCCTCTCCCTCCTTAGTTAGGAGGGACTTGTTCAGTACAGAGACTGCGTTCACCTGTGGCGTCACAACGGGCCACTATGCGTGCTCAAGTGAGCTTTTGGTATAAAGCTACCACACTAACCTAACCTAATGTTACCAAAATTAATAGAATAATAATAAAATTAATCAAAACTGGTAACTATGGGGTCTCCCAACAGGGACTTTCGTACTTTGACTACCATCTCTTTGAAACTACATCTGTCAAAATAGTTGTCGTTTATTTAGGCTCTTTTGCTAAATCACTATAGACGGATATCAACAACGAAGTGCGTTCCGGGAAAGGTCTCTGAAGAATTTAGCAATCCCTCCTAATTAACATCGAAAAATCATCCGGAAGAATAAAAAAAAAATTGTTGAATTTGGTACGATACCAACCCCTAAGAGAATCAAGAGCGTCCAATGCATACCGGGAAAGTCACTGTTTATTGCGGATTTTGAGCTTGCCGTGTCATCGATTTCATTGAAAACAATTTCATTTAAACGATGTTATATTGCAAAAATAAAATAAATATAAGAGATGAGACTCACTATGAAGCAATAAGTGTTATAACATAAATAAGCTGAAATTAAAAACCATTATTGCCAAAAAAAATTAAAGAATTAAAAATCATTATTGCAAAAAAAAAAAATGCTGAAAGAGTTGACTTTCACAAACTTTATTAAATCGAATTTTTTGCCAAAATAATTATTCACTATAGACACAAACACATGATCACAACATAAGAATCTCTCAACCAAGCTCCTGCAGCTTCAGGTGCAACAATATTTAACCTGATAAAGTGCAATCATCCTAGCTGTCCAATTACCATACGCTTCACAAATGCCGCTATTTTGTGGATCAACAGCGATTTGTGTATTAAACTCTTTACCAAAGAAGACTATTTTTGTCGTGAAGAAGTGGGAGACACCATGGAGCAAGCTTGGGTTATATAAAAAACATAAAAAAAATTTAAATGCCTATATTAAGGTGAATAGTTAGCTAGCTTTAAATGCCTACCTTTTAAATGTCTATATTAAGGTGAAAAGATAGCTACCTTAATATAGGCATTTACAATTTTTTTATATTTTTTATATAACCCAACCTTGCTCCATGGTGTGCAAACACCAACATCACTGCCGACTGATGACCGAGTACTCAGGCAGTCAGCTCTTCTGGCCAATAGTGCGCTCTGTTCCACTCCAACTAAGGCATTATTTGCTACATTTTGGCCTCCTATTAAGGCAGAGGGCTGATTTGGTGGCATTGAGTCGTAAGACTCAATGCAGTCAAATACTGGCCTAAGCTGAACTACGTACATGCGCCTACACTGAGAAGACATGGCCACATTAGGTTCGATTATCCTTACAATTGCAATAGAACAATCGAATTGGAATTCCAGCTAGGAACTTCAGGTCTGGAGATCCGAAGGTTCCGAATAGGATAAGGATTACACTGATAGCTCAAAGATGAGTGACAGAGTGAGTTATTAAGGGTTCTGGCATTAAACTTTCTGTTAGTCTGCCTAACCAGCGCAGACTGCCCAACCAGTGTTGGGTGGCGCGATTGTCTCTGAAAATCTATTCTTTGGCTTGGGCAGTTAGGTTGCTATTAAGTCTCTAACTAACGTAGTTTTAACATCCGTGCTTGGCCATGCCGCGGACTTTTGAGGGAATTTTTCGGTTCGGAAATTGCATTGCTGATGAGCTGACAAGAGCCGGTACAGAGCTCACAATATCTAACATGTTCCAATTGCCTCAGTTAATTTAGATATTATCCATCCTGATTACAGGGAAGCTCGTTGGCAGCGGGAAGGTACGTGATGTGCAATATTTGCTGGACTCTGCTGGATACGTATGGATAAGAAGAGTACTGGCTCACTTCTGTCCTTAAATCGCATGGACCTTCATCGAGCAATAGAGATGCTTAGGAGTCAGCATTTCCGAAAGTCTTGGTATTCCAATAAATGGCTTTTGCAAGGGCTGTGCGTCTGAAGAGGAGGGGGAAATATCCTTTACCTCAGGTGTCAGTTCACTGCTTTTGCATAAAAAGGTGGGGGTTCTTGACCTCTCGCTTTCTGACATTCTTGACGGAGCTTTTTGACATAAAGATTTATATTGGATTCGGTTGGTTTGCTCTAGTGAATGATTGACCCCCGGGTATCAAAATGCGCCTAGATCCCACCAACCTAACCAAAATAAAACTTTTAAACAAATTTTTTCTAATTACTATAAATTAAATTATATTTTTGAACAACTTTATTTCTGGTAAGTATAATTTGAACATATCTTCAGAGTACAAACATACATACATAATTGGCTATTTCAACCCTTTAGTCAGGTTTACGACCTAATTTTCACGCCACTAATGTTGTGTGCGTTAAGTTTATACTTGAGTGGCGGGACCTACAGTTTTGAATCGATTCCGAACGACAGATTTTTGATAAACTTTTCATGGCAATTTTATTTACTCTCAGAGTTTTTGCCAGAAATCTTTCGTTTTGATGTCTGATCTGGGGGGGTTTGAACCGTGGCCATTCGTCAAATAAGTCGACATACTACCCACTGGACTACGGCGACTACAGAGTAGATTTTTATTATTTCCTGCTTTATAAAAACTGTTTAGCATATGTCGGATTAGATACAATCTGATAATTTCATTACTCCTGTATGGTTGTAGCAAAAGGAACATCAGCAATAGTTGTTTATGGAGAATTGAAGGACAACCTTAAGAAATTCTCACAAATTTGTCACCCTAAAAATAATAAATTCGAAATTATAATAAAGATTTCTAAAAATAAATTTAAAAAAATGTGAAAAAAAAAACGTTCAACAATTGTTGATTTATTCTTTGCAATGTTTATTGTTTCAAAATATTCTAATCTTTCGTCATTCATCCTCTATTCATTCATACACATGTGTCTTCTTCTTAGTGTCTCCTTCTGTTTGTACTCCTTCACGTATTGTAGTTGTATACATTGAACGTGCGCACATGCGCATTTGAGTTTTTTCAGTAAACACCCCTTTTTCTGGTCACCTAATTTGGCTTCGGTATTCTTTCATAAAAATATTGGAACGATATTATTTTCGTTATTCTATAGAATTCGTTATTCTCAGAATGACAATTTTTATATTCGAAATATTTTTGTTTATATTTCAGATTAAAAATTTTTCTTTAAGTACTCACACAAATAAAGGATATTGTGTCGTTTTTTTCATCTCCTATTACAGGAACTGCTACGGCATTTGCCCGCTCTTCAATTGGCAACTTCCGTTCCTTGAAAATTGTGAACGACAACACGTTCATTTATACAAAAACGTGTGTGATCATGTATTTATTTGTTGCATGTGCGTTAATGATGTTTTTTTTCACTTTAGAATTTTCGTCTTCTTTTTTTGATCAGAATAACTGAAGATTATTGAATGTTCTTTTAGAATCATCATTTTTTTTCTTCTTTCGCAATAATTATCACTTGCTTTCGTACTGCGTCTTTATATTCTGTAACATCCTTATTTCTTTTAAATTATGATCTCAAATATCCTTTAATTGTTGTGAATGGCTCTAATCACACGAGAACAATTGTGCTGGCGTAAAATAATAGTTTATAGGCAAGAGAGGTGAAGAGAATAGTTTTTTGGTGGCGTAAAGTTTCAACCGGCTACAACCCCGCATTACCAGAACAAAACTAATACGTGCACATTTTTAAAAATCATTTTTAAACATGAAAATAATGCAAAAACACTAATACATACAAAGCTGCGTATATAGAGCCAATAACAATGAAAAGATGACATAATACTCTCCAACATATGCAATACAATCTGAGTATGTTGAAGTCCGCAATAAATTTCATTGGAAAATTTTGTTTTTTGTTGCAAATTTTTTTGTTTGGTACAGAGTTATGCACTTTAATAGCGAAAACATGTTAATCGTAGTTTTATGTTGCAATTAAGAAAAAATGGTCTTCAAGCGCATTTATATTTAACCGGAAAATACAACATTTTCGTATAAAGAAAATGTTCTTGAAACGGGCCATTATTATAGTTAAATGATGTCTTAGCACTGCGACCATACAAACTATTGTTCCTCCTGTTGAAATTTATAGGGTAGCCTGTCAGCCATTCGATTCATTAAGTCACGAAATCCCCTAATGAATTGTATGTTAGACTTGTTTACCGTTAACTTAATCATAGTTTCCAAATCTTCGCTAGCATGTGCAGGTTTTTATTGTTCCTGTTATGCCAGCATGCGCTAGTCTCTGTATGGTGTGTAACTCCAATTGAACTGATTTCAGATTCGTTTTGTGTGTCCTGGCAATTGTCCCTTAGGCTACCATTGGTCTTGGCTTTCAAATACAGGATGCATGTCATTAGAGCATGTCTGACCTTTCCTGACACTCTCTCAATGTGAGCTTTCCATGTTAGTTTACTATCCAGTGATACTTCTAGATATTTTACCCCCATTTTGTGTGATATTGTATCATCCCGAAGTGGAATATTCTTCCATTTAGGAAGTTTTCTGCTCTTGGTCCATTGTGATCTTGCCCGGGTTTATCCTCGGAACCTGTCATACACCGACTACATACAATATAAAGGACTCTTTGGATGACATCGAAAAGACATTCGAATTTTTCTCTAATTTTCTAATTCTACTCTCAGTTCTATGTGATCTGCATATCATTGGCAATTGATGCCCGCTTCAGGTAGTTTTATCACGAGTTAATCCATATACAGGCTAAACAGTAATGGTGAAAGGACATCACAATTTGGTAATCCCCAAGTTATGTAGATATAGGTTCTATAACTCTCTATCTAATGATGTATTTAGGGCCTCGTGAAGAGTGTTATCAAATAAACCTTTTGTGTCAATAAATTGACAAGTGGTTAGCTCCTCTACATTTAAGGGCTGTTAAGAGGATACCGCTAAATATACAAGAGCTGTCTCAGTAGATCTGACTGCATGTTGTCTATGATGTATTGGTACCCTTTCTAATATTCCCCATATTATATTGCCGTTCACATCTTTCTCAAGCGTTTTCAACATAAAGAACACGAGATTAATTGGTCTGAGGAATTTTGGATATGTAGTGTCCTTTTTCCCCACTTGTCCCTTATTCCATTGGAATGGCCTGGAGTCTTGTTCGGTTAAAGTCAAAGCCCATCCTATCCACTCTCCGCCAATGGTTTCTTTTCATACATACGTAAATTTTTTTTTGGTCATTACAACCCTTCAGCCAGTATTACGACCTAGCTTCTCACACCACTTATGTTGTGTGCGTTAATTTTATACACGAGTGGCGGGACCTACAGTTTAAAGTCGACTCCGAACGACAGATTTTTTAGAAACTTTTCAATACAATTTTATTTAATCTCAGAGTTTTTGCCACAAATCTGCTGAAGAAATATTTTTTTATTTTCGATTTGATGTCTGACCTTAGGTTTGAACCGTGGCCCTACATCTAATAAGCCAACACACTACTTATTAGACTACGGCGACTTTAAACCAATTTTATAATTCTGTTGAAGACGCCGAACGATTTTTGATAATAAAATTCAATGATTTGCATGCGCTGCTCGTAAGTTCATTGTGCTGATCAGCTTCTTCAATGAGTTTGATGAAATTCGGTCTGTACATGGACTGCGCTTACCTGAGGCACCACAACGATGGTTAAGTGTGTTTTGATATCAAAGCTACCACTCAAACCTACCTGCTTGGTAGAATGGTAAAATTTACAGCCTCTAGAAGAAAATCATTTTTACGTAAATTTCTTATTCAGTATTTCCATTCCAAAATGAAACTTTTAGTGGAAATTACTAAAAATAGTGTTAATATTCGCAAAAAATTTTCCACTTATTTTTCATCGTATACACTTGCACAATTTTAAATGAGCATTTTTGCGAACGTTAAGGCATGGAACTATTTATAGCAATGCCACGAGAGCGGGCTTACGTTTATCAATTCAAATTGCAAAAATGTAAAATTAAATTGTAAAATTAATCAATAATAAGTATTTATTTGATTAAATTGCTCAAATATAGAAACGATTTAAGAATATTAAATTATTAATTAAAATGTAATGTATTTAAAAGGAATTTCCAATTAATTTATTTTATTGATAAAGACTGTGTATATATGTAGTCAAAATAAAAAAAATGTTGCCAAGGCAACAAATGCTTACAATTAAAAAAAAAAAAAAAACAACATTGTAAAGATTTCATTTTAAATATTTGTTTACATTTTGGTATTTAGGAACACTGTGCCGAAAAAATCCCAAAGCCACCTTATCCATCTTGAACTGTATATCAGGTGTACTCATATGAAATGAACCTTTAAAACATTAATTTTTAATGGCAAAGAATTCAAATTTTTCCATCTTTCAAGCAATTTGTTAATTCCACTCCAAAAAACTCTCCGTTTGCTGAAGCAAACCAATTAGTAACCCAATTATAGACTTTTTAGTAGGAATCAAAGTGCTGAAATAAAACGCACTAGACATTGCATATTTGAACGTTTATATTGGCAATTCTTGATTTTGAAATCCCGCAATTCTGTTTGTTGATGTATATATGGAACCTAAAATGAGAGCCGTTGATGAAGATGATTTACTCGTCAAAAACACATTTGCAAGTGTTGTTCGTTGATTAATCTATTCATTTCGACTTTCGTAGGAATCGAAGTGCTGCTTAGTTAATACGAGCCGTGTGAGGTAACAGTTCTCAGTCTAATGGTTTTGCTTTGTGTGCAACATTGTCATGTTACAAAACTACATTGCCATGTCTTGTAGCCCATTCTGTTCGTTTCTCGGTCAATGCATGGTTCAAATTGACCATTTATTGTTGGTAAATATTAGCATTGACCATTTCACCAGGTTTTAGAAGCTCATGGGACACCATACCTTCGTAGTCTCACCAGACATATAGCATTGCCTGCCTGCCGAATCTATCTGGTCCTTCAGCCGAAGTTGATGGTTTTTAGGGATTAGAAAAGCAGCAGCGAATTACTTGGGTAAATTTCGACCAAAGACACACTTCGCTTCAGTCGTGCAATCTCTAAAATAAATGTATGTAGTGTTGGAAAAAATTAAAAACGACCAGCTCATAAGCAGCGTGAAGTTTCTAGATTTTACGTTTTGGATTCTAAACATATTAAAAATGATTTTCTATCGTGTCTTTGAAGGAACATTTCCCAAGTGGTTTTTCAGTTCATGTGGCACCCATTTTCGCGACATATGGTTCTTCCCCATAAATTTTAAACAGTCAGAAATTGTTTGTTGTGCAACATTTAAAATTTCTTCAAATCATTGTCTCTGAACCGTTGAAAAGCCTCTGATCGAGCATGATCACCATATTCCTCGACAAGCATTCAAATGAAAATAAAAATTAATCATTTCATCATTTTGATGAAAAATATAATGTTGTTTGTTCACTGGTTTGATGTATAAGGAATATGTTTTGCAGAAGGTTCGTTTATAACAAATGTTCCCTATGTAGACATTGGTATCAAATCTAATGCCTACAGACACTACACTCTCTCTCTCTCTCTCTCTCTCTCTCTCATAACCTATTTTCATTATTCCAACTTCAAACACATTGCATTGAGTAGGAGCCAACTCCTGAGTGTTGGTAATAAGTAAAACAAAAAATAACAAGAAACATGAAAATCACCAATAATATTTTCAAGAAAATTTCACTATAAGTTTCAACGATGTCGACATTTTTCCCAATAACACCATTGTTTTCCAAGAACTTTTCAATCGTCTGCTGTACGTAGGAGGTTAGTCACAAATTGTAAATATTTTACAAAAAATTTCTTAATTACCAATAATAATTCCAATGATAATTCAATATGAAAATTGATAAGAAAACAAGAAAACAGGCTGGTAAGTATGAGAAATAATTTGAAATTTATTTTCTTTAAATACAATTTAATTTTCTTTATTATAAATATTAATGGCCTATGATTTATAGCAATTACGCTTTAATGAGCTGTAACAATCTTATAAATGATTTCATAAAGAATTGATTTCGTTTATTATTATTTATAGGAGTATAAATAAATATACAAACACTGTCTTTTTTTTTATATTTTTGAGGTTTATCAAAAACTGAACTGAAGCGTAAATGATCATTATTTTGAAAGAATTTGTTAATACTCGTAAATAATAAAAGCTATTGCTTGACTGTTAAACAAATCAAGTGAGAATGTAACAAATTTATGTTGAACTTTTAAACTCGTCTTCTAACTACAACATTAAAATAATGATTTATGAAAAACAATAAAAAATAGAAAAAAATTATTTACATTATATTCATGAGTGTTAATGATTTAAAAGAAGTGTGAAAAAATCTAATAACGTAAATTTTAATGTAAACCAAATAAAATAATAAACGTATTATCAATTATTTTTAATAACATATTATGTGATTTAAGAATAGAAATAGAATTAAAATTACACTAGTTTAAGTTAGAGGAACACTATTTTCACCTAATTGTCTGAGACCAAAGTAGTCGTATGTTCTAATTACAAATTATAGAGTGACCAAATAAGTATATGTAACTATACTCTTAAAAAGTATTTACAATTTGACTAGGTTGGGTTAACTGAACTCTCTTTTAGGGCCCTTGTAAAAATTCCATTGATCGAACATTCCCTAGAGGAAATATACCCGAGTCCAAAATAAAACTTACTATTGCAGAATCGGGTCACAAAATGAGAGGTCAAAAACATTCACTATTTTACGACAAGAGCTGGACATTGACTCATGAGGATGAACATAGTTTCTTCCTCCTCCACAGACCTACATCTGTTGCAGAAATTATTTGCCGTAATGCCAAATCTTTCGGCATGCCAGTGGCCCGCAAGAATCGCTATTGTGAAATGATTGGTCGTGCGATTTAAGGCCAGATGCACGTCCTTTCCTTATTCTTTCAATAGAGTTTGGCATTATTGCACCTACCCTCCTGCTGTCAACGAGATTGAGCTTTACGTTATCAAAATTAATTGAAACAATCGGAATAACGATGGTCTATAACATAACGGACACTGCGAGCAGCTCCGTACCTGCTCTGAACGGCTCATTAGCAGTGCAATTTCCAAACATATCTCATATAAGAGGTGAATTCGAATGATTCGAAATTTCTCTGAGAAATCCTTGGTATTCATCTACAAGTGTGGGTGTTGAAACTACGGTCATTAGGGACTTGTTAACGACCTGGCTATCCAAGTAAAACAAATGATTTTCAGGGACAATCCCGCCACCCAACAAAAAGCATTGAACCGTTTTCAAAATTGCCATGACCTGTACCTGGAGAACACTGCAATGGTTAGGCAGTCTATAAAAGAATTTAATGCCAGAGCCCTTAACCCATTAACGCCGAATGGGTAGAAAAATACCCAAAAAAAGAAGTTTTTTTTTAAAAAATTCTATCTTGACCCAACTAAACGAGAGCTCAAACGTTTCTTTAAGAACGAATAAAAAAAAAATTAGTAAGGCATGATATTCACATATTTTGGATGACAGAAAAAAGGTCAAAGATCACGAATTTTTCAAAATCAAAATTTTGTAGAAAGAACTTCTGTGGAATATGTATGGATGATATTTTCAGAAAAACCTTTAGATGCCATGTAATATAATATATCTTCTACCCGATAAAAATACTTTCATCAATCATGTGGTCAAATTTGTCAGTGTGTTTTGCTATTTGCTGCGCATTTGTGACAACTTTTCCATCACGGCGTCGATTTTCACGAATTTTTACCAACGCTTCAACAACGCTAACCCAAAAATCGAGTTGGCTCATAGGTGGCAAACCTTTACATCCCCTGCACAAGCAGTGTAGTTTGCATGCATTTTCCAAAGCTGCGTCAATAGTGTTAGTGAGTAATGGCCAATACCACTTTTTTCCGTGGACTAGAATACGATAATTGTAGACGCCATTATCGAATAAGTCAACCCCACCCATTCGCTGATTATATGCATGTATTATGTATGGTTGTTCAACAACAGCCATCATGCGATGTTTACGGTCATATCTTTTGGTTTCGCACATCGGTTTTGCACCCAAAAAATTAGACATCACAGTTACCACCACAGAATATATATATATATATATATATATATATATATATATATATATATATATATGGTTACCACCTTCAGAAAGATTTAAAATATACATATACATTGGTATAACATGATAATAAATATGTGTACGGGTAATTACCGAATTATCGTTCCAGAGAACTGCGATAATATTGTTGTTTGTCAAAGCAATAATCTGATGAACCCCGAGGTTTCTGAAGTCGGGTTGGTTTCCTATAGGGAATGTTTGCCAGAATGGATGTTAATTGTGGTATCACAGTGGGCCAAAATACTGGTGTTAGAAGACCTTCTCCATCACGGAGGGTCCGCAACCTTAGATTTGGCACAGTAAATATATATTACATTTATAAACTACAAAATACAAAACATTATCTTTTTAATAGTTTCAGTTGGTAATATAAAAATGTTATTTACAGTACATAGCATAAATCTAGGTACCCCCAATACATATATTTAAATAATTTTACGAATTTTAGAAACGATTATTTATTAGAAAAGGGTAACCGTATATTTTTTATTAATTTAATTCTACTTTTTAATACAACACAAAAATTATTAGTGTATTCAACAAAACAAAAGAAAATAAGTAAAACTTTTTTTTTTTTATGTGCAGCGAAAAAAATAAAAATTCTGAAATAGAAAAAAGCTTAAAAGAGATTACAAATAGTTTTAAAGAAAGCGCAGAAATATTAAGAAATACGGGATCCAGCTTGCGAGGTGTTTACGAAGCATTGGATAAGGTGGCTAATCATATAGAGAACCAAAGAAAGGCCATAAGCAATCAGACCGCAGAAATTTCTAAGCAAACTCTAGAGATACAGCGCCACAACAAAGATGTAGAGAGAATTTTATATGAAAAAAATTATATCAAAAAGCAATGCTTAGAAATTAAGAAACAGCAAAAATACAGTTAGAGCCCTTACATTAAACCTGTTCATGTTTGTTTTTCTAATAAACAGTATTTTTTTTTTTTGTTTTTATAAAAATACTTGAAATACGGTTCATATTTCTCATTTATTTACAAAGTATGTATGTAAGTATGTGACTTAAGTTAGTGACTTAATTCTAGAGAAAATTGTTTGTAAATAGACTTTCAGCGATTGCATCTCTATTTCTGCTTGCTTCTGAAGTCGCTAGATTGGCAGACTCATCTTCTGTGTTGGTGAACTCAGATTCTTCAATTGAAGCAATGGAGCTTTCAAAATTTTCTTCCAATTTGTAAAAATTGCACTATTGTGCATCGCACAACATATATTTATTATTTTTACAATTTTTTGTGGTTTAGATAAACAACGGAATCTGCTTTTTAAGACTCCAATTGTCCTTTCAATAATATTTCTACCTCGCGCATGTACATTATTAAATTTATGTTGCGCTGAGTCTGCACTTGGTAGTCTGTACGATGTTAAAACAAATGGTTCTAAGGCTTAGCCCGAATCTGCTAGAAGCCACGAATTATGATCTCCACTTTCATATCTGCCAAGGTAATAATCTCGTACTGTACTCAAGTTCCATACGAAGGAATCGTGACTAGAACCAGGCCGAGTGGCATCCACTGCAATAATATTCATTTTATAATCACAAATCTAAACAAATATACGCAATAGAATACATGAGGTATTTTTGATATGTTTCTTTTAGCTTACAATCATCGCATTTATACTATAATAACCTTTTCTATTATAGTATAAATAATCCTGATTTCCGGGCTTCACAATCCTAATGTGGGTGCCGTCAATACAACCAATCACCCCCGGAATTTTGAAGTTTTCAAAAAAATGTTGCTTTGAGTTTTGAATATAGTCTGGGTCGGCTGACACTTTAATCCAATATTGACATAGCACTTTTTCTAATATAAGTATCATCTTTGACAACGATTTCGAGAACGTAGTCCTGTGCATACCTATAGCTGAATCATTTCCAACCGACCTTTGAAAGCTGCCTTCTGCTAGGAACCTCAACGTGCCTGCTAACTCAATGACCAAAGGAATTGATTTAGTTTTCACATGTAGTTCAATTTTTCGTAGAATCCATATAAAACCTTCCTTATTTATACGGAAATATTCCTTGAACCTAAAAATATTTGTTGTGAGCTCAGTTTAAATCTCTTGGAAAAACTTGTTACCTAGCCTCCTGCATACTCAGTGGATCTGAAGCATCCCTCAACCTTTTTCTTTGTATATTTTCAACGTTATTCGAATTATTTATTATTAAAAAAGAAGTGGACAAAATAAATGCCATTTTTCTGATTCAAAATCAACTTTATTCTTTTATAAGAAAGGTGTAATTTTTACTTGAAACAATTTGAAAAGAAACAAAAATGGAAAGTGAAACCGTTCGATTTTGATCACATCTTATAACAAAACGTTCGTTTTCAAAATTCGATTTTACTTGAAAACGAATCGATTTTCATCACATACCTGCTAGACTTATACTGTCCACTGTATATCTTAGGTACGAGCCTTACATTTAGGGCCATTTTTTGGGTGACAGTTTAAACTCAAGATTAAGTTAATCTCCAGTTAAATTTAATCTTTAGTTAACTGAGTTTTCATTTTTTGAGTGGGACTTTAAACCTTGTAGAGCTGCCGTACTTATAAGCAAAAATTGCAAAGTGTTTCACAACAATTGCTTTTGTATAGAACAAAAACAAACAAAAGCTGAATACTATTAGTTTTTTTTAGGAAAAAAATAATTTTTTTAAAATAATAAATAAATTAAGACTGTCTATTGTCAATTTGTGTTTTATATAATTCATAGTCACTTAAATATTTGTCTTATTCAGCTTTCTCTCACTTAAAAGCTTTTTTTAAATAAAATTTATAACTACTTTTGATAGTTAATCTTAAGTTTTAACCACCAACGTTGGTGGTTTAACCTTAAGATTAACTGATTAACCGTAAGGTTAAACTCAAGATTAAGTAAACTCAAAAACTGAAAACAAAGATTAACTGGATATTAACTTAATCTTGAGTTTAAACTCGCATTCAAAAAATGGCCCTTAGTGTAACAAATTATTAACATTTTTAAAAATTATTCTCTATACAGTTGGGATTAATTTGTTTGCAATCATTATAGATTTAAATTTTTCAAATACTTTAGTGTCATGTAAAAATATTTCGAATAAGAAGAAAACATGACATTCAACATGTTTCACTCTTTCTTTTCTCTTCGAAAAATTCCTTCTTTTTTTTTATCAATTTTAAATAAAACCACAAAAACTCTGGGGACGAATGAAAAGTCAACAACATTAAGAAAAAAATAAAAAAAAAAAATAATGCATGAAGATAACAGTCATTATCAATAAAAAAAAATAAAATAATATCCAATGAAAAAAATACTAAAAACTTCAAAACAGAAAAACAAATGAAAATAAAAAGTTAAAATATTTAAAAAAGAACACAAAAGAGGGCATAAAAGAAAAACATGCATTTTAAAATATTTAAATATGAATATGAATTGAAAGAAAGAAAAAAGATTACAAATCCAAAACCATTTCATATTGGATTACAATTTAAATCAAAACGGAAGTAAAACTTCGAACTTAAAGAACAAGATTAACATTGAATGCAAACGTGTAACTTTGTTTTCTTTTCTAAGAAAATTCATTTGTAGAAATCTTATAAATTTTCATTTGTTTTCTTTTATTCACATTGGAAAAGAAAGTTTCATTGTTCAGTTATCAATAGAAAAGTGTTAAAAGATTTCTACAAATTACAAAAGAACTACCGAATGCAAATGAGTTTAAAAGAATCGTTTACATTGTTTTTAGTAGAAAGGAAATATTTTATTATCCACTGGTTGGGAATTTCACAGAAAAAGCTTCTCACGTTACCAAATAGCTGTTACAAATTAAATCGATTTTTTATTAATGAGTTCTCAATATTGTACCATTTAGAAACATGTACAACAAAAAAAAATCAAAAAAAACATAAGAAACCAACTGATTGAGTAGTTAAGTATTGTAGGCTTGACTATACTAGACCAGACCTAGTGTATGTACACTATTCGAGTGTTTCACTAGATTCAAGAATTGGAATTCGAAATAAAAGAAACATTATCCCATTTTTTCACCCTTTCACGACCTCAAGGTTATCATTTTGACTATTTCACTATGAGATACCCAAATGACGTATTTTGTAATCTCTTTTGTCCGTCTTTTCCTGGGACATGTGCGCTCCGATTGTCGTAAAGGGATACAATTTATATACATTTTTTCATTTGTGGAAATTAAGGGAAAGGTAATAGTTTCTATTATTTTAGGCACTTACATCTATGTTTTTATAAAATTAAATATTTTCTACAATAAAGTAACGAAATTTTAAATTTTTAGTAGCGTCCGATGGTTCTTTCACCAGTCAAAGTGCCATTTGACAGGCTTATTTTTCGAACTGCTTCATTATATTGTGTCTCTGAAATTTGAGAGCATCCTGAACCTCTTTATTGTTGCAAAAATGAAGATTTCCAAGTATATCTAAATAACCGAGGATTAAGCATAATGTTTGATAAACGAGGTACCCCCATATATATTTCTGAATTCCAGTTATCTCTAAATAATGGCAAAATATGATAACACGGAGACAATTCTCGATCATTTTTATGAGATTATTGAAATAATTTTTCAAATTTTTCTTACACCAAGCTATCAAACTTTGTAGGGAAAAGGTATCCTTGAAAGGGATACATCTGAAGCATGAAAAACATACAGAATGTATGCTCTCTGGCCCCATTTAAAAACCGGTTAAACGTTTTTAAGTGGCACAGAGATGCATTTAATTACAAATGTTGAAGACACGGGCTATTTTTGCTGTTAGAAGGATTAATTTCAACATCAGATACGCCTCTGTCGTCGCCTTTTTTCAAAAGTGTCTGATCTAAACACAAAACATTTCTTTTTTGGAGCCAACCCTAGCTTTGCCACTATCACCGAATTTTTACCTTGTTTCGTTCCTGAAATTTTCGCACGTGATTATATTTTATGTGTAATTCACATTTCACCACCCGTAATAATTCTATACATAAATTCTTTGATATCATTCCGTTTTATAAATGAACCCCAAATAGAAATTCGATAAATTCGATAGTTTATATCTCATTCATGTGGCATAGCTTTGTGTATCTATGTTCTTCGAATGGTTGATAACTGTGATAACGATAATTGCTTATTACGACAATAGGCTGTGAAGAAAATACCTGAATGAATTTTATGTTAGATTTGTCTTCCTAGCGACAGTCTTCAAAGCTGTAGTCATCAATACCATTTACAATGAATTTAAATACAACTGAGCTTACAGCGCCGCCTATGTGTATTGTCCAAGTTACCATCATGATACGCATCCAAGGTATAATTCTTAGATTACATCCCCAAGGTATTCCTTTCCATGTAATTAAGCATCCAACGATATTCCCAGGTATGATACCTTAAGTTTCTGTGATATTATCTCACTCAATAGTCGAATATTTTTTCCATTTAGTAAGTTTTCTCTTTCTTTTCTCTTATGATTTTACCAGGGTTTACAGACAAATCCACACACCGACTTAAAATCTATTTAAACGTCTGATCTTTAGTTACAGACAGGCTGCTTATGTTTTGGTATTCCTCAGTTTGTCCATGATTTCATCGACAGCATCATCTGACTGAACTTCACATAAATTTTTAAAATATCATCTAACAAAGTAAAGTTTATCAAAAACTGAACTGAAGCTTAAATGATCAAGATTTTAAAAGAAATATTGATTATTGTTAATAAATAATAAAAACTATTGATGTGTTCAACAAATCAATTGGAAACGTAACAAATTTATATTGAACTTGATTCCTAAGTACATCATTAAAATACTGATTTATGAAAATCCAAAAGAAAAGAAAAATTATGAACATTCATTCATGATTGTTAATTATTTAAAAGAAGTGTGAAAAAAATTAATAACTTCAGACTTGTTAACAAAAATTCAAAAGAAATTAAATAAAATAATAATTTTATTATCAACTAGCAGATTGTACCCGGCGTTGCGCGGGTTATGTAGTTTGGATTAGTTTAAAAAATTAAAAAAAATTATTATTGGGTCATTTTTGCATTAAAAATAACAATAAATAAAAAACCGGTTTATATGTTTTGAAACCGGTTTAACAAACAACCCAGTTTTTTGAATACTCTAAGTCCGAAATATAAATGAACTCAATTTGCCCATTTTGGCCCCTTTCCCTTTTTTGGACCCCTTTTGGTCCAACTTTATGAACGGAACACCTCCAATAGCTATTTGGGAAACTTAACCAAGCTAAATCGTAAAAAATTACCTATAAAACAGATCAAATACAGCATTTATGCATAAAAGTACTAATTTTTGCCCATTTTTTCTCCCTTTGTCCCATTTTTTCTCCCCTTTTGGTAAAAATTTTGAAAAGATTTATTGCCTATAACCTGTACCGACAAAAACTTGATCAATATCCCAAATTTCAAGAAAATCGGTCCAGGCGTTCAGGCGTGATTGGCTATGCACTCAATTTGCCCGCTTTTGGCCCCTTTCCCACTTTTTGGACCCCTTTTGGTTCAACTTTAGAAACGGAACACCTCCAATAGCTATTTGGGAAACTTAACCAAGCTAAATCGTAAAAAATTACCTATAAAACAGATCAAATACAGCATTTATGCATAACAGTACTAATTTTTGCCCATTTTTTCTCCCTTTGTCCCATTTTTCTCCCCTTTTGGTCAAAATTTTGAAAAGATTTATAGCCTATAACCTGCACCGACAAAAGCACGATCAATATCCCAAATTTCAAGAAAATCGGTCCAGGCGTGATTGGCTATGCACTCAATTTGCCCATTTTTGGCCCCTTTCCCACTTTTTGGACCCCTTTTGGTTCAACTTTAGAAACGGAACACCTCCAATAGCTATTTGGGAAACTTAACCAAGCTAAATCGTAAAGAATTACCTTTAAAACAGATAAAATACAGCACTTATGCATAAAGTACTAATTTTTGCCGATTTTTTCTCCCTTTGTCCCATTTTTTCCCCTTTTGGTCAAAATTTTGAAAAGATTTATAGCCTATAACCTGCACCGACAAAAGCTCGATCAATATCCCAATTTGCCCGTTTTTGGCCCCTTTCTCCCTTTTTGGACCCTTTTTGGTTCAACTTTAGAAACGGAACACCTCCAATAGCTATTTGGGAAACTTAACCAAGCTAAATCGTAAAGAATTACCTTTAAAGCAGATAAAATACAGCACTTATGCATAAAGTACTAATTTTTGCCCATTTTTTCTCCCTTTGTCCCATTTTTTCCCCTTTGGGTCAAAATTTCAAAACCTGCACCGACAAAAGCTCGATCTATATCCCAAATTTCAAGAAAATCGGTCCAGGCGTTCAGGCGTGATTGGCTAACAAACAAACAAAAAAACAGACTTACAGAAAGATTTATAATATATATTAGGATTCTTTGGTAATATAAGAAATTAAAATATCAATAGTGCAGTCTAAAACAAAGATTACAATGGAGGCCAAAAGGAAGCTTGTTGGTAGAAACGTCAGGTTTATTCTTAAAGAAGGGAGGAACACCCAAGAGCAGATAACTCGAAGTTAGATGAAGCCATAGCTGAAAGATCAGGAACATCTGGCGAACAGTGCGGAGATAATTAAATGAAAAAGGTTTTTGCAGCAGAAGACCAAGAAGACGAACCATGTACACTTTTGTCACTACTTTGTTTTTATAATATTTCTTACTTTCTCTCCAGTGTTTTTTTTTCGAATTTAAAGAAAATCTGCGTTAGTTTTTTAAAAAATTATATGTTATTCGTGACCAATATAAAATGTTTGGGGTATATAAAGTTTTCTTCATGATCGTGTGCATAATTTAATTGCAATTCTCCTCAACTTTTATGGCAAAAAAAAAAAATTTACGATGTATGGTTTTTCCTATTTGGTTTCTATTTTCTTAGTATAAAGAATAAGTGTGACATTAAATAATAAATAGATTAATGAACGAACAATATGTGCAAATGTGTTTTTGGCGAGTAATTATCTTCAGCAACGTCGCTCATATTAAGTTCCATATGTACGTCAACAAACAGAATTGTTTGATTTGAAGTCAAAAGCAGTTAAGGACAGTTCAAATAACAGTTCAATAGTTGTCAATATGCACTCTGAAATATGCAGTGTCTAGTGCATTTAATTTCAGCACTCGGATTCCTACGAGAAAGTCGGAAATTGGGTGACTAATTGGATTGCTTCAAAATACGAACAGTTTTATTGGCTTGAAATCCACAAATTGCCTGAAAAATGAAAAAAATGAGTAACCAGCAATTAAATGTTTTTTATTTTCAGATCCAAAACTAATGTTTTATTTTCACAAAAAAAGGAACGTACATTTCGTGTCGGTACTCGTGGTATTACAACTATGATCGAAAGAATTTAATGATCTGTATATTACAAATTCTGAATTGTGTGCCCAATTTTGGAATATGGTTCAATAATATAAGGGTTTCTTTTTATTAACTATATACCAACGCAATCGAATCAGTACAAAAAAAGAGTATTTTATATTTTACTTATGCAGATTACACTTTCACCTTCAGAATTTCCCTTCATTCTCCATCCAACTAACTATTATTAAACTACCAACATTAATAAATCGTATATCCCCATTGAAATTGATATTTTTATTTAAATTATTAGAGGCGATATATTTTCTAGATTTCTATAGCATTGAAAATAGAAAGAATAATCCTCATGGCTATACATATAAAACAGGACTGTAATCATCTTTTTACTTATTTAACAAATCAATTCCAGGAGCTTTCTTTAGACAGATTTTGTATAATGCGGTAGTGCTCCAAATCCCTCGAAATTCAAATCTTAGTGGGACTGTAGGTATAGCGTCAGCAGACGAGAATGCAGTCGTATTACTGCAGTGAAGACAGACCTCAATTAGTGTACCAAAAAATTTTCCTTTTTCCAAAACATTCCGGAACTAATTTCCAGAGGAGTTTCGTGGTTTAAATTTTTTAATCATTTCACGACCATAAGGTTATGAGAAGAAAAGCTATTATTTTGTCTACTTGGGTTGATGCATTAGATATCCAAAAGACATATGTATTTTGAAACCAAATTACTCAAACCAATAGTGGTTTCTCCGTTTATATTTGGGACATAAATACCAGTCCTTATGGCAGTGAAGAGATTCAATTTACATACATTTTTCCAGTTGTAAAAATTAAGAGAAAAGTAATTGATTGTAGTATTTTAGATACTAATATCTAGTTTTTAATAAAATTAAGTATTTGGTACAGTAAAGTAATAAAATTTTAAGATTTTAGTGGCGTCCAATGGTTTTTTCACCCTATTTGGCAGGCTTATTTTTTGCGTACTGCATTGTGTCTGTTAAATTTTGTCATGTGCTCATCGGCACATTGTTGTTTGTTGTTTTTGAGAGCATCTTAAACCTCTTTAATGTTGTAATAATGAAGATTTGTAGGTAAATCTTCAAACCGAGGATTAAGCATAACGTTATGGCATGATAATCTATATATAGAGAATTCTCGACCATTTTTATGTGATTGTCAAATTAATTTTTCCAATATTTCTGGTACTAAGCTATCAAATTTTGTAGGAATACTTGAAAGAAGTATATCTAAAACAGGGAAAACTTTTCCAATATATGGTCTCTGGACCCATTTAAAAACAGGTTAATCGTTTATAAGTGGCACTGTGATGCGTCTAATTCCAAACGTCGAAGTCACGTTCTATTTTTTCTGTTGGAATGTGGCATCTTTAATTTCAACATCAGTTACGTCATTCGTTTTGTGTCTTTGATTTATCTATTTTCGTCATTACTATTTTCTGCTATCAAATTATGCTAAATTTCGTTGAGTCCACTTCATCTGCAATTCGTAATCTACAATACCAAAAGTAAGTAAATGATGGTAATAGTAAGAAATCGTAACTTCTGTATTAAAGTACAAAAATTCCTTCACGGACCATAGGGACACCTGTGTCCCTTAGCGTTTACACTAAATTTTTTACGTTTTCAACACTAATAACTTTTTATATTGTTATGAAAATGGAAACGGTGTAACATCGTTTAACATTAAAAAGATAAACATACATACATACATAATTGGCCATTACAACCCTTCAGTCAGTATTACGGCCTAGCTTCTCACACCACTCATGTTGTGTGCGTTAATTTTAAACGTGAGTGGCGGGACCTACAGTTTAACGTCGACTCCGAACGACAGATGTTTGAGCAACTTTTTCATGGCAGGTTTATTTACTCTCAGAGTTTTTGCCAGAAATCTACTGAGAGGAAAACGCCGAAGAAATATTTTTTTTTTTCATATTTGGTTTTGATGCCTGACCTTGGGTCCGAACCCGGGCTTTACGTCTAATAAGCCAACACACTACCTACTAGACTACGGCGACTTCAAAATGATAAACACAAGCTACAAAAACAAAAGTCATGAGTATAAAAGAAAAGGGGATAGACAAGTAAGCGAGAACGCAACAACCAGGAATGTAAATAAAATACACAACAATGAAACTACGAGAGTTCTCGAGAAGGCGAAGCCACGAACATTTGACTTCAAGAACATTCATCAGACTGTTTACGTGGCATATAAAAAGGCAAGACAAAGCAGGCAACGAGTAGTAAGAATTCAGTTAGTCTTGTGTGAAAACACGTTGCGTGTGAAGAGAATAGTCGTGGTTTGAAGATCTCCGCTATACAGATCTAACGAACAACTGTTTACGCAAAGGGTGTAAGCTAAGAAGAATAGCGAAGTTAGACACAGTGTCCTAAAAAATTGTGCGAACAATAAAGAATTTAATTGAAACTAAACACCAATTTATTTTTATTTTGTTTGCAATCAACGAACTCGTATTTTAAACGTAACGTAACGTGCGAGAAGCTAGGTCGAAATCCTGACTGAAGGGTTGTAATAACCAATTATGTATGTATGTATGTAAAAACGTAACAGTATTTATTAAAATAAGAAAAAACCCACCTAACAATAATTATTTATAATATGTATGTGAGATTAACATTTCAAGTGACCATATACAGGTAGTCCCCGACTTACGACCGTTCGACTTACGACTATTCACACTTACGACCATTTTTTTCCAAATGTTTTTCATAGAAAATACTTAAAGAAGACAAATATGTAGTTGCGAGGAATCCCTAAAATATATGAGAAAAATTTAAAAAAAAACAAAGTAAAGAATTTCGATTTACATGCATATTTCAGTACAAATAATACACTACATTAGCTAAGTCGGAATTTTTTTAAGTGAATAATTTTATATCATCCCAAAAATGGCTGGAACTACATAAAGTTTAAATTATATGAATTTTGGGTAGTTTCATTTCTCCTGACCCTCAAAGTTAGTAGTACAGTATGTAATTTATTTCATAAATTTTGTTTATATGAAATTCGACTTACGACTTAATCGACTTACGACCGATGACAGAGGAACCTATCTCGGTCGTAAGTCGGGGATTTCCTGTATAGAGAATAACTTTTCGAATACTCCCGGCTATAGATAGGAAACATAAATTCTCATCTTTAAAAAGTTATTATAAGTATTTCATATTTATAAGTTATTGAGATTTTGAAATTAAGCTAGCTTACCCTTCACCGAATGCAATACTGTAGTGTACTCTTTTCTGTTGCTCTTGATTTTACTAGTGCACTGAAATGTGTATTTCTCTTTTATTCAAAGTGTACAACAGCACTCGTGTGTCTGTGAAGTAAAGGCCGTGTCAGATAAAACTTTGTTGCTTTGCGTGACGTTTATAACTTTGACAGAAAAGCGTAAAGCAAAAGGTGTATGCCACAACAAAAACTTTGACAACACTCGCGTTGTTTGTTTATCTTTTAAAAGTGGTTGGGGCGTAAGTGTTGCTTTTAATATTTTGTGTTTAAATAAGGACTAAAAATGGATTTGCAGGATTTATTGGACATACTTATAATTGTACTGCTAAAAAAAACTAAAAAACATAAAATTTAAGGACAAATATTAAAAAAATAAAATTTGCGCGCAAATTTGCCAAAAATATTTACAGAATAATCAACAGCTGATTGTCATAGCGCGCAAAAAGATGAGAGATGCCCAACTTTTCGCTTTGCGTTGCGTTAAAAGCTGTTTATGTGACAAGTGCCATATAAACATGTACATTTATCTTAAATGTCAAAGCGAATTTGTAACGCAACGCGAAGCAAAAGTTCTATGTGACACGGCCTTAACGGAACTATGCTTTGTGTTGTAAGAGAATATTTCACTACTGAAGCTAAATTTTCAGTATTGTCAAATGAATTTCAGTAGTGTATTCGTTGAAAAATATGCGTACATAAGTGTTTCTATACATTCTTTGCTTTCGCCATAAACTCTTTCAACAACAATCTCTCTTCAAAGTGCTATGTTAGGTTAGAGGACGTGTACTTGTCCGTTAAGACAAGTACAATACCCGGAGGTCGAAATTGACCCATTGTACTAAGTGCTATGTTAATATTCGTTTTTTTTGTTTGTTTGTTTTGTTTTTTAAAAAACAAAAAACATTTTTTCTTTCGCATTTACTGAAAAAAGAAATGCACGTTGTGACACTATGAAGAGTACAATAATTTTGTTGCACTCTTCACACAACTATCTTTTATACTGTTGTACAATGGTTTATGAGTGCAGTTGTTTTTTGTTCTCTATCTTTGCTTTACACTTATTTATATTTGCAGCTACAATCAATATTCGGTCTTGAGAAAAATGCAATAGTGTGCAATTTTATATGTCTTGTGCACACCTCTATTATGTACATATGTCCCTGTTGTCGTTAAAGGATTAAACAAATCGTGAATATCATGAAGTGTTTTTCATTTTTATCTAAAATTTTATTGTTATAGGCAATAAGATAATTTTAAAAATAATAATAGAAATAAAAATAAACAACAACAATAACAACAACTTTTAATAAGATGTCAAAGTTCTTACTAATTGTAGTTTTATTGCTTTTAAAGAATTGTTTGCTATACGTACATACGTATAAACAATATGTATTTAAAATTTAACCCCTTTAAAAATACTCCATTGTTTTATAAATTCTAGGAAATGCTGACCCAAAATAATTGTAATCTTTTCACAATCTTATCTGTTCACAAAAAATAATAGCATAGATCATCACAAAAAGATCATAAGTTTCCAGAATCAGAAATGCTAGTAAAATGGATCACAATGATGGATCACATGATTTAATTTATGATCAAAATTTGTCTAATCTGTAACAAGCAAATTTAATGACTTTGAGTTAGTTTCTATGAGTCATAGAAAAATTTTATTTAATTTGTGTTAAATGATGTGTTGAAAGGGTTACAAATATTACGAAAAAGGTTAAGAACGAAAAAAAATAATTATTGACTGTACTTGTAGAGAAAAGTACAATTCTCCTTGATTTGAAGTCTCAATTTGTAAATGACTATTGCCTGTGAGGCCTTTTTCAAAATTTATTTTTTTATTATAGTTTGTTTATATTTTTATTTTTGGAAAGGTTAAAGTAATAAAAAATTTAAAGGCAGTTAAAAAGAAATTTTCTCCGAAGGCAAAATGTAATGATACAATGTATGTCGGAGTATTTAGATGCGATTGGATCATTCTAGGTGACATTAAAAGGATAATAAAATATATTTAACGAAAAATCTTTTGGAAAATTTGTGGACAGTGAGTTTAAATCCAAACAAAATTTTCAAATTTCTACACCTATAATCAGCGGATTAGCTTGGACTCTATCAAATAATGCAAAAAAAATTTTTAATCGTATTAGACTGCAAACTAAACTGCACTCTATTTTTTATAAATATGGAGCACCAATGGATCCTGTTGTAATAACACAGACGGATCCAAATCACTCGGCAAAGCCGAGAATTTTTCAGAACTGTTATGTATTATATTGTCCTTTGTACTACCCGATTACTGTAGTACTAGGCAAAATCGTATTCCAATAGGGACTTTGTCAGTTGATAATGACCGTTTTGTTAAAACTACATCTAAGTTGGTTGTCTTTTATTCAGTTTATTTTGCCAAATCACCATGTTTTATCTAATCGATAAGCCCAATTTTTGGATAAATGAGTACGTGAGCAAACAAAATTGTCGAATTTTAAACGAAATCAATCTAGAGCGTATTATGCAACTCGTGGCGTCATCGGTCCATATTTCTTTGGGAACGACATTGGCCTGGCTATCATTGTCAACATGGAGCTCTATTGGTTGACGATTACCAACTTCTTTTGGCCTGAATTGAATGATTTGGCTATCAGCAACATGTAGTTCCAATAGAACGCCGCTACCTACTGCACAGCTCATTCAACATTCTATATTCTGCACGACCAATTTGATAACATGCTCATGTCACGTGAGAGTAAAATGAACTGTCCACCGAAATCGTGCAATTTAGCTCTGTTAGATTTTTTCTTGTGGGGTTTTCTGAAGTCGCAGGTATATGCGAAAATGCCACAAAAAACGGCCGTCCTCAAAACCGACATAGCCCTTGCCCTCAGCCTTAGAGTTATAGAAAATTTGACATCTCGGATGCGCTCCATCCAAAGCAGCGATGGCGGACATTTATATTTCACACATAAGGGCTTTTATACTGCTTTCAAACTAACTCAAAATTTCGATTATATCTCAAACACACTTTCTTTTATTTAAATTTGAAGACAGGAAGTATTCGAAAAAGAATTTGTTTACCTCTGTATAGTAAAGAAACCTAGGCCGCGTTGTTGGACAATTGTATACCTTTCCGTAATTGTATCAAATTTGAAATCTTTTAGAAATAATTGATATTTTAATGAGAAAGATGTCAATCTCTCAAAGTGCATACATACATACATACGAGTACATACATACAACTCTTCAATCAGTATTACGACCTAGCTTCTCAGACCACTTATGTTGTGTGCGTTAATTTTATACCTCAGTGGCGGAACCTACAGCTTCAAGTCGACTTCGAACGACAGATTTTTGTGAAACTTTAAATGGCAATTCTATTCGCTCTCAGAGTTTTTGCCAGAAATCTGCTAAGAGAAATTCACCGAGGAAATATTTTCATATTTCGTTTCGTTTGAGATGTTTGGCCTGGGTTTTAATCTGTGGTTTCACATGAATAAGCCAACAAACTACATACATACTAGACTACGTTGACTTGTCTTAAAGAAACAGTCAAAATGTATTCTTACTTTTGTTGATTGACTACTACGCTTCCTAAATAGGTGGCGCTGCCTAGTCTTACTATGATGTTCGTTGTTGACGTCGTGAAATTAGAAAGCCACCTAAATTGATTATTTTATTTGGAGAGTATTGAAAACCAATTAATATTATGAATTCGGAAACTATGGTAAACATTTTTTTATCGATCGCGATAGAGGCGGTTCCCAGGTGGTCAGAAATTAATTATTATTTTTAACATTATTTTTTCCCAACCGCGGTACACAAAACTTACGCTACGTTAAATAATTAAAATCTACAGGTCTTTCAACGCTTTTACCAGCATGTCCCAATAAATAATTTTATCTTGTATAGTAAGAATTCATTCTAAAAATCTTGTTAGAAATGTTGTTGATTGAAATTGTATTAGTTGCCTTCGTCATTTTGCTCATCCGATAGAAATTGAGGTCTTATTACTGTACGCGCATGATTATCTAAGTATTCCTTCTACTTTTTTATCATTTTCAATTTGACCGCAAACAGAATTCATACATACATATATTATCGTGCATTTTTGTTACTATTTTTCTTCAACTTTTATCGTTTTATTCCGATAGTGCTAATGTGAACCACACTCTGAAAAGCCATTTTCTACGTATAACAGTTATTGGTTCAAGATCGCAGGATAACAAAAAAAACCTCTAATGGCTATCAACGTTTTTTCAATATACTCAATGAAAGTTATATTGTTATCATTACAAAATGCTGATGCTATTGTTATAAACACAATAAACGGAAAGCAATTGCAGCCTAAGGTAAGCTTCATGTGTAATAGTTATAGTAAAGACAGCTGCATACGGTGTTCAGATATGCACCTTTATTGCGTAAATCGCTATAAACGCCATTATTGAGCTCAATATTTCATATAAAGTTTCAATTAATAATTGCGCAATAAATACGCAAATTGTTATAATATTAGTAAAACTTAAAATGCAGCACTGTCATAAGTGTGTTTAGTGAGCATAATACAATTAACCGAACACTTTCTGTTGATATTTGAGTTGTCAACGACAAACACTAATAAACAAAATAAAAACAATGTTGTTGTTTACCAGCTGTCCAATGAAATAATAAAAATATTGTACTCAACTAAGCGAATATTGACTCAATAAAAGTGCATATCTGAACATAGTATAAGCAAAACAAATCAAAAATATACCGTTCATTAATTATTTATCAACGGTGCCACTAAAACGTTTTTTCGCGTTATATTCCATACATCACGTTTTTAAAACCTCTATTTTATCAATGTTATTGCATTGACAGCATTAATATTCGCATTTTCAACCAACACAAATCCTCTCTCTGTAAGCACTAAACCTCTCATTGCTGCGAATAAAAACAAAAATAGAAATAAAAGCAAAGCAACAGAATCGTTGTTTGTCGTCGCGATGCCTTTAAAATATTCACTTCCACACACGCCGATGTATTCTATTTTTGAGAGATTGCTGCGTTTGCTGTGTTACGTTTATTGTGTTTAGAGCATATAACTCTGCCGGCCGATTTTTGCACACACTTCAGCATCATCGTTTTGTGTGTAGTATGAAATGATGAAACCTTGTTGACGCGTTAATACGGATTTTTTACGTCGGCACAATCATCAAATCGTTGTTGTTTTTACTGATTTTTAGCTCGCACAGAGCGTAAAAACGTTCCACCCGCCGCTCTTATTTAGGGATGGCAGTTAGGTATGTATGTCACTTCAGTATCAACTCTGGGCGGTAGTCAACGCGATGCTCAACACTTTTATTTAGGTTGATCTGTTATGCAATTAGGCGACGTTTTTTATAAAGGAAGCATATTGGAATTGCCTTATTAAACGAAACAGTGCGTAGCAATACATGACTTAATTTAATTATTCTAACTATGCCAACTAAAGCTTTCGACTTAATGCAAAAACTATTGTAATTGATTTCGTTTTTATTCCGTTTGCAAATACAAAGCTTTCCTTATCTACTTGTAACAGAAATCTATGACTAACATGCATTTCATTTATTATTTACCCTGAATATTTATGTATATGGTTTATATGGTTGTACAGAATAACCTATTCTGACCCATTCAAACTAATTATCTGTGTGTTATAAGATCAGATATTAACTGGTTGTTAATTATTTCCATACAATTTAACATTTTTACACAATTGTGTTGTTGTGCCTATTACGTATTTGCAAGGGATGGGAAATTGATCTTAACAAATTGTACTAACTTTCACAAAAAATTGTACTTTTTTCGGCCCGATTGTACTAAATTCACTTTTTTTCTTTTTAAACTTTTTTATTAAAAATTAAATAAAAATAGAAATGACAATTCATTTTACATATATGTATTTATGTACATATGTATATGCGTAAAAAAACATAAAAATGAACAAAAAGGTACATTGCAGTTTCTTTGTACTAAGTACTTGTATATATAATAGGTAACCTTAACAACTTACTTTAATACTTAACTATAAAGGAATACAAAAGTTTATGAGAACTAAATTTTAAATTTTTTTGCTAGCAAACTATTTGTTATTTCAAAATTGAAGAAACACGAATTAAATGACTTCCCTTCTTTGGATTAAATTGGAGACAGTCGAAGCAAACAGTATATTTCTCCCTTTGGTTTTTATTAAATTTTGGTACGAAAATATTCTTTCTACATTTGCAGATGAATGTGGAATGGATAATATTCCTTTTATAGCTCATTGAACATTGGTTCATTTAGTTCATTTTTTATTTCTGATACCTTCGACCGAAAGGTACATACATATGTTCTCACAAGTCCGAAAGCGCCCGAAATTGATTATTTATTGATTTAATATTCTTAATTTCATTGGAAATATTTTTAATATAAACGGTACAATACTTGAAGTTTTACCTGAAACAACGTTTTCTGGTGTAAATATTTTAAACCATAGTAACATTTCATTATTTAAATCAACTTTTGCTTTTAAAACTTCACAGAATATTAAATAAAATTTCTATGCTATTTCTTTAAGCTCCAAAATAATACTGTGATCAATATTATTTATGGATATGTATACATCAATTTCTGCTCCACAATATATTTCGCCAATAGGAATATGGTTTTCATTGATATTGATTTTTAATAATAATTTTCATCTAATGACTGAACAACAATTTTAAGCGGTCTCGGATTGCATTTCTAAATTAATATTGTTAATAATTTTAAGGACATATTGTAAAAAAAAAATATCAAAAATAAAAATATGATGAGAGAGAATATTTGAGTAATGTAATAAAGTAGGGAACATTTTTAAATAGTGCTAAATAAGTCATTGAGGTGCTATGTTGTTTTTGACTTCCAAATAGTGCTAAAAAAAAGTACAATTGTACCAACTTTTCCATCCCTGATTTGCAAAACTACATTACAACAAAACATAGCAAAATGCATTGTATTTACTTTTCTGAATATTTAAGGCGATCACACCTGATACACGCATACAGTGAGCAAGAAAATAATATCTACACTTATCACCTCAAACCAAATTGTTGAACATAAAATTATTCATAAAAAAAGTTTATTTTTATTAATATTTAATGAAAGCTTGAGAACTCTGTTATTCAAAATAAAAAAAATTTTAGGTTCATGTATAAAGAAAAATCCTACAAAACTAACAGAAAAGAAAATATTTCACTTTTTAACATTTCGTGCTTCTCTTACAGTTAGAAGTTGTCTGTCAATTTCTAGTTGTAGTTCCAGTTGAAGGTCTCCAACGCAGTAAACACAACAATCTCTTAAAAATAGAATACATGGGTGTATATGGAAGTGGGTGTACATATGTATGTATATGGAAAGGCAACGCGACAGTAAGCAAATTGTTGCTGCAAAATTGCCGTGTTTCCTGCTTTGCGTTTATTGTGTGTATAGCATAAGCCCTTTAGAGTGTTTTTCACCGACTGCTTATTGGAAGAGTGCTATTAAGACATTTTTTGTTTTCTTTATATTGATTTATATTGGCTTTGAGGACCACTGTGGTTTATTCGCCTACACTTGCGGCTTAAGTAAACCATACAAGTCTAACGGGGTCGAATCGATCGATTACGGTATGTAGTTCAGATCAGCTTAACGTAAGAGATCATACCCTCAGGTTGCTGTTGTAGAATATCCAATGTGGTATGAGTTTTGTATCACGTAGCTCTTTCCTGTAGTTGAAACCACATGTACAGATCCTCGAATTTAAGCCAAAATAAGTTGGTAATCAACGATCATTAGTGCACGCTGTGCAAGAAGAATACTGCGGAATACTATTTTGAGCACATCAATCATTCTTAAACACATAAATCTTTCATTAGCATACTTTGTTTTAAGTACTGGTTAAGCTCTACCTTCAGAGCAAAGTGATATTAATGGATAAGACATACTACATAGCTCAAGAAGATGAAATATTACATGGGCTTGAAAAGTAGCATTAAGCCCATTAGAGGCAAATTCCCAAGTTCGCAAGTTAAATTTCTTTATAATGCTGGGCTAAAACAAGTACCGTGCTAGAATTTTAAGTGCTGTTGACAATCTTTGAAATTAGAAGACATTAGTTTGAGCATATTCATTTGAAATTTAATGATGAAATTCAAATTCCTTACATTCTTATTTTTTCCTGCCTACATATATAGCTATTTCACTCAGCCTCGCATTATTTTTGAATTACTGTAAAAAAATTGTGAAGATTTTTCATTTAGTTCTTGTCTTAATTGTGTGATTAAGATTTTAGGATTTTTGGATTATTTCGTGATTGCACGAGGACACGATGCTGCTAAAACTTATGGGTCGCTTATGAATAACAACCGAACTCTAGTTAAAATGATGCAATTTACCAATAATCAAATACAAAAGGTCGATGTGGTCTGGCTCGAAACGTGGACAGCTTTGAATTTATTCTAAAGTTCGCAAGAATAACGAATTCGTAATGGTTCGATGTAATTATTCGGACGGAAATACATGGGGACATGTTCTATTGGACTTAGAATATACAATGTAATATTCATTATATGATAATACCTAAAAATATTATAACATATCATAGTTATAATAAAGTGAGATATTACAACAATTGAACGTGTTACAGTCATTAATCTTAATTAAGTATGAAATTGAATAATGAAAATTACATATTACATATACAATTGATTTATAGTTTCATGTATTAATAATTGAGTACTAACAATTGTTTTGATTTACTGAATTAAACATTAATTAATATCTGTTGATATAACTGATTATCTAAAATATAAAATTATTTCGTTCGATAATAATTTAATGATGCCAGAGCAACATTGCAGTAACGTTTGAAAATGTTAATCAAAAGGCGGAATGCTTTTGAGCCAATGGACAAAAGGGACAATGGATTAAGGGAGTGACTTATTTTCGATCTGTCGTTTTTAACGATTATGAATATACTTAGTTGTACATGATGAAGCGATGTCACATTTAAAGCTCTCATGTGGATTGGTATCGTCCATTCAGAAATGGACCTCATCATTAAACATGACTTTTCGATAAGTCTTTCAGATTATATTTTCCTAACGATAATGAATTTTAATTAATTATTTGACCTATTTAGCGTTGTGCTTTTGAAACAAATCTAATTTCCATTATTCGATTGAACTTTATCGAAAAAAGGATATTTTTTAATATTACATCATGTAAATGTTGCCTGCTGCTTCATCGTAGGTGGTCCGTTTTTCAGCTGCAATTTTGACATCCTTTCTCCAATATTTCGGCATGTATCTCACTACAGCTTAAAGTCAACTCCGAACTACAGATTTTCGAGAATCTGATAACGAATAAAGATAATTGCTTTTCTTTATTCTCAAAGTTTTTGCCAGAAATCTGCTGAGAGGTTGTCGCTAAAGAAATATTTTTTCATATTTTGTTTTGTAGGAGATACATATCTGACCTAATAAGCCAACACACTATCTACTAAACTATGACGACTTACGTGTATACCTTCAAAAATAAGTAATATGTACGGCCAATTAACCACAAAACTTAAGATGATTAATTGCTTACAAAACTCTCTTCAAACTCAGTAAATAGTGAATCGTCCAGTATTAATTGGCAGCTCTTGGCAGCTCTGCAAGCTAGTTTGTTTGTTCACAAATGATGATACGGCAAAACTTTATTATTATTACTTATTATTAGCATTGTGAGGTGGCTTATTAATGCGACCATATGTTCTATTGTGTTCCCCTCCAATTATATACATACATAATTGGTTTTTACAGCCCTTCAGTCAGGATTACAGCCTAGCTTCTCACAATTATATAGGGTAACCTAATAATATATCGTTCAAACGTATTGTTCTGACAAACTCCAGGATGCGGCTCGTTGTCAAAAATGATAATTCTCTGCCCAGCACCTGGTATTCTCCCACATATTTCCTTCTGGGTTCTGCTTTCCTGTTGGGTTCGAGACTACTCCCTTTCTAAATATGTGTGTTCTGAGTTTACAGTGTTCTGTCAAAAGATCGATAATCAACCCCTGGTTATTTGTTGATAGTGTGATGCATTCATTACTCAGTTCTCTTATTATTGTAATTTTAATATCTGCTATTAAAATACTAGATGTGCGGGATATAAACTGTGCGACAGGATACAAATGCCTACATTTTTTTTTTTTGACGATTACGTCTGTCAGACATATTCATATGTTTTGATCGTGTTAAAGATGGCGAATTTTGTTCCAAAAAATATATATAAGTTTTGTTATCGTTTGAAGAAAAGTGCTGGAGAGTCGAATCGAATGCTTGTCGAGGCATATGGCATATGTGTTATCAGAAGCAACATGCAGAAGATTGTCTAGACAGTGCAGAGAAAACGATTTTAATGAGAGAAATAAAGGAGGTCCATCAAAAAATCTTAAAGACGCCGAATTGCTAACAATATTGGATGAAAATGACACATTGAGCCAGAAACAAATGTCAAAAACATTAAATGTTGCTCAACAAATAATTTCTGGCCGATTAGAAGATGCGTGCCACATGAATTGAATGTCAGACAGATAGAAAACCGAAAAACCACCCGAGAGATTTTACTTCAGTGACACGATAAAAAATCAGTGTTGCATCAAAGTGTTACTGACGATGATAAATTAATTTATTCTCAGAATCCTTAACGGAAAAATCATGCGCTAATCCGTGACAACCATCAACTTTGATTGAAAGACCAGATCGATTCGACGGGAAAACAAAGCTGTGTGTCTGGTGGGAACAAAATGTGTGGTGTACCATGAGCTCCTAAAACTATCGATAACAAATTATCAATTTGAACCATTAATTATATCAGAATGGGTTACAAAGCACGGCAGGATAATATTGCGACATACACCTACACACAAAGCAAAACCCCAACCACCGAATTTATCAATTTATTTATGGCTCCTTAAATTAATATTCGCTTTCATCAATGCGATACGTATTGACTGAGCAGCACTTCGATTCTTACAAGGAAAAGAAAAATTTGATGATCAATTGGATGGCTTCAAAAGACGAACAGTTTTATTGGCATGGAAACTATAAATTGCTTGAAAGATGCAAAAAATGTGTAGCCAGTAATGACGAACACTTTGAATAAAATGTTTTTTGCCTTCCCATTGTTTTATTTTCACAAAATCAAAAAATCCAATCTTTTTTACCGGTTCACCTGGTAAGCCAAGCTAAGGTAAAATTATACTCAAATAGAGATTTTCCTTAAACTAATCGATTATTATGTTGATTTTGGAGCAAAACTTATCCATAATTGACCCAAATTACTAAATTTATTTTGTAATTCATTTTATTAATTTTTTTTTTTTTCTTAAACAAAATCAGTAAACTATTGAGCAGGCAACTGGTTTTATATGATTGATCTTGACCGAATGTAACTTTCCTAATATATTTTTGAATGGAATACAAAACTTTGATAAAAGATGGTGTGAGTAAATTGAAGAGATTTTAAAATGTTCATGCTGTTCGTTATTTATGCTGTTATTGTTGTTAATCAAAGCAAAACAAAAAGTATTCAGCCATGCAAACTTATAAGGCAATTAACAACATTTTTTATTCGATGCTTTTGTTATTGGTGTTGCATTTGTTTGGAGTCCAGCAACAATAATAAAAACAGTGAAAATCACTTTAAATGTAAATGTTAACAGCAACATGGATTCAAACTAACAAGATTACCGTCAACGATATACAGCATCAGGGAACTATAGGCGGGCAGGGAAACAGAGTGATGTGGGGGAACAAAATAATCATCATCATCACCATCATCATCGTCATTTAAAATTGTAATGTAGGTCACTCATATAAAATAAAAACTGAAAAAAAAAAAAATAAACAAAGTTTTTGTTTAAACAGGGTGCCTTAATAATTGAAATAGAAATGTAAATGTATGAGTAGGTGGAAATTTATGGAGTTTAAGGGTTTTGAATGTTACAACATGATTTCAGTTTACAATACAATTTGATTTCAATTTTGATCAAGAATTTGATTTACTTAGAACTTCAATCTATTATTCCATAATTAAATCAATTTTTTCAACACCCTGTCCAAATAATCACAGCGCAGGCAAAGATAAAATTTTCATTAATTAAGTTTTTTTTATTCGTTCGTTTTGTTGGTTTTTTTCTCTTTTAATTTTGAAACCCAAAACAGGTTTTATTAACTTTCAATTTCAATTTTAATATAAAACTGTGTTTTTGGTTTATTTATTGTATGTAGTTATTGTTGTTACTGTTGTTGTTATCATTTAGATTCTAACGAGTGTATTGCACCCAAATCTACAGCATACCAGCGTACAGACCAAAGACCGCAAAACCTAAACAGCTTTTGAAATTGAAATAAAAATAATCTGTGATGAACCATTTGGGTTTAGTGGGGGATTAACACACAATCAAGTGTTAAACTTTTATCTACAACAGCAACAACAACAACAAAAAACAATAAATAAAGAAACTACAACAACAATGGCAGCAATAATGGATAAAATTAAGCTTTAGGTGCGTTTAGTATTTGAAAATTTAAATTTTTATGATAATGATGATGTCGAGAAAATTCATTCAATTCATTAAATTGTTAAAATCGATCTTTTATTTAAAAATCTATTAATTAATGCAACAAAAAAAGGTAACAACAATACACTCGACAACGATATTTAGAATATACGAGAAGAAACCAAAAACCAGAAATTTAAAATTTTTTACATTAAGATGCTGTGTAAGTCTATCTATCTATGCTTTGTCTACTCCTAAATCACGTATATCAACAATAGTTAGTCTCGACAGCTTGTATGATGCCATACACAATAATAATATTTATGGTATAATTTGTTTATGCATCATAACTATATAAAGTGTTATTTATTTCAAAAGTAAAGTTTAATAAAGTCTAATTAAAGTTATGATTTCGAAGAAATTGTTTTTTCATTGTAATGCTTGGACTCAGAGTTTTTACCAGAAATCTGCTGAGATGCATGCAGTCGCCGAATAAATATTGTATTGAAGATGTCTGCCCTGTGGTTTGAACAGTGGACTCACATCTAATAAGCTAACATACCATCTACTAAACTACGGCAACATTTTCATAATACAATATTAATGACGGCTTTTGCATTTTTCCAAGCACTTTTTCGCACATTTAGAGATAACTTGAAGAATGTTGTCTTACAGCCTCAAATCTCATGATGAAAATGTGAAAAACTACTTCCGAAAGTTTGGAATAATTTGAAATAAATTTTAATTAAACCTACATTAGGCAAGTTATGTGGCTCATAGCACTGTCTTGACTCATAGCACTGTGTTGTTCATAAGTTTTATTTTTCAACCAAAAAATTGGTTATCATCCGACAATCATCTGCGTCTGAATTGAGGGAAAATATTTTTTTTTCAAAAAATTGACATTGAAAACCTGTTATTCTAGCATCAATCAACATAGGCAAATGTTGCTCGAGTTGGACTTTACCTAGGTGGAGGCGCAAATGCGTCATAATGAGCCATAAGATAAGATCAGTTATTGAGAACGATGTTAAATCGGTAAATTTTGATTTCGAATAGAAGTCATTACGAAAAATTAGCCAAATGTTCACGTTTGTTTATACATACATACTTATATTCATACCTCATTGGTCAGCACAAACCTACAGTTAGGATTACGACCTAGCTTCTCATACTTACGTTGTGTGTGTTAATTTTATACATGAGTGGCGGAACCTACAACTTAAAGTCGACTCCGAACGACAGATTTTTGAGAAACTTTTCATGGTAATTTTATTTACTCTGAGAGTTTTGGTCAGAAATCTGCTGAGAGAAAAATCGCCGAAAAAATATGTATGTTTTCATATTTCGTTTTGTTCGAGATATTTGACCTGATAAGCCCATACAATACCTACTAGACTACGGCGACTACAATATTATGTTATACTACTTTAATCATCCCAGCGATTTTAATAGAAATACCTTTCCATTTAGGAGTATCATGTAAAGAGCATCACTGGTTTCACTATTCGATCGTGACACACAGTGTATTTGATGGGAGACCACAACTTCGAACCTACGTGTTCTTAACTTTACTTGTAGCGATGATGTCTCTCAAGTATTATAACTGCTTGAATTTGGCGTAAAGTATTCAGATACAACATGGCAGTTGACGTTGGTTAGACACAATGTTGGAAAATGTGTTTCAAAATGGAAACTCATCGATAGACTTACCTACGGCATGGCAGCGGGGAACATATTCGTGAACTAATTTTTAAAAAGTATGTAAGTATCAGGCATTATATTACTCTAAATAATCTCAAACTTGGTTTGATTAGTTTCGAATTTTACCTTATATGACAAGTAAGTTTAACAAACAATTTTCCATTGTCGTATGGGTTGCATGAGTAAATTTTACATTTTAATTTTCATGAGTGTATAGACACTGTCTGATAAGCTTTAATAATAATTTATGAACGTTGTCTCTTTAGGGCTCCAGCTTATGTTAGCGGTATTGTGGCAGCTTTTGGCTTGAAGAAGCGTAAATGGCTTGTAAAGTGTGTTGGCTGCCAACTTTCACTTCAAAAAATGAAGAAAAAAAAACCCAAAAGAAATCACAATTTCAGCTTAAAATGTTTGTTGTATTTACGATTGAAAATTAATACTCTTCATTATTTATGTTTTATTTTTTCTACTTCATTTAAATATTTAATAATTATGAAAATTACTTTTTAATTAAATATTTTCTTGATAAATCTGTCTCTGACATGTTTATTGGAAAATTATTGGTAAGATTCAAGTTGTATAGAAAATATTTTGTTATCAAAATCAAATTAATAAAATCTAAAAGAAAGAAATAAAGAAAGAATGTTTATAAAATATTTATAATGTTAGCCATCATAAATATAAAGATTTAAATAGATTTGTATGCAATGCCTTACCATTCATAATGGAGTATATTTTATTTGATTAAATTCGAAGAATTCATTTGCATCAAAACTATTCATGACAATTTTATTTACTGTCATCAGAAAATCGTCTAAAGTAATATTTTTTACATTTCGTTTTTTTGATGTCTGAACTGGGTTTGAACCACTGTCTTGCGTCTAATATGCCAACACACTACTAACACACGGCGGAAAGTGGATCATATATGTCAATAATATGCGTAAAAGATCATGGCTGAAGCAAGGTAAAGATCTATAATGTCAGAATTGATAACAAGAACAACAATGCTGTGTATCTGGTGGGATTTGCTATTGCCTCTAATCTATCTAGACTTTCGACAACGACTACGACCTCAGAGATAAGACTGATTATATTAAAAAGGACCTTGTGAAAGAGGTTTTTAACCATCTGTATACAAAAGCATTGGATTTACGTATTTATTCTCATGCTTTAAGATCTTTTACACTCTTATAGATTGTGATTAACACAATATTATTGTTTTATTTGTTGTTATTAATTATTGCATTTGCATTTTATAATTCTGTCATACAATTACGATTTACGACTTATGATACAGTGGTTATGATTGAAAGTTGTAATTAAAATCTTATTTACGATGATATTGTTTTAAATTTATTAATTAATAAATCTAGTTACACCAACAACAATCTGTTTTCAGTTCAGAAATTATTCCATTATGCCTCTCTCAAAGAATTCCTTTTCGCAAGTTGACAGAAACAGGGGGCAAACGATTTTTAGTCTCTCGCAAAGAAATATTCTGTATAATTATACAAAAAAATTATAAAGTAAGTAAGACCTAGTAATAGTTTAATATAGAATCTAAATAATGTTTCTTCAGCCAAAATAGGTCAGAAACAAACTAGTATTTCGTAGTAGGAAAGCACTTTATCTAGATAATTCGCCGATAAACATTCATATGTATGTATGTACGTATACCCATAGATTTCTTGCCTGTCAATTCTGTCTTAAGTGTGATTCACAAAGACTCGATATAACTCGATTACAACCGAGTTGGTTTATTAGGGGGTAATTCTGAATAATAAGGACAGTTAATACGTGTAACACTCCTGCGAAAAGTTATATATAGGGTGGGCAATTTAAAAGTTTAAATTTAAAAATGCAATCAAACAAAAACGGTTTGAAATTTTGTCAAATTTATTTTTTTGTTGTGAAGTAGAAATTTTCCGATTAGAAATGGTATATTACTTCATTCATATGGCTGCCTCGGCTGGCCTCAATGTACCTCATGCGATGGAACCAATTCTCGTGTACATTTTCGATTGTATGGGGTCGTATATCGGCAATGGAATCACGAATGTTGGCCTTCCAATGCTCAATTGTCTTTGGTCTGTCGACATAACACTCTTCTTTAACGGCGCCCCACAGAAAATAGCCCAACGGTGTCAAATCGCAGCTTCTTGGCGGCCAATTGATATTACCATTAGAACCAATTAAACGGCCATCAAACTTTTGATGCAATAGATCGACTGTTAAACCAAATATTGTTCACATCAATACTATGAAGAACGGGTACACAAAATCGGTTGTCATGGAGCGATAGGTGTCTCTATTTACCGTAATGATTGTGCTGTTCTCATTTTCAAGTAAATATGGGCCAATGATGCCTCCACTCCACAATCCGCACCAAACTGTCACTCGTAATGGTTGCATTAGATTCTGTAAGACCACGTATGGGTTTTCTGAGTCCCAAATACGGCAACTTTTCTCATTAAAGTGCGTACCAAGATGGAAATGAGCTTCATCCGAAAAGATGACTTTTTTTAAAAACTCTTGAGGACAACGGCGAGTTGATGTTGATGGATTCTCAAGTACGCACTGTACGAATACGTCTTGGCGCATCAACAATGAAACCAGTTTCACGAACTTTAGCAATAAACTTGCGTATACCGAGCACTGTTGGTCCTTCTCAGCGACTAAATTTTGTACGAAATTTTCGTGCAATTTCCGATCAATTGTTTTTTGGAAAATATTTCCAATAAATCCCAACGTTGCTCAAGCATAAATTGATTCATTACGTTCAGTGGGGATAATATATCGAATTTTGTGACAGAATAGAATGACATACAAAAGTATTATATCGAATCTCGATGAATCAACATAATCCCTATTCACAGTGGCGTACCTAGAACTTTTGCCGCCCGGGGCGATTTCCAGTTTGCCGCCCTTTCTATTATAAGTCAATCAAATAGTGGTTTTTATAAATTAATACACATAAATAAATTATTAAGTTATTTAATCAATATTAATTAATACACAGAGTAAATTTTTTTAGACATATTTGTAAGCACTCGTAAACATATTTATATAATATCTACTCTTCTAGCTTTCATACTACTAGAAAAATCGTGTATAATGCTCTCAAAATTTATATTATTTGTATATAATTTCTTGTTCTATTGACAATATTGCAAGATTTTGTAGTCTTAATTGACTCATTGTAGAACGAAGATAATTTTTTTATCAACTTCAATTTTGAAAAGCTTCTTTCGCAACTAGCGACACTGATTGAAATTGTTAAAAAAATTCTTAACAAAATTACAATGTTGGGAACAGAATTTTCCAACCTATACTGCTGAATAAATTTTAGCAGATCAAGAGGGCCCTTCTCCCCGTTTTTCCAATGTTTTGCCTCTTCTTTTAGTGTAGGTACAGCCATAAAAACTTGGATCCTTTTTCTTTCAATATGGAACTGTTCTTTATCAATGTCAATCAAGTCATTTATTTGACATTCAAATTCTTCATTTAGTAGGTTACACGGTATTATACACGAATATTTTCTTACAAGGCCATGCAACTGATCGAAGCGTTCTTTTATTTCCTTTATAATTCTGTCCATAGATGAAAACATTTCTCTTCGTACTTCTTCTTCTAAGGATAGCCCCACGTCTCGCGAATTTTCCCCACTCATATTTTTTCTCCTTCTAACTCGACGCTCAGTCGATATCTCCAACTCTTCACAGCGTTTTGTACTAGCGTATCTCTTTGTTCCATGAAATGTGTTTGCAAAGAATTTAGTTTTATATGGCATTGGTGGACATTTAACCCTTTTATTTGCAGGTATTTTTGAGCGTCATTAATTTCCAAAAGAACGGGTTCCCATGAGTGAAGGTAACATAGAAAAGAAAAAGATTGCATAGAATTGAGTAATACTCCAGCATCTGATCTCGTTTTACTATTTTCTTCTTCAGATGTCAATTTTTTCAAAGCGCTTAAAATGTAAAAAAAATGTTTTTTTACTATAGTTACCGCGGCAGCTCTAGCGCTCCAGCGAGTTTCTACACTGCGTTTAACACCTTGACCAGTGACAGAAAGTAAAACATTCCATCTATGAGTGGAAGAAGAAAACAACGAAAACAACTGTTCGAAAGTTCCAAAAAATGTGATGGAATTGATAGCTGTAGAAGCTGCGTGTAAACATGCCAGATGCAAAGAATGATTTGTACATGCTACAAATTCTGCATTTGGATTTATATCTTTCAATAACTACATATCTAATAATTTGACTGGTTTGATCTTTGTGTGAAATGTCAGGAGTGCTGTCAAATATAATACAAAAGTATTTAGCCTGCTTTATTTGATCCATAATTGTTTTTCTGACTGCGCCTCCCAATAGCTCTATGAATTCGTTCTGAATCTTCGGCTACAAATAAGAGATACTATATTTATTACCCATCTTAATTTTTACTACGCGTTCTCGTAATACTGAGACGTACTTAGCCAATAAGTCAACAAGCTCAAGAAAATTTCCTCTATTTTCCATTGAATCGATGTTTTCCTGATGAACACTTTCACGATGTCCTCGAAACGCCAAATTTTGTTTTGCTAAGAATCTAATTATATCAAGTATTCTTGTTAGAATTTCCTTCCATTTTTTTTATTTCTTTATCAATATTCTGTTGTTGTAGTTTGTCAATAGTTGCGCCACGTCCAAGTCTTATTTCTAATTCCTTCCATTTGGAATATGATCGAATGTGCAGAGGAAAAATCGATGATTTAAAAAAATATTGATATATCACTTCAAAGTAATCATATAAACTTTTCAAAAGAAATGACATTTATAAACTGATATCAAAAAATTTTAGTTAGGAAAAATTGCCGAACAAAATCGTAAAGATCCTTTTACAAATTCAACGAATTTTAATGAATACAATAAAATAAAATTATTATCTTGTTCTTGAATTAGAATTCAAAATTTACACTAAAATGCATCTATATACCTACACCGAGGAATAATATTCGAAATCATATAGTTAATCATAATTTATATAAACCAAATATTAAACTTATAATAATCATAATAATCATTTATTATTCAAGAAAGAAAATAAATATGAAATGAATAAGTTGCTTTTTACAACTATAAGTAAATATAAAAAATGCCGCCCCAAGGTAAGTGTCGCCCGGTGCGGACCGCACCCACCGCCCCCCCTCCCCCCCCTAGGTACGCCACTGCCTATTCATGCAAGTATAACAAGTGTACCGGTGTGAGGACGGCGTGAAGATGCAAATATTTCCAAAGGAATCATTTATTGTGTATTTAATTTCTTTTTGTGTTGGCAATAACATCCGTCAAACATATTAAGGCACATCAAATCAGTGAATCAAACTTATCCATCGTGTTAAAAACGACGAATTTCGGCTACAAAACTAGATCCTAGGAAGACATACTGCTAGTCTGGTGGGACTAGAAATCTGTGGTGTACCACGAGCTTCTCTAACCTGGTAAAACCGTTAATACAGATCGCTAAAGGCAACAAGTGATCAATTTTAACCATGTAGTCCTCAGAAAACAACCAGAATGGCCTACAAGACACGGTAATGTAATTTTGTAACATGACAATGCATCCGCACACAAAACAAAACCGTTTCAGGACCCAATAAGAGCATTAGGCTGATAGCAGCTAGCCCATTCGCCGTATTTACCAGACTTGACTTCTTCCGACTACTATTTGTTTTGATCGATGGGACAAAATGGGTGACTAATTGGTTTGCTTTTGAAGTCTAGTTGGTAGTATTCAGTATCATGGTTCAACATCCCGCTCAGACATATCGAACAAAACGAAATGTGATAAAATAATTCATTCGGCAACTTCTTCTTTTCACCAGTCTTCTGGCAAAAGCTCTAAGAGTAAAATAAAATTGCCATGAAAAGTTCCTCAAATCTGGCGTTAGGAGTCGACGTTTAACTGTAGGTTCCACCACTCATGGAGAAAGTGAACAAACACAACATGTGTTGTGTAAGAAGCCAGGTTGTAATCCTGACTAAATGATTGTAACGACTAATTAAGGAAGCAAGCAAGTAACTGGTTTGCTTCAAGAGACAGACGTTTTTATTGACGATGAATCCCTAAATTGCCTGAAAGGTAGAAAAAATGTGAAGCCAGCAATGGCCAATACTTTCAATAAACTTTTTTTTTACTTTCCCATTAAAAATTATTGTTTAATTATAACTAAAAGATATACCTGGCAAGTCTCGATGAATCGACTAGCGTTTCGAATTAAAAAACAAAAAATAAAAGAATTTCAATTTGATTTGTACGAGTATTTGTATATGGAAATATATTTTCTATATTTTTTAATTGCATAATTTATTTGTTTTTGTATAATTTTCATATGGTATGTGCTGACGATATTGTATAAATAACTTAAAATTAGTTAACATTACAATATTATTTGTATATCTAATGAATTGCTTTCAATATATTATTATTCATATACATATCTATGTATATGTATGTACGTATGTATGTATTATATAAAATTATTTATAAATTTATTTATTTAGACCGCTACATCTAGAAGTTAATCACAGTTAAAATAAAGAAAAAACAGAACTACAAAAATACACGCTTGAAGAAAAACCCCTCAGTTGTGGTCAAGTGGTCTTTCCTGGTATTGATTTGCTTTATATTTGGATTTATCACAGTCTTGTTAATAAGAAATACGCAGAAATCTTAAAATAGATTTTTCTTTTGTTTTCTCTAATGAGAGGAAAAATTTACTCAAGATTTAAACATTTTCTCTGCATCACTTGTGGGTGTTGTTGCTGTTATTGTCGAGGCAGAGGATTTCGATTTAGGCAGTGATTTCGATTGTGCCAAGGACAAAAGACTGGCCAAACTGTGATTTGTAGGCAGACTAGGTGTAGACGGTGTTGTAAGTATAAGAGATTCAGTGTAGGAAGGCAAATGAGACTTAAGGTCTTCCGTTAACAATGGCTCAGAAACTTCGCCGAGAGTGGTGGGAGTGTTTTCTGTTGCAAAATTGGTATCGTGCGGGAGTTTTTCATTTTTATTAAAGACTTCAAATACAGACGGGTGCACAATAAGACAAGATTGAGGAGTTTTATGCAACAATTCTAAAGCAGCTTCGTATGAAGGCAAACCAGATACCAGGGTATATTCAGGCACAGGATCTTCCATATCCAAGTTGAACTTAACAGCTTCGCTCTCACTCGATGGCGTCGTAGTAGTGCGATCTAAAATAAGATGAAAAAGAAAACAAATGTTTGAAATAGTTTGTATTTTTAGTTGTTGTTGTTGTGGTAGTTGTTTAAAAAAATGCAATCTGCCAGCTGTCTCATTGCTCGGAAAGGTTTACTTATACTATTCCTGTATGAAATCAAGGTGAAATCTTTTAAAATGTTTAAATATTTGCATTAAACAAAATATTTATTTTTGCTGCCGGCATTTAATAAGCTGCACAGCTGTTTCCTACATTGGCAGCGGCAACGGCAGCGGCAGCGTTGTTTGTTTACTATTTTGATTATTTGGAATATGATTTCAAAATCTCTTGACATGTGATAAGACGCACGTCGTTATGAACGAACATAAAAAAACCGGTTCTCTTGTTCACTTTTTTGTTGTAGTGATAATAGGCTTTTCAGAATGTTTTAAGTTAAGCGCTCAGGTTCAAAACAAAAGCTAATTGGGCCGTAATTCAATTCATAAAAAAAATTAATTTTGTTATTAAATTCCTAGGTATACGACTTAATTTTAATACGAATGTTTATAGGGCTCATTAGAATTCAAAACAATAGCTTAAAAATGTCTGTACATATTCATTATCTTATGGATGCCCATTTTTAAATGTTTGATTGAGTGACGTCTCTTCATTTAAAATTTCATATCAATTTAGGAAATTATTTACAAATTAAGAATTATTATTGGCGTGAAAAATTAATAGAAATTTGCATTAAACTCTATAGGGAAATAAAATATAAATACGATATTTTAATCCTATAAATACATACATACATAAATATTTAGAGACAATGTAATTCCGTTAAAGAGGAATTAATTTTGTTTAAATGTTTCCTATAAATTTATTTTTGAATAATCATTGTCAAGTTCGAGAACACATAAAAAGCGCTGAAGCTACAAAGCGACAAAAGAAATATTTTCTTTATATTTAGTAATCTATTGTCTGTCTGTATCGAGAAGTTTATTGAGACAATTCCCTTTTGCATGAATAAAGAGGACTTTTATTTAATTTAAAATTTTTATGCAACTAATTATTAATCCATTAAGGTCCACATAGTCGCTTGTATGTTTCGTATTTATTTTATTTTATTAAAAGCTTATCATCATTCATATTATATGCATTTAATAATTGGTAAGGTCAGTTATGTATACGTCAGAGAACGAACTATTCATAGCTACAGCATTAGATTAGAAACTAGAAACACAGGAAAAGTTATAAACTTCACGCTGCTGAATTAAGCAAACTGCTAATGGCAATATAATCAGTTTTGCACAAGCATCAGTTTGTTATATTATGGTCCTTCCGAAACTGCGCTTCAAATTATTGGTGGATGGGACTAACATGTAACATTACTTGCTTCAGGCAATACTATTTCACACTTGCTTTCTTTTGCGTTAACACTGTCCACAGTTCACCTTAGGGACCTGATAGCAGTTTTAACGGGTTGCAAACTCCGGAGGCTGATAATATTTCATAACCACTTCTGTAGAAGCTGTAATAACTAGGAAGAAAAAGTGACCAAAAAACATCTTCTCAGTCATTGTCTGGTACTTGGGAATCAGAGCGGAAGGTGAATAGAACCCACACCTACATAAAACTATCAAGCTATACTCTTTGAAGCTGCTAATTTAAGCTTTATTTTCTTTGAAAATAATATTATAATCACGTTATTCTAATGAAAACTATCTTAAAAAACATTTAAAAATTAGTGAAAATTAGTGGTTTTTGGTAACATCTGATCTGAGAGTGCAAAAGAATGTTAAGCGAACTTATGTCAGATAAGATTAAGCTGGATACCAGGTCATTGCGGCGTTTAAGCAACAAAGTTGATGGAAAATGGTAAGATCAGGTTCAGGTTTGGTAACTACAGTAGAAAAAAAGTTTGATTCAATTCAGTAGGAACGAAACTAAGCCGATTAATAACTTTTAAATAGTTTTGAACCAATTTGAAAACCTTCATTAAATTGAGGAATGACTGCAATCTTCTACATGAACACCAAATGTACAAACAATTATAATATATAATGTCCAAGAAAATGGTCTTACAATAATAGAAGCAAAGCGGTAAATGAAAACTAACCTGCGAGTAATTGTTTCTAACCACATGTTATGTATATAGGATCCAATTAGTAAGAAGAAATACCATACTCAGAACATTGAGTATTCATAAGCTCCTTTAATACGCGCAGACATATCGGCACATTAACATAAATGACCCAACATTACATAGGAACATAAATTCTATATTTTACATAGGTTAGTCAAGGTAGGGCCACACACCGCTTAAATAAAGAAATACCACTTGGGCCCATTGTGCTATCTCAATCAATTCTACTTGTGGGTTAAACATTCCCTAGAGAAAACTAAAACAAGTCCAAAATAAACATTGCTATTGCAGCAGTCGTTATATTAGAGAGCTCTGTTAAAGATGCCAAAAAGTAAGTGGTCAAAATCCTCCTGATTGAAGAACAGAAGTGAGTCAGTCAGCAATTTTACATGTACGCTTTTGCTGCCAACGTGTGGATAATATCCAAGTTAACTGAAGCAATCGGAATACCGAATCCTTTTAACATGTCACAGAATGCGAACTCCGTGCGGTTTTGCCCAGCTCATTAGTAATGCAATTTCCAACGACGTCCCGAAACCTATGTAAGAGTTGCCTTTGAATGATTCAAAAATTCTCTGAGAAATCCTAGGCAGTCATGGACAAGGACGGACGTTGTAACTACATTTGTTAGGAAATTTATCGCAGCCTGGTTGTCCGAATAAATCAAGAGATTTTAGATTTCGCTTTCAAGATTGCCACGACTTTTGCTTGGAAAACACAGCAGTTGTCAAGCAGCCTATAAGAACGTTTAATAAATATGCTGCCCTGTCACTCATCATTAAGCCATAAGTGTAAACCTCGAGCGTCCCATTGGGAGCCTCTGGAAATATAAATGAGTCCTGTGATAAACTACTATCAAAAATTGAAAAATTGTTTGGAAATACTATGTAAACTTTTGTAAGACTCTGTATAATACATTGTAGGTTATCATATAATAGTGTTTGATTGACTTTAATTTGTTTACTAATATCATATAAAAAATATTTTGTTTTGTTTTTTAATACAATATATTATTACACTTCATTAATTTGTTTAATTAATGAGTTAATTTTAATTTAAATATTTTTTTTTTATAAAAAAAAACTCAACAACTAATTGAGTTTTTCTTATTCTTTGTCTTTCCTTATCACTTTTGCTGGATTTTCAAATGAGAGACTTGAACTGGAAAAAATCGATGTCATTAATAATTATCAGCTCCGATTTTGTTGAAATCATTACCCTGTTAGAATATTCTTACCCTTGATTTTTTCTTGTTGTTTACATGATTTGCGAAGTAATGACGATTTGTTTTGTTTTGTTTTGTTTTCTAACAATTATTATCAGAATTTTGTCTTTTTTTTTATTCACTTAACAAAATCAAAACAATTATCATTTATTTTTACAATTTAACTTCCGTCTACATATAATGGCAATTGGCCAATAATTTTTTTGGTTTTATTTTTACAACAAAAAAAAAAATATTTTTGAAACGTACTAAAGCGCATACGGTAAATTTGTGAAACTTTTATTATACAAAAGTAAACGTTTCAAGAATTTTAATCAAAAAATTAAGAAATGACAAGCCAAACATAACCATATTTTATTAATTTTTTGTTTTGAACATATTTTTTTTATTATTTCAACGTTTCTAATGCTAACGCTGTTGTATTAATTTTTTAAATCTTAATTTTTTATGGTACGCGATCACAAAAAATATAAAATTTATTTCAGACTGAATTTCTTTTCAGTGATTTGATGATTGTTAATATGCAACAGAATTTTTTTTATTTATGCTCAGAGATTTTGCCAGAAGACTGCTGAGAGGAAGTCGTCGAAAGAAATATTGTTTTTAATATTTCGTTCATTGTTCGAGATGTCTGAGAAAGAGGTCAAAGTTTAGGCTGGCGTCTAATAAGCCAATGCACTACCTACTAGACTACAGCGACTTCGTCTCTGGCTAATCACATTCGAAGATTACCACGCTACCCAGTGGACTAACAGGAGGTCGTTGACTTATAATTTTTCTTAACTGAAGCTAATACTCAGGAAGACATCGTAGTCTAGTAGGTAGTATGTGGGCTTATTAGACGTGAGACCAGATGATTTATTGAATTATTTGTAATCTACAAATTTTAGCGAAGTGTAACTTATTACAGTCTCTGATCGGAATTGAACCTACATATGAGCCGTTCAGTGCACAAAGTGATTAACTCCACTTATTGAAAAATCTTAAATTTAAGTGTCAAAGCACTTGGGATAGTCATAACTTTTTATATTTATTATAACTTTCCTGAATAATAAAGATTGACACCATTAAACGACAAAAATTTTTGGGCCATTGAATAATAAGTAATTTATTTCAGAAGACATTTTGATTAACTCCACCAGTCACATGAAATTTATAACATTAGTGACATTATTTTTTTGGCTATTCTTTCTTATTAATTTTATATACCATTAGATGAAAATTGTATATATATTTATGTATTCTACAATATATATTTGAATTTATATTGTAAAAAGAATTTAAAAAAAAAATTTACATTATTTCATCGAATTTCTCAACTTTTTGTTTTATAGAGTTAATCGATTTGTGCACTGAGCGGCTCATATAATTCCTGTACTCATAGATAAGTACATATGCTACTTATTTGACTACGATTCTACATGATTGCTTAAACATAATATCGACTTTTTGTTAATATGTGACGAAATCTCTTCACTTGTATCGTGTCGCTTTACGTTCAGCACTTTAGCCTAACAGAATCACTTTGCCGTTTAAGAGAAAATAACACTTAATTTTACAGTATTTTTGAGAAAATATAGCAGAAGTTTATTTAATTCTCGCAAAGATAATTTAAATAAAATTTAAAAACAAATTGAATTCAAAGAAAACCCCATTAAAATTTGCAGCTTAAATCTCAGGCACATCAGAAATATTTTAGAATTGAAAAATATAGTTTAAAAATAACACAACTCTGATTAATGAATTATGATTAATGAACTATGATTAATGAATTATCACAGTAGTAAGGTGTTTTATTTCTTTAAATCAATTTCAATAACAATTATTCCATTCAAAGAAACTTAAAAAATATTTCATTAAATATTAGCAAACATAAGAATTTAATTTCGTATTAAAATGCTCTTGTCATTTTTTAAAAGAAAAGGGGTCAGTATTTCCAAAAAAAGCTTTTTTTTCAAAATATTGTTTCCGAACTTATGTTCCACGAATTAGGCGTTAGAGAATGATACACTTTATCAATATTTAAAACCAAAAGTAGGGTTTTTGAAATGAATTTCCATAAAATTTAAATTTAAATTTTTTCTGTGATTTCAAAATTCTTGAAATCCAAGTTCTTATAAATGTTTCCAGCATTTAATACATAAGGAGATTAATTTTTCTTAATGCCAAAAATTTTAATTAAAATTTGATTCTTTTTTCTAAAACCAACACTATGAGTAATTTCTAATCTTTTTGAACGAAATTTGTTGAATCATACGCAAGAAATTTTTGTTAACTTTCACACGAATTTCTTTTTCTTTAAAAACAAAATATTTTCAATTATTATGAAAAAGCATAACAACAACAATTAAATTGAAAAAAAAAAAAATTAGATCTTCAAACACTTTACACTTTCATAAAAATACTTACAATTCCTTTTCCACATGCGAAATTGATGATACAAAAAACAGGAACAGAAGCAGAATATCATTGAGATTAGGATCAGTGTTAGGACAACACCAATCCATACTTCATTCATAAACTTGTCGTAATCCAATTGTTTTTGTAGTTCATCCATGGCATTGTTATAGCTGCGTGAATCCATTACCAATTTGTGTGGCGAAAATTCTAAATTCATATCCATACTCGCTGATGCTGAGGATACGGCTGGCAATGAGGGTAATGAAGTTTCCAATGGATTTGCTTTATGTAACGATTGCAATTGTATGGAATGTATAAATGTTGCACCCAATTTCTTAAGAAATTCACTTGTTGTTGTGTGGTGAGCAGCTGATGAATCCAGTGTAGTTATGCTGGGTGAGGAGGCCAAAGCTATGGTGGTAGTATCGGCTAAATTAGGTGTATGACTGTTTTCTAAAATATGCTGCGTGTACTTATCGAAATGTATATCATGTGGTAGTTCGTAATTTAATGAGCGCGTTAAGCTTTCCATTATGGATTTTATATTACAATTATTATTTACAAAACGTATTAAAAAAAACAACAATTGTATGAGTATTCTTCGGTTTGTTCTGTTTTATTTTTTTTAGTAATTCTTCTGTGATTTATTTACATAACACAGACTTTCTTTGTTTTTTTTTTTTTTCTTACTTTCTGACAAACAACGTTTCACAATTTATTGTATATCAAAAGAATATTTTCTTTTCTATCTTAATTTCTTTAAAAATTGTTTGCTTTTCTTTTCTTCGCTTTTTTTTTTGTTAAATTTTTTTTACTACTTTTGCCGTTAAAACACGTCCGTTACCTACAACTTCTCTAAACAAACTGATCGTTTGCAGCAGATACTTTAACTACAAGATTGTTTTGAAAATACTGTTCCACAGTAACTGTACTCACTTTGTATGAGCATAACTCAAGATCATACTCATTTAGAAAGAGTCCCTATTGCTTGCAGTTTATGCTCTGCATATTGTAATAGATTAATAAAGAGTTTTGTTACTCTTAAAAATTCAAAACGATCTTTTCTTTTCTTTTTTTTCAAAAAGATTTCAGTTTTACCTGTTTTAGTTCATTTGTTTTTTCTATTCTTTTTGAAATTTTCTTCTTTCTTGCTCATCATTTGATGCCTGGTTACGCTCGGGTACACACTGTCTTTTGTAATGCTTGTCTTGGTTTCTAATAAAGATTCTTTAAAACTCTCCCCTACTTATTGGAGGTATTCGTGCAAAGCATGGGAAATTGTATAGACGCAGAAAATATTAAAAAGAAAATCATCCAAATGCTTACGCATGATAAGCCCTTAATTGGCGTTACAAACCTACATAGCAAAATAGATTTTAGATAAGGGATGTTCAAAAAAAAAATAAAAAAAGTACACACCACAATATAATTGTTATTAAAAATAAATAAATAAAAATACCATTCAAAATAATAAATGAATTATTCAGTTAAGATATTTAACATCAAATATTTGCTGTTAGTGTAGTACGGTTTTGGCTGTACCTCAAACTAAAATATCTTCGAATGCGGATAAATGATTTTCTAAATAAAACTGTTTCATCAAACTCATACTTACTTAATTGATCATTACAATCCTTTAGTCAGGATAACAACCTAGCTTCTAACACCACTCATGTAGCGATGCCTACAGTTTAAAGTCGACTACGAAAGACAAATTTTTGAGAACCTTATCATGGCAATTTTGTTTTATTCTCAGAGTATTTCCCAGAAGACTGTTGAGAGGAAGTCGCCGAAAGAAATATATTTTTATATTTCGGTTTGGAAGAATAATCTGAGTTAAGGTTTGAACTCCGGGCTCTCATCTAGTAAGCCAACACACTACTGCGGCCACTTAATTAAATTCGTGAGACAAGAAATTCCTTCGCTTGATATGTTAGATTAGGTAAAATTGGCAGCCGTCTCGAAGAGCATAGCTTATTGGGTCCTATAATGTCCCGTTGTAACCCGACGTTAGCAATACAGTCATGCAATTACAACTTTTGACTGGCATCTCTCAACCATTCTGATAATTTTATGAAGAGTGGATTCAATTCAAATCCGTTAGTTGTTTGAAGGTGTGGATTTTACCAAATCACCTTTAGCTAAATACGTTCGTCTACAAATTCTGGGTGCCTAAGCATCCTTCTCAGATTCCTAAATACCGAACAGTGTTAGTAAAGATATTGTGTGGTCTCTTCTTCTTTGTCGTCAATATGGCTTCTGCAGAAGTCCTTGTGGGGTATTTCCATGCTTTGGGAATGTTCGACCAGAGGCTAGTACCCCGCTATAATTAGTTGTACGCAAATTTTGTTCTGTATATATCCATATCGGGTCTGATCTGCCTGGACTCTTTACAGCAGGGTTCATTATCCCATTCTTCTTCTGTGTGACACAATTTGTTTGCCCCTTTACTTAATTCCGTTGCATATGATAATGAAGACCAGAGATTTGGAGACTATGGATAAGATAATGGGAAATAAGTCTAACAAGAAGTTCATCCGGCAAATTCGTAACCTAATGAATTGTGGGTTAAGAATTTAGGGACTCCTTAACTGTTTCCTGTACAAAATCAGTAGCCGGTATGACTTTGGAAAGTGCTTTACAACGAGATTTGGTACCAAAAGTGAATGAAAGAAGCTAGGTTAGGTTAGAGGACGAGTACTTGTCAACTGTAACAAGTACAGTACCCGGAGGTCGAATTGACCCATTGTACAACGTTCTAGCTTCTCACACCAGGAAGTCGCCGAAGAAATATTTTCATATTTTCATTTTTGATGTCTGACTTGGGATTTGAACTCGGGCTTTTCGTCTAATAAGCCAACACACTACCTACTAGGCCACGGCGACTTCATAAAAATGAAAGAATCTAAATGCTACATAATCTTTTAAAAGAGGGGCTACTGTGTGGTATTCGAGAACGAAAATTATGTTAGGAGCGGATGTTTTGGGTTCGGTAGAGAAATATCCAGACTTCATGTGGAAACTAGCAAGTTTTTTCTAAGCAAAAGTCTACTTAATTGAAAAATATACTTAATTCAGCTTGGACACACATTACGAAAGATGAGGCATTGCAATATTAGTGACAGTCAGACAGGAGGTTAACGTGAACATCGTATGGGACTGTCTGGAGAAACTGAATCAGCTAAGCACGGGAAATAGGGCTAACCTCTCTTGCGTCCCACGTCAGGTACGTATTTGCAGCAGTTAGTAGGTAAACGAGCTTGCTTCCACTCTTGCGGATAGGGCCAAAGTCTGTGTGTGGAGATTACAATACAAGAAGATTTGGGTAATGGATCAAGCTATCCAGGAATAACCGGAGATTAAAAACTAGCCTTTTTTAGGACACTTTATGCTCAACCGTATATATAGATTTTATTTTAACATGAATGAATCATTAGAGTGAATCATACTTGGAGCCTTTGAGGCATTAATGCAGGAAACACCTGGGCGAATATCAGATGCTGGACAAGGAATTGTGTTTGTTGATATCGAGCAGCATCCTGAAGTTTGTTAGAACAACAGATTTCGAGCAGACATTATAGGTACACCTACCATACACAGATTGCTTGATGTAAGGTTTGATCGCAGTACTACATACCAACACCCTACACGACGACAATTAGCAGGATATTTTGAAGTAGTATACCACAAGGGATAGGTCCGATTATGAACCGATTATAATATGATATTGTGTTTTGTTGCGGCATTTATTTTACTGGCTTGAATTTTATATATGTTGGGTTCAATTACTTTAATTCGTAGTAGAAATTAGAAGGTATATTTCTAGAAAGCGATATAATGAAATACGTAATATGTGGGTAGTTTTGTTCTTAGTTGTATCGATCTTATATTCCGCCTGCATACATTACTGTTGTTTACAATCGTTTTTTTTTATACACACTAACGCACACATGTTGCTTGCTCTGTAACATATTAATTTATGGCTGTAGGAGTTGAGTTTTTCAAATTCCCAAGTTTTAATCTCTACACGCTTTCCTTTTAAGAAAATATTGTATTAAAAAAAAGAAAAAAAAGGTACGCAGTTATCCTTTAGGAGTTTCAAATTTCTTCATGCTGCCATATCCTATTACAAATGAGTTTCGTTATTATTGTGCATAAAACGTTTAAGACAATGAGTGAATGAAGCAATGAAGAATGGTTTCTTTTAAAAATATTTTCTATTATTATCCTCGGACAATAGAAATTAATTGAGCTTGGAAATATTATTTATTTTTTCTTCTTTCTTCATTGGGAATTCTTTGGGGAGGTTGTTAAAATCTTTTGTTCTATCAAAAAAAAAGTATCCGAATATAAATTTGCATTACATAAAATAAATCTTAATTTTTGCAAAAAGGAAAAAAAAAATATTTGTTTGTTTTCTTTTAAGAATAAAAAAACAAAGAAATTAAGAAATCAATGAGAATTTCAGTCAACAGAATAAAAATAAATGGAAAGAAATGAAAGAAATCAATCTTACTTTAGGAATAAAAATATGGTGATCAAGGAATAGCCATTCAATTGATAACATATCTACACAGAGAGTTTAGAATGTATACTCAAAGACGTTCATTTGATCGCATTTATGTTTTCTTTCAATATGGATTTCATTAATCAAAATAACTTGTTTATTTATTTGTTTATTACTTGAATGTTCATTACAACACTTTAGTCAGGACAACAACCTAGCTTCTCACACCACTCATTAGAGGTGGGGCCTACAGTTTAATGTCAACTCGGAACGACAGATTTGAGAAACTTTTCATGGTAGTTTTAATTTACTTTCAGAGTTTTTAAAAGAAATTTACTGAGAGGAAATTTTCGAACAAATATGTTTGTCTGAGACACGGCTTCACCCTACCAACTAGGCTACGAAGACTTTTACTAGCTCATTGTTATAAAATAATCCATGAAAAGTGGTATAATTAAAGGACACTCATTTGAATACAGTTTTTTTAAAGTTAACAAAAAAGAAAACAAATTTAAGTCACAATAGCTTCAAATTTATTGGGTGTTTTTTTTTTTTTGAAGTTCATACAACACTGTTTTTTTAACAACCGATTTAACAACTCATAATCAATTTTTCTTTTGTTTATTTTGACATTTCATTATGGATAAATTTATACCAGAGGAAAGCTTGCAAATTGTTAAAATTTTTTCTTAATAAAATAATCCTGTTCGTCAAACTTATCATGCCGCTCATTTCTATTTTTGCCATACATAGCCTTCAGAGAGGCTTATTCAAATAACAAAGGATCGTCTTCGTTTACTCTTACTGCAGTTCATATTCCGCCGAAAAGTGTGAACTGTAGAAACTGCAGCCGCTGTACAAGAAAGCATTGAAGAAGATCCAAACCAATTAATTCGTCGTCCTGTGATTATGTCATTCTACTTTATCAAAGATTTTATCAAAGATTTTATAAAAGGCTCTTACCTTTAAATCTTTCAACATTCAACTTATGCGGAAGTTAATACCAAGCGACCACGGTAGGCGCCTTCAATTTGGCGAATGGAATCTCCATTAAAAGTTTTGTTCTCCAATGAAGTCCTTTTTTGGTTGAAGATGTTCGTAAATAAGCGGAATTGTCGCATTTACAATGACGTCCAAACAAAAAAATATTGTTTGGTGTGCTTTAAGAGCTGGCGGAGCTCTTAGTCCACATGTAAAAACAACACGAAAACAATAAGGGACTGAATGTTGCTGACCATGGTGAACGGTATAGGAAAATTATGATTTGTTCGTACCTCAATTAGCTGGTATTAGCGTTGATCACATGTGCAACATAACGTAGAAGAAAGGGTAATTCCACGTTATGCTCCATTAGGTTTTTTTTTTGTGTATTTTGTAAAGTCACATACTTACGTCGACAAACCAGATACCATTGAAGACTTGGAAATTAACATTCGAAAAGGGATTGGCGAATTAGGGATACATACGCTGCGAAAGTTAGACTTAATTTTTTCCATTTAATCGATGTGTAGCATATTTAGGAAAACACGGACGATATATATCGTAGTGACCAGAAGATCAACGCATTTTTCGTCTCTATTTCTGGACTTGACAAATGATTCTTACTGACCTCATGTCGCATCTGACCTTTCCGTTGAATTTTTCAAGTTTTTTGTAATTTCTTAAAGCTCTTTCAGAACGTATTATTGCTCCAGTAATTTTTCTATTAGAATACCGAAGAATACAAAACGAAAAAGTTAGTCAAACACTTATTTTAATGTCGAATGTCACAAATTAATGAACTTTTTGACTACTGCGGCCAAACGATTGTCTTACTAAAAACAGCAACAAGTTTACAAATAAATTTTCATAAACTATACTAATGACTAGACTAAAAATATAAAAGCAGAAGTAAGTGCGGTTAAACGATTGTCTAGGACTGTAGTGCAAACAGAGAAAATATGATTTTATTTCAATTTAATTTTTTTTTAATATTATTGTTTTATTTTTTTGGTTTTTTTTTTCTTGACAAATACTTTAATGCGTATTAATATTTCTTAACTTCAGTTTCTTATCTTCAAAAGCATTAAATTCGTTACGTAAAGAATGTTTTTAAAAATTTTTAATTTTCCTACAAATATTTGTTTTTGCTCAAATCTTTTGCACAATTTTGCAAACGTTTTCTTTGTTTGTTTTTATTGTTATTTTCCTATTGTAGGCTTTGCGTCCAACAATATAATGATATCATTCTGATATTAAGGGAACCTGACGTATGATACACAAAAAACAAACTGTACTTCTAGCCAAAATATTTAATGCCAGCGTACCATATATACATACATACGAAAACTTTTATGCGACAGCTAAACAAATATGTACGTACACTGCAATCCCTTATTAAAAGCTGGTCTAATGTGATAACTAGTAGGTATCGAATATGGAAGTAGATCAGTCATACACCAGCAAAACATGTCTGTAGACTCCATAGACGATATTGATCGGCAAACACCTAGATGAGGTACATGAAAGCATGAAGTGGAATGAATTATTGATATAATGGAAGATATTACGGTCAAATTTTGAAAATGTTGAAACAAACTTTGAAATTTACGAAATAAATGAATTATTTATTTGAGGCGATAAAGAAATGTCAATCATTGGCAAGGATTCATGATATGTTCTGGGCTTCGCGTTTCTGTCTGGCGATTTTAATCCAAGTAACGCATGGTCTACAAGCTCTCAGTTGGCTTTGCGGATACTATTTTAGTACGTCATTTGAGATGTCGTCATTGAAGCTTCTCAGAGTCTGGCTGCTCCCTGTATATTTTCGCATTTAATTCACATTTTGATCATTTTATTGTTCGGATCAAACGCTTGTTCGTTGGGCCAATAGATGTGTGATATTTGTTTCAGATACTTATTTTTACTTGAATGTCTTTAATATTAGAACTCGTTGTGACCCATATTTGGGGTCCATACAGTAACACTGATTAGCTTCCATACCTCATGTAGATGCATACTACTCTTGTTTTAATTATACGGTATTTAATGGTAGCGTCAGAACCACCATCTTTAGAATCGTATTTTCACGGTAATATTAACAATCTACAATGTTTATTTGCTTGCATGAAATACAAGAGGTGTTGTGCTTGTATCTGTACGCATTCATCTCAATATTTATTATCAAACCTCCAATGCTTTCAGCCTTAACACCTGCGAGTTAACAAAATGGAAACGGTATATCATGAGGCAAATGACTTCTGCATAGTCGATGTCGTTTAAATGATCACATAGATTCCACTGTTCCACCGCTTTGCGCTTCACTGATCGTTTTGGACATCACTGCATCTAACTGCAGGATGAAGAGTGTTGGAGACAGTATAAACAGCCTCGCCTTATCCCAAAGGAAGTCGTAGGAGGGAAGGTTTCCGTTTCATAAAATCTGTTACATTCCAGTATAACTTGCGAATAAGGAATATAATTTTGTAAGAGATTTCCTTATCCGCCAGAATAGCCCATATGGCGTCTTGTGAAACAGTAACAATAGCTCTTTCAAAGTCAATGGACAGCAGGAAATTGTGCGTATTGTTTCATCAGATTGCACCATAATAACCTACATCGCAGCTGCGCGTGTTCGTTGGAGCAATAGCACAAAAAATCTTTAATTAATTGATTCTTGGTAGGAGATTGCCTCTCAAATACAAACTGGCTAAAGTCTGCCGAGACTTTATTATCATTTGTGGCAATTTTGTAAAAATCATATGGATCCCTGAATGAATTCCGGATAATTGTGCAGCTAATGAACTCTCTACATTAGGTAGACTCAATCGATTTATCAAATGACGCAAAAATATTTATTGGACTCTACCAAATCCAAAGATGAAGAGTAAACTTACACCATTGTGAGATTCGATTGGATTAAACTGGATAAGACTGGAAACCAAATTAGGCATTTCTGTCACTGTATTTGTTCTCGTGGGTTACTGCTTAAATTGTTAATGTCCATCTATGGCTAGAGGCTGACGCTTACCTAATTACCTTACACTGGCTAATACAATGGACCATATGGGCCTATGAACTGCAAGCTATCCGTTAACCTAACCTAAACTACCAAATAACCTAACAGAGCTATCGTAAGTTGACATAGATAGTGATCGATGTTAAATCTTCCCTTAATTTATGTTGGATGGACTGTAGGGTTGCAAGAGCTTTATGGCCAAATCTCAATCCTTTAGGTACGAAACGGGTCCTAAGCATGAGTAGGCTAGAGATGAGAGGTATAGTAGGAGTACCTACGAGGCAGGTCCTCTTACACTTAGGATGAGCAGATGGGGTAGAGATATCTCCGATTTCTGAAGACTATGAGAAGAAGCACAGGAAACTGTGGATCATATTTTCTGCCACAGATCTTTTCTACAGGTACGTAGGCAGAGATGACTAGGTAGTCGATTTGTTAAGGACTGCAACATACATAATTGGCCATTACAACCCTTCAGTCATTACAGCCTAGCTTCTCACACCACTCATGTTGTGTGCGTTAATTTTATACGTGAGTGGCGGGAACTACAGTTTAACGTCGACTCCGAACGACACATTTTTGAGAAAATTTTTCATGGCAGGTATATTTACTCTCAGAGTTTTTGCCAGAAATCTGCTGAGAGGAAATCGCCGAAGAAATATTTTTTTTTTCATATTTCGTTTTGATGCCTGACCTGGGATATGAACCCGGGCTTTATGTCTAATAAGCCAACACACTACCTACTAGACTACGGCGACTTCAAGGACTGCAAACTTAAGGATTTAATAGGATTGACTGCCTAGAGGAAAATCTTTAGAAGGATAAATTTATTAGTAGGACATTGAGTCACTTAAGGCCTAATGGTTGGTTGTTATTTTTTTCACTTTTTTTCTTGGTTTCTCGCTTTTCTAATTTTTATTCTTCTGCAATTGTATTTGCTTCATTATTTTTCCATATTTTATGAAGATTTAAAAATTGCTGACAGATCTCTAGGAAAAGACAGTGGTGCTCCACCTAACTTAATAGCTGATTTTCAGTTTTGTTCTTTAATGCGAAGCTCTGACGCTGGTTGTCGAGATCAGTAAAGTAGAAGTCGTCAGTTAGGTCTTGGGCATCAGTTCATGTGGTACATATTACAACTAGTTGTGCTCAAATTATTTAGAATTCAGCGCAATATTATTCAAAGGAAATTTGCAATTTGAAGGAAATGGGAAATGTTACGAGGAAAAATGTATCCATGATAGGGGACGATTATGTTGATTTGAATAAAACCAATCTTGAAAATATCGTTTGTCAATAGAGATGCGGGCTTGTATGAGAGATGCATGGCAATCAAAATGGAACAAGACGATTGTCTGATTGAACGTTTATGGTAAACCAATGCATAAAGTCAACATACAGTTTAGTTTGAACGACTGTTTTTGATCTTCCCTTAACAAAATGACATTCTAAACTTGATATGGATTAACGAATAAACTGCAAAGACAACTGATTTAATAAATGATGTGAAAGAATGAAGATTTATTAAAAAAATAGTACCCAAATGCAACAATTGTTTTGACAAGTTTTTTCATGAAAATCGACTCAATTTCTTGATTGAATCAATTGAAATGCATTCATATTGCTTTAAAAGTCCACAATAGCATGGCTATTCTTGAAACAAACCTTGATCCTAATCTTCCATTTTCAAAAGTAAAACTTAAAAATGATAACAACAACAATTACAATGGATTAAGGTAAACAACAATGAGATATTAGGTAGATAATCGATCAAAGCCATTAACGGTTTCAAATTTACAATCAAACGCTGCAGTCGTACGTACGCATACAGCAACACAATATATTGCAGACGAGAATGAATGCGTATATTTTGTTTACAAAAACGTTTAAGACTTTATGCTTCACCTGTTGGATTAAGATACTTGCAACACTTGCTTCAATATGCAACAATGTATGCGTCCGTCCATCGTATAAAGACATTGGACAAACAGGTATTGAGATGTCATGTCAGTCATAAAAGATAAATAAAAGCACGAAGTAGAATAAAATGAAAATAAAATAAATACCACGAAACCGCTAAAAACAAACATTAAAAATAAATATGAAATAAATTTTTTCGAAGTGAAAGAAAAGTCAAATACAAATATTTATGTATACTTTTACTGGCTGACAGACGGCGATTATGGAAAACACCACCACCACCACCGTCACCTTTCAAAAGCCATACCAGAAACACAAATAATAAAGACGTCAGACAAGAGCAACAAAACATCAAGAGCACAAGCAACACAATATTGACAATAAGAATGCATTGAACTCATTTTAACTGAAATATGTATCTTCTGCTGCTGAACTAACTGCCTAAACGGTCATTGACTGCTGAGTTGAGCGAGACTTAAACCGATACCGCGGTAAGCCAAATAATAGTTTGAGTGATGATAGTTTAGTTTCTTATTGTTGTTGTTGCTGCTCTTATTTTAAGTCATGCTTTAGTAAGTTAATGGGAAACAAATTGAGGGCACCATGATGACAGTGGTTTGAAAAGCAATATGTTTAACGTCTAAACCACGTTCAGTTTTTTTTTTTTAATTATGGTATGAATTATGAAAAATTATTTCATAGCAGCTAGTTAATGTAAAGGTTTAACACAAGATCGAAAGCTTTTCTAAAAAAATAGTACAAGCTAATGTCCAAACAGTATTTTTTAATCTTCACCACAAATTTGTGCAGTACTGCTTACTTACTTCCTTTAATTGGTCATTAAAACCATTTAGTTAGGATTACAGCCTAGTTTTCCACATCATCCATGTGGTGTGTGTTAGGTTAGGTTAGAGGACGTGTACTTGTCAACTGTGACAAGTACAGTACCCGGAGGTCGAATTGACCCATTGTACAACGTCCTAGCTTCTCACACCACTCGTGTTGTGTGCGTTAATTTTATACATGAGTGGCGGGACCTACAGCTTAAAGTCGACTCCGAACGACAGATTTTTTTTCTTTTTTTGAGAAGCGTTTCATGGCAATTTTTACTCTCAGAGTTTTTGCCAGAAATATGCTGAGAGGAAGGCGCTGAAGAAATATTTTCATATTTTCGTTTTGATGTCTGACCTGGGATTCGAACTCGGGCCTTTCGTCTAATAAGCCAACACACTACCTACTGGACTACAGCGACTTCAAGTGATCTTATTAACTACACGATATGTGAATTTAGTTTCGATCCGGATTTTACGGCGAAAATACCGTTTAGATCTTTTTATGATAATGGTTTACATCTTCCTGGGAATGTCATACTAGTATTCACCGTAGGATCCAGAACATGAGATGAAGTTAGATGTGAAATCTTTTCTGAACAGTTGATTCTTAGATTGTCACTTAGACTGTCCAATTGAAATAATGGCTACAGCTGTATACAGCGGTATAAGAATATGTCGAATAGACATAGACGAGTTCAAACCCCAGGTCAGACATCAAAACGAAAATATGAAAATATTTCTTCGGTGACTTCCTCTCTGCAGATTTCTGGCAAAAACTCTGAGAGTAAATACAATTTCCATGAAAAGCTTCTCAGAAATCTGTCGCTCGGAGTCGACTTTAAACTGTAGGTCCCACCACTCATGTATAAAATTAACGCACACAACATAAGTGGTGTGAGAAGCTAGGTTTATTTATTTAATTTATATATTTTCATTTCCTATACAACAAGATTTAATCTTATATTTAGAGTACAGGAACGCATAACGTTATAAACATTTTATAATTAATAATAATACAAAGTTAAGAAGGAAAACAATAAATTATATAAAATACATTAATACAGTGTTTGTAATTAGGCAAAAAATTCAAATAAAAAGGTTTTGAAATTATTAGCATTGCTATTAATTTGTTGACTTAATGGAAGATTGTTCCAAAGACGAGCAGCATGCACATGAAAATGCCATTCGGACACGAGAGATCGATGTCGAGGTATAACGATGTTCCTTTGCCGAGATGATTGGAAAAAACGTATCTTGTCAAAAATATAATTGGGAGTTTGAGTGTTTATGACTTTATGCAAAAGAGTAAGAGTTCGTATTTTCAACAAATTTTCAAATGATACGCCATAAAGATTATTGGCAGCAGAGGACACATGATCAAATCTTTTTAATCTATACACATATCTAATAATGTTATTATATAAGACATTTAATTTTCCTCTGCTAACTGAGTCACAGTTCGCAAATAATTCGCACCCATATAGTAGGGAGGGAATCAGATATGTCTTAGCAAGCAAGATCCTTATACTCAGTGGAGGGAAATACTGTGTCGACCAGAGAGCTCGTAGCTTTACGTAAGACTGACCAACCAAAGAGTTAATATGATCAGTCCACGTCAAGTTGCTGTTAAAAATTATCCCAATATTTCTCGCTGAGTTAACAATCTCAATTTTCTCGCCACCTAATATAATGTCCTCGGTAACGAAGGGCATCAATCTTTTCTTACATATCAAAATGCATTTAGATTTGCCAGGGTTCAAACAGAGTCCGTTTGCGCCAGCCCAGAGATATACTTTTTCCAAGTCTTCGTTCAGATGTGAAACACCCAACTCAATATTACCAACTGGGCTGCTTAATGTAATCTGTACATCGTCTGCATATAGGTGGACTCTGCAGTTCGATAGCCGTCCTGGCAGATCATTTACATAAATAGAGAATAATAGTGGTCCTAAAGTAGAGCCCTGAGGTACCCCCCGATTAACAGGCAAGCTATCAGACCAGGTATCGTTCACAACCACCGATTGGGTACGATTCGTAAGATATGATGATACAAGTTTAGTTGACATGTTCGAAAGTTTAAAAAAATGTTTCAGTTTCTTGATGAGTATATCATGATCAACTGTATCAAATGCCTTGGAATGATCCAGAAGCACTAAGAAATTAATATATCCATTATCCAATCCCTGACGTATGTTTTCACTCACCTCCAGCCGTAACGCAACTATGACCTTGGCGAAAACCAGATTGATAATCGTTAAGCAAACTATGAGTATTCAAATAAGCAGTAATTTGCCTATATAAAAGCTTTTCCAAGACCTTTGAAAGGAAACATAATATTGCAATCGGTCTATATTCACCATTCGCCTTGGGCAAAGGCACAATTTTCGCATGTTTCCAATTACTTGGGTACACACCTGATATTATGATCGAGTTAAATAGATGAGTAACATATGGGATAATTAGAGGCAAAAGTATTCGAACAAATTTCGGGTGTATGTCATCACTTCCCACTACATTTGATCTTACTAGAGAGAATGTCAACATAACGTCATATTGCGTAACACAAGAAAAGGAGAAACAACCGTCTATTATCTCATTATCCACATTCGGAGTATCGGGAGAAAAATCAAAGTAATCAGGATCTGCTGGAACCATCGGGATATTAGTGAACTTTCTGTTGAGCATATTTGTATCCACCTGGCAATCAACACTTCTGGTCGCAATCCTGACTGAAGGGTTGTAATGACCAATTATGTATGTAATAAGATCACTTATATTACACTTGAGTACGACCCTACTTCCATGCATTGGTGCGCCGCAGTGTTAATGTCATATTTGTAACCAATTATTTACCCATTCAGCCTGATGTTAGCCAGCTAAAGATCACTTCGATTGTAATCTGAGCGCCGATTTGAGAATTTCTGAAAGTAACCTTGGATTTTTGCCTGTAGTTGCTTCTTTGACGTCATCCGCATAAAGGATAATCCTACATCATATACTTTCCATGGTTTTTAGTAGATTGTAAAGGTTAAGATGCCGTTGCAAACGTGAGAGTGCAATTCCTTGCAGTGTCCTTCGAAACACCACTATGGAAACACTTGAGACTTCAAAACTAGATTCAAACGCTTTTATTTTAAAAGACTTTCAATAAAAGCAAAGACCGCAGCTTCAATATCCTGTAGTTTCACGGCGTTAATGCTGGATTCCGACTTTAACTAATCGCGTTAAAAACTGAAAAATATTAATCGGTTTAAGAAATTTTGTAAGGAAATTTTGTTGGTTCAACAGTGTAAAATATAACCGAAAGAATAGATAAAGTATTGTCGCATATTACAGTATATGCGTTATAAATAGGGCGCCTCCAACCACTGTGGTTACTCTGATACACTTGTTGTTTTTTATTACTATCTGTTGTTGGAAAATAAAATAAGAATTCCACAAACCGCGAACAAGAACTAGAGAAACAAATCATAATTTCATATTCTCATTACTCATAGAAATTCTAAATTTTCTTCTTTTTTCTGAAACACACGTTTAGGGGCTGTTCCCCATTAAAAATTCTTAAGACATATTATTGTAGGCATTCATGTAATTTAATGTGAAAGTGTATGTAAAAAAATTCCAAAAATAGTTTTGAGGTGATACAAATAAAGATGAACCCTTAAAAGTGAATATAAAATTATGAAATGAAATGAAAACTTTCCCATCACTGTGAACTACATAGCAAGTAAGTGAGATACAGCAAGGGAGGGGGAAAATTTTAAAAAGTATGACAAATGTTATACGTCACTGTAAATGACTGTCGTAATAATTACCTGTCATTTCAGTGTAGAACATTTTCTTATTTTTCACATTTTTCTTCTGCGTTTCCTTTTCTTATTTTATTTCTTAAATTCCTTTTCTGTTCTTGCCCGTAGTTATGTGCTACCAATGCATAGTTTTGCTTGATGCATGAGAGTTTTAGAGAGTAAATGTTATGGTATCCCGTTGCTGCGTTCGCAAGCATAGTCAGCAGTCCATCAGTGTAAGAGTCAATCAAGCCTGACTTTTTCGTTGGCTTGCTGTGTTAAAAATAATTCCATATTTTTTCTTCTTTCAATATTTTCATACTGTTTGCTTATATGTACATATCTATCCACGTAGCTATTCTCATAATGTCTTTATGTGGATGTATGTCTTTATAACCCTTAGCATTTAATTACGTTCCATACCATTTGTATCCCAGTATTTTATTGTTCAATATTTCAGAGTAACAAGTGTTTTACTTTTTACTTTTGAATTTCAAGTTTACATTCAATAGAAATGTTTTTTAATTTTATTTTGAGAAATTTAAACTTCCTCTTTCAAATAAGCTGGTGTCCATACGGTTTCAAGCATTTCCTAATAGAATTGTTATAAAATAATTTGGAAGAATGTGTAGTAGAATTGTCCTTTTGTATCTACTGTTTTATTATTTTAAAACACATGTATTTATTAAGCCATTATTTTCAAATAATTTCAAATCTGTAACACAATCTGACACTTCTCATTAATGAAGGTCCAAACGCATTGTTTTGAATGTTAAGGTTTAATTTCAATGATAGTTGTGATAATAAAACACTAACATCTAGTGGGAAAGCAACAAGCACTTTAATTCAAAGTATTGGCCATTGCTGGCTCCACATTTTTTTCATGTTTCAGGCAATTTGTGGATCCAACGCCAGTAAAACTGGGACCAATTAGTCACCCAATTTTCGACTTTCTTCTAGGAATCAAAGTGCTGATCAGTCAATGCGTGTCCCATCGATGAAAACAAATAGCAGTCGGAAGTAGTCAAATCTAGTGAATAAGGCTGTTGGGGTAGCAGCTCCCAGCCTAATGCTTTGATTGTATCCTGAACCAGTTTTGCTTTGTGTGAAAGTACATTATCGAATTCCAAATTATCCTGCCGCGACTTGTGGCCCATTCTGGTCGTTTTTCGATCAATGCATGGTTTAAAATGATCATTCTGTGTGCTCGTGATACATCACACGTTTCTGGTCGTACTGGACACACAGCATTGTCTTAGTGCTGAATTGAAATGGTTTTGCAGCCAAAGTTAATGGCTGCCTCGGGTTAAATCATGATTTTCTCCGTTTAGTATTCTGAATACAAATCCGTTTTTCATCGTCAGTGACAATTCAATGTAAAACTGATTATCTATCGTACACACATACATACATAATTGGTCATTACAGCCCTTTAGTCAGGATTACGACCTAGATTCTCACACCACTTATGTTGTGTGTGTTAATTTTATACATGAGTGACGGGACGTACAATTTAAAGTCAACCCCGAACTACAGACTATTTGAGAAACTTTTCATGGCAATTTTATTTATACTTAAAGTTTTTGCCAGATATCTGCTGAGAGGAAGCCGCCGAAGAAATATATTTACATGTTTCGTTTTGTTGGAGACGTCTGACCTGGAGCTCTGAGTCGTGGCCTCACGTCTAATAAGCCACAATAAGACTACAGCGACTTAAATTTTTCTATCGTATCTTTTGGTTTTTCGGTATTTCTGCCATTTGTTTCTGAACCAAAGTGTCATCTTCATCCAAATTTGTTTGTAATTCGTCCTCTTCAAACATTTTTGGTGGTCTTGCATGTTCTTCATTTGCACACAATGGCGAAATGGCTGCTCGAGATACACCTACTAATTATGCAAGCACTTCTTGCAACTGATACAAATCTTGACGAGTAAAATTTGTAATTTATGATCTTCAAATTTGTTTAGCTGCCCCGGAAATTCTTCGTTTTTGATATGAAAATCGCCATTTTTGAAACCCGCAAACCACTGATAGGATATGTTTTTGATAGAGCGTGCTTACTGAATAATTTCAAATAATGACTCGCATATGTAGTTTCCTTAGCAGAAAAGTGGCTCTGTCGCGAAAAAAATTATAATGTGCACTGGTTTTGACAGCAGAAATATCGTTGCTTCTGAATAACAACAGATACCAATCCTATCGTCTTGCTATGGTAAGAAGTCACCTGCTTAGCTGAAGATACTTTATTAAAGAAACTGAAACAAATCAAAGAAATTACAGTCAGATGTTGGAAGATGGTTCATGGAACGAAAAGGTATATTACTTAATTACTTAATATGTTACAACATTATCCAAGGGTGGTGCGACTGAAAATTTAAATTACAGTTTAAGGAGTTTAGATTTAAACCACATGCTCTCGACTGATAAGCCAAAACTCTACCTATAAGATTATGATGAGCTCACACCGCTTCCAAACATTTTTGTCAAAATCGTTAAATTTTTTTTTTTTGAAGAGATTTTGGTGCAATGAATGGGTTGTGCCTTATTTTGATTTTAACCGCATTTAAAATGCTGTACATTACAGTGGAGATGTGTTTGGGCACTAGATGTGGGCAGTTTGGAATTTATTGAGGATTTCCTCAATGAATGAGAGAGAGATTTTAAACGTTCTAAAGAACAAATTCACCAAAAGTTCGAAACAATTACGATTTCGTAATGCTTATTACATCAATCACCTCAATGCACCCAAAACTGCTGCTAATGTGAAAATGTTATTTGCCTACCAAAGTACCCATAGGCTTAATACTCTTGCACAAAGTCCCGATATGGCCCCAAGAGAGTATTTAGAAGATCATTTGGAAGAAGGGTTACGTAGTCGATCAACCTCAAACAAAATTCAACTGAAAAATTTACTCATGAGAGAGTGGCGGCTAATATCCATACAAAGACTAAACAAGACTGGTACATTCAATGACAAATGAACTAAATGGAGTGCTTGGCGTTTAGGGATATCATATTAAATATTGGGTATAACGTTTTAATACATTGGGTTTTTGAAAATTAATATTTACTCTGAGTTCTTCTTGGGGGTACCTACAATTTTGTGATGCAAAGATGCAAAAATATGGAGTCACCAGAAAGTTTCCCTTACCTTTCTTATGGTTTGTGAAACACATTAAAGTTTTTTTGTTTAATTATAATATAAATATAAAAAATATCAATTATTTTTACATAGTATTTCTTACATATATTAATACCTAGAATTTTGCTGTCCCTTGTATAAGAATTTAAACGCTTTAGGGCCATTACTACAACTTGCCGTTAACTAAAGGGAGGATTTTAACGGCCAGATAAATTGTTTTTTAATATTATAAGTAGACAATATGGTAGAAGTGAGCGTTAAACTAAATAGAGGATCATCCTACCGGTAACTTTTAAAGTTAAGTTTATTTTTGAACTTTCCATATTATATATTATTTTCAATATGGCAACTTCAAATATAAACAAAATGAGAATATACAATAAAGAAACGAAGCCCGTCGTTGTCACTGCGTTTTAAAAACATGTTTAATTGAACAGTGTTATCGACATTGCTCCGGCTCTGCCATATTTTTGAAAAGGTTAATTTTATTTTATCTGTAAGTTGTAATAACGAAAATAAGTTAAAGATAACTTTCCAGTTCCCTTTGGCTAAAGTTACCTTTAACTAAGCCCAAGTTTAACGGCAAGTTGTAATAATGGTCCTTAATGTATTCAATAATACTGAAATATTGTTTTTAAAAATAAAAAATAAAGGAATTGTTGGAACACAAATCCATTTTCGACAGATTTAACAAATTATGTTCAATTTATTATGAAAAACGTGGGATACTCACCCGCATTACGTCGATGCCACGGTAAGAGAAACCCGAATGTTAAGGTCAGAATTAATTTATCAAATACGGCATTAAAATTAAGGAGAATAAAATGAATTGAATGCAGAAGCTTAAATCATAAAAATAAACTGATTTAAAATAAAAAAGAAAAAAAAATTAAAGAAAAATTATAAAGAAGAAGAAGAAAAATAATAATTAAACTTTTGAAAATTTAAATTTAAATCACTGTTTTGGAGAAGGAAAATTGTTTTTATTCAAACTGTTAAGGCTGCTACTGGTCTTTGGGTGTTAAAAGAAAGAACGCAACACACATAATTCCTTAATTATTATGAACATATTTAAGGATTAATTCTCTTTGGTTCTTTTCTATTCGTTCAAATAAAATGTATGTTTTATTTATTTGAATGTTTTTTTTTTATAAATTTAGAACCTCTTTTATCGGCTTTAATAAGAATTAAATTTTCTTTGTATAGATTTCTTTATTTCATGAAATTCTACCTAAAATTTGTAGGAAAAAAATGACACCGCAACATTAATTATCACATCAAGGGCATGAAAACAAAAGAAAAACCCGCCCTATATTTAGTTTTATTATCACACAATCACAAACTAATTTATTATCCGCAGCATTCTTTAGAATTCCCTTTTTTGCTTTAAATATTTCGCATTTATGACTTTGAGATACGAGCGTCTAAAAATATGCATTACAACTAGGGTTGCCAGCCTGGCTGGACTTGGCTGGATTGTCCAGCTTTTTTGATGCTTGTCCAGTTTCAAGCTAAAATTTAATTTGTCCAGCTAAATAGAAATTTTTTAGTACACTGCATAACTTGGACAATAATTTTCATGTTATCTTTGTCAAATCATGTTAGCCAACACTGATTGTACATATGTTATACAACTAAGTTATGATTTCCCTCTTCTATCATCACTGACAACATGTCTCAACACTTGAACATAATAAATGATGTCATAATAAATATTATTGCGAGCGATAGTCAATTTCTTAAATTTTAAAGAATGCAATCAATGTATTTAATTGTAATATTTTTAAATAATAATACATATGTATGTATATACATATGTTGATAACAATGGATATTTTAATTAAAAATTATTTACACAAAACCAAAATTAACATTTTCTCAGTATTTTTTTATGTCCAGCTTTTTAAAACCCAATGTCCAGCTTTTTGCGAATCGGAATCTGGCAACCCTAATTACAACCCTCCACTATCACCGGTATTTTAGTCATTGTTGTTATTTGCGGTAACTGTCTCAGACGTTTTGCTGTTCTCATTATCTTTCTTTAAGTTCTATTATTTTCCAAATTGTTTAATGACTCATTATGAGGGGTTTTTAAATTTCTAGATTAGATTCTGATATTAACTTAAATTTAAAAGTGGAAAATAAATAAATAAAACGCATGAGGCATAAAGCAAATACAGAATTTTAATATAAGTTGTCAGCGTGCAAACTAATTTGATTTGAGGAGATATTTGTTTACCTGATCCACATAATGATGACATCTTTTGTATTTCGCAATAAGTAACCGGTTTTCTGCAAATCTGCTTACACAATAAATTTTTATATCGGGTCTTCCAACATGAAGTTCCGAACTTTGACAATTGATAACAGCCATCTTGTTGAAGCTACAACAGTCAAATTTGTTGTCACTTAGTCAGTCTGTTATGCCAAATCACCATGGACGAATATAGTATTCAACAATACGCGTAAATAATAAAATTGTTTTATCAAAATGAGTGTTCTATTCAGATCTCAATTTTCACTCAAAAGTCATCTTCAAGTCATTCTTCAGGCCCATGGCTAAATAAATGGGTACGTGAACAAACAAAATTGTCGAATTTTTGGCAGACACCAATCCATTTTGTTGCTGGTGAATGTTGGCGGTCTGTCCACATTTCCACGGGAACGATAATTACCAACTTATTAAATTGGATGTCGTTGGTGCTACGTGCCACACTACTTTTGTCACATTGGATATTCTGCATGAGCGATTTGAGGGCATGGTAATGTCATGTGGTGGTGATATGGACACGCCACCGGGATTATGCGATTTGATCCCGTTACAACTTTTTCAAGACGCTGGATGCGAACGAATAAACCAAAAACCACAGAAGTTCTCAAAACCAACGTCACTTATGCTATCGTTGAAATTCATCTTGATTCACACGACAGAGTCTTGCAAAGTTAAACACTTAGGATGCGTGTCCATGGAGGACATTTGAACGATGTTACATTTCACATAAAATGGCATCAATAGGACTTTCAAACAAAATTAAAAATTTCGATGACATCTCATACACGTAGGTTAGGTTAAGTTGTGTTAGGTGGTAGCTTGCCGTTCACAGATAGTTCACTCGGTGGCCTATATGGCCCATTGTGCCACCCAGTGTGAGGTATCAGGATCCGTCAGTGGTGGGTTTTAACCACCCCGAGCTTCGAAAAAAACCTACCAGTTCTCAGTTCCCTTAGTGGCACATTCGCCTCCATGCCCAGATCTTCAAACGTTCTGTCACCCAAAAATCGATGACGTCTGTTCTGAAGATGTTGTACATATTCTGTTTTCTCCACATCATAGTGGGGCAGACCGCATCAGAGATACTGCCAAAGGCGCAGTGCCCCATTCGAATTCCTGTTAGAATGCAAACCGTTCTCTTGTCGAACTCAAGTAGTTCCCTGATTCTCTCGCTGTCCACTGCTGTACACAGCAGTTTTGAAATTTGGCATTCAGGTATATTGGACCAACCACGGTTTGTTGAATTCCATGCTGGTTTTTTCAATTTGGAAAAGTATTCTTGCAAAGGCACATATTGTATATCCTCTCTATCTTCTCCTCCTCAGACATCTCCGATCACTTATGTGCTAGTTCATCCGCCTTTTCGTTTTTTCTACGGCACAGTGGCCCGGAACCCATTAGAGGCGAATGTTGTGTCGATGTATATGATGTGTATGACGTGATCCCAGCGCTTTGATTGCTGCTTGAGTGTACACACATATGCTGTATTTCGAAGGAGGTAGGTTCCCGGTTTTAATCATACCTGCAGCTTGTTCAATAGCAAAAAAAAATCTCCGCCTGAAATTCGCTGGTCTGGTGAGGTAATCCGTATGACACGTTCAGTGCCAGTTTATCGGAATAGAACGCAGATTCTGTTCCACATTCCATTTTTGACCCATCATTATATCACCGGCATTGATGACAACTTGAACAATTCAGTCTTCGCGAGTGGGAGTGTGAATTGTGTATGTTCGTCCCAAAACAGTGTCTGGTACTCTTACACACTTTGTTTTATTTAAATTTAAAAATAGGAAGCGTATCATGAAATACCTAAAAGTTTTATGAATCAGTTTTACCATATAAAAGTTCAGAAAGATGTGGAAGTTTTCCTGTCGAAAGGGACATAGAAGAGCTATTGCCATATCTAATAACGATATGCTGTAGTTGGGTATATTACAACAGCATGGCGTATGATCAATAGGAAAATATGTAATACCTACCCAAAATCCTTTGGACCCATTAGTCGTACGAAAGTTGTCGAAAACTATATAAAAGAGGAATATTGGAGGAGGTAGCACTGCATCCTATGGTAGGCGCATTTACTGAGATAGCTCTTATAAACGAAAACCATTGCACTACCATTGGGCTTGGGGATTCTTTCACGACTAGTGTGGATGAACACTTGCCAAAATTATCTGAGACGGACATCAACTGCCAATCGTATCCAGATGCACATGAAAATTTCAGGGGCCATCATTTCTGCGACATCATTCAAAGAGGTCTTGAAATTGTAGGTCATTGGTGCATGACAGTGGGCCTGGGGGTAACACCACAAAGGTACAATTTATAAGAAGACGAATACTTCCTAAACGAAAATATATATATATATAAATATTCATGTCCTGGATGAGTAAATATCCCAGAAACGGGGCTAAAACATCTGGAATTATCGTAAGAGACTATATTGATGTGAAGGGTTCATATAGAAATTATTTTAGGAAAGTCCAGACATTCGATAATGATATGCAGCAGGGAAATCCTGGGTAGGAAAACGGTGGTCAAATCATCATCGTCTTTGCAGACAGAACTAATTTGAAAAGAATTTAAATAGAGTTGGACAAGATACAGAGAGCAGCGTGTGCTGTGGGGAAATGGAAACTCTCCTATAAATCGGCGCTGGTAGGATGACATGACATGGGAGACATGTTTAGCATATAATTCATTAGGGATTTCGTGATCCAATGAATCGACTGGCTGACGGTACTCTTCTTAACAGTCCTCTGGACAGAACCAAGAGAAACTCTTTAATTTGGTAAATACTTCTCAGGGCGACTTGGTAACAAAAGTGCATGCAGAACTGTGGAACCTACATAAGCTTTTAAAAGAGGGGAAGGAACGGTACTATTTCGCGCCAGAATGAAATATTACAAGCCCATTGGGTAAATCGTGACTATATTCCAAGCCATCAAAAGATGTGCTCAATTGAATTTGGTTAAAAGGTACAAAGGACGGGAAATAGTAACACTATCTGGCAACTATCGGCAAATTAACGCGAAAAATGTATAAGAGTGTGTGGGACTTTAGCTCTCCAGCTAGGTAAGAGAAATATTAGTACCTTCTGCTTGGTCGCGGATCGTGTAAGAAATCGCGATCATGCGCAAGCAGATGAGCTTGCAATGAGGAATCTCTCTACTCAACCAAAGAGAAGATAAAGAGAGGCCAGAATATACTCAAATCAAAGAGGCTTGAGGGAATCATGCAAGCCAAGAGTCTGCTCTAGTCTATTCTGAAAGAACACTTGTTCAGAAAGGTGATTGTGTCTCGAACCTTATATGCAGATTCTGTGTTGATGAGAAAGAATCATTGGCACACATTGTACTTGGTACGTATGAATTATTACAAGGTATTCCAAAAGGAAGCATTTGAGTGCATACCAGAAGCAGGGCAGGGAATTTTCTTTGTTAACATCACCAGTCTGAAACTTGTCAGCGCAATAGGTTTGGAGGAGATATTATAGCGACACCTTATAGAGATTAAAGGCTGATAGATGAAATGGTCTTGATTGCATTATCATTGAATACTTTTGGATTCGTATGCAATTGATTCGGATATATACATTTTAATTTTATTCAATAATTTGATTTGATTTAATTTTCCTATAAATTGTAAAAAATTATTCGAAATTTTCAAAAATTTAATGATATTTGATGATAAATGGTTCTTGGAAAATAAAAATCTTTAAAGAAAACCAAGGGTTATGCTACAAATCATTGGAAGAAGTTACGTGTTCTTCCGAACTTATTTGCCCATGCTATCTTTAAAGACGCTGACCATATGTTATTCAGAAGAGACACGAAGGACATGATATTTTTTCCCCCTTTGGCAGGTTCAAAGCAATATTATCTCTGTTTTAATATTTAATAAACATATCTTAAGTTTACTATGCAACACCAAAAAAAATTGAATTAGAGGAGGAATTTATTTAATCTGCAACACAATATTAAACAATTCTTATCATTTCCTATCCAAAAAAAAAAAAAATATCATTCAATAGCGAATCATCAGCAACACGAGAACCTGTCATATCAATTGTACATTTAATCTTTTAGATTAAATGAAGCGCATGTCAAAATGTAAATGTCAACCTGGAAATGCACAATGTAAACAAACACACGTACCGGCTGATGAATCGTGTATAGAAGTCAGCACCAACATTTTAATGCCGCTTAGCTCTGAGTAGATTAAATCGTATACAAAATTAAATACACAGACAGGCAGACAGACAGACAAACAGACAGACAGACCATAATGTGGCACTGACATACTTCTTAATTTTCTATGTACTGTACTTAACAACACAAAGCAAGCACATGAAAATACTTGTTAATGATCTTATCAAACCACAAATGCAATGCTCCCTCTTACCTTCTCTCTTCACTCTCTCCCCCTACCCATTAGCTAATTTATGATAAACAATCATATGAAAAATTTAATAATTATTGGCTAAAAGCACCGCAGGCCGTAGTTTTTTTTTAAGGGGAAATATACTTTCAATTCTTTTGAAACCTCATTTAAGTTTTTTTTTTTTATTTTAATTTTTATTTCTGTTTTTTATTTTTCATTTATAAACTATAAACGTAATTAACACGTTACTTCAATTGCTGTACAACTTCACTACTAATAAATATTCATATTCCACTAATAATTCCTTCTTTTCTGAATCCGTCGATTGTTAATTTATTACCCAATTCGTGGAGAGTGTAAAACCAATGTTTTTGAATTTTATTGTCTATCACTAGCGGTGTAGCGGCTATAAAAGATCAATGACATGACAAAAAAAAAAAGAAAATATTTATTTGGCGGGAATTCTTTCTCTACTTGTTTTCATTTTTGTAAATATTTTGAAATTTTTTTTTTACTCCCCTAGACCATATAGAACATGAGTTTTTTAAGTTCAGCAAGATAAGATTTCAAGAGCTTTATATTTTTATAGACACAAAACGAAAGTTTGTTTTATTGCTGTTGGCACTGGTAAAATAACAATGATTGCAAGTATCGAACTGGTAAACGACGATGTGGAAGCACCTTATTTTTAGAAATTTTATTTTAAAATTTTGAGTTTTCAACAAAGCAATTATATTCTTAACTATTAAACCATCATTTTTCGTGCTTTAATTTAAATATTGCAATCATTCCTCACTATTGGCAGTAACATGGAGTTCTTCTACACAAGCTTTTAAAATTGTTTATAAAAATTTAGATTTCATATCTTGTGCATACTGGGTCGGCCAAATGAAGTACACAATTAAAAAGAACAATCTTTCGATTCATTATTCCTCACGATATTAATAACAAATTAATAAAATTTGCTCGTGGTACAACGCAACTTCTGGTCCCACCAGAAACATAACTTATCTTTCTGCCGAATCGGTCTGGTTTTGCAATCGAAGTTGTTGCTTGTCTCGGATTAATGTATGATTTTTTCTGTCCAGGATTCTGAAAATGAATCCATTTTTCATTACCAATAACAAATCGATGCTATTGTGTCTTTGAAGCAAAATTGTTCAAGTGGTTTTTCGGTTTTCCATCTGCATGTCATTCATTCATTGAATTCTTGTGGCACTCATTTTCCAGACCTTTGGATCTTTCTCATCACTATCAGATTTTGTTTGTAGTGGAATATTTAATATTTCTACTGTTCGTGTCGGATTCAAAATATCATCTTCAACCAATATTGTCTGCTATTCTTCGTATTCAAACTTTTCTACTGGTGTTCTACGTTCTTCATTTCTCACCTCAAACACACTATCTCTTTTCCGCCGAAAACGTCTTCTGTATGCTGCTTCTGATAGAGCATGATCACTATATGCCTTTTCAAGCATTTGATGCGTCTCTTCGGCACTTTTCTTCAAATGAAAACAAAAAAATTTAATGCTTTCCGAAAATCATTATTTCCTGATACAAAATTCGCCATCTTTAACAGGTTGAAAAAAATTTAATGTTGTTTGTTTACTGAATTGATATGCACTGAATATGTTTGACAGATGTCATTGCCAACTGAAAAAAAGTTAAGGCTCGTTCACAATAAATGTGCCCTATGGAGACATTTATATCTTAAATCTCACTTCATACCGATACACCTGATATTTAGTTGTAAACCGCCATTTTTTAAAACATTTACATATCCTTCATGCATAGAACTTAAAAGATGTTGTATAGCTGTCATTGAAATAGAAAACGTGCTTCAAATGTAGCTTGAAAAGATAGTTTTTTTTTATACCTATGTGTCAACTCCCAATTCATTCTTCTATTTACAATTTCCTATAAATTTTCAAAAACATTATTATTTTTCTTTAAAAAAAACCTTCAGTAATTTTGCCGCATGCTCAAAGTCACTATCGTGTTGTAATATTCAAAGCAATGGCATTTTATCACACAACTGAGTTGACCGTCCTCTACCCAAACGTTATTTTATATATTATTTGGATGGGTATTTAGGTTAACGTCCATTAGTTTAATTTTTTTTTTTTGGTATATGTCGCCGTAGTCTAGTAGGTAGTGTGTTGGCTTATTGGACGTAAGGCCGCGGTTCAAACCCCAGGTCAGACATCAAAACGAAATATAAGAAAATATTTCTTCGGCGACTTCCTCTCAGCAGATTTCTGGCAAAAACTCTGATAGTAAATAAAATTGCCATGAAAAGTTTCCCAAAAAATCTGTCGTTCGGAGTCGACTATAAACTGTACGTCCCGCCACTCATGTATAAAATTAACGCACACAGCATAAGTGGTGTGAGAAACTAGGGCCATAATCCTGACTGAATTGTTGTAATGACCAATTATGTATGTATGTATGTATAGCATTACGATGTAAATGCCTCCTTTACTGCTCTACAAGTTTTAAGCCAACTTGAGCTGCTCTTCTTTGAATATGTCGTATACTTATTGCCAAATTTGAAAAATCTACTACTCTAGCCCCTTTTTAATTCTCGTACAATTTGTACAGTTTGCTTAGTTGACGTACATATTGTTTAACCAACGCGATGAATTGTTTCTTCACTTTTTGTTTTTTCTACCTTTTTAATATATGTATAGCTTAACTAAGATCTTGGTGTACAAAAATACATATGCTTAGGCAAAGTATGTCTCATTGTGGATCACTGTCATTCGTCACCCCTAGTACTAGAACGAACGCCGAATATGGTCCTTCAGCCATCTTCATCAGATACGCAAGTTGATGATTGTGTCTGATCTGTTTAATACATCTGCTTTATAGTTTCTCGGAACCAAGTACCTATATGCTGTTGCTTGCCCCGCCTTCTTATTTACCCAGTGTCCTAACAATGTCTTAAAGACTTTGGTGCCTTTAACCTCGCTGAATGGCTGGCAAAATAAGCGAAAATATGCGCGTAGTCGTCTTTGACATGCGCCACGTTGTTTTTCATTCCCCTCTTCATTGAATAGATCTTAATTTGTTCAGGATCATGAATTTTCAAAAAGAAAAAGCTTAAAAAAGCTGCAGGCATTAAATTTGCTCGAGAGCGTTTAAAGTAAAGTATATAGCAATAGAATACAGTTAACTTTGTTGATTCCGATGAATAAGGAGAGAACGACGATTCTCTAAAAAAATGCAAGTCATCGACCAAAAAATGCAAATCATCAAACAAAATATGCAAGACATTGCCCAAAAAATGCAACCCATCAACTTAAGAGTCTATTTTAACCTAACATTCACGATAAAAAAAGAATATAATTTTTGTATTGAATTTCAGATACCGGGTTATCCATTTCGTGGTTTCAAAAGTAAACGTAAATAAAACACATATAAAATATTTTTTTCATGATATTTCTTGTTGCAAGCATTGATTCTTTTGAGGTAATTTTCGACCACTTTTTGACACATATTGGGCGGTACCTCAGCCATAACTTGACGAATGTTGGTTTTTAAGTGCTCAAGAGTTGAAGGTTTATCTGCATAAACAAGGTCTTTCGCGTAGCCCCACAAAAAAAAGTCTAATGATGTCAAATCGCATGATCTTGGTGGCCAGTTGATATCGCCACGACGAGAAATTACGCTGCCAGGAAATATCTCTTGCAATAAAGCTCGAGTTGTGTGGCATGTGGCACCGTCTTGTTGAAACCACATATTCTCCAAGTCGTATTCTTCAATAGCAGGCAAAAAAAAGTCGGTTATCATATGACCATAACGCTCCGAATTGACGGTGACAGTCGTTCCATCGTCGATTTCGAGGAAGTAAGGTCCAATCACACCTTCGGACCAAAGAGCGCACCAAACAGTGACTTTTTCTGGATGTAATGGCCTCTCTTCAATTACTTAAGGATTCTCAGAACCCCTAACACGACAATTTTGTTTATTAACATACCCACCGAGTGTGAAATGTGCTTAATCGCTGAAGAAAATTTTGTTCGAAAAATTGCCCACCGCCTGTTGTTCAAGCACCTATTCCACGTATCTACGACGTTGTGAATGGTCAGCTGGCTTCAGTTGTTGCGTGAGCTGGACTTTATATGGATGTAGGTGTAGATCTAAATGCAAAATACGCCATAATGTGCCATAAGACAGTCCTAATTCCTGAGAACGACGAGGAATCGACACATTCGGGTCTTCGGCAACACTTTCACTTACAATAGCGATATTTTCAGCGAAACGAGCGAAACGATGATGCACGGGCCTTTCAATATTTGTAACCACTCCAGTCTCTTCAAATTTCTTCACAATTTTGCTTGCGTAGTTGGACGATTATGTAAACCATAACCTCCTCTTAACGCACAATACGTGGCTGTGGCAGAATCACCATTTTTGTAGTAAGTTTTGATAATTTTTATACGTTGTGTGATGGTTAAGCGATCCATTTTCGTCAATGTCAGACTTTCAACTGAAAAGAAAAAAAATTGGTTTCACAACTTAGTTTGACAGATGTCGAATTCCAGTCCCATACTTTTGAAACCACGAAATGGATAGTCCTTTAGTTTTGTTGACTCCATTTAATATAAATTTCGAAATGCTTAGTGACAGCTTCGTGTATTATTTTAGGCTCCTGAATTTCACTTTCATCCAATTCTTTACCTTTGTTTTATTCATTTTAATTTTTACATCTTACCGGGTACAAAATAAAATTTTTGTTCATCATATGAGGTATTCAGAAGACAAAAATTAGGATATTCGTTAAATGTGATGGTCACTGGATCGAATATTCGTTGAATAGGAAATTTCTTTCAACACGTTTTGGCCGATACTGTAGGTTAACAAGATCGACACTTTTTTTATTACAGTTTCCCTTAGCATGCCCAAGTCAAACATTCCGACTTAGTTGTAATTCAAAAAATAACTAAGAATTCAGAGTTTTTATATGCAATTTTGAAGTTAAAGCTTCATGTGTAAACTGAATTTAAATTTTCTATTACTTGTGTTTTCTCTGTAGGGAACAAAAAGAAATATTAAGAAACAGAGCAACATTTATTGTTGGTAATTCAGTGCTGAATTACTCTACAAATAATGACACATACAATTTTACAACTTTCATTTAACGAACGAACAAACAAAGTCAACATCATATAAAAATATTATATTAAAATTATGAAAGAAAATTATAAAAATAAATACAACACCTTGCATCGCAATAAAGTAATAATCGTCCACACGTGCAATTTGTCTACGATAGCGACAAAAACAAAAAAAACATATTATAGGATTGATAAAAGACCCCTGTTACATTGTACGGGCTTTTGTTGTAAATGTAATCGCATAACCACCTCCCATATCTACCTGAACTATCGAATTATTTTTAATCAACTTTTACTTTTAAAATACTCGTGTACAATACCTCTGTGTTGCATGGCAGTTGTATAAATCATTTAGAAAATAGTTTACTATGCTGATTAGCTAACAATTACGACGATTGATTGCTTTCAGAAATGTTTAATAAAGTTAATAAATTCAAAATTATTTAAACAATGTATTCACTGTGATATAATTTCAATTAAATAAACAATTTACAACACCGGTTTGGATACACAAACTAAAAAAACTGATAAGAGAAACATAAAAGTTATAAAGCAAGTGTGATATTGTAACATCATGTATTGCATTTATTGTTTTATAAGTAATTAAACTTTTGCTTCTTTTCTATCTTTCTATCTAGCAAAAGAACTTGAGTATCGGGTCCGCCATCTAACGTTTTTTTTTCAACTAGTGCTTATTTCGTGAATGGTAACACTTAGCTCATGTCTGATATGACAGATAATTAGTTTTATACTTCCGCTGAACGAATATGGTTGTGTATACGCTTGAACAACGCTGGGAAATATTGCGACATTACTTTGAAAATCATGGTAATGTTGCAGAATGTGTGCGAAAATTGCGTACGGATTTTGAAAGAAAAGAAGCACTGTCAGCTCCGTATGTTCGTTATCTTGTGAAAAAAGTGAAAGAAACTGGCATCCTCATCGATAAACCAAAGCGTGAAAAACCAAAAACAGTGCGTACACCCGAGAATATTGCTGCTGAGGCAGAAAGTGTGCGTGAAGCGCCATCAACATCAATTCACCGTCGTTCTCAACAATTGAACATTTCGGAGACATCATTGAGACGAATTTTGCATAAAGACCTTGGTATGACGCCATACAAAGTCCAATTGGTTCAGGAGTTGAAGCCAATTGACCATGCAATGCGTTTTCGCTTCGCTAAGTGAGCCTGCGAACTACTTACAGAAGATGCCGATTTTGGCAATAAAATCATCTTTTCAGATGAAGCTCATTTTGATCGTGGCGGGTATGTAAACAAGCAAAATTGTCGCATTTGGGGCACAGAAAACCCGCACGCATACATTGAAAAGCCGACGCACCCAAAACGAGTCACTGTTTGATGCGGATTTTGGTCCAGAGGCATAATTGGGCCATTTTTCTTCGAAAATGAGCAAGGAGTGGCCGTTACAGTCAATGACGATCGTTATCGGGCCATGTTAAACGAATTTTTGTGCACAAAAATTGAAGAGGAGGACATTGGCAATATTTGGTTTCAACAGGACGGCGCTACGTGCCACACAGCCGAAGCTACACTCGATGTTTTGCGCCCTGTTTTTGAAGATCGCATTATCAGCCGCAGAGCTAATGTCGTTTGGCCACCTCGGAGCTGCGATTTGACACCGTTGGACTATTATTTGTGGGGTGCCGTCAAAGATAAGTGTTACGCCAACTAGCCAGAGACAATTGACGCTTTCAAGGACAATTTTCGTGAAGCCATTGGTGAAATACAGCTGCACACAATCGATAATGTGGTTAAAAATTGGACCGATCGTGTAGGCTACCGCATGGCGAGCCGAGGCAGCCATTTGAATGAAATTATTTTCCATTATTAACCGGAAGGATTGTACTTTCAAATAAAAAAAGAAATTTGAGAAAATATTCAGTATTTTTTTTAAAGCATTTTCCAAAAAAAAATAGTTATTTGGCGGACCCTTTATAAAGTTTTAAAAAGTAAAAAGTAAGTTATTGAAGTAAAGTCTTTAACTTTAGGAATTTTTTATACATCGTCTGTATGTTTTATATCGTCTGTCGGTGACAAAATTCATAATTACCACGCCTATAATATTAAAACCGTAATTTGTCATTTGCAAAATATGGTTTCATGTAAATGATATCAGCGATTCAGTCGTTGATGGTGGTCCATCAACGTCTGGTATCTGAGTGCCCCTATAGTTTAGTTGGTAGTGTGCTGGACTTTAGTTGCCGAGGTCGTGTGTTCGATTCTACCAGAGAGTCTGGTTGTTCGTGACTGTCTGGTTGTTTGTATGACATAACATACATACATAATACATAAATGGTCATTACAACCCTTCAGTCAGGATTTCGCCCTAGCTTCTCATACCACTTACATATGTCGTGTGCGTTAATTTTATACATGAGTGGCGGGACCTACAGTTTAAAGTCGACTCCGAACGACAAATTTTTGAGAAGCTCTCTTCATTGCAATTTTATTTACTCTCAGAGTTTTTGCCTGAAATCTGCTGAGAGGCAGTCGCCAAAGAAATATTTTTTTTCATATATCGTTTTGATGCCTGACCTGGGGTACGTATGTATGTATGCAATGCGAGTTCTTTCCGCTGAGCAGTATGGACGTACCTGGTACCCTCGGTGACAATATGCATCGGCCTTTGTAAGTGACTGTTTAATTCTTCCAGATGTGGTTGGATATTCAGTTTTTGCCTGTTCTCTGGAGTTTAGCTATTGTATAACTTGCGCTTAACTCTACCAAGTAGACTCTACTTAGTAGGTTAATCAGTCGTACAATCAACTCAATTAGCCACGGCTTGTGTGCTCTTCTTGACATTTCAAGCATGTCGTTGTAAATCGTTAAAAATTAATTTGGGTCATATTTTTTTCTTTTGTTGTTTCAGATAACAAGTACATAGTTTAGACACTCTTCCATCATATTTTCAAATACACCGCCTCACACATAATATTTACAGTTCGTAAACACGTACATACTACCCAACGAAATAAAAGTGCATTGATAAACAATTTTCCTTCAGTTTTGTTGACGTAAGCGTTCATTAGACATACAAATGCACATACAAAAAATATAATTTTTTTTTTTGATTCTAATTTTTTCGGCTGCATTCTGTATTGGCAATAAAAAATAAATGCTGCTGTTCATTTTCTCCTCAAATAACTTCAGCGCATGGCTGGCGTCTGTAATGTTTGCTCCGAAAATAAAATTTAATTGCAAACATTAAACGAACCTGCGTTCTTTTCTAAATTTGCTAAAGACATGAGGAAACAAACAATTATCTGAAAAGAAATTTTTGTTTTGGTGGATGGTTAATGGTTCTTCTTTTCTTTTCATTTTAAATTTTTTTTCTGCCTTTGTTTTCGTATGTATTTGATATTTACGAGCACTAAAAATATTTATTGGAAAATTTCATTTTTCTATCAAAGCTATTGAAATATAGCAGACGGCCAGTGAACAAAACTTGAAGAGAATTGAAAATAAAAATTGTGAATAAATAACGAAAATATAAAGCCCCTCTATTGTATATATTATAGGGTTAAAATGGCCAACAATCGATGATTAATCACATGTAAAGTAAATCATCTTAAATATAAAGTAATATACGGAGAGAGATAGGGACAGAGAGAAAGAGCATTTTAAAGAAATGTATGAGGCCATATCTTGTAAGACCAGATCCGTGAAAATTATGGTTAGAATAGGGGGAGACAGGAAATAATATATAAAATAACAATTCAATACATTTTAATAAAGGCTGTTGTTTCTAGGCAAAGATGGAGGGCAGATATACATACGTTGGCCAGGTATTCGCTGTCAACGCAAGCACTCTCGTCTGACATACATACATACATAATTGGCCATTACAATCCTTTAGTCAGGATTTATTTATTTATTAATTACAATACAATTACAAATTATATTCTAATTAGATACAAGCTGAGTAACTTCGACCATGTGCTCGGTGTAGTGTCACAGACCAGAGAATCTGGTGGGAATCGAACCCACGACCCTCACGCTAATAGTCTAGCACACTACCCACTCATTTAGTCAGGATTATGACCTAGTTTCTCACACCACATATGTTGTGTGCGTTAATTTTATACATGAGTTTTTTATACAATTCAAATTCAATTCCGAACGACAGATTTTTGAGAAACTTTTCATGGCAATTTTATTTACTCTCAGAGTTTTGGCCGGAAATCTGCTGAGAGGAAGTCGCCGAAGAAATATTTTTTTCATATTTCGTTTTGATGTCTGACCTGGGGTTTGAACCGTGGCCTTTCGTCTAATAAGTCGACACACTACCTACTAGACTACGGCGGCTATCGTATGATGATTACCAAATTCTTTTTGCCTGATTTGGGTAATCTTGACACCAACAACTTTTGGTCTTAACATGACTGCGCTATGTGCGCACTTTATGGTGCCATGCTCATGCCAGGTTGAATATTCTGCACGAGCAATTTGAGTTCATTGTCATCTCACGTGGAGCTGATGTGGACTAGCCACCAAGATCTTGTGATTTGATCCAGTTAGACTTTTTCTTTCATGAGTTTTTTTAAGTATGTAGCAGATGTATGCGGTACAAATCACATCAATCCACAAAGCCAACAGCACCATACCATCAATTAATTTCAGCCTGGTTAATAACTAAAATCATGAAAAATTGTTCTTTTAGGATGTGCTTCACCCAGAGCAGGCGTGGCGGAGGTTTAAACGATGATATTTTGCACACATTGAAGTTGCCGTAGTCTAGTGGGTAGTGTGTTGGCTTGTTGGATGGCAGCCCCTGATTCAACATCTGGCTCAGGCATCTCAAACGAAACGAAATATGAAATAATATTTTATTCGGCGACTTCCTCGCAGGAGTTTTCGGGCAAAATCTTTCAGAGTAAAATAAAATTGCCATAAAAAGTGTGTCATGGATAAAATTAATACACAAAACATGAGTGGTGTAAGAAGTTAAAAGGTATGTAATGACCAATTAAGTAAATATATTCCTTACAAATCATATCAAAGGGTCTTTCAAACCAATAAAAAATGTTGACAGTATCCCCCATACTTAATGAAAGACCCTATACATATATGTAATACTCAGTCTGATGTAATAAGTCCAATTTGATGGACATATCACAAGAGTTTTGGATTAGTGTTTGGATAAAAATCAGCCTAGTCTATCATTTATATTTCTAGTGATATCCAATATCCGTATCGCCATTCCATTACGTATTATATACCATTGGTTAAGTTACTAGATTCTGACTCCAAACTCAAGTCTATCAGTTAATTTGGAACAAAAATTATTTCATTTCAATCTAATTTACTCTTGAAACTTCGTACGTTTAGGGCCATAATTACAACTTGCCTTTAAACCTGGGTTTAGTTAAAGGTAACTTTATACTTCCCTTTAAATTATTTTCGTTATTACAACTTTACTTACTTAAAATAAAGTTAATTGTTTTCAAAAATAGGGCAGTGACGGAGCAATGTCGATAACACTGCTCAATTCAATAAGTTTTTTAAACGCAGTGGCAATGATGAGCTTCTTTTGTTTAATAACTCATTTTGTTTATATTTGAAGTTGTCATATTGAAAATAATATATAATATGGCATGTTCAAACATAAACTTAACTTTAAAAGTTACCGGTAGGATGACGCTCACTTCTACCATATCGTCCACTTATAATAATGAAAAACAAGTTATCTGCCTGTTAAATTCCTGTCGTTAGTTAACGGCAAGTTGTAGTAATGGCCCATAAAGTTCAAACTTTAATTTCTGGTCATCTTTAACCATATATGTAACCACCCTCAAAATAAAGTGTAGGGTGTGATAGTAAATTTTATAATTGAACTCCTCATTTGTAGCGTCCGTCTGGACGCAGTAAAAGTAATTAAGGCCGTGGTAAATGCACTGACGAATTATGTTTTTAGTAGACAGAAACAAACAATAATTTCGTATTAATTTGTCTGCAAAATATTTATATTCTACGGTTTAATACGATACGATATTTGATGAAATGGTCTGAATGTTGAAATATAAAATAAGGCGCCAATGTAAACAGATATTTGCGTTATATGGATGGCTACTGTGGTACCTAATTTACACATAATTTAGGTTAATGATAGTATTTATTGAATAACAAGATATTCAATCATTTTTAACAATTGGGAACGAAAATAAATCATTTCGAGTTTGTAATAAATTTTGTTTAATTGAATAGAATTGAATGTAAAATTTATGTTAACAGCGGTCTATTTCTCATCATTTTTTTTTTCTTTTTTACAATTGAGCATGGCGTTGGTCTAGAATGAGAAATATGCTTCCATGCACATAACACGAAGTACCTTAATCCTACCGAGTATCTCTGAGAAGTTATCAATAGAAAATACTTGTTTTCAGGCTAAAAATAAACAGGAAATGTGAAATAAAATTTAGAAAGCTAGATATTCAGATCTCTTACAAGATATTTGGTAAGCTTTAGGGCTACTGCAGAGTTAAACTACTCATTTTTGAGACCAGCTAGGAAACTTCAAAGGCCTTTTTCCTTTAAGCCTCCTTTACGCAGCGCCAAGAGTGATGCTGAGAAAGGAAATCTGTATGTTGACCATTTAAAAATAGTTTTCACCCCAAATTCTAGTGACGATGCGATCGATCTGCCTTCTGTGGTTGCTGTACTTAACGTTCCAGTAAAATTCGACTTCAAAGGAATTTAAAGCACTATTGCCTCTCTTAATCCAAAAAATGCTCCTGGAATTGATAATATCAGCAACAAAATACTTGTAGAGATGCTCAGTACTGCCATGAGGAGTTTTCTTTTTTTTTCAACGCAATTTTGTGACTTGGATTTTACGCTTAAGAGTAGAAGATGACTCTAGTTAAAAAGATTCCTAAACCTGGCAAGTATCAAACAAAAGCGCTGTCTTACAGGCCTATAAGTCTATTACCAACACAGTCAAAACTATTTCAAAGACAGTTGATATCTGAACCAATATCAAATGCAAGCAGATGTATTACTGACCATCAATTTGGATTGAGAAAGAAACATAGGACTATTGTAAAAACTAACGGTTTTTTTTTTGATATTAAAAGGACAACTGAAGACAAAAGTACTGCTACTCCCTTTTTATCACAAAGTATGGCACGAAGGACTGGTTCATAAGTTGAAGCCAAATTTTTCCTCAAATATAGCCAGGGTGTTGGGAAACTGTATAACCAGCCGTCAATTTGTTGGTAATAAAGGTAATTTCTTGAGTCTTTCTTAATATACAGCTGCCGGTGTCATACCCACACGTCTGTCTTTGCTGATGACACTCCTTTCCTCTCCACATAAGAGAACTCTTATGAAGTGTCTCGGTACCTCCAGGAACACATCCTACAACTTGAAAAACGTCAATTTAAAGTGAATGGACAAAAATGTGTACGCGTAACATTCAGTTTACGACGGGAATCTTGCCCCGAATAATATAAATAAGCAATTTGTGACTCAATGCTTGCAAATAAAATATCTGGGCATTCACTTTGAAATTCCATATAAATAATTTGGAAATACAGAAATAGTTCAAATCAAGTTAAAAGATTTTTTTTCGCTAATTGGCAGAAGGTTAGGTTAGGTTAGAGGACGTGTACTTGTCAAATGTGACAATTACAGTACCCGGAGGTCGAATTGACCCATTGTACAACGTCCTAGCTTCTCACACCACTCGTGTTGTGTGCGTTAATTTTATACATGAGTGGCGGGACCTACAGTTTAAATTCGACTCCGAACGACAGATTTTTGAGAAGCTTTTCATGGCAATTTTTACTCTCAGAGTTTTTGCCAGAAATCTGCTGAGAGGAAGTCGCCGAAGAAATATTTTCATATTTTCGTTTTGATGTCTGACCTGGGATCTGAACTCGGGCCTTTCGTCTAATAAGCCAACACACTACCTACTAGACTACGGCGACTTCTAATTGGCAGAAAGTCACAACTGAAATTATCATGTCTATTCTATAAATCGACTCGTTTTGAAAAACGAGAGATTTTTTAAACCGAATAAATTGCTTTTTGGTGTTCTACAAATCTCTCGTTTTGGTATAATTCGAAATTAACTACGAATTTTAGTTTAAACTTCCAAATCAGCTGTTGATTGTTTAATAAATAAATATATTTTTAATTAAAAAGGCATTGTATTACATTAAAAAGTATTTAAAATGCCTGGAGCGTTTGTGTTAAGTTATATAAATTGTATTAAAAACAAAAAATACCCCAATTAAATATACAAAGAAGGCAATTGAGGGATGCATCTAATCCTATGAGTGTTACAAATGAGAGGTATGTAGTACATACAGTAGAAATGCAATTTGTCCACATGTAAGTTATTTTTCCTTTTTTAGATTCATTGAACTTTACCGCGTAATAAGGAAGCCTTTGTAATGATATTGGACAGTATTGGTCACTTAATACAAGCAGGATCTATTCCTGCGAAAATTCAGCTCGCAGCAACTCTTCGTTTTTTAGCTGTTGGTTCATTTCAAAGTGTTCTTGGAAATGAAACACATGTTAGTGTTGGGCGTAGTGCGATTTCAAAAGTGTTGTGGAAAACAATTGAAGCTTTGTGTCCATTATTGATTAATTTTGAACTCACTAGAGATGAAATCGGAGAATCCAAATTACATTTTTTTTTACAAAATTTGGATTGCTCATTTTTTTCGTACTTGGAAGGAAAATATGAAGAAATTTTGGAATGTTTTTTAAATTAATTTATTTTTAATTTAAATATTTGGAAGTGCGTGTATTTTGACAAAAATTAATAAAAAAAAAAGACTTAAATTTTTATATGCAAACTTCTTTTTTCAAGTTTTTATGCAATTTATTAGAATAATATTACATTCGTTTTACTTTCGACAGGGTTTGTTTACTCGGTTTAAAAACGAGAAAAATTATGTGAATTCGGTTTAGAGAACACCAAAAAATGTGAATTCGTTTTTAAACGAGAAATTTACTCGGATTCGGTTTACAGAATAGACATGTATATTGGAAACTTCTACTCTACAAATTGCTGCTAAAATCGATTTGCTATCCAATAATGGAGAAATAAATTCGCAACCAAACCAGTGTTTATTGTACTTTTAGGTTGGGATAGCTGGGAAACCAAGGGTAATGGAGCAATTCGGATACGCATTCAGTGTACAAAAACTTCTAGAAAATTATTTATTAATGTTATATTGGCTTTGAGGATTATACGCATGCACTTAGCCAGTTCACATAACCAGTTTATAACCTCTAATCTCTTTGAACAAAATATCGAAATGTAACATGAGCTATGTGCCATGTAGCATCATCCTTTTGCCACCACATGTCGGTAGTGTCAAGATCATCATCATCATTCAGGCCAAAAGAATTTGGTAATCATCGACCTGCAGTGTTCGCAGTTGCCAGTGATGTCCTGGCCTTATGTGGATTGGCATCGTCCCAAATTCGACAATTTTATTTATTCACAAACCCATTCATCCAGAAATGAGCCTCATCGCTTAAATTGATTTTTCTATAAAAATTACGATCAGCTGTTGACAGCTCCGGAACCCATTCAGTGAGCACATCTCATAGTCAATAATCCATGGTGATTGGGCAAAACAGAATGAATAAATGAGTACTAGCAAAGAATATGAATATAAAGAATGCGCATCATGTAGAAGTAAAATTTCTTATGGCGGGATGTACCAGTAAGACCCGCTCTCACCAAAATCTTTTTTAAAAATCATTTCTTGATGAGGGAGGGAAGACAGAAGAAAAATAAACACAAACAAAGAGCGTAACAATGTGTTGCTCTCATCGTACGTATGTATATGCGTATGTACGATTATGTATGTATGATCGTTTTTATTGTTTGACCAAAGACTATAAATATGTAAAGATGTTGCACACAGTGTATTTAAAATTGACAAAATTTTGTGCTTCTTACCTATGAGGGGGGTAGGTAACAGGGAAAGCTGAATCAAAAACTATATAATATAAAGATGTTCCACTCAGTACATTTTGGTTTAACACAAATTTTGTACAGCTTAATGATGCGGGGGACAGGTGGCAAGGGAAAAAAATTTGCTCTTTTTCTCATTTTTTGCAAAGATAAATTTTTTGTAGATAACAAATAACGTGGGAGAGCGAAAGCACTTTTATTTTGCTCTCTTGCAAGATAAAGTATTTGATATTATTGTTGTTGTTATTCTTACTGTTTGTTATTTTTTTTTTTTTTTAATAAAAGCTGTGGTTTATTTTCGTAATTTTTTAAAAAGAGAGATTGTTCTTTCTATTAAATGTGAGATTGAAAAATAGAAAGAAACAAGATGACTTCGTAGGTGAGTGTAGGGGAAATCACATTTGTTTTGTTTTTGTGAAAACGAAAATAAATTGATTCACACCGAATTTATGATGCCCATTGTATGAAATTTATATGCCAAATTTTTTTATTCTTTGGGAATAATAGACATATTTCGCTTAAAAATACAAAGAAAAAACTGTGAATTTTTCTCATTGCAAAGGCAAGGAAAAAATTCATTAGGTAGAAAATGTCATTACATTATAAGATACTTTGTTTCGCGAATTGGTTAAGAAGGTCTATTTTATTAGCTCTCAGAGTTTTTGCCTGAAATCTGCTGAGAGGAATCCGCCGAAAAAATTTTACCCTTTGAAATATCAGCGGTACCTGAAATGTCTAATGATGACTCATACTACAAATCTATAAGAACTTCAGCAAAAAAATATCAATGTCGTTCGTTTGAAAACGGGATAAAAGTCGCCTGAAATCTGCTGAGAGGAATCCGCCGAAAAAATTTTACCCTTTGAAATATCAGCGGTACCTGAAATGTCTAATGATGACACATACTACAAATCTATAAGAACTTCAGCAAAAAAATATCAATGTCGTTCGTTTGAAAAAGGGATAAAAGTCGCCGCGATTTCGAAATTTCGCCATTAGTGTCCTGGCTACAAAGAAGATTACAACTTTAAAATGGTAAGAAAATTATTTTTAATTACATGTGCACATTAAAAGTTTCGTATACATATACATATGTATGTACATATTTACTGTTTGTACTTTAGGATTCAAATTCATCGGTCTCACGAAAAGCTGGCAACAAATGCAGTATACCCCATTGCCTCAGATCTAAAAGAAGTTCTCCTAACGTAAAGCTATTTCGTTTTCCAAATATGGACTCACCGTTGTTTAAAAAGTGGGCAGAAAAATGCAACAAATTTTAAATCATTAAAAATTAATTTAAATAACCTTTATTTATTCTTTATTCCTTATTTCTTTGTAAAAATTTCTATAGTATAATAAATGCTTGTTAAAATTTTTGTTATTTTTATCAGCATTTCGGTGCGAGTCGATTAATTTTTATTTTGTACACCAATAAAACACATATTCTTTACCCTACATAAATATCATCTTTTATAAAATTCATTTTCTTGTTTACTACAAATATTATGTGGTTTAAAAAGTATTAAAAAGAAACAAAACACAAAAAGAACTTATGAGTAGACTACACATATATGCATACAAACATATCACACACTCAGTTCAAAAGTGGCACAACTCAAAAATTAAAACTACACGTATTAATACATAAACTCGAAAAATACAAATTTTGAGTTGTGTCACTTACGAACTGGGTGTGCGATATGCATGTGTACGTCTGCTTGTTATAGCTTATTCTCTTTTTCGCAAAATTCGTCTCCCTTTTTATCTTTCAGAGAGACTATAAATGATTTTCTCTCTTATATGGGATTTATGATAAATCCCATGCAGATTTTTGCAATGGAAACACAATGTACGGCAGTGTGCTATCTTTATAATTATATAGTCTTTGGCTGAATCGTCGTTCTCACTCTCATGTTAACTGAGAGAAAGAAAACAAAAAAGACTCAGTACACTTATTGTACTCAGAGAACTTATTATACTTAGAGAACGTATTGTTCTTTTCTCTAAGCAATTTATTCTCATATGCGTGTATACGTGTGTGCATGTATGTATACATACATTGCCAAATAAAATAATAAACAAACTGAAAGATTTTTTTATTGTCAACTGTCAGTTTACTTAAGTGTTGCAAAATGTTGAGTAAATATAAACTATGGTTTTGAGTATTGTTTATTTTATAAACTGTAGGAAGAGTATTTCTGTATATTTTGTTATTGTAGTGTAAAAATATACTATACCATTTTGCAAATGCAATGATGCAAGACCATTTACACTCGATCGTGAATTGGGCTATTATATTTATTAAACGTTTTGTTTGAGCATGCACTACAATTTTTAAATTCACACTTTTTATAAAACAATTTTTCAGTTTTTCAGTTTCAAATGTCCACACAAAATGTGGATTTTTTATTTCGGTGCGAATCGATATAGTTTCATTTCTACAACAATAAAACACATATTCTTACCCTACAATAAAACAAACGGTAATATTTCTTTTCCACTATTACATACATTTTGTGAAAACAAGACATCTTTCAGTTTGTTTATTACTTTATTTGGCAATGTACAAGCACACACGTATACACGCATATGAGAATAAATTAGAGAAGAGAACAATACGTTCTCTGAGTATAATAAGTTCTCTGAGTACAATAAGTGGCAGTAGCCGTACCGACAAATTTGGCACTGGCAGTGCAACATCTTCATATATTTATAGTCTTTGATCTCATCGCGATGAGAGCAAAGAATGAGAGCAACGCATTATTACGCTCTTCGTTTCTGTTTACTTCTCTCCTATCTTTCTCCCCGCGTCATGAAATATTTTTGAAAAATATTCCAAAATATGTTAAGATGCACATTCTTTATACTTTATTTTCTTTGGTACTAGTTTGACAGATGTAGCTCCAACGAGCTCCGCTGTCAAAGTTCGGAAGGCCTTATAAATGGTAATAATGTTACGCAATTTCTGTTGAACAAAGGGCCATTTGAAGTTTGAAAAACAAGCTTTAAAGATAAACTTTGAGAATCTCCAACGGAGGTTCGCATAAATAGCTTCGATTTTAATTCTCACTAAATCATAATCTGCAAATGCGAAGATATGTCGAAAGAAAGATATTAAAACCCATCTGTCATCGTTATATTTTACACCATCTGTATTCGATTAGAAAGAGAGTTTAACAACCGCAGAGGAATTAACATTCAAAACATCATATTCTTTTTTTTATTTACTATCATCAATCATTTAGAATTATAATATTTATAAGATTTTAAGATATAAGATTTTTGTTTTTAGAAAGATGGAGTATAAAATTGATGACAATTACCTTGAGGTACTCCAGCTGGAGTGGTTCTGTGAAACATCATAGCCAAAACATGTTAACAGAGGAAAAATTCAATATAAAATAGACAACAACCCATGAAATTAAAAGGCAATTTTCTGACCAACTAGAAGCTGTTTAGACCTTGTCAATACTCTACACATTTAAATTTATCAATTTTTGGAATGAATAGAATATAATGAATGTTCTTTTATAAAAGTCCCTATAATACCATCAATCTGGCAGGAAAAATATGGGAAATATGTAAAATTGGAACTGAAATAAATATCAAAAAAAGCCATAAGAATAAACAACGTAAGCCCTCAAGTACTCTATTGGATTGAGATTAGGGGATTGTGCTGGCCACTTTAAAACATCTACATTTTGTTCGTTTAAGCAGCTTTTCAGAAGTTTTGAAGTGTGGTTAGGATTATTATCGTGCATGAAGTGTCTAATTATTGGTAAATTTTACTCCGCGTATGGTATCATTGTATTTTGTCTAATGTTTTTGTAAACATGTAAAACCATTCTTGAACGACCCTGACATATACCTCCATCAAACTTAATAGTTTTGATAGTGTATCTGGGATTAAGACGTTGATTAACTATTGGTTAGCTGGACGCAATACTTACCATTTTCCATCTGATCTCCATTGGCAAAATTTGAATTCGTCACCCGATTTATTATTTTACCAAAAACTCATCGGTTTCTTCATGTTTTCTTTGGCAAAATCAAATCTGGATTAAAATTTTTTTTTTGATACAAAAAGTTTTCGTTGTGGTGTGCTGTGCAATTGCAGATGATGTATTAATTGAACATGACGACTCTAATTCAAGTTTTAGTTACTTAGAGCTTTTAAATGGATCATCACCTAACGTGGCTGTGATTTTACGGAGTTGTGGGGACTATGGGTACATAATTTGGGGTTCATTACATTATAACTCTTTCCCCTGAGAAATTTTTTTTACCGATTCCTTTGAGATTGAATATTACTTTCCTTTCTTTTTCCACACCTTGTAATTCATTTTTTACACATTTTTCTGATACAATTTGAAACACACTTGCTAATAAATTTACAGGAAACAAACTAAATCAGATACTAGATATATATTGTTAGAGTAGCGAAAGTAAAAATGTTTTAATAATGGGTCCACGGGGATAACAATACATACATTATTGGTAATTATAACCCTTCAGTGACCATTACAATCTATCTTCTTACACTGCTCATGTTATGTATGTTAATTTTATACAGGATAGGCGGGACCTACAGCTTAAAGTCGACTTCAAACGACAGATATTTTTTTGAGAAACTTTTTATGGCAATTTTATTAACTCTTCGAGTTTGGACCAAAAGATTGCCAAGACGAAGTTACCAAAGATATATTTTTTCATATTTCGTTTAGTTCGAGATGTTTGGGCTGGCGTTTGAACCACGGACTCACGTCTAATAAGCCAACTATACCACTGTGACCAGATAACAATACTTCACTAAATTATGACTTATTTTATAAAAATATTGACTAGAATAGAAAAAAAGAGAAAATCAAGTGTAAAAGAGATCAAAGGTGTCAAATATCAAGAAACCATATAAAAAACTACTTATGCTTTAAATATATGTCCACTACTGTATATCCGAACGAACACTAAACACTTTCAGTGTACACCTAAGACTTAGTAGAGTAGTTATAACTAACGATCATCAGTAACGAGCACTTAGTTGACTGGTGCTTACTTTTATTTTCTAAATAACAATCAAATTCTATGCCATGAAAATCGCCATTGACAAACAGCTACTATTTCAGGTTAATTTATCTATTTAAATGCAAAAACAACAACAAATTATTAAAAACCAAATTAATGTAAATTTATTTGATTTATTCGTACATACAATGGATATGTTTTAGATATAAAAAGTGTTAGACGCCTAACAGTCGTTTTTAGCCACACAAGTGTTTTGATAACGTATTTCAAATAAATTTTAACGTTGACGTTGTGTCAAGAAGCAGAGTGGCGCAGTGGAAGCGTGCTGGGCCCATAACCCAGAGGTCCGAGGATCGAAACCTTGCTCTGCTAGTAAAGGAAGGTGGTGACTTCTATGTTTTTTTAATTTAACAAAAAAAAATTTTTTTTTTGTTTTTAAAGTTTTTCATTTAAAAAGCGTTTTTTTTTTTTTGTTTTTATTGAAAAATTTGTAATTAGAGTTGAGCGAAAAATGAAAATGAAAAATGGTCAAAACAAGATAAACAAATACAATATTTGAACAACAACTGAAAGGCCATTATTTATTTTAACACTTTTACAGCCATACATACCATATGAACGAAAAATTCAAATAACAATAAAACAAAAACAACAACAACTAATTTATATATGGGTTCCAACAAAACAAAAAACGAAAACAAAAAAACCAAGAAATATTGGGTAGAAAAAAAAAAACTTGAAAGCTGATATATGGTCTGGCTTTGAGTTTCAACTGACACATCTGCCACATGCCACACATGGTCATAAAACTTAACAACGTGTTGCTTTCATACAACCAACAGAAAAAAAAATACATTTTGTTGACTGAAAAATAAAAAATCAATTGCAGCTACAACACAAATCACAAAAATACCAACAATTTACAGCCATTTGTTAAAGCCGTACAAAAATATTTTGTTTTGCTTTAACACAGTTTCTGCTGTTCAACAAATTTGCTGGCCAACAAACTATGTATTGAAGACCACGAAAATAAATCAAAATATCAATGAGATCAGGTCGCATATCGACCCCTTTGCGCGAAATTATCGTATATGCCAATTTTTTTGAAATTGAGTTTTTGATGCAATCTTGTTCTACATTCAAAGAGACGTCACCTGACAAAATATTGTAGGCGAATTCCACTTCGTTGCTCCAAAAATTGATTGAATACTTTATCGTATGTTACACTCCATTTTTTCTTGTGAGCGATTTTATCGTATCTGCCAATGAAGAATATTTTGCATATTGTAGTTGTTACAATATTTACTACATATTTTAATATAGGTTTTCATTTGCCAAAAAAATATACGAGTAAGTGCACTAATTGCGAAAATATTAAACATCTTGATGAAGAGGAAAAAAATCGTTTGCAGAATTCCAATGAGTATAGGAAGCATATAAGAGACAAAGGTGAGGCCAAGGCTAATTTTTTAAGAGATCAAAATAAAAGCAAAAATGTTTCTAGTTTTGTTTGCACCAGCTTCGATTTGCAAAAAGTTTTGAATACTCGGTTCGGAAATAATATAACCCTTTTTTACTCACGCAAGTACGCCTACTACAATTTCAGCGTTTATGAAAACGGCACTAGAAGTGGCTATTGTTATTTGTGGGGTGAGCGTGATGGTAAGCGAGGCTGCAATGAAATTTCCACAGCCCTGTATAAGTATTTAATAATCGTAGACCAAAGAAAGGCAGTTAAAGACATAGCCCTATATTACGACAGTTGCACTGGTCAAAACCGCAACAAGGCTGTATTAGCTATGTTGACACATTTTTTAAATTTGTCAAACTTCGTTGAAAAAATTAAAATAACATATTTACTTCCCGGTCATACAATGATGCCAGTTGATTCTGTGCATAGCACAATTGAATCATTTGTACGCCGGCGTACCATTTGGGCGCCAAGTGAATGGCCCACAACTATTCGCAATGCACGAACTAATCCATCGGGGTACAACTGTATTGAAATAGGCCACTCAGAGTTTGAAAACTGGAAGTCCTTTGCAAATCTGTTACTACCAAGTAAAGTTAAACTGAACATAAATAAAGTTCGCATAGCTTTATTAGTCAAAAAATAAAAATCAATTGAACTCATTTACGGATATTCCGACAATTCCACTAAAAAAAACTATAAATAACTTTAATTTTACCTTTAAGTTACAAAAGTTGTACAATTCACCTTTGTGTATCTCTTTGCAAAAATTCAATGATTTGAAAAATCTATGTTTAAAAAATAACATACCTCCAAAATACCACAATGAGTATTTAAATTTAAAATATTCTGTACGCGAAAAAGAAATGTTAAAGCGACGAAGAAGATGAACTCACTTATTATTATTATTGTTTTTTTAGATTTTGTTTTATGAATTCATGCTTCTGTTAAATATTGATTACATTTTTTATTACTTTGTACCATTCTAAGTTAAAAAATAATGAACAAATTCATAAAACCACTAATAAATCTATGTTTCAATTTATTTCTAACACTGACAAATGATATCGTAAGTGCCATTTTCTACACACGCATCTACGAAATGTTGTGAATGAAATTATCGTATGTGCCAAAAATACGTTTTTGTCGGGAAACTTGAACTTTTCCACCGGAATACTTTTAGGTGTAGTTATATTAGCTAATTATCTAAGCAGTATATTTTCATTTTGATATTGCAAGCGAAAGCAGAGAAAAGTAGAAAAATGGCTGTCCTGTAAAATTTGGTTTTTGTAACATACGATAATTTCGCGCAAAGGGGTCGATATATTGAGTAGTTCTTAAAACAATAAGAAAATTAAGTTTATTTTTGACGAAAGCTGTCTTATAGTTCTTCCGTATACTATATGGTTGATTCATATATCATATGTAAGAATGGGACTGAAAAGTTTATTGGCTAACATGTAGATGGCGCTACTAGATGTCATTCAATTAATCGGTTTTTGATCAATGCATGGTGTAAACTGATCATTTGTTGTGGGTAGCGTTCTGTATAAAAGGTTTTAACATGTTTAAGGCCACACCCTTCTGGTCCCACCACCACACAGCATTGTCTTACTACCGATTTGAACTGGTTTTACAGACGAAGTTATCCTGGATAAGCCCATGATTTTTTCCGTTTAGAAGTCTGAAAATAAATCCATTTTGCAACACTGATTTTCTATCGTGTCTTTAAAGCAAAATTTCACAAGTAGTTTTTCGGTTTTCAATCTGTCTGTCATCCAATCTATGTAACACCCATTTTCCAAGACTTTTAAATTCTTCCATAGATTTTAAGCGATCATAAATTATTTCTTGTGCAACATTTCTGCCATTGGTTTCTGTCTCAAAGTGTCATCTTCATCCAATATTGTTTGCAATTCGTCGTCTTCAAACTATTTTACTGATCTTCTACGTTCTTCATTTCACACTCAATTGTCGAAATCATCTTCTGCTGATCACCATAAGTCTCGACAAGCATTCACTGCGACTCTCCAAAACTTTTCTTCAAATGAAAACATAAAATAAATGCGCTCCGCAAATCAGTATTTTCTGGTACAAAATTCATTCTCTTTAACACAATGAAAACTGTGACGTCTGTTCACTAATTTGATGTATTCTGAATATGTTTGACAGATGTCATCGCCATCACAAAAATAATGTATTAAGACTCGTTCATAATCAATGTTCCCTATGGAGACATTTAAATTAAAAAAAAAATGTTGAACTCAAGGCCTGACTAGGTAAACATTATTCCAGATTCATCAGGGAAATCAACCGTTGAGAAGTAGTTTCCTAAGTTTAAACTAGGCGGAATGAGGACAGTGGACGTTCCAAAGAGACTGTTACCAATGAAAATATCGTAAAATTTCACGAAATAATTTTGGATGACCATAAAGTGAAGTTGAAGAAGACAGTTGAGGCTCTAAAGATATCTAATGAATGAGTTGGTCGTATCGCAATTGAATATTTTGGTTCTTAAAAGTTCTGTTCAAAGTGGGTTCCAAGTGAGCTAACAACTGGTAAAGAACAACAACGAATTCATAATTCTAAGCAGTGATTGAAGCTAGTCCACCAAAATAATTAATATTTATGCATCGATATGTGACAATAGTTAAAACATTACTTAGTTACTTACTTAATTCGACATGCCATAAGTCAGGATTACGGCCTAACATCTCACACCACTTATGTTGTGTGTATTAATTTTACCCACGAGTGGTGAGGCCTACTGTTTACCATAATGTCGACTCCCAACGATAGATAGATTTTTGAGAAGCTTTTAATGCCAATTTAATTTACTCTCAGAGTTTTTGCCAGAAAACTACTGAGAAAAAGTCACCGAAAAATTATTTTTCATAAAGTAGTTGTGTTCGAAATGTCTGACCTGGGGTAAGAAACCAACTAGACTACAGCTACTACGAATCATTGCTCTATCATTTCAGTAATGTTGTCCAACAGAACTGGATTTGTAGCTGCCTTTGCCCGAGAGATTTCACATATATCCACAAAAGATTATCTATTATCTTATCGCATGATAGATTTGTGTTTTCGCATACCGAGTGTTTTCGCATAACGTTTCGGGTTTCATCGGTTTTCATAATGGCAGCTCATGAACAGATTTCAGCTGCTCTTCACACTAAACTCGGCAAATCTCTTTGGCGTACCCATCGTGCTAAAAATGAGCTCCGTCATTTCGATGGAAAGGTATTTCTAACACAGCACATACTTTGTTAGTAAAATTGAATAATTTAACAGAGTGAATTACTAAACCTTGCTGTGCATTTTTGGCACTGCAACATGTCACGAATATTTTTAAGCTTAACATTCATACATACATAATTGGTCGTTACAAACCTTCAGTCAGGATACGACTTGGCAACTCACACCACTTATGTTGTGTGTGTTAATTTAATACATGAGTGGCGGGAACTACAGTTTAAAGTCAACTCCGAACGACAGATCTTTTTAAGAAACTTTTCATGGCTATTGTAAAGGGCTATCCATTTCGTGGTATCAAAAGTATGGGACTGGAATTCGACATCTGTCAAACTAAGTTGTGAAACCAATTTTTTTCTTTTCAGTTGAAAGTCTGACATTAACGAAAATGGATCGCTTAACTATCACACAACGCATAAAAATTATCAAAACCTACTACAAAAATGGTGATTCTGCCACAGCCACGTATCGAACAAAATTTTCTTCAGCACATTTCACACTCGGTGGGTATGTTAATAAACAAAATTTTCGTATTTGGGGTTCTGAGAATCCTCAAGTAATTGAAGAGAGGCCATTACATCCAGAAAAAGTCACTGTTTGGTGCGCTCTTTGGTCCGAAGGTGTGATTGGACCTTACTTCTTCGAAAACGACGATGGAACGACTGTCACCGTCAATTCGGAGCGTTATGGTCATATGATAACCGACTTTTTTTTGCCTGCTATTGAAGAATACGACTTGGAGAATATGTGGTTTCAACAAGACGGTGCCACACGCCACACAACTCGAGCGAATATGGCTTTATTGCAAGAGATATTTCCTGGCCGCGTAATTTCTCGTCGTGGCGATATCAACTGGCCACCAAGATCATGCGATTTGACACCACTAGACTTTTTTTTGTGGGGCTACGCGAAAGACCGTGTTTATGCAGATAAACCTTCAACTCTTGAGCACTTAAAAACGAACATTTGTCAAGTTATGGCTGAGATACCGCCCAATTGTGTCAAAAAGTGGTCGAAAATTACCTCAAAAGAATCAATGCTTGCAACACTTCGCGTGGAGGTCATTTAAATGATGTAGTGTTTCACACATAATGTCAACGTTCAAACTTTTCAATAAAAAAGAAATATCATGAAAAAATATTTTACTCGTATATGTGTTTTATTTACGTTTACTTTTGAAACCAGAGTGTTTGATAGGAATCTTCTGAGTGGAAGTCGCCGAAGAAATATTTGTTCATACTTTGTTTACTTTCGAGATGTCTGACCAGTGGTTTAAACCGTGGCCTCACGTCTAATAAGCCAGAATACTTCTTGCTTTTGTTGGCATACAAAATTCAAATTTTGTTTGCTCTGTCTATCGCTGGGATCAGCACTTAAGTTAAAGTCAAAAATTTTAGTATGATAACTAAGCACTGTTTGTTAAAAATTATTTGTACTGGGTTGTCCATGTTAAGATTTTCTTTATAAATGCTTTATATATTTAGAAAAAAATTTTGTCCATAGAACAATCCCAACATACCATTTAGCAATCAAACCGCAATATAACTTGAGAATAAGCTTATAATAATAGTTGTTTTCAAGCTTTGTTTTATTAATATTACAATAATGTTTTTAAAATGTGAATTCACAAGCAATTTTTAACTATGCTTGAGAAACTATTGTTAAACACAACTTTTTCTAAAGTATGTTTAAAGAAATCTAACGATTGAAAAAAACTTATTCTCAATAGTTTTTAAAATCATGCTGTCTTTCTTTTACGCATGCGATAGCTATAAACAGCTACCGTTACTTTTTTTCATGAGATGTGTTTTGTTTTGCCTGTCAATTTATTAGAAAATTTTTAAAGTCCGTGGACAGACAGATGTCTATTTGAAATAAAATAAAAAGCGGGTAATAAATAATCGTTCCATAAAGAAATCTTAGCACAACAAAGGCAATACGAAGTAAGTAAAAATTAAAAAATAACAAAATTTTAAATACATTATTATAATTATTAAGTATCTAAAATTTATAGGTGCAGCATTGTCTATTGGAATATCAGAGGATCAGTTTGTAAAGGACTCTTGTACCTATTTCCAATTCGCAAAAATTAAGCTCCTAAATAATTATAAAACAAAAAAAAACACAATAAAATATATAAATAATATTAAATTGAAGAAAATACATTTTTTTTATTATTGTCAAGCTTATTCTACATTTATGTTGAAAAGCTTATGAAAATATTGAGACGAGTAAGCTTTTATATACAACACTTAATATAAAACTACATTTGTAAGCTTATTCTACAATTGCAAGAGTAAGCTTTTAGTAATCTTACACATATAATATTATCACGAGGGTTCCGTTTTGATTTTTCTACAATTGTTACTATAACCTTTTTCAAGATTTTTTCAAGACTTTTTCAAGCTTAATGCTTGCGTTGGTAAGCTTAATATAATATTATTCTCAATACATTTGGTATGCTGGGATGAGTTCGATTTCATTTGAAATGTAAGTGTCAATATAATTTCTAATGGCATAACATAAAAGACACCACTGCACAGTGGTTTCCCTTATATGAACAAGCGGTCAAAAATCGATATCTCCAAAACCAAAAAAGCTAGGGTCTTCAAAATTGGTCAGCCCATAGCATGTCCTAAGAGCTTAAAGTATGTAAATTTTTAAAACTGTAGCCAAAGTAGCCATTTGATCTCTGAAGGGTTAATTGGCTTATAGATATAGTGCAACAATTTTCGATTTAAAATAACGTTCCTCATTTTTATACAGTTGAGAAGTTCCTTTTTTAAATTGAAACCTCAAAGGCCTGCAATATCGAGTGGATGATGGGCGCGGGTTTTTCCAAATTAAAATTTTGTTTTCCGAGACAAGCTGAAGCGGAACATAGGATGTCACTAAGAGAGAACTGTCATCCATAAGCCTATTTGACGATTTCTGCTTGAATTGGCTATGGCCAGAACTGCCATCGAATCCCCATTTTCCAATCAGTGTTAAACGTTTTTCTCCTGAGCCTAATGCTTCATCAAAAACTTGATCTTGTAGTTGCACAATTCGACTCGCCGTATGATCAAGTAGAGCCTGCAGATCGACCTCTGCACTTGACTCTGTAACTGTAATGTTTTCTGTGCTTGGATAACAGGTTTTCTTAGGCGTCAAGATACATTTATAGCTTGGGAAAAAATTATTCGATATTTTTTTATTCACAAAACCTTTTATAGTTAAGTACTGTTGCTTAGTAAGTCTTGTAAAAAACTTCGTAAATTTCCACATTGTATGTCGTGGGATTATTGTGTTTTTGTAAAACTTTGGTTAAAAAATTATCACCTTGCGTAATTTTAGATATTTTACGCCTCTTTGTTCTTTCTGAAGACTTGAAAAATTCCTTAGCAGGACGACCACGCTTTTGACTAGGTGCAGGTAGTTCTTTTCCAAGGGATTTTGTTCTAGCTGAACAGTTTCAAGACATTCAAACCATTTTTTATGCTCCTTCAGAATATTTATTATATATTTATTTTCCAAACGTATAACACTATCGCGAATTCAATTAATTAAATTGCAATATAAAGTTCAAAACAACAATTTCTTAAACAACAAATGTTTTGTCTTTATTCATAACTGTCAAAAATTATTTCTCTTTACTCATGTTCTTAAAAAGATATAGTACAACACAAAATGCGTTTTTTTTTTTATTATTTTTCGTAGAATGACTATGCAAATCACATCCATATGCGAAAAGATACAAAAATCCGCGGCCACAATATTATTTAATTTAAAGAGGGATAAAAAATCTACAATTTGATGTATAATAATTTGTGGGCAGATGAGGGCCAAGTAACTAAAAGTCTACGTGAAAAATTAGTTTTTAAGAAACGTGTGTTTTGAAAAGGTCAAAAAAGTATTCTTCAGGGATTTTTTAATGGGCTTAAATTTTTGCAACTTTTATAATTTAGTTTGGCAGAAAACAATTTAAAATTTAATTTTTGTTGGGTTTTTGGAGACTTCTGCCACAATAACACGAACAATTTTGTAATTAAACTTAAGTTTTTTTTTGTATGACTATGCTACCACAATATACATACATATGTAATATAAACATACCTCCACTTTCAAATGACGCAAATATTAAATCTCGCAAAAAACAACAAAATTTGTTAGATTCATAAAATTTATAGTGTTGTCAATAAATTTAGTGCAATAAAGCTTAGAAAAAAAAACTATCTTTTTTTGATTTTTGGCCTATGGGGGAAACTAGTGTGCACTGCATGTTAGTCTACCAGCATAGTTTTTGATGCAATTTAGAACATGATATTAGATGTTATTTTCAATGGACAACAAATGTATTGATCTACTAATAAACCTAAAATCTAGACGTAATCATTCGTTATCTCGTAAAGATGCGGATTAAACGCCTTCATAGGCAGACTTCTTATGCCTCAAACGTTAACGTACGTTACTGGTGGAAGAAGGTTTGGTCGAAAGGTTAATGGGTAAATTTGGTAATATAATGGACGTCAGAAAACTAAGAATACTTAACGGGAAAACAATGGCTAAAAAGGAACGTCTGCAGCAAATTTATGGATTAAATATTATCTATTTAAAGATTTAATTTAATAAAAGTAAATGGAGGAATTTTGTGAGAAGTATTTTTGTAGTTTTGATAATTGAAAAGAAAATTATTTAAAATAATTAAATAATAATTAGTTTAGGTAACTATTGCCCGCGACTACCTCTTACGTGGTCCATCCTTGAGTACGAATTTTGGCATACTTCTTCTAACAGTTCAGTTAGTATCTCTGGTATGGCAGCCGTTACCTTCAACACGGGAATAGTAAATCTTCTCGTATATGTCCACGAAAAACTTGATGCGGTCGCTTTGTCTAATTTTGATGGCCGTGGGACTATTGACTAAATGTATCTCTAAACATATTCATGGAATCGTGTATCGTATGTCATGCGACACCGTTTTGTTAAAACCACATGCTAACCAAGTCCAATTCTTCCGATTTTGGGCAAAAAGAATCCAGTTTATTATTGCTCAGTGCGTTTCCCATTTTACATTTGCAGCTCATGATTTCCCTGCGACTGTTGGTGTTCTTCACATGAAATTCGGCAAATTTTGTTTGTTGACAAGCCAAAAATGAGCTGCACCTCTGAAAATAATTTCAATAGAAACAGATTTCTCACACGCCTCTACTTTTGATAATAAAATTCAATGATCGGTAAGCTTCATTCATTCATTTAATTTTATTAATTTTTTGTTTGATGTTTTCATGGTGAAATTTCAAACCTTTACCACATGTAACGAATCTATACGAAACTGAAAAAGCTGAACAGAAACAAACCAAATTTAAAAAAAATTCATCTGCAAGTAATAAAACACTGTCGCCTGTTTCTGGAGTAACAAAATATAATAAATTTTAGTCTGTGTAAGTAGGGTACCTCCTATATTTATACCATAATCTGTTTAGAAAGAAAATATCTGAAAATAAAGCATCTGAATAGCACCCAGCATTTGTTGCAAAAATGTTGAACGAAAGAAAAAAAATATAGACAAACCAACCAACTACAACAAAGAAACTGCAACACCAACAAGAACAACGCCAACGTCAACAAGTTGGAACACACAATGTCTGTGGGATCAACAAAATACTCAGCAGCATGACTGGTTTGCAGACGATGTCGATTCATTTCGTTTTCTGTTCATCCATTTATTTATTTTTCATTTCCACTGAGCCTTCATGTCTGCTTTATTTGGGATGGTATTCGAAATGGATTGGCCAGTGAGAAGTAAATGCTTCATCGTTTACTCAAAAAAATTAATGCAAAAAATATTTTTATTGTTTGTGGAAATTTTATATGGATTTTCCATGCATTCATTCACTCATTCATGTTTCGTTTAAATGCTGGTGTTAAACGAATATTTAAAACAAATTTATTTGTATTTTGCACGTTGTTCTGTTGTATTTATTTTAATTTTTACAAAAAAATATTTCATTAAAAAAAAACAGAATGAATACCTGGGCAATGTGGTTAAGGTTGCTATTGCTATTGCTGTTGATATTATTGTTGTTGCTGCTGCCACTTTTGCTGATGTTTTTTAGTATCACTAAAACCCCATACCGGTTGTTCAAGTTCTCACTCTTAAATGATTTTTATTTTTCATTTCAATTTTCATTTATTTTTCTTTTCTTCTTCTTCTGCATTTTTTTTTTACAAAATGTAGGTCAGTAGTGACATTTGAACAACTTTTTTGAAGTTAATAAAAAATGTACAACAACAACAACTACAACAATAATAATAATAATACACAGTAAATTTAGTCATTGCACTCGTGCACAACAACATAAAATACTATTTTTTATACTTAAAATGGACATAATGTGCTGTCAGTTCTCCGTACAACTAACTATGGAAAACAACAACAATTATAATAAAAATATTTGTTGCTGCTCCAACTATTCAATTTAATTATGTCGCAAATACGAGTTCAACAACACGTTCATTCAACTATAAACTACACCCATAGAAAATTTGTTAGTAAAAAAAAAAAATAAAACCTGACAGTTGAGGAGAGTGGAATAATATCCTAGTCCTCACTGAAATTGCTAACTAAACGTAAGAACGAATGTGGACTAGGAGTTAAGTCAACTAAAACAAAATTAATGCGATTCACAAGACAATACAAAATTCTTCAATTCGTTACTTTTATTGTTAGCGCTGCTCTTACACTTTCCTTTAGTTCCAAATATTCATTACCATTAAAGCGACAACTACTGACCTTTAAGGTTTACACTGATGGCTCAAAGACGAGCGACACGGTGGGCTGTGGTATACATATTTATAAAGGATTCTGATATTAAACTTTCTTATAGGCTGCTTGCTTTACTGCAGTGATTTCCAAACGGAGATCATGGCAAATTTGAAAGCGGTGCAATGTTTGTTGGGTAGTGGAATTTTCCCTGAAAATCTATTAAATCTATTAAGTGTCTAACGAACGTAGTTTCAATGTCCTTCCTTGTCCATGAATGCAGAGGATTTCTCAGAAAAATTTTGGATCGTTCAGAGGTAACTCTTATGTCATTGGAAATTGCATTGCTGATGAGCTGGCCAAAACCGTTACGGACACCCAGTCTGCGATTAAGTTTCTAACGAACGTAGTGTCAACGTTCGCACTTATCCATGAATGCCGAGGATTTCTCAGGGAAATTTCGGATCATTTGGTAACCGGGACATAGGGAGATCGTTATAAATTGCATTGCTGATGAGTTGGTCAGAGCCGGTATGGAGCTCGTAATCTCCGACATGTTACAGGGCATAGGTATGCCGATATTATAAATTATTATTATGGGGAATATCAATCTCATTGCACCAAAAGGGTACGTCTAATATTCATTTACGACTCACTTCCGTCCTTAAATAGCATGGTCATTCATCGTACTACAGCAATGACATTTTGGTAGGTATACTGAAAGACTCAGCACTCCGGCAAACGACTTCTGCAGAAGCTGTAGTTTTGTGCTGTGGTGTGGAGGAGAAAGATACTGTCTTTCACTTCATGTGTCAGTGCCATGGTCTTGTTATAAATAGACAGAAGTTTTTTCGTTTTTCACTTCTGACATCTCTGACCAAACTATCTAATATGAAGATTGCTTTAATAGGAATAGTAATTTTGGACACGGGTTGGTTTTCTCTATGGAATGTTTAACCCCCGGGTAGAACTGATTATGGTATCACAATGCGCCTTTATGCTGGCCTAAGTGGGTCCGCTTCTTTTGAGTATGTTTGCAACCTTACCTAACCTAACATGTCAAATGATAGCCAGTTTCATGCTTTTGATGAATTGGCGATTGACAACATTTTATGTTGCTACTTGCATGGCTCCTAATATTTTTGCAAGTTTTTTTAGAGATTAACAAATTATTCATAGAGTTATGCCTCATCATTCTGAAAATTTTTTAATATTAACGGTTTAACATATTTATGTTCAGTTTAGGTGACACATAATGAAAAAATTCTCTCAAAATTCAATATTTAGAAAGCAAAGAAAAAATATAACTATTAATGACTAAATGTGTAGTCGCCGTAGCCTAGTAGATCAGACATCTCTAACAAAACGAAATATGAAAAAAATATTTTTTCGGCAACTTCCTCTCAGCAGATTTTTGGCAAAAACTCTAAGAGATAATAAAATTGTCATGAAATGTTTCTCAATAATATGTCGTTAGGAGTCGACTTTAATTTGTAGGTCCCGGCACTCATGTATAAAATTAGAACACATAACATAAGTGGAGTGAGAAGCTAGATAATAATCCATACTGAAGGGTTGTAATGACCAACTCTAAGTATGTAAATGTGAATAAATTACAATGCTTTCTCACCACAATGCATTACAAGTTATTAAGGACACAATCGTCCGGGTCTACCGGAGTTTAAAAGGTTATCTCCATTAACTGTCAAGCTATGTCGCTTGCAACTAGGGTTGGCAATCCCGCTCTATATTTTCAATCCCGGGATTTCGGGATTTCATTTATCTAGTCCCGGGATCCCGGGATTTATCCCGGGATTTTAAAAAATTTGTTCTTGAAAGATATTAACATATTATTTCAATAAAATTAATAACATGACACATCCAAAAATAGGTTTATAAGAAAGAATTTATTAAATTATAAGAAAATTAATTTTATTTTTAATTTTACACATTTTTAAATTAATTATAAAGAGTTAATTGTTTTTATAGATATATACTCTTTTCTTGTTCAAGTGCGATATGTTATTATTTTTTATTATTTTTAAAATACGTTCTGAGGAAGCACAGGGCATCCAAAGTTTCATCGCTCAAACAACTTTTTATTTTAGTTGCGAAAAATCCAGCTGCAGAAAAAGCACGTTCAGACTCTACACTGGCTGGCTTAATAGTCATTAAAAAATCGTATGCTCTTTGCAAAAAGTCACCACGTGTTCCTCCACTTTCAAACAAGAGCATTTCTCTCTGAATTTTTACAGAAAACGTCTCACATCGAATTGCTATCCTCGGTAAATGTGCTTTTTTTATAGCTTCATTGAGCTCGTCTGAAATATTTAAAGGTTCTTCAAGAGAACAAGAAAGAGATTCAGATGGAAGCTCAGAAGAATCTGAAACAATTTCGAAAGGTGCCTTATCTGAATCAGAATGTGTAACTTCTGACTCAGAAGCTATTAGAAGTGATGTATGTAGCTGGACTTGAAGCATTTAGTCTTTCGAGTAACGCAACTATTAATTTGCGACATTTTATGGAAGAAGGAACCGTTACGAACTCTGTTTCGGATACGGACTGAACATTTATTCTACCATTGTGCAGATACTGAAGTACCCCACTGATATCTGTTCTCCTTTGTTGTTATGGCAACATCCGCTGTGAACAGATTAGCATCCCGATGGCAAAGGGCGTCAACTGTTGCTTTAACTGGGACAAGAGCACTAATGATTGCGGATACCATATTAATCTCATCTTTGGATAAAGCCAAATATTCACCTTCAGGTGGACCTATGTCTATTAATGCCTTTTGTACACAATTTCTTAATAAATAAAGACGTTCCAGCATTAACAAAAGGCTGCTCCACCTAGTTTTACAGTCTTTTATTAGAGTTAGTTGCTTTCCAAATTCAGCCGTAACATAGTTTTGCAATACATCGTTTTTTGTTGGCGAAGTTTTGTTTCTAATTTCAGAGCGGTTAATACATTGAAACAACAGATTAAAATTCCTGGAAATTCGAATTAGAAAGAGTTCTAATATACAATTTTTTTCATTGCGGCTTAAAAAGTCAAATCCCGGGATTAAGTGCTCAATCCCGGGATTTCGGGGTTGTTAAAAACTGCGGGAGCCCGGGATTTCGGGACCCCGGGATCCCGGGATTCCCAACACTACTTGCAACGTTTCTGAAATATCCGCTGAGGTAAGTAATTTTTTTCTTTTTTGAACGAGACATAGTGACTTACACGTATAAAATACCACTCCTACTAACATTTTCTTGTGAGTGTTTTAATTTTTATTTTATTGTCATGCTCTGAACAACTAAAAGTCCAATGTACCTTTTTGTTGTACACCATTAAACTAGTTTTGAAGTTTTTCTTTTTAGTTTTTTTCCCCATTCTTTTTTTTTCATAACGTTTTGGACAAACTAGAAAATATACTCTGACAGAACGCTTCTCCTTTTCTGTATTTTGCACGAGGTGGACTTTAAACGTGTTGCATTTAAAGTGATTTTCTTGTTTTCATTTTTAATCGTCAGTGCAACATTTTATTGCAACGTACTACTACACGAAATTTGCTGATCTAAAAGCTTCTGAATGCTAAAGTTTCATTCAAAGAATCCTCCATTAATTCTACATATAAGGGGGTTGCGTATTATATGCTTACTATCGTTTTCAATTTTGCACAACTGAAAATGGTTGTTTTATTATGAGAATGCCAGTTAAGTACCATTTATTAGCAATGAGACTATGCAAGCATTAAAGTAGAAATCATTTTTTGTGTGGCATATAAGGATAAATGAAATGAGGTTGAATACATATGCATACGTAAATAAGCACAAGATAGTTTTTGGTTAGGTGTTGGAAATATTGAATTCAAATGACGGTATAAAATTGTTGCTTTAAAGTATAATGGATGTGGATCTTTTAGTGACATCATGAAAAATTTTAATTATTTAGAATAATTTGGTTATTACGTGAAACAGTATCAGTACGCTTCAATAAATATATCATATACCAGTGCAGTGTACCATGTCAAATATTGGTGACTTAGACAATTATAATAATTTTATATTAAGGACGGATATTTCTCAGCAAATTAAGAGTTATTTTATTGCTTTCAGTATAAAAAAATATTCGTGACATGTGGCAATGCCAAAAATTCACATTTTACCATAAATAACATGCCAGTCACTGATTTTCAGGATTCCGGATGTGACAGTGTTTCGTAAATTACATTCATTTTACGGGCATCACGATTGACCCGTCAAACGTTCTATGCTAAGTGTTACGAGGATATTTCGCACAACTTTCACTCCATTGGACTTTAGCACAATGTAGAGAGAATACATATTGAAAAGAATATTGCTGCTGTATCGGCCAAAGTGAATGAATTCGCGATATAAAATTACTTCGCCATTAACTTGGAAGGTTTAGAATGAAGATTCATCAATCGATAAATTATTTTCAACTCAAACAAGCAAAATTAATTAGTGTGAAAAGCACTCAGAGTTAATCCAAGAACTATCATTGAATACTAGAAGATGCACTCTGATGCATACTTATTCAAACGGAAAAACGTTACAGGTAATGAAGCAAAGAATAGCGCGATGATTACTGACTTTCATTACCCAAAATGGAAGAATTGTTGAAAGACCTAATGATTTCATTATATGTGAAATTTAATATCGTTTAAATATCCGCCTCGGTTTCTCAAGATGGAGGGCAACCGAAATGTCCAATTTTCTATCACTCTGTCGCCTAAATGAGGCTGATTTTGACCAATGACTTGGGTTATGTTGGATTTGAATACCGCTGTGGTTTACGGTTTTTATTCGTATACCCCACAAGAAAAGGTCTAAAGAGTCAAGTAACAAGATCTCGGTGGCCAGTTCACATCAAATCTGTTGACCGTGTTGTGTAATCGCTCGTGCAGAATATCCAACGAAGCGCAGTCCTGTTGAAACCACACGTCGCTGGTTGCCAGTTCATCCAAAACAAGGCAAGAGAAGTTGATAATCATCAACCTATTGCCCCTAACAATGATCACCTGGCCAACATCCTTCAGAAAGCAATATGGACCGATGACGTCAGCAGCCCAAAATGAAATTTATGGTCAGTTGCCAACTGTTTTAGAAACCATTTAGCGAACACACGTCGTTACCTGTGGTTGTTGATATAACTTCAACAAGATGGCTGTTATCAACTGTTAAAGTTTGAAAGTCCCTGTTGGAAGACCTTATATACAACAATCTTCATGTACTAGATACTGATATCAAAGGAAGTAACTGAAAGGGTTGACACAGAAGTCTGGTTATTTAGAAACGTTGTAAAATTTAATAAATCTACGACACTAGTTGCGATATATAAAGGTTGCGTTAGAACCATCTCCTACGTTTTTCTTATAAGAACGAAATAATTTTCCTTATAACTCCATAATTTTAATTTTAAAACACCATTTGCGACAATTATTTGTCAACGAGTAGAGCATAACGTGGTTAACGCCCTGACCACTTGGCAAGATTTAAGTGGTTCTACTCATCTATTGTTTACTGGATATTAATTAAAGGTCTGCAACAAATAACTTTTTTGCTTCATATGTGCAACTCGTTGTCGGATAAATAGAGTACTTACTCTCTCTCTCTAACAACGCGAGCAGTGGAGAGAAGAGAATGTGTGCAAGACGAATACGAGTAAGAATTTATTCGAAGCTGCTTATGTTCCGTAAAAAGAGTACTCATTGAAAAATATATCCGCAAAACCAAGTACTTCTAAACTTATGTTCACTTCATGTGGTACTTCAAATACTCGCAGCATAAAACACCACATAACTGATGGTTTTTTATATATAAATGCTTATGTGTATGAACAGACTTATAAACGACTTGTTAGGCATTTATTTATTAATCGTTGAAATAAAAAAATAGAAATCAAAAATAGTCAAATTTTTTGGAAAATATTTTTTTTTTTTTGCTTTTTGATTTAAAAAAGTCTTTATTTTCAATGAACTAAAAACAATTAAATAACAAAAAATCACTTAAAATTACTAAAACGTAAAAAAACAAAGTATATATTTTATATTTTCAGAGATCATTTCATTTGCCAAACTTCTTTGTGGTATTTGCAGTACTCATTGAAGTTTGGTGGTACTCATTGTACTCGACATGTTTTGTGCCGGTATTTTCGAGTAAGAAAGAAAGTTGAACATGTATTTGTATGAAGCGAACGCAGTCAAATAACAACAAGAAGTTATCCGATAATTTTGTTGTTCTCAAAAAAAGTACTTTTCTTCTTCGGATACTTCGGATAAGTGTGCGTGTATGGTAGATCTTATGTACTTTTTGAAGTCAAATACATTTGTGCAGACCTTTAATATTAATACATGCATGTAATCTTACCAAAGAAGGATGTACGGATTTTAACACGAATGAGCCAATTCACACTAGCACATTTTTTAGTCGCACAATTTTTGTTCTTTTCAATTCACACGTGATGAATATTACTTTGGCATGAATGTATACGTATACACAGCTTTGTATGTATTAGTGTTTTTGCATTCATTTGATGTTTTAAAAATGTACGTGTATTAGTTTTGTGCTGGTGATGCGGGGTTGTAGCTGGTGGAAACTTTACGCCACCGAAAAACCATTCTCTTCACCCCTCTTGCCTATAAACTATCATTTTACACCAGCACAAGTGTTCTAGTGTGAATTGGCTCAATGATACTTAATCGTATTGTTTTGTAAATTCCTACATAAATATATACAATAAGAAAGCAAAGAGAAGTGATATCATGTTAAGAAAACAATTTGTTCAGATTACTGGTTAAAACAAAAAAAAATACCAAATAATCTACTTAAGAGGTTCAAGGGCAAGACATGTGAAAAATGTTATTTTCTTTCACATGACATGCTCAACAGAAAGTATTTTTAAGTACTTCATATGCAGTTTTTGTTTTCCTCGAAAAGTATGTGTTAAAAGAAATTGTTGAAGTCGCCGTAGTCCAGTAGGTAGTGAGTTGTGTTATTATGTGCGAGGCAATAGTTCAAACATCAGGTCAAACATCTCCATCAAGCCTAAATATGAACAAAATATTTCTTCTGCGACTTCTTCTCAGCAAATTTCTGGCAAAAACTCTAAGAGTAAATTAAATTGACTTTAAACTGTATGTTCCGCCATTCATGTATTAAATTAACACACAATATAAGTGGTGTGAGAAACTGGGTCGTAATCCTGGCTGAAGGGTTATAATGATCAATTATGTATGCATGTATGTGTTAAATAATTGTTTGAATAAAATCCCAGAGAACTGGTTGGTTTCGTTAAAATATGGAATAGGCAATTATTTATGAGATTCGCACATACAACAAGATAGGCTTGACTGTTTTTTGACTGAACTATTTTTGACTGTTGATAACGGTCATCTTATTGAAGATTCATCTGTCAAATAATTGTCATTTATCCAGACCATTTTGCGAAATCACCGTAGAGGGATATAGCATTCAACAGCACATGATAATAGTAAAATTGTTTTATTAAAATGGGTGGTCTCTCTGGCAATGTACTGCATATTTTGCTCATTTTACGATCCCCATAATCGTCCTACCGAGACGACTATTACCAATATAAATTCGAGTCCACCGATTTAGAAAACGATCGATTAACATACGTACGTCGATGAAACAGAAGACCTGTCAATCAATGTTCGATCAATGTATGATTCAAATTGATCAATTATTGTAGGTTGTGATCTGTATTAACGATTCCACTTAGTTTTAGAAGCTCGTGGTACACCAAACCTTTCTGATCCCACTAGACACACAGCATTATCTTCCTGATAGTTGTCTTGGTTTAGCCCATTATTTTTTCCGTTTACATACATAATTGGTCATTATAACCCTTTAGCCTGGATTATGATCTAGTTTCTCACACTTCTTATGTTGTGTGAGTTAATTTTTATACATGAGTGGCGGGACCTGCAGTTTAAAGTCGACTCCGAACGACAGATTTTTTTGAGAAACTTTTCATGGCAATTTTATTTACTTTCAGAGTTTTTGCCAGAAATCTACTGAAAGGAAGTCGTCGAAGAAATATTTTTTCATATTTCGTTGAGTTGGAGATGTCTGACCTGGGGTTTGAACCGAAGCCTCACGTCTAATAAGCCAATACACTACCTACTAGATCACGGCGACTTTTTTCCGTTTAGTACTTTAAAAATAATACCATTTTTAAATTCTAGTAATAATTCTATGGATTACTGTGGATTTACTGTTTTCCATTGGTTCATGTAGCATCCCTTTTCCAGAAATTTCCCAAAGATATAAATTGTAGCCTTCATTCGATATTGTTAGCAATTCGGAGACTTGTAAGTTTTTTGGTGATCTTCTGCGTTCTTCATTACTGACAGCAAAATTGCTGTCTCTGAAACGTCGAAAACATCTTCTGATAGGTCATGATCACCATATGCCTCGACAAGCATTCGATAAAACTCTCCAGCATCGAACTCGCAAACCATCATTTTCTGGTACACAATTCGCCATCTTTAACACGATATAAAGGTGTTGTTTATTAACTAATTTGACGTACATATGCTGAGTATGTTTGACAGATGTCATCGCCATTACAAAAAAAAAATAAGGAACATTGCCAATAAGGCACTAGATTTGGTTTAGGCTTTGATTTAAATCGTTAATATTTATAAGAATTGAGCCTTGGAGCAATAATCGAAGATAAGTTTGTCAAGTGGATAGTGAAACACTGAAATACTGCCCGTCAAAAAAAAAATGTGCTTGTTTTGTAAATCATAAATCATTGCCTCGTTAAATTGTTAAAAACTTATTTGTCTCATCATCACTACAAACTACAATCACACATACACGTGTATGTTTTTAAGTACTTTTCTAGGACTTCCAGCACTTAAAAGTACACAGACCTTCATGTTTATCATTAAAGCTGAACAATATCGTGTGATGATGCTAAAAAAAAAGAAAAAATTATTCTTTCATAAAAAACACATGCACTCTCTGAAGGAAACCACTTTTGTGTCGAAACACCTTCAAGAACTAAGTAAAGTGAATGGATTGAACAGAATGAAATGAAATAGAAATACAGGACTGAAATATAAAATATTGTGTACAAATGATTTAAACGAAGATGCTCTTACAACAAGATGACAAGATGACATCTGCAGTTTTTCTTCTCTCTCAATGGCAAATGCTGTTTTACTTGAAAGCAGCACATGTTGCATGGCATAGAATTACTTACAACACACATTACTTTTGCTGTATTGCTATTGCATTCTGGCGGATAATATAGGAGTAGAGTGTCTTTTTATAGTAGAATTGAAACACAAACATATGAAATTATTATGAAATCTTTTGAAAAAGAAATAAAAAAACGATGTTCATTAAATTTATGAACGTTGTGCATAATTGCAGACTCATGTTAAACACTTTCTAATGGATTTACTTGTTGGTGTTTTCTTAAATAGCAGTATAATCTATAAGACGCATTAAGTAATTGTGTACACCGTTCATAAAGCATAGTTTATGGTACAGGATAATGGATGATGGTTATTTAATTGATGATATTTTATAAAATTATAAACATTTTAATACCAATCACTTGATGCGTAAATTTGTAAAAAAAAATTACATATTTGTAAACAGTAACTCAGTAAGAATGCACTTCTACGTATTGTTATTGGATTCTAAAAAAGGCAAGATCCGATTAAGTATGAAATAAAGTATCAAAGTACCAAATGGCCACTACCGCCCTTATGGCAGGCCATTAATCTTCCAATGCAATTTTCCATTTCTTTTTCACAGAGATGTGGCTTTATCTTACCGAGTTCACTTTCGATTACATATTTGAGCTCTGGAATGGTGTCTTTTATATTTCATAAAGGCAAGATTTCACACAACTCCTAGGGAAAAAATTGTACGCCTTTAAATCACATAACCTTGATATCCTGTTGAGATTAGAATTTCTTCGGATAATTTATTCAAGAACTCAATGCTGACGGTTTGTGGCAGGTGGCACCGTTCTGATAAAACCATATATCGTCCAGATTCATGCCGTGAAATTGAGGTCAAAATAATTACAAATTCCGTCCTCAATCACTGCAATTTCGGACTCAAAAAAGCAAAACGTAATCAAGCCGACTGACCAAAATTTGCACCAGATAGGTACTCGTTGTGTTTTTTGTTTCTCATGGATGTCATAAGAATTTTTTAAGCTCCAAGTTCGACAATTTTGTATATTCACTCACTCATTCTGATGGATATCTGCTTGAAATTACCGACGTCTTCCATGATCTGCTGGTTTGTGTTCTTCAGAAAACTGTGTTTAATGAAGTTTGAAGTGATTGAGAACGATACAGAATTGTAACAATTTTCGGTTATGCTCTCACTAGCAGAGACAAAATATTTTGAATAGACCGAAACTGTACGTTGATGTACTGGAGTCTTACTGTACGCAACCAACTGAGACTTTTTTGTGACCTCACAGACATTAGGTACGCACTCTCGACTGAAAATTCTTCAAAGTTTGTGAGCTGTCTCAGCATAACTTCCGGAATTTTTTATTCAGTTTCTTTACAATTGTATTGGTTTTGACGCTTGCACAAAAGATAAAAAAGTACATTCTTATTCAGACACCTTTTAAAATTTATGCCACCAAAAGAAAAAACTAATAGAAGTATCTTACAAAGTGTAGTCAATAAAGATATGAAAATTTTATGATTGTTTCTTGCAAAATTTTAGGACTATTCGTTATACATTCAATAAGAGGTGGTATGTTGTCATCGAAGTAAAGTTTGGCTTCAATATATCTTACTTACTTACTAACTTAATTGGTCACAAGAACCTTTTAGTCAAGATTACGGCCTAGCTTATCACACCACCATGTTGTGGGTTTTGATCTTGTCTATGATTGGTGGGACCAACAGTTTAAAGTCTTCGTCTAACAACAGTTTTTTGAGAAACTTCTCATGGCAATTTTTATCTACTCTCATCATTTTTAGACTGAAGGCTACTAAGAAGACGTCGCCGAAAGAAATATTTTTTCATATTTCATTTTGTCCGTGATGTCTGAGCTAGGGTTTGGACCATGGGCTCTCCTTTACCATGCCAAGTTATTAACTATGAAATTTGTCAACTTTTTATTGGACGATCTTTCCAATAAATCTGTTCGCATGCATTAATGGTGGTTTGAATATTGCTTTAAAAGTTGTCGGCATAAGCCGGATCATCCCACAAAAAGTAAGCTCACGAACGAGGAAAGCAAACAACGGAACCACTTCTGTTAAGAAAATTAAATTGGATTATAAAGTGTAGAGCATGACAAGTTACGCCGTTTTGATAGAATTACATGAAATACAATCAACATGACTCGGTAGTCCTCACCCCTCACAACAAAAATGGTTTTTAATCATTTCAAAAAATATAAGGATCGATGATGTTGCCAACATTTAAACTGCACCAAATAGTCAATGTTATTGTAAGGGGTGATTTTTTAAGAGCTATAGGAAAATTTTTCAAAAAAACACATAAAATTCAGAAAAATGCATGAAATCTTTATTTGAATCGATAGTACGGTCCATATAATTTAATGTTTGAAGATTATTTCATGCAAATGTTGACCGCGACTGCGCCTCAAATGGTCCATCCGCTTAGTCCAATTTTGGCATACTCTTTCCAACATTTCGGCCGGTATCTCACGAATAAATGCTTCAATGCGTCAATTGAAGCGGGCTTGTCTGTATAGACATGAGCTTTAACATAGCCCCACAAAAAATAGTCTAAAGGCGTTAAATCGCACGATCTAGGCGGCCAATTGACCGGTCCCGAACGTGAAATAAAATGTTCACCGAACTCGCCTCTCAATAAGTCCATTGTTACGCGTGCTGTGTGGCATGTAGCACCGTCTTGTTGAAACCACATGTCATGCAAGTCAAGCTCTTGCATTTTGGGCAAAAAAAAGTTGGATATCATCTCACGGTAGCGCTCACCATTCACAGTTACGTTACGATTCGCAGCATCTTTGAAGAAGTACGGTCCAATGATGCCAAATTCAATGATTTGCAAGCGTTGTTCGTTTGTAAGACGATTCATGGTTAAATTATAGACCAAACTGAAGATGTTTGACAGTAAAACAAAACACGAAACATGCGTGAGCTGTTTAAACCAGTGTTGCCAAAAAGATAACAGCTAAAAATCACCCTTTAGTTCGCTAATGGTTTTAAAATTGCTTTCGCCCCAAATACGAAAAATTTGCTTATTGATGTATACATATATTTAACCGGAAATGGGTTTCATGACTAAATAATATTCTTTGCCAAATATGCTCATCACAAACGCAACACCAGAATGGTTTTTTAGCTTCTCTTCAAGCATGAGTTGTAAGCCAATTACGTAAAATTTGCCACATAGAGTTTAACTCGTTTAGAAGGCCAACTCGTAGAGAAAGACCACAAATTGACATTTCAGCGTCTTCTTCAAAACTTCACGCAATAGCAGCAATATTCTCTACGTCCTGTTCTGATAATAGTTTTGAATCGAGAAGAGAAAAATTGTTGGCCGTTAAATAAATGCTCTCTGAACTTCGCGAACGATATATTTTAATGTGCAGAAATGTCGAAACAGTTTGATATACTCAGTTGTCGAATCATAGCTATCGATAGTTTATACGCAGTCAAAAATAAAGAAACCCCCGATTCTACCAGTATATCCAAAGGATTTGTTTGAATATTTTCTATTTGAATCCGTTAAACTTCGTGAACGTACGAAAATGTATTGAACAAAAGTGTAAACATACATAATTGGCCATTACAACCCTTCAGTCAGGATTACGACCTAGCTTCTCACACCACTTATGTTGTGTGCGTTAATTTTATGCATGAGTGGCGGGACCTACAGTTTAAAGTCGACTCCGAACGACAGTTTTTTGAGAAGCTTTTCATGGCAATTTTATTTACTCTCAGAGTTTTTGCCAGAAATCTGCTGAGAGGAAGTCGCCGAAGAAATATTTTTTTCATATTTCGTTTTGATGTCTGACCTGGGATTCGAACTCGGGCGTTCAGTCTAATAAGCCAACACACTACTTACTAGACTACGGTGACTTCAAAAGTGTAAATACAGTTTGATATTCTCAGTTGTCAAACCATAGTTATCGCTATTGATAGTTCTATCCCTTGAGTGTTATTTCTATATCCAAAGGAAGTCTTCGAACTTTCTTTTAGAAATCCATAAAACTGTAATAAAAATAAAAAATATCTGAAATGGTCCCACTTTCTCTTTAATAATGTGGAAGTAATTGAAAGGAATTTTTATAAGGATTCATAACTATTAAAACAATTTATTGCTTTCACCTACAAGTAATTTAAATCCAAAAGAATTTACTGTTAAACAACTTAACGGTGTATTAGAAAGTTTGGTTTATGACTGTGCAAGGCCACGTGTAAGAAGGGACAACGTTCACATCATTTTACGCTTTCCATGAAGATTAGTATTGTTTTTATGCATTTCATCTACGAGTAATGAATGACTGTGTTCGATATACTTTTTTTTTTTGTTTGACTTCCTATTTAAATGGACTCTTAAAGGAGCCACATGATTTTAAGTCTTTTAAGGCTACTCTAAGTGAGCACAGAGGACCTGAAGTGCGACATTTTGTAAGTGTTCACACTTACACACACTTTTGAATAACAAAATTTCTTTTATAATCGAAAAAACAGTTGACGATCTCTCAAATTGATATGTTACGCCTGACAATAATGTGATCATGCTTGCCATAAGCATTGCTGCAGTCATAAATTTTCTTGAAGACAAAAACCTAAGTCCTGCTGTTCTTTTTCTGCACAATTTTCAAAATTTCTTTGAAAATATTTCCTACAAATGTACAGAAAAGAAAACAGAATTGGACGTGATTTTGTGTATTTTTATTATTGTTTTGTTGCAAGCAGCAAGCAATCTGTTTTCGACGTTTCACTTTCTTGGTATTTTGTTTCCATTGTTTGAATGTAATTTTGTTTATTGGAATTCTTATAATTGTTTTATTGTTAAACTTTATTTCGATTTTTTTGTTTTTTCTTGTTTTTCTTTGTTGTCATTTTGTAAAACATTGTTAAAACTTTGTTGTTGTAAAATGTTGTTATTTTCTAAAGATTATTTTTCTTTTCATTGCAAATACTGTGAAGCCCCTGGTTTTGGAATTTTAATTGTTAAGCGTGAGCATAATTATGGTTTTACAATTGTTCACATTTCTAGAGATTTTCGTATCAATTTTGTGTACCGAGCACGTTGGTAGGCAATGTGTTGAAATGAAAAAAATTTACAAAAAAAATGTGTTATGAATGGGATTTAATTGAAATGTTTAGAATCGAAAATCTTTTGTTATTCGAATAATTTTTATAATGTGATAAATGACAGTTTATTTCAGCATTTTTAAAAAATAGATGTCACGTTTGCTGTTTGCTGTAAAATTGAATTATTAGATTCATAACAATAACAAGTCGAAGCAAGTAAATAACAATCAACCAGACTCGTTTATATACTCGTTTATCTGATACTCTACACCTGCAGCTAAGGGTATAATAATAATGAATAATTTTTACTTTACGTTACCGAAATTTCTAAGAGACCCTGATCAAATAGCAGTTGGCCAGCAAAATCCGTAAGCTATTTAGTCTTTCAAATGCTCCAGTTAGTCAAAATAGTCGCAGAATATTGTATCATAAGCATCCCAAAATACTGATGCCATAATCTTGCCAGACGACTGTAGCGTTCTTGCATGCTTTGCAGCTGATTCATCACATCATGAAATGAGGAATCATTTTTTATTCATTGTCACATACATATGTATGTACATACCGGGGTTTTTACGCTTCAGATTCTATTCAGAATCATCAATTCATTGTTGTCTTTGATTGATATGTCAAACACATTTTCTTGATATCCTCAGAGCCTCAGATATTTCAACCAACTTGACTTTGCAGCCATTTTAAATAATTTTGTGGTGTAGCCCCTTTTGGAGTGCTCGGTAAATTGCCTTGGCTTAAACACAATTTTTCCCAAAAGTTATGTTTAATTAACACATTTCAAGTAAAGGGTGGCCCATTTTAAAGCTTAAATTTAAAACTGCAATAAAACAAAAATTGTTTAAAATTTTGTCAAATTTATTTTTTTGTTGTGAAGTACAATTGTTGCAGTTAGAAATTTAATATTATTTCATTCATATGGGCCCTATTTCACTAAGCTACAAGTTCACAATTACAAGTGTTTTTGCCTGTAAAATTGTGAACTTGTAAATAATTGTGTTTCATAAAACTACAATTACAAGTTTGTGGCTACAAGTGATTTTTACAATTTACAAGTCTACAAGTCATACTTCTACAAGTCGTTATGTTTCACTAAAATAAATTTTCATTTGTACACTTGTAGAATTGTAGAAAAAAAGCTTAGGGTCGATGAAGACTCTCAAAAAAATTTTAGAAGTTACAAGTGAATGATAAATTGAATTAAAATTTGATTTTTAACTATTTTTTAATAAAAATTACTTTAAATCAAAGAATTTAAATATTAATTAGCATTTATTTATTTATTTTGTTTGTTTTTATTTATTTATTTTTTTAAATATGTGAATATAATAAAACAAACTACACTCAAACCTCGTTTTAAGCAAATTTATTTTATGCGAATTCAAATTTATGCGACTTCAAAATTCTCAAATTTTTTCTTTGCAAAAACGATTTTAAGGAAATATTGAATGTTAAAATCAAAAAAAAATGTGTTGTTGGTAACAAAGTTACTACAATCTTTAAATTTTTTCGGCATTTCCGGTTCTGATGTATGAAGTATTATTCAAATGCTATGGACGTGGAGTAATATTATATTTTTATTTTATTGAAAAATTATGTATTTTCTTCATTATTTGGAATTTTGTATTAGTTGTTGTTTATTTCCTATCTTTTTCCTTATTTTGTATGGTCTCAGTAAGGGATTAATTTTTTGTTGATTTTTTATATGCGATTTTGTTTGAATTTTAAGGGTTAAATATGAATTTATGCGCTTTTTTATTTAAATCCCTATTAGTGGATTTTGTATGAAGCTAGTGTATCGTTTTATGCGATTTTTTGCGAAACGAATTAATCGCATAAAACGAGGTTTGAGTGTATATCACAAATTATCGAAAACGGCAACACCACTAATCATATGTTATAAACAAATAAACACAGGGTGTCCAGCTCCGTGAGTTTTCTTTCCACCAGCCGCCCCTATCTTTCGTGAGTTGTCTCTCCTGGCCTTAATTAAAAAAATATTATAATATAATGTTACACTTTATAAAGCCAACTTACCAGTGTCGTCCTTTTGATGTTTGCCCAAAAAACATCACGCACGTATTTGCCACTCTTCCATTTTTATCTCTTTGGTAAGTTTATCGCTAAACTTACCAAAAAGAACGTCTTTGGCAGCTAAAATCTGCCGTACCACTCTAACTTTATTGTGTTGATTTGTCATTACAAAATAATAATTTTGAATTTTTTAAACACAAATTATATATGTTTTGATTGAATAGTGGTGCGATAACAATCAAAACAAATTATCGATATACATTAGAGTACCCATAATTGCAAAAGTATTTAAAATAATTTTTGAAATTTTCATATATTTCATTAGTACTCTAATACACATATATTCACACATATATATCATTTATCAAAATATCTTTGTAAAAATATTTTATTTTATTGTGATTGTAATTGTAGAAATTGTAATTGTAGGAATTGTAGTTTACAAGTACAAAAAGCTACAAGTATTGTGAAAATTTTCATGAAACACAATTCATTAGCACTTGTAAGAATTAGAATTGTGATTGTAATTTGTATACTTGTAGAATTGTAGTTTAGTGAAACAGGCCCATGGTCGCTGTGGCTGGCCTCACAGTACCTCATACCATATGAACAATTTTCGTGCACTTTTAGGAGTGTTCGGGGTCGTATCCCGGCAATGGCATCGCGAATGTTGGCCTTAAAATGCTCAATTGTTTGTGTTTTGTCGGCATAACCCACAAAGGTGAAAATGAGTTCCATCGGAAAAGAAGAATTTTCTTTTTTTTGGCAAAATCGACACCATCAGTTGGCCCATCTAAAGAATCGAAAACTAAGCGGATGGTCGTGCAGCTTCAACGCTTGAACCAATTGAAATTTGTAACTTTGACGTAAACTGGTATGTGAAATGGTCAATTCTTGAGAACGATGACGAGTTAATGTTGATGGATTCTCACACACACTTTCAGCCACAGCTTCGATATTTTCGGGTGTACGCACTGTACGAGCACGCTATCGTCGTGGCGCATCAACAATGAAACCACTTTCACCAACTTTAGCAGCGTATACCGGGGCTCTGTTGGTCCTTCTCTGCGACCAAATTTTGTACGACATTTTCGTGCAATTTCCGATCAATTGTCTTTGTTTTGCAAATAAATTTCCAATAAATCCCATCGTTGCTCAAGCGTAAATCGATTCCTTACGTTTAGTGGAGATAATATACTGAATTTTGTGACAGAATATAATGACATAAGTACTGCCAGATTCGAAATAACCGACGTTTCAAATTTAAACCCCTAGATATTGACGATATTGTCAGTGTGTCAGCTTACGAAGTTTTCATCCCAACTGTTATGTATTGATCATATAGGATGTAGCAAATGGCTTTAATAATTCGTATTTCACGTCATAAATGTGGCTTTAAATTAAAATTCATATTTGGACAGTAAACGAAAAAAATTATTATCGAGTCTGATAGTCATGGGGTCATTGTTCCGATTGCCAAGAAGATAAACCGTTTACATAAAGTTGACAGCATAAAGGACTTAAATATAAGAGCAAAACACACGTTAGATTACGTGAATAGAATATCCCTGAAGGTCAAGGTGCCACTTAGGTTAGTTGTTAGGCTCATTTAGATACTACAATTAACGTTCAATGCGGATATCAAACATTCGTAAGAAATTTTACAAGTGCGACAATTGCTTTATATCTATTAGAGAATTCAGTTAATGTCCAAAAATGAGAGATTAACAACCTCCACCTGTTTTGACAACAGAATGGCATTAACGCATTAGATGAACGATAGACTCTTTCTCCTCCTCAGGCGTGCAGCTCCCGAAGAAGTCATTTGACGAAACAACAAGTAAGACAGAGGCCTGTGTGAATGGTAACTATGCAATGAATGGCCATGCGATTTAAGGTCAGTCCAACACCAGTTCAGCAATAATACACGTACGCCTCTCTAACTAACAAAGTGAAATCTCCCTGTGAAAGGAGTAAAGAATACCCAATTCAATTGAGGCAATAGGAACTTCTCTGTCCTGTAACATGTCAAAGATTGTGAGCTACGTTCCCGGCTTACCCTGGAGTCAATGTAAGAGTTAACTTTGAATGACCCCAGAATGAAAGTCGCAGAGCCGTTCGTTAGGGGCTTAATTGCAGCCTCTGACTACTGCAGTGGTAAGCCAGCCTGAACCCTGAAGGATTAATACTAGACTCATCAATTTATGTACCTCATACCCTACAGCATCTTGAAGCCATTGGTGAAAATATCAAGGGTGCAGCTGAGAATTTTCGTATCTTTAGACTGGAAGTGGCCGTAGTCTAGAAGGCAGTGTGTTGGCTTATTTGAGCCGACTTCATAGTTCAAACAACAACTCAGAAATCTCAAACAAAATGAAATATGAAAAAATATTTCAGCGAAGACTTCCCCTCTCGTACTCTTCTGGCAAAAACTCTGAAGAGTAAATAAAATTACCATGAAAAAATTTCACAAAAAAATCTGTCATTCGGAGTCAACTTTAAACTTTAGGTCCCGCCATTCATGAATATAATTGTCACGTACAATTTGGGTGGTATGAGAAACTATGTTGTAATCGTAACTGCAAGTTCCTAGTTGAAATACTAAAAGCAAATGTCCTATTTAAGAAGTTAATAGGAACCATATATACATATAATCGACCTGTATTGTAAAATTTATAAAATCCTGGTTTAGCCCTGATTTAACTGTTATAAGCCTTACTGCCACCAGCTCAATCTTCTGCCTTAAGTGGAGTGGAACAGAGTCCATTGTTAATCAGGACATATGTACAGCATTTCAATGTATAAATTCATTGTAAACTTCTACAAATTTTTGTTACAATAACAGCTGCCGTAACATTTTTTGTATGCATTGGCTATCATAATCTGATGCCCTAGGCTCAAAGTCTTAGTAACTAGGACCTATACTGTTAATAATTACTCCCCATTGGGTGGGAAAGGGTATACAAAAATTGCATGGCTGTTAATAATTACCGAAATTTCAACTTCAGCAGAAATTTCTTTATAAGTATCATAAACTTACATAATGTTTACTGATATAAAAGGGCGAAAACACCTGGGCATCTTATTAGTCATCTTGGAAAGACTTCGAAGTATCTTTTTTAATACTTTCGTTAATAATCCAATTTCATGTAGAAAATTTAATGCAATTTTCTTACATGTTTTTTTTTTTGAGAGAAAATTTAAAGAACAGAAAAAGCGATTAAATATCACGCGAAACATTAAATATCAACGTATAATACCTATACACTAGAGCCCCGACTTGCGTCGTTAATGGGGACCGGAGAATTGCGACGCAAATCGAAACGACGCAAATCGAATCAAATTTTTCTATACAAATGCATTGAAATTCATCAAAATGAAGCAAAAAAACTTAATATTTCGGATAAAATAGAATTATGAAAACATTTTTCATTATTTTATTAAGTTCAGTAAAGTTTTCTCTAATTATTATAAAGAAATAGCACAAATATAAATTAACAAAAAAACCTAACAAAAATCAATAAAATTCATTTATAAAAAAATAAATTTTAAAGAAGAAATTGTGCTTTGTTTAGTTAATGTGGTGCTTTCTTCAGAGAATAAATTCAAATAAACAACACTCCATTTGATTACGTGGTCTTACAGGTTTGTTAACAAAAAGTTTTGTTGAATTTTTAGAGATTTTTTTGCTGATATGTTTCCTTGTAACAACTAATGGCTTGGTCAGCAGATGCTGCTACGCCCTCGCTACGATTTTCGCCAGGATCGTTTTCAGAAAATATATCCAATGCATGGGAAATTAATTGCATAGCTTTCGAAATATTGGAGATTGTTATTTTTTTTTCCTCTAATGTATTATTAATTATCATAACATCATCTTCTAAAGCATGCTGAATATTAATGGATAATAAATTTTTATTATCAAGCTCCTCATCGTGAGACAGTAAAAGTTCATTAATGTCATCCTCTTCCATTCCTTCAAATTCGAGTAAATTTAATCGACGCAAGTTTAAATTGCAACAACGCAAGCTGAGTTTTGTCAATTTTTAAAAAGCGACGCAAATCGAAACGACGCATATCGGATCGACGCAAGTCGGGGCTCTAGTGTAATTTAAATAAGTACAAATAATCCTAATTAAATGTTCTACAACAAATTACAAATTAAGCAATTGAAAGCCTTCATTCACAAACTTAATCACAAATCACCGATTAAAGTTCATGTCCCAAGCGGAGCACGTCTATCTTTTATTAATTTTTTCAAAATAGAATTCGTATAAAAAAAAACTGAAATTGTTTTTAAATTCCACTTTCTGCCGCATAGTCCATTGCCACTAATTCCGCGGTCAGTCATCATTTATACACGTCTGAATAGTCTGACTGCTGACAAAATATTTGATGGAATTTTTTTATGCCAAAAAAAAAAAAAAAACACAACAAAAAACCATGGCGAACCAGGCTAAACTGGGTTTATTTAAGTAAGAATGCGTGACCTTTTACACGGCAACGTGTGATGCTAAAATATCACAAGCCGCCGGGCTCTTTTAGTTTTCTATTAAATTTTCTGCACATAATCACCATCCAACAACCTCATCGTGATTATAGTCATCACCATTACAAACAAACATTCTTTCGGAAATGTCCTTTATACCTTAGTGGCCGAGAGTTGCCTCTAAGCAAGGACATGTTTTGTAACTTTTATGCTGTATCTACAGAGCTAAGCCAACAAACAAAAAAATATTCCCTTTTACATACACACACACACAGTTGTACTTTAAGAGAAATAATAAAAAAAAATTAATTTTTATGTGACCCATAAAATGTACATTTTCGTAGTACTGTGTGTGAGTACGTGTATTTTCATATCCTCCGGGCACTTTTAACACTAGGATGTCGAAAGAAAAAAATTTATTTCAAAGTCCTTTTTTTTTGCTTTATTACTGTTGTGTTTCGGTTTTTAATTTTCTATAGTTTCATTGAAAAATTGGACTTTTATTGTAACGAGTCTAGTTTCGTTTGACCAAATGGATTAATAATGCTTCAAATTTAATTTCTTTGCCTTCAGTTTGAGTTAATACCTGTTGTGTCTGCATTAGCACTTCCCAAAATTTCAATAAATTTAGAAAAAAAAAAACAATTCAAATTTATGAATGTGTTAAAATTTCTATTTACAATGATTTCTTTCTTAAATAATTAATGAGATAATTAAGAGATTAAAGTAGGCCGTTTGAAAGTTCTAAGAAAATACAGTATAGTTTCGCTTTCATCAGGTATTTTTAGTTTCAATTAAGCAGGTTTATTGGAATATTTATGACAAGCATTGCAGTTCTATTAACAAATAAAAGTCTTACAAGAAATAGCCATTTCGCGTGCGTTTCCCAACGTTTGTTTACATGCGAAACGAACTTACGAGAGTCATCACAAGAAAACTTAAAAAATTCGGTACAAAATTTGTTTATCTCTCAACATAATCCTTTTTCAATTATACCAGCGTAATGCTATAGTTTCGAAATGCTATTTATAGTACGAACTTTGGTCATTACAACTGCTCAGCCAGGATTACGACCTAGCTTCCCAACAGCACTTATGTTGTGTGTGTTAATTTTATCCATAAGCGGCGGGCCCTACAGTTTAAAGTCTACACCGAAAAACAGATTTTTTGAGAAACTTTGCACTGTAATTTTATTTACTCTCAGAGTTTCTGGCAGAAATCTGCTGATGAGAAATCGTCGAAGGCATGCCGAAGAACTCGGCATTCCAACTAATAACTTCTGCAGGACCTGTGGGTGTGAGGAGGTGAAAGAAACTATCTTTCACATCATGTGTAAGTGCCCTGCTCTTGTCTGCAAGAGACAAAGGTTCCTGACCACTAGGGGAGAATTCATTGTGGTATCACAATGGGCCTAAGTGGCCTTCATTCGAGAGGGATCCGCCACCTAGCCCAACCTAACTTCACGGCTGCTCAATTGTTTTGAAAATGAAAAAACTTGACATTAAAGCTGGGTTCACCCATTGTTCAGTTTTTTGAGAGTTTGTTCTGAAACGATTCACCCACTTCGAACAATTGTTCTGTAAAAACAAGGTTACCATATTCAATATTTTTGGAAACGATGCGTGTTAGTTTTACAATTAGGCAGCACAGTAGCACGTGATTGCAATTCGTTTGTTTTCTTGGCTTGGGTATTATCATATTTTTTATTGTGTTACAAAGAAATTGTAAATTAAAACAAATCTTAGTGCAAAAAAATGGATAAACGTAAAGTGCTTCTTTTAATAGCCATTGATATACAACATACATCATACATACAAATGTACATATAATATGATGTGGCAGCTCAGTTCAACTTTAAAAAAATTAAAATATCTGGCAGCACAGTACGATTGTTTCAGAACAAAAATTAAAATTAAAAAGCAAATAAGAAGATTTTTTTTAAATTCTCTACATTTCCTAACTAAGATTTTAAGAGAATTTTTCAGTTTTTTTTTTGAAAGTAAACTACAATAACAATAAGTTCTTATCAAGACCACCGTTTTGTGCAGCCCAAAAGTGGTAGAAAATCGTGCCTAAACCATTTAAACGTAGTAATTTGTAGCGTAGGCAATCATAAATACTAATTATCTTAAACAAAAAAATATAAAGGAAACTTACGTAGTGCTTGTTATCCACTGTCACAGGTAGTCTTTACTAATAGGGTGGTCGGTTTTGCTCTAGAAAAGGCCAAAGACGACGGCATACATTTTTATGCTTTTAAAACCAAATAGAACACTAAACTCCCTCCTTGAGGAAGTAATAAAATAGATTAAGAACCATTAGTGGAAATGAACTGGAAAAAAGAAAACGAAACATTGGACACAAAAATCAATAAAGAAGGAAGCATTAGTAGCCCAAAAAAAAAAAAAAAAAAAAAAAAAAACTGGACAAAATCCATATCTCTGTTAGTGTGTTTTACTTTAGAACAAATTTTACAAATAATCAGTAACGCAATGTAAATGTTATATCAAGAATGACTCACTGTCAGGTGACTACTAAGGAATACTAAGAACAGCCGCATATATTATGGACCACAATTCAATACATCTGTATAGGATAGTTTGTCTTTCCTGGTTCTTATCAATTAAATGTGTATACCAAAGTGCGTCAAATGCTTTTTCATGATGCACCTTACAACAGTAACAAATTGGTGTCTATATTGTTTCGCTATCAATGTACTACGTCACTAATTTTCTCATTCACTCTCTTAGTTACTGTGTTCTTTGTGTCGCTTTTAACTCAGTCGGGTTCCAAGTAGTTAGACAGTGATTATATTGTTACTTTAGTCAATAACACTCACTATCTAGTTGTCTGTCTCTCTCTGTCTGCTTACGTATCTTTTTGTTTGTCTATAGATGACTGTATTTGGTCTCTATCTCTGTGTCTGTCCTCATAGCATAGACACTTGTTTTAAATTACTTGGTTTTTATTTGTGATTTTTGCCGCCGTAGTCTTATGCTGATGTTGATTATCTCTTTTCCTCCCGCCTCACAGTGGCTCAAGAGGCCAATCTAGCTGGAAAAAAGTCATAACTTCTCTTCGGAAGCAGCTAGAAGTATGAAATTTTGGAGTTATGTATTTCCCATTGAAGGCTTTCTTTGCACCAAGTGGTCGTTGTAGGTAAAGAGGTAAATATGAAAATTTTTAATATAACAAATTCTTTGTAACAATTACGATAAAAATGTGCAAATGATGGACTTGGGTTTTCCCATATGATATCGTTACCGTACTTTAGCTGCAAAGGTACCAAGCAAATTGCAAACAAATATTCATCTGTTTTACAGGAATCATTTGAACTAAAGTTTTGCTTATAGGTTGAGTGCCCACTGCTACCATTACACCCCCATTTATAAATCAAAATCAATTCCGTATAATTGAATTCCTCTATGACCTCTTTTTTGGTAACTTCAACACTTCTGCTATTACATCGGATACCTTTATTCCATTACTTGGGTAGCACTTTTGTTTAGCTTCCAAAATTCTATGATGGGTATATATATATATATATATTTTCCATCGATAAACAGACGTAATGCTTCTTCATCTGTATATGGTACTGGTTCCTTAGATTGTACATTAAAAATTTTTTTAATTTTATTTGCTCTTGTTGGAGATCCATTTATGTTCTTTAGAATCGCGGCAGCATCCCTCTTGCCAGATTTATAAAGACTAACGCCAGCAGCGAAAGCTAGTTTATCAGGTGAACATCCACTAACTAAAGTAACACTTCCACACGGTTCCCTTTTTCAGATTTACCTGAAAAATCTGATCGAGGTCTGCCAAAATTTGACGTTGACGGTTGCATCCCTAAATCCTATGGAATTTTAAATACGTTTTCAGAAGGAAGACAAAATAGTCCATCTAACCAAATTTTGTTAGTCTTCAAAATATTTCTTACATCCTTTTGCTTTTATCCATCTTTCGTTAATTGTACTCGTATACGTTAATCTCCGTACAGCTAACTTAACTTTATTGCAATAACCTTCTGTTTTAATTTTCTGTAACCCACTCTTAGCAAAAAAAATAGCTAATGACAGCATTTGCCCTTTCTTTGCTTTTCATTTCGGCAATCCACACATTATATAGCTCTCCGTGTTAGGGGTATATTATCTATATATGTACATATATAAAAAGTTTACTGGTAAATAATTAAAGCTAATTTTTTTTTCCACCTAAAGTGGACATTACACACATAAACAGGGCACAATTCATTTCACGGGAATCCACGGGAATCCTATTTAAAAGTTACTCTAAAAACTATAAAATGCAAAATATTTACTACACAAACAACATGTTTCCTCTTACCTATTATTTTACACACAGAACGTTTAAATTCGCCATTTATTTATAATATAGCAAGAATATACCTGACATAATGCAGTATAAAAAAAGAAAGTCAAAATGTGCTATTGTTTGATGTTACGATCAGTTCAAAAGTGATGCTGTGAATCGAGTCAATGCAATTGATCATTTATAAAGCAAATAAGAAAAAAATAAAAAACAACCTGATATACAGTTATGAACAGTGGATATTTATTTAACAATTACCAAACAAATTATGTCAATTTTGAAACATAAAAAAATTGACTTTTTTCCAGCTAGATTGGCTCCTTGAACCACTGTGCGTCTCTGCTCAGTCACTCATGCTATTTCTGGGTCAAACTCTACCACAGGTGAATGGCATTTAAGTGATTTTGAAAAATTATCCGCCATAATTTGAAATTGATTAATGAGACATGCAGTGTTTTTTTTATACATTTGTTTCTTGGAACAAGTAATCAAACTATTTATAAAGATAGTAAAATACTATTTTAAGTATTCATTAGTTATGTAATTATAGACTCTTGCACATTTTATTCTCTAGGCAAAGATTTACAATGTTTTTTTACATACAAATAATTTGTATAATTACATACAAATCAATGAACTTCTAATGTCAATACATACGTAGTTTCAGAAATGCAATTATTGACTCGCTAGTAAATGAGTAATTCAATCTGTAGGCCAAAGTCCATATTAAAAAATTAAATGCAAATTGAAACTAATTACACAACCTAAATTATTTTGTTTTTATTTTAGATTAAACGGCTGGCCTTTTTTAAGGGGCAAAGTCCCGCTTAAGATAACGTTATGCACTTTGTGATACCACAATTAATATCCAATCAAGAGATCAAATCCAGAGAGAGAGAGAGAGAGCAATATTTGAGAGTTCAGTCATAGTAAAGCAGACACACACACATTATGTGACCCACAGTTCTCGCAGAAGCAATGTCAAGTTTATCGACATGCCTTTCAATAAGCCAGTATTTTGGAGCCATCGGTATAATCTTCAATTGACACTGGCAACCTCCGGATCTTCAGATCAGTAGTCTCTAGTTTGAATTAAAAAATCAAATGACGTATTCAGAAAGTTATAAAAAAAAGATCAGACATCTTCAACAAAAACGAAAAAATATTTCCTCTCAGCAGGTTTCTGGCAAAAACTCTAAGGGAAATTATTACAACTTGCCGTTAAACTTGGGTTTAATTAAAGGTACCTTTAGCTAAAGGGAAATGTAAAGTTACCTTTAACTTATTTTCGTTATTACAACTTACAGATAAAATAAAGTTAACTTTTTAAGAAAATATGGCAGTGCCGGAGCAATGTCGATAACACTGCTCAATTAAACAAGTTTATTTTAAACGCAGTGGTAATGACGGGCTTCGTTTTTTTTTGGTTGTATATGATCATTTTGTTTAAATTTTAAGTTTCCATATTGAAAATAATATATAATATGGCAAGTTCAAACATAAACTTAACTTTAAAAGTTACCGGTTGGATGATCCTCCCTTTAGCCTAACGCTCACTTCTACCATATTGTCTACTTATAATAATGAAAAACAATTTATCTGTCCGTTAAAATCCTCCCTTTAGTTAACGGCAAGTTGTTATAATGGCCATAAGAGAAAATAAAATTGCCATGAAAAAGTTTCTCAAAAAAATCTGTCGTTCGGAGTCGACTTTAAACTGTAGTTCCCGCCACAAATGAAAAAATTTAACACACACAACATAAGTGGTGTGAGAAGTTGGGCCGTAATCGTAAGGGAAGTGTTGTAATGACCAATTATGTATGTGTGTATGTATGTATGTATAAAAACACGATATAATCAAGCCGTATGTGTCTCATTTCAAAATTGAAGAATGTCCATAGCCCTGGTTTAACAAGTACTTAACTGCATTGAGTCTTACAGCTACCAACTCAAACCTCAACTTTAATAGAAGATCAAAAGTGAGTGAATTAAGTAGGGCACGTAGAGCCCTCTAATTGTATTGGAACAGAATGGAGTGGTAAACAGAATAGCTGTTTGCCTGTGTACAGTGACATGGATGTTTACACACAGATCAACAAATATAAGCAAGAAAATTTTACCCACCCGACCTACTATCGCTCGCTCTCTTTACGCTCTCAATCATTTTATTCCTCTATGAGTTAAGTAAACGAAATGATAGTTGGAAAAATCTTAAAAGCACATCGTTCCAGCTACCTCAACACATTCTCCGATACTATCTGTTATTGCAAAGTAAGAGAAAAAGACCTCTACTTTGCGGTAGGCCTCTACTCGCTTTCGCTGCCATATGAGCCCTCCCAATGGAGACAATAATAACCTTTTTTCAAAAGTCAACAGAGTCACTAGCTTGCGTTTCTTGAGAGCTCTGACAACAGACCCCAACGGACATTGTTGAAAGCGCCCTCAATTTTAATTGAGGTTTCCTACTAAGAAGACAAAAATAGTCTCAGTGGACCGACTTTTACTGTAGACATGAGAAGCACTACTGGTGAGAGCAGGAAAGTGATTAATGGATTCTTTGCACCTAAGGAATAAATATATTAAATGTTTGCTGTAGGTCAGTAGGTATGATGCCCTTGTGATGTCGCTTAACTTAACTTAAATGTAACTTACTGATCCGAACGATTCACGAGGGGGGAGCTGGTACTACTGACAATGTCCATCAATGAGTACCTTATGAGATAAAAGACGATGTATTCTTAAGAGACCTTACGAGCGAACAAAAAGAAAAAGAGGGCAAAACAAGCTGAATAACAAGAAAGCAACTTTCAATCTTGAAGGATAACGGTAAATAAAATAAAGAAAATTCAGGACTTCTGGTATCAATTCTGCTGACCTGTTTATTTACAGTGGACTTCTTTTCCTAAGCAAGTTATGGTATTCATCTCTAAAGGAAAAAGAGTTCCTTACCGGCGACAAGGAAATTTAGATCGGTAAGTCTTCTTCCTTTCCAACTTAAAACTCTAAATTTCACTCAAAGTTTGTTGTCATCGCCGGTAAACACATCCATTAAAAGGCCAGCAGCGCACGCTTTAATGGTGGTTACATCCGTTGTTACCCCTTCAGGTATGTGTAATAGGTACAGAAGGTATGATAGATGCTAGTCAAGTCTGTGTTTTCGCACTACAAATATGTTTTTTGAAAATGTTTAACGTGGCATTATAATAAACCCATTCCAATAGTTGATTTTCCTCACTCACTAACATGATGCAATTACCACGATTACCAGTCGCAATTTAAACGCTCTATAGAGCTTTCCGCAGAACGTTTTATTTTATCCATCTATTTTTACCATTAACTTGAATCGATTGTCTAAGGGCCATTATTACAACTTGCCGTTAAAGTTGGTAACTTTAGCTAAAGTGAACTTTAAAGTCACCTTTACCTTCTTTTCGTTATTACAACCTAATGACAGAAGAAAGTTAACTTTTACAAAAATATGGCAGTGCCGGAGCAATGTCGGTAACACTGCTCAATTAAACAATTTTTTTTAAAAGCAGTGGCAGCGACTGTCTTTTTTTTATTTGCCTATTTTGTTTATATTTGAAGTTGCACATTGAAAATAATATATAATATGGCAAGTTCAAATATAAACTTAACTTTAAATGTTAAAGGTAGGATGATAATATAATAATGAATTTATCTGTCCGTTAAAGTCCTCCCTTTAGTTAACGGCAAGTTGTAATAATGGCCCTAATTGTTATAGAATGACTTACGTATTTAGTTTTATCAAGTGGAATTAATTTTCTTTTATTCTCCTGTTTACATTATTCAATTTTAATCGTTACGTGTTAATTTATTCACATAATTTTGCTCTCAATTGCTGTAACACGAGTGATAAAGTTGTAATTGTGATCAATTAAATCAATAAAACATTTATTCAACCGCAATTCGATTGAAAAATACATTTTAAATGTCAACACGTTGGATTACTTTGTAACTTGTAAATTGACTCGCTTTGAAAATTGGTTAATTAAGAGCAATTATCTTTTTTAATTATATCGGATCTTTCATAAAGCGGTTCCTATCTTCAAAATTAAACAAAACAAGGTTTTTTGGGAGAGATGTCGTAATTTTTTTTATTCGTTTGAAAGGTCTAGTGATAAAATTTCTGCAACGGATTTTCTGCGTTGGTTGCATGTCCAGTTTTCTACGTTTCTTACGCAAAAATTGAACTGAATTTTATCATTATTGCTATAAACACAATAGACGCAACACAGCAATCACAACAATTGCAGCCTCAAGTATGTTTCATGCGTATTAATTATAATTATAATGAAATAAACCGTTAATTTACTTTCAATGGTGTCATTAAAACATTTTTTCGCGTAGTATTTCATACATCGCCTTTTACACACATCTATTTCATTTACATTATTGTATTGACAGCACTAATTTTCTCATTGCAAGTGCAAATCCGCTCACGGTGAGCACTAATTCTCTCATTGCTGCAAATAAAAATAGAATTTATGATAAAACACAATAAACGCAACGTAGCAAATACAACAATTTTACAACAACAATTTGCTTGTTGTCATGTTGCCTTCAAAATAATCATTTCCATATACACCCATGTATTCTATTTTTCAGAGATTGCTGTGCTTGCTGTGTAGCGTCTATTCTGTTTATAGCATTAGTATGAGTTATGTTGGCTTCGAGGACTGCTGTAGTTTGTGGCTTATTCACATACACTTGCAACTTAAAAAACCCTATAAGAGAAAGTCTAATCACCCAACTGTTATCAATATGTGAAAATCGAATGTGTTGTTGTATTGGACAAAATAGAAACTTGGACCTTATTTACAAGCCTTTGCCATAAGGTGGCCCGGTATGACCTTCCTTTATGATTCTTGTTATTGATGTTAAACTATCTCCTCATAATACAACTACCATACATAATTGATCATTACAAACTTTTAGTCTGGATTACGACCTAGTTTCTCACACCACTTATGTTGTGTGTGTTAATTTTATGCATGAGTCGCAGTTTAAACAGTTTCAAGTCGACTTCGAACGACAGATTTTTAGAAAGTTTTTCATGGTTTCAGTTTTTTTTTTTGTAAAAAAAGGCATATTTTATTAGCATAACCAATTTAAGAGCGCTATCTGATATTATTGATACGCCTGTATCAAAAGCAGCCTCTGATATTGGTTGTGATTATATTAGAACTACAAATAAACAATTGCACTTAACACTAAACGCACCATGACTGGTCCAATCCAATATTAAAATAAAACAGAAAATAAAATAAATTCATATCCCCAAAACATCAAATAAACTAAGGGCCTGTTTTGTATGACATACAAAAACACAGAATAAATACTTAAGTATCATCAACGATCATAGGCAAGTAAAAATTACTTTATTAACTGATAAATTAGGTTTGATGTTGTGCAATGTGCCTATGAAACATGTTTATCTCTCAGGTTTCATACTCATATCCACAAAAAACAATGCAACCAGAAAATAAAAAAATTTGATGTTTATGAACATACCTGATTTTATAAACACATTGTATGGACTGTAGTGCACCTACCATTAAGCCTACTACTCCTTACAATTTGCGAAAAATGTTTAAGCCTACTTTACACGGTCCCACAAGTAATATTACCTGTCAAAATTTTGCGTAGAAGAGTACGGATGTGATCGTCAAAACGTACTATGTAATGAAACCATTACACATTGAGAGAAAATACGGATGAAAAGTTTGACATGATTCAAAAAACAAGCAAGTCGCATTAGATCAAGGATGTATTTTTATGTAAACACATAGAAAAAAGTGTAACGGCTGTTTTCATTTTACTTTGTTATTGTCTTATACCGATCATGTAAACGCAAAAAATATAAATCATACGACTTTTATTCTCTTTTTTGTCATACGGATGGAATTTCATTTTACTTTTTCATTAGACTTTACGTACGTAAAGTATTACCGTGTGAAGTGGGCTTTAGCAACATTCACTTTTTCCTACGAAAGTTGTACATGCAACAAATGTATTCAGTGTTACGATTATACAAGTTATGAAAAATATCAATAAATTATAATAAAAACACAATTTAAATAAAAAATAACTAATTTCCCATTTAATAAGTCAAAATTAACTTTTGCCTATTTAAATAAAAGTAAAACTACACAAAATAATAATGTGATAAAATAACGTGCGAAATAAGACATATCGAAGGTTTTGGCAAAATTATGTTGACATACATACATACAGTGAATCACAGTGAAAATGGCCCACCATGAAATTAATCAGTATTTGGTTAATATTTATTAAAAAGGAAGAAAATAAAATAAATATTTTTGTTTAAAATAAATTTTATTTGGTATTCAATATAAGGAACTAAAAAATTCTTTTAATTACATTATTAATTCATTGATTTTTTACATCAGAAACAAATACAGTTCAAAAAAATTTCTCCAAGTTACACAAAAAAGTTAGTAGAATCCATTCCTAATCGCTTAAAATCTGTAATAAGTCAAAAAGGCTTTCCTACAAAATAATAAAAATAAAAAAAAGTTATTTTTTTAATAATAATATACTGGGCCATTTTCATTGTGAGATAAATTTGAATGAATTAATAATGTAATTAAAAGAATTTTTTAGTTCCTTATATTGAATACCAAATAAACTTTGATTTTTGAGCCCAAATGTTGAAAATCTGTGCCTTTTAAGGCATTGGAATCGTTCAATTACTATATTTTGTCTTATATTTTACAATATTGGATATTGAAAGGATGATTTGTTATTAAACAAAAATGTGTATTTTTGAGATAATTCTGGTGTTTATTATTAGATTGTAATGATGAAATACGGAGCAAATATTCGTCAAATGAATTTAGTGACACGTTAGGTCCCGCATTTGAGCTCGGGAATTGTTTCTGGTTTATTCGCATAAGCCCAAGATTTTACAAAAGCAACAATAAATCTACCCACCTTCACTCCAAAAACCAAAAAATTAATATCGCAACATTTTGGCGACTAATCAACATCAAAATCCGAAAAAGATAATTGTGTGCGATGCGACTGGTTGTGCCGTCTTACTGAAACCACATGTTGTCTAGATCCATGCCATCCGGATGAGGGCACAAAAACTACGTTGTCATGTTTATGTATCGAATGTCGTTCAGTGCCACAACAATTACTTCTTAATCGCCAAAAAAGTAAGGCTCAATTACAGCACCTCAGGCGGCAGTTGCGGCTGCACGAATGGCATGAGGATTTTCTGAGCTCCAAATTTAACAATTTTGTATACTCACTACGTCATTTAGACGTAAATGCGCTTCATCGAAGAAGAAGATTTATACGAAAAATTGGCATTGACTTCACTTTGTTCCCTTATCAATTGAACGAATTGAGTCTTGAGCTCCTGAGTAAACCGGATTTTACTTTTGTCATAATTTACTGCATTGTAATTTCTGAAATTTGAAATTAATAGCAACGGTGCCGAATCGGTGATTTCGTGTTTTCGGTGAAAATGTCGTTTACAACAGCATCCGTGCTCAGTTTGCCCCATCTAATCTGAACCAACCACTACGCTAGATTTGATTTCTATGGATTAAACAGTATTTCTTTCTTTGTGAAGCTCGATAATTTTATTTAACTTTAACTGACTATAAATTCCTTACATACTTCTTTTTGGATTGTATTTGTAGTAACTTTCCTGAAAAATATACTTCTTTTATTTATTCAATCAGTTCTAGATTTTTAATATTGCCAGCTGAATTTAATGTGAATCGGTGTACAATTTGTTAATAATTAAGATCGAGTTTCTTATGAGAAAAAACCTTTCAAACCCTTTTTGAAATCTAACAAAAAATAACAACTTATGAATACAAATTTTTTAATTAAGTTTTCTATATTTTCTCACTTACAATCTGTATAGAATGGAATTTGTAACGGTAATTCAAAGTCATAAATTTGTAAAAAGAAAATAAATCAAAAATTTTATTTAAATTCTATAAGAATAATAAAATTTCCAAAAATAAAACAATTAAAACAACAGAACAGAACTGCTGAACAATAAATTTCAGACCATGTTCAAGAGACGAAAATAAAACAAAAACAACAACAAAAGAACTGTTATTTAATGTGTTAAAATTGACATAAAATATTAATGCGGTTTGTCAGTTGTCAAACATACCGACACACTTACCATACATACAAATATGAGCACACACACAAAGTCAGGCCAAGCCAGAGCATTATGCCAAGGCCAAAATTAATAGCGGGGGCATGATGACAAATACGGCCACATATTGTCAGTCACACAACTTTATTTGACAAATTGCCAGCATTTATACACTTTAACTGTATTTTACATAAAATTTTTCAGAAAACAAAATGTAATAAAAGTGACATGAAAACAGAAAGAATCATAAAAAATTAGGACATTTTTTACAATGTTTTTATTTCTCTTTCATTTTCATTTTTTTTTTTTTTCTTCATTCTTATGCCGATGAAATTGTCCATATTAGGAGAATAAATGGAACATTTTAAAAATAATTTGTTCAACATGATGAACATAAACTGTCTCTTGTTTTGCTTTTGTTTTTCCAAAGGTCAAGACTATTTACAGTGTGTAAAAATGCGATAAATTGGATTTAAATTCGAATAATATTTTTTTTTCAATTAATTAATATTTATTTACGGGCAATTCTATACTTAGCATGAGTATACGAGTATATCAACTGAGACTTGACGAGATATGTCCCTAAAACTGGTTTCTCGTAAACACTTCTGAGTAACATTAATATCATACTCCTTAACACGCTTACAGGCATGAAATATGCGTTTTTTTAATGGGAAATTAAGAAACATTTTGTTCAAAGTATTGGCTATTACTATTGCAAACTACACATTTGTTCTATTCCTCAGCCAATTTGTATATTCAACGCGGATCAAACTACTCATAGGAATCGGCATACTGTACAGTCAATGCGTGATCCATCCATTAAAACAAATAGTAATCGGATGGAGCCAAGTCCGCTGAATATGGCAGATAGGGATGCAACTTCCAACCTAATTCTTCTAATTGTATTCTGAACCGACTTTGCTTTGCATTCTCATGTTGCACTATTACCTTTCCGTTTCATTTGTTTTCGGTAGCGATCTGTATTAATAGTTTCACCAGGTTTTAAGAGATTAAGGTACATTACACCTTTCTGGTCCCCCCAGACACACAGCATTGTGCTCCTGCTAAATTGTTATGGTTTTGCAACCGAAGTTGATGGTTGTCTCGGATTAGCCTATGATTCTGAAAACAATTAAATTTTTCATCGCCAGTAATAATTCGATCTAACGATCAGAAATTGCTTGTCGTATAACATTTAATATTTCTGAAGTTTGTTTCTGACTTAAAATGTCATCTTTACCCAATGTTATTGGCAATTCGGCCTCTTCAAATTAGTTTGATGATTTTCCACGTTCTTCATTTCTCACATCAAAATCATTAACTCTGAACCGTCGACCGATCTTCTGTTGCTTCTGATAGAGCATGACCACCACATGCTTCAACAAATTGTCGATTTGTCTCTCCAGCACTTTTCTTCAAACGAAACAACCCTTCAGTCAGCTTTTACGACCTAGATTCTTACGCCACTTAAGTTGTTTGTTTGTGAGTGACGGGGTATACAGTTTAAAGTGGACTCCGAATGACAGATTTTTGAGAAAGTTTTCCTGGCAATTTTATTTACTCTGCGATTTTTTTCCAGAAATCTGCTGAGTGGAAGTCGCCGAAGAAATATTTTTTATATTTCGTTTTTGTGGGAGATGTCTGACCTGGGGATTGAACCGTGGCCTCATGTTTAGTAAGCCAACATACTACATACTTGACTACGGCGACTGCAAATTAAAGCAAAATATTAATGCTTTATGCAAATCATCATTTTCTGGTACAAAGTATTTATTCCAACTTTAACACGATAAAAGAATATTATGTTGTTTGTTGACCGATTTGATGTATACTAAATGTGTTTGAGAGATGTCATGGTCAACACAAAAACAATTAAGTTTCGTTCACAATAAATGTTACATACGGGGACTTTTGAATCTTGATACACACTTCATACCGGTACACCTGGTAAGTACCCAAAAATGTACGATATGTTCTTCGGAGTAAAAGAGTCCGTATTATTTTTTTCACCACCTTATATAATCTATAATTGGCCTGTAATTTTTGCCCGTATAGTTGCCATGTACATACCATAATTTCTTCTGTGTTTTGTAATGAAGCTTGTATTTCAATGCTTTAACATATTTATGTTATTTTTACCTGTTTGCTCCCATTTTTTCCGTTCTGTTCTCAAATTTATTAAAAATAGAAGCTTTGTTTTTTTTTAATTTTTATTTTTAATTATATTTTAATAAATCTCTTTAATTTTTTCTTGTTAATTATTTAAACATTTTAATATTTAATGTTTTTAATATTAAATTTCTAAACATTTTATTTCTCTAACACTTTGTGCTTCCAAAAAAAAATTTTTCATTATTTTCTCTTTTATATTGTAATATTTAGCAATGTTATGTGCTTTAGCTGAGCAAGTGATGATGCAAGTGATGCATGAAACCGATTGTGAAAGATATTTATTATCATAGTGATGATAGTTATATTAAGTTCGATGATGATGATTATTATTATTTATTTGAAAAAAACCTGTATTTGTGATGACTATAGCATATATTTTGTAAAAATTGCTAATAAATTTTGTAAGAAAGAAAAAAAAAACATAATTTGATGCAATAAATGCAAAATAATATTCAATTTAAAATGCTTTTAAATATTTCTTTTCAAGTTTTTTGTTAAAAAAAAAATTTCAATTTAAAATAGAAATTTTCTACTTTTGAAATTCTCTTATAAAACTCTTTTAAGATTTACAGTGCACCGTTTGGCTTTAGTTTGACACGTGAAGCAAAAAACCCATATGTAATCTTTGGACATTTAAAGTATACCTACTAAAGACGTTATATTTTTGCTTTCAGGAAAAATTTGTTCAAAATTTGTTATTTTGGATAAGACAAACAGGGCAGTATAGCTGGATTAACTTCTGCATCGAAATTGAATAGGAATTTAGTCGATATACAATACGTTTTGACATTATCTACCAACTTTAAGTTGGTCATGGACCCACTTTCTTCATCTCATTTCTGGTAAAGAATTACATGTGATAACTGTGTGAGCCCTTTTTTAATATGACCAATACACATGGGATGTCCCCTGTTTTATGTTCATATTGAGGGCGGGAAAAGAGGGACTAGTATTTATGTATGTATGTATTTGAATCTGTTTATATTCCAAGTACATATTGTATTTGTATTAACGATGACGTCCGTCAAACATATTCAGTAAACAACATCATATTTTTAATCATATTAAAGATGGCAAATTTTTTACCAGAAAATGATGATTTGTGGAAAGTATTAATTTTTTTGATTTTGTTTGAAGAAAAGTGCTGGAGAGTAGCCTCAAATGCCTTTTGAGACTTATGTAACTCAAGCCCTATCAGAAGAAAATGCAGACTCTGGTCTCAACAGCTAAGGTATTTTGATGTGAAAAATGAGGAATGTGGATGACCATCTAAAAAGTTTGAAGGCACCGAAATGCAAGCAATATTGGATGAAGATCACACTTTGAGTCTGAAACAGATGGCAGAAATATTAAATGTCGCACAATAAACAATTTCTGATCATTTAAAAGCTATGGTAAAGATACGAACGTCTGGAATATGGTTGACCACCTGTGAGATTTTTCTTCAAAGACACGATAGAAAATCGGTGTTGCATCGAATTGTTACTGGAAATGAAAAATAGATTTATTTTCAAAACTGTAAACGGAAAAATGTATGGATTAATCGGGGACAACCATCAACTTCGGATGCAAAAGCAAAACAATTCAACAGGAAGACAATGGTGTGTTTCTGGTGGGACCAGAAAGGTTTGGTGTAACGAAGACCTCATAAAACCTGGTGAAACCGTTAATACTGATCACTACCGACCACAAATAATTAATTTGAAACATGAATTGATCCAAAAAGGACCAGAATATGCCACAAGACACGAAAAGTTAATTTTTATCGATACCACACGCACTGGCTGAGCAGCACTTCGACTCCTACTAGAAAGTCGAGAATTGAGTGACATTTTGATTTGCTTCAAAAGACGAAGAGTTTTATTGGCTTGGAATCAACAAATTTCCTGAATGATGTAAAAACTTTGTAGCCAGCAATGGCCAATACTTTGATTAAATTTTGTTTACTTTTCCATTCAAAATTACCACACCTCGTAAGTAAATGAAAGTGTTTATAGCATAAATGTCTCAACGGTCGTAGTCATACATACATACATAATTGGTCATTACAACCCTTCAGTCAGGATTACGACCTAGTTTCTCACACCACTTATGTTGTGTGCGTTAATTTTATACATGAGTGGCGGGACCTACAGTTTAAAGTCGACTCCGAACGACAGATTTTTGAGAAGATTTTCATGGAAGTTTTATTTACTCTCAGAGTTTTTGCCAGAAATCTGCTGAGAGGAAGTCGCCGAAGAAATATTTTTTCATATTTTCGTTTTGATGTCTTACCTGGGGTTTGAACTCGGGCCTTCAGTCTAATAAGCCAACACACTACCTACTAGACTACGGCGACTTCACGGTCGTAGTCTGAGACATAGAAATTACGTAAATTTACTTTCTTTTACTATTTCTTGAAAAGCTTTTTTAAGTTTTTGAATTATTGTTCAGGCTATCAAGTAGAAAAGAGGATGAAATTTTTTGTAAATCCAATTAATATAGGAACATAATATTAGATTTATGAAGTTAGTATTTCAAAAAGTACTATTTGTCTATGTAAATGTATTAGTACTTCAAGTTATATTAGTACTAGTACTAGTAGTTCATACACTAATAAGTGGTCAACTATCAAATAAAAATATTTATTTTAGAGACAGTCATAGAAAAATAATGTAATCAAACACAAACCGATGTTTTGAAAACTAAAAATTAAAAAAAATTAAAATTAAAAACACAAAAACAGATTCACTTTTACAAATATTTGTTTTAATTTTCATTATTTTTTTTTTTTTTTTGATATTTTTTGTTTGTTTTTTCCTTAAAACTATTAAATATTTTGCTTAAATTAATTAAAATTTTTATAACACAAAATAAAATTAAAATAAAACGTAAACTATTCAGTCTTCATATATTTATACAGAAATTACATTAAAATAGAAATAATAATAAACAATAAATTAATTACACAAAATCTGTACAAGAAATTAACAGAAAATTCAAAAATGTTATCATCAGTCAAGCAAGCAATTGAAAAACCCAAAAATTATCAAATACTTTGTTAAATTTAAAAAAATATTAAAGAAAGAAAAGGAACTTAAAAACTAATACACTTTTTTAGGAAAGTTAAAAATTAATTTTCTACAGTTTTAATTACGATTTCAAAATTTTTGCTTCTCTTTTTTCTATGGTAGAGAATATGAAAGGTTTTCAAAGGTTTTGTTCTGTATTACTTTTGTTTTTCTTTAGTTTAATTGCTTAAATCTAAATAAATATTCTCTTCTTTGTTTTTTTATTTTACTTTTTTTCCTTTTCTATATACACTTAAACTATGTACACATTACGTTTTGATGTAACTCATAACACAGTATAACAAAAATTTGAAGAAACAAAATTTCCATTTACTGTCTATGAAAACCGAAACAAATTGTCTGAAGTTTGTTTAACAAGCTAATCATACTGTTATGATATCGATTGAATCACTTGAGGTTTTTGCTGAGACATCTGAATCTAATTGAGGCATGTTAATGGCAACATTATCACATGTTGCCGTCACATGGTCTGACAATAAGGCCATTGTAGCGACCACCTCATAGGAGGGTGGCAGCAATAAGCATGATGATGTTGATGTAGCATCAGCAATAGCATCTAATGACAAAGACTTTGATGATGATGACAATGATTTGCTGTTATTGGTTTGTGATGATTTACATTTTGATGATTTTGTTGGTGATGCCGTACAAGAGGATTTCTGGCCTTTGGCTGTGTTGTCGTATTTCTCCCAGGAGCTGATCAAATTTGTGGCCTGATGATGTACAGCAGCCAAGGTGGGATAAATGAATTTCATGCCAAAGGCAAAATGCTGTTGATTATGATGGAGAGCTTCATCGTAGGTGGGCAAACCAGTGGCAATGGTATAGCAAGGTGGTGATTCCATTTGATAATAGGCCGCCTCAGGGTTAGCAGAAGTATCGCAAGGCAATAAACCACCAGGATACATGTCGTTATTTAAATTAGCACGAATGTCTTTGTCTAAAATGAAAACAAAACAAAAGGAAAACCAAAAATTAGTGCCTTTTTTCTCGACAAAAAACTCCAAGAAATTTCCATAATAAATAAAATTTTATTAAAAAAAGCATAATAAATACAGAAAAAACACTGGCATACTTTTGTATGAATAACAAACTAAAAATATGAAAATTTGCTAAAGCCTATTTCTAGGAAGAATATATTAAAAATAATAAAGTCTGTCTAAAGGAGAAAGCATTATTATGGACGAAATTTAATGAAAAAAAAAAAAATAAATAAAAATTCCTCGAAGTAGCAAAAAATAAAAAATTATTTATAATAAATGAGAACCGTATTTATCACATTGGGAACTTAATTTTTTTTTCGAAAAGTTTGTATAATTTTTTTGGATTCACGGTTCAAAGGCAACTAATTGTTTTTACAGTTTTCGAAATTTAAAAATTGTGATTCATCACGTAAGTACTCCGAAAGCAAGAGAAGATAACATCAACTATAAACACCGTAGAAAGGCCAGGCCAACTAACCAACTCTTGAGAAGTAGTAGGATTCAATAAGCAAACTTTCTTCCTTTCGACTGCACTTATTTACTTACATAAGTGATCATTACAACCAAATAGACAGGATTACGACCTATCTTCTTACACCAACCATGTTCTGTGTGTTAATTTTTATCTATGAGTGGCGGGACCTACAATTTAAAGTCAACTCCGAACGAAAGATTTTTGAAAAACTTTTCATTACATTTTTTTACCCTCAGTTTTTTTTTTGCCAGAATAATAATGAGAGGAAGTTGCAGAAACAAATATTTTTTCATATTTCGTTCTGTTAAGAAACCAGCACGCTATTAGACTACGGAGGCTTAAACACTACAACTAATACGAAAAGTCAATAGATTTTCCCGTGAAAGGTTGTGAAAGACAACAATCCAATATTGGTAGTATCTACTACATTAGATCGATCACACGCCTTGCTGGTCAACTCTATATTTATGGACATTAATTTGCCTTCTAAAAATTGGGGGGTCCTACATAAAAGTCTTTTCAGAGCTGTTAGAGCCAGAATAAATTTCATTCTGAAAATCTTTAACCTCAGTTACACAGTATATTAGATACTACCCCTCTATTCGCTATACTGAGAAAAAATCTTTTACTTAAAAATTTTATGAAAGTAACACTCAAGTTAAATAGGATTTTAAACATACCTTACGATATAGAAAATTTGTATCCCCTCTTTTCAGCAAGTAGAATGGCTTGACTGGGCAGGCAGAAAAACAAGAACCGATTTAGATCCAAATTTTAACACTTAAACTGTTTAAGTCAAGTATACTCGTCAGAGGGAAACGAAAATTTTTCTCCTAATGTCTAGCATACTCGTCATGACGAAAATAATCGTATTCGGGTTATTATTCAACGAATCTGCTGAAATTATTTTCCCTGAGAAAAGGTCAAACAAAGGTCTTTTAAAAAATGTACATTTTAGAACAATCGTTCTTTCGAATAACATAAAAAATAATTAACATTCACTGACAAGCCGGCGGAAGTGTAAAATTTAGGATCATTTTTACTCCCCCTGTTAAATAAGATTAAAATTGATTCGATTCAAGTTACCAGTATAAATTCGCCTCGGTTGTTCAATTAAATACATCGCCGTGGTAGGGTAAAGCCTTGTAGAAAATCAAAATTTGTCACCTAGTATTACATGTCAATTTCTTCTTAAAAACTCGCTTTTCAGTAGTGTTCTGGGAGAGTAATATAATCTGTCGCACGTATATTCAAAATTGAAATTCTCGAATAAAACGAAATATTTTCTATTCCAAATGTAAGTTCAATCTTGTGAAGCTCTGTATATCATACTATATACCTCAAACATGAAGTAATTAAAAAATTTGTTTAAAAATTATAAATTATTTGCCTTTCATACGTTAAGGTTTAACTCATTTTGAAATTCTTTTGTTTTCATAGATTTACAGCCTATTTTTGGTAATTTAACATCAGTATCTCTAAAATAACCATCAGCAAGAATTTATATACGGCATCATAAATTTTTACCATAGAATTCTAACTCATAAAACAAAAGTAGAGAGCAGAGAAGGGATCAGTGAGGCCGGAAAAGAAGACGTATTCAAAACAGCCATTAAACAGAACTAATAAAGCTTTTGTCAAATTTTATAAACACCGAAATGTATGTTGTACAATAAATCGCTGCCATCAAAAACACTTTAGCCTAAGGGTATACATCAAAAGAGCATATTTTTTTCTTTTATGATAAGCACGATAAATTGAGTGGAGCAATATTAGATATACAATATATGTATATGGAGTATAAACTTGAATTTAAATAAATTTTTTTATTAGAAGTCGCCGTGGTCTAGTAGGTAGTGTGCTGGCTTATTAGACGAAAGGCCCGAGTTCGTATCCCAGGTCAGACATCAAAACGAAAATATGAAAATATTTCTTCGGCGACTTCCTCTCAGCAGATTTCTGGCAAAAACTCTGAGAGTAAAAATTGCCATGAAAAGCTTCTCAAAAAAATCTGTCGTTCGGAGTCGACTTTAAGCTGTAGGTCCCGCCACTCATGTATAAAATAAACGCACACAACACGAGTGGTGTGAGAAGCTAGGACGTTGTACAATGGGTCAGTTCGACCTCCGGGTACTGTACTTGTCACAGTTGACAAGTACACGTCCTCTAACCTAACCTAACCTAACCTTTGGTGCAAAAAAATATGAAAGTAAAGAATTCAAAATATTTTTTATTTAAAGTGTATAGCAACAGGTGTTATGCAGGAAAGGCTTAGAGTATACTTTAAATCTCTTTTAAATTTGAATCATGATTTATGGTTTTTATTTTACGGTATAAAATTCGTCAAATATGATTAGAGTTTATTAGTTTTAACAAATATTTTAGAGTTGTTTCCTTACGCATCTCTGCCTTTATTTTTTTCTTTTTTGTAAAAACTAAACCGTCACTTGTCAGTTTATGAGCGGGGGTAAGAAAAACTTTTATGTTCCGTTTTATTATTTAACGAAAATTTATGGCCATTTTATTTTGTTTTATTTGCCTGTTGGCTTGCTATAAATAAATAAGCACGTTAAAGCCTACTTTAAGGCTGTTTGGCTTCTAGTTAAACATTTATATAACTGTCAAATACTTTGGTATTTCCTTTATTTTTCTCTTGATATTTTCCTTTTTTGTTTTTGTTACAGGTAGATTAAGTTTTATTTGTAATCAATTAGTTTGTTGCTTTCATAGCAGGCCATTAAGCCTTAAAGTAGGCCAGGTTATTCACTGTATCACAAGTTTTATTCATTCCTGTATCTTCCTCACCTTAATTAAGTTACAAACAATGCTTAGATTTTTATTGCTTGTGGCTATTGCTTCGAGGTGGATTATTATTTACCAAAAAAAAAAAACAAACTAGACCGTGTTAGTTTTTTAGTTAACGAGTATATAGCTAAGGGATGTTTTTGTTAAAGTATTTTTAGGCAAAATTTAGTTTAGGTTGAAAGAGTATTAAAGAAGTTTTCTTCAGTTTATCTCCCTTTAATATTCTTTCAAATTTAGAGTTTTCTAAATATTGTATAATAAATGATATATTAAAAAACAATGGATATAGAGGTTTAACTTCAGTTGGCAACAACCGATTTTACAGTTATTCGTAGTTCAAAGCTTACAAAAAAGCATCGCCTCAAATGGTTTAAGTATTTTTTTTAATCAAAATAATGGTTCCATTCGTTACACTTATGATGGATGCATTTCTTCCATTTTATGGCGTACAGAAATGTCGGTCAAAGCAGATAATTCGAGTAACAATGGAGCGTTTTAAGACTACGTTCACTCTTACTGATAAGCTGTACAAGCAATCGTTAGCGAAGGTACAAATGAATCAATTCGTGGTCGTTTTCCAGACCAATTGAATTTCGCACGGAAAATTACTTTAGGTTTTCAAAAACGATGATGATTAGAATAGTACAGGCGGTAGTACTATTGAAGCAGTAATAATGAGTATAAAGTCTGTCGCTGTATGAATCCGGAATAAGAGAATATTGCATTTACTAACAGTAACCCGGCTACTAGAACCATAGAGAGTGTGTACACAATATTTAAAGTTCTTCAAGAATTTCGGGTGTCTTTGACGGAGACGGACTCGCCGCAACACTTGGCACATCAGAATATTCAAATGAATTTATACGTGAGATTGGTATTCTTATGCACACATTTGCAAAACACAGATGGAATAATAAAGCCACTTGTAGAGATACCAGAAACATCTAGCCTGATGTGGATCTAAGAAGAACAAATTTTTCGTGAAATCTGACCTGAATGTCACAGAAGTTGTAACGAAACACTGGCATTTGGCGGTACAAATCCAGATTCTGGGGATACCTCACAACGATTTCTGCAGAAGCTATAATGAGGAGGAAGAATAGGAAACTACATCTTCTCTGTTACCATTCGGCACTTGGGAACCTGCAACGAGGGATGGTTGTCACCGAGAATTTATTGACAGAACGTGTCTAACGAAAGGTTATTTCAATAGAACTCACAATTTTATAAAACTATCGGTACGATTGAGAAGTGCTAACCTGTAGTTATAATAGTATGATGAAATAAGTAACACAACTTAACCTCATAGAACTCGACTAAGCTATGCTGGTTGAGACAACTGTCTATTTAATTTAACCTATCGAACCTATTGCTTCACATGTCATTTCATCTATTTACTCGTAATTGTTATTAAATGGCCCATTTTTTAGTTAGCCAAAGGAAGCTTTGTCATTTTATTAAAATTTGATCTCTTAAGGTAAAAATAAAATTCATGGTTCCACCAGTAGCCCATCAATTTGGAAAACATTGCCTTGGACCAAGTCAAATACTATAGGCCATTTCCCTCTGATTTTCTTTGAAGAGTTCGCACAGGTAAATCAAATCAAATTGACCTCGAAAATATTTTTAGCGTTTCTTAGTTAAATTAGCCAAGCGAGAAGTCGATAAAAACACCGTCATATAAAGCTTATGAAATTAGGGACAGACAATTAGCTGTCTGTTCTTATCGGGGTAGCGATATCAACCAAGAATTAATACAAGTAATATTCGGTTCTATGCGTTCCTTGTGTAACTCTTTTCATAGCAGACCTGTTTCATTCATGTGCATTATGTAGCTTTATGTTTTGGATTTGAAATATTTTGTCTTAATATTTTAATTTAATTTAATTAATTTAATTTTTTACTTAAATTTTTTTAATGCTTGTAGTAGGTAGACAGGTTTGCAGATGCGTAGTCATAATGGTAAATACAAAAACACACACAGGTTATGTAGGACCCATTGTGCTCGTCTTAGAGAAGATGAGGAAGGTAAAGTACTGGAATAGAAAAATGGTCATAAGTATTTCAGAATGAAATCATTTTTCAAAAACACTATGTACATACATCCATAAGTGGTCATTACAACCTTGCAACTAATAATCTCCAATTTTATAATTACTAAATATATCAAATTACTAATAATCATTGGAAATTTAAATAAATTCGAAGAAGCTGACATTGATATGAATTTTTTAATTTTTTTCTTTTGTGTAGATTATTTTACTTTCACAATTTCATATGAAATCATATTCTAAAAAATTATGGATTTTATTAAATAAAAATTTTTATAATTTTAAAAAATTTTTTTTACACTGATTCCCTTAGAAAATTTTCTTTTTTCTGTGTTAGGCAAAAGTTTGGGGGACATTTAAAAAAAACAATAATCAAAAATAACGTGGTTTTAATGACACTGACCATAAGCAATTCATTCAAAGGGGAAAGAAATACTCCTAAACAGAATACACTGAACGTTTTGTTATTTTCACATTTCATAGTCACTTTGTTTATTTTTCTTCAAAAATTTAATATAAATTGAAATTTTACAATCCATCATTTTTCTTTTCTAATTTCAAACTAAATTTCTTTAATTTAATTAAGTGAAATACTTACTGCATTTTTTCCATTCGCGAAATTTCCGATAGAAGTGGCAGCTGAATAAAACAAATATTACGGTCAGTATAACCAGTGAGGTAACAACACCAATCCATAAATAATTGATTAGGGAATGCATATCAGTGCCGGCAAAAAATCTTTCCAAACCGTTTAAAGCATTATTCTTTAAATCGGCCATATTTAGCACAGCACTTTTTGAGATCTGTTCATGGGTTATGGTTTGACCAAAAGAATCAACCAAAACATTCGTGTCACGATGGCTAGCATGTGAGCCAATGGTGTCGTAGGCGGTATTGCCCACCTGTTCTAATAAACGTTTAAAATTCATCATATTATCGATGTGTTGATTATCATGTTGACTAGGTATGACAAATGAAATTTCCGGATGATCCTTTTGTAACTGTGACATCCACATATCCATAGCTGTGGGTGAAACAGTTAAGTTGTCCTCCATAACCGGGGAATTGGTAGTAGCCTCTATGTAATCCGGTATCAAGGTGTTGGTGGTAGATAAAGCCATGATATTAAAAACAAATTTTTTTTTTTTGGTTTTAGTTTAAGTCTAAGATAACTTTGGTATAATTTGTATTTTTATTTTTTTTGTAAACAATTTTGAATTTGGAACACAATTTTTTTATTTTTATGTTTCATTAACTATATAATTAATTTTTTGCTTTGATTTTTTTATTCAAATATTTGATTTCTTTATTTTGAATATATTTTAAATACTAAACTTCCGTACGTTCTTTTTGCGAGCCGTTAGATAACATTACCGCTGTGTTCGATGTCAAGAATGAAACTGTTTTTAAAATTGTAATAATTTTGTTTATTTCCCAGTCATGTTAAGCACGTTTCATCACCATCGTACAGAAAGAGTGTTTCTTGTATTCAATTTCGTTTTGGTAATATTTTGTTGTTGTGAACAAAGACCATAGTTCTCTAATATGAACAAAAAAAAGTGGTGGCATTTTTTAAAAGAAGTTTTGCTCTCTCATAAACAACAAAAAAATTCCCAAAACAATGAGTAAAATGTTCAAAATACATCTCTGCTTACATCACAGCCATCAGAGTTCTTTAAAAGTAATGGTATTTTAGTGCTTCTATTTAACTCTGAAACAGTTCGAGTTGTTATTTATCACACATACAAAATTTCCCATTAATACATAACATATTCTCTCTCTCTTCATGTTCATCTCTTTTACTAAATTTCTCTCTTTTGAGTAAAATTTTAATTTTGGTTTTTGCTCAGGAACATTTCATTACTGGTTTTAATACTTAACAGTGTGTTTATTTACATTTCTCTTGTCTTGTTTTCATATCTAAATGGGATTTATTCCCTAAAGGATATCTATTTTCTTAAGGATATTTGTTTGCATGAACGTGTATGAGTGTTCGTTACGTTTCTGCATTTCTAATTCTATCGTTTTGTAGGAGTGTTGTTTTCTTTTTTATTTTGTTTTTCCTTTCCATACCATAGTATTTAAAGTGTACATTTGCTTATTTAAGAAACCTGAAAAAGAGGAAGCATATGAAAACATGCAACATAATACTGACCTACTTTTAGTCATGAGTCGGTTAAATACTTTAAAAACTGAAGCAATAAGTTAAACAAACAAACAATATTTTAGTAAAAATATTTGCGGAATAATAGTAAGAAGCAAAACCGAATTTATGGATTCATTTCTTAATTAAATTTTATTCTGTAGAATACTTTAGAAATATTCAATCAGCAGCTAAAACAAAAAAATAGTGTGGATTTGGATTTCGAAACTAACAGAAATTCTTCAAAACTCACTGTTATCAAAGTAATCTACCATGATTGTCATTCATTAAATACATCAAAACTCTAAGGATTAGTGTTGGGAATCCCGGGATCCCGGGGTCCCGAAATCCCGGGATCCCGCAGTTTTTAACAATCCCAAAATCCCGGGATTGAGCACTTAATCCCGGGGTTTGACTTTTTAAGCCGCAATGAAAAAAATTGTATATTAGAACTCTCACTAATTCGAATTTCCAGAAATTAGAATCTGTTGTTTCAATGCATTAACCGCTATGAAATTAGAAACAAAACTTCAAATTGCGATTTTTTTTATTGAGATGTAAACACTTAAATTAAAATTAAATTAAAATCACCAGAAGCAGATGAACCACCAACAAAAAAAACTAAACCATTAACCAAGTATTTTCCTATGCTGGGGTTAGAAGACAGATCACTTTCTGCTACACTTGCACGACTAACAGGATTTCAATTAACGTTATTGTTATAAATCTTCACTGTATTCTTTAATACTTGTGTATACATAAACTTAGTATTCATGAAATTAATTGTCATTTGAAATGTAATTATTTTTATTTGATTTTAAAATAAATAGTCTCTTGAAATATTCAAAACTTAACAGTTATATGCCGCTCTAGTGCCTTACGTGCAGGTCTTACAGCAATGGGATTTAAAATTTACCTACGACTGTCAACACAGTCCGCCAAATGGTTGTATATTACAGCAACAAAATAAGATGTCATGCAAAAGTATGTTATGGCTGAATTTGGAAAGCAACTAACTCTAATAAAATACTATAAAACTAGGTGGAGCAGCCTTTTGTTAATGCTGGAACGTCTTTATTTATTAAGAAATTGTATACAAAAGGCATTAATAGACATAGGTCCACCTGAAGGTGAATATTTTGCTTTATCCAAAGATGAGATTAATATGGTATCCGCAATCATTAGTGTTCTTATCCCAGTTAAAGCAACAGTTGACGCCCTTTGCCGTCGGGATGCTAATCTGTTCACAGCCGATGTTGCCATAACTTTTATGTTAAAAAAACTTAAAGATGCTAACAACGTTATAAGTCAAAAACTACATTCAGCCCACATCCATCGCATGCAACAAAGGAGAACAGATATCAGTGGGGTACTTCAGTATCTGCACAATGGTAGAACAAATGTTCAGTCCGAATCTGAAACAGAGTTCGTAACGGTTCCTTCTTCCATAAAATGTCGCAAATTAATAGTTGAGTTACTCGGAAGACTAAATGCTTCAAGTCTAGCTACATCACTTCTAATAGCTTCTGAGTCAGAAGTTACACCTTCTTCTTCAGCCAGTGTAGAGTCTGAACGTGCTTTTTCTGCAGCTGGATTTTTCACAACTAAAATAAGAAGTCGTTTGAGCGATGAAACTTTGGATGCTCTGTGCTTCCTTAAAACGTATTTTAAAAATAATAACATATCGCACTTGATCAACAAAAGAGTATATATATATAAAAACAATTAACTCTTTATAATTAATTTAAAAATGTGAAAAATTAAAAATAAAATTAATTTTCTTATAATTTAATAAATTCTTTCTTATAAACCTATTTTTGGATGTGTCATGTTATTAATTTTATTGAAATAATATGTTAATATCTTTCAAGAACAAATTTTTTAAAATCCCGGGATAAATCCCGGGATCCCGGGACTAGGTAAATGAAATCCCGAAATCCCGGGATTGAAAATATATAGCGGGATTGCCAACCCTACTAAGGATTAAAATTGAACATTCTGTACAATGGAGGCCAAGTCGAATGTGTTACCACTCGCCTCTAAAAATTAATTCACTCGTTTAAATGCAGAAAAGTTTTATATGAAAACAGCTACAAAGACGACCGGTGGAATAAAATGGAATATGTTAGTACAACTTGGTGACTAGGAATATAAAATGATATTTGCCACTAGCACAGACAAAATCAAATTGCTTGGGAAAACTGCATTTCAATCCAGACAGCGATTGCAATGAATTTGTGAGGCTATTTTGATTGAACCAAAAAAATTTTTTGTAAAGAATTTCAATAAAAATCTTTCTTACTACATCCAAATGACAAATTTGAAAGATTTAAATACCAAATCGTTGCAATCTTATTACATATATGCCTCCTTTCAGGACACAGAAAACGAATTGTAGGTGTTGGGAAAGTGTCTTGTGGGATAAAGTAGACAAAATTAACAAGACACTCTAGGGCAAACCAGATATGAATAAGACCATGAACTTTTTAACACTAAATAACGGTAAACTGAGTCGGATGACATAGGACATGTAGAGCAAACATCAACGCAAAATAAAATTTTTAATTTTACGACCCAGCTTTGGATGCATAAAATCCAAATATTTATGGAACACATTTTACCAGACAATATTCATCTAAGAGAAGTAGATTTAAAAAAATTTTAAAAAAATCCTACGAGATAAGGATGTTTTAATAATTGGTTTTTCTCATTCGTAAGCGTAGAATATTCACATGTTGCCTTCATTTTTAAAATCAAGTCGCTTGAGAAAACTGCGTTTTAGGATCGAAATCAGTAAAAAAAAGTCAATATAAACGAATGCCAATGTCCATACTCCGTCTAACATTCATACTCCGTAAAACATCACTCTATGAATAAACAACGCCTAGAGCCTATATGACACCCTGAGTTCTGTCTGAAACTCAACCATTTTTCACGGCAAACCCAGATCGTAATCATCAACTTCGAATGTAAATTCAACTTTGTTGTTTGATTGCGAAAGTGGAAAGTTGGAACTCGGGACGTGAACTAAATACAAAACTCTTTACGAAAAACAATTTTTAAGCCTACGTAAACAACAAGGCTACCTAAAGAGAGATACACTATACGAGAGAAAATAAGACAACTTGACATCAAATTATATGAGTGATGAAGAGCTTGAAGCGAATAAACCGTTTAGCCTTTAATATATGCGAATAATATTTATATATTGTGACCGTATGCATTAGGTAAAGCTCTATGACTTTTTCTTGCGATAAAATTGGCTCAAACGTTGCTGATTATTTTGTTGATTTTATAGGCGATAACCTTATATATATTGCCAAAGATTGTTGTCTTCATTTATAATAGTACTAGCTGACCCGACAGACGTTGTCCTGTCCAAATTAGAAAAAATGTTTGTGTTCGATTTGTGAATTTGTGAGAAGCTGTTTGAATTGTGTAAAAATAGTGAAAAAGAGAAAAACCACGTACTTTTAAATGATAATTTTTATTTATGTAGGTTTGATTTGAAAATATGTACAATATGGTGTTATATTTACATTTTGATTGGAAGATCGATGTTCAGGAACCAATTAAAATGAAGAAATACTTTTTTCTGTTGCTTTGCAGTGATATCGTAGTTTCCTTCATTGCAATGCTTTATGATACACGACATTTTTAGTTTTGTTGCCTGGCGCGTAAATAAATAATGCTGATGGTGTTCCGACACGGGAAAAGGCGACATACAATTGACCATGCGAGAAGCATGGATTTTCAAGGTTAATGCCGCAAACATGCAATGACTGCCTTTGAGATTTATTAATTGTCATAGCGAATGCAAGCCGTACTGGAAACTGCAATCGTTTAAAATCGAATGGCATGTCGGTCAGAGCCATTGGGATCCGTGGTATCAAAACGTCTTCTCCTTTGTACTTTCCTTTAAGTATTGTTGCTTCGATGACGTTATTCATCAGGTTTTTTACCGCAAGTCGGGTGCCATTACAAAGACGTGGTTGGTTTATGTTTCGTAACATTATGATCCGACTTTCAGTTGGAGATTGTGAGGCGGTAATCCGGGTAATTCCAGCGAGTTTAAAAACTCGGTTGGATAGTTGACAACATCATTTTGGGAAGTAACGGAATCCACCGATTTGTACGTCATCAATTCGACAGCAATTTCACTTTGAATCTTAAAATTCAATTCGTCGACATCAATGTTTTTCGCAGCCAATATAGCACGTTCGCTCAACCAATCATGATTTTTGTAATTTTGAGCAATGTTTGGAAATACCTTTCGGATTAGTTCGGATTTTGATTCGGTGAACTGACAGAAACCGGGGGGAAATTGAATGCAACCGGTCGAAATGTCAACCGAGATTTTGCCGTTGCCAATGTCCAGCAATTGTTTGGAAAATACTTCTCCAGATTGATCGTTCTGCAGCTCGACATGCATGTTCACAGTCAATTTGAGTTTCTTGTCGTGTTTCCACAAAACGGACGACTTCAAACTGGCGTTGACCGTGGAATCACTGGTAATGTTTGCCGAAAATCCCCTGCCAACAGAATCATCGCACCACCAAAACGTCTTTGATTGTTTCGTAAATCTTGCAAAGTTTTATCTAATGCCTCCAAAGACTTTTTATGCGCCATTGTACACTCATCCCAAACGATCAGTTTGCTTTGCTGCAAAACTTTGGCCATTGCACTGTTCTTGGAAATGTTGCATGTTGGATTTTCATTGATTTGCAACTTCAATGGCAACTTGAGTGCTGAATGGGCAGTACGACCGCCTTCCAACAACGTAGCTGCAATTCCTGATGAAGCAAGTGCAAGTGCAATATCATTCTGCGAGCGTATCGTGGCCAAAATCAACGCGATCAAAAAAGTTTTTCCAGTTCTATCGGGAGCATCCAAAAAAAAAATTCCTCCAGTTCCATCTTTCACAACTTTCAAACATTTTTTCTAATTTGGACAGGACAACGTCTGTCGGATTTAATAAAAGTGGGCGAATAAGTGGGAGTATCAGTGGGCGTGGACAATTTTTCTTTCTGTAAGTAACTTTTGTAAACTATTGAAAACATTTAAAAAAAAATAAGACAAATCCGTCCAAACGTTCCAAGATTTTAGATAAATCGAAAAAAGTGGGCGTGGTCAATTATTCTTTCAGTAAAACTTTAAATTTGATTACTACGAACATGTTTTAAAAAATTTAGCCAAATCGGTGCAACCGTTTTCCGATTTTAGATAAATCGAAAAAAGTGGGCGTAAAAGTGGGCGTGGTAAATTTTTCTTTCAGTAAAAACTTAAATTAGATTACTACGACCATTTAAATAAAAGATTAGCCATATCGGTGCAGCCGTTTTCCGATTTTAGATAAATCGAAAAAAGTGGGCGTAAAAGTGGGCCCACCCATTGAATGAAATCATTCAATTCATTAACTGAATAAGAAATGTGAAATGACGCAATCACTGCAGGATTCGTGGGGCCGCTTTTGAAAGATGTACAAGTAATCTTGAAGGCGTAAAACAAAAGCTGTTGTCAAAAGCAGTAACTGAAAGAAGGAATTTTACTCCACTGCCAGACCCACTTGGCCGATGATGAGTAGAAAGCGCACCAAGAAACTGCTCAAACTTGAACGCAATGTCATCCCGTTCACAGTGGTCATGCTTACAGATCATTGTGTTATGGGAAGACATGCAGAAAGACTGCAGCTGCCATCAAAGGAATTTTCACGTGGTTGCTGAAGAGGAGGAGACCGTTATCCACTTTCTTGTTATGCACAATGCCCATCTCTTGCGAGGTGCATTCCTTGTCAGCTTAACTGATTTATCATCCATTGACATCAAGGATATAGCTTCGTTTATTGAAATTTCAAGCTGGTTTCGTTCTTTTAATGTGTAGCCCCTGCGCTGGCCAACTTCTTCGATGAGTTTGCTGGAATTCAGTCCGTAAAGAAACTTAGCTTAACTGTGGCACCGCTACGCGTGCTCAGGCGAGTTTCGGTGATCAAAGCAACCACTTACACCTAACATGAGAAGAAGTATAGCCAAGAGGAATATATTTTCAGTTGTTAAAAGGAGCTTCATATGGATATAAAGTTGTAAGAAGATTTATACGTACAATTGTAAACGAATATGAAACGATCAACGATTTACATGAAAATAACTCAAAAATATTGAGAAACAGAGGGTTAATCGAAGTTGTACTCAATAAGTAACGAAGGTCTCTTGAAATTCCACTCAATTTTAATTCATGAATCTTTTTGTAGCTAAAGCACTCAATCTGTTACAATTTATTTGTAACCAACATTTATCTCACTCTTAAAGCACTCACAATTAACTCAGTTTACACTCTTTGGCCATGTGCAAGAATTTGATTTCCTACCTGTTATGTTGTATTTCATGGAGAGCAATAAGAAAAAAAATTTCCCCAATTTCAAGAAGGAATATTTCCTTTTTGTTTTCTGTTAACAGAGAGTGCAATAAAACAGAAAGAGAGCTAGAAAATGAAAAGAGATTCTGGTAAAATAAGTGAGAGTAATACTCAGTTTAGCATTTCACTAAAATTTCTTTCATTAAACAACAACAGCATTTAGTTGCTACTATGCCTTGCAAGGTGAAAGGTCATAAAGAAAGTAGGTTGTTGTTTGGCAGTGTGTGGCTATGTTGCAAGTAATAGCTTGGCACGAATAAAATACGTGTACGTAAATTGCGGAACGTTTTTAATGAGATTTGAGTTTTCAAATAAATAACCATAAAAAATTTATGGCTTGTATCTGTAAATTAAATCCAGACACAGCGATTGAAATGAATTTATGAGGAGGCTATTTAGATGGGATGAAAGAAAAAAAAATATTTTGTAAAGAATTTTAATTAAAAACTTTCTTACAAGTATTCAAATGAAAAATTTGGATTGGTTTAAGTGCTAAGCCGTTACAAATTCAATGTATGCCTCCTCATGGGCCACTGAAAACCGATTTATAGATGTGTCCTAAAGTGGCGTATAAGAGGCTTACAGTAGGCAAAATTAACAGGATACTCTAGGGCAACACAGATATGAGCAAGACCATGAACTTATTAAGACCAAATAATAGTGAACTGAGTAGGATGTTAGGTATCCGAATTTGGCAGAAAAGGAATACCCAAATGTAGGAGATGTGGAGCGTACATCGAAACGAAATTATGCTTTCTATTTTACTACCCAGATTTTACATGCATGCATGCAATATAAATATTTATGAATGACACTATACCAGACAATACTCCTCTAACAGAAGTAAATTTTAAGAATTTGAAGATAAAAACACGACACGGATATTTTAAGAATTTCACTAACGTCCTCTTCATTAAGTTTGCAAGATTGAATTTAAAAGATTCAAATAAACTTCTGGGAAATATATTGCCGGAATAAAATAATACAATTTCATAATTATATTACATATTTCTTACCTTTTTTCGTTTGAAAAGGTGTTCCTGAGAACTCCACAGAGGTGCACGATAGTATTTACATACATTTATTTAATCTTAGAGTTTTTGCCAGAAATGTGCTGAGAGGAAGTCACCGAAGAAATTTTTGTTCCATATTTCGTTTTTTAGGGGATGTCTGACCTGGGGTTTGACCTTTTTACTACGGCGACGACTACTACGATTGTATTTCGGTCCGACAATTGAGAAGGCCGTCAGTTCGATTTTCCACAAATCATAATTTAAAGCGAAATGCTTAAAGTTCTGAATAAATTTCCACGTCAATAGCATTTTGTCCTCGGAAAAGAATATTGTTCAGGTAATTAGTATCTGCAATTTTGCCGTAAATCCAGACAACTGACAACAACGACCAATGAGAATAAGCATCTCCAAATTATCAACCACCCGGCCACATACTTGATTGTTCGTGTTGTGTTCTTTGTATTTTGAGTCATACGCTTTCCTAGGGTAGCGAATTACACACGATTTTCTCCCTGATCCAAAGAAATCCGTCTTCGTTATGGCAAAACACTGCACATTGTCTCGGTTTTTACGATGCATCTGTTACTCCTTTTTCATAAATTCCAAAGTCTCTGTTGTGCAGCTTAAAAAAAGAAGCACCGACTTAATTTTTGAGATTTGAAATAAAAGTTTATCTAAAGAGTTTTCTTTTTCTTTCTTTCTCTTAAATATAAATAAAGAAAAGTATTTCTTTCGGCGACCCCCTCTCAGCAGTCTTGTGGCAAAAGTTGTGAAAGTAAATAATTACAATGAAAAAGTTTCTTCAATTTGTCGTTCGAAGTCGACGTTAAACTGTGGTCTTGCCAGACTATGTCGTAATTCTAACCAAAGTGTTGTAATGGTCAGAAAATTAAGTAGATTAAGCTAGAAAGATTCGAAGAGCATAGCATAGAATTGAGACTAAACACAATCCGTTGAAACAACGCTAGAGCTTTTTCTTTCAAAGAATTATAACCGTTTGATGGAATATCTCAACAATTTCGATAGTTTTATGGAAGTGTGGAGTCTGTTCAAATCGACTTTGGCTAGGCACGTTCTGTCAACATATTCTAGGTACCCAAGAATTCTTTGTTTCAGAAGCCCAAATGCCGGACAAGAAAAGAGAAGATATTCTATGGTCTACTCTTTTTCTTTGACATTACGGTACGGTACGGTAAAAATGGTACACCTCAGGTACTATAGAAATGGTACACCTAAGGACCAGTGTCTGACTATAACAGCTATGAAGCTTTAAGATGAACCTGGTTAGGTTTAACGTGGATTTTTTCAACGTATAATTCGTATTTGTTTGCCACTCTGTAAAGGAATGTCAATCTCACGAATAATTTTAATTTTCTGTTATATTAGCCTTTGCAAGTGCACAAACTTTACTGTTACCTTCAGTGTTGAAGTATTCAGCACCCCATATGAAGGTAATCACCGAATGTCTTCCCATCTCCTCTAGAGAACCAGCATTCCTGAACTGTTTTAGACGTATTGTACATCTAACGGTCGCCTTACTGACATTAAATGTGTGTCTCATTCTATATACTCTGAATAGCACAATTGTAATCGGATAGGATAAGGGGCAATCTCAGATTCAACTGCTCTGAAAATATTCCTTAGCCGATCTTGTCGTGTCATCTGAAACTATAACTATAGGCCAGTGTCCCGTTGCAACTGGTAAAAGGTTCTTAAGATGAACTCTAATTAGGTTCAATTCAAATTTGTATCTGCCTGTAACCATATTGTCCGAAATCTGTCAAACCTCTTAACAAATGGGTTAATTATATTTTCTTACCCCTATAAAATACGTACCACGAGTACATTCTTGGATTTTTACCAGTGCACACTTTATGATTTACCGTTACATTGACAATCTTCTAACACGAAGATATGTTAAAACACAATATGAGGAGTTATGAACGTGATCCCTAAATTTACATCGTTCAAACGACCACCACCGCCTCTCTATGTGGAACACGTCTGATATTTTTCATTATAAATTTTGCTTTGTGTGCAGGTGTATTGACATGAAATAAAATTACGTTATCGTGTCTTGTGGCCCATTCTAGGCGTTCGCGATCAGTGCATGGTTAAAATTGAACATTTGTTGTCGTTAGCGATTTATATTAACGGCTTCACCAGGAACTCGTGGTACACAAGACGCATAGCAGAGTGTAATTACCAAATCGATCTGGTCCTGCAGCCGAATTTGATAGTTGCCACCGATTTAACCATAATTTTCTGACTCAGTGAGTCATCTTCACCCAATATTGTTTGCAATTCGTTGTCTTCAAACATGTTTTTGGTGGTCTTCCATTTCATTTGTTCCACTTCATTTGTTATATCAAAATATCTGTACCGTTGAAACCATCTTTTGATGCTATCGCGACATGATTACCATATGCCTCGATAAACATTCGATGCAACTGTCCAGTACTTTTCTTCAACTGAAAACAAAACATTAATGCTTTCCGCAAATCATAATTTTATGGTGCAAAATTCCCCATATTTAACACGATAAAAAATAAGACTCGTTCATAAGAAATGTTTCCTATAAAGGCATGTATACCTTGGCGCTCAATTCATATCGGTATACCTGTTATGTATTTGTAGCTTTCTTATGGAATGCTTACATGCTTATCTAAGGTTATGAATAAGCTGTTTTAGTATTTATAAGATTACTATTGTGAATCTTATTTTGTTTTGATTTAAAATTTATTACCAAAAAGTATGCAATTTTGCAATTCATCAATAAATTCGATTACTCTTTGCCTAACGTATCGATTAGTTTTGTGAGAACTAAATTTAGTCTAAAACATGAAATTAAAATTTCTATTATAAAATATGTTATAGAGTCATGGTATTCAAGCATTTTCCTTTAAATATTTTCCATTCAACATCTGCATAAGCACGTTGTCTTCGATTACACGGTGCGACAATGAAAATATACCCGAGTAACTATATAGTCTAAGTTATTCACTAGGTTGAGTAGAATTCAAAAATACTTTTTTTTATTTTTCTCGAACCCTCCAAACTTGTTTTATTTGACAAAAACGGCTTTTTTGATCTTTTCACACAAAATTGTTGATTAGCCAAATACGTTTCAACCTATTTTAAAAATGCAAAGAATTTTAGAAAGGGGAGAGATTAGCCTTTAAAACGATATACATAAACATTTTGTTCAAACTTATATGTTATGAGATTTGATGGGCTAAACTTTGATAATATTAAATGTTTCTTATTTTTTCAAGTTTGGATATTCTTAATTGCAAAATTTAATGAAAAAATATGAAATAAGTGGAGACATTCTTAAAGTGCATTATATTGTGAAGAGAATGACACTTCGTTTGATGAAATTTGACAAAAAATACTTCAGTTATTATTTAAAGAGTATAAGAGCTTAGTCATATTTTTATATATGCTCTCTCATCAAATGAACTTACTTTTCAAAAAAATTTCAAGATTTGCTCTTTGCATGTTTGAACTACCAAAAGTAGTCTAATATTTCCGTTTTTCGCAAATATTATTATTTCGCTTTGCGCTAACATTAGCCAACTTCCGGTGGTTGGTCCAATGGAAAAAGGACACATTTTTCAATAAACACTTAAGATACATCAAAAATTTTGCAAATTTTTAACTTAACGTTCATTTGATAAGACAACATATATAAACAATATGACTCAGCTGTTATACACTTTAAATAATAACTACTGTAAGCTTTGTCCGGTTTTATAAAACAAAGTGTCAATCTCTTCATAAGAGAATACACTTTAAGAATATCACCACTTGTTTAATAGTTTTTAATAAAATTTTGGAATTAAAGGCCGTGTCAGATAAAACTTTTGCTTCGCGTTGCGTTACAAATTCGCTTTGACATTTAAGATAAAATGTACATGTTTATATGCCACTTGTCACATAAAGTGCTTTCAACGTTGAGTACGCAACGCAAAGCGAAAAGTTGGGCATCTTTTATCTTTTTGCTTGCTTTGACAATCAGCTGTTGATTATTCTTTAAATATTTTTGACAAATTTGCGCACAAATTTTCTTTTGTAAATATTTTTTCTTAAATTTTAAGTTTTCTGTGTTATTGTTAGCAGTACAATTATAAGTATGTCCAATAAATCCTCCAAATCCATTTTTAGTCTTTATTTAAACACAAAATATTAAAAGCAAAACTTACGCGCCAACCACTTTTAAAAGGTAAACAAACAACGCGAGTGTTGTCAAAGTTTTTGTTGTGTCATACACCTTTTGCTTTACGCTTTGCTGTCAAAGTTATAAACGTCACGCAAAGCAACAAAGTTTTATCTGACACGGCCTTAAGAATGGCCAAACTGGGAAAAATAAGAAAATAAAATTGTATTTTCAAAGTTTACCCCATCAATCGCATAAATCGCATAAGTTTGAACAAAATATTTATGTGTACCCTTTTAAAGGCGAATCTCTCCCCATTCTAAAAAACTTTGGATTTTTAAAATAGGTTCAAACATATTTGGGTAATCAATAATTTTTTGCGAAAATATTAAAAAAACGGTTTTTGTCAAATAAAACAAGTTTGGAGTGTTCGAGAAAAATAATAAAAGTATTTTTGAGTTCTACTCAACCTAGTGAATAACTTAGACTATATAGTTACTCGAGTGTATTTAATTTTTTGCAAGGCAAATCTAACAGGTAAAACTATATCAACAGCTGACGCGTTTTTAAATGTCAAAATTTTGTTGTTTTTTTGTTTGTTTTGTTTCGATAATCATTTTCGCATTTATAAACCCTCATATGTACCGGATGTATCCTTAACGATACGCACTCTAGAAATTCTTCAGGATTACTATTTCAAAGCCAATTTTATTAAAATTTTTGGAAGATGATTAATAATATTTAAGCTTTTAACACTAAATCCATATATCTTTTAAACTACAACCTAGATTTACTATATTTATATTTATTTAGACGAGGCTGATGAATTACCCAAAAAAAGATTTCGGTCTCTCCAACTAAGTGCCAAAACTATGACCAATAACAAATAACGTTAGCATCTGCCATTTTGATCGATGGCCATATAAAAACATGTTCTTTAGATAAAGTGGAAATGTTATTGACTGCATGGAATAATTTTTTTTTAATTTATAAGTGCTCCACTATTGCGTAATTGAGCATGACATAAAAATCAAAAGAAATTTCAATATATAAAATTTATTTAGTTTTTTTAATTGCTTTTATTAATTTCCTATGGAGGTTTGAGGGTTAATTTTTTTGACATTACGCGTACGCTTTAACAAAAACAAAATTCCTGTTGTTTTTGCATTGTTGTACTTGTTGTACACTTACGGTTACCTATTAGATGTGCCTTGATTTTTTGTATTTTGTCGCATAGTGTTATTTATAAAATATTTTTAGTCTTCTGTCCAACATTTTCTTACTGTTAGGACAACAAGAGAAGGAAATAAAACTAAAGTTTGCTTGCTTCCTTGCTTGCTTGCTTTTATTTGTTTGACATTAAATATTTTGTAATCTCCTGTTTTGTGTTGCATGTTCCCTTTGGTAGATGTCACTATCAGTTGACACATGACACAGTGACATAATAAAATTTTTACCTCTTGACTATAACTAGAGGTAGTTTATATCAGCAACAACAACAACAATAATAATTATTATAAAGGCAAGCATGTATGTACGAATGTCTATATACACATGTATGTATGTACATATGTATGTGTACTACTTATAGTACAGTATAGTATAGTATACCACATCAACCTGTTATCAGCACATATTTCTATAGTATGTTTGGTATAAATATGAAATAGTGATTCCCAAACTGTTGTTAATAAAAAAATGTTAGTTCTAAAAATTTAAACTGTAATGCGCCGTTTGTAATGTCTGTTGTATTCTCTAAGCAGCACGGCTAGGTTGGACCAGATATTGTATTATGGTAAAACAAAAACTCATAAGAGGTCCTATCAGATTTAGGCGATTTATATATATACTATAGCTTCCGATATATTTTATCGCAGGCGAGTAGTTTATTTCACGGATCATTACGTGGTACCTAAAAACTCCACACCATGCTGTTAACAGGAATATTGTGTTTTTAATCATCGTAAATTTTCTTTGGAATAACAGCAACGTAAGAGTTAAGTTATTTTTTAGTAGAGCTATTTTTCTTACTAACAGAGCAGTAACAGTAACTTATTCTGGGCGCAGATTACATCCTAAGCGCGCGATGCTAAAATAAAGGTAGATTATGGATGACATTGTGGCTGTAAAACAAGTCATGAGCATAACGTAGACTGAACAAATACGTAAATGTGATTTTAATTACATGTGTTAGAGCAGACCACATTTAAAACAGAGTTGCTGCTTACTCACCAGAAATCTTTACAAATTATGTAGTTTGAAATATATACTTAGGATACGAGACTCACATTTTAAATCTGGATACATTATTCCACAAAAAACACATAACGGCCAAATTTAGCAAAATGCGTGCAGTTGTAAGTGGACCTGCAGCAAAAATCAGAGGCAGGCGTTTAATAACATCCTACTCTACCTATAGCAAAGCGCACAAAGGTTAATATCTGTACAGTTAATGGGCATATGAGTTTTGTATCGGCACGCCGATGCTGTTGGCTGCACAGATCATATTAGGGATGCTTCCGATAAGCCTTAAAATACTGTATTTATGAGGGAAATTGATAATTTATAATTTATTTATAATTTATTGATAATGCTTCTTTCAGTTTAATCGAAATTAAAACGGATGAGATTCCATAGAAGTAGAATTTGTACCTTTAACGCTGCATGAAGAAAAACATAGAGGCGAAAGAAAGCAGGAAATGTCTGGCAAATTTGTGTGTGATGCTACAAAGAAGGAGACAAATTTATCTTAAAAGAATATGAAAAGCGAGCAGCTGCAAACTGAAAAAGTCATCTGGCGAAATTATCATCTGCATTAAAGCAGTGCAAAAGCGGTTCTGAGGTATTCAAACTCAATATTTTCTTTTGTTTTTTTGATGTAATCCAACATAGAGTGGACAGCAAAAGTCTGGGTACTCCAATATATCGACCCCTTTGCGCGAAATTATCGTATATGCCATTTTTTTTGAAATTGAGTTTTTGATGCAATCTTGTTCTACATTCAAAGAGACGTCACCTGACAAAATATTGTAGGCGAATTCCACTTCGTTGCTCTAAAAATTGATTGAATACTTTATCGTATGTTACACTCCATTTTTTCTTGTGATCGATTTTATCATATGTGCCAATGAAGAATATTTTGCATATTGTAGTTGTTACAATACAATGCACTAATTGCGAAAATATTAAACATCTTGATGAAGAGGAAAAAAATCGTTTGCAGAATTCCAATGAGTATAGGATGCATATAAGAGACAAAGATGAAGCCAAGGCTAATTTTTTAATAGATCAAAATAAAAGCAAAAATGTTTCTAGTTTTGTTTGCACCAGCTTCGATTTGCAAAAAGTTTTGAATACTCCGTTCGGAAATAATATAACCCGTTTTTACTCACGCAAGTACGCCTACTACAATTTCAGCGTTTATGAAAACGGCACTAGAAGTGGCTGCAATGAAATTTCCACAGCCCTGTATAAGTATTTAATAATCGTAGACCAAAGAAATGCAGTTAATGACATAGCCCTATATTGTGACAGTTGCACTGGTCAAAACCGCAACAAGGCTGTATTAGCTATGTTGACACATTTTTTAAATTTGTCAAACTTCGTTGAAAAAATTAAAATAACATATTTACTTCCCGGTCATACAATGATGCCAGTTGATCCTGTGCATAGCACAATTGAATCATTTGTACGCAGGCGTACCATTTGGGCGCCAAGTGAATGGCCCACAACTATTCGCAATGCACGAACTAATCCATCGGGGTACAACTGTATTGAAATAGGCCACTCAGAGTTTGAAAACTGGAAGTCCTTTGCAAATCTGTTACTACCAAACAAAGTTAAACTAAACATAAATAAAGTTCGCATAGCTTTATTAGACAAAAAATAAAAATCAATTGAACTCATTTACGGATATTCCGACAATTCCACTAAAAAAAACTATAAATAACTTTAATTTTACCTTTAAGTTACAAAAGTTGTACAATTCACCTTTGTGTATCTCTTTGCAAAAATTCAATGATTTGAAAAATCTATGTTTAAAAAATAACATACCGCCAAAATACCACAATGAGTATTTAAATTTAAAATTAAAAAACGCGAAAAAGACATGTTAAATGAAAGCGACGAAGAAGATTAACTCACTTATTATTATTATTGTTTTTTTTTAGTTTTTTTTAATGAATTCATGCTTCTGTTAAATATTGATTACATTTTTTATTACTTTGTACCATTCTAAATTAAAAAATAATGAACAAATACATAAAACCACTAATAAATCTTTGTTTCAATTTATTTCTAACACTGACAAATGATATCGTAAGTGCCATTTTCTACACACGCATCTACGAAATGTTGTGAATGAAATTATCGTGTGTGCCAAAAATACGTTTTTGTAGGAAAACTTGAACTTTTCCACCGGAATACTTTTAGGTGTAGTTATATTAGTTAATAATATAAGCACATGTATATTTTCATTTTGATATTGAAAGCGAAAGCAGAGAAAAGTAGAAAAATGGCTGTCCTGTAAAATTTGGGTTTTGTAACATACGATAATTTCGCGCAAAGGGGTCGATATTTCAGAAATTTCATGAATCTTAAGCAATTATATGTACAAATAACACTATGCGATAAAATAAAAAATATTAAAAACACCCGGCTATGGTCATTAGTGTAGGTTGTGAGTTTTGTTGAGTATATCTCGAAAATATTTTTTTAATATTTCTCGAACCCTCCAACCTTTTTTTATTTGACAAAAACTGTTTTTTCAGACTTTACGCACAAATTTCTGAATTACTCAAACATTTCTGACCCGAATACCAAAATTTAAATCTTGTTGGAAAGGGGAGAAAACGGTGTACATATGTATATCTATTATTCGACTTAATATGCTATGAGTTTTGATGAGGTAAACTAGGAAAATGCGAATTTTTTTCATTTTTTTTTAAGTTTGTCCGTTCATAGCAGTAAACTTTACTTAAAAATATGAAATAAGTGATGACATTCTGAAAGTGCATTGTGAAGAGATTGGCATTTCGTTTGATCAAATCGGACAAAAATTACCGTAGTTATTATATAAATAGTATAACAGTCGCGTAATATTTTTTATTGTATGTCATCTCATCAAATGAACTTTTAGTTCAAAAATTTTCAGAATTTTTGATGAATCTTGATTGTTTATCACAAAATGTGTCAGTTTCCCGTTTGAACGACCACCAGAAGTTGGCCAATGTTTGCGTAAAGAGAAATTGATACATTTTGCGATAAACAATCAAGATCAAAGGTCAAAGATCACGAATTTTTCAAAATCAAAATTTTGTAGAAAGAACTTCTGTGGAATATGTGTGGATGATATTCTCAGAAAAACCTTGAGATGCCATGTAATATTATATATCTTCTACCCGATGAAAATACTTTTACTTGAATTGGTCTACTCACCTAAGCTACAGGTGCGATTAAATGACATGGGTATAAAAATACCCACTTAGGCATTGGTATGACATTTTAAAAAAACAATTCATTTTATTATAAAACTTTTAAAAATTAATTTCAAATAGAAATTTAAAATAATTTACTTTTCTTTATTTTTTCTATATTTTTGGGAGTTCCGGCTTGAAATTGTGCAATTCCTTGGATGCACATTCAAACCGCATTTTGTACAACCGTACTCTGTTTTCCCACCACATTGCACACAGCGACCGCGTTTTCCAATTTTATCAATCATGTGGTCAAATTTGTCAGTGTGTTTTGCTATTTGGTGCGCATTTGTGACAACTTTTCCATCACGCCGTCGATTTTCACGAATTTTTACCAACGCTTCAACAACGCTAACCCGAAAATCGAGATGGCTCATAGGTAGCAAACCTTCACATCCCTGCACAAGCAGTGTAGTTTCCATGCGTTTACCATAGCTGCGGCAATAGTGTTAGTGAGTAATAGCCAATACCACTTTTTTCCGCGGACTCGAATACGATAATTGTTGACGCCATTATCGAATAAGTCAACTTCACCCATTCGCTGATTATATGCATGTATTATGTATGGTTGTTCAACGACAGCCATCTTGCGATGTTTACGATCATATCTTTTAGTTTTGCACATCGGCTCTACACCCAAAAAATTAGACATCACAGTCACCACCTTCAGAAAGATTTAAATATATACATAGGTATAACATGATAATAAATATGTGTACAGGTAATTACCGAATTATCGTTCCAGCAACTGCGATAATATTGTTATTTTTATCAAAGCAAAAATCTGATGAACCCCGAGGTTTCTTTTTCATCAATTCAATATCATCCAACAATGCGTGATTGCTCCGATTATCTCGAACAGTACCTGTTGTAGAATAACCTTTTCGAGATAATGTACATAATAAATTATGGCTTGTAAAAAAGTTGTCGAATGTAACACTATACTTGCTTGGATCTGAAGTATTCTCTAATAGTCGTAGTACCACGTTTTCTCCAAGGCCGAAGTCAGCATTATTATTAGCAGAAGCGACAGCATATGGGATAAAGGAATAGCAATATCCTGTCATAGCAGCTAACACCCAGTATTTGTAGCCAAATCGTATTGGCTTGCCCTTTATGTACATCTTTAGAGAATGGCGGCCATAATATGCGATCATTCACAGAAAGACTATGAGAAAATATGCCAAATTGAATGAATTTTTTATTCAGTACATTGTTTAATGGAGTAATCTTGGCAAATTTATCATTCTTGTCAAGATTATATTGTCACAAACGTGAATATTTTCAATAAAACTCTCAAAAATAGTTTAACTATGTTGTTTAGCAGTCATATAATTAAGAGAAAAAAAATTTATTTTAGAACACACTTATGGCGAAGTGAGTAGAAAAATACCTATGCCCTACAGAGGCCCCCACGACACTTCAAAAAAAAAAAAAAAATATTCATATCAATACAAATACTCCAAATACTATTTGTGCTAAATTTCACCGAAATCGGACCACGGATTCTGGGGTCAGGCGTTAACGGGCCAAGCCCGTGGGGACTTTGGTAAGAAAACCACATTTTCACATTAGCAGCTGTATGATTGGGTTCATTGACTTGTTGGTAGTAAAAACCATTACAAGTTCTTAATTCTTCGAAAATTTTAGTGAATTTATTCTTTAGAATGTTTAAATACTCTCCCTTATTAATTATTTCCTCAAAGACCTTTCCTTAGGAAATTACTTACAGAAGGAGGTTTAAAAAGTTACGTTTATTAGAGTTACGTTAATTATTAACAAAGGTGTTAAAAATAATACCGGGTTATCCATTTCGTGGTTTCAAAAGTAAACGTAAATAAAACACATATAAAATATTTTTTTCATGATATTTCTTTTTTATTGTAAAGTTTGAACGTTGACATTATGTGTGAAACACTACATCATTTAAATGACCTCCACGCGAAGTGTTGCAAGCATTGATTCTTTTGAGGTAATTTTCGACCACTTTTTGACACATATTGGGCGGTATCTCAGCCATAACTTGACGAATGTTGGTTTTTAAGTGCTCAAGAGTTGAAGGTTTATCTGCATAAACACGGTCTTTCGCGTAGCCTCACAAAAAAAGTCTAATGGTGTCAAATCGCATGACCTTGGTGGCCAATTGATATCGCCACGACGAGAAATTACGCGGCCAGGAAATGTCTCTTGCAATAAAGCCATATTCGCTCGGGTTGTGTGGCATGTGGCATCGTCTTGTTGAAACCACATATTCTCCAAGTCGTATTCTTCAATAGCAGGCAAAAAAAGTCGGTTATCTTATGACCATAACGCTCCGAATTGACGGTGACAGTCGTTCCATCGTCGTTTTCGAAGAAGTAAGGTCCAATCACACCTTGGGACCAAAGAGCGCACCAAACACTGGATGTAATGGCCTCTCTTCAATTACTTGAGGATTCTCAGAACCCCAAATACGACAATTTTGTTTATTAACATACCCACCGAGTGTGAAATGTGCTTCATCGCTGAAGAAAATTTTGTTCGAAAATTTGCCGATACGCACGATACGTGGCTGTGGCAGAATCACCATTTTTTTAGTAGGTTTTGATAATTTTTATGCGTTGTGTGATAGTTAAGCGATCCATTTTCGTCAATGTCAGACTTTCAACTGAAAAGAAAAAAATTGGTTTCACAACTTAGTTTGACAGATGTCGAATTACAGTCCCATACTTTTGAAACCACGAAATGGATAGCCCTTTAGTTCGAAATTCATTGAGACCAACATGTAGTAATTGAAACGAAATAGAGTTTGACACACGATACTCGAATAAGAGATCTCTAAAGCATAACCTTTTGATGATTTAATTATTCTGCGGCATAGTTTTATACAAAGGACTACCTAGCTAACAGTACTCATTTAAGTATTAAAAAAGTTGTGATGTGACACTGAAATTAAAAAGTAAAATACATATAAAACTGATTTTGAACAAATTTATAAATTTAAAAACTATTTTTCATATTCATATCGACATTAGTGCATCTATGAAACTGCAATGCATTGAATTTATGTTTTGGGAACATCTGTCTCCCATTGCGTCATATCGGTTTTGCAGATATTTTTATACCAAAAAAATTCATAGATTGTATTTGTCAAAAACGTTCTTTTTCCTTTTTGTTGTTGGTATTTTTAAATAAATTAAGAATTTATGCAGAGAGTTTTAGTGGAGATTTTTTTTCAATAAATTTGCCGTACAGAGAATTTTTAAAAGGTAATGCATCGCCATGATAAAAATAAAGGATTTAGCAAGACTTTTAGTGAAATAGAGCATGACTAACTGTCCGTAGTAATCGCAAATGCAGGATGAAAAGTCAATATCGTGGATTTAATTTTTTTTTTGAAGGTACGAAGGTAAAGCTTAAAATCGGCAAAAAGAAATGTTGATAGATAACGGCCTTTTTTTTTTTGAAGCTACGTCTGACAAATTAATTGTCATTTATTCAGTCTGTTTTGCCAAACCACAATGGATGACTATGGACAACGATAAGTGAGATATGGAACAGTTGACAGCTGATCTTAATTTGCATCGAGAAATCATCTTAAGCGATAAGACCAATTTCTGAATGAATGTGTACGTGAGCAAACAAAATTGTTGAATTTGGAAGAAAAACAATTTACATGAGATCCAGGAGCGTTCAATACATCCCTGTCACTGTTTAGTGTGGATTTTGGGTTGGCGGGATCATCGATCAATATTTCTTTGAGAACAACGGTGACCAGACCATCACTGTCAACGGCGAGCACTTTAGACCAATGATTAACAACTTCTTTTGGCCTGAATTTGATGAGATGGACATTTCGGAAGCGCTCTACCCAGAGACACTTGAACAATCCTATATGCCACCTATAATGGCATCAATAGGTCCTTCAAACGAATAAAAAAATTTGATTCTCGCACACACTTTGTTTTACTGAAATTTAAAAATAGGAAACTCTTCAAAAAATAGTCTGTAGATTCGATTCCTGGTAAAATTTTGGTATTTATTGTAACTATTTTTGACTTTTCATATCAATTTTATAATTTTTTTTTTGATTTTCCATTATTTGATGTATGAAAATTAAATTTTATTTATTTATATTTGATTTATTTTTTTTTTTGTAAAATGTTTTTTTTTTTTTTTTTTTTTTTATTATTAGTTTTATTTACAATCTATCCAAGGATATTAAGTAAATTTTATGAAATAAAGAATAACATTCATTGTTGAACTCCAATGAGAACAACAATATACAAAAACAAAAATTATTAAAATTAAAATTATTTCAAAAATTTATAATATATACATTATATACAAAAGTCCTAAAGTTTAATATTTACATATATGTACACAGAATTTAATTAATGTATGTATAATTAATTAGGTTTGTAAAATGTTAATGTATTTTTTAAAATATGTTAATTAGCTTCTACTTCTGTAAACAAAACTTCTTCCGAGTTGTCTTAACACTAAAGTCGTTAAAACAGAGGACTTCAAATAAATCAGTTTTAAGTGGCCAGATGTTGAAAATTAAACGAATAAGAATATGGAAACACAAGAAAAAATACACGTAACTACTACATATTTATTAGAGAACGCTAGCGTTTTACGGATCCAAGCAATCGGCACCGTTAAGACATTTAAACGTTTTTTATTTTAAATCCAATATTTTTAGTGTATTCGGGAACTGAAATTTTGAAATATATTACCTTGTTTCTTTAAATTAAACCTTTCTTCACTTCATTTTAAATTTTATTACACGATTCTATCACTAGTTCTTTACTTACTTCCTTCTTACTTCTTTCAACGTATTAGATACGTGCACATATGAACTTACTTGACAGCATAAATAACAACGCTTTTGGTTAGGATTGCGAATTAGCTTCCCACACCAATCATGTTGTATGTTACCACGGCCTCTCGCCTATAAGACAACACGCTACCTACTAGATTACGCGAACCACAACGAAACTAATAGTGCAATGAGAAGTATAGCGAGACAGCAGTAGCGAAAATGTACTTACAGGAAAACGTTGCAGCCCGATTTTACACGAGCCATTCTTAAGTACTATAGAACATGGAAAGAGGAGAATATACGCCTTTTCAAATGTAAGAAGAGGTATCAGGAAAGGTAAGATCGTAAGGAAATCGAGTTGTACTGATGTGGGGCTCAAGAAAACAAAAATTTGCAAAAGACTCAAACGTCTGATCGAAGGTTTTAAGAACGATGCATTTTTCCAACGGGATAAAAAAGGAAACTTGGTTGCAAACAACAACATGTTGCTTAGGTTATGGGGGCAATACTTCTCTACTCTGCTGTTAGGCTGTGACAAGACTAAATTCACCCTTAAAGAAGACGTTGTATCGAATACAATCAATGAGTACGGCGAGGAGATTAAACAGTCAAAAAGAAAAAAAAAAGTCCAGTGGAGCTGCGTTTAAACGTGAAATTTATTGTTCATGAGTTTTAAACTATTGCGTACTATGTGTCAAGTTAAATTTTCTTTAATTTTCAGCAAAAAATGTGAATAGTTATCACACGATATCTTGTTTATTTGATTATAAAGGCGAAATTTTTTTGTCCTTGAAAAAGAACAGTCTAATAACACCGCCGACACTCATAAGGCATCCAAAAGTGTAATTTTTAGGGTGCATTGGCATTCGAACTGCATCTGCATTAGCTTCTCCTAGACCAGCATATTATTGTTGCGACCGTCATGTGAAACTCGGCGTGTTGCTGGTCTAAATACCTCTATGGTCATGCTAGACTCATAGTCATATTCCTCGTTACTAATTGATTATATGGTAACCTATAACTAGCCGTCGTAGTCTAGTAGGTAGTGTGTTGGCTTCTTAGTTCAAAGGCTTATAGTTCAAAACCCAGGTCAGACATTAAAACGAAAATATGAAAATATTTCTTCGACGACTTCCTCTTAGCGGATTTCTGGCAAAAACTCTAAGAGAAAATACAATTGCAATAAAAAGTTTCTCAAAAATCTGTCGTTCGGAGTCGACTTCAAACTGTAGGTCCCGCCATTCATGTATAAAATTAACACACACAGCACAAGTGGTGTGAGAAGCTAGTTCGTAATCCTGACTGAAGGGTTGTAGTGGGCAACATTATTGAATATTTCCCTCATTTTCTTACAGAAAAACAAAATAGCAAAAAAAGAGAAATAAGAACGTTTTTGTCCTTCTTTAAGAAAGATCATCTTAATTATGCACAACTTTGTTAAAAAAAACTATCAACTTGATATGTTGGTTTTTGCTAAAATTACCTTCTCCTACTTCTCCACCCTCGCTCGCTATCTTTTAGTGAAACTAAGAACTTAATATAGACACTTATTTATGCGTTTGTGTAAATCTTAAAACTAAAAACTAAACAAAACAAAAGACTTGAGTAAATTATACCAGTTATCGCTTTAAAAACCAAAAACAATCATAACAAAAACAACAACGGCAATAACAACATTATATAACATAATTCCAGTTTTGAATAATGAGTGCCATGGGGCCAAAGATGGTTTTTGTACGGCAGGAATAACGAAAAAAAAACCAAAAAAGATATGGAAAAAGAAAAATACAAAGAAAATATTTCCAACCGACAGAAAACTGGGTCAAAGATGATGATGATGATACTGATAAGTTTATAAAAGTTGCACAAATTTTGCAAAACTGCAACTGAAGCAATAACAACAACAGCAAAAAATAAAAAAAAAAAATGAAAAGAAAATACAAACCAAAGAAACTTATAAAATGGTAAGGAAAATATGATTATTTGCATGAAATGCGGAAACACAATATTTATCCATGAGTTGGAATCTTGTACTGAGAAAGAAGTGGCGGGTATTTTCAGCGGAACAACTAAAGGAACTAAAGGAAATTAAATAAATTAAAAAAAAAAATAAAATAAATAAAGAAACTAAATTATATGTTGGATGTTTATTTAAAATAATTTGTTAACAAAGTAACATGAAATGCTTCAAGTGTAATTACATGTAAATAGTACGTATGTAATATCTTAAGCCACATAATGTGACCCACATTAAACTTTAAAATTTACTCATGATCACAGTACCATTCGAAATACTTGAAAATTAACATAAAAAATTTGTTACGATTGCACCAAAATAGTGCCGTTCCTGCGCTGACCAAATTCATCGATAACCTTGATGGAATATTGTCAGCACAAGAATTGCGCATACCTGTAGCATCACAATGGGCCGCTATGCATGCTCAAGTGAGCTTTGGTATTAAAGCTATCGCTTCAACCTACCTATCTACTTGCACTAAAATGGATTTATTTTTAAGTGGAGCTCAACTGGGGAGTTTTCAGTATCACGGCTGCATAATCACTAAAAAGGATAACACCACAAGAGAATAAGAATTAGATAAGCATTGTATAGCATTCTCCGTATTGTTACGCGTAAGTACGAATTAAAAACAAATTAAACAAATTAAAACAAAACGAGCAAAGAAGGCAAACGGAAACAAACGAATCGTATGCTACACAGAATTACAAGATGAAATATACAAGAAAGTATGAGAATATGAACAAAACGTAAATCGAAATAAAAGAACAAGCTCTACATAGAAAGGTTCTGAAGTTGCCAGACGTAAAATAAGGGTGTATAAATAGAGCGTAGGGCAATGTTGCCAGTCCGCAGAGAGTCAGTTATCGTACTAGAAGGCGAATAGTTTGAGTTTACACGACTCAATATATAAAATTAAAAGAAAATATTATTACGAAAAGGCAAACGTCGTAACATCGTTTAACATTAAAATGATAAACAAAAGCTACAAAAACAAAACCCATGAGTATAAAAGAAAAGGGGATAGACAAGTAACCGAGAACGCAACAACAAAGAATGCAACCAAAATACACAAACAACAAATGAAGAGACGATGAAATTCTCGAGATGGCTAAAACACGAACATTATACTTCAAGAACATTCATCAGACTGTTTACGTGGGCATATAAAAAGGCAAGACAAAGCAGGTAACGAGAAGTAAGAGTTCACTTCAGTCTTGTGTGGTGACGCGTTGAGTGTGAAGAGAACAGTCGTGGTTTGAAGATCTTCGCTATACAGATCTAACGAACATGTGTTGTTGTTTGCGCAAAGGGCGTCAGCAAAGAAGAATAGCGAACAAGCAGTTATTATTCTATATGTCAAGTTATAAACAGTGCACACAAAAATAGTGCCGACAATAAAGAATTTAATTGAAACTTAACACCAATTTATTTTTATTAAAAAGGTAAAAACGTAACAATATGGATGGAAATTTTTCAAAAACCGTTTCACTTCATTAGATCAGGTATACATTCGTTTTACTTTGGTTGTGTATTTTACTAATCGTGCAAACACAAAGAAAAAAATTGTAAAAAATTTTACACTTTCATTTCTAAAACACGGATAAAACTTTTACTCTGAGGCATATATGTATGCTTCTCATATAGAGAAAATCCAAAGATGCCAAAACAATGTCTTTGTGTTGTTACATTAAAAACTCGAAAAGAACGTGCAATCGATGAAAGCAGAAATTGAAAAGTATTCTAATAAAGACTCGATAAAGGTAATATTAAATTTAAAGCTCTAGAATTGCAACATTCTAGATTTGTGTGGTGACTTTCGTCTAAAAAAATAGGAATATAGCAGCTCTCATCTGCCATCAAGTTTAATAAATAATTCAAAACACGACGAAAGCTGAATTAATTCCCAATGTTGACTAAGAATAGACTGGTGGGGTTAAATTGGCTGCAGCCTTGTAGAGCATAGATTACTTTGGAACTGTAAAGCTCCATCGTAACACAGATAGTACTTATTCCGTTATACAATTATAACTCCTGGTTGGCAATAGTTTTATGAACATGCGGATTCTATAGAAATCATCTTTGGCTATATACGTTCTGTCAATGAACTATGTGTGCCCAAAAATCTTTAGTCACAGATTCCCAAATGCCAAACAATGGCAGAGAAGATGTTCAGTGGTTTTCTCCTCTTTCTCGCTAGTACGGATTTTGCTAAAGTCTTTGTAAGTAAGTCTTGCACCCAGAGACCAATATTTCATTTTAACAGCTATGAAGTTCCTAAGTTAGACTCTTATCTTATCCTATTTATATTCATATAAGATAAGTTCTGTCTGATTTCCCTACAAGTGGGTTTATTATATATACCATTTGTCTTTAACAAATGATTGAAGTTTGTGTGAGACCTTTGCACCGCGTAAACTTTGTTGTTATCTTCATTGTTCGTGTGTTCATTAATCCACTTGAAGGTAACCGTCACGTGTTTATCTTCATTCGATATATTCTGATACGCTTAGCCATTATTTTAAAGCTATTATTTCAGCCTGGATAGTACTACAGTAATCTGGATATACTCATATTCAAGTGCTAAGGAGAAAGTCAACAACCGATTTTATTGCCTGGTCTGAAGCTATCATTGAATATTAGAATAATGTTGTCTGGAAGTTGCAAATTGTTATCATTATTGTATTCGGCTGTAAAACCTAGATCAATTCATCTCGACTATACATAATAAAAAAATAAACAAATTATTGTAATCCTACTCAGCTCATTACTTCATTAGCTGACACAGATGAACACCTCTTAGGACTAATTAAGTTGCTTAAGGTAAATTATGAGTTCTTAATACAGGAATATAAATGTGGCCTGTATCCTTAAGAGAAGAGTAATATGCCTTGAATATTAAACCCGCATGTGACTATTTTTAAGAAAAACTCTACATTAAAATCGTATCTTCATTTTCAATAATGACTTCAGAAAGTCAACACGCAATCACGAAAAACTGAACAAAATAATCAGCAACAATGAGAAGAAAAAAATTAACTCATCCTGATTGTCATTGCATCTTTGAAAATACACATACATACGCATTCAAATTTATATTTAAGAGGTTAAAATGTGCTCGGCATTGAAAACTACAACAACTGTTATAAAGGATATCCTTACCGGCTAAAATAATTGAAATACACACATGCAGATGGATTTTAGTCTTCTATCAAAAACCATATTTATGTGGTATGCTGGGCTTTTTTTCTTCAACTTTGATTTCAGGGTGTTGTCCATTGGTATTGTTGTTATTGCCTCATATTTTTATTGTTAGATGTTGAGGTCCTTTTAGATTGAATATCATTTTCCTTAACATTTCCTTTCTATTTTTCTTTTTTTTCCAGATTTTGTTATTGTTTCATATCAAATTGTAGAATTGTATGTTCATTTCTTTTTTCGTCTTCCAATAGTTAAGTTTCTATGCCATTGTGTCTTATTGATCCTTTTTGGCCTAAGGATAATCATATTTTTCTATTCTCTAAGATATTTGTTTGCGTATTTATGAGTTTATGTGCGTGTATGTGTGTTTGATTGCTGTTGTCATTGGTGTTGTAATAAAGAAAACAATAGTCTGGTCTCCGATAAGCCAAATTGTTTGTTTATCTTTAAACATCTTCGTCGTTGTCGTTATTGTTGCTTTAGGCAACTATAATGACATATCCTTGCTGGAAGCATTTCTTAAGATTTGATTTTATTTGTATTTTTAGTGTCCTTTATTTGTTTTCTTTGGTTTTTCATTCCTGTTTGGTATTCTTTTAGAGCGTCTGTATGCTATGGTTTGTTGTTTTAGGAAATGACAATAAATGGCATCTCAAATCAATAATAATGATGACAAATTTGTCAAGATTTAACATTGACCATAAAATGACAAGAAATACAAGATAATGGTATAGTCGTTGCGTCAGTTATTCAATTTGGAAATTTTTATTAAAACAAAATTCACAATCTATTGAAACATGTTTAGGAAATGGATTCAAAATTTATTAAAAAAAAAAAAAAGGTTAGCAAGAAAAAGTATCCGGAATATATTGTTGGATTTAAAGGGATTTAATTTTTAAAAGACATAATTTTGGAAAATCCAATATCTCGTGGAAATATCTGTCTTTAACTTCTGTTTACTCTTCTGCTGAATACAGTAGTGTTTGTAATTCACATTCAGTCGCTGCCAACATATAGTCAACATCCGAATTGGAGCGGTCGGATATGGTAGGTTATAATGCACGAAAGCTTCAATGTTCCCTATTAACTCATAAGCGCGGCAACAATATTGTTACGAAAATGGAAATGGTGTTATCGTTTAACATAAAAATGATAAACAAAAGCTACAAAAACAATGGACTAGTTTACACGATCAACAAATAAACAAAAATATACCAACAACATCAGTATAAAAAGAAAGGGATAAACAAGTAAACAAACAGGCAACAGCAACACTGCAAGGACAAATGTAAATACACAAACAACAATAACGTAAACATCGTGTTTACATTTATAAAGATTTCACGAAGGCAAAGTAACTCTCCTTCAAGAGCACTCATGAGACTGTTTACCCTGCGGTATAATAGGCAAGACAGAGCAGGTAACAGGATCAGAAAAAATTAAGTAAATTTTGTTTGAAGACGCGTTGCATGTGAAGAGAATAATCGAGGTTTGAAGATCTCCGTTGTAAAGATCTATCGAACAATTGTTAGTGTGTACGCGGAAGAGTGTAAAGAAGAATAACAGTGGGACACGGAACAATTAAGAATTTATCTAAAACTAAACACAAATTTATTTTTATTTTATTTGCAATCTACGAACTCATATTTCAAACGTTTTTAAAAGGGTAAAAAAGTAACAATATTATTTCATCTGTAACTATGTTTGGTATATGTTGTAGAGAGTCAGAAACTTGACGTCAAGGCATTCATGTGCCTTGGTTTCTTAAGACGGTGCAGGGAATACTTAAATGCTAAGAATTACGGTTTAGTTAGTTTAGTTAGGATTAAGGCCTGGCTTTTCGCAGTAACCATATTGAGTGTGAAATGTAATCCATGTCTGATGGGACCTACAGTTTAACGTTGACTTCGAACATGGTTGTTATTTACTGTCAGACCTTTACCCAGAAGACTGATGAGAGGTGAACGCTGAATAAAATAGCTTTTCATATTTCCATCTTTTCAAAATATTACAGTTGAGTTTGAAACTCCACCCAGTAAGCTAATATACTACCTACTAGACTACGGTGAAGAAGAAGGGAGCTCTTTTATGACAAATTTTTCTTCCTTAAAGGATTGTAAAAAAAATATTCTTCATTTCTTTTCATATTTTTCTTTTGTAGATGAATGAAATTTTTCTGAGATTATTTATTATCTCTTCTGTAGAGGAATGCCCACCTCATGTCTAAAATTATATTGAATTTACAGTTGTGTTACATTGGTATCCAGTAACCCATGTGAAAGTAACCGTTGTAACACTGTCTCCTGAAGAGCACTCTTAATCAATCCTTTACCGTCAGAAAATATTTTTTTTATTCCTATTCGATATACTCTGATACTGGACTTACACAGCGGCAGCCTTTATTGTAATCATTTCAGCCTGAATGGTTTTAAATTAATCGAGATGTTTTGAAAAGATTTCACTTCTAACTTTGTCCCATGATCTGGATCCATCAATAAAGATTTGGATGATGTTCTCATTCCCTATATGATAAAAGCATCTTCCAGGTATATTCGTTGTACATCGAGGATCGCAGGCGAGTACGGTTTTCGCGTAGTCGAGTGGTATATTCGGACTAAGTATAACCATCATGAGATTTCAGAAATTCCGGAAGTAATTATGGATCTTTACCTGTATTCGCTACTATTCCGTCATCTGCATAGGTGAAAATCCTGAATCCATGGCCTTTCAGCAGATTGTTTGAATTGAGGGCAAAAGCAAAAGTGGTGTCCTTCGAACATCCACTTTGGGAACACTTTAGGCGCCTATTATAAGGTAGATGGATAAAGACTGGATCATAATTTTATTCAGTCAAGTTTCGGATTTTCTGTAGTTCTTATACAATCTGTAAATATAATCAGTATGGAGGCTTCTTTGCCTTTAATTTAAATCGTTCATGCAATTCAAATAAAATGCACTAGAATTTATAGTATTCGGGTAGAAATTTCCTGTATTTTGATGCGTAATGAACGGTAGAAAATAGAAGAAATAGAATGTTGTGTCTTGAATTAACGGCATACAAAATGTGAACAATTTAAATGCTTTAAGATTCGTTAACTTTTTTATATAAAAAAAAAATTTTAAATGTTGCTTTTTATTTCAAAATTTCTTGACATTTAATTGGTTTGGCAATAAAAACTTTATTTTTTTTATTACTTTTCATAAGTTTTATTGCATTCGCATATTTTTGCTTTGACTTCAAATCCCAGATTTTATTATAATCCTGACATTAATTAAAATTTATTTATAATTACGAAAGAAAACAACCTTCAAACAAAACTTTTTGACACTTTTAAACGCTGACATCCTTTCAAACATTTGCCTTTTGAGTTTTGTGCGGTGGGTTGTATGCCTGAGCGTGTGTATGTCTTCTAACGCGAAAGTCGTCATAATTCCTATATTTAAATTATAAAAAGAAAATATTCAGAATGTCCTGTGAATTTTACTCTTTCTTCCTCTCTCTCTATCTGTCTTTACTACTCTATCCTGTGTAATCACATTTCATTGCTGACTTTTGCTTTTTGCTCTCTGACTCTCTTACTTTCTTAAGTGGTAGATTTTTAATTAGTTAGAGTCATCATCATCATTATTATCGCCATCTCCTGCAGCACAGGCCACACCAACACCACTTCTTGCTGATGTACAAAAAAAAAAGGAGAATGGGAAAGAAAATGCTCTCCAGCATTAAACGTTTAAGGACACAACAATAATTGTATTGCGTAAGCAAATCCTGTTATAATTATATTATGATATCCACGCTGTTAAAGCTTTTACTAAATACTTATTGCTCTCTCTCTCTCTACTTTTGCTTACTTTTCATCTTGTCTTTTCACTAATTAAGCCAATGTTCGACGGTCTGAATAACGAACAAAATATTTTTGTTTTTCCTTTCTTATAATTTCTTTTATTTTAATAACAACAAAAACAGAATAATTCTGCTTATTTTGTGGAAAGTAAAATAGAAAAAAACCGTTAATTAGATTCAATGACAATAACAGAATTACTGGTATAAACTATTTAAAATCTGATCAGCTTAGCCAGGAAGCAAGCTATTACACGGTATGGAGGAACAAAAAATTTTTCCATTTAACATTGGCTTGGCTACAAGGAATAATCTACGACAAGAATTGACACAAATTTGTTTTGTTTGATTGTGAACAACAAGTCGTGTATTGTATTGCTATTCGGAATGTTACTGATAATAGAAGGGGAAACTCCTCCCTTGCAGATTACAACACTATCCACTGAACCAACGCGTACTGATGTATGTCTTTAATATATCGGGTCCGCCATCTAACGTTTTTTTTTCAACTAGTGCTTATTTCGTGAATGGTAACACTTAGCTCATGTCTGATTTGACAGATAATTAGTTTTATCCTTCCGCTGAACGAATATGGTTTTCGTTTTCGCTTCGATAAGTGGGCCTGCGATCGACTTACAGAAGATGCCGATTTTGGCAAAAAAAAATCATTTTTTCAGATGAAGCTCATTTTGATCTTGGCGGGTATGTAAACAAGCAAAATTGTCGCATTTGGGTCACAGAAAACCCGCACGCATACATTGAAAAGCCGACGCACCCAAAACGAGTAACTGTTTGGTGCGGATTTTGGTCCAAAGGCATAATTGGTCCATTTTTCTTCGAAAATGAGCAAGGAGTGGCCGTTACAGTCAATGGCGATCGTTATCGGACCATCTTGAACGAATATTTGTTCACAAAAATTGAAGAGGAGGATATTGGCAACAGGACGGCGCTACGTGCCACACAGCCGAAGCTACACTCGATGTTTTGCGCCCTGTTTTTGAAGATCGCATTATCAGCCGCAGAGCTGATGTCGTTTGACCACCTCGGAGATGCGATTTGACACCGTTGGACTATTATTTGTGGGGTGCCGTCAAAGATAAGTGTTACGCCGACAAGCCAGAAACAATTGACGCTTTAAAGGACAATATTCGTGAAGCCATTGGTGAAATTCAGCTGCACACAATCGATAATGTGCTTAAAAATTGGACCGATCGTGTAGGCTACTGCATTGCCAGCCGAGGCAGCCATTTGAATGAAATTATTTTTCATTATTAACCGGAAGGATTGTACTTTCAAATAAAAAAGAAATTTGAGAAAATCAGTATTTTTTTTTAAAGCATTTTCAAAAGAAAAAAAGTTATGTGGTGGACCCTTTATAAAATTAACGCATACAACATAATTGTTGGGAGAAGCTAGGTCGCAATTCTTACTGAAAGGTTACAATGAACAAATTATGTATGTATACAGATGGGTCACGGACAGATCTTGGAACTGAAGCTAGAGTTTTTACTCCCGAAATAATATATTTCATATTAATGCAGAAACTCACCATGTATTTCGTGGTCTTCCAGAATTTATATGATCCTATGTATACCAATCCAGCACTTGTCTAGCAATATCAGCAGATGGCCTCTTATCAATCATATCAATTTGAGCTCCAATTTGGCTCCAGATGGAACAGTAAAAGATGTTTAATATCGCATTTGACAAATCGCTTTTGGCTAGACATGTCTTCCTTCTCAAGTTTATAAGCGCCGAACAATGGGAGTGAAGATGTTTTGTGGTTTCCTCTTCTTCCTCGTCCTTGTAACTTCTGCAGAAGTCTTTTTGAGCTATTCCCAGTCTCCAGCCGTGAACACTCAAAGGCCAGTGTTTAGTTACACTGCTATGAGGTTCTTTCGATGGGTCTTGATAGATTCAATGCAAATTCTGTTCTTCATGTATCCATGTCGGACCAGATCTGTCGAGTGTCTCTACAGGTGGGTTCATTATTCCAGAATGATTACAGTGATCCAATGTTTTAATTTCAATTCCAAAAAAAAGGACAAATACAAAAAAATCTATTTTACCTTTTTTTTTACAACAAATGACTTGCTTGCTTGATTATCAAAATGCGAATGCTGTACAGCTAATATTCTTTTCTCAAAAGAAGTGTGAAGTTACAAGGAATTTGGCAACTAATTATAAGGCATACATACATACATACATGTTAGCATTGAACATTCTCTTCAATCTTACCTTTGGTCAATGATGGTATACAACTCTGTAGAGGAACGCCCATCTCATGTAGGAATTCATTTGAATTTTCCGTGGTTTCAGCTTACGCAAGTGCGTCGACCTTTATGTTAACTTATATATCCCCGTGTCCAGGAACTTAAATATGGGTACACGTCGAATGTCATGATATATCCTTCAGACACACCCGGCATTCTTGGACAACCTTAGATGTGGTGTAAACATTTTCTAGGGAGCTAATGGGCGCTTTACTGTCGATAAATATGCGTTATAGTATATGTATAAATATGCGTTATGGTATAGTATATGTGGCAACCTGTAAAAGCAACAGTTGATTGAAGTCAAGTATGCTTTGGTATTTTGAGTTACAGTCGAACTTCTCTAATTTGAACTTCTATTACTTGAATTTTCTGTAAGTTGAAGAACATCGCGTGGTAACAGCATCTTGGAGAGAAATTCTATCAGGTTTTACTTCTTTAACTTGAACTTCCATAACATGTATTCCTCTATAACTTGAAGAAAAACGGTAGTACAACGTTTCTATAATTTGAATTTTTTCAAAAAAAATTTTGTTTTCCTGGCAAAAATTACCGAATTAGCCGCCAATAGTGAATATATATTCCTTTCAACTTAATTTGCTATAAAAATCGCAACATTTTATGCAAAATTACATTAAATTGCCAACACTGAAATTTATACATACGTAGTTCGAATTAAAGGAAATTGTAAAAACGATAGTAATGTGCTGGAATACATTCACAACTTATCACGAGCTTGGGATATTGATGCCACTAGCCAGACAATTTCAAACTGCTTTACAAAGTCTGGATTTAGACAGCATTCAGTGTGGGAGGTAGAAGATAACATATCTTTGGTATTATTAAATGATTTTAACGACAACGAGAATGTTTTAAAAGATAACTATGAAGTCTGGCTACATTTGAATGAAGTAGAATCTATAAGTTGTTCTGTTCAAGACTTTTTGGACATCGATAATGAATTGATTACTTCTGAATTTCCAACTGATGAAGATATTATTGACTGAATATGTCATCGAATCAGAACCACACTCTGGAGAAATAGTAGATAGCGATGTGGACGAAGTTGAGGAAACAGTTAGACTACCGTCCAGACAAGTTATAAATGATTCATTTAAGACTTTAAATGTACTCTTGAATACAAATGAAAACGCAAAAGATGACCTATACAAAGCACTACACAAATTAGAATCACTTTTTGCTCAAGCAAATGTGAAGAAATTCAATCAAAAATTACTGAGTATTTTAGTAAATAATTATACCTTTACAAAATTACAAATAATTGTTGTTTATTTAATTTGGATCATTTTTAAATTTTATTCCCAAAGTTGAAGTTTCTATAAGTTGAAGTTTTTTTCTGGATAATGGTGATTCAATTTATAGAAGTTCGACTGTATATACATAATATTACATAGTATGCTCTGTGAATAAAGCTATTTCATTTTGTTAATAAAATAATATTTTACTGAAAAATTACAGTACACGTTGTACCATTCGTTATACATACATACATACATACATACATAATTGGTAATTACAACCCCTCAGTCAGGATTTCGACCTATGTAGCTTCTCACACCACTTATGTTGTGTGCGTTAATTTTATACATGAGTGGCGGGACCTACAGTTCAAAGTCGATTCCGAACGACAGTTTTTTTTTGAGAAGCTTTTCATGGCAATTTTATTTACTCTCAGCGTTTTGGCCAGAAATCTGCTGAGAGGCAGTCGCCGAAGAAATATTTACCATACCATTCGTTATACTATGTATTATAAAACCGAATTCGAACGGCGGCAATTTTAATAACCATTGTTTCAGCCTGAAAAACACAACAATAATCTGGTAGAGCATGGCACGATTTAAGTTCAGTTGCTCCTAAAAGATTTAACATCCGACTTAACGTTACTCTCATTGAAATAAAAAAATTTCCTTAAGGAAATCTTATAACAGCATATCCTGGTAAATTTTAATTTAATTTTCAAACGTGTTACCAATTCTAAGTATTCATTACATTGTTGGTGATTAGGAAAGCCACAGTTCTGCCCTCAAAAAGGGTATTCTAAAGGCATATTTTTTTTTTCATTCTTTTTTAAAATACCAAGTGACAGCTGTCATTAGTTTTACTGGCAGGTCACTACATGTTATAGAAATACGGCTTTTATTGCTGTTGCCTTTTTATATTTTTGAGTGAATCTGTGTGCAGTTTAGTGGTTCCTTAACCACAATCTATCAATAATCAACAAACCGATGAATAAACTCAGTATACGAACACATTCTGTATTCATTATAAATAAAGATATATAATAATAGATATACATATGTATATAATAAAAGATAAAATATGTCCATGTCTGGTCAAGTAATTTATTTTCTCATTCTCTATTTATTGTATTTGAATATTTTGTTGAGTTAAAAAAAGAACAACACAACCACACAAAATACTATAAATTTAGATGCTAAAGTTTGAAATAAAATTTTAATAAGATTTTGTGGTTTTGCGGAAGAAAAATTCAATGGAAAAAAGGCATTATCATGGCATAAACATTTTTAGTGACAATTTGGTTGTAAAAGTATTTTATTAATTTTAGTTTTTCTTTTATTTTCAATTTGAAATATCAAAGATTTTGATTGTGTTGTTGTATTGTCAATATTGTAATCCCTTTGGTAAAAGGAACATTTTAGAAACACTGGTTTATGAAGTGGAGAGGGTAAAAAAATTTATGATGGTTTTTGGAAATATAATATTGGGTTTTGGAAGTATGTAATGTAATATCTCTGGTAATATTAATTGCATAAGGCAACACTATACTCTTACTTAATTGGTCATTATAAAATTTTAGCGAAGATTACAACCTAGCTTCTCACACCACCCATGTTGTGTGTGATAATTTTATTCATGTCGACTCCGAACGACAGATTTAAAAAACTTCTCATGGCAATTTTATTCTATTTTTAGAGATTTTGCCAGAAGACTGCTGAGGTTAAGTTGCCGAAAGAAATATTTTTTACCATATTTCGTTATGTTCAAACTGTCTAAGCCTAGTGTTCAACCACGCTTTCTCATTTAATAAGTCAACACACTAGACCACTACGGTGACTACAAGCAACACTTTAGCGTGTGCAAAAGTTAAGATTCTATGCTTCTTTATTTACGTGGAAAAGGAAAAAAGTCGTTGGACATTGCACAACGACAAATTTTCTCTAAGCATTTCTGTATTAGCAACGACGTAAAAGCACAGATATTCTGTGATCTTTCAGGTTGCCAATGCCTCTGTAGGTTCTATTCAAACTTAACTCCCGCAGTATCTTCGGTTGGCAAGACCAATACATGTCAAGTTTCTTCTCCGAATTACAATCATTATTGTGTGGTATAAGACTATGGCCTGTCTGCAGACCAGCTGACAGCTCCAACACCAAAATTGAATGCAGTCAACCGCTTGCCACAAATAACTTTATTACTTAAATGAGTAGACAATATTAAAATTACATTATTCTGTATATACATAGTTACCTGCATTTAAAACTTACTGAAAATTTGGAATATGAATGTCATATTTTATGTCTCTTATAGAAAAACTACAACAGTTACAGGCTATTGAAAAAATGCATTATGTTTACGGAGGCGAAGCTATAACCAGAACCCCAGGACTGGGGCAAAAACTTTCAGAGTAAATAAAGATTGCCATGAAAAGTTTCTCAAAAATCGGTCGTTCGGAATCGACTCTAAACTCTAGGTACTGCCACTCATTTATAGACTTAACACACACAACATAAAGTGTGATCAAAGTCCAATGAATACAACACCTTGAATAGCCTATTTTGTGGTACAATTATGATAACCATAAAATAGACATAATTTACGAAGCATATTTCATATACAGCAGGAATTTTAATAACAAAATTCAATGATTTGTAAGCGTTGTTTACATACAAACATATTTAAGAAATAAATTCAAATTCGAAAATTCTCAATTATAATCAAATTGAGTTTCGACAGACATCATGACGACAAAAAATCAATTGCTCTCAAATAATCTTAATCAAGAACTTATTGTTGTTAGTAAAAGTTATTATAATGATAAAAGTACTCGTAAATGTGGAATAATAAACATTATTTTAAGGTCAACATATGGGCAATTTCGTGTCAAGTGACCCAATTTTTAAAATCGATGTCTTCCGATTTGCGACGCTTGAGGGGGATGTCTGTTAATCTGAAACAGAGCAAAGCATGCGATAAAATATAAAGCACGTATAAAAATAAACACTATCAAACCTGCTCTAGTGCATTTAATTGTGTTGCCAGCCTTTTTAAGTGATTCTTCGCTTCTTCCTTCTTATTTTGTGGAAGCAAACGTCGAAAGCGAGGATCCAAAAATATTGCTGCATTAAGAACTTCAGCATTTAGCAAACTTGGCTCTTTCAATTTTATGCAGTCTAATACAGTCTTTGAGGACGGAGTAACAGCAACAGCAATCGAATGTTGTAGAAGAACTATTAGGAGGTACGTCCTATAAGATTTGGTCACAAAATTGCATCTGCGTAACAATACGATTTTGTGGTGCTATTTTATAAATGATAACCAAACAAAAAATTTTTTTAGTTCAAATGGTTATTTCTAACCAAAAAAAGTTTTTGATTGAAATAATGGTTATTCTTAACCAAAATATTTTTTGGTTGATATAATGGTTACTTATAACCAAAAAAATTTTTTTCCCATTGTAATTGGTTACGGTAACCAAAATAATATAAATGTACTGATAATGGTTAAAAATTCCCAAATGCAGATAATGGGCATTTTTGCGTAACCTTTTTCCTCAGAAAAAAAAAAAAATAACAATTATTTCCGGTCCCTGCCTACGAGACTACCGCCTCTGTATAATCTATGCCAATGATGATTTGGTAAACTTGACATACTATGTCGTAATCCTGACTGAAGAATTATAATAACCAGTTGTATATGTATTAGGGATTCCAAACGAGATTGATTTTTAAAAAATCGGTATCAAAAAATCCCGGGATTTCGCGATTTTCTCCTAATAAAAAAATGAAAAAAACATATTTTATTTATATTCCAATTATATGTCTATAAAAATAAAATACAAAAAAAAAAAAACAAAACAAAAAGAAACAAAAAGTAACAAAAAAGCGTAAATTAACAAAAATAATTCATACATATACAAATATGTATATTAGTTTTAAGAAAATTATTTGGATTCCAAAATAAGTACATATATTATTGTTTTAAATAGTTTTTTAAAAATATTAAAGTATCTAATATGTCATTTGATAGCCTTGAATAAATTTTGTTGCCAACATAGGCTGTCGTTGAAAAACATCTCTCACAATCAACACTTGTTGGTAAAATAGTTCCAAGATAGTTATATCCAGCTTGTAAATATTCACCTCTACAACTTCCTGATGTAAATAAATCTATTTCTTTGGACAGTTGAGTATCTAGATAAATCATTACCCTATTAATTGATTTTATAGAGCTTTTGCATTCTTCGATGGCAATGGAAGTAGGGTTCTCCTCATCTGAGATGCTATTATCGAAGTCGAGTGATATGATATTTTTTCAGGGCCTTTTGCAAACCGCAGGGTTAATGCCTTTAATTCAGACTTTATTAAAGTCATATCCAAATCTTTATCGAAATCAGTCTCTTTATTTGGATTTTTAAGAAAATTTAATAGAGGTGAATATACAGTTCTTCTTTCCTGTATTCTTTTGCAAAGTGATTTATATAAATCTTTATGAAGACTACAATTGATTGCTCTATTTTCATTAACCATAAATGTCATGTCACTTCGACAGACCGCTTCAAGAGTTACCTTAATTCACCAAAATTCACAATCCCGCGATTTCGAGTTTCGGGATTTCCCGGTTGGCATCCCTAGTATGTATATAAGATAGAGTTAACCTTAGTACTAACGTAGTAGCTCCCACTGCATTCAATAATGTCAAATGAATATCTTAAAATGTTATTGTACAGTAAACCTATACTCCAGTTAGGAGTCACTAAGATGGTAACTGCTCTATAATGTTATGAGAGAGTAGGTAATAGGCTTCAACTGAGGTATCAACCCTAAAAAGAGGTGTACCGGTTACTTTGCTATCAAATGAATGCTATTCTAGGGGAAAATAATAAAAATAAATCATCAAAGCCGGTTTGAGCTTTATGAGGATGGTGGTGATCATTGTTTACTATCCTTAACTAGATGCCAGCTGACATATTGGCGAAATAAGTGGCCGAGTACTTTAAGAGCATGGAAGTATAGAACCTATGGCCATAGCAAAATCCTGGGTACGTTGGTCTAAATATATCTATCGACTACACAGTACCTGCATCTGACTTCAGCCGTTTCTTGTGCACCCTGAGTTCATTGCGAGAGCATAACTAGTCCAAGATGATTTGGATAGCATTCTCACTTCAAAAACTGACGGCTAAGAGATGTCAGCCAGGAACTATATGACATAACAAGTCACAACGGTATTTCAATGGGACCTTATAGGATCCAAGTTACCTGTGCTCGTTGAAGAAGCTGCCAACTAACTCGAATAATTTTCAGATCCTTTTTTGGAGTTATTTTATTTTTTTTATTATTTTTAATCTCTCTCGCTGCAAACTATGAAACTATATTGCAAAAGAAAGAAAAATATTAGTTACTTGAACAAAATACCCGGCAATGCAGTAGTGGCCGATAAGAATTTTATTAAATCAAAATGTGACTTTGCAAAGTCTGCACATATTTGTTTAAAAGGAACAAAAAATCATCATTCAATAGTTATCAACCGTATGGCAAAGTGTAATAAAAAAAAAATTTGTAGAGAAAGAAAAGTCGATAACGGTGTGCATTTTAAACTACTTTTTAGAACTTTAACATAAAAAAATTTAATTCCATGCAAAAAAGTAGAGAGAAGGAAATAATTTTCCTGGTTCAGAAATAATAAAACGTGACCTACAACAAATCCGTAGACTTACAGCATTAGAACGATTTTTTCATATTTTTTCTACTTTTATTTGGTGGATGCAGTTTCAACTGCGTGACGCAGTGCATTGCAAAAGGCAGCAGTAAGTAGTCTTTGCAATGGCATTGATGTGGATTATAATGAGGTTCGCTGGTTGGTGGTGATGACGTTATAAGAGCATATGTTAAGAATTCGAACTGGTTTACTTTGTTGTACGAGTGAGAATTTAAAGCAGATGTCAAATGTTGACTGAATAATTTAATATTTAGTTTTGAAAAAACTATTGCTTTTTAAGTTGACAAATAAAGAAAAGGCAAGTATTTGGATATTTATGTTTGTAAATTTTAATGATTGCAAATGGATTTAGTAAATTATACGACATGTTCAAATTATGGATTTTGTTTAGCTTTCTAGTTTGCTTGCTCTTTTTTTTCTAGTGACAGACTCCTAAAAATTGTTCAACAATACTGTCGTATCAAAAATATCATTAAACAATTGCGGTCATTAGGATAAAGCCGCGAAACACTACTAGGACCGCAGATCGTTTAATATTTACGACGAATAATCTCTTCATAATGTCGTCAAAAACGCAGGAACTCGTTATAGAGGCAACCAAATTAGTTGAATATGTAGCCCAACACAAACCTTTATTATAAATAAAAAAATATTGCGGCTCGTCTCTCTTTCGCTAAAATATTAAAAAATAAGCTCAACATTATTCAGGAAAAACGTTTTTAGCAGTTGTCAATCTAAATTCAATCGATTTGATTTTAATTTAAAAAACAATGTGTCGTGTCGACCGAAGCAATACTTTGAAGACAGTGCTATACTTTGAAGGCAATTAAGCATAGACCAGTTGTATAATGCAAGGGCGAGCTTCCATATAGCATAGTGTGGGTTCTATCAAAGAAAATAAAGTATAAAGAATGTGCATTTTAACATATTTTGGAATATTTTTCAAAAATATTTTCTCATCGCGATGAGATCAAAGACTATAAATATGTATATGAAGATGTTGCACTGCCATACATTGTACTGCCAGTGCCAAATTTGACGATGGCAGTACGGCTACTGCCACTTATTGTACTCAGAGAACTTATTATACTCAGAGAACGTATTGTTCTCTTCTCTAAGCAATTTATTCTCATATGCGTGTATACGTGTTTGCTTGTACATTGTCAAATAAAATAATAAACAAACTGAAAGATGTCTTGTTTTCACAAAATGTATGTGCAAATAGCCTGTGGAAAAGAAATATTACCGTTTGTTTTATTGTAGGGTAAGAATATGTGTTTTATTGTTGTAGAAATGAAACTATATTGATTCGCACCGAAATAAAAAATCCACATTTTGTGTTGACATTTGAAACTGACAAACTGAAAAATTGTTTTATAAAAGGTGTGAATTTAAAAATTGTAGTGCATGCTCAAACAAAACGTTTAATAAATATAATATATAATTAAAATCATAAATCATATTTTTAAAAGATATTGATAGGACTGGAAATATATCAGAAAGTACCCATACCCCTGATATAGATGTCGCAGATATATACGATGAAAATAAAGAATATTTTAATGAAGGCACCGATTGTTTTACGTCCAACAATGTGCCAATTGAATTAACATCAAGTCGATATTTTGTTGGTTACATAGCTCAACGAATATCTTGCGTTAAATGTCGTGTGGATATAATCAAACCAGCGTAAATTTTGTCATATCCTTCAGAAATGTTCGTTCATGCAAAAAATTATATAAAAGATTCCGACTTTGGAAGTTTGTGCGCTCCATCTGATTTATTTTTAGAAGTTTGCAAAATTCATATAAGTCTTCGAAAAAATTTTTTTAGAAAATAAATCTATAAAAAACATAAAAACATTTGTAGTTGACCAATGCGTAAGTTGCACAAAAAATACAATTTATTCCTTTTGGTTTGATGAAAATAGCGAATGTTATAAACACAGAATGGAGATGCTTAATTTACTAATTGTTGTTTTACTACGGAAGCAATCCACATGGGAAACATACAAATTCAAATTATCCAGTATGGAAAAAGTTAAAATTTTGAACCATTAAAATGATAAATAAATTTAATAAATACTAAACAAAAAAAGCATTTATTACAACTTCATTCTATACAAAAATAGACACATATGGTAAATATGTACATACATAATTGAATAGTCTAAAAAATAACATAATTCGGTGCGAATCGATATAATTTCATTTCTACAACAATAAAACACATATTCTCACCCTACAATAAAACAAACGGTAATATTTGTTTTCCACAGGCTATTTGCACATACATTTTGTGAAAACAAAAAATCTTTCAGTTTGTTTATTATTTTATTTGGCAATGTATGTATACATACATGCACACACGTATACACGTATATGAGAATAAATTGCTTTGAAAAGAGAGCAATACGTTCTCTAAGTATAATAAGTTCTCTGAGTACAATAAGTGTACTGAGTCTTTTTTGGTGAGAGCGGGTCGTACTCCTACAATCCGCCATAAGAAATTTTACTTCTACATAATGCGCATTCTTTATATCCATATTCTTTGGTTCTATCATAAAGAATGATTCCTTGATTGATCAACATTTAACCAAACATCCTATGTAGGTTCATTTGATTCCATTTGCTCATGAAAACTTGTATTTAAAATGGATTTTTATGCAAGACAATGGTGCTAACGTACTTCCCGATTGGACAAACTAATTACTGGACCAATAAGTAGATATTATATGAAATAGTTCGAGTGGCATGAAATGACAACCAATATGCAAGATGTCAGAGACTTTTTAAAAGTTTTCCTCGAAATTTGATAATTGGTTGTCTAAAAACTATTAAAATAATGATTTTGTTCGCCTTTAAAGATGATGTGCTAATTACGTGAACAAGAAATTTTGTGCTTGTACAATTCAAAAGTACGATTTATTGTTGAATTCTTTTATTGAAATTCTCTTTACTCTATACATAGCTTAAATATACCCCATAGAATATTTAACTGTCCTTAAATAAATTTTGTAAAAATATTTCATCTTTGCTTGTTACTGGAAAAAGGTCCAATAGGTGGGTGTGCTAATTATACGACCACCACTGTAAAAAAATAAACCTACACATATCCCATGTAGTATCTTCCCTCTCACTTGTTGCCTTTTGCTTTATATTATCAAATATGGTACGATAAGGGCGTAAAATCCTCGCCGTAGTACATAACATGTGGAATTATCGAACCAAGTTTTCATGAGCTCAATGATTTCCATGGGGACACCTTTACACCTGTGTAAAATCTATCATATCTTATAGTATGAATGGTGGTGGCGAGAGCCAATCTAAGGATTCTTTTACGATTTTTCAAAAACTATTCGCATGATCTGCACATGATTTATTTACTTAGACACCCACTCGTATTATTCGGTATTGTATTCGATATACTTGAATGGATTATCTTTGCGATACCATAGCGAAACATAATTCTAAACCTCGATATTTTGATTATTACATCTTGCTTAATATGTATATGGTGGAAGACATTTGCAGACCCTTAATCGTTAAACTTTAATCGTTAAACTTATAATAGAAACACTCAAGTTGTTTTATATCAAAGCCATTCTCCCTATGCATTTTACATCTATAGTACTCGATACATGTTGTCTGTAATTTGTGCTAAACTTGTGTTAACTTGATAATGTTTTAAGATCTGAAATTTTAAAATTTCAAGCTTGCTTCTGGAATCTTATACATAGGATGTGTGCGAAAGTCATTGCATCATATTCTAAATAACACATGATAAGTGTACCATTGAAAATAAATATAAATCAAGTCGCCGTAGTCCAGTAGGCAGTGTGTTGGCTTATTAGACTCAATATCGTTATTCAAGCCACAGCTCAGACCTCAACAAAACGAAATATAAAATTTTTCTTCAGCAACACCCAATCAGCAGTCTTTCTGCAAAAACTCTGAAAGTAAAATAAAATTGCCATGAAAGTTGCTCAAATTAAACCTGCAGTTCGGCTTCGATATTAAATTGTAAATCTCACTACTAATGAGTAAAATTGGTCTGGCATTTGAACTGTGGTTTCAAATCTAGTAGGCCAACGTTCCACTTACTAAATTTCGGCGACTTCTAATGAGAATACGTTCTTTAATTGGATTTTCAATCAACGATTTAAGTAATAAATAATACTTCCTACAATATACCCTGGCAGTCTGATTAGGTGGAAAAATGAAACAGAAATTAAGCAACGATAGCAGGAATAAAAAATTGATTTAAAAATTATTATTGGCGGAGAGATGTACAAAATACAAGAAGATTATATTAAAGGAATGTGTGACGCCCTTTAACTAGACCTGATGTTTATTGAGTGCTAACTATGCATTCATCGAATAATATGAAACGCAACAATCAATACAGCATGCTGACGTCTTTAAAACAGTTGACATACAATTGTTACCACATGTAGCTCGATTTAACCATTTTTTTTTACTTTCTATAAACTTCGTTTGTTAACCCCTTACAAAATCATTGCCATATGTTAACTCCTCTCAGATGAATTTCATTTTTATTTTTTATTCTGCTCTAATTTTGAAAATATTTCTCTCCAATTCATGTATGTGTCAACATCTCATTAACTAGAGTTTGAAAAATAGGCACAAAAAACACCTCATTAAAGTCGCATTAATGACTAAATACCTCCAGAAATTTTTTCGTTTTAATAAAAAAGAAAAGAGAGAACAGAGAGGGAATAATAAAATTAAAAATACATTTTAACAGCAGGATAATACAATACCAACAATTCTTGGTCATTAAGCATTACCAATTCACATTAACCCTTTTCCTCTCTATAGGTTCGGTTAGGTATGAAGGAAGTTGTAAAACTTTTGTTATCACACAGCTACTACTAACTGACCATTTCCTATAATTTTGAACTGCCTGTAGTAGTTTTAAATGACTATACTACTACTATACTACAACCACTACTTATGCATTTAAAACTCGTATTAACACTCGTAATAACCTTAACTAAACTATTTTATCTTGATTTTAAACTCGCTTTAATATGTTAAACAGTGAACGAAAGAAAACAAAAAACGCTTATTTAAAATGCTAATATTTTTACGTCATTTACATAAAACTGCAGTCGTTGTTGTATTAATTCCTCTATAACGGTTAGGTCAGTTTTTATTTGAAGGGGTTTAACCCCTTTTTCAAGCATACGTAGACGTATAAACTAATGCAAGACCGTCCCTATATACAGTAGATAGCAAAAATATAGATACACCAATATATTTTGAGCATAAATTTCATAAATTTTAAGAAATAGTATGTGGGGATGTGTGTCGGCTCCAGAAAATTCTAAAGAAAAAAATTCACTAGCAGTTCGAAAGAATTAACAGTTCGTGATGATTATTACTTCCAACAAGTCTATGAACCCAATCACACTGCTGCTAATGTGAAGATGTGATTTGCCTACCAAGGTCGCCACAGACTTAATACTATGTTCAGACATGCACTTTTATTAAATCAATATTCGGTTTATTGAGAACAATATTTTTAGCGTTCAGACATATAATATACGAAAATTTATTTGACAGCCGGTAAACAAAACAGCTGATTGCTTCAACAACATTGCTTTTAATTTAATCGTGTTTAATTTAGTGCCAAAAAATTTTTTTGAAAAAATGGAAAACAATTTAAGATTTAAAAAGGTATTGCTAATGATTAACCGAAACGCCGAGCTGTTGCGGTTAATAGGAACTACTTTTGACTTCAAAGTGGCTTTTCTCAGAAGGATGAGAAAGAAAAATTTGATATGAAACTCAATATAAAATACAAACATTCTGCTGACCTTCCATTTTTTGTTTGTCGTTGTTTACATTTGAGTTGTCAAATATTAATAGAAAGCGTTCGGAAAAATGTAATCTGTTCACTGAACGTACTTATGACAGTGTTGTATTTAAAGTTTTTTATCAATATTATAACAATTTATGAATTTATTGACCAATAATTAATTGAAATTTTATATGAAATATTGAGATCAATAATGCCGCTTATTGCGATTTACGCAATAAAGGTGCATGTCTGAACCCAGTATAATACTCTTGCACAAGGTCTCGATATGACTACAAGACAGTATTTAAGAGATTATTTGGAAGAACGGTTACATAGTCGCTAAACCTGAAACAAAAGCCAACTGCAAAAAAGGTACACATGAGTACATGACGGCAAATATTAACAGAAAACGCTAAACAAAACTGGTACTCTAAGAAATATCTTACTAAATATTGAGTATAACATTTGAATATATTGGGCCTTTGAATTTTAAATTTACTTTGAGTTCTTCTTGGGTGTACCTACACTTTTGCGATGCAAAAATATGGAGTCACCAGAAAGTTTTCTTTATTTTTCCTATGGTTTGTAAAAAATCTTAAGAATTTTTTTGTTGTTTTTTAAAATTGAAATCAATAAAAAATTGAAAATTAATAAAATTGATTACACATATACATACATACATAGAGTACCTAGACTTCTGTTGTCCACTGTATATGATAGTGTAGCATAAAAAATTGCTGCATTTTAGTTTCGGTTATTTTGTCTTACATTTGATTATTTACGCTTTAGTGACCACCTGTGAGTGGGGTAATCGAAAAAATGTTTTCTTTTCTTAAAATAAATGCGTTTTGTTTAAACTTTTTTTAAAGTTTTATTTTTTTTTTCTATCTTTTTTTCTTTTTTAGATAGTCATTTAAAAAATAATGTTATGCGCTTTAATTCCTGATCTAGCTTATTAGCATAAATTGATTGAAAGTGTTGATAAGCTCTAAGGCTTACTCACAGTGCATTTGATTTTGATAATATGGATTTGAAAAATTATAAAAAAAAAATTTTTGTTTTAAATTTTCAATGGATTATCAGCAAACTAGTTCCAAGTTAATAAATGAGATTAATTTTTTTTTACTAAACAACGCTTTAAAAGTTTGTGCATTATACCTTAAAGCTAAGTAAGGCCAATAGCTTTTCATATAAAAAAATAATAAAATTTTGGACTAAAAAGTTCCTCAAATCCTCAAAAACGATATATTTTTGCCAGCCGAATGTAAAGCCCTTATAAGACTTGTAAGTCAACACTAATAATAAAAATTCCGCAAAGTAAACTGGAACTGACGATCCATTGTATTGAAAACTAAAAGAGCCCGCCGAGAATATAAATTCAAATAAATCACAAAGGTTTGATTATAGCAACATTACAAAAGCGCCTGTTCATATTACTAGTCCCTACTCTAGATAAAATATATATTAAAATATAGGACATTAAACGAAGTATAAGCTGGACGATCAAGCACTATTCATGTCAAACACATCCAGAGAAGAAAACATGTAAGACATAACTAAAGGAGAGTTAGCAGTTTTGGCCCAATCTGAGCTATGAATATGCTGCAATACTGGAAAGCCATAGTCGAATTCGAGTCGACCACAAAGGTTCTGTTACTCTACGGGAACTAAATTCCCAACTATTTACTTACTGCCTTAATTGATCATTACAATCCCTTAGTCAGGATTACATCTAATTTCACACACCACTCACTGTTATTTGTGTTAATTTTATCCATGAGTAGCTAGACCTAGTGTGTAATGTCGACATCGAAAGACAAAATTTTGAAAAATTTGAAATTTAATTTATTCTTATAGTTTCTGCCAGAAGACTGCTGAGAAGAAGTAACCAAAAAAATATATTTTCATATTTCATGGCGTTCGAGATGTCTGACGTGGGCTGTGAACTTCGGACTCATGTCTTATAAGCCAACATACTCGTACTACCCACTAGAGGTCTATACCGACAGTATATATTTAGAATTCTGATATTAGATTTTCTTACATTCTGCTAGATGAATTCCTTGTATGACTTCTGCCGGAGATGTGGCTCTGTGGAGGAGACTATCGTAGAATAAAGCAGCAAAAATGAGACTTATTTAGAGTCGTGAAGGTAAGGAGTGTCTGATTCTTGTATTGGATATTGGCTTTATCGGCTTTGCAGAGTACCTAATTCAAACGTGGTAATGAACACCTTTACAACAATCGGGCTATCAATTTAAATTTCTTGAATCAAACTGGTATGAACCTAAATGTTAGGCGCTCTTCCTTTAAGGAGGTTCGCCTAACCTTCCTCTGTACTAATTATTATGGCTTCATCACCTTTTTTATGAAGGGTATACACCCATACCTCATACGTCGTGGTTACGTTCCAAAAAACACGACTCAAATTGAAACAACGAAAAGTGAGTTATATATAGTAAATCATGTAAAGGTCGAAAATAGGTTCCAGGGTTACGAAAATACTACTTATTAAAAAGAAAATTGAACAAAATAAACATTTAAAAAACAAAAATAATATTGTTACTTTTTTAAAAGGGTAAAATTAAAAACGTTTAAAATATGAGTTCGTAGATTGCAAATAAAATAAATTTGTGTTTAGTATTAGATAAATTCTTAATTGTTCGCACAATTCCGTGTGCCACTGTTCGCAACTTGATTTAAACAACAACAATTTGTTTTATTGGGTATTCTTCTTTACACTCTTCCGTGTACACGTTAACAATTGTTCGATAGATCTTCTTCACACGCAACGCGTCTTCACACAAGACTGACTGAATTCTTTCTCATTCCGTTGCCTGCTCTGTATTGGCTTTTATAACGCAGGGTAAACAGTCTGATGAGTGCTCTTGAAGGAGAATTTCTTTGTCTTCGTGAAATCTCTATAAATGTAAACATGTTGTTTACGTTATTGTTGTTTGTGTATTTTGTTTATGTTTGTCCTTGCAGTGTTATTGTTGCCTGTTTGTTTACTTGTTTATCACTTTTTTATACTGATGTTGTTGCTATATCTTTGTTTATTCGTTGATCATGTAAACAAGTCCATTGTTTTTGTCCATTTTCGTAACAATATAAAATTTTATTACATACATACAAAAAAAAAACAAATTCAATTAAAAGAAAATAAAAAATTCACTTAATTTATAACACACTAATCGAAACTGAACTCTAAAATTAGAAAAACAAGATGAAAGTAAAAATGTATTATTTTCAGTTAGAAAGGGAATCCCTAAGTTTTGATAGCATGGAGCAAGTAGAAACAAAAGTCGTGCCACCTTTTAGAAAAAAAAATTCAAAAAATAAAAAAATATAAAAACTCGAACCTAAAACAATGTAACTTCGAAAACCTAACGACGCACATTGAAAATTAGCACTAACTCAGCAGCGAAGCAACTTCGAAAAATCGCAAAACGAAATGACCCAAAGCAAGGTACATATTAGTATATATTTTACAAATAAGTTGATGCATCCGTCTCACCAATACAATGCCTCTTGCCTTAAAAAGTCAACCAACAATTCTTCGGCACCACCGGCTTTGTTATTTTTAAGTCGAATAATCCAATTGAATGCAATACCTTCTAAGAAAAGAGGAAGTTCGCATTCTATATAAATACGCTTGTAACATTTTAAACTACTCGAGCCCTTAATGTAGAATTAGGAAAACGTTCACGGAACGCACGTTCGTTTATAGCATACGAAAATAATGCAAATGCTTACTGCAATTACGTAACGATTGAGTAATCATTCTTATCGATTCTTCAAGAATTAACGTACGTTTCGTTAACGTTCGGCTAATTCTCAACCGATGTACAGAATTTCGATATTAAATTGTAGAACAAGTGCCAGTTGCAAAGCTGTTGGAATTCGTTAAAAATAATCTCAAACTTGGAAGACCTTGTTTAGTACAGCTTTTTTTTCAAATAATAACGAGTAAACAATTAATATGGTTAAGATATATTTTTGTACAATGGGTCAGTTCGACCTCCGGGTACTGTACTTGTCACAGTTGACAAGTACACGTCCTCTAACCTAAGATATATTATGCACGATGACTTCAGTAAAAATTTATATGAAATACAATGCAATTAGAAAGAAAATATTGATGACTACAGTTCCCAATCATTTTTTTTTAATTTCTTATCATAAAATCTCCCATTGAATTTATAATTCTCGACAATTTCCATCAATTAATTAAAAACCGTTTTGTAGTCTTAACTTTATCTCCATACGGAATTGTTCTTTCACAAAGAGGGTTTTGTTTTAAAATCAATCATTAACTGATAAAAAAAAAAAGTCCAAAAAATTATGTTAATTTCATAGGCACAGACAGTATTTGCTTTTTCTCAAATCCATAAAAAAAATATGGAAATTTTCCAAACCAAGCTATGGGTCGTTATCAATTTTATCTAATCAACTACTGTCAACAGTTTTTCAAAGACTTCGATCGAAGATTTTTATTTCTGATCATTCCTTTGTTTTTTGTTTTTCTTTTACGAAAAAAATAAATTTAATGTGGTGTTTACAACATCTTAAATATCTTTAAAGAAGAACATAAAACAACATACAAATCTCATAAATTTTTAACGATTTCAAAGATTCAAGTTTTTAACCATTTTTTATTCAATCTCGTGTATTTGTTGGTAATGAAATAAAAAATCTCATTACAAAATTCAAATTATTTTCCAAATACTTGTCGCTTATTTTTCTGTATTTTTTTTTTTTGAAAACAGAGAAGACAAAGCAGAAGTTGGTTTGATTACAAAACAGATAGTCACACTTACTTCAGAGCATTAAAATTTGTAGTACAAATGAAAAAATGTATCGTATTTCAGAGATTCCGATTTTTTATTTTCAATACAAGATTGATATCCATAAACTACTAGAGTAAGCTGGTCCTTGTTCCTGCACAGTACAATAATATTGTTACGTTCCCGTTTTTATATCAAAAATTAAAGAGGACAGCCAGAATTCTCCTGATTAATATCGCGTTAGGCTTGTCTCCGGTATAGACATCATTTATCATTTACAACAGAGATTAGTAAAATTATTAATCTTTTATGTATATGGGTAGCCTGTGAACCCTAATCCGCCAAAGAGAATGGATAAAGTCAAAAACTTTATCTCTTGAGTATGCAAGATCACTATTTCTAATATAACAACCCACTACATTTCAACAGATGGCATTGTTAATTGGTATCAAGAGATGAAAATATTAGAACCTTCTCATCTACTTAAGATGATGGCAAGGAATGCAATCTTCTGTAATACTTTTGGATTACAACCTAACTTAACCATAATTCAAGTCTGAGGAAACAAACAAAATTACGATAATTAATTTAGACAAATTTTAACTCTTCGATAACAGTATTTACATGTATTCGTCTCACTTAATTTTTGATAACATAAAAATAAGATTAAATTGTCAATCAACCGATTAATCGGGTTGTCAATCTTATGCTCGCATATGCCACATATATGTATGTACAATGTATCCATTGGTATGCATGAATGTTTTAATATATTTGGCAATATACACAGTGTTGTGAAAAATAATAAGAACACTAATATACAGTCACTCAAACAACTTTTTCGGCTCCTATGAGTTAACGCCACATTAGAATGGAAATCTACATCAGCAAGACAGGACTGAATGCCAAGTCACGTAGAAATTCGCGACAACGAGCAGACGCAATTGTTTAAAAGGACTATATTCTTTTTGTATACAAGGGCATATTCGGTGAAAGGAGAGGCATGGAAAAGCGGAAATTAATCTCAAGCCAAATGAGTTTGCGACAATCGAAACTTCTGGTGAATATTTACAACGGGAAATAGTTTGAGTTATGCATCAGGCTATCGAGAAGTAGACTGAGGATAGTAACAGGAATTTTACTGATCGTCGTAAACTCAAGGAACACATTTGTTACGATAGGCATGGATCGCAGAGAGGGTATTATATAAGCAGCGGATTATGCTAAAATCGGTTTAAACGGTTTATTGTGTCGAAGACAATGTGGCACTTCGACTAATATTTAAATTCATTTTGAACTCCAGTGGAAAGTGCCATGAAAATTGTGAAGAGCTTGCTTGATTCCGGATTCTGAAATTAATGTTTGAATCTGATTTTGTCCACCTGGTCGTCTGGCGCAATCTGGAACACTAATTTTCACAACATTTTCGTAGCATATGCGGTAGTTTTTGCCAATAACTATTCGTATAATGCTTTCCAGGTGTTCAATGGTCTCTGGTTTATCAACATAGGTAATAATGGCAATATATCGTAATTGGACCATTATGTAAAATTGCTGTTTCATCAAAAGTATATTAAGTAATTCAACTGCAGCAAGTGCTGTGTAGTAAGTACGTGCCTCCATTTTGTTGCAACCATATGTCAGCAAGATTTTTAGTCTTAATTGGTCATTACAACTCTTTAGCCAGGATTACAACCTATCTTCGTACACTACTCATATTGTGTGTGTTAATTCTATCCATGAGTGGCTAAACCTACTATTTAAGGTCGACTCTGAACGACAGATTCTAGAGACTTTTCATAGCAATCTTATTTGCTTTCAGAGCTTTTGTTAGAGGAAGTCGCCTAAGAAGTATATTTTTTATTTCGTTTTGTTCAAGACGTCTAAGCTGAGAGTAGAACCACGTTGTCTCTCATCTAATAAGCCAACGCACTACCTACTCGACTACTGCGACTTCTGTCAGCAAGAATAATTTCAGCTAGTTGTGCTTATTACGTACTCATCCAATCATAAATGGGCTTCATCGGAGAATAAACTTTTCAATGGAAATTCAATATCTATTTACGCTTTGGCTGATTTGGCGCATATGATGATCGCTTGCCTTTAATTCCTGCACAGTTGAATTACAAGATAGTTACAAAAAATATTCCATTGCTGAGAACGGTAACGAATTAATTGTTTTGAATCTTATTCAATGCTTCCCTGTACAGCAGTTACAACTTTTTCAGTGCGTACTGTTCGACGTCACACGGGATACACATTATCAGTAAGAGTAAAACGTGATCCGAAAACGATCCATTGTTATTCGAATTATCATGTGCGATTATGTGCGACACAAAATTAACAAAGGCTGCAATTGCTTTGACGAACAGAACCATTATTATGTTAAAACAAAAAACTATTTCAAGAATTTGTCCATATTATTATTCACATCACTGTATTTAAGAAATGGTTACTACTTACATAGAGTTCCCGGTAGTATTACAATGGAATAGTGTCAATCACTAATTAAATACCCTAAAACCCCTTTTAAATGTACCCTTTTTAAACAAAAAAACTTTACACATTTTTTTGTTTATTTTACACTTCAAAAAAGTATTTAGTTTTACAAGAACTTTTTACTTTTTTATATATGTATTGTGATTAGATTAATTTTTAATTTAAATTCATGAAAATTGTTTGACAAACAGACATACAGACAGTTGGCAAACAAAAGTAAACAGAAACACAAACGAAGCGACAGACGACTCAACAACCAACAAAATGTCAAAAGTTGTCAAAAAGTTTTTCTTTATTTACAATTTGTTGTATGAGAGTGTGTAAATGTTTTCAAATAAAATCAGTTGCACCATTAAAACTGTTTGTCGAGATAATCCAATAAAGTAGAAACCATGAAAACCAACCCTTTATCACTGATATTCCAGTAGAAAAAAAAAGAAAGCCAGAAAAAGAAAAACTTTTTCATTTAAATTTTTGAAGGGATTTGCATACAAACAAAAAATATTCGTACTCACCTCAAGCAAAACTTTTAGCACTCCTGAGGACATTTATGTTCTACGCAGCTAATTTTTGTTATTTTTTTTTTTTTTTGATAATTTCAGGGACACACACACTTTCAAATATTTAAACAAATTGTTGAAATTGTAGAAGAAAAAAAAAACAGAAATTAAACATATTGTGTTTGGATTTAATTAAGTTTATCATCAAGTGTGAAGTGGGTCTTTCTAAAGTTTAAATGGGTGTAAACGGGCTTAAGTGGAAGGGTAAAGCTGTCAATACCTACAGTCACGGTAAAATGTTAATACTGTGCTGTTGCGACGAAGATAGAGAATAAAATCCACAATGACTATATATTTAAGGATAGGTTAGTATAGATTAAGTTTGATAGTTAGTTAGGTATTCAAAAGTCTACTCGGACATCAATATGTATAAAGTATGACTCAGTAAGAATCCGTTTTTGCATGTTAAAGTTAAGACGGTTATTTCTTGAAATCTAGTAGGTATTGTGTTTGCTTATTAGTCGTGAGGCCATGGTTCAGATACCAGGTCAGACATCTCTAACAAAATGAAATATGAAAGCAATTTCATTCAGCCATTTCTGGCAAAAACTCTGAGAGGAAATTGCCATGCAAAGTTTCTCAATAATCTGTCGTTCGAAGTCGACTTTAAACTGTATGTCACGCCACACGACATAAGTGGTGTGAGGAGCTAGTTCGTAATCCTGACAAAGTGGTTGTAATGACCAATTATGTATGTATGTATGTATGTATTTCTTGGAAAGTTTAGAATTTTTTAATGGATTGTTAGGAAGACACGTTCCGATTTTGTATGAAAAAAATATCAGTCAAATGGCCGCCACATCTCTTATGACAGGCCAATATAATTTTCATCAAAAGATTTATAATTTTTCACAGCAATGTAGCTATATTACAGTGGCACGTTGGTTCTGGGATTTGAACTCAGAATTTTCTTATCGTTTATTTACAAAACCCTAAAGAAATCGTTTAGCTTTGGTTGCCAGTTAACAGCAGAATTATTTGATGTAACTTGTTCTGGAAACCGTTGGTGTAATAAACATGCAAGCGCAGTGTGACAGGTATCGCCATCTTGCCAGATGGACCACATTTTCCATATTGTTCAGTTACTGACACTCACATGTAGTGGCATTTTAGGTCTCATCTATAAAAAAGTAAGTCCCTATCATACTAGCTGAAAGCAAATTTTGCACTCGCAAGTTACTCGTTGAGAGTGCATTTGATTCTCATGGATGACATAAGAATTTTCTGAGCCCCATATTCAATAATTTTGTGTATTTACTGTACCATTTAAATAAAAATGTACTTCACCGGAGAAAATAATTTCACTTTGCTGTATTACTAAACTAAACACTAAACGAATTGCCAACGCTTTCCATGTTCTGCTTATTTGAGCTCCTAAATACGCAGAATTCTGTGTTTTTGTTAAAATTCGCTGTGTTGTGATTCCTGCAATTTGAAATTCTTGAGAACGATTCTGAATTGAAAGTTTTGGATTTTCAACGACACTCTCGTTTATAGCTGCAAAGTTTTCTAGAGACCGATGTTAAATCTCGTCTGTTCCTTTGAAATATATTCGAAGTCCCTAAATAATGAGTCCGATATTGAAAGCAAACCAGAAGTGTGAAAGCTTGAGAACCTTTTATTTATTAGCAGCTGTATTTATAGGAAGTTTCTTATCTCTAAATTGAAATAGAACAAATTGTGTAAGATATCATCGAAATTTTGTATTTGTTTAAAAAAATTATTCGTGCCATTATGTGCGGAATATAGCAACGACATGCTGCAGCAGACTAATCACCTGTTTAGCTGGGACAATAATAGATTAATGAAACGAAAACAAGGCAGCATAACAACCACCCGTAACCAATGGAAACAACAGCAATCAACCGCATAAGATTAAAAATGTTTTTTGTGGAAGGCATATGCTATCAAAATGGATAATGGAAAAAAATACCGCCATGGCTTCTTTGGTGGATCGCAACCGAAATGTCCAATTTTTCATAACTCTGGCGCATAAATCAGGTTGAATTTGACTGATGACGTAGGTTAAGTTAAGTTTGAGGGCCGCTGGATTATTTGCATATATCTGTGACTTAAGAAAACTCCACCAGAAAAAGTCTAACGAGTAGAAATCGTAAGATCTCGGTGGTCACTTCACATCACCTTCACATGAGATTATCATGCATTCAAATCGCTCGTGCAGAACATTCAATGTGGCATGAGCTCATGCAATTCTGACTAAAAAAAAGTTGGTAATCATCAACCTATAGTGCACGCCGTTGACAATCATGGTCTAATCAACGTCGTCCTCAAATATATATAGACCGATAACGCTGCCACCCCAAAATCAGACAGTAATATTTCGGGATGCGTTGAATACTCATCACGATGTCATGTGGTTTCGTATCGAGGCTTTATACGTCGTGGAAGACGGAAAAATTGAATGTTCACACAATTGATCCAGTAATAGGTTTCCGAAACGGCTGTTTTATTTTATCGAAACTGTAGAATAAATAAACTTAATATAGTTGAATGTCCTATTGCATATGCAATTGAAAGTTTCCATTAGGCATTGAAATTAAAATTATTTTGACCAAGCTCACGTAATTTCAAAAAGTTTAGTGGGTTTAGAATCAAGGAAATTAACATACTACCTACTAGAGCCCGGCGCTTTCAAATCTAATGCTTATAATTCGTGTATACTCGTACATTCATGTATGTATAAAATTATAATTTACAAGACCTAATCTCTACACACACAGACAATTTATTTCGAGTGTAGTTTTTTATTTAAATATTAAATTCGTTTAATTGTTTAAATCTTCCATTTACGTTATAAATACATAAAATTACCGTGTGAAACCCTTTTAAAAATCGTTTGCCTTGAAGTCTCCTTAAATTTCACTTCACTTCGGTTACACTCACAATCAGTTCAGTCGGTTACAGATACGAGACGAGTGATGTTAATTGTGTGTTGTAGGTTCTTTGGAATCATTTATGCGTTTTAATCCTTTTCATGCAGTTTATGTCACGTTTTTTTTATGTTATTCTTTGCGTCATCATGTTAAAACACGTGTTAAAACATGCTTTTGTGTGGTATTTTTCTTGTTTTTATTTCAATTATTTATGTTAGTGTTGTTGTAGAGAAATATACTCTTATGTTGCTTTTATATAGAAACACGCTAACAAGTTGTTACAAATAAACAAACATAAAGTGAAAAAAGTTCTTTTTTAGAGAGTTTTTTTCAAAGCATAAGAGCAGAAACAAATCTGAGCGCACAAAGATCATGTGAAAACCATTGAGCCGAAGTGTTACGGTACACTTTACCAAACTTATCGGATAACAGGTCAGTTTAGTTAACTCGGTGGAAGTGATTACTAAAAAAGGTGGATTTATTTATATCAATCTACGAGTTAGATCTCGGGTCAAAGACCAACCATCACAAAATGGCTTTATCGGTGTGTGATGGCGGCAACCTTGCTCTATGAGGTACATGTATGATGGACGATGACAAACACCAATACGACTGCCGACTGATAGACACAGTACGTGGACAGTCAGTTGTTCTGATCGCCAATGCGCCAAGACATTATTTGCTATGCTCAGTAGAGCATATCCTCCTATTATGGCACAGGGCTGAGCTGTTGCCAGTAAGATTCAATGCATTAAAATCCTGACCCAATCTGGACCACGGACATGCTGCTAGTCTGGGAAGATATAGTCAAATCATGGTCGATTACATGGTTCCTTATAACTTTCTGAATAAAGCATTTGATTTTAGTATTCCAACTAGAGACTTCTGCTCTGAAGATCCGGAGGTTCCTAATGGTACCTTTAAGGACTACACTATTGGTTCAAAGATGAGTGACAGTGTGGGCTCTCGTGTATTTATTCAGGGTTCTGATATCAAACTTATAGACAGCCTGCCTGACTACAGCTATTCAATGCTTGTTAAGTGGCAGGATTTTTTCTGAAATTCTCTCAATTTATTTCGACAGCCTGATTGCGATAAAGTCCCTAACGTTCGTCCTTGAGTGAAGGGAATGTCGGATCAATCAAAGGTAGCTTTTATATGGAATCCGGGGCATAGTGATATCGTTGGAAATTGCATTGCTGATAAGCTGACCAGAAACGGTATAAAGCTCGCATTCTCCGACTTGATAAAGGGGTTAGGTATTCCGATTGCTTCAGTTAATTTTGATACTATGAACACTTATTGTAATGAAGCTCAATCTAGTCGGCAGCAAGCGGGTACGCACAATATTGCTGGATTCTGTTGGCCATGTATGGACGGGAATTGGATTGACGCACTTCTGTATTTAAATCGCATAGCAATTCTTACATGAAGGCATGTCGAAAGACTTGGGAGGACTAGACTGTCTTTTATCACAAGCGTCAGTGCCATGCTCTTGAAACAGTGTCATGCATTAGAAGCATTAGATAAATATATTTTCCTCGTTTAAAACCTTTCTGACATAAGTTAAATTAGGAACGTATCGACGTCATTTAGTTTTTCCCGAAAACTTTATTGAAATCAAAGCTCACTTGAGCACACATAATAGGTTGTTAAGATACCACATGAAGCCATGCCTAAGAGCTAAGTAACAAGTCCTTATTAAACGGTATGAAACTTGCAGGCAAGGACAATGATATAAAATATGATCCGTGAATCATTAGTACTCCTGTAATATTCTTCATCTCACTCCCACTTATGCTAAGGACTATACTTAATACTAGGTTTCCTACCTTTAGAATTGAGCTTTGACCATAAAACTGTTTCAATCCTACAGCCTGATCTAAATTTCCATGCACGATTGGCAATGAATCAAATCGACAATTCCAAAGAAGAAACCTGCTGGTGGTTTCTCTCCTGGCACTACTCCCAAAGCTGATCCAAATCTTGTCAGGCCAAGCGTAACTTCCTTGCCAGTAACGACGTAATGACCAGGAATTCACATAATCTAATTTGATAATCCGTCATAAGGTTACTTAGCAGTCTTTTAAACTTCCAGACCAGATGTGACATAAAAACCTGAATCAGAGTTGTTTGATTATCTTCGTAAGTCGTTAGCTTTAACATATATTTCCGTGATCTCTATAACCTCGGTCTGAAAAACACCTCCTTCCGCTAGTAGACACGTGGACTATAAGATTGCCTGACATCGGTTCCATAGATGAAGACTCTTTCTACCGTGGCCATTTCTACTTTGGGCCTGTGGGTGAAAGACGACTATCCACACTATTCCTATCGTTGTACCACAAAAGTAAACCCTTGTGACTATGTAATCCATCACTCCGAATGTCAAAGTGACTTCAGCCCGAAACGTTTGTTCAAAAAATTCTTAAATGAATTTATAACGTACTCCCGAATTTTTTTAAGCGTTTCAGCTAATTTTATCTATGTTTTCTCTACAGTTACCTTTTTTGTTTGACTTGGAGCAGTTATAAGGTCCAACGAATCGTAAATGCCGCTTATAGTTAGGTTAACCACAAATCTCACAGATTTTCATTGAAATTTACATACACAGGTGCAACATTCATACTGGTAGGTAGTATTCGCGTACTTTCATAATGTTCATACAATACAAATACATCTATAACGACACTCACACTTTTACACTTTCACACAAATACACTTCATTCACATACCTGGCCACTGATGAGTTCATCCATACACAAACAGTGAGAGAGAGAGGTGTGGATGAGTGCAAACTGAGGGAGAGGAAGAGAGTGTATACGAGTGCATTTACAACATATGTAAGTGGGTCTCAGTGTTGTTGGGTTTAGTACATGACTGTAATTAAATTTTGCTAAACTTTTTTTCTCCTATTATTTTTACTATTTTTTCTTTCTTTCATTTTTTTAATAAATAATTTCGTTATATGGTATGCATATGTATGTATAAAATAGAGCTTTTAAAAAAGAAAAAGAAATATTTGCTTAAAAAGGATTTAAAATTAAATGGGATCAGAGAATATAAAAATGGATTAAAAGGATTATCATTTAAAGGATAATCAAATGAAAGGAAATGTTTTTTTATATGGTCAAAAGGAAAACTCTTAACACGTATGTATATACATATTAATGGGTAGATTTAAAAATTAAAGATTTATAGAATTTTTTTTTTTAAATAGATTATTAATTTAAAATATGGAATTGAATAAAGATTTTTACTATTTTCATCAGCCAAACAAAATAATTTTAGACAAAAAAGATACTCCATATAAAATACCGATAAATGTACTCCACTATGAATATTAAATTCCAAAATAAATAAGTTTCGTAAACGTAATAGCTTAAGAGATACAGCCATCGATGTGAGTTTGTCCGCAGTGGGTTGTTTTTTATTGATTTAGATTTGTTTTAAATTAAACTTAAATATACTTTACACTCTCATTAAATAATTCATAAAAAATTAGAGAAACTAAAGCGCATTCATTTGGAGGTAAATTAATTTAAATTTGAAAAAGAAAAATATCGGGTGGGCCATCTATCGGTTCAAATTTGAACCACCGGTTATTTCGAATCTGGCAAAACTTATGTAATTCTATTCTGTCACCAAATTCTGTATATTATCTCCAATAAACGTAATGAATCGATTTACGCTTGAGCAACGTTAGGATTTATTGGGTCAACAAGAAACTGCATGAAGATGTCAATTTTGCAAAAAAAAATCATCTTTTCGGATAAAGCTCATTTTCATCTTGATGTGTACGTTAATAAGGTAAATTGGGGCTCAAAGGCCCTCACGTGGTCTTACAGACGCCATGCAAACATTGTGAGTGACTGTTTGGTGCGACTTGTGGTGCGGTGGCATCATTGGCCCATATTTCTTTGTAAATGAGGACGGCGCAATCATTACGGTCAATGGAGACACCTATCGCACGATGATAACCGATTTTTTGTACCCGCTCTTCGTGGTGTTGTTGTGAGCGATTTTTGGTTTCGACAGGATGGTGCAACTTGCCACACGTTTTATTTCACAATCGATTTATTGCGTCAAATGTTTGATGGCCGTTTAATTAGCCGAAATGCTGATGTCAATTGTCCGCCAAGAAGCTGCGATGTGACACCGTTGGAATATATTCTGTTGGGCGCCGTGAAGGAAAAGTACTATGCCGACAAACCAGAGACAATTGAGCACTTGAAGGCCAACACTCGTGATGCCATTGCCGAGATACGACACCAAACACTCGAAAAAGTGCACAAAAATTGATCCGATGGAATGAGGTACTGTAAGGCCAGTCGTGGTAGCCATATGAATGAAATAATATTCCATTTCTAACCGGAATAAATGTACTTCACAACAAAAAAAATAAATTTGACAAAATTTCAAATCGTGTTTGTTTTACTTCATTTGTAAATTTAAACTTTTAAATTCACCACCCTATATATTCACAAATTTAAAAAACCTTGATAGATAGATTTTGTGGATCCACCATTATACTAATAAACGAAAATATAATATTAGTCAGGGAGTTTAAGAGGCTTTACAGACTGTAATTTCAATACCCAACCATAGTTCCTTGAATTTTTAATTTAGATTGAAATCTGCCTACCCTATGAGTAAACTTTAGCTGCAAGGATATTTACTTACTTAACTGGTTATTATTACGACATAGCTGCTCACACCACCCATGTTGTTTGTTAATTTTATCCATGAATGGCGGGAGCTACAGCTTAAACTCTACTCTGAATAACAAATTTTCTAGAAACTTTACCCAATGTCGCTGAAGAAATGTTTTTTTCATAAACTTTCGATTAAATTGAAATTGGGACTTTTCATAAAAGTGGATTAAAATTTTTCGAAAAAAACCATTTCTTGCTTAAGAAGATATATATATTTAAAAGTATAATGATCTTCTGAAAGGATAATTGATAATGGTCACCTTGTTGAAACTATATCAGTCAAATTATTATTTATTCAGTGTGTTTTTCCAAATGATGACCACAGACAACCCCATGTGTTCGCTGAATGGGCTCTGGAGGAGTTGGCAACTGACCCTAATTTTCATGCGAAGATCTCTTTCAGTGACGAGGCACATTTCTGGATGAATGTATAAGTGAACAAATAAAATTGTCGAATTTGTCAACGATACCAATCCATATAAAATGTAAGAGAAAAATTACTTTTTGGTTGTGGAGTTTAGATTAGCGACGTCATCGGTCCATCACTGTCAACTGCTAATTTCTTTTTTTTGCCTGTATTAAATAATCTGCATACCAAGGACTACGTGCCACACATCTCATGTCATATTGTATATTCTGCACTTGATTTGAGAGCAGGTCACCTCACGTGAAGATGGTGTGAATTAGCATGTAAGGTCGTACGATTTTGACCATCTCAAAGTCAACATTATATATGCCATCGGTGGAAATTCAATTAAACGTTTTGCATACGCTTCTCCCAAAGAAATCGTGACGGACAATTAATACGACAAATAAATAATTTCGATGATATCTCACAACACATTTTGTTTTATTTGAGACCCTACAGTTAGAATTTTCACGTATATTGCCAAATTTATTATGGTGGTAATGAAGCAGATCAGAAACTTGTGGTTCTAAACTTTAGAACCTAAACTTACACTTATACAAGTGCAAATTGTAGTAGTATATGTCTGCCGATCGCGGTTCTAAAGTAATGTCACCTACACTATTATGCTTCCCGTAACATTTCGCTTAAATATTACAACGCTTGCTTCAACCAGATCATGCCAGTGCAACTGTAGCATCTGGAGAACCTTAATTATAGTTTAATTATAGCATTTTCATGGGACTTACATACTTACTGAGTACGCTAAACGATTGTTGTTTGTTCAGAGAATCAAATTCAGTCCGTTAATAAGCTTTGCCAAGAATCCGTTATTTCTTTCGTGTCTTCTTTCCTAAAATCCAATTATACTTTTGAATGGCATCTTAAAAATATTTTTCTTACATTTGAAAATTGCATTGGAAGAGTTTTTTTTTATTTCAGTATTAATCGATACAATCTGTTGATCAGATAAAAAAAATTACCCTAAATATGTGGCAAGTATGGTAAGAACAATTTATTAAATTTTTACTAGATTTGCTTGAGGTTAAGATAACAAAACAAACCAGAAATATTCACATTCCAGAATCTAAATGAATTAGAAACAAAGGAAATTATGTATATTGACATGTTAAAAAAACTCAAGTAAAAATCTACCACAAGTGGCCTCACACTGTTACCAAAAAGGCTAAATTTAATGTTTATTTTACCCACACTTATCTAGTTGAGCATGGTGGTAATATGAGACTTTTTCGTTACACAGTGTAACAATTTAGATTTTTAACACTAATAAGGTGACAAGTGGATTTTTATTTTGTCTGGGATTTGTTCCTTATTTTTTTTTGACAGAAACTCTTCACAAATAGTTTAAATAAATGTGATAAAATAAACTGAAATGAGTTCAGAATGAGTTACATTGACTTTAGCCCAACTATATGTGATTCAACAGACACCTCAAAATGCCTTTTAATGAAACAAAAAATTCCAAACAGTAGCAAATAATTCCTTGAATTATGATGCGTCGTTATTAAATATTATTGATGATATTTATTCCCGAGTGTATGGTATATGTATGTTTGTGTATGTTTAGAATAAATATTTAAAACTTCTCTTTTCACTTGTGTTCTTTTCAGTTTTTCATTCAGATGTGTGGTCTTTAAATTGTACTAAAAATACCAAAATAAATAAAGAATTTAGAAAAATAATCCAGTAAAATTATAAACAAAAACGGAAATAATTTACTGCATGACCAATGATCCAATATCAGAGGCGTACATATTGTGAGAAAAAATTCTATGCCATGATATGAGAGCTCAGATTTTTAAGTCCAAGTATCGAATTCTAGATAAAAAATAAATTTCATAATGTATCTTTAAGTAGCCGCCGTAGTCTAGTAGGTTGTGTGTTCGCTTATTAGACGTGAGGCCACGGTTCAAACCATAGGTCAGACATCTCCAACAAAGCAAAATATGAAAAAATATTTCTTCGTCAACTGCCTCTCAACAGATTTCTCGCAAAAAAAAAAATAAAATTTGCGATGCAACTCTCAACTCAAAAATTTGTCGTTCGGTGGCACTGTTGCCAACTTTTTTCCAAAAAATATCGCTAAAGTCGACTAAAAAATAGCTAGAAAATAGCTAAATTTTAAAAAAATTTAAAAATTTAGCGATAAATCGCCAAAACAATAAATTTTAAAAAGTTTTTAAGAAAATTTACTTAAAACATAACTAATTTTATGGGAATTTTAATATTATGTAAAAAAGACAACGATTTATCGCCATAATTCTGAAAAAATACTCGCAATAAATTTAAATTAATTTTTTTTTAAATTATGTACATACTATATTTAATGTACGTTTTTTAATTATTGCAGTCCATTTGATTCTATGAACACGGATTTTATTGGCATCATCAAAATTGTTTTTACACATATCACTAAGGTGATCAATAGCATTGTTCGACGCATGTTGACATACAAAATATAGATAAAGCGGCTTCTTGCATTTTAACGTTGTCAACAATATTTGCATTTGGGGAAAATTCGAATTTTTTCCAACATGATCCCCTAAGCAATGAGGCTGATTTGTGTTTTTTAGTTTCCGCGTGACTGAATAGGTCGTAAAGTTTTCCAGAAAAGGAGCATCTGCAATACTTACAGAATCCTTTTGTTTCGTCTTTTTCGTCTTGAGCCACCCACGTTTTCAATTTTTCGTGATTTAGCCACTCACGGCGAAATTTTTGGTTATATTTAGGCTCCATTCCTTAAGTTATAGTTTTTGACAATATTATTAAAAGCTTGCAACTTAATTTTATACTTTAATTTTCATTCACTTAAACACTTGTCACAAAAATACAGTAAAAAGAATTCGCGTTGTTTATGTTTTTCTTTTCTTCAAAAACCGTTATTTGAGTGTTACTTTGTAGCAACATAAAAATCGCTAGATTTATAGCTAATAGCTAAATCGTATTTTTTTCCGCAAATTGGATTTAAAAATCGCTAGATTTGACGAGAAAATAGCTAAATTGGCAACAGTGTTCGGTGGCGACTTTAAACTGTACGTCCCGCTACTCGTGAATAAAATTAATTGTGAGACGCTAGCTCTAAGATTAGTTTTAATTTATTTTTATTTACTTTATTACGCGTCTATTCATGTTACCAGTCTACTATCTGGTTACCTGCTATTATCCTTTACCTCTTCCTGGCAAGTGTGTATCCAACAGCAGTTCTGCCCTTACTATTTCTCTATTTCTCTGCTCAGTGACGTCAACACCTTGGTTCCGTTAGAAATTCTATGCTTTCACAGAAGGTCCTAAAACTATCTCGTTTAGCCTTCCTTATTTCCTTCTTATATTCGGTACAGATAGAAAGCGTATTTTCCTTTTCTTTCGGCGCAGCTACAATTGAAGACATATAGTATTGCCTCATTCAAAAGAGTCAACAAATTTTCGAACTTATATTGATTCCCTATACGTTTGCTCGTTGAAATGCATTGTAGTTTATAACCTAGGGTTACTCTATACGATACCCATTTAGATTTCTTTGGATTTCTAAATGGTGGCATCGGGGTCTCTAGACCCCTTAGAATTCTATTATCTTTTGATGCGATAAAGATATACTCCAATATTTTATAGACCTAACAATGCCAGAACTCGCTGTGGTAATATCGAAGGTGTTCGGTATCGGAGTGAAACGCAGAACCTGTGAGGAAAGTTGCTTTCATATTCCAAACGTAAGTTGACACCATCGAAAAACATGCTCAATTCTACTCTGAAGGGTTCAGTGGATCAAATGGTCTTTGAGCGCTAATTCAGTGATATGCGACCCATCCAAATTATTCTAACTTGAACAGGACATAGAGCGGAAGTGATATAGTAATTTAGGGTGGGTTATTTCGAATCTGGCAACACTTATGTCATTCTATTCTGTCACAAAATTCGGTACATTAACTCCACTGAACGTAATCAATTGATTTACGCTTGAGCAACATTGAGATTTATTGGAAATTTATTAGAGAAATTTATTAGGAAATTTATTAGAGAGAAGGACCAACAGTGCCCGGAATATGCAAGTTTATTGCTAAGGTCGTGAAACTGGTTTCATTGTTGATGCGCCAAGATTTGAGCGTGCTCGTACAGTGCGTACACCCTAAAAATTCGAAGCTGTTGCAGAGAGTGTGAACATTGAACATTTCACGCATCAGTTTACTTCTAATTTTGCGAGGAGATCTCGATATGACATCTTACAAAGTTCAATTGGTTCAAGAGTTGAAGTCGCATGGCCATCCGATTCGTTTTCGCTTTGCTAGATGGGCCAACGAGAAACTCTACGATGATATCGATTTTGTCAAAAAATTATCTTTTCGGATGAAGTTCATCTTGGTGGGTACGTTAAAAAGAAAAATTGCCGTATTTATTTCTTACAGGAGCCAATGCACCCATTACGAGTGACTGTTTGGTGCGACTTGCGGCAGTGGAGCGGAGGCATCATTGGCCCATATTTCTTTGAAAATGAGGACAGCGCAACCATTACGGTCAATGGAGACACTTATCACACCATGATAACCAATTTTTTATACCTGCTTTTCAAGGCATTGTCACAAATCTGATGCCACAATCGATTTATTGCGTCAAACGTTTGATAGTCGTTTAATTGGCCGAAATGGTGATATAAATTATGCTATTTTTTACGGGGCGCCGTTAAGGAATAATGTTATGCCGACAAGCCAGAGACTATTGAGCATTTGAAGGCCAACATTCTTGATGCCATTAACGAGAAAAAGTGCACGTAAATTGTGATAAGGAAAACGAAAGAACATATGTATGGAATATTTGCAGAGTTATAAAAGTTTCCTTTAAAAGGAAACACTTGGTTGCTTTTCGAATACAAGGACGGGAATACCCTTACTGACACCGAACAGTATCCTACGTTTTGTCAACACAACAGAATTGTGGGAATAGAATGTTTGGCTGCAGTACTATATTACCTCCGTACAACAAAATAGCACAATTTTATTTATTTTAGAACTGCGTACATAGTGAAATACAGCATATATTGCTTGATTACCCTAATATGGTAAATAGAGAGATTAAAATACTTTCGTTGTGTGTCCTACACTGTTAAAAGTATTATTGACGTTGATGCCACGCTTCATGCATACGAATTGCATTCTATTTTCATTCCAATATATAGATGTTGTAAGTAATAAGACTTCCACCATCTAAAAATAACTATGCTTCCACCATTTCATTGCACTAGACAATGCAAAATATACTCAAGTCCAGAATGTACTTATTACTTCGACTGACTTATCAGTAATGCTACGGTTATGAGCCAAGAAACAAACGACTCTGTTACCGAATCCTATTTCGTTTCGATAGAAAATTAGTGACGGTGGTTATACATACATACATATATAATTGGTCATTACAACCCTTCAGTCAGGATTACGACCTAGCTTCTTACACCACTTATGTTGTGTGCGTTAATTTTATACATGAGTGGCGGGACTTACAGTTTAAAGTCGACTCCGAACGACAGATTTTTCAGAAGCTTTTCATGGCAATTTTATTTACTCTCAGAGTTTTTGCCAGAAATCTGCTGAGAGGATGTTGCCGAAGAAATATTTTCATATTTTCGTTTTGATGTCTGACCTAGGATTTGAACTCCGGCCTTACGTCTAATAAGCCAACACACTACCTACTAGACTACGGCGACTACAAAACAAAATTTAACAATTACACGCCCCAAAACAGTTTTTTATATTCAACGCAATATACTCCATGAGTACTAGGAATGCCAATCGGGAAATCCCGAAACTTTTTCGGGATTTTTGGATCCCAAATTATCCCGGGAATTTGGGATCGGGATTACGAAATCACGAATACCGGAATTTTTAAAAATCAATCCCGTTTTGGCATCCCTAATGAGTACTCGCCATGAAGTATCAACTGGTGACCATAATTTGGTCGGATTGGTCGGTATTTTTAATTAATAGAACATAAATTATTCAAAGTTCATAAATTACATAAGGGCTAACCCAGTAAATATTTCGGTAAAAACATTTCCCCATTTCCCATATTTTTCTATTTCTACGCTCCTGCTACTGTAACACTTTTTTCGTTGTGCGGAATTTCTACACATTTTCACCAGAAGCATGAAATAAACCAATTCATACCATAAGAGTGTGGTATGGTGTGTGTTTTAAAATGAAACCGCTATTGTATCATGTCTGTCTCTCTCTCTGTCAGTTTATCTGTCATTGTCTTTACATTTGTTTGTGGTTTTTCCGTATTTTTTCCGAATTTTGTTATTTTCTTCTGGTTCTTGTATAAGCAATTGTGTAGTTGTTATTGCTATATCGTATCCGTCTCTATATAACCACTACACTTCCTTGTTTACTGACTGACAGACTTTCAGTCTGACTGGCTATCTGTTTGGGGTTTTGCATCGTTTTTATCTGTTGTTTTGTGGTGGGTCAACAGTTGGTTGAATCTTTGGTTGGTTCTTTGCTGATTGCATTTTTCTTTTTCTGTTGTTTTGCTTCCGTGCGAGATTTTTGTCGTTTGTTTCCTCATTTTTTGGCTGTCCTTAAGGACGCCCTGTAGTGTTAATAAATGAAAATGATTCTCTGCCTGGCTACTACTTCTACAATAGCTTTCTATTGTCTTCATACTTTGTACGAAGCTTTTAGCCAGAAAACATACTGTGTTGTATGCTAATGTAATGGTTACGACTCCATGTGGGAGCCAATGAACATTAAAAATGAAGTGATGTAATCTGAGGGACATAAACAATGCCCCTTAAAAAAGGTTACTCTACGTGAAGTGAAAATGTGAATTAAAAATGTTGAATTTTTAAAATTTAGTTCAAAAGATAAACCAACCACATATTCAACTATTTTAAGTTCATTTAAATTATTTTAAAATAGTTTTGGTTATTTGCTTATTATCCATTATTTTATAGTTTTTTATCATCTCCTATAAAAGTAAAATAAATATAAATAAAATGAGAAAATTTTGTGCCAATAAGTCGCTCATTGTGGGTGCATTCGCTTCTTATGGATTGTATGAGGAGCCACAAATTTAACACTCTTTTTTGTATTTTCGAAGTCATTAACACATCATTAAGAAAACAATTTTTTTTACGAAAAATTGGCATTGACTTCGCTTCATTACCCATTGAATGAATTGCTGGCACCTTCAATGATCTGTAGAATTGAGCTCTTGAATAAGCTAAATTTTGTACGCATTAAGTTAGAAATCGCTTCGTAGTCCTTCCTGAAATTTAAAGTGGTTGAGAATGATTCCGAATCGATATTCTCGGGTTTTCCATAAAGTTTTTATTTGTAGCAGCAACGTTTGCAACTGACCTACTTGTACGTTGAGCACATTAGTCTTATTGTCCATAACCAAGCCAGCTTTTTTCAAATTTGTTGATGACTCTTTAAGTGGTTAAAACAATAGTTACACTTTCCTTACTGAAAATTATTTCAAGGTCTCGAGAGATCCACTGATTCATTAGCAGTGGATTCGGACACCATACTCTCATTTATAGATTTCCAGTTATCGTCTCAAATAAGAAAGTTGTGTTTCATTTCCGATCGTATGTATATAGTCTAGTAGGTAGTGTGTTGGCTTATTAGACGTAAAGCCCGGGTTCGTATCCCAGGTCAGACATCAGAACGAATATGTGAAAAAAAATATTTCTTCGGCGATTTCCTCTCAGCAGATTTCTGGCAAAAACTCTGAGAGTAAATAAACCTGCCATGAAAAAGTTCCTCAAAAATCTGTCGTTCGGAGTCGACGTTAAACTGTAGGTCCCGCCACTCACGTATAAAATTAACGCACACAACATGATTGGTGCGAGAAGCTAGGCCGTCATCCTGACTGAAGGGTTGTAATGGCCAATTATGTATGTATATAGTAAGGAGAACAAATGTAGTGGTGAAGTAATTCTTTGTATTGTCTCAAAAACCTAGGCACTTAAATCATGCTTTTCACACTCTAAGAATATGCTGCTGCTCAGAAGATAAAGAACTTATGCCTCCTGAATATTTACACCACACTTGAGTGAAATAGTATTAAACCCATATAGAGCGATAACTGATAATATAAATCGATAAAAGTGGCAAGTGATAAAAGCAATTAATTTCGACAAAAATGCACCGTGCCACACTCTATCAAATACTTTGGAAATGTTTAAAATTACACCTTGCGCTCAATAAATCAATTGACGCATTTGTTTCATTTTTCGGAAAGTACCACTAACAGGTCAATAGTAGAAAATACTAAAAAATAAAGAAAATAGCACAGTTTGTCGCTGGTCCGATTGTTAGACGTGTCACTGTGCACATTGTAAGTCCTACCCATCTTATCGTAAATCCTCTGTACTTACGTTTTTATATTCTCAGCAAAAACTAATCCATCATTCAGGCAGTATGGTGGACTGTTGCATGATTGGTTGCCACATGGGGCGATTTACATCCCTCAGATAACGATCTTTTATGAACCATGTTATATACCGCTGCCGTCAAAAGATAAAAGGACTGATAGCCGATATAGTCCGTAAAAACGTTGCCTTAAAATTCAAAGAAGACAAGGAGACCGCGTGACTTCATCTTTTTTAAAATTTTGAATACCAAGTCAATAAGGGTACAACACCATAGTTCGGCCTTCTCGGTGGCATTATCATAAACCGACTGAAATATGTAATATATGATATGGCATTGGTTACTTGCGTTCGTAATTAGCTAATTCAAGCCTTTAGTTTACCACTCATGTTGTGTGTGTTAATTTTATGTAGGAGTGGTAATACTCCGAACGACAGATTTTTTTTTTTTTTTTTCATTCAATTGAAGTCACCGTAGTCAAGTAGGTAGTGTGTTGGCTGATTAGACTGAAGACCCGAGTTCAAACCACAGGTCAGACATCAAAACGAAAATATGAAAATATTTCTTCGGCGACTTCCTCTCAGCAGATTTCTGGAAAAAACTATGAGAGTATATAAAATTGCCATGAAAAGCTTCTCAAATATCTGTCGTTCGTAGTCGACTTTAAACTGTAGGTCCCGCCACTCTTGTATAAAATTAATATACGCAACATAAGTCGTGTGAGAAGCTAGGTCGTAATCTTGACTGAAGGGTTGTAATGACCAATTATGTATATGTACATATGTTTTCATGCAATTATTTATTCTCAAAATTTTCAGACGACTTCTAAGAGGACACCGAAATAATTTTTTAATACGTCATAGCTGAAGTCTTAGTAGGCCAACACACTACCTACAAAGCTTTGGTAATCTTTGTGAATACTAGGTCAGTAATTAATGTGTGTGACGTTTTCACCAAAGAGCAAATGGATCACATAGCGATTACAACAGCTTTAGACATTACAGAACCTGAAAACTAGAAATGTATTCCACTGGTGGAATTTGTATTCTCTGCTGATATAGTTAATAGTAAGTCAAGAAGGATTAGAAACAAAGAAGAAAGATAAACAGACGTAGACGAAACCGTCGAGCAGTTATTACAGGTAAAAGCTGTCGAGTTGTCTGCGCGAATAGAACTACAGAACATTTAGAGTCCAGAACATGCCTTGAAGAGGAATAAGCGTAAGGAATGTATACGGCGTCTAACTAAACGTGGTCCGAAATATTTTATAGTGGCTTTTTCCACTTCTAACCGAATCATAATGGGTCTGATAGCATCCAAGTTGATCTACAAATGATGTGCGACCCACATTAAGACAACTTTCCTTTATAGCCACATCAACTTCTTGATCAGAATTACTGGTTGTCTGTAATTAAAGACGACGTGAAGATTCGTGAAAGTTGACAACAGACATTTTATAAACATTAGACACGGCCAATTTGGAACTAAGTGAAGTGATTGTTACACAAATGTCTCTGATTTTTCATTTCTAATTTAAATTTTATTTAACCCTTTAACTGTTTACATTGAGTATACTCGCCCCAGGTCAGGCATCTCCAACAAAAAGTGTAAAAAATTAAACGCTGTATTATGTTACGAAATCTCTAAAGAAGTGAAAGATTTCTAAAGAAGTGAAAGATTTCGTAACATATTACAGCGTTTAATTTTTTAACACTTTACAACCTAACTACGAGATAACTCGTAGTTTAAATACGAACTATTGTAACCTTAATAAGGTTATTAAATGATATTCTGAAATTCACATTTTAACACGTGCTGACTGCCGCAGCAATTTTCAGAAAACTTGCCAAAAAACGACAATTTGATTACATTACATTACGAGATAACTCGTAGTTAGGTTGTAAAAGTGTTAAAAAATTAAACGCTGTAATATGTTACGAAATCTCTAAAGAAGTGAAAGGGGTTGGTGGCTACAAGTATGTAATAAATTGTTAGATTGTAATAGATTGTTAGATATCGTTGTAAAACACCTGCTAGAGTCACGATTAAAATGTTTGAATTTATTTTTATTTGCATTTTCTATCGCATAACTCATGTTAACCTTTAAATTAGAACTTTTATGATATGCCAACGACACGATATTATTAATCTGTATATACACAGGTACGTGTGTGCAACATTTTCAATACAAAACATCTGCGATTATGTATATCAATTACCCCCGTATGTAAATAATGTAAATAACGATTACTGGTTCCAGCATAACAGAGACAAATATACAGAAAATTCGTTTTTTGAACAATCGTTTGACTGTGTTTAACTGCATGTTGAAATATGATTTTATTTTTAACAAACACATGACAATTCCAAGGAAACACTAGAGTCGAAGCCATGGAATGTTAAGCAAAATAAACATTTTAACTAAATTTACCATAAAAAAATACAAAAATTCTAATTAAAAAATAAAGAGAAAAACTCTTGTCCAGTGTCATATCGAAATGTAAATAAAATTAATGCCCAGACAGCTAGACAGACACTTCCATAGAACCTGGAAAGGCAGAACAGTAGCCCTTTTGTTAAGAATCATCATGAAAGTGCACCTTTTCATTCATTGTACGGGTTCTCTAAATAGAGGCAGACAGGCATATTTGGACATGATAAAAACAGAACGAAACTAAAATAAATAAATGAATGAATAATTGAATGAAAAATATCATACATACATATGTACATATATAGTAGTAGAGAATAAATATGAGGTAAAACAGTAGCAATGACATGGTGTTTTGCTTTAAAATAATAAGCGAATGTGCATACATACAATATGTATGTATGATACATGATGAACAAATAGACAGACATACGGTCGTTCATACAAATAAACTGATTATGAACATTCAGAAATAAAGAAGGGTTAACAAACATTTTGAAGGGTATTAATGAGTTAAACAAACTCGTATTTATTACCCAGGCTTTATTGAAATAAGTCAATATTTATTTATTTATTTTCAAATTTATATTCTATAATTTGAATTTTAGTAACTGCAGCATAACAAGGCTTAATTAGTTGTAACAAGGCGCTTGGAAACCTACCTATTAAAATAAAAGCATATTTGAAGAGTGTTTCTCCAGTTGCATGACTATTTGTTTAATGATTTCCAAATAGCCTAAAAGATTAACAATATTTTCGTTCAATCATTATACATTATTTACCAAGAACAACTCGAAATTGCATTGTAAAGATAAATTTTTACCTTTTGGGTTAAGGTGGCCAAACTTCTAAGGATGTTGGGATAGATGCACTCAGGTCATATAGCGACCATTGTGATACCACAGATATAATTTTTTTTCCCAGTCTCGGAAAAATTTGGAGCTTTATATAAGGCAACTTAGACTCCTAATCTCCATTACTGACAGTTCGTAGAGTTAATCTGTATAAAGGGTCCTTCCTTAAGTGTTTTCTACCTTTACGTTTTAATACAACAAAGTGTGTATGAGTTCTGATCGAAATTTATAATGCTGCCATTTTTTGTGAAGTATACTATGGAGCAAATTTTCGGCACAGCTTCTCTGAGTGGAGCGCATCTGAAATATCCAATTTGCCATGACTCTGGCCCATAAATCAGGCTTATTTTTGCCAGATGATCAAACCACCGCTGCGGTTTGGGACTTCTTCGCATACTCCTGGGGCTTACGAAAACCCCACAAGAAAAATTCCAAAAGTTGTAGAAATGAAGGAAATAACCACTATGCTTAAAAGGTCACGCAGTGGCATAGAAAAATGTGAAATAATTGTCACATCGATTTGTCAGGACGACAATGCAGTGTGTCTGGTGGAAACAGAAAGTTGTGGTGTACTACGGGACCTTGAAACATAGTGAAATCATTAATACATATCGCTACCGACAACAAATGATCCGTTTGAACCATGCATTGTTCGAAAAATTACCGTAAAGGGCCACAAGAAGCGACAATGTAAGTTTGTAAGATGACAATGCACCTGCGCACAAAGCAAACCCGTTTGAGGACACAATCAAAGCATTAGGCTGGGAGCTGCGACCCATCTCGCCGTATTCTCTAGACTTGTGTCCTTCCGACTACTATTTGTTTTCATCAATGGCACATGCATTGGCTGAGCATCACTTATAAGAAGTCGAAAATTTGGTGCCTAATTGCTTTGCCTCAAAAGGCGAACAGTTTTATTGGTGCGGAATACACAAATTACCTGATAGTAGGAATAAATGTGTAAGTAAGTAAGTAAGTTCCTTGAATAAAATGTTTTTTTTTTTACTCTCCCATTAAATATTACTGTTTTCTTTTCACAAAAAACTCTCATTTTATACCTGATAGATCTCAAAATAAAAAATTTTTATTTTTTTTTAATATTAATTTGTTAAATAATATTTATAAGCTATAAATAAATTACTTTTCAAATTAAAATTAAAAACGATAATAAAACCAAAGACTCCCACAGTTCTTTTCTTAACTTTCTCTCTTCCGGTCAATAATAACTCAACAACTAATTAACCATGACATCTTGAACGATCAACAATACAGACGTGCCTCGATTCGGTGCATTTTAAAAGAACACGTTAATGTGTCATTGAACGAAGTGCGTTAGTAGTTACTGTTATTTCAGATAAATTTTTTGGGTTTTGTTTTTGTTTATTGTGAACTAAGCATGGAAATTGAAATTTTTTACACTTGATTGAATAACAAATTTCGGCAAGTACAACATTTAGGGGTTAAACAAGTATATCCTTTGCCAGCAGTCGCGATCAGCTCTCACTTTCACAATTTTCGCGGGTAAAACGTTTCAATAGGAAAATAATTGAAAAAGATTTTGCAAAATATTCGCACGTACCTACAAATTATTTAGCGCCGTTTAAATTTAACATCATGCACAAACGAAAAACTGTGCCACAAAACTGCTACAATTCAATTGCGACCCCTCACTATAATTGTTCTTCATGTCGCATATTTATCGAAAGTGAATTGAATATTTATTTTCTTTGGTTTTATTGGAAATTATTGTTTCGTACAAAATTTATTTATCTGTAAAATATTCTTATATTTCACTTGAATTTCACTTAAATTCTCTCTATTCGTTGTGTTAAACATATTGAAAATACCACGTTGTGCCTGGATATTGGAATTGGGTTCATTATTAAATTGTATGTGATTGCTGAGCGGTTAATTCAATCATGATTATTGTACAATTATTTCAAAGTTTTTGTTACACATACAATACAATATCATTCCCACGCTAGACTTCATCCTTTTTTAAATGTTTTAATGATTAATTTTGTATGCGGCAATTATTTATTTCGTTGCGGAAATAATTTTGTTAAAAATTCACAGAAAGTGAAAGGGTGGCCCAAATTGGAATGCGTTTGGAGTATGCACAAGTTCCCAAGAAAAATTGTGAGAAGTCTCACACAGTTTTACAATATCAGTTGTAGAAGTATTAGGAGCGTAATCACGTTCGAACCAATCAGAAATCCCATAAAGTTTCTGCACTTAATTGACAACTGTTCGGTCAACTCATAAGGAATATTGTGGGCATACGTGGTAAAAAAAACTGGTACATTCAATGACACATGGGTTAAATCAGGGATCCTTAAGGGATAACAAGTAGATTTGAGTATTGCATTAGGCGGCTCACAAATAGTCTGATAATGATAACCGGCCTTCTGATCTGATATTTCAAATGCAAAGAGAAGTTGCCGTAGTCTAGTAGGTACATAGTGTGTTGGCTTATTAGACGTGAGGCCACAGTTCGAACACCAGACATCAGACATCTCCAACAGAACGAAATATGAAAAACTTCCTCTCAGCAAATTTCTGTCAAAAAACTCTGAATATTAATAAAATTACCATGAAAATTACTCTCTCGTTCGGAGTAGACTTTCAACTATAGGTTCCGCCACTCACGTACAAAATTTAACAAAAACAACATTAGTAACACGAAAAGCTAGATCGTAATTATGACTGAAGGGTTGTAATGACCAATTATGTATGTATGTGTATCTGTAAGAAAACATATTAAAAAAATAACTGCGCTTAGACGGATTCAAACACTTTTATTTTGAAGAATGTCTGCCCTTCTATATCCTCAATTTCGCTTAGTATACCCTTCTGACGTGGAAGCTCCTTTTCTCGCAAACTGTCTAACCATTGTCGCAAAGTTCCACATAACCTTGCAGACAGTAACCCAATTTCCCCTACTTAGCTGACAACTTCCGCAGACACTCATAAGAGGCGAGAGCTCTGATAGCAGCATGATTATCAGGCATGTATTAATATTATTATATGATAGTATTGCTATGCACCGTTCTTCGTATTTTCTGTACAAGTTGAATTGAGCACATCTTTGATGGGCTCGAATGGTATATCATAATTGTTGCGACCCATCTCTAATCTCTCTTCTGGAAGAAATTCACTTTTGCTATTATGTTTCCTAGCGAAACTTTTCCTATCCAGAAGGCAATTAAGGTGGAAGCTGTCAATAACTCGATTTATTAGCTTACGTATGAATATAGACTTGTATATCGTTATCCAGATCATAATTTTATAAGTATTTTATTCCGTGGGTTCGATGCTCATCAGAGATTCTGGATGTTTGTGATTGTCTGACATTACATATGTATGTAGGTTTTGTTGAACCAATTTTATTTATTTGCCAAATGAAGACACACTTTAATATATTCTTTAATGAAACTTTATTTATTTTACAGCATATTTATTATTTAGAACGTTAATATTTAAAGATATTATATTTTATTTAATATACAAAGAATTCACATTTTAATTATATTTATTAAACATTTAATGATGTTAAAAGTTTTTTTAACTCAAAAGATTGTTATCTATTTCACGTCCGGTTGCAGAATGAATCGCTTGTCCTCAAACAAAAATATTTTTCGCTTTATTCGTTAGTCGTTGTTATTTCGTTTGCCTACTATGTTTAGTTCATTAGTTGTTATTATTTCGTTAATCGTTATTATTGTCTAAGCCTACTATGTTTAGTCGTCAGTCATTGGTATTTTCGTTAATTGTTATTATTGGCTAAGCCTACTATGTTCAGTTTGTTAGTTGTTATTATTTTCGTTAATCGTTATTATTGTCTAAGTCTACTATGTTCAGTTTACTATTTTCGTTAATCGCTATTATTGTCAAAGTCTACTATGTTTAGTCGTTAGTTATTGTTATTTAGTTAGTCATTATTATTGGACAAGACTACTGTGTTCAGTAGGGTTGCCCACTTCTCGTCCGTCTTATCCCTGGTTCTACATGTATGATTAACTGCAATAGAAAAAAGAAAGTGAGAATTATTACAAAGTTATTCTCAAGAAAAGTAAAGTGACGAAGGTAAATGCACTGGTTATTAAAAAAAATTGTCGCACATTACCCCCTCTTGCCATTCTTCTGTAAAATATTTCTCAGTATTCTAATACAGTCACAGCATGAATAGGAGTCATCACCTAAGTGTTGCCCACAAAAAAAAAAAATTGGAAAGATATTTTTGTCTGATCACCTTGATCAGTTACGAATATACTCAATGATCATGTATGAGCGCATAAACGTAGTGAGCGAAACTTTTATTGAACCCGTTACTATTGACAACTTCGATATCAATTCCAACCACCGCTTAAGTGAAATTTAAATAAATGTTTTTTGTTACATTTATATTCAAATATCTATTTGACATGGTTAATTAAGTTTTATGGCATACCTGGACTAAACTTTGTATTTGAAATTAAATTCGAAACACTTCGTCAACGAAGAAAATGTACATAAAATGAAAAGAAAATAAAATTAATATAATGTCACACCTTATTTAAAAAAAAAAATAAAAATAATTATCAGCAACCAACCATTGGAAGCAGAACACGTTTAAACAAAATATTTTTGAGTACAAACATATGTACATATCTGGTATGTTGTAATAACATAAAAAATAAACGCTCATAAAATATTTTCAAAATGTTTGTAGGCAGGTGCACTGCTGGTGCATTTTATTAAGAGAAGTTTTACTAGAAAACATTTTGGCTATAAATATACATTAGGCTGTAAATCATTTAGGAATTAATTTTTTTTTTTTTTTTGTAGCTGTATTTAAACATACATTCTTTATTTTTTTGTAAATAAATTAGTTGCTCATCTTCATCCATCATAGTTCGTTCATATTTCCTTCCGTGTTATGTCTCATAATTTATGTTTTAATTTTATAATTCATGCTCATTTATTAAATTTGAAAAACAGAAATACTCGTGGCTGTCACCTCCTATTTTTTAACACATCCTTCATTGTTAACAACACAGACCTGGCTCCTTAATTTCATGTAAGAGGTCATACATTGCAGCCATTGTTGTCGTCGTAAACGTATTTTCAGATAACATGTGTTCCGAAGTTTTGCTGCTGCTGTCAAATTTTAGCCTATTTTTTTATTAACATCCCTTTGCCAGTAATTATGTTGAGAAAATTATGACTTTCAGCTGATAATTTATTGGATTTTAATTAAAAAGAACTGTATTCGGAAATACTTATGAACATATTAATTTGTATCGGCAGCATTAATTTGTTACAAAAACTTTTTATTTAATGTCCCTTGAAAACGTATTACATCCCAGATTCCCTAAAATTATTTACCATTATTTGTTTTGTCCAAATAGTACAAAGAATGTCACCTGGCTATTGATCTAACTACTGCATATATAGTATTGTTTACAAGCAGATCTCAATTCCTTCATTCTGTCCGATAACGCCAAATATCTGGAACATGAAGCGAAAACCAGTAAATCGGAAATTGCTACTCTATAGGTTCGCGGTATGGTGGTTGAATTTGAAGAAAAGACATTTTCATAACAGATTTTGACGTAATAATAAAATGGTTAGAGCTATATTGTCCACGCTGTGGTTCACTATCACCATACACTGGCTATCACCATACATGTTGGACAAATAGGTAGGTTTAATGCTTTCAACGCATCGCAACAAGCACAGCATATATCAATCAGCAAATCTAAAATAAATGGGTGCGATTATTTTAAATGCAGCGCGATAACAATTAGTGCTAACAGTGAGAGGATTTGTGCTGGCAATGAGAGGGTTATTGCTCTCAATGCAATAACATGCATAAAATAGAGGTTTTAAAAATGCGAGTGGCACCATTGATAAAGAATTAATGAACGGTTCATTTTTTTTGTTTGTTTTGACTATGCTTTGCTGCGGCTGCCTTTATTATACTTAATACGCATACAGCTTACCTTAGGCTGCAATTGCGAGATTGTTGTGCTTGCTGTGTTGTGTTTATTGTGTTTATAGCATAAAGAGTAAGGAAGCAAAAAAAAAAAAAAAACGATTATAACAAATCTTAGATCTGTCGATTCCTCCATTGACTGCGCGATATTTCACAGATACAGCCTAATTCAGAATGACTTTCACCTTCCACAAAACGTCATCCAAGTATTAAATGATAAATTTGGAGGTGAAACATTTTCGGAAGTGCTGAATCTTAGATTGCCTTCTAACTACATCATAATTTTAGTATTTTCAAGTCTGAAACAATGGGTTTAAAGACATCCACTGAGAAAATCCATTACTAGAGTAAATTGAATAGAAATAGACACATATTTACATACATACATAATTGGTCATTATAAACCTTCAGCCATGATTACGACCTAGCTTCTCACACCACTTATGTTGTGTGTGTTAATTTTATCCATAAATGGCGGGACCTATAGTTTGAAGTCGAGTCAAGTTTTCATGGCAATTTTTTATTTACTCTGGGAGATTTTGCCAGAAAGCTGCTGAGAGGAAGTCGCCGAAAAAATATTTTTTACATATTTCGTTTTGTTCGACCTGGGGTTGGAAGCATGGCCTCACGCCTAATAGGCCAAGGCGACTTCAAAGTCGAATATACCATTGTTCAAATGTCCACAAAGAAAAAAATCCCACAAGAAAAATCTAACAAAATCTAATCGCACGATCTCGGTAGTCAGTTCGAATTACCTCTCATTGGTGAAGATTATTTTTCGATGAAACTTAGTCCAGAGCACATTCAATGAACATCACACGTTGTTGCCTATGGTCACCCGCAGTAATTTGGCAAAGTAACCTCAATAAACTACAACCTATTTAACAGATGTATGTAGCTTCAACATTATGACTGTTAATAACTGTCAAAGCTCGGTAGTTCATATTGGGAGACCTTATGTATAAAAAACAAAAACAAAAAAGCAACTGTTAGCTCAATAAATTGAAAAAAAAATATGGACGATAAAGCAAGTGTGGTCAAACGATTTTTTATGACTCTAATATAGACATATTGCCATTAATAAGTCTGTTTAATGATGAGTTATGCTTTCCAATTCTCTAAAATCTGGCAAACTTCTGGTATTTGTCAGTTACACTTCTATATATTTGGACTCTTTGGAGAAGGCACTTATAAAGTATTTTTAATTCACACAATGGAAAAACCAGATGTTTGACATCAACATAGAAATGTTTTATTTGTTCAAAAACATCAGAAAACTGCAGGCAACAGGTCTGATTTTAAGAATTTGGATTTGTTTATAATTTGAACTACTTTTCTGTAGAAAACACATGTACGTCCAGAATTAAATTTGTTTCATGCTCACAGAAATTAAAAAAGAAATATGATTAAAACTTGTTGAAATATGAATAAATTTATTGAAATATTCTTTAGAATTGTGATAATTTCTTGGAATTATGATTGTGGTATATGAGATAGAAAAATATTTTTTAAAAACTTTTGTGTTCACATGCTTGTATTTCATTGAAAAATGAAAAAAAACTAATCTTTACTTCATTTCATCAGAAACAGAAAAAAGGGGCAACAAGACGAAATCAAAAGTGTCAAAACGTACTTATTAATTACCTTCATCATCCTTCATCTACTTATCCTGAATCGAATTCTGTCAGGTCTACTCTTCATCGTCTGTATTGTGTCATCTCAGCTGAGGGTTATCTTTTTAAACGGCCTGTCTAACAATCATTCCAATCATACCTTGAGGTGGTTTAATTGTCATTCACTTATTCTTTTCTGCGTTCTTATCTAATCGCATTTCTTTCTATTTCATTGAACAGAATAAAGTATTTTTCATTGGTTTCACTGCATTTGTGGTGTTTTGTTGGAATTCATTGAATTGTAAAACGCTTACGATATTTTGTTTTAAATTTTTCTTTTTTTTTATAAAATTTATATCAATTGGGTTTATCAAAAAGTTGAATTTGATTGAAATCTTTTTGATGAGTCCACATTTCAATAATTTGTATCGTCATGTGTCATCCTATTTTAAGTGTTCGACATTTTTGGTTTAACCATCCAAAATTGAACTTTTTCAACACAAATATAAAAATTATGCTGAAAAGTATTTCAGGTAGACAGATAATATCAAAGATGTCCAAACTATTTGTAAGAATAAGGTGACGAAATGAAATATTTCAAAATCTATGTACAAAAAAAATATTTATGCGCCACGGGTTCGTTATAATAAACTTTATTAAAAAGAAAATTACCTGCCCTTTAAAAACGATTAGTTGGAAGAGATCTTAAATTTAATACTTAAAACCCGAAGACCTTTACTTCTTAATTTCGCGTACAATCTATTCTTTTAACTGCAAGAGCATTCGTTAATAATGCTTTTCCAGGGCAAGCTGTTTGAAGATTAGGCCGAAAGGTCTTATTGTGAATGAATCACTCAAATCTAACCTGCAGAACATCTACTCATGATGTTATTTAAATGCGATCAATAACTGTCCTTTATGTATAGCAAGGTCCAGCATATTGCAATCCAATGACGTGATGGAACTAACATTCGTATCGCACTTCAAAAGGAACATTAAAGTGCGTTTTTTTGTCTCTTGAGCAAATATCGCTTGATCTTTTCGTTAATAATCGAATCGAAGTCGCCGTAGTCTAGTACGTAGTGTGTTAGCTTATTAGACGTGAGGCTAGGTTCAAACCCCAGCTCAGTCCACTTCAACAAAACGAAATATGAAAAATATGTCTTTGGCTGCTTCCTCTCAGCAAATTTTTGGCAAAAACTCTAAGGGCCATTATTACAACTTGCCGTTAACTAAAGGGAGGATTTTAACGGACAGTTAAATTGTTTTCATTATTATAAGTAGACAATATGGCAGAAGGGAGCGTTAAGCTAAATGTGAGTGAAGGGTTGTAATGACAAATTATACATGTTACGTATGTAATGTTTTTTTTTTAATCCGTTTTACACCTATCCCCCGTTTTACACGGTATTCGTTTTACACGTTTTCGATCTTACACGATTTTTGAAAATAAAAATTTTTTTAACGAAATTTATTAATTTTGCATTTACACGAAATTATAAACACTAAACAATAATTTGCTTATATCTACAATAACATTTTCATTGTTTTACTGTAAAAATATTTTACTGTCAAAATACAACACTACAAAATGTATGTTACAGTTACGAATTCTTAGTAGTCTATGTCTATGATGGAAATAGATAAGATGCGAACTCCCCGTTTTATGATCAAAACTAAATTTTATGTGTGTATAAGCTAGTTTGTTTGAAATACCAAAACAAAGACCATCATTGTTTTTAAACTTTGTTTTTAATTAGTGTTTATATATAATTGATAGAGTAAATTTATTCAAGGTGAGCAAATAACAGAATTATTTTTTACAAAATCTATAATTTATTAAAATGTGTTTGTTATTCATCATATTAAAAACTGACAAAAAAGGGCTTTTTATAGTGATTTTCGTTTAGCACGGTTTTTCCATATAAGAGTGAATTTTTGGAGTTACACGGTTTTTTATGGAACCTATCTTCCGTGTAAAGCGGGGGTCCATACGGTCCATATAATTTAATGTTTGAAGATTATTTCATGCAAATGTTGACCGCGATTGCGCCTCAAATGGTCATCCGCTTAATCCAATTTTGGCATACTCTTTCCAACATTTTGGCCGGTATCTCACGAATAAATGCTTCAATGTTGTCTTCCAATGCGTCAATTGAAGCGGGCTTGTCTGTATAGACATGAGCTTTAACATAGCCCCACAAAAAATAGTCTAAAGGCGTTAAATCGCACGATCTAGGCGGCCAATTGGCCGGTCCCGAACGTGAAATAAAATGTTCACCGAACTCGCCTCTGAATAAGTCCATTGTTACGCGTTTTGTGTGGCATGTGGCACCGTCTTGTTGAAACCACATGTCATGCAAGTCCAGCTCTTGCATTTTGGGCAAAAAAAAGTTGGATATCATCTCTCGGTAGCGCTCACCATTCACAGTTACGTTACGATTCGCAGCATCTTTGAAGAAGTACGGTCCAATGATGCCAAATTCAATGATTTGCAAGCGTTGTTCGTTTGTAAGACGATTCATGGTTAAATTATAGACCAAACTGAAGATGTTTGACAGTGAAACAAAACACGAAACGTGCGTGAGCTGTTTAAACCAGTGTTGCCAAAAAGATAATAGCTAAAAAATCACCCTTTACTTTACGCTCCATCTTACATAGCTCATTGCTCATTACCACCCTTTAATCGGAACTACGAACTAACTACTCACACCACCCATGTTTAGCTGGTGAATTTTATCCATGAATGGCGGGATCTACAGTCTAACGTCGGCTTTGGACAATAAATATGAGAAATTTTTCATGGCAATTTGATTTATTGTCAGTATTTTTAATAGAAGACTACGGAAAGGAAATCGCCAACAAAAAATTTTGTTCATACTTCGTTTTGTTCGCGGTGCCATTAGAATTTCGGGCTTTCGTCTCTAAGCCAACACATGGCCTCCAATACTACGGTGACTCAAAAACCCTCTTTGTTACGTTTAATTGCCTGCCATGTAAATTACTTGCCGTTAATGCCCCGCCATAATATTGTAATATTTTCCCTTCTGGGCACTACTATATCCTATCTGAGTAAATTGACTATAGCTTATCTCATATCATAATTTTTATAGGGAACTAGGATACTAGAAGTGGAGACTATTATAAACTCAATTCTAAGAAATCGGAAATGGAAGTACTGGTCTTTAATCACGCTTTAATCACGTGAGAAAAGGATTTCCTACTACATTCACATCTATTTTTTTTACAGCAAAGCGGCAGATCACTTTTCGATCGTAACTTCAGGTTTAAACACTTTGGTATCTTTCTCTTCAATTGTTGTGTCAATGGTTCCACATATGAAAACAGGTAAATCATTTACCTTCGTTAGGCAAACGTGTTTATTGATTAAAATTAAATCCTGTGTTGAGGCAGAATCTTGCTTCATTGCCAGGCTCAAATAGCCTTAACTAAATAGAACTTTTTAAACTAGACTGTAAGGATCTATCGTCTCTGAAGTGTAGCTTCAAGGAGAGAGATCAGTTTCTTGTTAACGACTTGTACAGAGGTTTTAGATCAGAAGAAGAAGTCGGGAGTATTTTCAATTTTATTTGCCAATGTCCGTCTCTGGCTCGACACAGATCTGTTTCACTTCTTCGTTAATTGACATCAAACTAAACTTTCAGGTTATTTGTAAGCTTAATTCTAACGCTTTAATGTGAATTATTGATGCTAATTATCGAGACCTATTAATGGGGACTTTCGGAACAGATCTGAGGCATTTCTTTTGGTATTTTAACGAGCAGCTGTGTGGTCTTAAGAGAGCTTTCAATATGCCATTCTATATTTCTTGAAACAGTGCAACAAATATAGAAGCGCAGCTGATTGGTAATTATTTACACTGCAATTTTTCTCCCTTCATCCCTAAACTCCATTACGTAAAGGTCAAAATTGTATATTAGATGTGTGTACTGACATTTTAAATAACAAAATATTTCTTTCAACGACTTCTTCTACTGGCTTTTATCGCAAGAGTTCTAAGAGTTACCAATGGTCATGGAAAACCTTTTCAAATTAGTAGAGTCCTGCGTGGATGGTGTAAGAAGCTAGACTGTTATGCGGACAAAATAAATAAAGATTACGATAATAATAAAGATTACGATATGTGAATTCGCCGCAGTTGGAGACCATTGGAGATGCCTTATTCGACCATTTGGAAGGTTTATATGGCAGGTTACAGCTGTGAGGAGGGTCCTGTAAAGTCCCGTTATAATGGACCACTTGGAAGATTTTGCGTAAAATACAGTTGCAGACAGAACTCAAGCAAATAGCTAATCCGCATTTGTGATTTAAATGGTGCGTCAACAAACAGAATGAGTGTCGCCGTAGTCTAGTAGGTAGTGTGTTGGCTTATTAGACGTAAGTGTCAGCAGCTGAGTTAAGTCGTATATGAATAAAATATGGCACTGTTAATCTTATTTGTCCTAATCTCGGTTAACTTGTTTATTTGTTGTTTTTTAAATTAAAAAATAAATCATGTGGTTAGAAGATAAAGGGGTTTAAACCTCTTCTCTGCGGCAATAAGAAAAAGTAATTCCATTCTATATTTTCTAATTCCTAATACGAACTGCCATATACACGAAAAACTTCTTTAAAATTTTATAATAATTTCATCAAAATAATTTATTAGACTGACAATTATATTATAGACTGACAATTGATATTTAACATTGAAATTCATACAAAATTCTCTTGAAAAGTACGGTAGAGTACATACAACTAAAACTCTGTAAGAGGGGATCTTACATAAGTATGGTAAGTATTTATTGTAATAATAATGACGACTAAGTAGCTACTTAATGAATGAAAACAACAAGAACAACAAACTTTAAAAAAAGAAATGTTTAAAAAAGAAAATGTAACGACGAGTGACTTTAGTGTAAACAGATGCCAGTGTAATCTTGGGAGCATTGAAAAACAATAAAAGAGAAGGAAAGGAAACAAAGAAGAAAGATATACCAACATAAGTATGGAATAGCAGTCGAAAATCAACAAGAGTTTGTTACTCCTGAAATAAAGTCTGTACACGGAGAGATTTTATTCACAATTTCAAAAGGGAAATAAAATTTTAGTTTGTCTTCTTTTCTCGTTGCTTTTCTGTTCTTACTTCGTTTAACCCTTGATATATAACCTGAACTAATTAATTTGATGTTTTATCCAAACATTTACAATAGGCTTCTAAACATAGATTATATGTAATACACTGACAAATAATACTTGTTCGTATCATTTCTTCACCTAGTTTAGAAGTTATATTTATACAACATACATCGTTTTACAGTTTCCAGCGTTTTAACAGTTTCCATTTTTGTGCAATAACTCTTTAGCAGTCTTATCAACATATGACGAAGATATTGTTCAGAAGTTGTAGATCCACCACACTTTCCAATACTTTCAATGAAAACTGTTATAGACTGGCAGATCAACAATCCCTTGTCTTGTATGTGGTTGCTCACATTATTTATTATTATTGTCGTCGTTTGGAGGTGTCATTGCTTTGCGATAAATATACTCAATATGGGACATCTTTTTGATTTCTGCTGCAAGATTTTTGAACTGATGAACTTGAGAACGCTCGGTGTCAACAAGAATAATTCCCTGTAAAGTGCTTGATGTACACCCAACTGTTTCGTTATGTGCTGCTTTAATGCGTCACAAATTCCAGGTATGTGTTCTGATGATTTATTCTTATCATCATATAATTTACATATTAGATCCGTTCTGAACTAGTATTCTTTAGGTCTACAATGCTCTGTCAAAAGATCGGTTACTGACCTCAGATTATTCCTGTCTAGTCTGATAAATGACTCAAATCTTCTCCAATTGTAATTATTCAAAGAAAGTTCAGATTAGACCTTTCTCAATATTTCCTTTTGCTTCATCTTAAGCTAAACTCTGCCTGCACTTTTCTGCGAATTCCCACATTACTTGGAGCTCAACGGAGGGTACCCTTATATTCCATATTTACCTCATTAAGCTTCCTCAAACAGCTCAATGCTATTTGCGAATTTATCTCTTAAGAGGGGAGGGCGGGATTTACGGCCAGATTATTTGATAAAATTGCTCCCGAATTCCCAAATGACTTGGAGCCCAACAGAGGGTATCCCTATTTCCTATATGTACCTCATTCAGCTTGCCCAGACAGCCCTATACTATTATCGAGTTTAAATCATAAGAGACGGCAGCTTGGATGTCGGCCTGACTATACGTTATACTTTCTATCCAAGTTGAATTGAGCACCTCTTTGATGAAATATGCTTGAGCTTCCTTATGATCTTGGAGAACCATACATATATCCACCTGTAAATTATGTCTGGCGTTTCTTGAAATACTCCCTATACAAGTCAACTTAATATTCAGTGATATTTGTAAATATATTACCTTTAGTTTCCGTGATATTGTCTCACCCAGACGGAACATTTGTCTGGCCTTTCCTGAAATACTCTCCATAAAAGCCTTCTAAGGGCCATTATTACAACTTGCCGTTAACTAAAGGGAGGATTTTAACGGGCAGATAAATTGTTTTTCATTATTATAAGTGGACAATATGGTAGAAGTGAGCGTTAAGCTAAAGGGAGGATCATCCAATCGGTAACTTTTAAAGTTAAGTTTATGTTTGAACTTGCCATAATATTACTATATATTATTTTCAATATGGCAACTTCAAATATAAACAAAATGAGCATATACAACAAAAAACGAAGCCACTGCGTTTAAAAAAAACTTTTTTAATTGAACAGTTTTATCGACATTACTCCGGCACTGCCATATTTTGGAAAAAGTTAACTTTATTTTATCTGTAAGTTGTAATAACGAAAATAAGTTAAAGGTAACTTTACAGTTCGCTTTTGCTAAAAGTACCTTTAACTAAACCCAAGTTTAACGACAAGTTGTAATAATGGTCCTAAGTCAATTTAATATTCTGAGATATTCGTAAAGATTTTACCTATTTTGATATGTTCAAAATTTTCATACCAAATTTGAGATTTCCAAATTATTTTACTTTCAGAGTTATTGCTACAAAGCATTTTGAAAACGTCAAAACTACACCGTTTACTTACATTTGATTTTAAGCTCCTTGAATGTGCTACAAACTGTTAAATTTTCTTTTCTATCGTTGATCTTTAAACAGAAGTTCAATGTTCAAGTTCATGAACTTGTGGCTGAAACTGTGGCATTGGTTGACTTGTTTGCCGTCGTTGTGCGGATAGGCGGCAATTGGAATGTAATGCCTAGTGTTGCTGGTCGTTATATTAAAATATGTTGTAAGAGACTATAACCATGTTGGCTATATGGTAGTTTATATTACACTTTCCTTATGGTAAATATTGTAAATATAAACTTGATGTCTGTGTAACAACAACTAAAAAAAACAAAAAAACAACAAGTGCACAATGAATGGTAAATACAACAAACATAACAAGCAACCAACAAGAAAAAACAAAACATAACAAAACAAATGAAAATAACATTGTTAACGTAAGACAGGCGGCCTGGGTTGTCAACACGCTTTTCTAAGCAACTTGGATAAATTTATTGTCTCGCTTGAACACTTGAAACAACCATTTGAATTGATAAAGAAATACAAACAAGAGTTTTGTTTTGTTTCTTTTTGTTTTAATTTTCAGAAAAAAATGTAAATAAATTTTGTAAATTCTTGCTGGAGTTAAGTTTTATTTGATTTTCTTGTTCTTCTATTTTCTTTGTTATTCCACTTTTCTTCTTCTCTAATTGTAACTTTAAAAGTGTAACAATAATTGTGTGGTTTTATACAAAAGACAAACATATTTTATTCTGTTTTATTTAACTTTTTATTTAATTTTTTTCTTTTTTTTTTTTGCTTTTCTTTATTCTAATAAGGTTTCCTTATGTAAACATAGACAAGGAAAAAAAGTTAAGCGGTTTTAAAGACACAGAGATAGTTAGATGCACACCTGAAAGCTCGTAGAACAATATGAAAAACACTGCGAGAAAAAGTTGCGCACATTTTTGCTCAAGTATCGCCCAAATTGGTTTAACAACTTATTTCCGGATATAACTGGATTTTCTTTATTTACAAGCAAAACGAAGATTGCTTTTTATGACACTTCTCGGTCTCTTAACACATAGATTAAAATATCCAACATGGTAAAATACTTTAGTTTTATTTTGGATAGAACATACAGAAGAGCCTTAGGTTCTAAAGAGGGCCTCACTTCGAAAATGTTATACTGTTTCTACAAAAGCATAATTAGACCTTTACTAACCCATGCAACTATATGTCGATACAACAGCCGCCTCTACTGGGTTCCGGGTCACTGTGGTATAGAGGGAAACGAAAAGGGGACGAACTGGCATGAAAGGGTTTGGAGATGTCTGAGCAGAAGATGTTAGAGATGATATAAGAATACTTTTTCAAATTGGAAAAAACAGCAAGGAAATCAACATACGGAGGGTGGTCCAACATAACTGGTTGCCGAATGTCAAAACAGCTGTGTGCTGCGGGAATACCAAGGAACTATTTGAGTTCGACAAGAGAACGATTCGCATACTAACAGGAATCCAAACGAGATACTTTGCTATGGCAGTTTCGCTGACAGGCCCGGTCTGCTCCACCAGGATTACTGCAAAATATTCCGGAATAGACGTCAACGTTTGAAGATCAGGGCATGGTGGTTAAGGTTCCACTAAGTGAACTAGCCCGTTTCATCCGAAGCTCAGAGTCGTTCAAACGGAATGGGGCAAATGGTAACCATTTGGGCCACCTGTGAAGGGCAAGCTATCCGCTAATTTAACCTAACCCATGCATCAGTAATACGGTGAAAATCGACGAATAAAGAATGCGTCATTAGGATAATTTAAAATAAGCGGCCCGATAAGGATAATAACTACGAGGGCATATTGTTTGCTGAATCGTATGAGATACGAGTGTAATATGAAGCGCGCACTTACTACGTATCGTTTTCAGGCTATGAGAGAATGAATTAACAAAACCTCAAATCATATCATCAGAATATGATGGGGGCAGTGGATGTATACTCGCATAACGCTCATAAATAAGATGGCTAAAAAGAAAACTATGAGTATATTAAGACTAAATATAGTTCTGAGTACATTTAGTGAGTGTCTTTGAGAGCGTGTCAGATAATAATAAATGTAGGGTACGTATGGGTAACATCGAAACAATTGTACACTTTTTACATCTTTGTTCAGCCTTCGTAAGCCTGAAACCCCACGATTTTATGGAGAATACTATACCAGATGTACCTCATCTCAAAGGGGATGGTAAGAAGTATGTACAGGACATAAATTTTTAACAGAAAATATGGTTGATGCCTTTTAGCGCATAGCAAGCTGACAAAATGGTTAAGGTGTATGCCCATAGGCATTAGATTTGAAGCCCCTTTTGTCATAAGTTTTTGGATGTTTTTGACATTTCTGACATCCTTTACCGAGCTCTCTAATGTAAAAATCCCTGCAATAGCAAGATTTCTTTTGGATTAGTGTTGGTCTCCTCTAAAGAATGTTTTTGATACCCGGGTTGAATATTGATTGAGGTATCACAACAAGGCTAAATGCTGATCTCTTCCTTCAAGAAAATAAATAAGTGAAGTATTTAATAAATAACATTGCGAAGTCAATTTTATACACGTTACTTTTACTACAAAGATCAAACTTCACAATGTCTAATACAACAGTGTTTATAAGTGGCTATTAATTATGACTTACTTTGTATTTGAATTTGCATCTTAATCCATATAAAGTCTAAATTACTGAACAATCAAAGTCGCCTGTGCTGAGTTTAAACCCGTAGATATGCCGACTGGACGCTTGAGCCATAACAGTCTCTTAAATCTGATTATTTAAATAAAATTTTCTTCATTTCATTACTCAACCAGTTTTTACGCCCACAAGCAAAGTTGAGGCTCTGAAAACCCAGATGTAATTGGGGAAAAGTTATTTTTTCTGTTTGTTGTGCATTAGGATCTGGGCATGCCATTGGTACGTATTTTTATGAAATGATTCTGGAAAAATCGTTACCAATAGTTCAGAGAGCTATGGTCGTTTAATAACTGAGTTCCTTTTTAAGCCTGTATTTAAATATTATGGACTGTACGGTATGTGGTTTCTACAAGTCAGCGCAACGAGCCATATAATCCTAACGATATCAACTTTATTTTATGAAAAATTTTCATATGTCTACGATTGTAATCGTCACACGTTAGAGGATTTAAAAACCAATATTATAAATGTCCGTAAATGAAATTGGTCGAAAACTATTTCTCATTGATCGAAAGCTGCAACCAATTCAGAGGCGGCTATTTAAATAAAATTCTATTTCGAACACAATGGCAAGGTCTAAGCATTATAATGAAATAAACTCATAGTTTTATGTGCATTAACATTACTTCTGTGCTACGAAAAACGGATAACCCTTTAGGAAAGCTAATGTAGTACGATTGCTTTTTGGTAAGTGTAGTACGTCTGTCGCGGTTACACCTTTTGGAGTTTAATGGTAAACTCAAATAAAATCATTTCGTTTATTCCTATTATTTCAGTAAGTTAAACATGTTTTATCTTTTTATCTCTTTTACAGTCTGCATTTAAGTTTACAATTGTTTACATACATATTTCGTTTTTTTTTACTTTTCTTTTGTTTTTAAATATTATTCAACATTTAAATATAAAGCTTTTCTGTGCTATGTTAAGATTTAACATTTTATTGTTTTATAATATTACAACAAAAACAAAAACAAAAAAGAAAATTACAAAAACAAACACAACCGAGTACAAAGAAAAAAATTCTATTTGTTAAAGGAGATTTAAAAGATTTCTTTTCTCTTTTTCCGGGTTATCAGCCTAGTTTAAGCAACATTTTTATTTACGTACAACAAATACCTGTACACTAAGAAATTCTTGGAAATCTCAACGGCATCTGAAATCATTTGCAAATAAAACCCCAATTTGTTTAAAGCTTTTACAAATCTTTTCTGGCTTTTGTATAACAAATCGCATTTATGAAAATCTATTTACATTTCTCCTAGAATCACAAGGCAATAGAAATTAAATGCAAAATAAAATAATTATTTTCTTTAAATTACTAAATTGATTGAAGATTTATTTACAAACATACAGATGTACGTATGTATACATTTATGTTTATGTGAAAATATTAAAACTACCCATCACAGTATTCATTTTTTTAAGCCGATAGTAATAACTCATGGTAATTGGATTATGATAATTGTTATCTATGGAATATGAATGAACTGTCATGCATGGATATTGGCAGTCTGAGCCGTTTCCTCGAAAACTCCGAGTGGTTCCTAGACTAGGGGAGAATGTGAAACTGTGGTACCACAATGGGCCCTGTGTGCGGCCTAAGTGTGGCCGCTCATGACTCCATCGAAGGAACAGCAACTTCTATCTACCTACCTACCTATCTATGGAATAAAGAATTCAGTATCCACACTATTTTGCCTTTATTGAATTAGTCTCCTCAGGAAGTTTTAGTTTCAACGAATCTTTAAACAAATTTTAATTTGATACACATACATAATTGATCATTACAACCAGTTATATATTATAATACTTGTTTTATGTTTTTACATATTTAAATTTAAACATTTAAAGAAAAATTATGAATTTCTTTTTATTTTTTTATATGCCCTTATTTGACCTTTAAATTATTTTGTCCTTTAATAACATTATTTTTTTTAAATAGCCTAAAACATCACCTTATCTAAATTTGTTATTTATTTAATTACAGTTAAATATTGTCATTCGATATTTGAAAACAACATCACGCCACTTTTATTTACTTTCTATGTATTTACAATTTCTCCTTATTTTATCCTTCTCTTGACCTTCCATTCATCTTTAAAATAAATATCATTTAAAAATAGAAAACCTGATCGTAACCTTAATTTCACCCTTCTTCTATTTCTTTCTTTCTTTCATTATGCTTATACGTTTTATATTTGTTATTGTTTAACGGTTAGTTTTAAGATATAGATTTAATATAAATACTAGTAATAAGAATAATTACTGGCAGTCTTAGTTTTGTGTTCATAAAGTATTGATTAAAATCAATAAAAAATAAAAAAATACAAATTGTTTCTTTTCTTTTAAAAAAGTGTTAAAACTTTATTAATTTAACTAACCCTTCAGTCAGTATTACGACCTAAATTCTCACACCACACATGTTGTGTCTGTTAATTTTATACATGACGTGCGGGACCTACAGTTTAAAGTCGACTCCGATCGACAGAACTTTTTAGTAACTTTTCATGGTAATTTTTTATTTAGTCTCAGAGTTTTTGCCAGAAATCTGCTGAGAGGGAGTCGCCGAAGAAATATTTTTGTATATTTCATTTTGTTGGAGATGTCTGATCTGGGGTTTGACCATGACATCACGTCTAATAAGCCAACACACAATCTACTAGACTAATGTTTTAATTTGATGGCTGCTGGGAATTGGACAGCATATCTGAATATTTATTCCAAAATATTACTTCTCTAATAACTACTTCAAGTTATAAATGCGATTCGATCACTCTGTTGAATAAGATACAATTTTTTTTTAGCAAGAATATGTTTTTTCATGAATAGTTTATGGAAATGTGGTATGGCAATGGGTTTAAGTGTGTCTATTCAAAACTCTTTGGGTAGACAGCCATCTAAACCATACATATGAATTACGTATGAAAGCGAAAATCAATATTACGAGAAATTCATACAAAAATGGTATCTTTCGAAATGCGGAAGTTAGTCGAAAATTATGTATAAAACAATATTTATGGTATGTGTTTAGTGTAGTCGGCAGCGAATCATCCTCACTGCCATAAAACCTGTAACTTCTAATTTATATATAATACGACCAATTTTAATTACTTAAAACAGCATTCGTCCATCACCTTCGATCAGTGGGAGAATATATTTGTTTCAACAACGGCAGACTATACATATCGAAATTGATTTAATGAATCTTCCTTGATGACATGAGGTTCTCTGTGACTCTAAACAGAGCCTAATTCAGTCGTCATTCCAATGAATGAAGTGTTACCATAAACACTTAATCGAACTTGACATACAGCTGCGATTGTAGACGACAATTCGGATTACTTTTGGAAATTTTATCTGATAGACGTGCAATGTATTTGAAATTAATATTTGGACAAGGAGTTTCCATCGCTCATTTCTTGAAAATAACGGCTGCTGCATGCATGTATTGAGTGTTGTATTGGTGATGAACTTTGCCATTCATAAAGATTACGCGGCATGAAGGGCATGTTAATCATTGATGTTATTTTATCTGCAGTACAGACGTCAGGTGGCTTTTGCAGATGATCATTAATTTTGAAAATGATTAAAACCTTTCAAGTTTTAAAATTTGAAGCCAATTTGATGATCATAGCGAACGATGTTTGAATTACAACAAATAATTAAAAAATGGAATATATGTATGTGGTCTTTTATTAAATTTAAATAAAACAAAGTGTGTGTGAGATATCTTAAAAAAATTTTCATTTGAAAGTCCAATTGATGTCATTGTGAGTGGATTATAACATCAGTCAAATGTCCGCTACGGTTTCTATGGGGGGAGCTCATCTGAAGAGTCCAATTTGTCATGACTCTGCTGAATTTGACTGATGGCATAAATTATTTTGGCTTTAATGACCACTATGATTTATGGCTTATTCGCATACACTTATGACATAAGAAAAGCCCACCGAAATGTCTAACTTGGCCAAATCGCATGATCTCAGTGACATGAGTTGTAGTGTGTTCGCCATTGACAGTGATAGCCTGACCAACGTTAATCTCAAAGCAATATGGATCGATGACATTCAAAACTCATACCAAACAGTAACTTTTTCGGTATATAAGTGGATTTGGTGTTTTCATCCAGAAAAGCACGTCACCGTTGGCGATAATTTTTCGACGAACATTTGGGTCTGTTGCCAACTGCTTCACAGCCCATTCGAGCGCACATGCATCATTATCAAAATAGACTAAATAAAGGACAGATGTAGCTTCAACAAGGTGGCTGTTATTTGCTGTCAAAGTCCGGAAGCCTCCATATATGTATTTTAAAGTGTATTTCGTATCAGCACAAATCAGCATTGCCATTGTATACCTAAAAACTTATTTCTAATTCAGTATAAGATCATCACCTTTCACTTAAGCAAACCATTAGTAATTAATCAAAACATCTTAAAGAATACGTTTCACATAATCACACTTTCCTTGGCAATCAACTTCATAATTAATCGAAACATCTTAAAGAACACCCCTATACTCTTACAGTAACGGGAGTCCACAAAGTGCAAGACATTTCCAACTAAAACGAATTTATAAATGATAAATTGCTACCAAATCTAAAATAATGGAAATCTACCCCCAATAAACATTTACAATACCGCACAATATTTCATATTTTCTTGAATGACGACAAAATGATTATTTCCTAAATAAATGTGATTATTGGCAAATATGAATAAAGAAGAATAATTATCGATAAATAACAGTGAAATGAAAACCGTATCAAAAGTGCAATGAACCTATTATGAAATAAAATTTTGGATACAGCGCACTATGCTCAGTAGTTTACACTTGTTATGTCGGTTTCTTGGTGTTTTCATGTAGGAAATAACATTATTTCCATGGAATGTTAAATGGAAAAATCAACCACCTTCTGATAAATGTTCGAAGGAAGGGCGAACAAAATTAACATTTTTATTAGAAATACTTTCTGCGTGCTTTAGTAAATGGTAAACCATAACAATAATCGTCACATGATGTTCTTAATTTAAGAATGATGAAAAATGTTTATCACGCTGTAGACCAAAATCCGGTAGACCATATGCTTAGCCGATGTCTTAAACAGTTCAAAAACACATCGCCGACTCTACAAAATATTAACCACTCTAGAACAAGACTAGAACCTAAATTAGTTAAAATGTATTATAATGTTATTATATCGACTTTGAAAAGAGAATATGCTGTCCTTATTTTATTTCACAGCGTAAATTTGTATTTTAATTTTAATTTCACCCTTTCACCACCAAGAGATTATGAGAGGCATTTTGTCTATTTAGGTCAGGGGTTAGCAAAAATTTTTTGATTGTGTATTAGTGAGTAAGAGAGAGAAAATAAGTTGAGAGCTTACAGTCATAGAAAAATGTTAGTAATATACCCTATTTTGATTTTCATTTCATCAACATACATAAAGTTATACATCTTTGACTCAAAAATTATGGAATATTTTTTAGATACTTGGTGGGAGCTACTTTTGGTTTATAAATTTCCTCTCCTGCTAATAACCAACCTTTTAATTTTTCCAAAATATTGCTTTGTGCCTAGAAAAAAGTTGTTCTCTTTCCATATTATCTATGTTATTTACTTGACTATTAAAACAATCAAAATGTGTTTTAAGATCATATAAGACTTTGAATTTTAAAAAAAGGATTTTTTAATATAAAATATTTTTTGAGGTTGATTCATTAGAATCCTCTTTTTGGGACATATGTGTCCCTATGGTCGTTAAAGGAAACAATTTATATAAGTTTGTTCATTAGTTAAAAATAAGAGAAAATTAATTGCTTATAGTATTTTAGGTAGTAATATCTATTTTTTAGTAAAATAAAGTCTTTGCTACAGCAGATTTATGGCAAAACCTCTGAAAGTAAATACAATTGCTATGAAAAGTTTCTTAAAAATCTTTCGTTTGGAATCGACTTTAAACTGTAGGCCTCACCACTCATGTGAGAAACTAGGTCCTAATCCTGACTAAAGGGTTGTAATGACCAATTATGTATGTATGTATATGTCTTTGCTTCAATAAAGTAATGATATTTTAAATTTTTGTTGTCGTCCGATGGTTTTTCACTTTGACAGGCTAATTTTTTTTGTGTACTGCTTCACTACATTGTGTTTATTAAATTTTTTCATGTGGTCATCGATATATTATTGTTTTCAGTCTTTGCTCTTAGTTGTTGCAAAAGTGACGGTTTCTAGGTATATCCTCAAACCGAGGCTTTGCAATAACTTTTGATATATAAGGTACCCTCATATCTACATATGTATGTCTGTAGACCAGTAATCTCTAAATTATGGTAAAATATGTATGTGTATGAACGTATAGAGAATTCTCCACCATTTTTATGAATCAAGCTATCAAATTTTATAGTTAAATGAAATACTTGAAAGTAATACATCCGATACAGGAAAAATATTCGGAATGTATGCTCTCTGGCCAAATTTAAAATCAGCCTAATCGTTACGAAGTTGCTTAGAGATGCGTTTCATTGCAAAAGTTGCAGACTCGTGCGATTTTTGCATTTTGGAATATCGTATCTTGAATTTCAACATCAAATACATCTTGGTCATCGTCTCGTGTCAAAAGCCTTTGTCGTCACTATTGTCTCCTATGCTATGAGTTTAACAGGTTCAGGCCGGCGCGTACTACCGGTGGCCCGCACTAGACTGCATTATCGGGCGGCGCGAACCACCGGTGGTACTCAATTGATCATGCTATTAGACGACACTTAATACCAAATATTTAGATCTTTAACACTTCGACTCCCGAAATAAAATACCTGAGAGTCACGTCACGATAGAGCGAAAAGCTCTAAGCGCAGCCGCCAAATTTTTGTTCCGACACAATTTTTTTTATATGTAGTTTGACGTTTCTCCTTTTGAGAGAGAGAGAGAGCGAAAGAGAGTAAGCTTGCTTCGGAACAATTTCAGCTCGTATTGGTTTAATTTTAATTTTTGTTCCGAAACAATCGAAGTGTGCTACTTTAATTTTTAATTAAAGTTGAACTGTGCTGCCACATCATATTATATGTACATTTGTATGCTATTAAAAGAAGCACTTTATGTTTGTCCATTTTTTTCACTAAGATTTGTTTTAATTTACAATTTCATTGTAACACAATAAAAAATATGATCACACTCAAGCCAAGAAATCAAACAAATTGCAATCATCTGCTACTGTGCTGCCTAACACTAATAAAAAAATATTATAATCACACGGACAAGAAACTGCCAACTTCTATCGGCCATATATAAAGTATAACTGTTCTAATACAGCCACAATCGTACATAAGTACATAATTGGTCATTACAACACTTCAGACAAGATTACGGCATAGCTTCTCATACCACTTATGTTGTGTGTGTTAATTTTATACATTAGTGGCAGGATCTAAAGTTTGAAGTCGACTCCGAGCGACAGAAAGCTCTTCATAGCAATTTTATTTTGCTCTCAGAGTTTTTGCCAGAAATCTGTTGAGCAGAAGTCTCCGAAGAAATCTTTTTTATATTTCGTTATGTTTGAGATGTCTGACCAGGGGTTTGAACTGTGGCCTCACGTGCAATAAACCAATACACTATCTACTCGGCAACAGTGACTTTGAATACATCAAAATGGATTTTTGAAATTTTTAGAGTTTGGGACACATGTGTCCCTGTGGTCGTTAAAGGCTTACAAATTTTCTCATTTTACTTATTTTTTTTTATCAAATCTATAAGTGTCAACATTGGTGTCCCTATTATTTTTCACATCATCATTGAATTGAAATTTTTTGTTCCAAAAATCATTTCTCCATAAGCACCTTGTGAACTGCATGAAATTTGTTTTAATTTTTCTTATTTATTTAACCATGATTTATATTCTAATATGCTCAAGAATACATATTTTTTTAAACTTCCGTTTAATAATTACTTCCATAAAGTGCAAAACGTATTAAAAGTTTATAAAACAAATAAAAATATTATATACTCTAGGTTTAGTTCTCTTGATTTTAGAATAATGATTCATAATTCGTTTCGTTTTAAGTTTTATATCCTTTTTATTACAACCTTTTTATGTGACCATTTCCATTTGAAAATGGTTGCCATAAACAATTTTTATGAAATTTATGTTTGCAGGATATGTCCTCCTTGCTGTTTCTTTTTTTTGTCTTCTTCTTCTGCTGTATGCATTTTTATGGTTATTTTATATTCGAAAGAATAGTAAGAGTTTCTTTTCTTTTGCATGAAACATGAAAGTCTTTGGTTTCCATAAAATATTGAGTCTCCATAGAAAGCAAACATATTTTAAATGTCCTTTAAATAATATTAACACTTGAAAAAATTCATTTCACAATTCACATGGTCTATTATCTATCTATATTGAACAAATTGATGGATATTTGACGAAATTCATTAAATTAACACGATTTAAAGTTAATTTATCGCATTAAGTGATTCAACTACAATTACAATGCTAACACATGCATACCCGAATAGACTTTAAGTAAGAAAAAATTTCTAGAACGCTTTTAAAACAGCTTGAGATTTCAAAACGTTACATATGTACATATATTCAGTCAGGATTACACTCTCAACACTCATGTTGTGTGTGTTAACTTTATACATGAGAGGTGGGACTTACAGTTTAAAGTCGTCTCCGAACAACAAATTTTGAAAAACCTACTCTCAGAGTTTTTTCCAGAATCTTCTAAGAGGAAGTCGCCGAAGAAATATTTTTTCATATTTCGATTAGTTGGAGATGTCTGACCAGGGGTTCGAACCGTGGCCTTACGTCTTATAAGCCAACACACTACCTACTAGACTACGGCGACTTTAAAAAGATAACACAAGAAAAAAATACTGTTGGAGTATATGTTTTAAATCTGATTTCTGGCTTTTGCCCCACCATGGCTACGAGTTATTATTATTGTCGTGAAGAGGTGGCTTGGTACTGTGACCATACGTTCTATTGTACACCTCTGCGTTTACACAGGAAAACTTCATATTCTCTGAATATCGCCTGAAATACATTAATGCCCTGCAGTTTAAAAAATTTCTTCCAATGAGATTAATTTTCATCGTTACAAAATATACATGTTGAGTTCGAAACAACCCCCATTATTAATGAATGCACCCTGAGTATACGGATCCCTGTCAAAAAACATGATATCAACCGCAGGTTATTCCTGATGCATAATTCAAATCTTCTTTTATTGTAATTATCCAACAAAAGTCTTTATTGCTTCAAACACACTTGGTTTGAGAAGAGTATTTGCATCTCTTTATCTCCCCTTTCGTGGAGCATGCCTTTCCATACAGCAGCCCTACTTCACAGAGGTCAAATGAGCACATCTTTTAATGCCATAGATTGCCGTTTAGAAAATACAAGTGAATTTCCCCACGTTCTCGGAATATTTCATTCTGGGCCGAAAACTCCTAATCCTATTTCAAGGGTTTTTCACTCATCTGTGAACTGTCCCTCTTTTAAAAAGTAAGCGCGAGCACTCATAAAATCACAGAGTCTACTAATTCTGTCCAGGGGGCAGTTAAGTAGGGAGCTATCAAGCATTCGAGATCTCCTAATGCTTTTTATGTTAGACTTGTCTGCCGTTAACCTCACCATAGTTTTGTAATTGCTACCATTTGTAGCGGAATTAAATCTAACAGAGCTTACAGTGCCGCTGCAGGTAGAGAGGCTCACTGAGATGCTTAAGCTCTCAAGACTGTATAATGCCCGCCTCAAATAGGTCAACGAGGCTCCATATAGATGGTGAAGGGACAACACACCGTGGGCATGCACTAGTAGTGGCGATAATTAATATCTCGGTTCCTGCGTATGTCTATACCAATTCTATCTAATGTCCCATCTACGATCTCGTGAGGAGTATTATCAAACGCGCCCACAACATCAATGTACATATGGTTACCTCCTTTATAAACAAAGACTCCTGAATACGGCTATGAGTTACATGGTATATTTCATCAATGGTGGCTTGTATATACTGTCTTCATATGCTTTAAGTGTTGCTGGTTTTTCGGAAAACTTCATAACAAGTAATCCAGCGATGTTAAATAGCACGAACGATCAGGCCAATAAACAGGATCACTTCTGCAAATAAAGTTGTCACGTAAGTGATTTTGCAATAAGCAAAGTGCTAGCGTGCTGCATGGAGCAAGAAGCAATATCATGCATTGACTTTATTGCATTGAATTTATAAAATTGAAACTTTCAACCTCATACTCATTTTCTGTGTCATTTCTCTCAGTATAACGGAAATGCATTTGAATCATTTTGAATTTGTTTTTGTTTTTTGCTGTACTGCATCTCTCTGTCTTGCCATTTTTATATTTGAAGTACCACATAAAAAAAAAATTATGATTTACATTTATTTGTTCTCAAAAACTTCAGTTATTTGTCTTTATGCGTTTGCATATCTATGCGGTATTACTGCATGCGGCAATGCATTTCCTTATGGCTACTGGCCTGTCCATTAATCAAAAAAAATATTTTCTTCATATTTATTGTGATATGAGATTCCATCGCTTACAGACGTGCATCCATTGCATTTAAAAACTTATATGATTACATACATACATACATACTTACTTACATATACAAGGGAATTATATGTAAACGAAAAGCTTTTTTACTTAAAACTATAAATCCAACAGAAAATTCTTCTCATATTCACATAATTTATGATGAATTCAACATAAAGTGGTTAAATAATTGGGTATTATGGCCAAAGCATGTACATACATTTGTGCATATGCATGTATGTATACATGAAATAAAAGAACAATATGAAAATCAAATAAAGTCGTGTATAAAACTTTAAAATTTTTAATAACGCCAGTAAAATACAATAATTTTGTTAAATTTTTCTTTTGTATTCTTAAAATTTGCTGCATGAATAAATAAACTTGGAAGCGTGCGTCAATAGCTGTAAGTATTAGAAGTTCAGGTGGCTAAAACTGAGTTATGCATATTGGATAATAGCTAAACGCTTTGTTGTTTACAGGACATGCAATTCATAAGCTCCAAGTAGTCAATTAGGTTAGGTTAGGTTAGCGGGTAGGTTGTCGTTCACAGGCAAGTTCACTAGGCAGCCCACCTGGCCCATTGTGTTATCCAGTGTGAAGTAAGCCCCTTTGTCATGATCCGTTAGTGCTGGGCTTGAACCACCCCAAGCTGTACATGAAACCGGCAGGTTCCCTTAGTGGCAAGTTCGCCACTATACCTAAATCTTCAAATGTTCTGTTATCAAAAAACCGATGACGTCTGCTCTGAACGGCAGGATAATAGCATGAAAGGTGTTGTACCGATTCAGTTCACTCCACATCATGGCAGCTTCTGCAAATATCCTGGTGGGGCAAACCGAGCCTGTCAGCGAACCGGCCAATATCGCAGTATCCCTTTAGAATTCCTGATAGAATGCAAACTGTTCTCTTGTCAAACTCAAGTAGCTCCCTGGTTCTCCCGCAGTCCACTGCAGAACACAGCGGTTTTGAACTTCTACAACCCACAGTTTTTCAAACTGATATCGACAACAGTTTAATTGTCTTAATTAATCTTACATAAAAGAAACGATTTTTTTCTTCAGCACAATGTTTAACGAAATACCACAATGGAGTTTTGCATGGGAGGTTTTCATGCAGCCTCATTATATTTCTGTTCCCATAGACCAAGATATTTCAAAATCAAACATAATACATGCATGCATACATAATTGATCATTACAACCCTTCAATCAGGATTACGACACCACTTATATTGTGTTTGTTAATTTTATACATGAGTGGAGGGGCGTACAGTTTAAAGTCGACTCCGATCGTCAGATTTTTTGAGGAGCTTTTCATGTAAATTTTTTATTTTCTTTCTGAGCTTTTGCCAAAAATCAGCTGAGCGAAGGAGTTGCCGAAGAAATATTTTATCATATTTCGTTATGTTGGAGATGTCTGACCTGGGGTTTGAACTGTGGCCTCACGTCTAATAAGCCAACACACTTCCTATTAGACTACGGCGACTTCAATCATCCTTCAAACATAATCGTTGTCCCTAATTTTCATTGCAATTAGAGTACCAATTATAACTGGGACGTTCCGTCAATAAAATTTTCATTCTGCAGCTAACTGAATAATTAAGTTTAGATCTGGGTGAATGATGCCAACTATATATGCAACCATTTTGTTGGTCTGTTGACGATTGTGATATTCTTCAATCCTACAAATTCTTCCGTTGCTTCTTCAAGTTTCGTTATTAGGCAATCTTGCTAAAACCGCTTTTCACCTCAGACACACTCCTTGATCAAGGTAGGTAGTTTGTTAGGTAGGTTGGAGTGACAGCTTTTACACCAAAAGCACACTTGAGCACGCATAGCGGCCCATTGTGACGCCAGGGGTAAGTCCTTAAACATTCTTACCAAAAATTTTGTTATTGAAATCCATTAGAAATGAGTTACAGACCTCAATATGCTTCTTATATTGATTCTCTCAACTTGTTTCAGTTTAGAAAAGAATTTGTTTTAACAGAGTAATAATAACGATAGCATAATAACTTCTTTATTTTTTTGCTAAAACCAAAAAAAGCTTTTAAAACACAAAAAAATGTACAAACTTGCCCCATTTTAATTTATTTCCATTTTTGTCCCTCTTTTTGCCTTTTTTTCTTTGAAAACCATAATTTCCACATGCTACAATATTGTAACAAAACTTGGCTCCATTAAATGTGATTGCAAACATATTTTGTCGTTAACAACAACCAATACTTTATATTGTATTGACACTCAATTGACAACATGTTTTTGTTGTCAAATTGTGAAAAATGCATTGCTGCTATGACAGTGTCAACAGTATTGTGTGCATCGTCATTATCATCATGAGCAACATAATGAAACATTAAACAGCAGCAAAAGCATAATTTATGGAAAATTCAAACAACACTTACACATGGACCCTAGGTAAAGACAACAAAAAACGAACTTGGGAAAAGAGAAAAACGAATGCAGCGCAATAACGTCAACATGTTTGTTTTAAAATGACAAGTGCATGTGTCAGTCAGACAGTCAGTCAGTTCGTTAGATAGACACTCAGTTATTTACTCAATCATGAAGTCACACAATTGTTTTATTGCCAGCCACACAGCCAGCCAGTCAATGATTTCACTCAACAAAATGTTAAAATTTATGTGAAATCATACACATGCTCCTATATGTACGAGTACATGTTGGGTACATGACCGTTATTACCAACAAAGAAGAAGTGACTAAATTTTGTTAAATGTTCTTCGAAAAGAGGGAATCCACTCTTTCTTTTTTTTGCACGAATTTATTTATGGCCAAAGGGGGCGGTTTATTTCGCAGGAGTATGACTTTCCCTTAAACTGTCATAAGAATTTTTATGTCACTCACTTGTTCACTGCTTTTTTTTTCTCTCTCTCTTTCTCTCTTTGCCTAACATTAAAACTGTCAAAAATATGTGCAATTACTTGGTACAACACGTTACTATAAATAAAAGTGAAAATATTTTGCTTTTGGCATTCGCTTACATCCAGTAAATCAAAAGATTTAAGCCCTCCTCTGCCGTCAAAGTGAACTGACAGCTAATGAGTCATAATTTTTGCCGCAATGACAACTAAATAAGGAGCATAATTTCTAAAAATATTCGAAAATGTTAAAAAAATTTAACAAATTGGAAACATCTAATGTGCAAGAACTCATTAATCACCGGCGGTAGTTACTGATGGTTTGTGTCGTGTATCATTTCAATAAAACAAATACAAATAAGCTATCTTCGAAGAATTTTGTAGAAAATGCCTGAATAGCTCCAATAGAGAATATGGGTTTGTTTTTGAGCTCTCCAGGCGAACTACAGCAATACGCTGCACATGTAAAAGGTTCTCTCAAAAACTTTAAAATTCCAACATCTGTTAGTAGTTTATTCCTTATATATAGTGGAAGATGATGTGTTTCTGTCAGTATTTTTACACTGCCATTATTGGAAATTATCTTTATATGAAGTTTGACATGAGTTGACATTGTTAGGGATCCGATCGATTCAGATAAGGCGGCATTTACGAGGTATCGTCTCTGACTACAGTCACAAATTGTATTACCAGAGTATATTTGAAACGAATACTCGCTTAACGCGGAAATATCCGGCAAGATGCTAAACATATCGATTGCGACCAATACATCATACTGGTAGGCAAGTGACAATTTGGGAAATAGTATGCAGGGATGCGGTACAAGGACTGTTCTGGTAATTAACAATTGCAAGCATGAAATTTAGGTTTCATTATATTGAAATGTTGACCGATTTTGAAAAATAATGGTTTGAATATGGACAAAGTTATGCAGATTTCGACACTCTCTCTTTACCAAAAACATTGTCCAAGTATAGACAAGTATGTAGTCGCCGTAGTCTACAAAGAAGTGTGTTAACTTATTAAACGTGAGGCCACGATTCAAACTCCAGGTCAGACAACTCCAACAAAACGATATATGTGAGAATATTTCTTAGGCGACTGCCTCTCAGCAAAATTCTGGCAAAAACTCGGAGAGCAAATGAAATTGCCATGAAAAGTTTCTCAATATTCTGCCATAAGCTGTCAGTTTTTATAAAATTAACACACACAACATAACTGGTGTTAGAAGCTAGTTCGTTATCTTGACTGAAGAGTTGCAATGACCAATTATGTATGTATATAAGTATAGACAAATATACTTCTTCACTTCTGGTCTCTGCCACAGATTTTTTATACTGCGTTCGCTCATAATGCTGCTAGAACGCCGTGAAAATGCCAGTTTTAAATCAAACAATTGCGGGCGATATAAAAATCACCCATAGCTCTATTCACGACATGCTAACTACGGGTTATGCGACCTAAGCCGAGTTTTACCAAGCATAACTTGTTTGTTTAATTCGCCCATTGACTGAAAAAGACCTGGAAGTCCTAGTGTTCCAACAAGACAGAACTCAACTACTAATTGCAAGACAGTCAAAAATGGTATACAAAATTATATTTGATGCAGATATCATTGGAATGCTCTGAATTTCAGAACAAATTCTCCGACTTTAGCTTGATTTATTGTTGGCCTCAAAAAAGGAGCAGTTGTTTAAGCGTTGAAGAATATTGTGTAGTACTCTACTCTTATAATATCTCGACGAAAAATCTATTGTGAACTATTTCAGTATACACTTTAATTAATCTTTTATAATTAAAACATTAAATTTTCTTTAGCAGAAAATAAAAATAAATTGAATAGCAATGGCCTGCTATAACCTCAGTTAGCAACTGTATACAGTATCATACCCAATAGTAGCCACATAAGCCTCTGAATATCAGTACATAACTGATTGCGTTGTATTGACAGTTTCAGGTGGCTATTATATCACTTGCTCTTAATAGCATGTCACGTGTCGTTCAGCACAAGTTGAGTGTTATTTAACGCTGGTCACGTGTAAAACGTTTAATTTTGTTTTCCGCTAAAACGCATTATAAAATTGAAACCAATTTCCATCGACACGATTTTAAAATTTCTAATTAACCAAATGCATTTCGTTCTTTTAATTCCGTTTTTTTTTATTTTTTTTTTTTTTTATTTTCTGTTTTGTATCATAAAAATATAATTGGAAAATTACAATACGAGTAATTATCTTGACAATACACATGAATTGCCTTTTAGCATTAATTAGTCGAATGCAGAATATGGATGCATATAGTGACAGAGAACAGTTGCTGAATATAAATGAACATCCACTGCATGTGAAACCTATAGAGTACACAACAATTTTTTGTGTTCAAAAAAAAAAATAAATCGATTAACGCTCATTTCATTTTATATATAAAATGATATGAAATTGCATTTTCAATCGCATTCGAGCAGCGCTCTTAGTAAGAACTTGCGAAATAATATGTTTATCATCATAAATTACATACATACATATATTACTTACTTACTTAATTGTCCATAAAAGTTGGAATTACGGCGTAGGTTCTTACTGTCTTGTTAATGTAGGAGCAGCAGACGTATTATATGAAATCGATTACAATCGACTGATTACAGTTTTGTTATGACAAACAACACTCAATATAGTCGGACATAATATAACTTAACCATCGCTCAAAGACACACGACTGCTGATAGATGAGAGATTGAATTACAAAACTGATATCGAAACGGTTTTTGAGAAAGCCGCTCTATTGAATTCGGAAATGTTCGAAATGTCTGAGCTGGGGATTGAACTACGAACTCTAATCTAATACGCTGACACACTACCTACTAGACTACGTCATCTCCTACGTGGCCTAGAATTACTAGTTATCAATGTAAGAGAATTAAATGAGAAGAATTGTATGAATTGTAAGAATTAAATGTGTCAACTAGGCTTTCTATACCGGTTACGTCTAATTTCTTTAGTTCAATCAGAGAGGCCCCAGTATTTTTTTACACCTGGGTAGTGCACATTAAGTGACTGGCGTTTACTTCCTCCTTCTGCAGGTTGCAATAGTAGGGCGTTGCAACTTAAGGCTCATAGCTAACGAACATGTCTTCCTATTAATTGATCATTACAACCTTTCAGTCAGCCAATACACTACCTACTAGGCTACGGCGACTCACGGCCACGAAAGCACAGATACCACATAATAATAGAGAGCAGAAAATGAGCTGTTGCGTCTGCTCTTAATTAAAATTCGACCATTTGAGTACAATCCTCCATTTTCCGCAGAAATAGACGACATTCACGGATAAGCTCGATTTGACTTTCGAAATGAACCTTATAGCAGCATGGCTGCTCGAGCATATCAGTATATTTTAAGGGAATATTCTGCCACTATGCAGCCATATAATCGCTACGAGGATAACTATATACATATATACCTTACAAAAGACTAATTGAGTATCAAAACTTAGAAATTTAAAGACAAAGTTTTTAGCCAGGCAATCCTAAATGAAATAAAATTCATTGCAAACTGATTAGAATTTTAGCCACCACATGCACAGTTTTTTGACGGTCAGCCGTTTAATTTGAGCAAAAATTTAAATGAATTTGATGCCTACAACCATGCCTTACATAGAGTATAAATAGAGTAGATTTTAATTGTACATGAATTCCACATTCATTTGCTTTCCAATATTTGTTATTTTATTTTGTTATTATGACACAACCCTGTAGAAGAGTTAATTAGATTATGGTTTTATTTTTATGTTTCTGCTTTATTTTTTGTAGTTGTCATTTGTTGCTATTGTTGTTGTATATTTTTAACGCAATTTATCGCTTTTAAACTTCTGCTGCTTCATACAATACTAGCCTGAGAAACTGTCGACATCGTCAATAACGTTTTAAATGAAATTATGATTGTGTGAATGAATGTACTTGAAAGTGTGTATGTGTGTATGTGTGTACATTTAAACTATTTGCATAATCGAAACAAACTACCCATCCACCCACAATGCAGCGATCCACTCACATTTCCATGACGCATTCATCATCATTTAAATACTGTCGCTTTAGGTGTTTGTTACTGCTCCTGTTGCTGTTGCTATCTTGCAAGCATGAGGTATAATGCATGCATTACATTTAATAAATATTTTTACCGTTAAAACAACAATTGTTGTTTGTTAAACATGTGTGACATCCGTTTCCGCCTTGTTTCGTTGACTTTTTTCATTTCTGTATCAGTATGCTATTACTTGTACACGTATTTGTGTGTAAGTTCTGTGAGTTTTATATGTGGGTGGTGGTGGTGGTTATTCGATTGATTTAATTACCTGTGCTGCTGATGCCAATGCTGTTTGTTGTTGTTGTTGTTGGAATGAATTACACATGATTGCAATCTGCGTGATTAAATGTTCGGCATTTGTTTTCAGTAATTTGTCATTATAAAGTATATTCACTGTGAAGGAGATTCAATTTGAATGGACACATTCCAAATAAAATTGTATTTAATTGACCCGGAATATTTGTTTCGGGATTTACAAAAGCTTACCAAGAGAATTTAAATATATTCATTGGTATGTAACATTTGCATACGTATGTATGTACGTATACGATTTATCGTCATTTTGACGATTTTGTGCTCCAAAAATATCATATTGACGACATGACGATTTATGCCTTTATTTTGACGATTTTTTGTCAGTAAAAATTTACATCATTTTCTATACTTTAGTACATTAAAAGCCTCCTTAAGCTTTGTATTTGTTTTGCAGTTGTTACTGTTGGAAATTTATGCTAGTAATAACAAGGTGTAAAGTATTATATTTTTAAGTTATTTTCGAATACCTGTGATGATGTTTCCGTATTTTATATCCCTTAAAAGCCAAAAAATTTCAACTCCTAAATAACATCGTAATTGATAAATTATTATATGCCGTTGCAGACAATTTTAAAAATTCGATTATAGCTTCTAATATTAACATCGGAAGGATAAAGTCAAGTGCCATTATTTTTTTTCATATAACCAACACTCAGGGGATGACATTGTGTTTGAAACTAGGAAAATATATTATAGGAAGGAGGAAAGAGGGAGCAGTGTTTATGGACACTAGGTTTGAATATTTTTATACCATAAGTAACAGAAAAGATATCTGCAGGAAGGGAGTCCCACATACGAATAGTCCGTCTAACAAACGAACTTTGTCTGTAATGCATTGTGCTATAAGGATGTGCTGGCCGAGAAAGACGAGTGTTACGTAGGAATACATGATTTTCATAAACAAGTCCCCTTATTTCGCTCGAGCAATATCCGTTGTAGTAGCGATAGAACAGTGAAACACAAGCCACATTGCAACGATGCTCCAATGAATCAATGGAGTTGGACACACTATCGTGATTAACGAGCTACTATGGCCTCTCCTGTAAACGGTCGAGAAGCCTCAAAATAGACGTTAAGGGCCAACCCATACATGGGAGTTGTATGCCATTCTCGGTCGGTTATAAATGGTGTAAATGGTAAGTAGATCAAGTGAAGTGAAGTATTTATTGCACCGTCTTAAGAAACCAAGACACTGAAAAATGTGTCAGTTCTAGCGACCATCACACTGAATTTTCATGCCCATAACGTCATGATCTTCTGACTCCCTAAAATTTACAGCACACATGGGTATAGATGATGCAATATTATTGCTGCTTAACATTGGATTTATATGTTTTTATTTTTAAAACCTTTCAATTTATTTATTTATTTTTCTGACGATTTTTTTACGATTCCAATGAACGTCTTTGACGATTTTGACGATATTTTCTCAAATATTTGACGATTTGATGCTTCATTTATCTGGCAGCTATGATTACAACCCTTCAGCCAAGGTTACGCCTTAGTTTCTCTCACCACTTATGTTATGTGCGTTAATTTTATCCAGAAGTGGGGGAACCTGCAGTTTAAAGTCGACTTTTCAATCAAAGCAAAACAATCATCTTTCGTATCGCACTTTTGCTGATCGGTGTCATTTGAGACTGGCCGAAGATGAATATTTTTATCAAAGAATTATGTTTAGTGATGAAACTTATTTCTGGTCAAATGGTGACGTCACTAAGCAGAATTGTCGTATTTAAAATGAAGATAATCCACAAGCTGTTAAGAAAAAGTACAACCATTAAACTTGACTGTTGAGGGCTTTGTATGTGGGCGGCATCATCGATGAGGGGTAAGAGCTATCGAGCCATGCTGACAAAATTTTTGTATGAAAAATATTAATCAGCTAAACGTCAAGTACATTTGGTTAAAAAAAGAACGGAAATTGCTTGATTAGCAGATTAGCGATTGAGTATGGAACCAATTTTGGGTGATAATTGTTTTCGTTACATACGTACATACATAGATGGTCATTACAACGACCTACCTTCTCACGCCACTTACATACAGTTAATACATGAGTGACGGCACCTATTGCTTAAAGTCGACTCAGAACGACAGATTTTTGAGAAACTTTTCAGGTCAATTTTGTTTTCTCTCAGAGTGTTTTCCAGAAATCAGCTGAGAGAAAGCCGCTCAAAAAATTTGTTTTTAATATTTCGTTTTGTTCGAGATGTCTGACCTGGGGTATGAACAGTGGCCTCACGTTTAATAAACCAACACTCTACTTACTAGGCTACGGCTCTACTGTGTTCGTCACTTTTCATGTTGTTAAGTCGTTGGTTTGTACCACCCTACAACAGACAAATCACCTGCTAGATGGAACAACAAAAATAGATTAGAGGCACGGAAACATGGCAGAAATGCTTTGTGGAAGCCATATGCTCCCAAGAGAAGAAAAAGTCGTTGGTTTGTACCACTCTTGAATTTTTGGAAGACAATATTTAAACTACCATTGACACTACACCGCCAGACATTATGCAAATTTCTGGAAAAGACTGAACAAAAAGAAATCGGGACTATTCGTCGATAACAGAGTCGCATCTAGAGAGCAATATGTGACCATCTGGGGACAGCTATGAAGGGAATATAGAGTCACACACTGCTGAATCCCCAGTTATGGGCGAGATCACAGCAATATACAGGCTGTTGAGCTTGCAAGGACGGCAGTTCCGATGCTACCGATAGGGCCAGAATCTTTCTGTGGAACTCGAAAAGGTGTTCGAAAGTATACTTAGTATACTTGGTAAATGAAGAGAGGTAAGCACAATCTAACTTTTGTTGGATAACGACAATAAAAGACGTTACGTAATTGATATTTCACTGCATAAGATTTCAATACAACCCGTGTAGAGGTAAGAGTACTTTTGCAACTGCTTGCTAGCTTTGGAGTTATCTGAAGAAAAATTCTTTACAAAATATGTAGCCCATCTGAGTTGACATTGGTATTAAAAAGCACAGAGTTACTATCTGGTTTACCACAATAAAAAATGTTAAATGTACTATCACCGCTGATTAGCATATTTTAGTTAAAACGTAAAAACTCGAAAAATTTAATTGTTCCAATAATTGAAAAGTAATCCTCTTAATTACTTTAATATTTTATTTTATTTTTTAATACTCCAACTATAGAAAATACCACAATTTGTTAAATACCTAAAATTATAAACGCTCCGTATTACGAGCTCTTAAATTTAATTGTTTTTGTTTTTTAAAGCATTTAATATTTTTAAATAAATTTATTTCGTGTAAAATTTTTTTCTGCTTGAATTTCTTTTGTTTAATACCACCTGCAGCGCTCATAATATCTGCAATAATTTGTTAAAAAATAAACAAAAGCCATTAACAAAAAAGCTTGTAATTTTTTATATTTCAAAAGTAAAAACAGTGTAACACTATATAAACATGAAACCCTGCTGTTTTACATCAAATTTAACAAAAATTAAACTTAAAAACACGATAAACCTGGTCGAGTCGGAATATTTGTATCCCTACAGTACAATCCCAATTGCGGTATTAAAGCGGTATTTTAGCCAAATACAAATCGATCTTACTCAACATTGTTGGCCCGATCAGATAGCTTCAAAGGACATTTTTGCATAAATTATATTGGAAATGGTCACCCCAGTCTAGTGTGTTATCTTACTAGACCACAGAGATCATAACTTTCGTGGCAATTTCAAATATTCTCTGGTTTGCCATTTCACCATAAATAGTTTAATAAACGAAGAACGTGTTGTGATCGAAATACGTGCTGTGTGAGAAACGTATTTTATTCGGAAAAATAAGCTCAGGACGAAACGCATTTCTGGCTCAAACATAATTACAAAAATTGGTGAGAGAGGCAGCTTAATAGCTAATACACCCTGAAAACCCCGACTGTACTATTTCAAGAACACTGACTACCTTACCATTAGTCCATGGTGCGAGGTACGTGCGATGATTGTTGACTTTTTTCCCATATGTTTCCGGCACTCGATACCATTAACTTCTCAAGCTTTGGAGTTGTCCATTGGCAGCCAAAATCATTCGATTTAAAACCCACTAAACTATTTTGTCAGGGGGTATTTGAATTGTTTTGTGTACTAGGACAAGCTACTCACAATCAAAAAAAAAACAGCAAAAAAAGCTTACAAATGAACCCTTATGCCATGAGACAATTTTTAAAAAGTGTTGGGAATGGTATTTGAATTCAGAAATTGTTTCTCATTTATTCACATAAATCCAAGATTTCACAAAATCCCTAGAAAAGAAATCGAACATCGTTAACTCAAATGATCTTGATGGTCAGTTGACCAGTTGAATTTCTTGAGATAATTTATTCTGGAAATCGTTTCTTCAATAAATTGATTGTTGATCGCGCAGTGTGCTCGGTGACGCCATTTTGCTGAAACTATTGTAACCCTGTCCAGTTGAGGATACAAGAATTCCGTTGCTTTGCTTCATTACCTATTGAACGAATTACCGTTGCTTGCCATGGTTTGCGGGTTTGAGATCTTAAGTAAGCTGAATTTTGTACGCATGAAGGTTTGTGGTCCTTCGTCAATATTAGCCTAGTACTGCTTTGGAAAATTTTTAAAATTGTTGAAACCAACCGGTACGTTGTCGCACAAGAGTTTTAATGTTCATAACCAACCCGGTTTCATCAAGTTTTTTTTTTATCACTCCTCGAATGCAATATATCGATTGAAAAGATTTCGAGGTTTACAAGCGTTCTCGGCATAAGTTTTCAAATTTCTGTAATTAGTTTGAACAATTATAACCTAAAGCGCTCCTGTTTTAATAAATATATGCAAACATGTGGCAACTCTGCAATTAGACAGCAATCACATATTAACATACAAACACTACCTACTAGACTACGGTACCTTAATGGTGTGATTCATATTTCTTTCAAATTGGGTAAAAAGCTGCCGTTACAGTAAATGGCGAGCGCTATCGAGTCATACTGAATGAATTTTTGTCTCCTAAAATTAAATTCACAGATCAGGTAAATTTCAAGTAAAATGTCAAGATATTTCCTGTGCGATTACAGGCGGGACATATCTTCCTTCGTAACGAAAAATTGTCCACTTCTTTATATGGAAAGTATAAAACCGTTCCATGATGGGCTCCCATGCAAGCTAATGAAACGACTACAAAAGTAGTCTAACTATAGCTGAAATCTAATACACATGTCACATGCATAAAAGCAATGCTTCTTTGGTACTTTTAGTTGCTAACTTTAAATCAATACTAAAACACAAAAGGACTGCAGTTCGACTGATGTGTTACAAAAGTCTCAAAAAATCGAACTACCCTACCTACTTACACTGATGTAGCATAATATGAATACTGAAAAAAACGCTACTATATGTGATACGTTGAGTACGAAGACCAATAAGTGTAAAAAAAGAACACATGCAAATTTGGCATAAATATTTTCTGCTTCTTACGTACTTCCAGCCAAAAAAATATTTCCAAATATGAAATTTAAGTGAAACAAATTGAAGAGCAAAAAAGTTGCTTATGATTTAAGTTCTTTAACTACTTAAGGCTGACAACAGCAGAAAAAAGGCAAATGTTGACAGACAAGCACTAAGGACATAAACAACAACAACAACCACAACAAATGCACACTTCATAATGAGTCATATTCTTAAGTTTATACACTAAAACAAATAACTTTGTCGAAGGAAAATTAAGATGAAAGTGATAATAAGGAATAAATATAACACAAATATAATACGGAAAATTTTAATATGTTGACTGAGCTTGGACAATTGAATAAAACTGAAAATTATTTTCAAAATAATTATTATTATTTACATGCAATTTAGTTCAAGCAACATCTATGTATATAAAAATGAATGTATGTTTATTTGTTTGTGGGTTTGTTTGTTTGAAGCCTATAGACGTATAAACGGCTGGACCGATTTTAACAGCACCTTCCTGTATGTCTGGAAGGAACTATAGGCTACATTTTATTTTAAAATTTCAAGTAGGCGCGGTGCCACACCCACATGACCAATAAGTATTTAATGTCGCATATCTCATAAACTGCAACAGCTAGAGTCCTCAAATTTTGTATGGACGACTTTGACGTATATATGAACAAAATGGGCGAATTGGCTATAGTGGGCCTGTCACCTCCCTTATAAAAAATATTAAATTAGCATATCTAAGAATATAAATTTTGTCGAACCCACTTTAGTATCAATATGAATATTTTAGACAAAAATGGACTGACTAGCAATAGGGGGCCTGTCACCTTATATATGAATATATCTATCTATATATATAACTAGAATAAGAAATAATTATTATGAAACATTGTAAATATCAGTAACAAAATAAATATTTAAATCTCCAGACTTCTTATTTTATTACGTTGAGGTTATTGACTAAAAATAATAAAAATATACATAAGAAAAAATTTATATCAATATATTTTGAATATTTATATTTCATATCGATAGGAGTAGCGAAGCACCCAGTGTGTTTTAGCTAGTTGGGTATATAGCACAAGCGATATGAGGGTATGGTCACCTCATGTGGAATTGATGTTAACTAACCACCGAGATCGTGAGATTTTAAGCCGCAGGTGTCTGCGAATAAGCCACAAACAACAGCGATCCGCAAATAACTCATACCATTGATAAAATTCTCTATTTGCAGATACCCTAAAACTTCACTTTAAATATATTGTTACGTTTTTACCTTTTAAAAACGTTAAAAATATGAGCTCGTAGATTGCAAATAAAATAAAAATAAATCTGTGTTTATTTTTTAATTAATTCTTTATTATCGGCACACTCTGGTGCCACTGTTCGAACTTCTTTCACTTATACAACGATAACTTTCACAATATGTGCTCCTTTTCCTTATATTTCTCTGCTTATAACCTTTTTTATAAGCAACAACACTTGTTAGTTATTCTTCTTTGCTCACAACCTTTTTTTTTGTAAGCACCACACTAACAACTGTTTTCCCAAACGCAACTTGTCTGCTCACAAGTCTGACCGAATTAAAGCTCGATAGATTTAACTCACACCGACGTGACGTCGTCTTACACGATTAAATTCAAACTCAACCATTGCTCGCTTTGTCTTGCCTTTTTATATCGCTGGATCATTAGTGTGATGAATGCCCTTGAAGGATGATGACGACCTTCGGGAACAATCCAAAAATGTAAACAACTTGTTTCCATTTTTGTTGTTAGTGTATCATTTATTTACTTTCGTCCAGGCAGAGTTGTTGTTGTTTTGTTTGTTTGTCTTTCTCCTATATTTCTTTGTTGCTATATTTTTGTTTATTCATCGATCTTATAAACAAGCCCTGTTGTTTTTGTTGCTATATGCTTACTCATTCGTTGATCACGTGAACAACTGCATTGTTTTGTTTTTGGAGCTTTTGTTTTTATGCGTGATCAAGTCCATTGTGTTGTTTTTGGAGCTTTTGCTTATTATTTTAACAACACCATTTCCACTTTCGTAACACTGCCGCCCACTTAAGCCTGTTCGTCCCGAATAGGCTCATTATCTCCTCTCCCATATTTCGCCAGTCGCTCTATGTGCACGACCTTCATTTTGGCTCGGGGGCTGTTGGCTTTTTGTATCCTGTATACGACGTCATTTAACCTTTTAATTATTTTATAAGGTCCCTCCCAGCTGGTTTGTAGCTTGGGAGACAACCCTTTCTTCCGATTTGGGTTGTAAAATAGAACCAGCTGTCCCTCATGGAAGCCCTTGGTATTTGCTGCACGATCATATCTGGCTTTCATGCTATCGCTTACCATTTTAATACGGGTGCGCACAAATTCATGAAGTTTATTTAAACTTTCTTGTTTTGCAGTATGTGCGTCATCCCTCTCTGTGGCGGGCTTACAACCAAACTCCAAGTCACCGGGCAGTTTTAACTCAGTCCCAAAAATAACCTTGGCGGGTGATCTAGATATGGAATCATGGACCGCGGATCGGTACGCCAGTAGGAACCTCGGAATATGTTCATCCCAATCTCTCTGTTGCTCGCTCACTACTTTTCGTAAGTATTCCTCCAGGGTTCGATTAAATCGTTCTACCATTCCGTCGGACTGAGGGTGAAGTGGCGTCGTTCGAGTCTTTCTAATGCCGTATACTTCACACATTTCCTTGAATACAGCTGACTCGAAATTTCGGCCTTGATCGGAATGTAGTTCTATCGGAACCCCATAGCGACATACCCAGTTATTCACAAAAACATTTACTACGGTGTTCGCCTCCTGGTTGGGTATGGCATACACTTCCGGCCATTTACTGAAGTAATCCATCACGACGAGTACATAGCGGTTTCCGGCGTTGCTGACGGGAAACGGGCCTGCTACGTCCATCGCTATCCGCTCGAAAGGTGCGCCCGAGTTATATTGTTGCAGTCGACCTCTACTTCTCCTTACGGGACCTTTAGCTGCCATACATTGGGTGCAGTTTGCAATCCAATCAGCCACAGCTTGCTGACATCCAACCCAATAGAAACGCTGTTTTAGTTTTTCCAGGGTCTTTGTTACGCCAAGGTGCCCTCCACTGGCTCCATTATGGAACTCATTTAAGACTTCTTTCGTTTTGGAGGAAGGCACCACTATTAGGTTGGATGAGGTCTTGCCATCAGCGCTTTCCCAAAGTCGATATAAGCACCCGTCTATTACTTTTAAGCTGTCCCATTGTGCCCAATATGCTTTTGTAAGAGGGCCTTCTGCTGCTATTTCATTTCGGGTAGGCCGTTTGTCCTGTTCTTTAGCTGCTATAATTTTTGCCAATACTGGGTCACTCCTTTGGGCTTCAGACCAGTCTTCTTCGGCATCGATTTGCGTTAGCCGGATGTCGATGATGGATTCCTTCTTCTCAGCCTTCGCGCAATGTTTACACTCTAAATTGCATGGTCGGCGTGAGAGAGCATCAGCATTTCCATGTTTCGTACCTCTTCGATGTTCAATGCTGAAGTCATAAGTCTGGAGGCGCTCAATCCAACGTGCTAACTGTCCTTCAGGGTTCTTGAATTGTAGTAGCCATCGCAGTGCGGAATGGTCAGTCCTTAGTAGAAAATGTTGACCATACAAGTACTTATGGTAATGTTTTATGCATTCCAGCACTGCAAGTAGCTCACGTCGGGTCACGCAGTAGTTCCGTTCAGGCTTTGACAGTGTGCGACTATAATACCCTACGACTTTCTCAGTCCTATTGACTACTTGGGACAGTACACCACCAATACCGTATCCGCTAGCGTCACTGTCTAAAATAAATTTTTCCCCTGGGACTGGATACGCCAAAACTGGTGCGGCACATAATAAGTCCTTTAATGTCTGGAATGCCTTCTCCTGTGACTCACCCCATTGATACACCTTTGACTTCTTGGTGAGTTCATGCAGGCTTGCCGCCACACTGGCAAAATTAGGCACAAAGCGTCTATAATATGTGCATAGTCCCAAAAAACTGCGTAATTCATGAAGACTCTGAGGACGAGGCCAGTCCTTTACTGCTCGTATTTTATCTTCATCCGTGGATATGCCATCTGCTGTAACGAGATGCCCCAAATACTTTACTTGTTTTTGGAAGAATGTACATTTCTTAACGCTCAACTTTAGGCCAGCCATTGATATTCGTCGCAGAACTTCTGCCAGGTTCTCGAGGTGTTCGTTGAAAGTTCTGCCCATCACTATTATGTCATCGAGATACACCAGACAAGTCTTCCAATGCAGTCCCTTTAGTACACGTTCCATAAGCCGCTCGAACGTAGCCGGAGCATTACAGAGCCCAAATGGCATGACCTTAAACTGCCATAAGCCGCCATTCGCACTGAATGCAGTTTTTTCCTTGTCCTTGTCTGCAATCTCCACCTGCCAATATCCGCTTTGTAGGTCCAATGTGGAGAACCACTTTGTTCCGGCTACCGTGTCAAGCGTGTCGTCAATTCTCGGTAGCGGGTAACTGTCCTTTTTAGTGACGTCATTCAGCTTCCTGTAGTCTACGCAGAATCTTGTACTGCCATCTTTCTTTTTAACTAAGACTACAGGTGAGCTCCATGGACCAGATGATGGTTCGATTACACCGCTCCTCTTCATTTCGTCGACTAGCTCTTTGACCTCATTACGCTTCGCTAGCGGTATACTTCTGGGTGCTTGTTTTATTGGTCTTGCTTCGCCAGTATCAATCTCATGTTTGACCATGGCTGTCCTACCTTGACTTTTATTGTTCGTGGCGAAAGCGCAAGCGTACCTCTTTAGCAGCTTTTTGGCTTTATTTCTTTCTGAAGCTGCTAGACCTGCCACCCATTTCTCCACATTTTTACCAAATTCCTGTTGGTCATTGGCTGACATCTCGGCAGGTTTCGGCGATGGTTCACTGTTTATTACCGCCTCTACTGGAGCACATTGACCCACCTCGGAGTTTTTAGAGATAACTCTTTCTTGGCCTGATAGATTTAGTACCCACACCGGGACTATTTTCTGTTCGGTGGATTTGACGAGGGCTTTTCCGGATAACAAGTCCGTCTGAATTTCCGCTGGTTCCACAACCCACAAGCGGTTTTCCTCACAATCTCCCTCCATGCGTGCCCATATCAGCGATTCACTCTGTGGTGGTAATTTTTGTGGTTCGACAGCAACTAACCTTCTGACGTGTACTTGATGCTTGTACCCCACGTCAAGAGGTATCTCTACATTCCGCCAACTCATTATCTGTTGCCCCATATTCAAATTGATGCCATGGGCTATCATGAAATCGGCACCAATGATAACCTCGTCCACAATATCGGCAACAATAAAAACATGGCTGACGCTGAGGTTGGCTATCGTCACCTTCGCCTCTGTTTTTCCGTGGACGGTGGCAGACTCTCCAGTAGCTGTCCGTAGTCTTACGTTACTAAGTGCCTCACACTTTCCCTTCACTACATCTGGTCTGATGATAGACTGCGTCGCTCCTGTGTCTATAGTGAAGGTGTATTTTCTGCCGTTTATGTATCCGCACGCCGTAAGGTTGTTGTTGTCTTGCTGCATTACTGATATGGAGATTGTGGGGCCCTTGCTTGTGGGAGCCAGCACTTGCCCCTCAGTGCTAGCTCGTTTTAGTTTAACGGGGACTCTTGTGTAGGCTGTTGGTGGTTCGACCGTTTATCATTCCTTGCTGGCGAGACGGACCTTGACCTTTTTCGTGGCTCTTTGCAGTTCCGTTGGAAATGGCCGCCCCTTCCGCAGTTGAAACATTTAATCTTAGCCTTTTGTCCAGTTTCTGCCAAAACTTGTTTAATCATTTCTTTAAATTTATTTAAAAGGCTTTCCTCTTCATCCACGACTTCCATCTTTCGAACTTTGCCTACTGATGGTCTAGAAATCGTTCGAGCGGTCTCCTGGGCTAGTGCAAAGGCCACGGTCTCTGCAAAGGTTCCCTTTTGTGCAGAACATACCGCCAATTTGATGTCTGGGTCGCGTATTCCGTTAACAAACGCCTCGGTCTTGAAGTTGTCTATCAACGGGTGGTTTTCACCGGGGTATGTTAGCTGCACCAATCGCTCAACCTCCATTGCAAAGGCTTGAAGCGACTCATTAGCCTTTTGCGCTCGGCACCTTAACTCCATGCGGTATAGTTCTCGTTTATGCTCGTCGCCGAATTTGCGCTGTAACGCCACCATTAAATCATTGTAGTTGTTTCTACGGCTGACTGGCATGACCTCTAGAACCTCGGCTGCAGGACCTTTTAACGCCAGGATTAGTTCCAAAGCTTTTTCTTCATCGTCCCATCCGTTCCTGCTGGCTATGGTCTCGAATTGGAATTTGAATACGGACAGGGGTGTGCTACCATCAAAACAAGGAGTTCTAATCCTGCTGGTTCCTTCCGATGTAATTCGCACTGGTTCCAGTCGCTGACTCTGGAGGTTGTTGATCTTTTCCTCCATTTTAACTAGTTTTCCCTCAACGGACTTCTCCAAATCAATTACTTTCGTGTCAACGGTCTTCTCTAGGCTTGTCACCTTTTCCTCGGACACTAGTAACCCTTTTGCTGACCGAGCTATACATTTCTTGTAGCTTCGCCGCGTCCGCTTCTAGTTTCTTCTCAAGTTTTGAAAATAGCTTTTTGTTCTCTTCCTGCGCTTTCTGGTTTTCGGCTCTAGAGGTTTCCAATAGCTTTTTGTTCTCTTCTTGCGCTTTCTGGTTTTCGGCTCTAGAGGTTTCCAATAGCTTTTTGTTCTCTTCCCGCATTACTTGCATTTGTTCCATTAGTGCGGCTAGCACCGAACTCATGTCAAGACCGCTGGGGGTTGCAGGAGCCTGTAACTCACGTTCCTCTTCGTCTTCGAAGTCGTAAGTATCGATATCAATGCCACGATTCCGAAGTTCTTCCCTTAACCGTCTTTGGAGCTCATTCTTCGTGCCCATTGTTGGCAGCGCCAATTTAGCCAATTCTTGTTTGAGCCGCTCCACTCTTAACTCGGAGAGTTTCATCTTTATTTATTTTTATTTTTAAATTTTGCAATCCCACTTCTGACACCAATTGTTACGTTTTTACCTTTTAAAAACGTTAAAAATATGAGCTCGTAGATTGCAAATAAAATAAAAATAAATCTGTGTTTATTTTTTAATTAATTCTTTATTATCGGCACACTCTGGTGCCACTGTTCGAACTTCTTTCACTTATACAACGATAACTTTCACAATATGTGCTCCTTTTCCTTATATTTCTCTGCTTATAACCTTTTTTATAAGCAACAACACTTGTTAGTTATTCTTCTTTGCTCACAACCTTTTTTTTTGTAAGCACCACACTAACAACTGTTTTCCCAAACGCAACTTGTCTGCTCACAAGTCTGACCGAATTAAAGCTCGATAGATTTAACTCACACCGACGTGACGTCGTCTTACACGATTAAATTCAAACTCAACCATTGCTCGCTTTGTCTTGCCTTTTTATATCGCTGGATCATTAGTGTGATGAATGCCCTTGAAGGATGATGACGACCTTCGGGAACAATCCAAAAATGTAAACAACTTGTTTCCATTTTTGTTGTTAGTGTATCATTTATTTACTTTCGTCCAGGCAGAGTTGTTGTTGTTTTGTTTGTTTGTCTTTCTCCTATATTTCTTTGTTGCTATATTTTTGTTTATTCATCGATCTTATAAACAAGCCCTGTTGTTTTTGTTGCTATATGCTTACTCATTCGTTGATCACGTGAACAACTGCATTGTTTTGTTTTTGGTGCTTTTGTTTTTATGCGTGATCAAGTCCATTGTGTTGTTTTTGGAGCTTTTGCTTATTATTTTAACAACACCATTTCCACTTTCGTAACAATATTAATAGAGCACTACTTTTACCCGCGAATAGATTGCCACGTATAATAGCTGAAAAAATAATTTCTAATAACACATATTGTTCTGATGAATGGTCTAAACTTTGTAATATGATCAATGTTAACCCAGATAACTATAGACCTTTATGTAAACATTGGAAGCACATTGCGTCGGAAAAAAACGAATACATTCAAGATGCTAGAGCTTCGCAGTTTCATGATCTCTACTCTAAACTGGATTACAGCTTATCACCGCTACCATTTTGTCATTATTCGTCTCGTGTTACAGGCACAATAATCAGGGCTCGTGGTGGGTTACTAGACTTGTATTCTAGACCCTTTAGATATTCATCATTTGGGCTGTGTTCACTCTGCAATCTAGACGCATCTGAGAACATGCTGCATTTCATCGGTGTTTGCCCTCTATATAAAGATCTTAGAAGAAAATACTTTGGCGAATCTGTTCTATGCTCAGATGACGTTATCAATTTGCTGAATGGGCGAAGAGTGAATTTTTATATTCTATATAAATATTTGGAAGTTTCTTTAAGATTTAGAGAAATGGTTTTAAATGAATTTAATTGATTTTAATGAAACATTGTTATCGCATTTATGTGTGCTTATAAATAATAATTATATTATAACTTCTTATTGCCAATGTGGCTCACAACTCTTATGTTATGCCATATATAGATATTATACATATCTTTCAATTTTTCAAAAATTTTTTTCTACATGATTGACCATTCCGTAAGGAATACTACCTAGATTCTCACAACACTTACATACATATGTTGTATGAGTTAATTTTTATACAAAAGTGGCGGGACCTTTAGTTTAAAGTCGACTCCGAATGACAGATTTTTTAAGAAACTTTTCATGTTAAATTTATTTACTCTCAGAATTTTTGCCAGAAATCTACTGAGACGGAGTCGCCCAAGAAATATTTTTCCACATTTTGTTTATTTCCAGATGTCAGATCTAGAGGTTGAACCGTGGCCCTTCGTCTAATAGGCCAACACACTACCTACTAGACTACATACATACATATATGTATACTACCTAGTTTACTAGGGATGCCAATCGGGAAATCCCGAATCTTGAAATCCCGGGATTTTCGAGATTCACAAATCCCGAATCCCGGGATTTTTTAAAACTTGTCCCGGGGTTTTTCGGGATTTTCAGGATTGTGAATTCATATGTACTTTGACCTTGCAAAAGGTCCTGAAAAAAAATTCTATATCACGCGAAATGATTTGATTTGTTGAGGTTTATAAACAGAATTGACTGGCAAAAGAAATAGTTTTTGCCGGAAGACGCTGAGAAGAAGTCGCCAAGCAAATATTTTTTTTATATTTCGTTTCTTTACAGTAGTCTGAAATTGGGTTTAAACCACGCGATCTGGTCTAATAAGCCATGACTACAGTCACTTAATGGTGCGATTCTTATTTCTTTCAAATTGGGTAAAAAGCTGCCGTTACGGTAAACGGCAAATGCTATTGGAAGTTAAGGATTACGGAATTGACTGACTAAAAAAAATCTTTAGCACGGTACTTATCTATTTGATATTAAAGGGCTAACCATTTCGTGGTTTCAAAAGTATGGGATTGGAATTCGACATCTGTCAAACTAAGTTGTGAAACCAATTTTTTTCTTTTCAGTTGAAAGTCTGACATTGACGAAAATGGATCGCTTAACTATCACACAACGCATAAAAATGATCAAAACCTACTACAAAAATGGTGATTCTGCCACAGCCACGTATCGCGCTTTAAGAGGAGATTATGGTTTACATAATCGTCCAACTACGCAAGCAATTGGCAAAATTGTGAAGAAATTTGAAGAGACTGGAGAGGTTACAAATATTGAAAGGCCTGTGCATCATCGTTTCGCTCGTTCCGCTGAAAATATCGCTATTTTAAGTGAAATCAAAATACATTTAATACAAGAAATAGCTCGAATTTGCGTGTCTCAAGGTGTAGATTAGAAACCACAAAACAAAAAATTGGATATATTGGTGGTTTTGAATTTAATAAATTTCCGAATGATTTGAAAAGTATTCAGAGAATTTCGTTATTTAAAACAAATTTGAAAAAATATATATCTCAAAATCTTGAAATGCTTCTGGTATAAAAATCTTCTTAATATATAGTAACAATTAAATAATTTTTGGATTTTTTAATATTATAAGAAATTAATTTGTAATTATTATAAGAAATTAATTTGTAACAATTGTATGAAAGTAGTTTGTAATTTAGTTAATTAACTTGTTTTTGCCAACTTGCCTCAATAATGTCACTTTGACGCTGAGGCCCAATGTAAATTAGTTTGAAGACAATAAATAAATGAAATTATAAATGTAAAAAAAAAAAAAGTGTTGCCGAAGACCCGAATGTGTCGATTCCTCGTCGTTCTCAGGAATTAGGACTGTCTTACGGCACATTATGGCGTATTTTGGATTTAGATCTACACCTACATCCATATATATCTTTACAATAGACTCTCTTTCGCAAATAGCTGCAGAGGTAGAAGAATAAGATCGTTTGGGTACAAGAGCCTCATCTCTAGTTGGCATTTTTACATATTTGCAACAACTCTCTGGAACTCGATCCCCTACAGCTGTCAAGTATTAAATAACGCACGACAATTTAAAGCACAACTTATGAAACTGTTTTCAACGTAATAATTTTCTGAAAGTCTACTAAATGTTTGTATTTATCATGCATGTATGTAAATTTTGATCTCTAAAATTGTTATACTACGTAAAATTTAATTTATATTGTTATTTAATTGTATGTAAACATTGTTTCTCTTACATGTTAATTAGTTTCATACTGCAATATAAGCCATATGGTCTTGTGTATGGAGCTTTCAAATAAATAAATAAAAAAAATAAAATATAAAGTCCAGCTAACGCAACAACTGAAGCTAGCTGACCATTCACAACGTCGTAGATACGTGGAATGGGTGCTTGAACAACAGGCGGTGGACGGCAATTTTGCGAACAAAATTTTCTACAGCGATGAAGCACATTTCACACTCGGTGGGTATGTTAATAAACAAAATTGTCGTGTTAGGGGTTCTGAGAATCCTCAAGTAATTGAAGAGAGGCCATTACATCCAGAAAAAGTCACTGTTTGGTGCGCTCTTTGGTCCGAAGGTGTGATTGGACCTTACTTCTTCGAAAACGACGATGGAACGACTGTCACCGTCAATTCGGAGCGTTATGGTCATATGATAACCGACTTTTTTTTGCCTGCTATTGAAGAATACGACTTTGAGAATATGTGGTTTTAACAAGACGGTGCCACATGCCACATAACTCGAGCGAATATGGCTTTATTGCAAGAGACATTTCCTGGCCGCGTAATTTCTCGTCGTGGCGATATCAACTGGCCACCAAGATCATGCGATTTGACACCATTAGACTTTTTTTGTGGGGCTACGCGAAAGACCGTGTTTATGCAGATAAACCTTCAACTCTTGAGCACTTAAAAACCAACATTCGTCAAGTTATGGCTGAGATACCGCCCAATATGTATCAAAAAGTGGTCGTAAATTACCTCAAAAGAATCAATGCTTGCAACACTTCGCGTGGAGGTCATTTAAATGATGTTGTGTTTCACACATAATGTCAACGTTCAAACTTTACAATAAAAAAGAAATATCATGAAAAAAATATTTTATATGTTAATATTAATATTTTATATATTATATTATGGATAACCCGTTATGTCAGGTTGGACTATGACCGTCATGGTATATCTTGCCTCTTTTTCATTTTTTAAATTTTTGCTTCCGTTTACTCACCTTTCTTTTCTTTTTTCCGTACTTTATTTTTCTTTCTCCCTTCCTCTGTCAACATCTAATCAATATTCACTTTGTTCATTTTTCTTTTTCTAAGGGGTTTTTGTCGCAATGAACCAATTAATCTGAAATAGATCTATTCTAACCGAACCCTAAATAGAGAAAACAGCTTTCAAATGAGATTTTAAAAATATGAGATTACTTTTACTGGGATTTTCAGTACCAAAATTGTCAAGAGTGTTAAACTTTTGTAAACAATACAATGATTAACTACTTTCTGTATCTACAAGCTTGCCAAGTCCAGTATACGAACTTCACAGGTAGTGTTAAATCATCTGCAACATGCTAATCATATACCTTAATTATGTACATACTTATATATACAGAAGTGCGGATTATTATTTGGTTAAGTTTGAACTGAATCCGTAGGTTCTTTTTCACAACTGCACAAATCCTTGCAATGATTTGAAAGAGGAAAAGACTTCAAAACACTTCCTCTGTTTCTGTATTGCGATGTCCAGTGCTAGAATATATTTATGGGTATATAATTGCATGGCAAGCTCGCCGTTCGGGCATAAATAGATGTTAGAAAATCGGCATAACTTTTAATCGGTTCGTTTTTAAACGTCGGCCTAATGAATTATGCGCATATCAGAAAGTGTAGTTAAAAATGCAACTACATATGTGTACATATGTACGTATGTGTTGTTCTTTATGAAGACGTGAGGCCACGGTTCAAACCCCAGGCCTCAGACATCTTGATCAAAACGAAATATGAAGAAAATATTTGTTCGGCAATTTCCTCTCTCACCAAATTTTTGGCGAAAACTCTGAGAGTAAAATAAAAATTGCCATGAAAAGTTTCTCAGAAATATCTGTTGTTCGGAGTCGACTTTAAACTAATGGATAAAATTAATACACACACCATTACAAGTGGTGTGAGGAGCTAGGACGCAATCCTAACTGAAGGGTTGTAACGACCAATTATGTATGTTCTTAAGCAAAATAATTAATTTGGCTCATTTCGCATATAAAATTAAAACATAATTTTGGTTTCATAATCTGTTATGAACAATATTTCACATATCCTTTAATAAATTTTTTCTCCAAGTGCACTGACTTGACATGACAACCATCAATGAAACGAAACTTAATATCACATTCTTTACTTAAGTAATGTAGTCATTCAATCTCTCATTTTTTTCTTCTTCTTTTTATTTATTTATAAAACCTAAAATGTTTATATAATAATTTTTTTTTCTTACCAGAACTATGGCCTTAGCCATCTATAAAACTTAAGTTATTTTTTTTTTTTTGGGCTAAATGGCCATTTTTATGGTTTTTTTCATGGTGGCCAAAAAAGGCAAAACAACAAATTGAAATCTCTTTATTTGTAAGTTGAAATATTTTTAGTATTTAAGTTTTTTCGCTTTCGTTTCGTTGTTCTTGTATTTTGTTAAGTTTATTTGTTTAGTAGAATACGGCACATAAAACACACCTCGTATCTGCTGGACAGTAAAAGAAAAGCAAAGTTATTGTTGTTTTTTTTTCTGTTTTATTTCATGTCATGTCATTTCATTCTATGGCAAAACAAATATGTTTTTTATGATTTTGTGACAGTTTTATGATGGTTAATTTAAGACACGCAAATTTGTCTAAAACGACTGCAGTCATGATATTTTGTGTCTGTCTGTCTGTCTTTTGACCACATTGTAAACAAGGCTACAAAGTCATGGGTAGTGAAGAACGAAAAAAAACAAATAGAACACTCCTTAAATTCGGTTTGAATTTCATCTTGGGTTAGGTTAAAAATAGAACATGTAAAGGTAAGTTTAAATGCTAAATGAACGACTTAAAAAGGAACAGAAGAAAGAAAATATTTCAAAAAAGTATATTTTTTTGGTTCTTCTCGATGCAAATATTTTTAATCAATTTAGTTACTTCATCCCACTCAGTATTTTGTTTTAAGTTATCAATAACACGGTTATGTCAGCTATGAAATTAAGTGAGCCTAACCTAGATTAATCCATTAGCCAATTTTATTTTAACTTCTTTATTATTTGTTAATAAAATCAAAAGTTAACAGACGACAATTAAAAAATCAATATGAAATAGAAAATAAAAAGTTACACATGTATAAAATTCTGAACCGAAAATTTTAGTCTTCCAAAATACTTCTAAAGTTCACTCTTCAGAATACCTATGCCCTGTAACATATCGCAGATTGCGAGCTCCGTACCGGCTTTGGCCAGCTCATCAACGATGTAATTTCCAACGATATCTCTATCTAGATATCCCGGAATATAAGAGTTACCTTTGAATGATCCGAAATTTATCTGAAATACCCTCGGCATTCACGGACAAGGGCGCAGCTTGGCTGTTCTAGTAAATCATGAGATTTTCAGAGAAAAATAACAAGCATAGTGTCGCTTTCAAAACTGCCATGATCTGTGTATGGAAAGCACTGCAGTGGTCTGGCAAACTTTAACGAAGATTAATATTACAATTTTTAATAGAAAAAAAAAGCACGTGATTCGAATGAGACGTAAAGCGGCTAATTTTACTTTTATTTTTTGGAAGATTATATTTGAACTAATTCTTGGGGGATTGAAAACTCTCAGTTTTAGTTCTGCATATGTGGGATACAATTTCCTTGGACTTTATGGGCATACGTTCATATGGATTGCCACAATATTGACGACGTTACGACTCAAAAACAAGTAACTAACAACAAGGTTGAACAGCAAAATTCCAAGAAGAGACGTGAAAGTATACCAAACTCGGACAAGGGTGCAGCTCCTATCAGCAGCAACAGATTCAGTCTTCTAGCTGACCTTGACATAGAGAGTAACGATGACACCGCCGGCATTCCGGGGAAATGCGGCACTGTCAACAAGCCAACTAATTCCACTTCGACGACACCAACTGGTACAAAATTCTGCCCCCCTATATTTTTGTACAATGTTAATGTACAACATCTGGTGAGCCAATTAGAGGCGAAATCACCCAAGATAAATTTTTAAATAAAGAATGTGAACAGGAATAAATGTAAACTTTATCTTTCAGATGCCACTATCCATACAGAAATGATGGCTGTACTTAAGGAGAAGTGGATAAATTCCTATCCATTCACACCTAGAGAACTGAAGCAAATTTCTTTTGTTCTACGTGGCCTGTATTACGGCACTGATATCGAGGAACTAAAATCACACCTGGATGTGATAATTCCTGATGTAATCTCAAAGGTTACAAAATTTACAACTCCGTACTCTATGAAAAATAACTGTGAGACAGGTCTTTTTCTTGTAACACAGCAACCTGGCAGAAACTTGAGTGATATATCGCACGTGAAATTCGTACTTAGTCAGTCAGCTGTTTGGGAAAGGCCAAAGAAAAAGGATAGAGAAATACAGTGTAGACGATGTCAACATTGGCGTCATATGTCAAAAAATTGTAATTCAGACTATAAATGTGTGAAATGCGATCAACAGCATCTGCCTGGTGAATGTAGCCGGAATAAAACCGACAACTCAAACCCAAAGTGTGTAAATTGCGGCGAAGAAGGTCACCCCGCAAATTGGCGAGGCTGCTCATTCTACAAGAATTATGTGTCGGGGGAAAAAACAACGCCTACGTGAGGCACAAGAAATTAAAAGTGCTGCTAGCGGAAACATCAACAAATACATTTCATCAGCTGTTAACCCAGCCAAATCATTTGCAAGTTTCTTTCATAAGCCATCTGCAGACAACAAACCTGTTCAGCCGTCAATTGTTGAAACATTTTTAAAACTTGCTGAAATTTTTCTTGAGCCAGAGGAGCTAACTCTAGAGCAAGAACTCAATAATTTCATAAATAAATACAAAAATATGCCAAAAGTAGAAGCCAAAAGGGAGTTCCTGCGCCTTCTTAAAAAGGTTCAACAGGTTCATGGGCCATAGAATCATCAATTTCTTAACATTCAACGTCAGATCTCTCGTAGAGAGAAGTCGTCAAATAGATCTCACTAACACCCTTAACAGTAACAAAATAGACATATGTTTTCTTCAAGAATGCCATCTCCGTGGACGAAGGAAAGTTTTACTGAATAACTACAACTTTGTTTCTGAAAACTCCCCTATTGGAGTAGCCATTGCACTTAAAAATAACATTTCATACAAAAGAGTGGTTATCGACGACCTAAGTATTCTGGGTACATTTTTAGAAATCCAGATAAAAATAAACAACACAACCAAGAAAATTCTGGTTGGATCCCTATATGTGAAATGTAACTCTGCTGCTAACGGCTTGCGCAATAGCTTGGACAAAATACTTCTGGTGGCAAATGGTTTTGACCTATTTCTTTTCGGTGGCGATTTAAACTACAAAAATCAAGCATGGGGTGACAGTACTACAAACCAAAATGGCAATATTCTACATGACTGGCTTGAAGACCATTCGTTGGACATCACAAGGACTTGTCATAACACCCCGTCATTTCCAAGCGCAAATTCATTTCTAGATCATTACCTCATGAGCACTTCCTTGATCAATAACGACACAAACAACTACAAGATCTCATCCCTTCCAACGTTTTCGCTCTTCGTTTTCACTTTCCATTGAAATTGGAAATTAATATGAATGCTTCGGATATATTACTTAATAACCCCCATTACTACACAACCTACAAGAACACCGACTGGAAACGTTTTCAACAGGACTTAACTATCTGTTCTAATATTTTGATGCCACCGAATAATAGAAATTTGGAGAACTCGAAAATCGAACAAATTATAGTAGAATTTAACGAAAATTTCAAGTCTATTCATGATATACATACAACAAAAGTCGAAATTAGGAACTGCAAATTTTTATATTCCGACAAAATTAAAATTTTTTTATAAGATCAAATATAGATGGCAGAGACAATTGAAGAAAATATATCATCGCTATGGAAATAGACTAAGTACCGAATATAATTTACTTTCTAAGCAAATACAGCTGCTTAAAATAATTATAAAGGACCTTGTCAATATGGAGCAAGCGGAAATTTTTAACAACAAACTGGAACATATCAAACCTGGACCTAATGCTTTCAAACAAGTTTATGATATTATTGTGAACCATAAATCGCCTTTTTCCCACAATCTCTATATTGACAACGTTGCGGTATCCAACAGTGAAACTTGTTCTGAGTATTTTAGGGAATACTATTCCAACATATATACGGAAAAACTTCCTGTTAATCCAGTGGCCGGTCTTGCTCACCGTATGGGCACATATGTATATTGGAAATATATCGCACCACATATATTCTTTCAATAGTGAGTTCACCTCTCTGGTTAATGAAGACGCGTACCACTTTATAAATGTCTACGACATTAAATCGATCATATCGAATATAAAAAAAAAATCCAGGGGGCTCGACGGCATTTCGAATTTCTTGATAAAAAAAAATTCCCAGACTCAACTATTGAGCTTTTGACTATTCTCTTTAACAACTGCCTCAACAATTGTTACTTTCCTCGGGCATGGAAAATAGCAAAAATTTTGCCAATTAAGAAGAAAGACAGCTGTAATAGAGCTGCGGACTTCCGTCCAATTTCACTTTTCTCAAACATTGGCAAACTGCTTGAGCATGTAATTAAATTAAAACTTGAAAACGAATTTCTGATCGATCCTATCCCATCATATCAATTCGGGTTTAAACGCTACCGTTCCACCCAACACACCCTAATGAAATTCCATGATGATGTGACAGTGAATTTGAGGAAAAGACGTTGTACGCTGGCCATATCACTGGATAGCGAGGAGGCATTTGATTACACGTGTCATAAGGGCATTCTGTATAAACTGGTAGTACTCGCTGTAGACCCATTTATTGTTAAACTTTTTAAAAGTTTTTTTACAGACCGACAATTTTGTGTCCAGATAAAAGACAGTATTTCATCGTGCGGTTCTGTGAACAGTGGTGTACCCCAGGGTAGCATTCTTGCTCCATATTTATTCAACATATTTTTGTATGATTTCCCGCATACAAAAGACAACTCCACAGCCATCTTATATGCTGACGACTGCATGGTTTACGGTCACAATGATTCGCCATTACAAGCTCTGAGAAACACCGCCTCACATTTGGGTTCTATCTGTGACTTCTACGATAGATGGGAAATTAATATAAATGCTGCGAAATCGGAGGCTATATGTATTAGAAACGCATCGGGCATATGTGCGGACTATGTGGTCCCCCAAAGCAAATGCCTTCGCCTCACACTAAACGGGACAGAAATTCCAATAAAGGACAAGGTGACATACCTTGGAGTTAATTTCAACAAACTTTTTAAGTTCAACGGCCATGGGCGAATTCTACTGACAAAGGCAAAACGCATTACCTCGATGTTCTCTAGGTTGTTGAATAGTCTTTATCTTCCCAGGAATACTAAACTCCTCCTGTACAAAGTGGCAATAAGATCCGTCTTAACATATGCTTTCCCTATATGGTTTTCCATATCCCCAACGGTTGCGAAGGAAATAGAGCTTCTGGAAAGGAATATTTTACGTAAATGTATAAACCTCAACTTTAAAAATCATACGGAAAGATTTTCCAACACACTCATCTGTAACACCATTCTGCAAGTATTCTTTGGCTCTTCATGGGAAATTTGTGGAACGTCTCGCTGAACACGAGAACCATCTGATGAACAAGATCTTCGCTTCACAAAGGGATATCGGCTGGCATAACCACTATTATCTATCTCCTGTTGGGATACTTAATGAGGAGATTATTTTGGACGACGATACCTACGCACTGCCAGATTTCTTCAGGAAAGCTGACCAGGGAATGCATAGGGGCTGATATTTTGCGTATCTTTTTTTCGAATTTATCTGTGATATTTTATACATAAGTACATATGTGATATTTTATATACTTTAATTTATTTATTTTATACACTGCTATGGTTTATTGAAACCAGATAGAGTTCGATTTTATATCTATCTGTATATGATGGACAATTTTTAGATAATTTTGATATTAATTTGTTATTATAAATATGGAAACCTTTCGGTTCTAATTGGTTTAAGGTCAACGTTCTGTTAACTGTAACTTATTGAATTGTTCAATTTCACTGTCGTGGTAACGTTATCTGACAGTTTTGGTTGTATTGTATATATTTGTTCCGATTTTTGTATTATTGTTTATTTTAATTTAAACAGACATAGCTCTGTTAGTCAACATAAATGCCGCGAGCAAGCATTGTCATTAAATGTCATGTCAGAATGAATGTACATATATTTTGCAGGTCGGTAGCCATTTCATTTCACTGTGTATTAGAATAAGACGAATATAGTTCTAAGAAACCTTGTTATATCTTTACTTGTATAAGATTTTCGTAGTGTCAAAAAATGAAATAAGTCTCAATAAAAATTTACTACTACTACTACAATTTTTAATAAATATACGACAATCCACCCATCATTGAGTCAATCAGTATAAACTTCAATGATCCCATTGAGAACCCCCGGATCTTCAGATCAGAAAACCATAGACGGAATTCTAAAATTTTAGAAACTGTAAGGAATGATATACTCGATAATGAGTTGTCTGTGAGTTTCCAGAATAACAACATGTCCGTAGTCCAGATTAGACCAGGACTTGACTGCATTGAGTCTTACTTCCACCAACGCAGTCCTTTGCCTTAATAGAAGGTCAGAGGGGAGGCAATTAAATTTAGACTCTGCAGAGCATCCTGAAATTTTTCACGGTAGTAGACTTATGTGATACATTACAGAGATACCCTATAAAGCTTCAGGTGGCTACAATAGATCGTATCAAGGCACCTCTTTTCGGCAATAATGACTTACTCACACCAAAATTGTCACAGCTTTTAGAGTTCTGTTTTGCATTTTAGTATGCATTTGGAATAGGTTAAGTTAACGGGTAGCTTGCCGTTCACAGTTAAATATTGTATTACAGTATAAGGTAAGCCACCTTGTCATGATCCGTTAGTGATGGGTTTGCACCACCACCAGCTTTTGATGAAACCGGCCTTAGCGGCACGTTTACCAACCATGTGCAGATCTTCTTCAGCAATCCTGGTGGTGCATTTGAAATAAAATTCTCATGATAAATATGAAAAGTTAACAGATCTATGAGTCTAATAGTGGGAATATTTCAAAATGATTTGCTTTCTGTTCAATTTAAATTTCAACAATATTTTTCGTTTTTACGATGTGTGATAAAATGAATTCCAACACCGGAATATTTTCCATAAATAACGCTTAATTTGATCGAAATAAAGCCGTTGGTGTCAACGGAATCATTAAAATGAAAACAAAACTCACATAACAAGATGTAAAAAATATTAAAAAAAAAAGAAATTTTCATATTTACCCTACAATATTAAGAAAAGTATTAAGAAAAATTCGTTTGCTGAAGAAATTTGTCATAAAACTGACTCCCTAGAAAAACATTTTGAAACAAAATCAAACACAAAATGTAACCCGATCTTAAGAAGATTGAAAATAAAACTCCCCCTCCCCTGATTGTAGTGCCAACATCTCTCACATCATAAAAACATTTCAACTTTATTTAATTACACCAGAAAAATGGGGGAAAAATCAAGAGAAAAGGGAGAAGTATCTTGTCAAACTTCTTTAGAAGGCGCATGTTTTCTTTTTTAATTAAACGCACGGGACGGATTTCAATGTCATTATAATTCATATTTTTTTTTTGCTTTCTTTATGAGTGAGTGACAACAAAAATTTCAAGGAAATAAAAATATTTCGAATAAATAAACACGCTCAAGATGTGAGTGAATGTTTCTTTTATTTTTAAAAGACGGCTCAAGTTTTACTGTGGGTTTTCAGAAATTTCATTCGATGATTTATGTTTTATTGTGGGATATTTAAGTTATCATCGCATGATCTGGCTGCTTTTGTGGTTTTTATGGTTTCCACAAATTTGGCTTTTGGTTTTAAAAATATAATCACACAAGCATTATTTCATCAAATAAGTACAAAGCGTTTACACTGGCTGTGTTAATAAAATAATAATTTTCTAGCCGTTATCTTTAATTCAAAAATTAAAAATAAATAAATAAAAATGGCAATAATAACAAAAACAATTTATTCTTTCGATGAAGCACCGTACCTTAATAGTAATGTGGAATGTCTCTTCATAAGATTAATGGCACCTAAAGCAGCAAAAGTCTAGAAACAAGAATAATGTTTCAACTGTGACTGCAGAGTAGATAAGTTAGGTTAGGTTACGTGTAGGAGAGAGTTCCCACATAGACCAGCGTTTGGTCCCACTATGTCACCACAGTTAATACCCAACACAGGGTCAAACGTTCCTCGTCGCAAGCCAAATCGAATAATCCTTGCTATTGATAAAATCTTCAGACATGAATGACAGAAAAAGCTAAAGAACCTCCTCCTCCTCCTTATGGAAAGTGCACTGACACATGAAGTGCCAGGTAGTCTCTCCAACTTTTCAGACTCACAGCTCCTGCAGAATACTTTTGAAGGACTGCCAAGTTTGTCAACATTCTTCACCATGGGACAGATGCCCGTAAGAAACGTAATTTTGTGAGAGCAGGAGATAATAACCGATACTGTTCTTATCCATGAAAGCCCAGCAGATACTGTAACCCACGAAGTTAAGCCTTCACTTAAAACGAGCGGAAATTACCTTGTTTAACTGAAGCAGTTAGAACACGTACTATCTACAACATCTGTTAGATATTGTGAGTTCGATAATGCCCCTGGTCAGTTCATCAGCAATTTTCGACAACATTCCTATGTTTATACAAGAGATGATGTTTGTTAGTTATTTAATCACAGACTAGCTGTCTGAGTAATTTAAGGAATGTTCAGGAAAAATCATATCACCGTTTTCAAAAAGGTCACGACTTCCTCCTGAATTATAAACTACAGAAGAGGCAATTTAAATGGAGTAAGTATAGGAGTTAGTATAATGGAATACCCATAATACTAGGTATGATATGGAAACTGCTTACGGATGAATGCAGAGGGAGATGGTAAGTTTCGAAAGTCTGCTCCAAGTGAAGCCGACAAGACACGCTTAGACTATAGTTGCTAATATCTTATTAACCATAATAAGTACCCTTGTATAGCGGGTTTTAACATGGTAGCTGCCTGACAACTGTCGATATCGATAACGTTGGATTGAAACTGTTTGTTAATTTCGGCAAGTCATCATGATACAGACGCTTCCAACTTGTGAACATTTATGTTGAAGAGAATTAATCTAAATTCGAAGTCCATAGAGTACTTCGCTTATCTTAAAATCAAAATAATTTATTAATTATGTGAGCGTCAACCAAATTACAATTGCTAAATTCCATTGTCAATCAATCAACCTAAATACCTTTTGTAGATAAACAAGGGATATCCTAGCATAGAGGGAAACTTACGAAGCTCTGTGTAATACAAAAAAAAATTCAACCTCTAGTATAAACAGAACTTTCCTTGCACCCCCTACAACAAAAGAAAAAAGAAATCAGCATAATTTTTTTTTTTATTTCATCGTTTGATTTAAGATACTTTTGGTTGTTGTTACTTTAAAATTTTTTTTATTAAAATGATTTAAATGCCTTTCACACATCACAGCGGGTTGTGTTTCGTACCAATGATTTCAGTTTATGGCAATGCAGCAACAGTAGAACTGCACCCATTACAAATACTGCACGTTTTGCAAGCAGCGCATATGTAGAATCGCTTAATTTTTTTCCTTCTACAGTTTAAGGGAATTCGAAAACCATGTGCATTTCGTACGTATTTCTATATACAAAAAACAAAAATAAAAAACAAAGTTTTTTTTACGTTTTTTAAGTTGTACGAGTGCTGCTGGTATAGAGGGGCTGTTAAATGAAGTACAATTTAGAGTTAAAAGTGATGTAAAGACGATTTATTTTATTTAAAAGTTTTGTAATATTTTGTTTATAAAACTCTTGTAGATCTTTTGATTTTTTTTTGTTTTTTTTTTTTGTATTTTAATGCTTGTAAATCACCTGCCGTGTTGCTTTGTTATAATCCTCATATGGTTTTATAATTTTATCACTCACTATACCATAGCTTTCGTTGGTGCGTGTTAGAGTGTGAATGGATTCTTTAAATTTAAGAGCAGAATAATTTCTTTATTTTTGTTGTTGTTGTTTTGTTTTTGTTTCCGAATGCATGTTTTTAATTGTAACGGTTTAAATAAAAACATTTTATGTTTATGCAACCCTGCTGTTTTCATATAAAAAACAAACGAACGGGTCCTTAAGCCCCATACGCCGACTATGTTGAAGCATTTTTTTTCGTTTTTTGATGGTGTTTTGCCTTTTTTGGAGGGGTAATTAACAGGGCCATAAAATTTTATTCATTGTTGTTCATAAAAAAACGAAATAAATATAAACAAACACAAACACACGTAGTTTTAATAAAGAAACTTAAAGTGGAAAATATAAAAACAATATCATGAACAATAATAACAAATATTTTGTGAACAACAGCAATATAAAGTCATATTTATTTTGTATGAAAATAAATAAAAAATAAAAACAAATGAAAATCACAAAACAGCATTTACAATACAATAGCGATATGAAAATAAATACATCTGTAAATACATATGTACATCTGTAAATACATATGTATGTGTGTGAATATGAATTTATAAAGCGAAACCTTTTAAACAATTTGATTGATTAACACATGTGACATATTGCACAATAGTAATATACGTACGTTTGCATGGTTCTAGTAAAAGTGCATAAAAAGGAATCCCGTTGAAAAACTTGGGTATAGTGGGTATACACATCCTAGATAACGTCCTCCAAGTACAAACTGATGGAACCAGAACAGAACAGTTAAACCTTAGATTGTCCTTCACTCTAGCCAATTACTGGAGTACAAAAGTAGGCTGAAATAAAAGTTAGCATGGCTAATGGCCCTTGCACGAATCCGATATGAGAGTACATCGGAGTACTGACTTACTTAATTGGCCTTAACAACCCGGATCATCGGATTTCGGGCTGCCTTTACACATCCTTCCAGGTTCCTCTGCTTATCACGCGCATTCGGTACTTAGTCACAGCTAACCAAACCAAACGAACAGATCTTTAAGCTCCATACGCAGACTGTGTTGAAGCATTTTTTCGTTTTTTGGTGGTGTTTTGCTGTTTTTAGGTAAGGGGAAATTAGCAGGGCCATAAAATTTTATTCATTGTTGTTCATAAAAAAACGGTAGCACTGCCGTTGGATGTTAATCCGCTGCACAATATCCATATTGCTTATTGTTGGATCGGATGCGTAAATTATCGCCAACTCGCTCGGGACCGAAGAAGATCTTCGGATGATTTTTCACTCGGTGCCTGACAGCTTCCATGCTTCTTCGCCATAGAGAATCACGGGAAAGATGAGCGACTTGCAGAACATTAGTTTGCCTTTTGAGATCAAAATACCACCAAAATATTGAGACCAACAGTGATCCTATGCTTGATCTCCTGACTGACTTCATTTTTTCTGGAACCGCAGAATCAAGATAAACAAATTCACTGACAACACCGAAAGTATGGTTATCTGCCGTGCTCTGGGGACCGATACGCCGCATATTTCTACTCTCATTTACTAGGTGGGACAGAATACATACAAAAAAAAGGTAAAGTTTCTGATTGTGGTCAACACGATGATCGCCAGAATGATCTTCGGTCCGCTGTATTGAAGTTGATACACAGCCTTCACGTGGCCCCAACTGAATGGTATACTAGCAACCGCCAGATTATTAAGTAATGCCCTTGGAATTAAAATTTGTTTTGGGCATTTGATTTGCAAATCATTATGTACAAACTCTATCCAAATAAATACGTATATTTATTGTCAATAAAGTGGTCTTAACATCCTAGGAGCAATAAAGACTATTCCCACTCGCTTAACGACTTCTGAAGATGCTATAACGATGAAGTAGAAGAGTGGACCACAAAACATCTTCTCAGTCATTTTCAGATGCTTGAGAACGTAAAAAGAAGAATTATTTATTGACAGAACATGTCTAGCTAAAAGCGATTCAAATAACATTCTCGCCTTCACAAAACTCTCGGGATGGCTGAGAGATGTCAACCAGGAGTTGTAGTTATATAACGGAAGAGGAAATATATGTATGTGTTAAAACAGGACCACATAAGGCCCATGTGACGACTACCAATGGAATCTAACGTAAGAATTCATAATGAAACGTAACCACAGTTGGTCTCACACATACTCCATTCAAAAGGAAGAGGGGATAATAAATCCACTTTTAGAAAGACCAAACAGATCTGTCCCGATATGGATACATGCAAACCAAAATTTGCGTTAAACCTAACCAGAGTGTGTCTTAATAACCTCATATAAATTATATCAGAATACTGCATGTGCACCCAATGCACAGAAACTCGAAATATCTCATAAAGAACTAAGCAGAATCTTAAACGACGAAGAAGACTAGGAGGCCATAGAACAATTTCTTCGTCATTTTCCAGTACTTAAAGAAGCTGAGGCGAATGTTTCTTGTGTACCCAAATGATTTAAATGAAATTCACATCTTCTTAAATTCATCGGGATAACTGGATTGTGCCGATTAGGAGTTATTATTAAGTGATGGAATGGGGACTATCTGGACCTTCGAAGCAGTTATCAATTTAACCTTACGTTGATAGGGCTCTAGCATTGTTTTATTTGAAATGAACTCCAGTTTTGGCTGATATTTTAACAATACACACATATAATGGTCATTACAACCCTTCAGTCAGGAGATCGACCTAGCTTCTCACACCACTTATGTTGTCTGCGTTAATTTTATACATGAGCGGTGGGACCTACAGTTTAGAGTCGACTCCGAACGACAGATTTTTGAGAAGCTCTTCATGGCAATTTCATTTACTCTCAGAGTTTTTGCCAGAAATATGCTGAGGAAGTCGCTGAAGAAACATTTTTTTTTAATAATTTCGTTTTGATGTCTGAGCTGGGGTTTGAACCGGGGCCTTACGTCTAATAAGCCAACACACTACCTACTAGACTACGACGGCTTCCAAGATATTTTAACAATGGCAGTTGTAATGTTGTTGTTCAGGGCTGGAGTTGTGGTTGATATCAAAGCACTTGATCTTGGCGGCCAATATACATATATTAAAAATTTACCAATATTTAAGTATTTCAGTATTTACCGTAACAGTGACGGAATTCTACTACATTATCTATCATCAAAAGCGAGTTGGTAGATTGTATTTGTGTTCGCCTGGAGGATCGTACAATAATGGAGAACCAAGTCATTCAAAAATACATAGATTTTCAGAAAAGATATAAACACCATTCCAGACTGTATCATTTTTGAGACATCTATGATGACAGATCTTGCAAATATTGTTATTTCTAGATGACAGATGTGTAGGTGTTCAACGATTTATCGCGGTAGAATTGTTCATTAGGACTTTTCATGTCGCAGCTACATATATTGCACACGTAGTAAGAAAACTTGTTCTACAAATATCACAAAACAAGGCGCGTAATTCGAATTTCGATGACTTGTTTACCATTATGTAATCATGCCAGTGGGTTTCAATTTGAAAACTAATCAAATCTATCAATAGTTTTAAATTTTTTTAAAGACACTCAAAAATATTTTATTCTTATTAAAGAACACAATAATAGCAACTGAGTTTATTGTTTCCCAAATAATAACAAATATTGAAGAGAAACAAAAAAATTATTTTTTTTCTTTTTTTTTTGACTAAATATACGAAATAAATTGGCATAAATTTAAAAGGCTGAAAAGCGCCATCGCTTAAATTTATGTGTTATTTTATGAGATTTTCAATTAACTTTTATATTTATGACTGTAAAAACATTTAAATGCCGAATTGACGAAGATGCTGCTTAACTGGGTATGTACACATACGTTTATGGGGATTTAACCCAGCAAAGTTTTTTATAGGAATTAATTTAAACCTCTATGCAATACTATAACATCATTTGAGTATGAGTTTTCACTTGCAAGCAATGTGAACAAACATGTTGAAATATGTAAAATATAAAATATCTTTATAACGCATACATACATAATTCGTCATTACAACGCTTCAGTGGGTGTTCATTTTATACATGAATGGCGGGACCTACAGCTTAAAACCGACACCGAACAGCAGATTTTTGAGGAACTTTTTCACGTCAATTTTATTTACTCAGAGTTTTGCCAGAAATCTACAGAGAGTAAGTCGCCGAAGAAATATTTTTTCATATTTTCCTTTTGATGTCTGACCTGGGGTTTGAACCGAGGCCTTACGTCTAATAAGCCAACACACTACCTACTAGACTACGGCGACTTCATCGTTCGAAAATTAAATTAATTACAACATGTAATTCGAAATATTGAACCCCTTATTGAAATCGACAACACACTCGTCCCAAATTCAGGTTTTAGCCTAATAGTTGTTATTCAGTTGGAATGGTGTCAAACATATTGGATGTAACATATCACATAATGAAGTTTTCTCTTTAACTGTTTATGAACAAGTAATGACTATGTATAATGTTTATAAACAAGTAATGTTTTTTATTAACAAACAAATAATGTGTGTATAATGTTTATTAACAAGTTATGTTTTTGATAATGCTTATAATGTTTATAAGGAAGTAATGTTTATATAATGTTTATAAACATGGATTTCCAGGTTATAGATTTTGAATTCATGTTGCAGTTTAGTTTACTGTTTAATGTGATTCCAAAATTGGCGTTATTAGATGGATTAAGAAGAACTATACCATTGCAACTAAGTATAGTACATTGAACGGCTTTGTGTCTCCTAGTGCATACCGATATTAATCACTGGCAGGTTACATAATTCTTAGAAATAATTTTGCTTGCATTTGCTAGATTTTTTAGCAAAGTGTTAAGCTTAAGATTTCAGTACCATTGCAAAGATTTGCGATGCCTCTGGAAACATCATTTTGATGTAATTTAGACGTAGGGTAAATTCGATACGCAAGAGCGATTTGTCTCATGGTGCTTAAGCATTATTGAAGGCACTCTCTATATCAAGGAAAACTGAACGAGTATATTTGCTAAAGTATATGAATTTCTTTATATGGTTAACTGATGAGTGCAGCGCAGTTTAGGTGAGCAACTGGTCCGAGAGACGATCTAATGTAGATAACAATGATTTTTTCAATCATCGTAAGTACAACCTGAGTACAAGCGTATGGACCTCAAATCATTATCTTTAGAGTGAAATGCTTTACCCCACTAGCTAACAAAGACAAGACGTCCAGTTTAATGGAACATAAGATAACCTTAGGAATACTTACAGACACAACCATATTTGACTAGATTTAGAACCGAATTTTAACATCCCATGTTTGATCATCGGAGTGTTTTCTATTACTTTCCCCTTTGTTGTATTTTGGAGGCAACTTTTTGACAGAAAATTTTCATTCATGTCCACCACGTCCCCTATTCACCAATATTGTTCGATTTAACATCTGACATGTCGCACAAAGCTCATATTATTCATTTTACGCCAATGCTGGCGGTCTAGACAGATGAGACTATAAACTCTACGACGTATCTCTGTATCGAATAGTGTGTTGTACAATCGAAATGTAACCTGCTATCAAGTATAATACATTTTCTAACCAGCAAACAGACGTTATTATTTTTAACTATTGACGTGTACTCGCTGAATGAGGAACTGTCCCTGATTTTCATCCAAAAATCATCTTCAGCGAAAAGACCTATTTCTGAATGAATTAAATACAAATAATCGACATGAGATTTTAGAGTATCCAATGTAGGCAGCATCATCACTTCAATCTGCTTTAAAAACGATTTCAGCTGGCAATTACTGTCAATGCCGAGCACTAAGGTCGATGAAAACCAAATTGTTTGGCCTGCATTGAATGATCTGGATTCCAACGACATGTGGCTTCAACAGGACTGCGCTATGTTACATCCCTTGCCAGGACAGGGTCATTTCACTTAGAGATGATGTCTAACTAGACCATTCGTTTGTATACATTTAGAATTTTGTTTGTGCATGAGAATAAGCCGCAACCCTCAGCCCAACTTAACTGCTGCCATCGTTCAAATTCAGCCTGAATTAGGTGTCAGAGTCATGGGAAATTGTATACTTCGGATGTGCTCCACCCAGAGAAAAGATGGCGTACATTTGAAGAATGTTATATTCATACACACATAATGGCATCAATAGGTCTTTCAAAGGAATAAAAAATTCGAAGATAGAAACATCCATTTTAACATAACTCATGTTATCAGTATCATTGGCATAAGAGTGCAACTTGTGATAATTCTGTTAGTAGAGATCTCGCACTGATTGAAACGGAATAAGGAAAGAGTCTTTCTTATTTTAGAATTCCGTTGGATGTTTTATGGAAATGCGAACTTGAAAGATCATGTACTAGATAACAATATTTTTCGCTGGGTCATTCTATAAAATTCAATTCAATTGATTTTTTCTTAATGTGTGTGGCACGCTTCAGCTCATAAAATAAAATTTTCAAAATAACATGCCCGCATAATACGTATGTATGTATGTATGTTATTTTCCTAAACACTCTTCGACAGTTTAAAATATTTTAAATTGTTTTTTTTCTCTTTTTTTTTTTTTTTTTTTTGTTAAAATTCCAAAAAATCATAAAAAGAACAATTTTATTGCTTCGGTTTTTAAATGCTTTTATTAAATAATTGATTTTGATTTGGACAAATTTTAGAATTTTTTTTTTTTATTGAATTAAATTATGTTGACGACTTTCGAAATTTCGTTTTATTTTAAACGGAAGTTAATTGTTTTGTATTGTTTACCAATTGAACAGTGCTTGGCCACTAGAGAGAGGGTGGTGGAATTTCAATTTTAAAGTATACAGGATTTATGGTTTTTTCCATTAATTTAAATGATTTGAATTCCAGCCGTTTTATCAATAAATTTAATTCGTTTAATAGCCTTTTAAAACATCCAAATGGTTTTTCAATGAACTGATTTTAAAAATTGTATAATCATTATAATAAGTATTAATAACACAACTACAACAATTTTTATTTAAATATTTAATCGCACTGTTAAGAGCATAAAAATCCCAGACGACCTGAGAAGAGTGGAAACTCATGTTTCCTTATGACAATGCCAAAAAGGTTCCGTGAGTATTGCCAACGAACCACTAAGGGAACTGGCCGATTTCATTCGGAGCTCGGGGTGGTTCAAACACACCCCTAACGGATCATGACAAGGATGTTTATCTCACATTGGGTGAAACAATGAGCCATATGGGTCACCGATTGAACTTGTCTGTGAACAGTAAGCTACCCATGAACCTTACCTAACCTCTTGCCAACGAGTAACGTTTACAAAACATTGAATTTTATTATCAAAACTTATGCTGAATGAGAAATAGATTTCTATAGAAGAATTATCTACTGTGACGATGTTCATTTTTGGCTTCATGAATGTGTAACTGAACTGAATTGCCAAATTTGGTGGGAACAGCACGCAGAGACAGTACAAGGAATGAAAACGTAATTTGAGAGCAATACTTTTTTTGGGAATTTGTAAGCTGGCAGCATCATTGGATCGTACTTCTTCAAGAACTCTGAAAATTGCAATCTTACAGTGTATATAAGAAGGTACCATGTCACGGTTACTGCGCATTTTGGTATAAACGGAAAAACTGGACTTGGTTGATACATGCCAGTCGCCGTTGTCTAGTAGGTAGTGAGGCCACGGTTCAAACCCCAAGTCGGAGATCTTGAGGAAAACGAAATATGAAAAAAAAAAATACTTCTTCAGATTTCTGGCAAAATTTAGTAAATAAGTAAATAAAATTGAAATGTTAAGTTTCTCAAAAAAAAAAAAAATCTGTCGTTCGGAGTCGACTTTAAACTGTATGTCCCGCCACTCATGTATAAAATTAACACAACACAACACAAGTAGAGAAGGAAGCTAGGTCGTAATCCTGACTAAAGGGTTGTAATGATCAATTATGTTATGCATGTACCACATGCCACACGACAAACGATACTACGGATACAATGAGAAGCGAGTTTGATGTATTCTTCAAGATCCATGCAAATCATGACATTATAGTCAATAGAGCAAGATTCCATGCAACTTATTACTGTCTTTATTTTGTCGAGAAATTGGACTTAGTTTACCTATGGTTTTAATAAAATAGTGCCAGATGCTACACGGCACACTATGTCATGAACCTAATGAAAGACGAATTTGGTGAGCAATTAATTTCTCTTTTCGTTGCGATTAGAGCCAATCAGACTAAGAACATGTGATTTAACGATATTGAATTTTATCTTATTTTTTTGTGACGATACAGGTACAAGTCAGCCACAACTCAATTCTTGGAAGATAACATTAGAGCTGCCATTGTTGCGATACCGTTCAAAACACTGGAAAATGTATGACCAATAAAAAGCAGGCAACAGAGGTAGGCTCTTTTTTTATGATTTAATTGTATGTTTTTCAAAAACTAAACGGTTATGAAGTCATCCGTTTTGACAACATAAAATTTTTAATATGTACATATTGATAATTAAATGAAAGTTAATAAATCGGGTCTTTCAACAGAGACTTCCGAAATTTGACTCAAATTAGTTGTCATATATTCAGTATGTTTTTCCAAATCGACATGAACAGATAAAGCATTCATACACACGTGAAAATAATAAAATCGGTGTCCTGTTGGGAGAAAGTACACACAAATTATCGCCCACTTTACGCCATAATAGTACTACCGAGAGGACTATTTGCAATGCGGCGGATGAATTCGATAAACGATAAACGATTGTCGAACGATGAAATACAGGATCTGTTGAAAATATTGGGGAATTTTCCACAGTTACTTAGACCTGGCCCTAAAAAATTCAACTAAACCTGCATCTGCATTGTAAATGACTACAGACAACGATATACATTTGGACTCTGGAGCAGTTGGCAAGTGATCCTAAAAAACCATACTCAGCGTTGAATCCCAGTTGGGGATGAAACAAATTGTTGAAATCGGGAGGAAACCACATGAGGCACCAGAACATCAAATACATCCCAAAATGGTCATTGTTCAGATTATGTTTTAGGCTGGCGGTGTCATCGGTGTATTTTTCTTTGAGAACGACATTGATCCGCACTCTACAGTGAGCACTATAGGTTGATGATTACAAACTTCTTAAGACCTAAATTGAAAGATCTGAAAACCAACGACATGTGATTTCAAGAAAAAGGCGCCATACACCACATAACTCATGTTATATTGGATATTCCTCACGAGCGATTTGAGAACATGGTCATCTCAAGTGGAAGTGATATGAACTGGCCACTGAAAATCGTGAGATTGGACATACAAAGCACAGTGGTTCTCAAAGCCAACGTAACTTAAGCTAACGGTCAAATTCAGCTTGATTTATGTACTTGAGAAGCATTGGCGAACATTTGAACGATGTTAAATTCCACACATAACGACATCAATAGGTCTGTTAAACGCAAAAAAATTGTTTATGATGCCTTACACACACTGTTTTACTTAAATTTAAATATTGTGAGTGCTTAATTATAGACCCTATGCAATTCAGATTACTCACCTTGGAGCACCGGTATATTTCCGGTTGATATAAAATGACTGTAGAATATTCAGTAGAAAAATTTATCGGGTTTTTTAAAAAGATTTTCCGTATAAAATTATGATTTTATTGTTTTCAATATTCAAACGAAGTTCAGTCGGCTTCTATTTAAGGCCTGACTTGTGTCCGTTGTAATTATGAACACGATTTTTGTGTAATTAATCAAAAAAACAATGATAAATGCATGTGTTTCCGTTAGAAAATATAATCGAAAATGATTTCTTTATGTTTTCATATTGAAAATTTCAATTGAAATTATTTATTCGAAGCTTGTAAGTACGCGTACATAAAGATAACGAAAAGCATTTTTTTTAATTTAATCGCTATAATTATAGGCCTTCAGAAAATGACAAACTGACAAATGAAATAAAAATAAATGAAAATACCCCTGCTTTTCGCTTTTAACTGAAACAATTTTTCTTTTTCTTCACTTTTGATATTTTTGATAAAACTACGAATAATTTTTCAGAAAAATATATTGGCAATCGCGTGTTTTAGGACTATTAAAGGAAACGCCAGAGTGGAAAAAGACTACCACCAACAATAACTACATTAAGGTTAAGTACTAATTATGCGATTGTAGAAAAATGCGTAATACTTACTCCCTTTAATGCTGTGGGAATTTTTTATGGCTAATAAATTAGCCAAAAAGAAAGGAAAAATTTTAAGACTTTCGGTATATATGTTAAACAAAAAATGTTTCCAGAATTAAGAAGGAAAAGACATGGTTGATGCTAAGGCAGACCAAGAACCCAGTACCTCAAAAGACTATAAACAACAACAAGCCAAAAGCGTCGGCCTTTCCAAAAGCAAGGTTGCTCCAAAAGCCGGACCTTCGTCCAGCAAGAGTGGCCTTGATAATGTAAAGGTTGACACGGCTCCAAAACTAAAGGAATCGAAGCAGCGGTACAGGGAGCGATTGAGCGCTAAGCGGGTTCTAGACAGGATCTCCAAGATCCCAATAGATAACCGCACGCAGCGCAATCACTGGCCTGGGCCGAGGAAAAACTCCAAGAACTCGATAAAACGTCGGCCACAGAGGCGGCTGTCAAAAGACAGCGATCTTCTGAAGGCGACGCACCAGGCGCTAAAAAACCACGCAGCTCGCATTGCACCAACATCCTATACAGTGAGGTGCTAAAAGACAGCAGGGAGGTGCTAAAGACAGTCTGGATCGCTCCGATCCAGACGGCAGTATTACACCGTCGAACTGGCGACTTGTAGCAGACACCCTTGCGGACGTCTTTCTAGATGTAATGGAGGAGAATCCGGGACTAGTTCCAGTTTACCAGATGTGTGGCTGGCACACGTGAAGTTAGTAACATGTGCCGACAAGAGATCCCTGGATCTCTTCTCCATCGCCATAACGAGTGTTCACGCTGGCCACCCTAATCTTAAGCTTAGTTTTAAGTTTTTGTACAACCGTGTGGTTGTGTAATTGTGAATAGTTAATAATATGACAGAATTGTTATAACGTAAAACGAAAAGAGAGACTATTGTCAAATCCACCCCCGAATCGTAAGGTACGTTTGTATGTACTTAAATAAATATTAAATAATCTAATCGATTTATTTTTTTATTATTCTCGACAATATTTTATTTTATTCTTTCCCCGCTCACCCCCACATTTTGGTCCAATCGAGCCGGATCATCCCCTAAATAAAATAAAATATTTGCGAGACTCTATTTGCAGATTTCGTCTCGAAGATCACCATATTGGTTTTTTGTGTTTGGATAAACCACAAAATTAGCACGGTTTTTATATACATATTTTTAATAAATAATTATTTGATTTGTGCAAGGTACGTAGAATACATTTTCTTTTTTTTCGGTGGTTTAATTAACAAATTGGTGCTTATTGTGTAAATAAAAAGAAATATACCTAAAGTGAAAGAATATAAGAAGAAAAGAAAAGCAAAAAATAAACAAAACTGAAATATACAAACAACGCAGTGCATTGATTTAGCCGTGTTGTTATTGTTGTATATTTATAACAGTTGGAAGATTGTCACTAATTAAGGTGCCCGCGTTTTATTTTTTAATATATTTTGCTTTGTTGCGATATTTGTGTCTTATATTCTTACACGAACATAAATATAATTTTATTTTAACATTTTAATTTGAAATTGTTATAGATAGGTGAAATCTGGAAGGGCGCTAAATCAGAAGTAGTGCCCAAGGATGCCATACTCAACAGACCAAGAACACGCTCCTGGATACCTGTAACTCCAAAGGAGCCGGTGAAAGTACTCGGGATGATAAAATTGTGCAATCCAAAGTTACCAACACTCAATTGGAAGATTGCAAAACTAGAGGAGCGCCATGGATCTCGCTGTGCGACCATCATAGTCAATCAGGAATCCCTGGAGCACCTAGCAAAATCCAATGGTGTGGTGGACTTTGGTTTTGAACATATTATCCTGAAAGTATACAAAAAGGATAACCGCCCCATGGAGTCAAGTGACAACGCCCCTCAGGGGGCAAGCCACAGGACGAACACATGGGCGGATCGGACGAAGAAGAAAAGGAGGGTGATAACCTTACAGCATCCTCAACACAGGTTCATAGCCGATCCAGAGCTAGCTCTTTCTCTTCCACTGGATCGGATATAGCATCTGTTTTTGGTATGTTGCTGAGGGAATCTCAACTCCTAGACGAGGCTGATAAGGAAGATGATGGCCTGGATACAACGATGGTGGAGAGGAAAGAGGATGAAACAGTCCGAGTAATCCAAATAAATCTCCATCACTCTAAGGCAGCATCGGCTGCACTACTTCTACGGCTGGCGAACAGAGGAGAAGACATCGCCCTAATCCAAGAACCATGGTCTATGGCCAATAAGGTTTGTGGATTGGGGCTCAATGATTATAGGCTGGTTCACGCCAAACTTATGGGTAGGCCCAGATTCTGTATACTAATTAAGAAAAACTTAATAGCATATTTGCTCCCTTCTTACAGTAATGAAGACCTAACTACGGTTGCGACGGAGATAAATGGAAGGCAGTATTGGATCTCCTCCAGTTATATGCCACATCCAGCCGAAGATCCTCCACCAGATGCAGTTAAAAGACTGGTCACCGAAGCCAAGCGCGCTAAAGTTGGCCTGCTTATTGGATGCGACGTCAACTCTCATCATACCATATGGGGCACGGACGTTAATGAACGAGGTGAGTCACTATTTGATTTTATAATCTCAAATGATTTAATAGTATGCAACGTGGGTAGCACGCCCACGTTTGTAACCAAGAGTAGAAAAGAGGTTGCCTCGAGAAGTAGTTCTGATGAGGTCAGAGATTGGAAAGTTTCTGAGGAGCACTCCTTCTCTGACCATAGATACATTGAATTCTCTCTAGATAGGGAGATCGGAAGTGTGAGGAATCCCAGGAACACGAATTGGGATGTATATGATCGTCTTGTCAATCTGGGCATGGGTCCACTTACGCACAGTAGAATTGATAGTGTTTTGGAACTGGAAGCTGCTGTGGATGTTTTTACGAAGGCCATATTAGGGGCTTTTAAGAAAGCATGTCCGAAGAGGGTCAGCAGAGGGGGGCACAAACCTCCCTGGTGAAACCGGGATCTGGACAGGCTCAGAAAAGAGTCGCGTAGACTTTTTAACGCGGCGAGGAAATCCGGAAATGCGGAGCATTGGGAACAATATAAAGTGTCCCTGGCCGACTACAAGAAAAACTTGAGATGCGCCAAGAGAGATTCGTGGAGAAGCTTCTGTAGTAATATGGAAACTATCAACGAAACCTCCAGGCTAAGGAAGATTTTTGCGACAACGGCCTTCGTGCCGAGTGTATTACAGAGGACGGATGGTTCGTGGACCAACTCAGAAAAGGAAACTTTAGAGCTTCTCGTGAATACGCACTTTCCACTGGGACAAAACATGGATATGCAGGTGAGAGTCTTGGAAAGCGATTCACATGAAGGCTACTATTCAATCATGTCGGTAGGGGCAATCAAATGGGCAATAAATGGATTTAAACCGTTTAAATCCCCGGGTCCAGACGGAATATATCCAGCCCTACTACAACGTTTGAAACTGGAACACATCGCGATACTTAGAGAGATGTTTTCCGCCAGTATTCGGCTAAAACACATACCGTCGGAATGGTGCAAAGTGGGAGTGGTCTTCATACCAAAGGCAGGGAGAAACTCTAACACTACATCTAAGGATTTTAGACCTATAAGTCTCTCTTCTTTCCTGCTGAAAACTATGGAGAGACTCATCGATGTTGAACTACGCCAAACCTTAGATGGAAATATGCTAGCTAGGCAACAGCATGCGTACAATAAGGGCAGGTCTGTTGACACTGCCTTACATAACCTAACGTGTACGATAGAAAAATCGCTGGCACGAAAGGAGGATACCTTGGCTGTTTTTCTGGATATAAAAGGAGCCTTCAATAACGTGGAACTGGGTGCTATTTCCGGTGCTCTAACAAGACTGAATGTACAGGACACTCTGGTGAACTGGATATCCAGACTACTATGTGGGAGAACAATCTACCCGACACTGGGGTGCTCGCTCATCACCAGAGAAGTGGGAAGGGGAACTCCACAGGGTGGAGTACTCTCCCCTCTCCTATGGAACCTTGTGATGAATGAGCTGCTAGTGATGTTGGAAAACGTGGGATGCGGGGCGATTTCCTATGCGGATGACGTTGTTCTCACTATTTCGGGCAGATTTGTTGACACTATAAGAGACAGGATGCAACTTGCCCTAGGGAAGGTTCGGGAGTGGGCATCTAGTCGTGGTTTGGGTGTTAATCCCTGTAAAACGGAGGTCGTACTCTTCACGAGAAAGTACAAGTCTCCACCTTTCCGTCCACTGAGATTGTATGGGGCGGAACTAGAACTCAAGGAGGAAGCGCGCTTCTTGGGCCTTATCCTGGATAGGAAGCTATCGTGGAAACCAAATATCACTAATGGACTGAGGAAGGCCTCCATTGCCCTCTACGCCTGTAACAAGGTGTTGGGGAAGAAATGGGGCCTGAAACCTAGGATGACTCACTGGATCTACACAGCGGTGGTCAGACCTATCCTGGCCTGTGGATGCCTGGTGTGGTGGGAATCCCTGAATAGGACGACGAACACCTGATATGCAAGTCACGACGATCTGCTTGCATAATTATTAGTGGTGCCCTGCGCACTACTTCTACGATCGCTCTGGAGATGATCTTATACCTTCTACCGCTTGACCTATTCTGCAGGGGTGTGGCGGCTAGGGTTACTAGGCGTCTTTGGGCGACTGGACAATGGCATGCATCGGGCATTGGTCATACAAGGATACTTGAGGAAACTGATATTGTCGGAGGCATAGACTATGACACCGCGATATGACTTCTCAATGAATTTTAGGACATCCATTCCGAAAAGGGAGGACTGGAGAAAGGGTGTATCGCACCTCACGGGGAATGCCGCACAAATCTACACCGATGGCTTAAAATTAGAAGGAGCCGTTGGTATTGGTATCTATTCGAAATCAATCAGAATATCCAAGTCTATTAGGCTACCAGATCACTGCAGCGTCTTTCAGGCGGAAGTGTCGGCAATTCAAGCTGCGGTGAAAATTATTGTGGACAAAAATGTTCGCAAGCGAAGGATCACTATACTTTCCGATAGCCAGGCGGCCAACAGGGCACTGGATTCTAATGTGATAAACTCCAAGACAGTTTACGACTATCGCAGATGTCTCAATGAGATGGCGAACCGATGTGATGTTTGTATCACATGGGTACCGGGACATGGAGACATTCGCGGCAACTGCAGACCGGATGATCTGGCCAGAAGGGGCACGACCATCGAGCTCTCTGATGAATTCTCCCTTTAAGTACCTGTGGGCTTATAATTGACAATGCAATCGTGGACCTTGTCAACAGTAGGTGGGCAGCTTCGGATAAAGGCAGAGCGGCGCAGAAAATCTGGCCAAGGCTGGATAGGAGGCGCACGGCGACTCTGCTTAAGTTCCAAAGAAGCAGGCTCAGCGCTATTATCGGAGTTGTTACGGGGCATTGTATTATAGGAACACATGCGAGGCGTATTGGTCTTGGACACCTCGCGAATGATTTCTGCAGAAGCTATGGAGATGAGGAAGAGGATGAAACTATTCTCCACCTACTGTGCACATGCCCGGCACTTGGTCAGAGGAGAAAGAGACACCTGGGTGCCTACTACATGGAAGACCTAGATGAACTGTCATTCATGGATATTGGCAGTCTGAGTCGCTTCATCGGAAGCTCCGAGTGGTTCCTGGGATAGGGGAGAAGATGAAACTGTGGTGTCACAAATGCTTTTTAACTTAAATGCTTTTTGCAAAAATTGCGATCCTCACTTAAGAATGGAGAGCAAAAAAAAATTCCCAATAAATGAATTGAATGCATTTACCAGACGCATTGAATATGTTTTTACTCCAAGATATACTTACCTAGTTATGCATTACAACCCTTTAGTTAAAATTACCACCCAGCTTCGCATACCACCTTTCTTGCGTGTCTTAATTTTATCCATAAGTGGCAAGACCAACAGTTTAAAGTCCGCTCCGAACAACGCATTTTTGAGAAACTTTTTATGACAACTTTATTTACTCTCAGAGTTTTTTCCACAAATCTGAGACAGTCGCTGAAGAAACATTTTTTCATATTTCGTTTTGATGTCTGACCTGGGATTTGGGGTTCACTTTGGCAGTTCTAAGGACTATAAAAATCTAAAGTGTGTCTCAAAACAACTGATATTATCGTCATATTCAAATTTACACCAAAATAGTATAAAAGTTCGCCAGACACATTACTGTAGTATGTTACTATGCCTGTACTGTCCAACGTCTTTATCAAATCCTAGTTCCTTGTAGCTATGTTGGTAGGTGTATATTTACTAGATCATCATTACGTGTTAAGAAGCTGCCGTCTTTGTCCATTTTTTATAAAAATCATACATACCATCAAGCACTGTTTGAAGATCTCACTTAAAAAAATTATGTTTTATTTGTCTTATTTTTCAGGAAAATGTTAACGGGTTCTAACGGGTCTTCCAACAGGGAATTCCGAACTTTGACAGTTGGCAAACGCCATCTATTTGAAGCAACTGCTGCCAAATTGGTTACCATTTATTCAGTGTATTTTGACAAATCTCTACGAACGGATATAGCATTCAACAACAAGTGAAAATTAAAAAATTGTTTTATCAAAATGAGCAACATTCCGCGCGTTTAGCCTATTTAACGATCTTCATAATTGTCTTGCCGAGAAGACTATTTGGGAAGTGATATATAAATTCGAGTTCACTGGTTCCGTAAACGATCAACCAATTACCGTACGTCGATGAAACGTAAGACCAATTGCAAACATCGCGTCAGTCGCTTGGGCGTCGCTAACAAGAACTCGCTTTTCTTAGACCACAACTGGCCGTATATTGTGTCGTGAATTCGGTCTGCACCCATATAAAATTCATCTGATCCAGGAACTGAAGGTAAGCGACCATAGACAACGACATGTCTTCACTAAATAGGTGATGAGGACCATTCCTGGTATGTAAACAACCAAAATTTTGTATTTAGGACGATATCAATCTACATGACATCTAAGAGCGTTCAATGCATATAAAATAAATGCATATGCATATGCAATAAAGGTGCATATCTGAACACCGTATTACGTACCACATGACTTATGTCACATTGACATGGTCATCTAACATGGAGGTGATCCAAATTAACTGCAATGTTAAAATCCTGAAGTATTACGGTCTAATCCACAAACCGCACTAAACGGTGTATATTCCAAGGTATATTGGCAGCTATTAATCTCTATACGAAACACATATCTCACACAGCGTGAATTTTGATAACAAAATAGAATGATTTCCAAGCGTAGTTCGTTTGTTGGGCTATACATGGCGAAATAGCAAACCTTACAGTATAATTTTGACATTTCCACATGTCAACATTTTCTATACGCTTAAATAATTTACACTCGACAACCAAATAGTAAAATAATTACCCTTTGCAACCACAAATCTAAAAATAAAACAACTAAAATAACCTCTCCCTGAAATATTTTATTTGTTATTTGACCACTTCAATACAAAAACGTATAAAAATCTACAAATGTAGAGTTTGTTAAACGCAAACAATTTCCAAATGTACTAAAATGTGGAAACTCATGTGCGATTTATTTTGTTGATTGAAGGTTGAAGGGACAGAGAAATTGTTTTGAAATTTTCTTACGTTTAAAACGTGTCTCACTACCGTATACATAACACAACAAACGCACCATAATAATCTTCATTAGAGATTTCAAAGTTGATAAGTTTGTTTTCATTTTCTCCGTTTGTTTGGGTTTGTATTTTATTATTTCGAATAGTTCGGCATGATGCGGATGTAAAAGTTTCCATGAGGATGGTCTTTAAATGATGTGTTTAGGGTATGCGTATTAATATTATTATTGACTGTCATGTGTTCATACGTACTTATACATTAAAGGTCTGCACAAATGTATTTGACTTCAAAAAGTACATAAGATCTAGCATACACGCACACTTATCCGAAGTATCCAAAGAAGAAAAGTACTTTTTTTTGAGAACAACAAAATTATCGAATAACTTCTTGTTGTTATTTGACTGCGTTCGCTTCATACAAATACATGTTCAACTTTCTTTCTTACTCGAAAATACCGGCACAAAACATGTCGAGTACAATGAGTACCACCAAACTTCACGTAGTACTACAAATACCAATGAGTACTGCAAATACCACAAAGAAGTTTGACAAATGAAATGATCTCTGAAAATATGAAATATAAACTATGTTTTTTGACGTTTTAGTAATTTTAAGATTAAGATTTAAGATTTTTTGTTATTTTAATTGTTTTAGTTCATTGAAAATAAAAACTTTTTTAAATCAAAAAGCAAAAAAAAATATTTTCCAAAAAAATTTGACTATTTTTGATTTCTATTTTTTTATTTCAATGATTAATAAATAAATGCCTAACAAGTCGTTTATAAGTTTGTTCATACACATAAGCATTTATATATAAAAAAAAACATCAGTTATGTGGTGTTTTATGCTGCGAGTATTTGAAGTACCACATGAAGTGAACATAAGTTTAGAAGTACTTGGTTTTGCGGATATATTTTTCAATGAGTACTCTTTTTACGGAACATAAGCAGCTTCGGATAAATTCTTACTCGTATTCGTCTTGCCAAAGAATATGGTTATAAAGCAGGGTTTACCAAAAATTTTTTGGTTATGTATTAGTGAGTAAGAGAGAGAAAATAAATTGAGAGAATTGATTTATTTACAGCCATAGAAAAGTGTTTGTAATATACGTTATTTTGATTTTCATTTTATCAACTTACATATGTAAAGCTATCTATCTTTGGCTTAATAATTTTAGATAAATAAAAATAAAATAAAAAAATCCATTTTTTATTAAAAGATCGTATAGGTATTCATCTTTGGCTTAAAAATTAGACCATGTTTTTAGATAAATAAAAGTAAAAAAAAATAATAAACCATTTTTTATTAATGGAGAAAAAGCAAGCATTCCAAAGAATTTAAAAAAAATTATACTATGCGACAAAATATATAAGGCATTGAATATTATCAAAAGCATCTTTTAACATACAATATTTTTTGAGTGTCATTGTAAAAAATAGTAAAGCATCCGCCGCACATGTGTTCTTGTCGCAGTCTGATCGACAACTAAATCATAAAGCACAAGAATGCGTGTGAGTTCTCTCCGCACAATTGTGCTATGAAATGGTAAACGATGATATAAAGAATGCGCATCATGTAGAAGTAAAATTTCTTATGGCGGGATGTACCAGTAAAACCCGCTCTCACCAAAATATCTTTTAAAAATCATTTCTTGATGAGGGAGGGAAGACAGGAGAAAAATAAACACAAACAAAGAGCGTAACAATGTGTTGCTCTCATCGTACGTATGTATATGCGTATGTACGATTATGTATGTATGATCGTTGTTATTGTTTGACGAAAGACTATAAATATGTAAAGATGTTCCACACAGTGTATTTAAAATTGACAAAATTTTGTGCTTCTTTCTTATGAAAGCTGAATCGTCGTTCTCACTCTCATGTTAACTGAGAGAAAGAAAACAAAAAAGACTCAGTACACTTATTGTACCCAGAGAACTTATTATACTTAGAGAACGTATTGTTATTTTCTCTACGCAATTTATTCTCATATGCGTGTATCCGTGTGTGCATGTATGTATACATGCATTGCCAAATAAAATAATAAACAAACTGAAAGATTTTTTGTTTTCACAAAATGTATGTGCAAATAGCCTGTGGAAAACAATATTACCGTTTGTTTTATTGTAGGGTAAGAATATGTGTTTTATTGTTGTAGAAATGAAATTATATCGATTCGCACCGAATTATATATTACTATTCAATTATGTATGTATGTATTTACCATATGTGTCTATTTTTGTATAGAATGAAGTTGTAATAAAACGAATGCATTTTTTGTTTAGTATTTATTAAATTTATTTATCATTTTAATGGTTCAAAATTTTATCTTTTTCCATACTGGATAATTTGAATTTGTATATTTCCCATGTGGAATGCTTCCGTAGTAAAACAACAATTAGTAAATTAAGCATCTCCATTCTGTGTTTATAACATCAAACCAAGGAATAAATTGTATTTTTTGTGCATTTTTTTGCCAACTACAAATGTTTTTTTGTTTTTTATAGATTTATTTTCTAAAAAAATTTTTTCGAAGACTTATATGAATTTTGCAAACTTCAAAAAATAAATCAGATGGAGCGCACAAACTTCCAAAGTCGGAATCTTTTATATAATTTTTTGCATAAACGAACATTTCTGAAGGATATGACAAAATTTGCGCTGGTTTGATTATATCCACACGACATTTAACGCAAGATATTCGTTGAGCTATGTAACCAACAAAATATCGACTTGATGTTAATTCAATTGGCACATTGTTGGACGTAAAACAATCGGTGCCTTCATTAAAATATTCCTTATTTTCATCGTATATATCTGCGACATCTATATCAGGGGTATGTGTACTTTCTGATATATTTCCAGTCCTATCAATATCTTCTAAAAATATGATTTATGATTTTAATTATATATTATATTTATTAAACGTTTTGTTTGAGCATGCACTACAATTTTTAAATTCACACTTTTTATAAAACAATTTTTCAGTTTTTCAGTTTCAAATGTCCACACAAAATGTGGATTTTTTATTTCGGTGCGAATCGATATAGTTTCATTTCTACAACAATAAAACACATATTCTTACCCTACAATAAAACAAACGGTAATATTTTTTTCCACAGGCTATTTGCACATACATTTTGTGAAAACAAGACATCTTTCAGTTGGTTTATTATTTTATTTGGCAATGTACAAGCACACACGTATACACGCATATGAGAATAAATTAGAGAAGAGAACAATACGTTCTCTGAGTACAATAAGTGGCAGTAGCCGTACTGTCATCGACAAATTTGGCACTGGCAGTGCAACATCTTCATATATTTATAGTCTTTGATCTCATCGCGATGAGAGCAAAGAATGAGAGCAACGTATGTTACGCTCTTCGTTTCTGTTTACTTCCCTCCTATCTTTCCCCCCGCGTCGTGAAATATTTTTGAAAAATATTCCAAAATATGTTAAGATGCACATTCTTTATACTTTATTTTCTTTGGTCTTGCACAAATTCTCGTCTCTTCACTGCTTGCGCTGTTAGAGAGAGAGTAAGTACTATATTTGTCCGACAACGAGTTGCACATACGAAGCAAAAAAGTTATTTGTTGCAGACCTTTATTATACATGTTTTTCTATACAAAGTTAACTAAGCACGCGTTAATGTTTATGCGAGCTAACGAACACAATTCTAACGAGTGAAAATAGTTCCCTTAGATGATTATGAGGATATTGGTACATAAGTGGTTTCGTGAGTGTGTGTTAAACCATGTAACTTTACTCAAACACGCACTTCCGGCCTTACGTCAAACGTGATACACGTTGTTATTCAAAGTTACTGAAAGTCAGATAATTTTGTAAATGTACCTTTTTTGAGAAAATTCTGACATGTACTTTCCTAAAATTTTATGAGAACATATCAGATTGAAGTGATTTTATTGTAGAGTGAAAATTTTATTTCCCATTTATTTTTTTGCAGTATTAAGTTAACTTAAAAGCGATCAAGAATGTGTAATTTTAATTAAGCGATGTTTCATAATAAATAAAAATTCTTGTGTAGAACCTGCAGGGTCACATTTGAAGCGCATCCTATCTATAAATTTAAATAAAATATAATCTGTCTCAGATATCATGGTTTTTTTTTTTTGTAAGAAAGGCCTATTGATGCCATTAGGTGCCGAATATAACATCTTTCACTGCTTCTCTGGGTGAAACGCATCCAAAATGTCCAATGTTCTATGACTCTGGCGCATAAATTAGGTTAAATTTGATCGGTGGAATAGGTTGTGTTAAGTTTGAAGACCGCAGTGGCTAATTCGCATCCACCTGCATCTTAAGAAATACCCACAAGGAAACATCCAACTGGATCATTCAGACGATCGCGCGGTCAGTTCAGATCGCCTCCACATCAGATGATCTTGCGCTCAAATCAATATTCAATGTGGAAAGAGAAATTGGACCTCATCGGACACACGTTGTTGCTTATGGTCGTTTACCTTTCCTTCCTGTTGAATTTTGCATGGATGCAGGTCCAAGTCACAACACAAAATTTGGCAAGTTGTGGTTTAAAAAAGTCAATTTCGATGCGAAATCAACTCTCTAGAATTCTCCTGCACACTTTCAAGGACAGCAGCAATGTTTGGCAGATCTTACGTATCGTCGGCATACCGATGCTGATGGATCGTTTACTAAACAAGTGGACTCGATTTTATTTACCACATTGCGAATAGTTCTTTCGGTAGTATTAATTTTTACTTACTTAATTGCTTTTCACAGCATCCATGTTGTGTGAGTTACTTTTATGAAGAGTAAAAAAGCTTTTCATGACAATTTTATTTACTCTCAGAGTTTTTCCAGAAGTCTGCTGAGCGGAAGTCACCGAAAGAAATATTTTTTTATATTTCGTTTTGTTGAAGATGTCTGACCTACTGAGCCAACACACTGATGTTTGTTTACTGATTTGATGTATGTATACTGGATACGTTTGACAGATGTTATCGCCAACACAAAAAAAAATAAGGTTCGTTTACAATAAATGTTACCTTTTATGAAGTCGCCCTGGTCTAGTAGGTAGTGTGTTGGCTTATTAGACGAAAGATCCTAGTTCAAATCCCAGGCCAGACATCAAAACGAAATATTTCTTCGGCGACTTCCTCTCAGCAGATTTCTGGCAAAAAACTCTGAGTATAAAAACTGCCATGAAAAGCTGTCGTTCGGAGTCGACTTTAAACTGTAGGTCCCGCCACTCATGTATAAAATTAACGCACACAACACGAGTGGTGTGAGAAGCTAGGACGTTGTACAATGGGTCAATTCGACCTCCCGGTTCTGTACTTGTCACAGTTGGCAAGTACACGTCCTCTAACCTAACCTAACCTAAATAGTTAGCTTTGTTGACCATATCCAATTCCACTACAAAAAGGCTGGAAAATGTGCAGTTACTGTAATAAAGATAAAAAAAATTAACTAACTGATCTTATTCAGTTTAAAAATAAAGAACTCGGCTTAGTTTTTTCCGTAATAAGATATTTCGATTAAAATATGTATCGTTCTTCAACCGACTTTATAATTATCTTATAAATCATGCCACTTAAGTTACTCCTATTTTAGGAATTGAAAAACTGTAGCAGCAAAAAAAAATATTTTTGTAAAACATTTTTTATACGCAGCAGATAAAATCGACCGGTCGCTAGTTTTTCATCATCATCAGCAGTGAAAAAAACAACTGCTACCAGTCAAAAGAGGTAGTCAACATAACAAATGAGGCTAATAAGTCAAAAAAGGTTGAACCTATAATTTCATAATTACTTGAAATAAAAACGAACAAAATAAGTAAACAATACTACCCCAAAGAATAATTGTTAAAAAAAAACTGTTTTTTTCTGTGCATTTATCCACTTTTCTTTCTTTAATTTACTGTAACCAGGTTTACAGACAAAATAAAATTAATTTGTTTTTCCAGATTTTAAAAAAACAATTCCTAAAACACATTACCTTTTCCAGTATTTTCTGAAAACTGTGGGGATTAAATGCAATACGGGCTTAAAATATTAGAAGTCTTTTCAGTATTTCTTTTTTAATTTTTTTTTCAATTTGGCTTGTAGTTAACGTAACAAATAAATGTTTGATTGACATGCTACGAACTCATCATGATAACTAACTTTATGACTTATGGAGTCATCATTTTAATATTGTTTTTAGGTTTTCTTAATAATAATTCCAACAATTATCCAGAAAACCGACAGCTTTGATCGAAATCTCTTGTGCAAGATTTTAAAATCCATAATGACTGTACATATTTCGGTAACGAAATTGTATAAAAAAGGAAATGATTTCAAAAGAAATTCAGTAGCTGCTTAAAGATTATAATTATTTGGGCGAAAATGGCTGTGAATTAATCAATTAATTCTTTGTGAAACAAAGTTAGCAGCAAAGGATTTGATGCAGTTTGAAAAAAGGACCGGGATTCAATTAATTTCGAAAGACACCATACGGAAAACAATTCTGACGACTGTAACAAAGGGGGGAAGTCGCCGTAGTCTACTAGGTAGTGTGTTTGCTTATTAGACACAAGGCCTCGGTTCAAATCCCATGTCAGACATCAAAACGAAAATATGAAGAAATATTACTTCGGCGGCTTCCTATCAGCAGAGGATCTGGCAAAAACTCTGAGAGTAAGTATAATTGCCATCAAAAGTTTCTCAAACATCTGTCGTTCGGAGTCGACTTTAAACTGTAGGTCCCATCACTCATGTATAAAATTAACACACACAACATAAGTGGTCTGAGAAACTAGGTCGTAATCCTGACTGAAGTGTTGTAATGAGCAATTATGTATATAACAAAGGGGCGATATTTCCTGAGATATTAAAATGTTAAAGTTTTGTTCTCATTCTGAAGCATAGCAACGCACAGGATACATCACGATACCACCTGCTCTATATGATCAACACAGACGGTAAAATTCTGAAAAGGAAAACTTGTTGAAAACTGGAGATGTCCTTAGTGGGGAGGACACGTCAGATTATCAATTAGGCTTCAGGAAAATTATGTCGAAAGATGCAATCAAAGACGATCAGAGGTTATGAAGAATGTTGTGTTATCGTTACTTTGGCCTTCAAAAATCTGTTTAACTTAGAAAACGCCACACTATTTGGAAAGAAATACTGAAATACTTGGTACAATCAATTAGTTATTGAGATGAAGTCGCCGTAGTTTAGTGAATAGTGCGTTGGCATATTAGACGTGAGGCCACGAGTTGAGGCTCTGGCTCAGATATCTCAAACAAAAAGAAATATGAAAAAAATATTCCTTCGACGACTTCCTCTCAGTAGCCTTCTGGCAAAAACACTGAGAGTAAATAAAATTTCAATAAAAAGTTTCTAAAAAACTCTGTCGTTCGTAGTTGACTTTAAACTATATTAAACACAACATGCGGTGGTGTGAGAAGCTAGGTCGCAATCCTGGCTTAAGCGTTGCAATCACCAAATCCGTAAGTTATTTCGAATATAAAGTGCATTTGAATGACACGTATGTGATGCGCAGGTATCCCGTAAGATTCTATTCAGACCTTAATACTATGGCAGCTTAATGGCGCTTAGTTATATATCATGACCAAATACCGATAATGCCGTATTACAACGAAACTTTGGGAGCGGCAAACAAGCACTTTGGCAGCTATGATCCCACAACAGACTCGTGTTGGAGAAGTGTCATATACATGTTACAGAAAAATGTGCCACAACAACTTGCGTAAATGTTGTTCAACATGTTGCTAACGCAAATGTTTAGAGCGAGAATATTGTTGACATGCTGATAGGGCAACACTTGCAACATGTTGTGCTACTTAAATAGTTCTTACTAACCCGGATACATCCATACATACATTTATTATTGGCCATTACAACCTAATAGTCAAATTTACATATGGCCTTGTACTTCCACACCATCCATGTAGTGTGCGTTAATTTTATCCATGAGTGGTGCACCTATAGTTGATCGTCGAATTCGAACTACATTTTTGAGAAGTTTTTTTCATTTTCATGGCGATGAGTTTACTCTCAAAGCTTTTGCCAAAAACATTGCTGAGGGTAAATCGCCGAAAGAAATCTTATTTTTTTAATTTTTCTTTCCTTCAAGAAGTCAGAGCTCTTCCTACTAGGTTCGAATAATTAATGTAAAAAAATAAATATGTACGTAAAGGTAAATGTGATGACAATGTAATATAGGCGAAAGCGTGAGACCCATAAATCGTGAGAGCAAGTCAAGGAGAACGATTTTTGTGCAGTAAACACCCGTGTCATTTTCCCCTAGTGGTGGCTTTGAACCATCTGGATGAAGCCATCCCGGCCAGTTCCATTAGCTGCACAATCGCCACCATGCCCAGATCTTCAAACATTCTGTCTCCCAAAAACCGCTGAAATCTGTGCAGGGCACTCGCATAAAAGATGTTGTACCGACTCCGTTTCTTTTGACACGAGTTGTTCACTAATATATTCACCATACATAGGACCAGGTAGTAATTAATTGCTACCAGGTCCAAATTATAAAATGAAAACCTCTCTAACGAACTCGCGGAATAAGTTTTCTCATTATGCTACCAAGTTCTTTCCTATTGGTCAAAACAAGCAAATTGTGTGTGACTGCAGATAATTCAATTGCAGTTTCGCCTTATTCATAAGGGAGAAATTCATAGTATGTGATCCCCTACCAATCCCATTAAACACTTAAGAAAACCGCGATAATTGACAGTTAAGAATTGGCTACTATTTACGCCGAGAAACAGCAGTTTGATTGACATCGATTTCGTTTAATCTTGTCAGAATTTATTTATCATAACCATTCACCGTGCAATGGGCAGTCATTGTTCCGATTTAACAGCGATTCGAAAGTGAATGTTTTATATTAGCTTGTGTGTGTCTAAGTCTTGTAATCATTTTGAATTATTTTATGCACTTTGTATAGCTCATGGACAATACAATCATAACCAGATCGTATTCGATTCATATAAGACAACTTTAACAACAAAATTACGGAAATAATATCGGCAAAGCCAAACGTCAAAGTCAGATTATAACATATGCGATGGATTTGTAATGACCAGCAAAAAACTTTTTTAAATGCTTAGCCTCTTATGTTACGTGGATATTAAATATTTCATGTGTGATAAAATGTTTTTATTATCAGTTTATTGTATAATTTAATGAAAACTCCCACTACTTTCTCTTGTCCATAAAAAAAAAATAAAAATTTCAAAGAATTTGAATGAGGAATGAGAATGAGGTTTATCTACAATGCGTGCTTTAAAATTAAAAAGAGAAAACGAAACAAATTTTTTATTAAAGAAAAGGCAATCAAAATAATTATTGTTTATAATCAAAACGGAAATGAAAAATTAGTTCTACATTTTACACCAATCACTAAAACTTCCGCTGGCTTATCAAAGAGACAGGTTTTACGAGAGCACAATCAAAATCAGTAATTGTTTGTGCCGTAACAATGATGGGCAAAATGTTCAAATAACAAACAAAACAAATGCTGATGAACTGGAACAAATTTTTTTCCTTAGCTGTCTTCTTCTTTTTTTTAATAAAAATCATTAAAATCAAATGCCTTAGAAGCATTTAACTTTTGTATACTGTTTAATCTTTGAGTTTGAGACGAACATCTGTACGATGTATTGTAAAAAGAGACGAATGTCCGCACAAATAGTATGTTTCCTAAAAGGTCTGCTTTGTGAAATAAACCGCAATCAGTAAATGAACACTTTTAAATACACATTCGCACGGTTAAGTGTGCATAGATGTACGTAAGTAAACAAAGGATATTAGTTACACCAAAAAAAAAGGATAATAAGCTAATTATCAATCGACATAAACGTAAGTCATATTGAAGAATACGGTCTTATATACGCACCCAAAGGCATTAGGACTAAACAGGTAAGCGGTATTATCAAAGAGGAAAGATAGAGGAAATTACAAGAAGCAAACAAGCATTCAAGGGAAGACGTCGAATTAGAAAGTTTGTTTATAATATATTGTTTTAAAATGAATAAAATGTATGTAAAATTAAATACTTTAATCCAAAGTTGTGATATGAAAAGAAACTCATAATAATACTATAGACCATCATATCACAAAAAAAAAATATTTAACAATTAATAGTGTGTGGTTGATAAGAGGAAGCAGAACGCAGTACACACCGAATCCTTTCCAATAGATATCCCCACCCGGTATCTGAGAACCTTGGGACTTACTAGAATTTGTCCACAGTAAAAAGTGCCCAGCATAAATGCTCTAAATACAATCGATTCATGAAAACCAAGCAAACTATACCATAACGATGGACATTTTGTATGCATCGTTTAATTTTTGTAACAAAAATAGAAATAAAAAATGGGATTTTGCCTATTTCTGCATAAAAGATGAAGGCAAGTAGACGACTTATTGTATTGCTATTAACCTGAACAGGTATTCCGGTAATATCTTCTGCAAACCTAGTAAACCTATTGTTCTGGCAAACTTTAGGATGCTGTTCGCCATCAGCAAGAATAACTGCCGGTCTATTGCTTGATAAATAGCCAGGTGTGTCCTTCTGAGATGCATCAATGGCGCACAGATTCAAGAGTATATATTCTGGTGATTCGTAATCCTCATCACGGAATATGTATAATGGGTTTGAATTGATCCCTATGCCAAAACAAATGTTCCCTGAATCTATCATACTCAGGTTATTGCTCAATAGTCTTATACATACATACACAACTGGTCATTACAACCCTTCAGTCAGGATAACGACCTAGCTTCTCACACCACTTACATATGTAGTATGTGTGGCGAAGTCTACAGTTTAAAATCCACTCCGAACGACAGATTGTTTTGAGAAATTTTATTTAGTCAATTTATTTGGCAATTTTATTTAGTCTCAGAGATTTGCCAGAAATCTGCTGAAAGGAAGTCGCCGAAGAGATTTTTTTCATATTTCGTTTTGTTGAAGCTATCTGAAATGTGGCCTCACGTCTAATAAGCCAACACACAACACTACTAGACTACGACGACCATTGTCTTATACATAACTTAAACCCGTTTGAATTAACAAGTGTGTTCCCGCTTCTTAATCTTTACTTTCACAGAGTATACCCTTCAAAACCTTTCTTTTTACTCCACGCAAAGATTCTGGCTTCATCTACTCTACCCTCCTAACAGTCTAATTTACTTGCTCACTGCCAATAATTTCTAAGACAAATGCGTTCCAGACCTACCTAGCTGATTAAGCTTTTAATTCTAATATCGATTCAACCTCTTAGGAGCTGAGTTGTTGCCTTACTGTCAGATAGTGTTTCTATGTTCCATCCTCCTTAAATTCTGGTTAAGTTAAATTGAACATATCTTTCGATTTCGCCCTGCTTTTGTCTGTCCCCTCTCTTTCCATCTATATGCTCCAGAATGGCCCCTCTCTTAAAAAAGGATTTAACTACCAATATATTCATTTTACTCTAATTATTTATTCTCGTTGCGAACAATTTCCCAAAAGTAAGAGTTGGCAACCTAGTGATATAAACGTCAAAAATACTAAGCTCCGTAAAATATATTTATTTAAATTAAATTATTAATAAATATTCTTGTAGTGTAATAAATATAATTGCAAATATCAATAAACGAAAGACAAACAAAACTAAAGATATTGAAATATGCCTGGAAAAGGTCGTCGTAGTGTTGTTAATAATAAAGTTAGTTGCGGCCAATGTAGAATGCAGGTAGATGAAGCAAATGAAGAAAACATACAATGCGACAAGTGCAAGAAGATTTTTCATTGGTTATGTACAAAACTTGATAAACGCCAATTCCAGCACTTGCTTAAACATGAAGATGAAGATTTTGTTTGTCATTTGTGTAATGATGAATGTAATGATATGCTCAAGAACGAATTAAAAGAAATAAAAACAAAACTCAATAAACTTGATTAACTAAATGAAGTAACAAAAGCAATTGACTTTATGTCTCAACAATATGATGCGTTATTGAAAAACATAGTAGAAAATAATAAAAAACTTGAAATTGTTCAAAAAGAGAAATCTTTCTTAAAAAATGAGATCAAAACTTTAAAAACATCCATGAAACTTTTAAATGATCATCGTTTCAGAAACGACTATATCGTAAGAGGTGTTGAAGTTAAAAATGATGTTAGTTCTACTCAAACTTTGTTGGAACTTTCAAACAAAATTGGGTTAAGTTTGACTGAAAATGTTATAGAAGATGCTTACTTTTTTAAGAAAAGAAATAATAACAGCAACAACAAGCAAACCATGATAGTAAAATTTGCAAATAGAAATGCTAAAAGCAAACTCATGTCATCCAAAACAAAGCTAAAGGAAAAGGAATCAACAAATTCAATATATGTTAATGATTTCTTAGGCAAAGAAACTTTCAGGTTATTTAATTATGCGAAAACATTGAAAACCATTGGATATTATGCAGTGTATACAACTGGTACGAGAGTATTTGCTAAAAGAAATGAAATATCAAAACCAAGGCTTATTAAAAACGAGGAAGATGTAGATCAAATAATGTCCGAAGCAGTTAATACAAAACCCAACCGCGGAGCTGTAAATAAACGAGATGTTCAAGATGTATCTGATGAAAATGTTGATCAGTCAGCATTCTTACCACCTAATTAATGAATTTTTTACTTATTAGAATATGTCATAAAAATTTTTTTCTTTTTTTCATGATTAATAATCAATATTTTTCAAGTTTTGATAATAATTTTAACCAATTTAAAAGTTGGAAAACAATGTCATTTTAATGTACTTTTTATAAATATAAGAAGCATGTCATTATTGCAAAAATTTAATAAATTTAGAACACTTATAGCAAATTTTTCAAACCCTCCTTGTGTATTAGCAATCCAAGAGACCTGGTTTGCTTCTGCGATCGTCCAAACATCGATTTATGTACGTGATAATTACAAATTTACTATTGAATGCTGTGAGAGTAAGCAATTTTGTGAATCAGTTATAATATCTTTGAACAATTTTAAATTAAGTGGAAGGCCTGTAAAAATTATATTGTACTAGCAGATTGTACCCGGCGTTGCGCGGGTTATGTAGTTTGGATTAGTTTAAAAAATTAAAAAAAATTATTGGGTAATTTTTGCATTAAAAATAACAATAAATAAAAAACCGGTCTTTCGGTTTCGAAACCGGTTTTGAAACTGGTTTCTTAAAAAATGCAAATTTTCAAATTATTCGGAAACCAGTTTAACAAACAACCCAGTTTTTTGAATACTCTAAGTCCTAAATATAAATGCACTCAATTTGCCCGTTTTTCGCCCCTTTCCCCATTTTTGGACCCCTTTTGGTTCAACTTTTGAAACGGAACACCTCCAATAGCTATTTGGGAAACTTAACCAAGCTAAATCGTAAAAAAATACCTTTAAAACAGATAAAATACAGCATTTATGCATAAAGTACTAATTTTTGCCCATTTTTTTCCCCTTTGACCCATTTTTTCCCCCTTTGGGTCAAAATTTTGAAAAGATTTATTGCCTATAACCTGCACCGACAAAAGTTCGATCAATATCCCAAATTTCAAGAAAATCGGTCCAGGCGTGATTGGCTATACACTCAATTTGCCCGTTTTTGGCCCCTTTCCCCCTTTTTGGACCCCTTTTGGTTCAACTTTTGAAACGGAACACCTCCAATAGCTATTTGGGAAACTTAACCAAGCTAAATCGTAAAAAATTACATATAAAACAGATAAAATACAGATTTTATGCATAAAAGTACTAATTTTTGCCCATTTTTTTCCCTTTGTCCCATTTTTTTCCCCCTTTTGGTCAAAATTTTGAAAAGATTTATAGCCTATAACCTGATTGGCTAACCAACAAACAAACAAAAAAACAGACTTACAGAAAGATTTATAATATATATTAGGATTATAGGTCCCAGAAATGTGATGTAAACCGTTTTTAGTGCATTCTGGAAGATTGGCTAAATATACATGGTCAAAGTCCTTGTGTGATAGTTGGAGATTTTTTTTTTTTTTTTATTTCATTTTATTTCAAAATATGTACAAAACAATATCATTTTTTGCCTCAGCGTCCAGTGGACATTATTGAGGCCAGTTGGCAAAGTAAATATATAAATAATTCATTTTAGAATATACATTCATATTTATATACAAGAAGATATACAAGAAGAAAAAAGAAAAAGAAGAAAAATAATTTAATTTAACAATATATAAGTATAAAATGTATGTTTAATAAAACTTTACAGCGTTATTTTAATAACAATAAATATTGCAAACAATTTACATATTCTGTTCAGTTTTACTACATAAGAAGCATCTCAATGTTATTAATTAAATGCTCTTTAAGAGCATTTTTAAAGGTTGAGAATATAGGAATGTTTCTCAAATTTTCCGGTAAGTTGTTATATTCTAAACTACCAACATGCTGCACTCTTTGCCTAGTTTTCTCTAGTCTACACAGTGCTATTCTCAAGTTACTTGCATTCCTGGTATTGAAAGCATTTTGATTTCTGGCAAACGAAACAGTACGGTGTCCGATATTATGCAAAGACTTGTATACATAAAGCAAAAGCTGAAGTTTATATAAACCCTTTATGGGCAATATTGTTTTTGTTATGTCTCTGTATAAAACTAAAGTTGAAGTAGACAATGGGAGATTAAAGACAGCTTTCAGTGCCTTATTTTGGGAGCGTTGAAGAGATCTGAGTTCATTCATTCATTCCATGCATATACTATAGTTAAATAATTAAAATGACTTTGAATCAAAGATTTGTATATTAATAGTTTAGTTCTAATATTGATTTTCTTGATAACAATGTGTCAATTGATTTTATAGATCTTCTTCGCAGCCATGATTTTGTTAACGTACATACTCTTATTACACGCCCGTCGTCAGGTAAGTCTCTTGACAGTGTATTTAGTAACATATCAAGACAATTTATGATAGATTCTATTGAGTGTAGATTGTCTGATCATAATATTATATCATGCAGAATTGAAAGTGATGTTCAAAATTCCAAGCACATAGAGGTTGTTCACAAACAATATGACTATAACAAGCTAAGGCATATTTTTCAAACTACTGTTTCAGACAATTATTCTGGTAATCCATCATTAGATACTTCAGCTTTAATACGATGTCTAATAAGCGCTTCAGAATATTCGACCGTTATAACCAAGAAACAAAAACGAGTAAATGAAGATATTGCACCTTGGATAAATGCAAACTTACGTAAACTTATTGATTTTAAAAGAAATCTTTTGAAGCAAAGTAGAAAGAGACTAAGTGATCAATGTTTGCAAAATAGAATTAAACGTATAAGTAAAGTTATTAAGTGATTCCCAGAATGATCCGAAGAAATGCTGGAGATTTTTATATGAAAGTTTAGGAAGAATAAATCCGAAGAATTCATGTTTGAAGTCCCTAAAACTATGAGGCAACAAATCATCACTTCACCTGAAGATTCATGGAATGATCTTAGAACTCTGTGCTACTTCAATGATACATTTAAATTTCGTTGTACAACAAATGAAGAAGTACTGGATATCATTTCTACACTTTCCATAAACAAAAGTTCAGCACATGACAATTTATCTCCCAGAGTATTAAGAGAATGTAAACACGAAATTTCTCCACATCTGACCAAAATTAGTGTTATTATTATCTCTCAGTATCCAGATACTTTGAAGACTTCTAAAATGATTTCAATACCAAAAATGCCTCATGCTGATACTTTGGATAAGTATAGACCAATTGCGCTTTTACCTATAATTGATAAGATTTTTGAAAAGATTATTCATCAACAAATGATTACTTTTTTGGAAAACATCAATTTAATTCATAATTGTCAGTATGGATTTCGAAAGGGAAGCGGAACTGAAAATGCAGTAGTAAATGTTGTAAATAATATATGTAATGGCTTAGATTAGGGTTACAGTGGAGTTGCTGGTATATTCTATGATTTTTCAAAAGCGATTGATCTTGTGGATCATAGTATATTAATTCAAAAGCTGCATTTTTATGGTTTTCGTGGTAAGGATGTTCAATTGATTAAGAGCTACCTAAGCAATAGAAAACAATATGTAGAACTAAGTAACTATCGAAGTTCACTAGAGAGTACAGAATGTGGAGTGCCTCAAGGCAGTGTGCTAGGTCCGTTGTTTTTCATATTATATGTAAATGATATAGTTAATCTCGGATTAAATGGAAAATTGTAAATGTACGCTGATGATGTTTCCTTATTTTATCCGTTTAAAAATGAAAAAATGCTAAAGGACTGCATGGAGAAAGATTCAGCTCTTATTTTTGAATACGCTAGATTAAACAAGTTAGTAATAAACAAAGAAAAAACAAAACTCATAAGATTTAGACCACAATCAAGACATTTGAATGATTTATCTATACGTGTGGAAGGTATGGTATTATGGAAGTTCAGGTAATAAAATATCTAGGTGTAACGCTACAATCAAACCTAACGTGGAGCTTGCACATTCAGGATTTAAAGTCTAAAATATCTTCTGTAATTGGCTTGTTATACAAATTTAAAAACAAGTTCGACACAAGAACTAAACTAGCTTTGTACCAAGCGTTAATACATAGCCACCTCAATTACTTAGCAATAGTATATGCGTGTAAAAATTCGGAAGTTCTGAAATCTTTACAAAGAATACAAAACAAAGCTTTAAAATTTGTTTATAATTTGCCGCGCATGTTTTCAACACTTTTACTTTATAATGATATTGCAAAAACAGTCTTGCCTGTAAGAGGATTATATAAAATGCAGTTGTTGACTTTTGTTTTTAAATCACACCAAAATATCGGCCACAATACAATAATGTTTCCGAGAAATCAGACTACGTTTAATACGAGAAGCAGTTCAAACTTAAGAACATCCAGATGCAGACTAGAAACCACAAAGCAAAAAGTAGAATACATTGGAGGGTTTGAATATAATAATTTGCCACAAGCGCTTAAAAATGTTGAAAGAATCTCAGTTTTTAAATCTGAGTTGAAAAGATATTTGACTCAAAATTTTGAACATTTTTTTGCATAATATTATTGTGCATACATGTAAATATTTTCATAACACTTAATATTTTAAGGTACTTATTTCTTTTGTATATCTTTAGTTTATAAATAATGCCTGTGCGATGAGGAGCTTTTTCCTCACCGGTGACGATATAGAGCAATTCTGTAAATTTGAATTGTTGACTATATGTCACTTAAAAGTTTACTGGGCAACGATAATTTAAAATAATAAAAGAATAAGCAGATGCGATCGTGGACCAATAAAGGAGAACAAAAGAAGTAGCTCGCTCGGCTTCAATATTAACAGCAATTTCTTTATTTAAAAAATATGTACCTTAAACCTATGTTCCAATGTTAAAAATAAGATCACTGTTGCTGTTGCTATTATTTGTTTCTCGCTTCCAATGTACCAATTCATTTGTACCTATTAGACACCACGCATAAAAAATGTACATAAGTAATTGCAAAAATATAAGTGAAAATAAGTAATATTTTTGTAACAAGAACAACAACATTATAAATATGAAAAGAATATAAGCGAGAAACAATTAATGAAAGCTAACGGGTTACAACCAAATTAGGTCACAGTGTAAGCTTACACAAAATGTGATCAAATTACAGTGGGCTAGAAACAGGAAAAATATGAAATGTATTTAAATGCAAAATTAAATGGAATTTAATAAAAAAAAAAATAGAATGAAAGACTTTAAATACAATGAATGGCAAATCAAAATGAAAAATTAATGAAAAACAAAACTAATAGAAATACAAAAATGGATAATATAATATAATTATGCGGTGACCTAACATACCGGCCCCATTGAAAGGACTCTTTCAAGAAGATAGTAGAGCCAGTCTGTGGATAGGGTGACGCATAGTTCCCTTTGTAGTTTTGATGTCGACAACACGGACCCGGCCATCTCTTGCACGGATGATGTTGATGATTTTACCCATGAGCCATTGTTGTGGGGGTAAGTTATCTTCTCGAACAATAACTAGCGAACCAGGGCTGACATTAGGGTTGGATGCAGTCCACTTGTTGTGGGTTTGGAGCTCATTAAGGTAGTCGTGGGACCACTTTTTCCAAAAACTCTGCTCGACAGCACATATTCGAGCCCAGTATTATAGGTTGTTGACTTCTTTTGATAGGACATCACGTTCTGGCAAACTTCGCAGGGAAGCGCCGATCAAAAAATGGCCTGGCGTAAGAGCCTCAAAGTCACTGGGATCGGATGATAGAGGTGAAATTGGCCTTGAATTTAAGATGGCTTCTATTTCGACCATTGCGGTTGCCAATTCCTCATAAGTGAGCCTAGTGTTGGATAGAGCCTTCATCAGATGACCCTTGGCTTAAGGTGGTGCCCTAGGGGGAATAAATCGAAAATTTATAAATTGATTTGAACAATAATTTATAATAGCATTAGAGTTCTTAGGCTCAAAAAGAAACGATTTTAATTGTGCCAACTTAGAATTTGCTCCAACGAAATTTGTAGCATTGTCACAGAATATATCTGTGGGCAAACCTCTGCGTCCAATCAACCTTTTGAGAGCAGCAATAAAGGCATCAGTTAATAGGTCCGAGACCACTTCGATATGGACTGCCTTGGTAGTGAGACAAACGAAAACTGCGATGTAGGTTTTGTATGGAACCTTTCCCCTTATTCTTAAGTAAGTGTTGACAGGACCACAAAAATCGACAGCGCATCTAGCGAAGGGCCTTGAGGGGTTGAGTCGTTCTACAGGCAAATTTCCCATCATCTGGTTTAACAATTTCGGGATATAGCGAATGCATTGTGGGCAGGAGTTAAAAATTCGACGACACAGGTCTCTTGAATTGATGATCCAGAATCTTTCACGAATTAGCGCCATTAGAGCCTTAGGTCCAACTTGATAATTTTGGAGATGAAGATGGCGAACAAAACAAGTGACGAAATGATTTTTGCTAGGCAATATGATGGGATGCTTCTGACCTTCAGAAATAGCTGCGTATTCTAGGCGTCCACCAACTTTGAGCAAACTGAAACCGATCGACGAGTCTATGAAGGGGTTGAGGCGCTTCTGCTGCTTCTGGATGTTGAAGACAATACGAATCAAAGCATTTTCTAATTCTTGGGGTTGCAAAAAGTCAGAATTAAAAATGTTAGTTTTTGGTTTTTGAGCAAAACGAAGCATCCAGGCAACAACACGAATTATTTTCAAGTAGGAGCTATATTTTTCGATACAATCCAAGATGTAATTCGATCTGACTTCGAGGCAAAGGGCAGTTTTACGTTTTTCTTTGTCAATTTCTTGTTGATTTTCTTGTGAATGCTTATCCATTTTGTCAGGCGGCCATTGAGCAGGATTAAGAGCGAGAAATTCTGGTCCGGTGAACCAGATTGACGAGGAGAGTTCTTTTATGGCAGAACCACGAGAGACGATATCAGCAGGATTGAAATGTGTTGGAACATGACGCCAAACACAGCCACTAGTGAGATCCTGTATTTCTGATACCCTGTTGCCAACAAAGACGGATAGAGTTGAAAAGTGCTGCTTGAGCCAATGAAGAACCAATTGAGAATCCGTCCAGAGAAATACTTCAAGATCTGAAATCGAGAGCAAGTTTTTGATTTTGGAGTACAATTTTGCCAGAAGTTGCGCTCCACACAATTCGAGTTTGGGTAGCGATTGTTTTTTTGTAGGTGCAACACGAGATTTAGCAGTGAAAAGGCGCACAGAAACCTTTCGAGAAGAAGTTTTCACATGTAAGTAAAAACAAAAGCCATAAGCGCGAATTGACGAATCACAAAATCCATGTAGTTGGGCTGATTGAGAATCAGGAGCAAGACAATAGCGAGGTATTTTGAACGAGTTTAAAGTTGTGAGATCTGAGACGAAATTTTCCCATGCCGAGTGTAGTTCTTGGGGAATAGTTTCGTCCCAACCTATTTTCAGAATCCATAATTCTTGCATGATGATATTCGATTTTATAAGAATCGGAGCCAGCAGTCCAAGGGGATCAAAAAGAGATGACGAGAACGACAAAATAGTACGTTTGGTGATTTTCTCATCAAATTGAGACTTAGGCGAAAACGAGAATAGAAAAACGTCTCTTTATTGATCCCAAGTGATGCCAAGAGCGTTGGTTATAAAAGCGTCGTCGATATTGAAGTCCTTTATAGTATTATCATGTTGGAAGTCTTTATGGTTCGAATGCCACTTGTCCAATTCAAAGCAACCACGATTAAGAACTTCAATCACCTCCCGCTTTATTTGAGCCAATTCTTCCAGTGAATCTGCACCATCTAGGAAATCATCAACGTAGAATTTTGATCGTTTTTGAGCCGAGTGGAAACTGTTTGGTATATTGATCTGCGAGATAATGAAGACTTTGAATGGCGAGGTAAGGGGCAGACGACATTCCATAAGTGACAGTATTAAGTTCGTACGTACGAATTTCCTCTTCTTCTGAGTTTCTCCACAAAATGTATTGGAATTTTCTATCACGAGAGTCAATCAGGACCTGACGATACATTTTAACTATATCCGCTGTTAGAGCGTAGCGATGAAGATGAAAGCGAAGTAAAATTTTGTAGAGTTCATCTTGAATCGTTGGACCAACCATGATGATGTCGTTTAACGATTTCTGAGAAGATGAGGGACACGAGGCGTCAAAAACAACTCGAAGCTTAGTGGACGTACTGTTGAGCTTAAATACACAGTGGTGAGGGATGAAATAATGGGGCTCATCCAAGCGAGGGCTTCGAACTAGGCTCATATGTCCACAATCTTCATACTCCTTCATAAAAGCAACGTATTGTGTTTTCAGATTGTTGTCACGAGCAAAGCGTCTTTCTTGAGAGGAAAATCTTTTAAGAGCCATATTCCTAGAGAAACCTAAAGATTCAGCAGGTTCTTTGAAGGGCAATTTGACAACAATCCTGCCAGAAGATTCACGACTTACAGTGTTATTGAAAAATGATTCACAATCATTTTGTTCGGGAGTCAGACCATTTGAAGCAGATTGGATTTCTTCTATTTCCCACAAACGTTGCAACTTCAAATTGACCTCTTCTTCTATTGAAAGCATACAAGACGAGCTAGAGCCATTAGATTGATATCGACCTGCTACGATCCATCCAAAAAGTGTTTTATGTAATTTGGGCAAATTAGGACCAAGTTTAATTTGGCCAACCGACAGAATATCAAAAAATGTTTCGGTACCAATGAGCAAATCGATACGTTTGAATTTGAAAAAATTTTCATCAGCGAGCTGGACATTTGTAGGCAAATTCCACGATGAGACATCTAATTCAGCATCGGGTTGGTACGAGATATGAGGTGTAACACAAAACGAGAGCGGGACTTCAAAATCTGTAACTCGAGACTTGATATTTGTTGACGACCTATATCTAGTTTGTTTGGTGCGGGGTAAATGTAGCTTCTGAGAAAATTCGTCAGTCATAAAATTCAATTGGGAGCAAGAATCCAACAATACGCGTCCCAATTGATAGCAACCAGTAGAATCACGAACATGAACGATGGCAGTAGCAAGTAATATCTGTTCCTGCGAGGATCTTTCCACATGGGTGTGGACCGAGGATGGATTTTCATTCAAAGTGGCGCAAGAGGCTGGTTCAGCAGCAGGGGACGAGGGCCTTGAAGCAGACTGAGACCGATGAAGCATGCTGTGATGCAAACGAGAACAAAATTTGCACTTGAATGAGGAGGAACAGTTATTAACATGATGCCCTTTCGACAAGCAATTGAGACAAAGGCCAAGCCATTTGACATTTTCAAAGCGTTGACTGACATCCATTTCTTTAAAGCGGGAACAACGACTAATTGTGTGGTCAGATTTTGAGCAGAGTGGACAAGCACGTTTGGAAACAGAGAAACTACAGCCAGATTTAGAATTTCACTTATCATTGGACTTACCAGACAGATGACCAGACTTACGAGGAGCCACATGAGGACGGCTGGTTTCGACCGATTCCAGAAATTGGCAATGTCTTTCCAGAACCTTTGAGCAATGGTCCCATGATGGAAGTTTGGTGAAGTCCAATGAATCTTTCCACTTCCTTTTAGTATCGTCGTCAACTTTCTCCATCACTATGTAGATCAGCATTGACTGTGCGATGTCACTGTGTGAGCCAAGAGACAGCAGAGAACTGTAGAGAGCAGAAACATTGTCGACAAGACTACGAAGTTGTGTGCAATTGTGTTTCGACAAGTTGGGAAGTTCAAAAAGAGTACTAATATTTTCCATAAATATGAGTGAGCTGTTGTCATAACGCGTCTTCAGCCTTTCCAAAGCCTTCGGGTAATTTTCGTTTGTAATCTGGAAAGCCTTGACCGTTTCTAGTGCCTGTCCATGTAGGCAGTTGAGCAAATGATTAAACTTTTCGATGTTAGAAAGGCCAAGCTCACGATCGATCACTTGCTTGAACGACGTTATAAAATTTTTGTACTCACTGTATTTACCATGAAATGTGGGCAATTTGAGTGCAGGTAATTTGTGGCTGGGTGCTGGGAAACAAATCGTAGAGTCAGAAATTGTTGTGTTGTGGACATCCTCGCTAAGCTGAGACTGGATACTTATTTTAGCTGCAATGTACATATCCTCAATTTCGGGCCGACCATTATCCTCTGGATCAAGTTTTCTATTTGGGTTTGGAACGACAGGATTTGTTTGAAGTACGACTCCAGAATCCCCAAACGACACTTGAGTTCCGCTGTCGAAAGCGTTTTTCCTTCACCCCTTGCATTAGCCTCAACCTGATTCTTGATACTTGCTTTGCTTGTTCCAGAGTCGTTGTAGAGCCACAAAACTATTTTTAAAACCACAAAACAAAAGCCAAAAATTTCCACCAAAAAAGTCCAAAAATTTTTTTAAAACACAATTTTGTTCCACACTGTAGATGACGCCAAAAACGAACTGTATAAAATGTTTATATTATGTACTTACATATATACTGGAACAAATTAAAGCGCGGAAAATTGTATATATTCTTATGTAAAAGAATTAGCGGTAAAACCCAAAACACAGTTTTTTATTTAAATTATATTTTTTTTATAATTCTCTGCAGGGTCAAAAAATGTTACTTATTTTCGTTTTTTTAACTGCTCTGAAGAGCCAACAATTTTTTTACTTTTTATTTTAAGAAAAGCTGCTCCGCAATAATTTTCCAAAGTATTTGATGCACCACACAGTTGATTATTTCTACAAAAGAAATGTCTTTTTTGTTTGCTCGCAATGAGTCTTTAAAATAATTTTCGAATAGTTTTTAGTTTTTATAATTTAGTTAAAAAATGTCGATAGTTTTTGATTTTCACACAATAGGTTTTTATTTTTAATGTCACACTTCACAACACGACCGTCTATTGTTGTAAGTAGTACCACGACAAAGTTTTTGGGGTTTCCACGGACCGCACAATAAACCAAAATGAGTCTTAAATTCTTTGCCCTACGTTGGGCGATGAGGAGCTTTTTCCTCACCGGTGACGATATAGAGCAATTCTGTAAATTTGAATTGTTGACTATATGTCACTTAAAAGTTTACTGGGCAACGATAATTTAAAATAATAAAAGAATAAGCAGATGCGATCGTGGACCAATAAAGGAGAACAAAAGAAGTAGCTCGCTCGGCTTCAATATTAACAACAATTTCTTTATTAAAAAAATATGTACCTTAAACCTATGTTCCAATGTTAAAAATAAGATCACTGTTGCTGTTGCTATTATTTGTTTCTCGCTTCCAATGTACCAATTCATTTGTACCTATTAGACACCACGCATAAAAAATGTACATAAGTAATTGCAAAACTATAAGTGAAAATAAGTAATATTTTTGTAACAAGAACAACAACATTATAAATATGAAAAGAATATAAGCGAGAAACAATTAATGAAAGCTAACGGGTTACAACCAAATTAGGTCACAGTGTAAGCTTACACAAAATGTGATCAAATTACAGTGGGCTAGAAACAGGAAAAATATGAAATGTATTTAAATGCAAAATTAAATGGAATTTAATAAAAAAAAATAGAATGAAAGACTTTAAATACAATGAATGGCAAATCAAAATGAAAAATTAATGAAAAACAAAACTAATAGAAATACAAAAATGGATAATATAATATAATTATGCGGTGACCTCTACCTGAACTCGCCTCTACAATGTCATATATGACGCTGAGGCAACACAAATTTGTTAAAATTGAAATTTGAATAATAAAAACTTTTTCTAAAAAAAAAAAAAGTAATAGAGTTTACCGGTTCTGTCTAAGATACATTAAAAGGGGACACTGTCCCTAACGAATCCCGCTATGACTTGTCTTCCATTAACTTCATCATAGTCATCACGCCTCTGGTCCTTATTACTATATTCAACAGAGCGTGCTGTGTCGTTATAGAACAGATAGGTTCTCATTGACATAGTTATACAAGTGCAAGCCCCGTCTCTCTATCGTATATAACTCCACCTGAGCTATTTTCAAGAATGCTTTGATTATGTACGGCATATTGCGTTTGTATAAGTATTTGTTTTCAGTTCTTAACCTCGATGTATCGAATAAAAAACATTCATTTTTATCGAAATTGATTGACAGTTTATAAAATATCGATAAATATCAACCATCACTACTACTAACATAATTTGGAATATAAAATGTACGCACCATCTAAACTGAGAATTTATTAACTGCAATCTACTACTCTTAGGATTGTTTCCAATAAAACAAGAAATTTAATGCGTCCCAAAGTTTTACTCCGTTATAGTGGACTTAATATATAACTTTCAACACAGTTTAATTTTGCTGTCGTAAGTAACACTCCAGATTTCTGTCAGTATACTGAGTTCTAACGTAATGAACTTCAAGACTGTCGCGAATCTCTTAATATGGTAGCAGACCGGTATGACGTTCATATTATATGGGTACCGGAACACAATGGAATTTTAGGCAACTGTGCAGCCCCAGCGCTGACCAACTTCTTTCCTAATTTGGTGGAACTCGGTCAGCACAGGGACTGAGTTTACCTGTGGCGTCACAAGGGGCCGCTATGCGTGGTCAAGTGAGCTTTTGATATCAACGCTACCACTCTAATCTACCTACCTGCCTAGGCAACTGTGGAGCTGGTTAACTAGTCAGCAGTGAAACAACCATTAATCTCTTCGGACAATGATGTTATCAATTCCGTTAACAATTAGTGTGCGGGCAATAAAGCCCAGCAATTCCGGCTCAAAAAAGGACAGAGGACGCACATAAAATATATTCGAAATCCAAAAGAATACGCTCGATGTGGTTGGTGGAGTCATTAAGGTCATTGCACTATGTGCACTCATGCGAAATGTATTGGCCTTCGCAAACGAGTTCTGTAAAAGCCTTAGATATGAGGAAATTGAGTAAACTATTCTCCACCTATAGGGTACATTCAAAGTGCTATGTTGGATAGAGCATCATGATGTCTACTATATATGATTATATTGGCATATTGACATTCTTCTATGAAAAGCCCCTCCATTACTCCGTTCTATATTGTGGTATCCAGTTTAATTCATTTTTTTCTTCTCTCTTTTTCTAAACTTTTCTAATATAAAATGTTTCTGAATTTGTTTCTATCAGCATTGCATTACCATTCTCTGCGGTGGGTGGTTTGTAGGCTTTAGATTTTTTTTTTAATTTATTTCCTTTCCACGAAATCATGTAACATCTGCTCCAGTTTTATTTCATTGGTTTCCTTTTGTTTTTTATTGTGCATTTTGTAACAATTTGTGGTCAGTTTTATTTAATTTATTTCCCTACAAAATGTTTTTTACCCAGCAAATGACATATTTTTGAAATACGAGCTCGAATATGAACTGAGAGCAGACCGACCCATACAGAATGAATGTATCTCTGGTAGTTGTTGGTCATTTATTCATTGTAAGTGAATAAATGTTTTTGATGTTCATAATGACGTTACATTCGTTTAATTTTGCCTGCCTCAGTCAGTGCCCTGATGTTGATGTAGATGAGAAATTTTCCTGATAAAAAGGTCAAAGTGTTATTAATGACTTGTTTTTATGAAATTTATTGCTTCATTTTCAAGTCAACTCCAGCACTTTATCACTTGTGAAAATAAAAAATTGTGCGAACAAATTAAATGACTTCAACATGAATTCTTATCTGTTGTCATAGAAATAGTGAAATTAAAAAAATAAATTAATTAATTAATTTGTATTTGTATGTATGCCATAAACATAAATATTTCAATGGAAATTGGCTTGGTTTGGATAAATTCATTGCCATAATTACACTGACTTTCTCTAAGCTACAGGTTTTTCTTGCTTATCAATCGAGAGGAAAAAGGGGCCTAGGTAAGATTTGGGAGCTTAGACCCGACATCTCAGCCTGGTTATTGCGAATAAGGAAGCTCTTAGAGTACTCCTCAACAAGTAATTGTGAATGTAGTCACAGTTCCCTGCGCAGCAAGTTTCCTTTAATCTGATCGTAGATAGATCGATAGGCTATTTGATTCTTCAAACGTTTTAAATAAACAAATACTGACGGCATTTTAGCTGCCGCCCTACAGGAACCATCTGATATGGTGTTTCTCTGGCTGCAGAAAATCTATTACGCATATACATACATGCTAAGTGAAGAGAGACAAAGATTGCTTTTATCTCAAAAGCTCTGAGACTATCGATACCCATTGCAATGATTTCAGACCTATTAATCTAACCTCATTCGTTCTTAAAATACTGACAAGGATTGTGAGCAATGAGATAAAGTCGAGCCTCTTTCCTGCCTTTTCAATATGCCTAACAATACACAGATCCACATAGACTGTACTAAGCTCTTTGATGGGAATCATTGAGAAATCTCTGTCACCCCAACTTTACACGCTGAGAGCTTTAATTGCGATGAAGGGCGCCTTCTATAATGCTAGTGGTATAGCTCTTGATAAACGCAATATCAGCATGAAGTTCGTTACGGAACTTTTAACCCGAAGTATCATAACTGCCTCCATTGGGTAGGCCCATTTCTCAACCAGGTCATAAAGCTTACGACAGAATAGAGGTAAGTAGTTATTAAAAAAGTAACTAGTAAAGTAAGTAAAAGTAGTGTAAGTCGTCGTAAAATGGCTTTAATACTTTAAAACAGACGATTTTAATTTAACAATCCTCAATATGTTTAAACTTTCCTTACTTAAGGTGGTAAAGTATGTTAGGTCGCTAATAAAGCAACCATAATACTAGATGTTGAACCGTGTTCAACAAGTTTAATTTTGTTTTTAATTTAATTTTTCTCTTAATTTATTTTTTCTCTTAATTTAGTTTTTCTCTTAATTTAATTTCTTTTCTCATGAAGAGATCTTGTTTTGTTACCCATGTAATCAATATCTTATATGTTTTATTTCGCTTTAAAATAACGGATATTCTGTAAATATTTACTTAAGTTACATATTTTAACTTTCTTTCATTTTTATTAGTCGTCTTAAGTTTAGTTAGAGATCAGAATTCAATAAAGTAACAAGCTTCTAGCTTTAAGTTTTAAAGAAAAACTGATGTAGTGTTTTTTTGGAAACACACCCGTGTTGTTAGGTGGTTAATTAAGGAAACTACCTAACATTTTGGTCCTTCGAAAAGTCCTAGAGGAGGCTAGGACAGGAATGAACCTGAGATCTCGAAGCCACTATTCCATAAACCAAGGAAAACGCCAGTTGTCTCCACCGACGGCAACTGCAACATCAAGTTATTTCATCGTGTCTACGGCAGATGAATAAAACAATAAAATAAAGGTACTCCACTGTGCATCCCGTGCCAGCGAAGAATTCAACAATAAAGGTACTCCATTGTGCATTACGTGCCAGTGAAGGATTCAGCAACAAAGGTCTTATTTATGCAACCAATTCTGGGTTTATCATCATCATACAACGAAGTAAGTTGCAGAAAATCACAAGGAGAAAAGGTATGTACTGTGTCTATTAGTTATTTTGTGCGACAAATTTTCTCTCTAAATTAAATAAAAATCAAAAATCGGGTGAATATCAACCTAAAAAGTGTTAATGTAATATAAAATTAATATACATGGTAAACCATACATGAAATATTTCTACAAGAAAAAGATTAAAATAAAATTACAAAACCACTAATTAAACCACTAAATATACAGCTAATTACAACTCTAACAAAAGTACCATCACTATTAAAGAAAGAGACAACTATAAATCTACTCATCAAAAAGAACTCTCAACTACCGGTATTGGTTCCAATTCATTTCGTTCCCACAACAACAAATAGACTTAACAAAAAACAAATCCACAGTTTAATTTATACTTCAAGTGCGACAAAAACAATAAATATTACAAAATAAGAATATTAATTAAAGTAGACAGTGATAAATAAAAATTTAAATAACCGCTACATACAAAAACAAATTCAAACAGCCAACTCCAGTTGTTCATCTTGTGTGTGACGTCATCAGATCGGTATTTTATAAGTCAGAGGTTCCCAACCAGCAAAGAAACTAGGGACTGTATTGAGTACCGGTGAGTTTACAAATAATTTCTTTGAGGCAAAATATTTAATCGAGTGGATTTATAAGGATTTTAATACAGATTAAATACGGTTAAAAGATTCTCCGCGAATTAATTCTTATATTTAGTGGTGAATAAGGACAACATTTCTTTTTCCGATATTTTTTGAAAAAATTTGAAAGCCATTTATTACACATTGCGAATAAATTAAATTTTCGGTGGTTTATTTAAATATTTGGAAATTTACTTCAAGTAAAGGAGGAGGCCGAAAAAGTTTTTACAATTTCATTTATTTTTTATAACATTCAAAGGGTTAATTTTCGGTCAGGTTTTTCATAATGGCAGCATCAAAAAGAAGGTGCAAATTTGATTTAAAACAACTTGAAAGCTTTTGCGCTAGTTTTGATAGAAACTGTCCTGCAATTTGCTCAACCGCATTTCTGGACGTAAAGCAACAGGAATTGCAAAGGAGGTGGGAAAAGTTGATTGAGTCCTATGAGGAATATATGCTGGAAGACAAGGAACAACAAGAAGAAGATGAGAAAGATGATGTATCCTTAAGATATGAGGGAGCTTGCGACTTATACGAGTCTACAAAAATGAAAATTCTGGAAAAAAGGGAAGCGCTTACAGCAACCGAACATCAACAATCGAGCTCCAGGCCCACATTAAAGTTACCAGCATGCGAAATACAGGATTTTGAGGGTGGTTACTCCAAGTGGCCTGCTTTCCGGGATATGTTCCAGGCGGTGATCGGGAAAGATTCTTTCATAGCTCCAGCACAGAAATTATATTATTTGCGAAGCAAAGTGAGGGGCGAGGCCTACCAAGCCATAAAAGATTTTGACTTGGTAGATAGTAATTATAGTTTAGCTTGGGAAAAATTAAAAAATAGATTTGAAAACAAAAGGCTTTTGGTGCAGGACCAAGTAAAAAAGATTCATGCAGTTCAGTCCATTTCAAATGAATCGATCAAATCATTGAGGTATATCCAAAATACAGTTAACGACTGTTTGGCAATCTTGAAAAATTATAAAATCGAATTGCATGATAACGATCCCTTTTTGATTCATGTCGTAGTTTCAAAGCTTTCGGATGAAACTGTTAAGGAATGGGAGATGTCCTTGAAAAATCATCGCGAACTACCGACTTGGCCACAATTAAATGACTTTCTTTCTGAACGAATAGAAATCTTAGAAACGATGTCAGATAGGAAAAAGCTTCCACCAAAAGATAGCAATTCTTCAAGAGCACAATCATTTCACACTCAAAGTGAACAAAAATTCAGCTGCAAGAAATGCAATCAAAATCAACCACTAAGAGTTTGCAAATCGTTCAAATCTTTGTCCCCAAATGAGCGTATGAAATTTGTTTTTTCAAATAAATATTGCGTAAATTGTTTATCGCCAACACACTTTAGGTCAAAGTGTTCAAGTAAAAATTCGTGTTCCGTTTGTCATAAAAGGCATCATACAATGCTTCATTTAGATAAAGATGACTCCAAGTCGAATAATTCGTCAGTGAACCAGTCTAGACCAAATCCAGGTCATGAGGGAGAAAACTCTAATTCAAGTACTCAAACTGATGCTTCTGCATTTAATACCCAAGTACAGAACTCGGATAACGTAACTGCTTATTTTATTCAACGCGAAGGAACTACATTATTGCCTACAGCGCTCATTCAAATAGAGAAGGGGGGAGAATTATTTACTGTCCGTGCTCTGCTGGATGCCGGTGCAGAGAGAAGTTTTATTACTACAAGTATTCAACAAAGACTTGGCCTACCACTTGAGAAACATTTCAGTCAGATATCAGGATTCGGTGGAAATGTTGTAGGAAGCTCAAAGGGAAAATGTTTCGTCAATGTAAAATCTAGAATCTCAGATTTTAAAATAAAGATTTTGGCAATCGTAGCGCCCAAAATAGCAAATCTTCTACCCTCACGGCCTATTGAAATCGAAAATTACAAATCAATTCAGAATTTAAATCTTGCTGATCCAAAGTTTTACAAACCCGCTGCCATAGATATTATAATAGGTAGTGATGTCATACCTCTCATCAACCTTGAAGGTATACGACAAAATATTTCTGGAAATCTAGAAGCGAGAGAATCACATTTCGGTTGGTACTTATCAGGTCCAAGCAAACCAAGTGAGATAAATACATTTTCTACTACTGTGTCGCCTTCAGAAGATTTGCTCCTCCACGATCAGATTAAGAAGTTCTGGGAACTTGAAGAGGTCGAGAAGGATTTTATAGTTAATGAAGCGGACACATATTGTGAAACTTTTTTTCAAAACACTACTACACGTCAGTCGGACGGTCAATACGTAGTGCGCTTACCATTTAAAGAAAATTTTCCTGATGAAATATACTTGGGTCATTCAAGAAATAGTGCTTTGGCTCAATATCATCGGATGGAAAAAACTCTTGAAAAATCTCCTGATTTAAAGGAAAAGTACCAGAAAGTTCTCCAGGAATATATCGATTTGGATCATATGGAACCCGTATTTCATCAAGATATCAACAATTCAAAACAAGAATCATATGTTCTGCAACACCATGCGGTTATTCGACCTGAAAGTAAATCAACCAAAGTAAGGGTGGTCTTCAATGCATCAAAGAAAACAAATAGTGGATTTTCTTTAAACGATGTTTTACACCAGGGTCCCACTCTTCAATCTGACTTAATGCAAACAGTGCTTAGTTGGCACTATTACAGATACGTATTTACAGGCGACATAGAGAAGATGTTCAGACAAATACGTGTCCATGAAGCTGATCGGCCGTATCAGCGAATTGTTTTCCGTAATCAGATGGACAATTTTATCAAATCGTATCAAATGAAAACAGTTACCTTTGGGGTTAACTGCGCACCATTTTTGGCATTACGAACTCTACAGCAGTTAAGCGAGGACTGCAAGAATTCTTGTCCTGAAGCATCCACAATTTTAAGGAATGAAATCTACGTGGATGACATTTTGTCAGGAGGACATAGTCTTGAGGAAGCAAAATCGAAACTAAGTGAATTAAAACAGGCTTTAAATTCAGCAGGCTTCCCCATTAAGAAAATTACTGCCAATGACAGTTTCCTACTGAATAACTTGGCCCGGGAGGATCTTCTCGACGAAGATATGTTAAAGTTGGGCGATTCCAGCACCGTTAAAACTCTAGGCATACGCTGGAACGCGATGACCGATGCTTTCTACTATGACGTAGAACCAAACCAAATTGTACCCCACCCTACAAAAAGACAAATATTATCAGTTATAGCGAAATTGTTTGATCCCCTAGGTTGGCTGGGTCCAATCGTAATAGTAGCTAAAATCCTAATACAAGAATTATGGGAAACCAAAACGGACTGGGATGAGAGTGTTCCACCGTCCATAATTGTAAAATGGAAACTTCTTTCTAAAAAATCTACCACAGATTTCAAAACTCAGGATTCCTAGGTGGCTACAATTTTCACCAGCACGCAAAGTACAGATACATGGATTCTGTGACTCATCAGAAAAGGCTTACTGCGGCACAATTTATATGCGAACTACAGCTTCTAATGGAGAAATAGCTTGTAATCTGCTTGTAGCAAAAACTAAGGTGGCTCCAATAAAAAAGACTACAGTACTCAAACTCGAGTTGTGTGGAGCAGTCTTGCTGTCAAAATTAGTTAAAGGCGTAATGGAAAATGCTATGTTCCCCTATGAATTGTTTCTTTGGACGGACTATAGTCCAAAGGATGGCTACTATAGTCCTTGGATGGCTACAAAAATCACCAAATAGCTTCAAAACATTTGTGGCAAATCGTGTAGCTAAAATCATGAGTATAACCAGCAATAGCAACTGGAAACATGTGAAAACGGAAGACAACCCTGCGGACCTCGGTACCCGTGGTTGTACTCCAGATGAACTCATTGAAAACGAGTTATGGTGGCATGGACCCACCTGGTTATCGCAACCCTGTGAACTTTGGCCGGAACCTAGAGCTTTCGAGCCTACTGACTTGGAGACAAAGAAGGTCTCAACTTATCACTTGAAGGTATCTCTCAACGATACTGGTAAAAATAACGCACTGCTTCAAGAAGAAAATGAAGACGTGTTAAAACGGTTTTCCTCTTTCGCTCGAGCTCTAAGAGTTATTAGTTACTGTTTCCGATTCATCAATCGCATTCGGAAACGGCATTCCCACACTGAATCGTTTATAACTCCAGAAGAAATAAAATTTACAAAAAATCGTTTGATATATCTCGCACAGCTGAATTATTTTCCTCACGAACATAAATGCCTACAAAATAAGCGGCCAATTAACAAGAAAAGCAGACTTCTAACATTATGTCCATTTCTCGATAAAGATGGTCTATTAAGAGTTGGAGGTAGACTGAATAACTCGGGATTAAGTTATGAAGAACGTCATCCTGTACTCATTCCAGAAAAATCCCAATTTGCATCACTTTTTGTCGCTTATACTCACCAGATTTTACTTCATGCGGAACATCATATAATGCTAAGAGCTATTAGACAAGGATTCTACATCATTCGGTTAAAGAACTTAGTGCGGAAATATATCCGAGATTGTAAAGCATGTACTATATACAAGCATAAAGTACAACATCAACTAATGGCTGAACTTCCTGCAGAAAGATCAAATTTTTCGTTGCCGTTTACTTATACAGGAGTTGATTTTGCCGGTCCTTTTAACATCAAATCGTCTAATTTACGAAATGCTAAAATCGTTAAAGGATACGCAGCAGTTTTTGTTTGCTTCTCCACAAGGGCAGTACACCTGGAAGCATGCTCCGATCTTTCAACAGAAGCTTTCTTGTCATGCTTTGACAGATTTACCGGACGTAGAGGTTTTCCAATAACCATGTTCTCGGATAATGGTCGAAACTTCCTCGGCGCTAGCCTAACCCTTCTTAAAGCCTATAATGAATTTCTTAAAACTACAGAAAAGGCCTTAGCAGAAAAATACAGCGCTCACGGATTCAAGTGGTCGTTCATCCCGCCTTACGCACCTCACATGGGTGGCCTCTGGGAGGCTGCCGTGAAAAGTATGAAATCGCATCTGAAGAAGGTAGCAGGTAATCTAGCATATACATTTGAAGAATTCGCTACAATGCTGATCAGAATTGAAGCTGTACTTAATTCCCGACCAATGTCACCATTGACCGAAAACCCTACATAATTGCTGCCTTTGACTCCAGGTCATTTCTTGCGAGGCGCACCAATGATAGCCCCACCCGAAGCTGATGAAAAACTACCGATAGATAATCTAAACTACATTAAACGATGGAATCGTCTAAAATCTATTCAACATATTTTTGCAAGTCGCTGGAAGAATGAGTATATCACTGAACTACAAAGAAGAGTGAAATGGAAAACAGAGCAGCAGAACATCAGGCCTAACGACTTCGTCGTAGTGAAGGATGATTCACTACCACCTACTGAGTGGCGTCTAGGACGCATAGTAAAAGTGGTACATGGTAAAGACAACAAAGTACGAATAGCAGAAATCAAAACTCAAAATGGCAACATAATACGTTCCATAGCAAAATTATGTATTTTACCAATTTCTTCTCAAGATAATTCTAATAAAATCAACCTAAAACAAAATTAATTTTAATTTTTTTAAAGAGAAAAATCGCAAAACAAAATTTCTAATAACCTGGTATATAGCTTCTTTTCTTCCCATCCAAGCACATCATCAAACTTTACCTTTACGGTCTCCTGCAACCCATCGGACATTTCAAGAAACACCACTCCCCAAGAAGTGTCGCCTTTAGCGAGTGAGCTACCTAAGCTGTCGCCTCCTAAGGCTAATTGCATTACCCCGCTCGTTATATCAAATAGAACCCACAGAAGAAATCCAATGTGGGTAACATTCTTACTTGACCCGAAAAGTGAGACCTTGTACTTGAAGAGAAGCGTGGCGAATATTTTTCTGAAGTTCAACCCCAGTCTACATGTCGAGAATAAGGACTATGGCATGTTTTAAGTGTCTCCTACGTATGAGCCAATTTCCCGCTGGAGACTTAAGCTTAAGGAGTTTGAAGTAGTTCTACCACTGGCAATTATTGATCCTCAGCTTACAGCGTTATGCCTCAAGCTTATCCGGTCTTTGCCACGTGTCAACAGGTAGATGGAGTTATCGAGCATAGAAACATAGCTACCATTAAACATTATCGAGGGTAAAAATCTTCCGAAGGCTCAGAAATCAATATTCGGCTGGGTCATCTCTGGACAATGGCGAGGCTGCAGTTGCCACTAACTCGCCCGGGAGTATGTTGAACCGTGTTCAACAAGTTTAATTTTGTTTTTAATTTAATTTTTCTCTTAATTTATTTTTTCTCTTAATTTAGTTTTTCTCTTAATTTAATTTCTTTTCTCATGAAGAGATCTTGTTTTGTTACCCATGTAATCAATATCTTATATGTTTTATTTCGCTTTAAAATAACGGATATTCTGTAAATATTTACTTAAGTTACATATTTTAACTTTCTTTCATTTTTATTAGTCGTCTTAAGTTTAGTTAGAGATCAGAATTCAATAAAGTAACAAGCTTCTAGCTTTAAGTTTTAAAGAAAAACTGATGTAGTGTTTTTTTGGAAACACACCCGTGTTGTTAGGTGGTTAATTAAGGAAACTACCTAATACCAAAGAATATGGATATAAAGAATGCGCATCATGTAGAAGTAAAATTTCTTATGGCGGGATGTACCAGTAACACCCGCTCTCACCAAAATCTCTTTTAAAAATCATTTCTTGATGAGGGAGGGAAGACAGGAGAAAAATAAACACAAACAAAGAGCGTAACAATGTGTTGCTCTCATCGTACGTATGTATATGCGTATGTACGATTATATATGTATGATCGTTGTTATTGTTTGACCAAAGACTATAAATATGTAAAGATGTTGCACACAGTGTATTTAAAATTGACAAAATTTTGTGCTTCTTTCTTATTAAAGCTGAATCGTCGTTCTCACTCTCATGTTAACTGAGATAAAGATAACAAAAAAGACTCAGTACACTTATTGTACTCAGAGAACTTATTATACTTAGAGAACGTATTGTTATTCTCATATTGTATATTCTCATATGCGTGTATACGTGTGTGCATGTATGTATACATACATTGCCAAATAAAATAATAAACAAACTGAAAGATTTTTTGTTTTCACAAAATGTATGTGCAAATAGCCTGTGGAAAACAAATATTACCGTTTATTTTATTGTAGGGTAAGAATATGTGTTTTATTGTTGTAGAAATGAAATTATATCGATTCGCACCGAATTATATATTACTATTCAATTATGTATGTATGTATTTACCATATGTGTCTATTTTTGTATAGAATGAAGTTGTGATAAAACGAATGCTTTTTCTGTTTAGTATTTATTAAATTTATTTATCATTTTAATGGTTCAAAATTTTAACTTTTTCCATACTGGATAATTTGAATTTGTATGTTTCCCATGTGGAATGCTTCCGTAGTAAAACAACAATTAGTAAATTAAGCATCTCCATTCTGTGTTTATAACATTCGTTATTTTCATCAAACCAAGGAATAAATTGTATTTTTTGTGCATTTTTTGTATTTTTTGGCCAACTACAAATGTTTTTTTGTTTTTTATAGATTTATTTTCTAAAAAAATTTTTTCGAAGACTTATATGAATTTTGCAAACTTCAAAAAATAAATCAGATGGAGCGCACAAACTTCCAAAGTCGGAATCTTTTATATAATTTTTTGCATAAACGAACATTTCTGAAGGATATGACAAAATTTGCGCTGGTTTGATTATATCCACACGACATTTAACGCAATATATTCTTTGAGCTATGTAACCAACAAAATATCGACTTGATGTTAATTCAATTGGCACATTGTTGGACGTAAAACAATCGGTGCCTTCATTAAAATATTCTTTATTTTCATCGTATATATCTGCGACATCTATATCAGGGGTATGTGTACTTTCTGATATATTTCCAGTCCTATCAATATCTTCTAAAAATTCGATTTATGATTTTAATTATATATTATATTTATTAAACGTTTTGTTTGAGCATGCACTACAATTTTTAAATTCACACTTTTTATAAAACAATTTTTCAATTTTTCAGTTTCAAATGTCAACACAAAATGTGGATTTTTTATTTCGGTGCGAATCGATATAGTTTCATTTCTACAACAATAAAACACATATTCTTACCCTACAATAAAACAAACGGTAATATTTCTTTTCCACAGGCTATTTGCACATACATTTTGTGAAAACAAGACATCTTTCAGTTTGTTTATTATTTTATTTGGCAATGTACAAGCACACACGTATACACGCATATGAGAATAAATTAGAGAAGAGAACAATACGTTCTCTGAGTATAATAAATTCTCTGAGTACAATAAGTGGCAGTAGCCGTACTGCCATCGACAAATTTGGCACTGGCAGTGCAACATCTTCATATATTTATAGTCTTTGATCTCATCGCGATGAGAGCAAAGAATGAGAGCAACGCATTGTTACGCTCTTCGTTTCTGTTTACTTCCCTCCTATCTTTTTCCCCCCGCGTCAAGAAATATTTTTGAAAAATATTCCAAAATATGTTAAGATGCACATTCTTTATGCTTTATTTTCTTTGCTAATACTAGACACTAGCAAAAGGACCGTGAGCAAGATTTGGGACTTTAGACGAAGCATTACATGAAGCCAACCATACTTTTTGCTATTTAGTGGACGGTGGCCAAATACCAATTGATAGACAAAGTGTGCCGACAATCTGCAGTCCTTATCACCTTGTGCATTCTTATTATTTCACTCCAGGAGTTATAGGTGAATGGCGAAATAGGTATTATCAATATTACAACTGCATCTTTCAGAAGTAGCCCTAGTCTAGTAGTTAGTGTGTCGGCTTATTAGACGTAAAGCCACGGTCAAAATGAAAATATGAAAAAAATACTTCTTCGGCAACTTCCCCTCAGAAGATTTCTAGCAAAAACTCTGAGAGAAAATAAAATTGCGATGAAAAGTTTCTCAAAAATCTGTCGTTCGGAGTCGGCTTTAAACTGCAGGTCCCGCTATTTATGGATAAAAATTAACGCACACAACATAAGTGGTGTGAGAAGTGAGAATAATGTATCTTACAGAATATAAGTGAGTTATAGTTTTTAAGTTTGATCTAGCCTACGTAATTTTTCACTTTTTACAAAATTCGATAGATTTTTGAACTGGAGATAACTGACTTACTTAATGGGTCATTATAATCCTTTAATCAAGATTATGGTCCAGCTTCTCACACCAACCATGTGGTGTCTGTTATTTTTACCCGTGAGTGGGGAAAGCTACTGTTTAAAGTCGACTCCGAGCAATAAATATTTGAGAACTTTTTTTTTATTTCCACTCTGATTTTTTGCCAGAAGACTGCTTAGAGAAAGTCGTTATGTTTGAGATGTGTGAGGTGTTACGCCAACACACTACCTGCTAGACTGCGGCTATATCAACTGGAGATAACCAATTAAAAATTCATTATCGTTGGTTCATTAATTTTTATTTTATTTTCGCTTCAGCTTAAATAATTTAAAGACATTCACGTACTTACAATCTGACGCATTAAATTAACGAAAATTAAAGTTGTTTTAATTTTTTCTTTTCAATCATTATTTATTAACCATAAATAATACGATGAATTCAATATTAATTTGAATAACATTCTTTTGATTGAATGCTGTCTACAAAGCCTGCCTACGCTTATGGAATTATGGCTGGTCCTCCACTTGTAGGATTTTAATTTATCAAAAAATTTTTACTAAAGCAACAAAAAAAAAAAGAAAACTATAAAACAAATGTTCACAGCTGCAAACAATAGAAAACAATGGTAGAAGAAATTCCTCCAGAAAAAAAATGACGTACAACAACATTTTCGCACATTTTTACGTTTCAATATTATTTTTTACACAATTTAACGAACGTAACATAAAAGAAAATTTAATGTTAAAACACTACAGAAAAATTCTATAGGAAAAGAACACCCATCAAGTTGCTTATCATTAATGTTGTGATGAGCATTGAGCATTACCCACAATGATGATGACGACGATGATGATGTTGATTTTTATGGTAAAACAAAACAAATTGACTTAAATTTCTTTATTCTTACGAATATTTATGAAAAAAGAAAAATCCTATTATGGATTGTATATGTGCATATACATACATACATATATGTATGTATGGGGCTCATATCATAGCTATCCCTATGTATATAACCTTTTGCCATTGTCATTTCTTTTATTTTATCTTGAGGGGCCGTACTGCTTTCTTTCTTTCGCTCTCTCAAGGAAAAGTTGTAAGTGTGTGTTCATCATACACCATATTTGTATACCACCAAGGTTGTAAGCTGGCTGACATGGCTGGCTGTTTGGCTGCCAAATCAGTTTTTTTTCTTCGTTATACGGTTCATTTAAAAGAAATTTATTCTGTTTAAAAATTATGAAAAATTCTCCCGAACAAATTTTTTTAAATGATTGTCTGAAGGCAACTTGTTTTCATTCCTCTTGATTAAACATATGGGATTCATTCTGTGGAAAATAGGTAAGAACTAGAAGCTGTAACGAAATATATTTAATTGATTGTCGGTTTAAGGACAAACAAAAACAACTTTAGAGAAATTTTTTATGTTTAAATTTTATAGAGTACCCTACTAGTAGGTACTTTAAAAATAAGTGATTTTAATCGGCTGACAATTGTTCTCTAAATTTGAAAAATTTCTGTCTCTAAATTCCTAAGTAAGTGCCAATTACCGAAAACTTTATTTACACGAAACAGAATTTTCAATAAAATAAGTATTAAATAAAGTATTAAAACGAAACGAACGTGTATAAAAAGCGTTAGTGGTCGCCGTAGTCTGTGAGGTAGTGTGTTGGCTTATTATACGTGAGGCCACGGTTCAAACCCCATGTCAGACATCTCCAACAAAGCGAAATATGAAAAAATATCGCTTCGGCGACTTCCTCTTAGCAGATTTCTGACAAAAACTCTGAGAGTAAATAAAATTGCCATGAAAAGGTTCTCAAAAATCTGTCGGTCGAAATCGACTTTAAACTGTAGGTTCCGCCACTTTTTAATGAAACTAACACACACACAACATAAGTGCTAAAGTTGTAATGATCAGTTACATACATATGTATATACATACGTCCAGCGCAGATACCTACTGATGCAGTTCTCTGTATTGGAACTAAGAAAATAAGAAGCGTAATATTATTATTTGAGTCCAGAAAAAAGTGAAAACTCAAGCAGCAATTTACTTAGCAGTTTCGCCTATTACGGGTTAGCAACACCTTGATTTGACACTGTCTGGCACAGTTATTCCAGTAAGCAGTAAATTCACGTTTCTTCTATGTCCTAAGTAAACAATCCTATGACTTTTTATAAGTCACAGAATAACTTAGAGCCACTTAGGTATAAATAAAACCCTCATTACCCTCATAGCCTTCATATCATGTTGCCTAACACAATATAACAATGTTTCCAAACGTGTTAAGAATATACATTTTCGTAGTAATGGTGGTTGATTATAGGCCTCTAAAGGCCGCTGGACTATGGGAGTATCTCCAATACACGCTTTTCAAACCCATTAATTTCTGTATTGAAAGTTATCGTTTTTATAAATTTACTGCCTTATTCCATCATTTTCTAATCTTAATGTGTTGCTAAATAATACCTAGAAGACTGCCTTGAATTTGATAGAATCGATTCAAATTTTCTAATTTTTGTACTTTCCTAAGAAGTGTCACATTACTGTCCTTATTTATTTATTTATTCATTAATTACAATAAAATTACAAATTATATCTAATAATTACGAGTTTAGACCTTATGCTCGATGTAGTGTGACAGTGGTGGGAATCGAACCCAGGAACCTCACACTAATAATCTAGCACATTACCCACTAGACTACCAGACCTTGGTGTCCTTATTATTTTTCATATAATGTATTCAACAGATCAAGACGGAGAAGTAATATCTGGTATTGATGAGTGTCCTGTAGTGCCCGTTACTTGGACCACTACTGTGGAATATTATGAACTATGAAGTAAGCCGCTGTAGTCTAGTAGCTACAGTATTGGCTTATGCGACGAGAGGCTGTGGTTCCAACTCCCGCCCAGGCAAGTTGATCTTAGCAAAATATGACATAAAAATTCTTAGCGACTTTCTCTCAGCAGTCTTCTGGCAAAAACTCTGAGAATAAATAAAATTGTCATGAAAACTTTCTCAAAAATCAGTTGTTCGTAGTCAACTTTAACTAGGTCGTAATCCTAACTGTAGAGTTGTAACAAACAATTAACCAAGTAAGTATGAAGTACTTTGAATACACTTATGGGTGGGACTACAACTGCAGGTTCTGCGGATAGCATAAAGCCTCCGTAGGTAAGACGGTAAGAGGAGATGGCGAACACATCAGTAAAAATAGTTCTAGCTTGGGTTTAAAAGGCTGACAATTACGCGAAAACAAAATTTTTGGGGTGAACGACATGTAATTCATAAGTGGAAATGCGTCTGTAACATAGGGAACTCTGGCTAATATTGGAGAACCAATCTCTTAACAGAAAAATAATATCGAGAGTGTCGTAGTGTTCCCAGTCCCTGGACAATCTTTATTTATATGTATATAAAGAAGATCGACAGTTTCAATATTGCCGTCTCTTTAGGAGAATAGTTTGTAGGAAAGATGGATCATATCATATTCCTTATATAACGCTTTGACTTGATAGCCAATGTGGACATGGATATAAATAGAGAACATATACTTTTCAGATATTCGATGTTTAGATCCTTCTGGGCAATGGATTCCAGTCCATGCCAGCTTATCGATGAGAGATTTTGAAGCCTGAAATTAAATGGAACGAGTATACTTGGCATATAACCGAAGTCAAAAGGAAAATTTTTACATAAGATAGCTTTAAAACTAACAAACTCTCTGTGAAGTAATATTGGGTTGTTCGGAAAGTAATTTCGTTTTTTTGTGAAAATGAAAGACAGTTTTCGTATAATAAACAAATACTTTATTAAATTATATTGAATTTGATAAATTTAACCTCAATCCGATTTCACGTGTTGTTACTCGTAGGTTCGCATCAACTAATGCCTTTATCGTGTCTTTATCAGCTTCAACCGGCCATCCCGAACGTGGTTCATTTTCGGCATTAAAATTGCCGGATCGAAATTTAGCGAACCAGTTCTGGCACTGGCGTACTGTCAATACACCTTCTCCATACACATCGGTCAATTTCTTTCTGACTTGAACAGCATTTTTACCCTTTCTATAGCAAAACAGTAAGTTATGTCGAAAATGCTGCTTATCGCTCTCTATATTTAAAAGGGCGCCAACCAAAAACTAATTCGTAGAATTAAATGGAATTTTTCACACACAAGCCTTACTATATGAGCTATCAAAGCGTATAAAAATTATACGGTTAAGTTGGGTGCATAAAAATATGATTAAATCCTCTGTCGGGAAAAAACGAAATTACTTTCCGAACAACCCAATCAGAGATCAGCAATGAATCGTTTTTCCGCTACTCATAAGCACTCATGCAATTTTGAGTATGAGTGAATCAACAGAATTGAAATTCAACTACTCTGATTCATTCGTACTCGCTACAGCATTGATTTATAAGTATAGGTTACAATGAGTATGAGTACAACGTTGACATCAAACTCACAACATTCGAAATGTGTTTGATTCATACGCCTACTCATTCTGATTCATAAATTTAGGAAAATACTTATAATACTTATAAGTGATTCGAGTGGCTCGAATCATTGACCAAAATTTACAGCCTTTGTTATTGTTGCATATACAAACAAAGAAGAAAGGAAAGACAAAGACAACAAGCAAAGCATACACACAATCTTCTTGTGAGTATAGTAGTGTTCGTACGCGAATCATACTTATTTTGTGCTTCGTGTAAATGTTAAGTAGAGACGAGTCGAAGACAATAACATCATGCGTATTGTTAAGTATGAATACGACGAGTACTTCCAACTTTGAGTATGAGTAGTGTGAGTATCATATTAAAATAAGTATGAATGCGTATAAGTATCAGAAATAATAAGTATGACTCGAATCTACTCATAGTTTTGAATACTCGTTGCTGATCTCTGAACCCAATACATAATAACAGTCCCATAGAGTAAGTGATTGAAGGATATAATAGTCTTTAAATATAGACATGCTTATGTTGACGATTCCCATCCCCGGGATGGGTGGTGTCCTTGATAAGGAACAGTTATTAAATGGATAGTTTTAGAAAAATGAAATTTAATTAGTTTCTTAGAGTCACACATGATTTCTTTTAAAAATTGCTTTTTAATAAACTTCTATAGAAATTCAAAACTACCTCCCCATTCAAATGTAGGGTGCTTTTAAATACAAAAATTTTTTTTTTTTATAATTCAAAAATGTTTCTACCTTTATAAACATTTATTTTAAGTACAATTTATTTCAATGGCTTAAAGAAGTTAATTTACCTTGAAAAACAAAAAATAAAGAAACAATTTTTTATAGATTTTCCTTTTAAAGGCGAAGGAATTGTTTGTGGTCTCCACTTACAGCTGATTCGTATTTATGAAAAATAATATTTTATTTTATACATGAAAAGAAAAATCGCTTGTAATTTGTTTAAAGTAATTTAAGCTTTAACAAAAACAAAAATTCTAAAGGTGACTGCCTGTCGTTGCTTGTTATTTGAAAACCCTTGACAAAGATTTCTTCTGGTGCCACCCATGGTGTGTGTGTATGTGAGTCCATATACCACCCAAATAATGTTTCAGAGATTTTCATTTAAATTTTTTTTATTAATTTAAATTGTTATTTGTATAGTTATTGTTAATTCGATACGATTGCTTGGTTTTTTTATCTCTCTCTCTCTCTTTCTCTTTGTTCTTATTTATTTATTTATAATATTTATTGAATTTCAATTGTGAAGTTTTTTTCCCTCCCAACTTCATATTAAAATGACACACATTTGAAAAACGAAATTTTATGGAAAAACAAAACCCCAGCAAACATTGTTATGAAAAACTGCAGCAAAAAACTTCGCTAATGAATAACATACGCTCGTTGGTCCGTCCTGTTGGCAGAAAGGCGAAAATATGAAAATTGTTTGAAGTAAAAAATTAAATTATCAAAAAAAGTATCCCACCCCTTTTGAAAAGTAATGGGCGTTGGTTTTTTTATCAACAACAGCATGAAGAGTTTCATTCAGTCCCGTTGATTTTGTTTTCTTTTTTCATTTAAAATTTTTATAAGGGTACACGAGTGTTATAAATTAATGGATTTTCCGCTACTAAAATAATACTTCCCAGCATAGTTTTTTCTCTGTCTTAATTTTTTTGTTTTGTGAAAATTGTTACCCATTTATAAAACTTCACATGTGGTCCTAAAATTCAATACGTTATCGTTTTTTATAAAAACAAAAATTTTACATCAACTGACTTCAAGATTTAAAATCAAAATGATTTCTTTAAAAAATTTGACAATAAGAAAATAAAAAATGTTTTGTTTTTGCTTTGTACAAATTATATCTAATTATTACGTAATATGTATTGCGTAATTTAGGCTATATGCTCGATGTAGTTTAACATACCAGAGTCTCTGGTGGGAACCGAACCCACGACCTTCATGCTTATTATGTAGCACACTACCCACTAGACTACCAAGGCACCCAATTTTTAAGAAATTATATGTATGTAATGAAATGCATATAGGAAAAAAAAGTTCTGCCTACTACTGTAAAAAACTATTTTTAAAATCTGTACCACATGTTTTAAGATCGTGCATGACAATGGGCCTGAGAATAAACCCGGCTAAGACCACACTAATACCATCCACAAAAGATGAAACTTTCTTAAATGAAAGAATATTCGACTCTAGGATAAATTGATATGGAGCATTTATATAAACAGCATCTCAGGAAACGCCAAACATGCCATACTGGTATGCAGAATTATGCGCTGGATAAATACAACGATGGTGAAACCAATACTGTATTATGGGGTAATTATCTAGGCGGATAAAACAATCTAGAAATAACTCAAATGGAGTTGTACCAGATACAAGATACATAGGCAATGAAAACCTGTCTTGCAGCGGCGCTGAAAGCTCTATTGAATTTAATCGTTTGCACATGGTTGTGAAGGTCAAAATTGCGAATTGATGCCAATAAATTAAAAGACCAACTGACATATAAAATTCTTTGTAGCATTTTCCATAGCCATGTCAAACAGTTAAAGAGAAGATCACTTCTGAGATTACCTCTTTATCTCAAATTGCCTTCAACAATTTTCCAAATCTTTGAAACAGCAACAAGATTTCATATTATGAAGGCTGTACAACCAATAGAACACCATCTTGGTTGTTGGTACCCAACATATTCCTAAGAGATCTACAGCGTTTTGATAAAAGTGCCACTTCTCCAATAGTCTAGTCTAGAATAGTCTAAATTCCAGTAGTTTTTATGCTATTCACCGAGTTAGCCGAAAAATACAAAAACAAAAATATTCTCTCCTACATATGTATATACAGACGGCTCTAAAATAGCAACTTCTATTGGATTTGCTGTAGTAGACTATAACGGATTCGCACTTAGACGAAATATGAAATTGACAAAAATAAACTGAAACTCTTTATTTAACACGTTTTTGATTGTTTGAAAGTGGCAAAAAACGTGGGCATTTTTTTTAAAGCTTATCCAAAACTCCATTTTGAGAAAAAAAATTTAATTAAAGGTTATGTCAGAAGTATGAGTTTTTTCGTCAAAAAATATGTTTTAACAAAATCGTTTTCTAAAACTATAAAGCAATTCCTATCACTTTTGTTTTCCATATTTAATTTAATTTTATGTTTGTTTTTCAACTATTTAGAGAACTTCAAAAAAATCGAATAAATCACAGTGTATATACTGCCTTAAAATTTTACTCATAAAAGCTAATTTTGAATACCCGTTAAACAGTCATCGTTAATTAAAAAAAAAAAAAAAAAAAAAATATGACATTATTAGCTTTGACGTGCACTTTATCAAATTTCAAAACAAAAAAATCATTCTTGAAAGTGAGAAAAATGATGATTGATATAGTGCAATGACATCAATAATAACTTATCACCCAGACTCAAACTGCATGAAGTTTTTAAGGGGTATTTTGCACCACACGGTAACTAATAAGCAAATGCCCCATTGTACCATTGTCGCAGAAGTATGGATAATTGAGATAGAAATCACATTAAAGCTGGATTTTTCTATGAATAAACGTTTAGAACAAGTTTTTGCTGTCAAACCCGTCATTAAAAATAAACGTGAAATAAATCAATTTAAATGCTTATTGCTGTGCGGTGATTTTATATATAATTTTAAAATATTTATATTTTTTCTTAATTTATCATAATAACTAACAACATTTTATAATAGTTAGTGCAGTTACTTATCAACAATTTTCTCATTTTACTAACTTTCTCATTAAATCTCTAACTGCCACATTGGTGTACCTATTATTTTTCAAATCACTGTTCAGAAATAATTCTACGGTCAAAAGGCATTTTTAACCCAGTAGTGAATCAATTATTTTACTAAACTTTACTTGAAAATTGTGATAATTCCTAGTGATGCTAACAAATAATTAAGGAAGTGTTGAGATCAAACAAAAATCTGTCACAAATTGTCTTACTTAATAAATAATTAAAAATTATTTGAAAAATTATTTTTCACACTACAAGTTGTCACTTCATTTAATTAGAAAGAAATCATAAAGTGTCATTCATATGCAACATAATCGTCTATATTTGATTCTAAAAACAGCTTAATTTGCAGTTTCATTAAAAAGTAAATGGCATAACGATCTAAATGTTGATAAGAGTTCTCATAAAAAAACAGAAAATCATTTATAAAACTCTCTCCCTCTCTCTCGGTAGTTGAAATAACAATTAAAATCTGTTTTTCAAAAGTGTCAAACATGTCAATCAAACTATTAAGCAATGGAAACAGACCCTGGTGAATTATTTTAAAGAAACAAGATAAACAATAATAAAAGAAAAACTAAATAGAATTATAATCGATTTAATAAAATGCAAAGTAAATCAATTCAATTTAATGTTGTTGTTTATTTTGTATATTTGAAATTGCTTTTAAATTCAACTGCAATAGTTAACTGCTAAAGCCATAAATTATTTACTTATTGTGCTCTATATACATATGTATGTAGAGAATTTCTTTGTAACTCTTCCATAGCTTTGGAATGTTTCCTGTCATTTCCTTTTACTATTCAATAACAATCAATATCTCTCCTTAGACAACCAAACCTACATCTTCACGAAATTCCCCAAACGGAGGCTGTCTAATAAATAAATACTGTGCAGAAAGGAAAAACGAACTGTATGGGTGTGTGTAAGGAATTCCCACCAGTTATTTACTGCATTCATGAAGAAGAAGAAACTCTAGTCAAAGTGAAAATTTACTGCAATCAAGCTGAGAAAAATAAAAGAAAATTATAGAAGATTTTCACACTAAACACTCGCTTCGACATCAACTGGTTAGACGATGTCTTAAAAGTGGATGAAGAAAACAAAAAATAGTTTGAAGATTTTGTACCAGAATTTGTAGCATTTATGTACCCACAAACAATCGTTCGCATACATCCAAAAACACACATACACAAACACATAGTAATTCATATTTCAAATTCAATGAGAGTGGGATTTAATATTGAAGCAGCATGCTAGACACCCAGAAGATGTTTGTAGTGCTCCACATTGTATTTATACCATGAAAATTCCAGCAATACTTAAGTAAAAATTTTTTAACACTTCTTTATCTCCCATTTTTTTTTTTGCTTACATATTCCTGTAGTTATAATTTTAGAAGAAAATGACGAAAAATACTGAAATTTTTGCCTGGTAATTTCGACTATATTAGGGCTCCATATAGCCGTCTACATAAAAATGAAATATTTCAACCACGTATGGTAATGTACTACCGTGTAAAGAGCCAAGATGTTCAAAGTCGGCTTTATTATATAGTTTCCTGCAAATGATAATGATGGAAGAATACCTAAATATCCATTCATTTTTACCGCTTTGTCTATAAAAAAACCGTGGTTCAAACGTCAGTTTAGACATCTCGAACAAAACGAAGTATGAAAAAATATTTCTTTCGGCGACTTGCCCTCTGCAGTCTCCTGGCAAAAATCTGTGAGTAAATAAAATTGTTATGAAAAGATTCTCTAATCTGTCATGCAACTCAGGCAAAAAATTAACACACACACACAACATGAATGGTGTGAGAAACTAGATCGTAATCCTGACTAAAGGGTTGTAATGACCACTTATTCAACAGGAACTGGAGGTAAACAAATGTAAATAAAGTCCTTTTGACTCCTATACGGGGTAGCTTCAATTCTAGCAGCTCTACTCTCGAAACTTGAAAATTGCGAGAATGATGGATAAAGGGCACTTAAGTCAGAAACAAATGTTAAATGTTGCACAGCAAACAATTTCTCACAGTTTACTAGCTACGAGAAGATCCAAAAGTCTAGAAAATGGGTGCTACATTAATTAAATGACAGACAGATGGAAAACAGAAAAACCATTTGTGAAATTTTGCTTCAAAGACACAATTAAATTGTTGCTTGCAATGAACAATCAATTTTTATTCAGAATCCTAAATGGCAAAATATCATACGTTAATCCGGAACAACGACATCAACTTCGGATTCAAAACCAAATCGATTCGGCAGAAAGACACTGCTGTGTGCCTGGTGAGACTAGAAAGGTGTGGTGTACCCAAAGCTGCAAAAACATAGTGAAACCGTTAATACCTATCGCTACCGACAACAAATCATCAAACTATGAATTGATCAAACATTGGCTAAGCTGCACTTCGTTTCCTACTTACTTACTTACTTAATGGCACCTCTGCTTATTGCGTGCCTAGGCCAGTTGGTCACACCAATCGATGGCAGGGCTTCCTCGAATAGGTCCTTCCAACGCAAACAAGGTCGTCCTCTATTCCGACTTCCGCAAATCCCCGCATCAAATACCCGTCTCGACGGAGCATCCTCCTCCATTCGAACGACATGGTCGCGAGAGTGCACACAGCGTCCATATCGTTGAGGAGCTCATATAGCTCATTGTTGGATTGGATGCGGAAATCATCGCCAACCCGCAGTGTACCGAAGATCTTACGTAGGACTTTACTCTCGAATACTCTCAAGGTGTTCCTGTCTCTGCGCCATACAGAAGGACGGGTAGGATGAACTTCTTGTAGAGTATTAGTTTTCTCGTACGAAAGAGGTCTCTGTCACATGTTGGCAAGACTAATTATTTTGTTTCAAAAGACAAACATTTTTATTGGCGTGGAATCCGCTAATTACCTGAAAGATATAAAAAAATGTGTGTCAGCAATGGCCAATAAATAAAATGTTTTTTATTTACTTTTCCATTAAATATTAGTTATTTTCACAATAAAAAAAAACTCTCATCTCATACCGGTACATACCTGGTATAAATATCAACTGCACGGAGTAATTAAACGTTTAAGTATTTCGAGGTATGTGACCATCTAATCAAAATGTTGGTTTTGGGTAAGTAATGCAAGTTAACGTATTTAAAATAGTACACGACCTAACGTTAAGTACCACTTACCTACAATATTTAAAGCTTTAACGTCATCAACACCAAATAAATCCAAAGAAAACAAGTAGCGCTCACTAAATAAAAACAGAAAAAAAAAATAATTGTGAGGACTTAAAAATGTCTTTTAAATAAACTCCAATGGGACGTCAACGGCTGCAGAAGAAACTCAACAGCGTGAAAAATATCCATTCAACTACTGTGAAAATTGCTACTGTAACTGGCACTGATGTTGCTCTAACGAGAAGAAAACGTACAATTTATTCTTGAATGACATCAAATATGAAATATTGAAACATTTGAATGGAATGATTGGGATTCCATATGACTTATGGAATTGACAAAAGAAAACAAGAAAAACAAGAAAATAAAAGGGGCGATGGATGGAGCCACGAGGAAAATCACTGCAGTAAAAGTTTTCATTGCTGCTGTTGTCGTTGTTCGATAAAAAAAAAAAAACAAAACCCAAGTGCTATTGAATTTCAAAGTTTGAAAATGAAACAAAATTTGTATGTTTTTAAAAAAGAGATAAAAAATTTAAAAACAAATTTTCAAATATTTCAATTTTCCTTACATATGCACGCTCTCTGTTTAGTTTAACTAGTGGTTGACAATTTGTATGAAAAATGTATTTCGACATTAAACTGAAGTTGAAAATTAATTCCATCAAATTTGTTTAAATCATATTGTTTATGAAAAATTGAGGTGAAGCCCTTATGAGCATAGAATTTTTAATATGATTTCTGAATTATTATAACTTGAGTAAATTTTGATGTGAAGCGAAAGAAATATCGTCTTAAATTTCTGTGAGAAAGAAATTTTTTGTTTTAAAAAATTATTTATAGAATGGGTTTCAATTTATTTTTCATTTGTCACAAACCTTTTGGGAGCGCTATTTGGATTTAAAACATCACATTATCCTTCAAAATGTAAAGTTTCTACTTATCATTTAATGTAAGGATGATATATACCCTGAACAATATACAGTCAGTCAATCAAGCAACTGTTCCAGTGTTTAGCTAGTGTTAACAAATATAAGTACAACAACAACACAATCATTCCGATCATTCTGAATTTGGTCGATAAATAAATAACAATTATTTGGGTGGCTGTATTTCGCTACGTAGTCGGTACTGAGACCGACAGGAGGCTAATTCGCGCATCCATCCCATGCGAGATTTAATCGAAGTAGCGAATATTTTTTTAGTTTTTTTTTGGTATTCTGTTACTCATTTTTTTCGACTTTTACAACACTTCATTAAAAAATCGATTCGGAAGGTATCGAGTTCCACTGTCAAAAGATTTCGTAGAATCGAAATGAATTTAGATACGATTTTATTTCGATCACTAGGCCCGTAATTAGTCCTGCGGTCTGCTGTTTTTTAATTAGAGCTCTAAGGTGTAACCGGTAAAGGAATGTTTATTTATTTGAATAAACTAAAATTTTTTGATTCTCTCGATCTAATCGACTGGTGCATGGTTTATGGCATTGTTAAGGCCGCGAGAGATTTCGTTACGTTAACTCCCAGTCTACATTCATCGCACCATTTCGATCGAAAACTCAGCGCAGGTACCAGAATTTCCGAAAGTAATTTTGAAACTTCGCTACTCTTACTACCTCATCTGTGTAAACAGTAATCATTCGGCACATTCCATGGCTTTCAGTAGAGTGTTAAATTTGATGCTCCATGCAAAAGTGAGAGTTCATCTTCCATGTAGTACCTTCAGACCGCCACTGTGAAAACACTTAGGGCCCACAAAATTGATTCGACACGTCAGTATTACAGCAGCTTTTCAACTAAAGTGCCGTCTCCTCTGTTGCATTTACTCACTAGTCCAGTATAACCGCCATCATATCGAACTAATATGGTCCCAGTCCATTCTAGGCTAGGGGGTCATATTCTATTTATTTATCTATTTTTATACTCTACCTACACAACTAGATTAAATCTTATAATCCACAGTAAAGGCGTTAGTTTTAAGAAAAATTTATAATAAATAAGTTTTAATTCTGCAGGAGTTGGGTACATGTCCAGCACTATGTCGGAAGAGAAAAATAAATTGCTGTTGAAAGTTACCTCCAGGATTTTGGCCGACGAAACGATTGAAATTTTCTGATCGTCAATAAGAACGTCATGTTTTGTAATGGAGCTGGTTGTTCGCTGATGAAGTTTTTTTTTTTTTTTTTTTTTTTTTTTTTCGAACGTCCCCGGCCTCACACTAACCCACCCTCACCCGACCGCGGAGGGCTCGTCCCCATTACGTAGGGACACGTACACACTACAGTCCGGACTATAGCGGGTTAGGGAAAAGTAAAGGCAACGACAACATAAATCAGCTACAGAACTTAATCACAAGCTGAATAAAGCAACAATAAACCATAACTAGCATTTTTCTAGAGCAAACGCTGTTTATGGTTGCCCATTGATCTATTTTGATCAAATCATAATTGAGCGGAATCCAAACATTCCGCTTTGGAGGCCCTCTAGAACGAAATAGTTGATTAGACATTGACAAGGATAGACAGCAGTTGTGCTAATAGCATTATTTGCTGAACCCAGATTACTTTGATACTTTCTGCCAATGGATTGACTTTCATTCCTCTCGGAGAGAATTGATTATGTTTCTAAAAGGCATAATTACAGGGTACTGTATGTTTGGCCGTATTTCAGAATGTATGACGACTATTGTAGGAGTTGTCAGGAATTAGACCAAACGTTGAAGAAATCATATTTAAAAAATAAATGTCATGCAATTCTCTACTAGATTTCAATAAAAAAATTTCATTCAAACAATATTTACTTGTTTTCTAAGGATAATCGTTATTTAAATGAAAATCTTTATTCGTTTTTTTGTTGATAAAGTTTTTTGCCGAAAGAATTAATTTTCATATTTCGTTTTTGTTGGAGATGTCTGAGCCGGGATTTGAACCACGGACTCTCATCTAATAAGCCAACACACTAACTACTCGAGTACGGTGACTTCAATACATATAATGACGCAATTGTATTATCAGAATTTTAGTGTACTCCGATACTGTATGACTAAATTATATTCGCATCGATAAATCTCATAAATAAATAGCAACTTAAAATAAATCGAAGTAACATGATGCTTTATTTTTAAGGCTTTTCAATAATAAAATCCAAAGAAGCAGAAGGGATATATAACGTCCTTACTACTCTTCTCTTGCTTTTATTAATAACAACCGTAGCGAAGATCAAATTACTAACCACCTTGAAATGAATAGTTCTCGAAATAAAATATAAAACAACCATAGTACTCAAGTAATAGCAGAAAACCTGGGAAATTATAATGAAAAGGACTTAATTTGAAACGTAACTGTTTAATAAATTGTTGGTGTAAATATTTTTTAAAATTAAATTAATGCAGCCTCACAACAGCTTTTTACTTTATTTTCATTTATTTAATAAAAAGAAAAAAAAATATGTCAGAAAAAACTCATCAGGGAGATGAGGCGAACTAAAGCAACCCCTATGACCAAACAATCAATTTTTATCTCGTACAGCTCAAGTATATTCTACGCTGTAAATAAACAGAACAAAAAAAAGTACTTTTCCCTCTCCCTTTCTATTTGCAACAAGCATCATTCAGTGAGTGTACTTGTACTTAAACAAGTACTTTAAGCATAAATCGAATTATCATCATAAACAATTTTTTAAACAATTAATACTGAATTTAACGTTGTTACTCTGTTCTTATTCTTTTTCTGTTTCTTTATGCAACAATATAAAGGAAACTCTTCCTTTTGTTTGTTTTTTAAATACTTGTATCCTGAATATAAAACACACGCATGTTTATTTATAATGTGGTTGGATACTGTATGTATATGAGTATATAATATAACAGATGATTAACCACTTGAATATGAACATGACTACAGTAAGGGTGAAAAATGGTCGGATGCGAAAGAAAAAGAATATTTTTGATGTAACCAGTGTTAAAACAACATGATAACACAACAAATAGAAGTTTTCGGAGTTTAAAGCATTGTATAACATAATATAATATTAAAACTATATCTGTGAGTCATATTCTATTGGTTCGAAAGATAATGCTTAAATTTTGTAACTGTGGTTGTCGTAATGTTTCTGCAAAAGCCAATCACACGCAATTTTCGAAACTTGTGGCCCCACGAGTGTTAGGTAGGTAGACAGAGGTGATTTTCCATACAAGGTAGTTGTATAGACACGCTGCATAGGGATTATTGTGTTACTACAGTTTTCCCTCTATACGCTAGTCCCGGAACCACTACAAAGTTGTAATAAATCGACTCAGACTAACCAGATCATCATATATTATATAACAGGCAACAAGGCTTTTTTTTCTATGGCATAGTGCCGGGCATGTATCCCGTAATCTGAAGAACAGTAGCCTCTTCTTTATCATCTCTGCAGTTTCTGCGAAAATCATTGGCAAGGTGTCCAAGTCCAATGAGTCTCGCAGGCGTACCCATGCAGTGTTGTCAGATTTTTTTTACTTCCATCGCCAAAAGCTATGTATACGCAAAATCGCCAAAAATCGCCAAAATAAAATATTCTTCATTTTTTCCAAAATAAAAATCGCCAAAAGTTTAAAAAATCATTTATATTTATTTATTTCATGTATTACAAAGTCAATATTATAATTTTACATTACATTTGTACTTTTAGTGCATTAGTAATTAGTTGTCAAAATATTTTTTACAAAAATTAATTGCATAAATCTATAATCTCATAAACCTCATTCTCTGCAGATTCATTTTCACTGCTTGGTATATCATACATTGTATTAGAATTAAACTTTTTTAACATTTTATCTGTAGGCTCAAATGAATTGCAACAATTTTTATTAACATTCATATAACTTATTATTCTTATCAATGAATATAAACGGTCATATTGAATTTTATTACGTAAGCGAGTTTTAGTATAATTCATAATAGAAAATACCCTTTCTACGCAAGCGTTGCTGGTTGGTAAAATTAACGTATTTAGAACGGCCAATGCTAAGTCTTTAAAGTGAAATGTTCCAGCCACATCGCAATAATTGTAAAATTGTGGGCAAAAGTTGGGATTTCACCTTTAAAGATCTCAGTCCAATTGATATATGCTAATTTTGACCATTGCAATTCGTATTCCCCTGCAGATATTAAAAATAAAGTTAATGAATTTTGAACTACCGAAAATTTTACTTGTGTTAAAGGGTCTCCACATTTTAATATTGAAAATTCATTATTTGTTTTAAAAATATTTATATTCTCAGGTAACCGTTTTAGCATTTCTTTTAATAGTTTTTTTTAAGTACAAAAAACAATTTTCTTTTAAAATTTCTGCGTCATTTTCATTCATTTTTATATTTTTTAATTTCATTTCAAAATCTGTGCCAAAATCTATTCCATTCCAATGGCAGCAAAGAATCCGGCGAATCAATAGCCAAATTTAATGAACATATGAGGCGTTTATTTTGAAAGTGGTTTAACTCCATTTTTTAAAAAAATTTAATTAATGATAACAATAATCATAATCCTATATAATCTTTTATTTTATAAAAAATTTAAGTCTAGTATCATTAAAATTGCTATGATTTGGGGCACTTGAAAATTAGTTAGTTAACGAAATAGAAAAACATTTATTTTGAAACTGGTTTAAGTCCATTGAAAGAAATAATTTTTTTCATAAAAGATTAAAGAACATTAGTGGCGAACCTGTAAATTGGTTAAAGATATGTTGGATGCGATTTATAAAAAGTGAAGCCTATAAAATGTTTTAGAAAAAATCTATGGAAGTGGATACAGAGTTCAAAATACTTGATTTATTATCTTGTTGGGGAAGACCAAGGAACTTCAATAAAATAAAATTAACACCACTATACAAAAATGTACGCCCCATTTCAACTCCTAAGTATAAGGATATGATGGAGTTACTAATGCACCATGAATATTTTAACAACCTCACACATAATCTAAATGAGGAGAGATATGGCAAAATCATTAATATTATCCTTAATTAATGAACGTTGCTTTAATTTCTTAATAAACGAATTAATAAATATTTTTAAATACATCTTTTTCTAATTACATAAATAAAAATCTGTATCTAAATTGAAAGCTTCCCTATTTATTTTAAAGCTATTACATTCATCTACATCAAAAATAATACATTTACAAGTTCTATTATTTAAATTTCTTTAAAATAATAATTCCAAGAACTTACCTTAAAAACATAACTATTTAGAGGAATCACTAGGTATACAATTCTTTTGGATAATTTGTTCAATATTATTGTGGAACTAAAGTATTTTGTTGACTTATAATAATATTAAACAAAGAACACTAAGGGGACTTATCCCTTTTCACAAACAAAAAAGTCATTTATTAATTTTGAAAGTGGTTTAAGTCCATTTTAAGTTCTGAAACACGGCTTATTTTTCTAGTAATGTTTAAAAAAAGTATTACGTTATATATTCTAACATGTTTAAGCTTACAAAACCATAAAAACAACTTAATACCAGTTAACAATATTTTTGAAACAATTCAAACGCAAACCCTTAAATATCTCAATATAAGAAAAAATGGACTTAAACCACTTTCAAAATAAACGGCTCATACTAAGTTATCCAAATTTCCATTATTTTTTAAAAATGACGGCTAAAATATTTTAGAAGAAATAATTAATATTGTTAAAACTATTTCACCATACATGCTATCTGCATCCATATAATCAGATTGAAGTTCTAAATTTAAATGATTCATTTTATTAACTATTGGGTTAATAAATATCAAAAAAAGTCTATTTTTTTCGTCAGATAGTTCTTTATAAATATGTTAAGCAGTCTTGTTGTTTTCAGCAGTTGAGATTAAAGAAAAGTGGTATTTTAACTCCACCCACTGCTCCAAAACTCTTCTGATGGCGGCCCCATAAGACAGCCAACGAGTCCCCGATATTTGTACAAGTTTTCTAAAATTATTCGAATCAACTACAATGTTAACCAAATCAAAATTTTGTATTGTAAACAGCGTTGCCGTTTTGGTTATTTTTAACCAAATTTGGTAATTTTTTTTGTAATGTGTAAATGTGTATTTTTTTCTTCATTTTGGTTATTTTTTATTATGGTTAATAAAGCAATCACTTCTTTAATTTTATTTGAAAATTTGCATTATAAGCTTTGCAATCGTTAGCAAAGTGTTTTAATTCTTTAAGCGTTTTTATTACGTTCAATTGAAATATTAAAAAAATTTTAATACAAATAAATAAAAACCTTAATTTATTATTTGTAGTTCAACCCTCTCATTCCCGATGTTGCGTATATGCAACATTGTGTTTATGAGCTCTAAGTACAGCTATTTTAAATATTTTATTCTGATTCTTTCGCAAAAATATAGCCTCATTTGTTGTTTAACCCTGGACGTTTACTCTTCGTCGAATCGACGAAGCTCATTCACACTTTATCATATAACTCATTTATGGTTGTCCAAATTTCACTCTTTTTTTCAACAACGTTATTTGATAATAAAAGCTTGCAGTCAGTAAACAAAAAAAAAAAAATTTTTTTTTGTTCGTCGATTCGACGAAGAGTAACCTTACTGTACAAAAATGACCATCCAGGATTAAAAAAATGGGTGGCCCGGGTACGTTTACTCACTACAAGCTTTCGTAATCAATCAACATTGTTTATAAAAAGAACGAAATTTGGTCAAACATAAAAGAATTATCTGATAAAGAGTAAATGAGCTTCGTCGATTCGACGAACAGTAACCAATTAGTGTGAAAGTGTTCGTTGATTCAACGAAGAGTAACCTTAATGTACAAAATAGAAGAGTAACCGTCTAGGGTTAAGCTTACAGCTAATTGGTTGGTAGTCAGCTGTGCGCGTGCTCACTTAGTAGTAATTCTCCCGAGAGCGATATTGACAAATTCATTTTGCAAAATAAACCTTATTTTAAAAAGTGTTAAAACACATTAATATAATTAAGTCATCCTAAAACCAAGTTCGACAAGTAAATAATGAAAGGTAGGTGAGTAATTTAACACGTTGACTGCCGACTACGAGATAACTCGTAGATTGCGTTCCCTTCTAGGGAGCCAAACTACGAGTTATCTCGTACTCACTAATGTGAAAAAAATCAAGTTGTCATTTTTGGCTAGTTTTTTGAAAATTGCCGCGGCAGTCAATGTGTTAAAAAAACCCGGCTTGAAAATATTATTTAGTTTGTCTGTAATAACTTTATAAATGTAGTGTTGCGTATATGCGTATTATGGTAGGTTTCGAAAACTAAAAACTTATTTTTGTATTCACATTCTAAGATGCGCCCAAACGGTCTGACACAGGATGAAATTGAAAAATTTCATTGGGATGATTCGGCTGACGAGGAAAATGAAGAAGAAGAAGATGCAATAAGAGGGTACAACTAGTTTCAAACTATGCAAGTAAGAATGCAAGAGATGGTACCGCAAAGACAAGAAGTTCATAACTATACCTCGTCCAGGTATAGTAGAATGCTACAACAAGCACATGGGAGGTGTTGATCTTGCGGACATGATGCTTGAATTGTACAAGTCAAACTATAGTTGTCGCAAAAAAGAGAGGTTGTCCATCATCACTCCTTTTGACAATTTGACAATGAATTCAGGAACTTCATCACCTTCTCCATCGATCCCGTCATCACCCGCTCCTTCTACGGGTTCTGAATCAATTCCCTATAAAAGAGCACATGTTACACAGCCTGCAAAATCCCTACGATTTGATGGTTAGAATCATTAGGCGGAATGGGGAACAAGGGGCAGATGTAGACTTTGGAAAGCTTGTAAATGCAGCAGATACAATGTGCACTTGCGCTCCAATCCTCAAAAAAATTGTTTTGTATCCTTGCATACATAAATTGAAATAAACGGCATTTGAAAAAAAAATCAACTTGTATTTAAATTTATAATACTATTGCCCAATGTTGCCTATACACAACATCCTGTAGCTCTTGAACCAGGACACCTAGGGCATTGAAATTTTTGTCAGTTGATATTGAGGTCAACTCTATCTTATATGTCTACTCAAAAAAATTTTAGCCACTCCCGTTTTAATTCGGGCATGAGAGGTTTACTATACAGAAAAAAATAAAATTTTTGTATTAAACCTTAAATTTGTTAAAAACAAATACATTTATATAAAAAAAATTTTTTGGTTATTTTTTTCTTATTTGGTTATTTTTTATTTTAATTTTGGTTATAAAATTTTTTTGGTAGTGGCAACGCTGATTGTAAAGTACGAAGTGGGCTATAGCTAAAATAGTTGTAAATTTCCTTAAGTAAAAAGTCAGCCTTTTTGGGAATTTCACTTGAAAAAGTAATAATTGTGGATTTTCTTGTTTTATTTATTTATTTGTTAAAAATAGCCAAATAAATCGCCAACTAGTCTGTAAATCGCTAAAAAAAAATCGCCACGTCGCCAATTGAAAATTTTGGTCGCCAAAGGCGATTAAAAATCGCCACATCTGACAGCACTGTACCCATGAAGGTATGCCCCGTAATGACCCCGACAACCATACTGAGTGTGCTTCTTTGGCAGACTTGTCATGCGCCCTTCATCGTTTATCGAGGCAGCTCATTTGCTTTTGATGGAATCGGCGATCGCATTGTCAAATATAAGCTTGCAGATTTCCAGTGGGATTTTCAAAGTCGATTGGTGTGCGACATCTGGCCAGTTCACCTACTCTAAAGTTACTTGGAATGTAACCCTGTCCAGATACCCATATGATATGCACATCATATTGTTCTACTACATAGATGCCCATTTCATAGTGCTTTTGCGCAAGTTAAAAACACACATATTCTTATTCTCTTTGGTTAGTCGTCACTCAGACAGCGACGAATGCACACGCGTAGCGGGTGTACGATTTTTTTTTTAATATTTTTTGCTTAAAGCACTGAAAAAAATTTACTATGACTTACAAAACATATTTTATGATAAAAAAAATGCGCTTGGTGATGCTCAATGCATTTTATGTTATAAAATATTGAAGGAATGTAGAGAATATGCTTTTAGAAGGCACTATTGTTCTTATCATAGTGATATGGATGATTTTAATGATGGGGAAAAAAAGATTTATTTTGTAAAAATAAAAAAAATTTCTTTGAAAAAATTGAAAGAGTGGTTACTTGAAGAAGAAAACAATGAAAAAACCTCAGAAAATAAAATGTTAAAAATGGAGTTATCAAGCTTAATAAGCTTGGATATTGTTAGGCATGGTAGACCATTTTCTGATGGGGATTTCATTAAAAAAATTTAAATAAATGTTTTCAAAAACTTAATTTTAAGCTTATCGAAAATCTTCCATTGTCACGCAGTAGTGTTATTCGGCGCACTGATCAATTGGGGGCATCTTTAGAAGCCGCCATTGTAGAAAAATTTCTATTCCAAATTTTATTGTAAATTCCGCTTTTTGGATTTTTTCCGTACATTTTATTTCAGTTTACACAACTTTTCTTTCAGTGCAGTTCTCTCTCGCTCACCAATACTACTACAGTTTTAGCTTTGGGCATCCCTGTTCTACTATCTCAATGAGACGTCTGCGACGGTGCTTTGATAGCCGTCTGGCTGGGGATTTTTGCATCCCCAATAATTCGCACCACAACCAGTATTGCCTACACCTCCGCCTGAAAGACGCTACAATGATTCGCCAACTTTATATACAGGGCTATTCGATCGATTCCGATAAAATTCCTCCGCCATTAGTTCCGTTCAATTTGAAACCATCTGTGTAAATTAACACGGAGTCCTTTACGAGGTGCACCACATTATTTTCCCAAACTTTACTGTGAGGATTGGATGTGCTGAAACTCTTTGTAAAGTCGTACTGGTCTCGATTCCTTCAGGATACTTGAGTAACCGGTATCTGCTCTATGACATTGTCCAGTCGTCCAGAAGCGCCTACTAATCTTAGCCAACGCACCCCTAAAACAAAAGTCGAACGGAAAGAGGCATAAAGTTATCTCCATTGCCGATACAGGGCACTACTAATGATCATACAGGCAAATCAGGCTCAAAATTGTTGTCCTATCAACGGATTTTCACCAAACTAACTAACCATCCGTAGATCAAGATAGGTTTGACGATCTGTACATCTAGTTAGTCATCTTACGTTTCCGGCTCCATTCTTCCCGAAACATTTTGTGTAATAATCATTCTTATTTCTTTCACCGTACACTGAGGTCATTGGAAATTGAGACGAAAAGGCTCAAAATGAATAAATCACTCACTTCATACCTAGAGACATGCTGTTTACAGGCTCACAAATACGTCGGTAATAATACATCATCTATTGGTGACATCAATAATTGGGAGTCAGAAGGTGTTCGTATTCTGAGTATAAAAATGCAATGTAGTGTGTGCTGAAACCAGCAGAAGCCAGAGTGTCGAAAGAGACACTCAAGTGCCTTGATTTCTTTAGATAGCCCAATCACTTCACTCCATCACTTTACACCATTTATATTCGACGGAAAATGGAATACAATTCTCATATATGGGCCTAGAAGCCTATTTTTGGCTTCTCAATCTTAGATAGGTAAGAGCGAGGTATCCAAGTCTATTAATACACTAACGAAATGTACTCCAACGGATTGTGCTTTCATGAAATAAACGGGCTAATTACTGGTAATTCCATATTTTTGCATGGTACTTATCATTTTCATAAAGGATATCTGCTCGCCGTAGTCTAGTAGTAAGTGTGTTGGCTTATTAGATGTGAAGCCACGGTCAGACATCTCCAACAAAACGAAATACGAAAAAATAATTCTTCGGCCACTTCCTCTCAGCAATTTTTGGCAAAAACTCGGAGATTGAATTAAACTGTCATGAAAAGTTTCTCAAAAATCTGTCGACCCGACTTTAAACTGTGGGTCCCGCCACTCACGTATATAATTAACACTATATTGCAACTTAAATTGATGTTTGCTTTCGCAGATCAATTCGTTGGTCTAAGTTATAATAAGTTCATGCTGTTTGCTTACGTGTTGCTAAACTATAAAAATTTGTTCATCAAAAAACAGCAATTTTGATGGCGCCTAAATATTTGAATACTCCTCTCAAATATGATTTCATTAATACAAAGATCAAACCACACAATTTAAAAATTTCAGTGTATCGTTGCTAATTTTTTGCTACTACTTACTGGCGAAGTTACGTATCGCTTATTTATACTTCAGTCATATTCAGTCTGGCAACTTCTAGAACGTTAACTAGAACATTCTAAGTGCCTAGCCAATTGTACAATTTTTGTTTTTTTTTTATTTGATTTGTTTTGTGTTCACTGTATAAATGCTCTTCTGTTAAATGCCCTCAACTGCAATTATTTTCATAATGTTGGTGTCAGAAGTGGTGGTGGTGGTGGTTTGTTAAAAGATAAAAACAAAAACAATAAAAAGGATGTTTATCAATTTTTCCACCAAATCGACCATAAACTCGCTCATTCACATTCAAGCACACTTAAGCATCATATGCAGCCTTCTTATTATAGTAGCTTGAAAAAATAATTTTTAAACGTGAGAAATACAATTAAAAACCAGACAAAATAGAAGGAAAGACATTTTTTACTTCTTATCCTTTCTTTTCACTTTAAGAATATTCCATGCGGGCTCTTTCTTTGACTTTGAATTTTTTTTTTCACAGTTTCTTTGGCAAGTGGTATGCATTTGGTGGCTTTTGTTTTGATAAAAATGCAATTATTTTAATTACAATAAATTAAAAATAAACAAGAGAATTCCTTCTTTTTTCATTTAATATTTTATTATTGTTTTTTAAACATTTTCCCTTCTTCCTTCTTCTGCTTCTTGTGCATTTCGTTTAAGCTCTTGTGAACAAGAGTTTAATGTGCAAGATAAGCCAGCAACCATTACAGAAAGAAACCAATCAATTGCGCTTTCATTATCCTTCTTTGTGTATAATTACCTCAAATGGGCTCTTGGCTGTACAATAACAAATTGCAGTTGATTCCTGCTGTGTCTTCTTGCTTTCGAGAGGAAAATATAAAAAATTTTCTTAAAATTTTCTACAGTCTTTAATGAGTTGTGCAGAGTATTTAAAACATGGTATCGATGGTTTTCATTAAAGTTAACGAATTGGAAAAAATTCAAAAATTAAATTACAATAAAAAGAAAACAAAGTCCACTAAAATTATAATGCGTTACATAATTCAAAGTCGTAATTAAAGCCTTTATACCCAGAAATAATAGTCATAAAGTCGTTTTTGATTGAATTTTTCGACATTTTAGTCGAACATGCTATGATTAGTTATCTGCATGGATTGTTATCATAAAATTACTTGAAGAGAAAATCAGCTGAAGAAACGGTCAATACGCGAAACTGTTTTTAATAATCAGTCCTCATGTTACTATCTTTATTTCTTTATATCGAGTGTTTTTTACGTGCATGGGAACCAACGATGTCCATAATTATGGTTTGACAGCTGAGTATGTCAAACTTCATTGACATTTGTCTTCAGTAAGGTTTAGCAAATCATCATGAATCGTTTAAAGCCAGAACAACGCTATCAAATTGTGAAAATTTACTTTAAAAAAGTATATTAAACTGTTCGCGAAGTTCATACAGCACTTCATACATTTTACCTTCAACATAAGCGGTTGAGTAATCCAGTTATTGTTCGTTTCCAAACTAATTTTGCACTTCTCGATATAAAACCTTCAGCAAGACAAAGAAATCGGCTTACCAAGCTGTAGCGTAAAGTTTTGAAAAGCCGCCGAAATGTCAATAGACGGATGTTCTCAATTTGTTGTACTTTATCCGTTGACGACGTGGAAAATTTTACGGACCTAGTCAACAAAATACAACTCGTACAAGTATTGAAGCCAAACGATCATTATTTGTGTGGGACTTTTTCTGCTTGGCTCATTTGAAACTGGTTGAAGATTAGTCAGAATTGCAACCTAGCTTCTCACACCACTCATGTTGTGTTTATTAACTTTATCCATGAGTGTTTAATATTTGAGAAACTTTTCATGGCAATTTTATTTTGCTCTAAGAGTTTTTGTTAGAAGACTGTCTTTACACTACCTACTAAAATACGTAGCAGTATTAACGAAATTGTTTTCAATATTTCAGAATATTTCTCTTTGGCCCTTATACGTACGTCCACTATGAACGGAATCGAAAACTTTCTCATACTCCACCAAATTGATATATAAAGGATATTGCATCTCAACGGTATGTTCCATTATTATCCTTTGAAAGCCGGTCACTTCTTGCTCCTCAGACCCACAACTCTACAGAAGTCATTTGCTGAAATGTCAAATCATTCGGCATGCGTACCAAAAAGGAGAGACCATGGACCTACTTCCAACCAGATTAGGCTTCCCTATGAAAAGAGTGTCGAAATTAACTGAGGCAATCGGAAAACCCATGCCCTGTAACATGTCGGAGATTGCGAGCCCAGTACTGGTTCTGACCCGCTCATCAACAATGGAATTTCTAACTATACCTCTATGTCCCGGTACTCAAATAAGAGTTTGTTTTGAATGATCTGAAATGTCTCTGAGTAATTCTCAGCATTCATGAACAAGGAAAGACATTTAAACTGCTTTAGGGGCTTAAACGCAGCCTGGCAATGGTATGCACAGTATGGTTACACCACGTCAAAGGTTATGGGCGTCAGTTGCGTCCGTTCTTAGGCAGTTTCACAATATCACATATTTGTAGATGCAGGGTGTTAAGTTTCTCCGTTTGTGATATTATGGACACCAGTTATCTTGCCGTTGGCGTAATATTTTTCCATTTTAGATTGATGATCGGTGCTCATATAAACTATGTTCACCATATTATTATTATTACTATCACGCACATACTGAAATCAACCGTTTGCATATTGAGTACATTTATAAAGTGTTTTCCTCCTTGATTTGGTCGCCAAAGTTATAGAGTAATTGGCCTCTTAGATTATTCACATAACAAGTAAATAAATAAAAAGGATATGGCACAAGTAGGGCGATTTTTTCTTTATTTTTTTCTTGTTACTACATATATCCTTAATACATATGAACGCATATGGTTAACAAAATTGAGTAAGAAATGCATTCAGTTTGTGTAAAAAATAAAATGTACTTCGACACAACACTTGAAATGTCAGTTTCCCACATTTCAAATATTTTTATAAGTGCTGGAAGTCGCAGCACATTAACATTAACAACGAATGAAGCCAATTACAAAATGAATAAATGTAGTAAGTGAAGTAAATGGTGATGGTCGAATCATTATTTGAGAAGTGGTGGATGCTGTTTTCGGCTTAAGATGTTAGGTTAGGTTAGGTTAGGTTAATGTGGTAGCTTTATACCAAAAGCTCACTTGAGCACGCATAGCGGCCCGTTGTGGCACCACAGGCGAACGCAGTCCCTGTACTGACCAAGTTCCTCCGAGCCAATGAGGGGGAAATCGGTCAGCGCAAGGGCTGCACATTTAAAGCACGACTACCCCACGCTGGAAAACCAGCCAGAAAGTTTTATAAACGAGGCTATGTCCTTGACGTCAATGGACGATAGCTCCGTCAAGCTAACAAGGGTTGGAGAGCCAAATAACCTATATCTGCATCTCTCAAGAGACGGGCACTGACAAAGAAAGTGAATAACAGTCTCTTCTTCCTCAGCGGATCTACATCCACGGCAGAAATCGTTAAATGGGAGTCGCATTCTTTCTGCGTGTCTACCCATAACACAGTGACCTGTAAGCATGGCCACTGTGATCGAGATGATGTTACGACTAAGTCCAAATAACTGGTTGGTGCGCCTTCTATCCATTGAGGGCCAAGTGAGCCTAGCGATGGAGCAGGTCTCCTCATTGATCCAGGATAGGTTGGCGTCCCGGGAGAATTTCCGCGCGATGGATGCCACGAGGTAAGTGGCATTGCCAAGTTGATCGAAGAAGATTCCGGAAAAGTGCGCCAGCCCTGGCTAGCTCGTCTGCTCTGCAGTTTCCTGGAATGTCGCATTGTCCGGGGACCCAGATAAGTGTTACACTGAATCGCCCAGAAAGAAGGTTAAGGCCGCGGCGGCATTCCCTGACGATCCTAGAATTATCCGAAACGTTCAATAGAGACTTTATCGCAGCCTGGCTATCGGAGAAAATTGAGATGCAGCTGAAAGGAACTCCGTGTGCGAGGATCCACTGTGCGGCCCGGTAGATGGCCATTACTTCCGCCTGGAACACGCTGCAATAGTCCGGCAGCCGCAGTGAAATGTTCAAGTCCAATCTCCCAGAGTAGACTCCGCTGCCCACCCCGCAATCGAATTTGGAGCCGTCGGTGTATACATCCAGGAGTTCCGGGGGGACGGACATATCATGGGTCCAATCGCTTCTGCTTGGGATCAGGAAGTTGAAACCCCTATCAAAACAGTATTCCACAGGGAGATAATCGATATCCGGTGGGGCCACCGGGTCAATCTCCAAAATAGAGGAGTGACCAGCGGGTACGACGCGCCAACGAGACAGGGCATTAAGTCTTGTCGCAGTGAACTTAGCCACCTGCTTAGCGAGGAGCTCAGTAGGAAGCCAGTTAAGCATAGCGAACAGGGCCTTTGTGGGGGTGGTGCGTAGAGCACCAGTGATGCGAATAGCCGCGGACCTTCTGACTCCGTCCAGGAGTCTGACGTTGTGCCGCTTGTCCAGAACAGTCCACCAGAAGGCAACACCGTATAGGAGGTTGGGTTCGATGACTGCAGAGTAGATCCAGCGCATGACCCTTGGGCCGAGACCCCATCTGGATCCGAGTGCTCTGCCGCAACAGTAGGCAGCACAGGCCGCTTTTCGAGCCCTGGCAGCCAGATTTGCCCTCCAGCTGAGTTTGGGATCGAGGATCAGGCCCAGATATTTAACCTCGGGACTCAGCGTGAGCCTGGTCCCGTTTATACTAGGGAGGGTAAAGGCCGGAACCTTGTATCTCCTTGAAATGTCAGTTTCCCACATTTCAAATATTTTTATAAGTACTGGAAGTCGCAGCACATTAACATTAACAACGAATGAAGCCAATTAAAAAATGAATAAATGTAGTAAGTGAAGTAAATGGTGATGGTCGAATCATTATTTGAGAAGTGGTGGATGCTGTTTTCGGCTTAAGATGTTTAAACCCGAAATTTTTTGCACAGTTCCTTAAATTAAATCGACATGGAAATCAATCTTCAGCAGTCTAATTCAAAGAGCCCAAAAATGCATTATAAGTTTAGATTGTGCTCAATATTTCCTAGTTCAACATCTACAAAATTTATAGGAAGTGTTAATCTCACCTGTGCTAGTTCTGTTAAATAGACACCACCTTCTGTGAGCGTGCGTTTCTTAAGACTGTAACGCCCCGTTGGTACACCTGGTTGGCATCTCTCAGCCAATAGTTTTAGAAAAGTGTGAAATCACATTTAGTAAGACAAGTTGTTTTAATAAGTTCTAGGTGCACCTTAGATTTCCAAGTACCTATCACTGACAGAAAAGATGTTCCATGATCTCATCTACTTTCTCGTCGTTACAGATTCTGCATAAGTTAGTGCCCTGTTATAACAATTATAAAGTTCCTAAAATGATCTCTGGTCCATGTGAATGAAATTTTGTTCTGCATACACAGGTCATTGTATGGTATGGCTATGTATGGTCTCTCTACATGCGGGTTCATTATCATTATTTCATTATATTTCTTTCTATAAGACGGTTTTTTGCCCCTCCGCAGAGCAATTCTAATCTTGTGTTTGAATTCAATTGAATTTTCCGTTACACCAGCCTATGAGACAATGTCGGCTTGGATGTTACATTAAACGTCTATAAAAAGACATCTATAAAAAGGGTGGGCCATTTAAAAGTTTAAGTTTAAAAAACAATAAAACCAAAACGGTTTGAATTTTTGCAAAATTTATTTCTTTGAATTACAATTTTTCCGGTTAGAATCCATTTCTATTATTATTTCATTCAGATGGCTGCCGTTACTGGCCTCACAGTACCTCATTCTATCGGACCAATTTTCGTGCATTTTTTCGAGTGTTTGGGGTCGTATCTTCGCAATGGCATCACGAATGTTGACATTCAAATGCTTAATTGCTTCCGGTTTGTCGCACAGAAAATAGTCCAACTGTGTCAAATCGCAGCTTCTTGGCAGCCAATTGACATCACCATTTCGGCTAATTAAACGGCCATCAAACGTTTGACGCAATAAATCGATTGTGGCAGGAGAGGTGTGGCAAGTTGCACCATACTGATGAAACCAAACATTGTTCACATCAATACCTTGAAAAGCGGGTACAAAAAATTGGTTATCATGGTGCGATAGGTGTCTCCATTGACCGTAATGGTTGTGCTGCCTTCATTTTCAAAGTAATACGGGTCAATGATGCCTCCGCTCCACAAGTCGCACCAAATAGTCACTTATGTATAATGGGTGCATTGACTACTGCAAGACCGCGTGTGGGTTTTCAGAGACCCAAATACGACAATTTTGTTTATTGACTGTACCCCCAAGAAGAAAATGAGCTTCATTCGAAAAGATGATTTTTTTTTTGCAAAATCGACATCATAGTACAGTTTTTCGTTGACCCATCTAGCGAAGCGAAAACGAAGCAGATGTTCATGCGGCTTGAACTCTTAAACCAATTGAACTTTATAAGTCGTCATATGAAACGTTCAATGACTAATTGATGTTGATGGATTCTCACGCACACTCTCAGCAACAGCTTCGATATTTTCGGGTGTACGCACTGTACGAGCACGCTCACGTCTTGGGGCATCTACAATGAAACCAGTTTCACGAACTTTAGCAATAAATTTGCGTATACCGGGCACTGTTGGTTCGTTCTCTACGAATAAATTTTGTACGACATTTTCGTGCAATTTCCAACCAATTATCTTTGTTTTGGAAATAAATTTCCAATAAACACCAAAGTTGCTCAAGCTTAAATCGATTCTTTGCGTTCAATGGAGATAATATACTGAATTTTGTGACAGAATATAATGTCAGATTTGAAATAACTAAAGATTAAATTTTAAACTAATACATGGCCCACTCGATCCATATATAGCCTAGGAGTTTACACTTCTACCTGCCTTCTGATTTTCTGATTCTTCTTTTTTCAAAACTATTCTTAATGACGAATTAAATGGTGATCTGTGTAATACTCTCTATAATTGCAATATAAAAACTAATACCAAAGATATTATACGCATACATAACATTTACTAACTTTCTCTATCGTTACCAATTAATCAATTAATTACGAAATTAGTTCAACTGATATGATAACAAAACTCAACCACAATTCATTTAAACCCACATAAAAACTAATCATTGCTAGTGTCGCTGTATCCCTACAGATAAGCAATAAATAAAATCCTAGAACTAAATGAAAACACAATTTTAAGGGTGTTGTGTAGCCAGTGGTCAACGGTCAGTTACGGCTGCAACTTCAAAACAAATAACCCGCTTTTTGGAATTTATTCTACCTCAACTCGTGCTTAACTTTGAATAGCCGCAGTGGTCAATAGAGATTAATAAAATAGTCATTAAAACTCGTTGAATTTGAGAAAGGAATAGAAAAAGTTTTCTCTTCTTTGTTTTGTTTTGTTTTTGCCACAAATTAAACACTTGATTGGCAACCCTCCGAAAGTGCTACAAGAAATACGGGACAAGATACAGAAGTATGGTAAACATGTTTACAGACGTCAATCATTGTTAAAAAAAAAAAAACAGAAACAAAATTGTTGGATTTTCTTAATTTAAGTAGTGAGATGTCTCTAGCCACTTCAAATAAAGGGGATACTAATTCCTCCCTTATGCTGTATTCTTGGTCTCCCAGGATATCTCATACACGCAATTCCTATTTCACATGATTAACTTTTATTGTCTTAATGTTGGTTGTTAGGAATGTACGTACGATGAATAAACTTATTTCGTGTTCACTACAGCAAAATTTCTTTTAAGTATGAAGTATGAAATCGAATTTTATCAGATTGAAGAAAATGGAAAATTCTTATATTTTACGATACCGTAGGACGACAACAATAATTCGCTAAATTTGCTTTAATTTTGCCTTTGCCGAACGGAATGTTTTGTGTTGCCGTGACCGCCGAAGTCTAGGAGGTGGTTTGTTGGCTTACTAGACGAAAGCTGATGAGTTAGAACATTAGTGCTGACTTCTTCCTTCGACGACCTTCTTCTAGCTAAAGCGCTGGGAGTGAATACAATTGCCATGAAAAGCTTCTCGTGTCTATCGGTATCGATGTTAAACCTCAGGTCACGCATATCAAACCAAAAGTTTTTCATGTAACGTCAATCTCCTACAAACGCTGAGGCTAGTAACCATAAAAATTACAATTCATCAACTCGAGCAGCAAGTTAAATCAAAAAATTCTGAGGCTGGTAACCATGAAAACTACCATTCACTGACTGTAACTTTGTTCTGCATTTTTCAATATAATGGAAAGTATAATTAACCATCAAATTTTGAAATATCTAGAGTCTAACAATCTGATCCAAAACATATTTTCTTCTGGTGACCTGTTGCCGCTATGCTCTGAAAGACAGAACCAGTCCATTCAACGATTTGGTGACAGTAAGGTTATACTACGCATTGCACTGCTTTTAACAGAGTGTGACACGGTGCACTTGTACCAAAACTAATTGCAATTGTTATCGGTAGTCGCCTGTTTTAATTTACAATTAGCTTTTTAAGGGATCACATTGTACGAGATATTAAAAATGTGATCCAATTAAATAAGTCCAGGCTATATTAAGAGATATCACAAGGATCTGCTCTATCTCCAACTCTGTTTCTTATTTTTCTAAAAGATCTTCACTAATCTTATTGCAATCCTATCTATCCTTTTGTAGATGACCGTTATATTTGTCGTCTTTGGCGATTAAGGTGACAAGCCTTTACATAAATGACTCATTCGCATCCGTTCCAATACCCATCTCTAGATGGTATCCTAATCCTCGAATGCCGTAATTTTTTTCACTTGCTTTAACTTTCACTTGCTTTTTCACTTGCTTTAACTTTTGTATGTAAATATTCATTGCTAAGTTTGCCGGAATGTCGAAAGAATCATTCAAGTACTTTAGTTTCTTAATTCGGCGCAAGAAATACTTCACATGATCTGATCTCCTTACTTTTTGCATCGATTATCCGATTGTAAGTGGGATAGAACTCTCATGTATGGGTCGATGAGTCGAAGTTTATGTAGAGGTAGGGAACTCTCTTGCATTTGAATGAATTAAAGGGTATAATGAACTAAAGTGTATTTCTTCCGAAAATTGTATGTCATTAAAGTTTTTGCCTCACTAGGTAAAACTGAACACTAAACACCTTCGCTGTCCTAGAAAGTGCGCAGGGGAATCCGAAGATATTGCCTTTTCGCATACCTCAACTTATCGAATTTTACGTCGTGACCAGCATTCCAACAAAATTCATAGAAATTAATAGACAACGACCTATGTTCACTGAATGGGCTCTGGCAACATATCCTAAAAAGTCACCATTTGGTGTTCTTTGAAGACGATATTGACCAGGCAATTATTGTCGATAGCGAGAGTTTATTCCAAGATTACCAGCCTCTTTTGGCCTGAATTGATGATCTGTGTTTAAAGAACGAAACGAATTCAAGTATTGCAAGAAGTTTTTTTTTTGTAGGCGAATAAAGACAATATTTTTCAAAGTTATTATTATTTCTTTATATAAGGTCTTTCATTAAGCGCTTCCTATCTTTAAATTTTAATAAAACAAAGACTATACAGGATATGAAAATTGTTCATTCATTTAAAAGACCTATTGATGCCATTATGTGTGTATGAATATAACATTGTTCAAATAAAGGGTCCGCCAAATAACTTTTTTTTTTTTTGAAAATGCTTTAAAAAAAAACTACTGAATATTTTCTCAAATTTCTTTTTTTATTTGAATGACATTGACGCGGGCGCAACCTCTCCGTTGTCGGACAAAGAGGACGCTGATGTGACAATGGTTGATTCTCTGACCAATGCTGAGAATCATCCAAATTAACCTACAACACTCCAAAACCGCCTCCGCCGCTCTGCTCCTCCGACTGGCAACCGAGGAAGCAGAGCTCATTCTGGTCCAAGAACCCTGGATTGTAGACGGCAGGGTTTGCGGACTCAACATCAAAGGATATCGCTTAGCGTATATCCAGAACTCAGGTAAGCCTAGGGCTTGTGTCATGGTTAAGAATAGTATTAACGCTCTTCTCCTCCACAGGTTCAGCGACAAGGACACCGTCACCATGGTCGTAGAGATGAACTTGATGACCATCTGGATCACGTCATCGTATCTGGCGCATGACTATGGGCTCTCTCCCCCTCAGGAGCCCATCGGTCGACTAGTGGCAGATGCGAGACTGCGCGGAGTTCTGGTCATCATCGGTACGGATGCCAACTCCCACCACACGATGTGGGGCAGTTCCGGTACCAACGAACGGGGTGAGTGCCTCTTTGATTTTATTATGAGTAATAACCTAGTCATATCTAATCGGGGCGATGAACCAACCTTCCTTACTTCGAACAGAAAGGAGGTGTTGGACACTACTCTGGTCAGCTCCGATTTCTCTACTAACCTAAAGGACTGGTTTGTATCTCAGGAATGCTCCTTTTCGGACCGTAGATACATTACCTTCATTATCGACACGAACGAGTCTCCCCCTGCCATGACCCCTCCGGTCAATAGGAGGAACACGTATTGGACTATTTTTAGGGAGAAACTGCGTAGCAGCCTTCCCTCTACCCCCCCGCAAGGTGGTGTTCTATCACCACTTCTCTAGAACCTTGCAGTCAACTCTCTTTTGAGGGGGCTGGAACACTCTGGCAACGAAGTCATAGCTTACGCTGACGACATTGCCATTGCTGCGTCGGGAATTTGTCCGCAGACACTGTCGGATAAGTTGAACTTGGCGCTGTCAATCGTACTGGACTGGTGTAGGGATTTTGGACTGTCTATTAACCCCTCTAAGACCGATACGATTCTTTTTACGAGGAAATATAAAGTTCCGACCTTCTCCCTTCCCAGCATACGTGGGACCAGACTTACCTTGAGTCCCGAGGTTAAATATCTGGGCCTGATCCTCGATCCCAAACTCAACTGGAGCGCGAATCTGGCTGCTAGGGCACGCAAGGCGGCATGTGCTGCTTACTCCTGCAGTAGAGCGGTCGGAACCAGATGGGGTCTTCGCCAAAGGATCATGCGTTGGATATATTCTACGGTCATCGAACCCAACCTCTTATACGGCGTTGATTTCTGGTGGACTGCTCTGGACAGACAACACAACGTCAGACACCTTGACAAGGTCAGAAGGTCTGCCGCCATTTATGCATTTGTGCTTCTCGCTAAGCAGGCGGCCAAGTTTACTGCGACTAGACTTAATGTTTTGTCTCGCTGGCACATTATACCTTCTGGTCACTCCACTATTCTGGAGGCTGATCCGATGGCCCCTGTGAACATGGACTATATCACTGCTGAATATTATCTTGACAGATGTTTCCACTCTCTGATTCCGAGCAGGGCTGACTGGAATCCTAATACGGTCGTCCCCCCGGAAGTCCTGGATATATATACCGACGGCTCTAAACTCGATAATGGTGTTGGAAGCGATATCTACTCTGAGAAACTGAACCTGAATATTTCTCTCCGTCTGCCGGACTACTGCAGCGTGTTTCAGGCGGAGGTGATGGCGATTTACCGGGCCGCTCAACGGATCATCGTCAACGATGCTCCTTTCACTCGCGTCTCGATCTTCTCTGATAGTCAGGCCGCGATAAGATCTCTATCGGGTTTCGTGAATAACTCTAGGATCGTTAGGGAATGTCGCCGCTGTCTCGATCTTCTTTCGGAGCGCTTCACCAGTGTCTCTCTGGTGTGGGTCCCCGGGCACAGTGAAATTCCGGGAAACTGTAGGGCCGACGAGCTCGCCAGAGCTGGTACGCTCCTTCCGGAATCCTCTTCTGTTGAAGTGGGTATACCACTTGCCTCGGTCAAGTTGACCATTGCGCGGAAATTCTTTCGGGACGCCAACCTATCCTGGGTCAATGAGGAGTCCTGCTCCACCGCTAGGCTCACCTGGCCCTTGATGGATAAAAGGCGTACCAACCAATTACTTGGTCTTGGTCGTGACGTCATCTCGACTACAGTGGCCGTGCTTACGGGTCATTGCGTCATGGGTAGACACGCAGAAAGAATGAGGCTCCCTTTTAACGACTTCTGCCGTGGATGCAGGTCCTCTGAGGAAGAAGAGACTGTTATTCACTTTCTTTGTCAGTGCCAGTCTCTTGCTAGGTGTAGATATAGGTTATTTGGCTTCCCATTCCTTGTTAGCTTAACGGAGCTATCATCCATTGATATCAAGGATATAGCTTCGTTCATCAAACTTTCTGGCTGGTTTTCCAGTGCGGGGTAGTCGTGCTTCCGTTGTGCAGCCCTTGCGCTGACCAACTTCTTCCTTTTCCCTCATTGTGGTGGAACTTGGTCAGTACAGGGACTGCGTTCACCAGTGGCATCGCGACGGGCCGCTATGCGTGCTCAAGTGAGCTTTGTGACATCAGAGCTACCACTCCGACGACGACGATTTTTAATTAATCCTTCCGGTTAATAATGGAAAATAATTTCATTCAAATGGCTGCCTGGGCTGGCCATGCAGTAGCCTACACGATCGGTCCAATTTTAAAGCACATTATCGATTGTGTGCAGCTGTATTTCACCAATGGCTTCACGAATATTGTCCTTTAAAGCGCGAATTGTCTCTGGCTTGTCGGCGTAACACTTATCTTTGACGGCACCCCACAAATAATAGTCCAACGGTGTCAAATCGCAGCTCCGAGGTGGCCAAACGACATCAGCTCTGCGGCTAATAATGCGATCTTCAAAAACAGGGCACAAAACATCGAGTGTAGCTTCGGCTGTGTGGCACGTAGCGCCGTCCTGTTGAAACCAAATGTTGCCAATATCCTCCTCTTCAATTTTTGTGAACAAAAATTCGTTCAACATGGCCCGATAACGATCGCCATTGACTGTAACGGCCACTCCTTGCTCATTTTCGAAGAAAATTACCAAAATCAGCACCAAACGGTGACTCGTTTTGGGTGCGTCGGCTTTTCAATGTATGCGTGCGGGCTTTCTGTGCCCCAAATGCGACAATTTTGCTTGTTTACATACCCGCCAAGATCAAAATGAGCTTCATCTGAAAAGATGATTTTTTTTGCCAAATCGGCATTTTCTGTAAGTCGATCGCAGGCCCACTTAGCGTTGTTGTTCAAGCGTATACACAACCATATTCGTTCAGCGGAAGGATAAAACTAATTATCTGTCAAATCAGACATGAGCTAAGTGTTACCATTCACGAAATAAGCACTAGTTGAAAAAAAAACGTTAGATGGCGGACCCGATATATGCCACGGCTTCTCTGGTTGAACCAGGTCCGTAATATCGAATTTTTCATGGCTATGGCGCTTAAATTAGGCTAAACTGGATTGGATGGCATGGGTTATGTTGTGGTTTGTGGCTTATAAGTATGCACCTGCGAAGAAAATGTCTAACGGGGTTAAATTGCAGGCCGTGTTGAAAGCACTTGCCACAGACTTAAGAAAACACCACAAGAAAATTTCTGGCGGGGTGCAGTTGCACAATAACAGTGGATATTCCACGTCACCTCCACTTGAGATGACCATGCCCTTAAATCGCTTGTGCAGAATATCTGGCATGAGCTGTGTGGCACGTAACGCTATTTTACTACTCATATTCATTTATATAAGTAATAATCGTTTATTAAGTAAATTTTAGTAATACTTTAAGCGTTACAGCAACTGTAGTGCACTTTTTATTGCGACCAAAATGGAGAATAATTATTTTTTTTTTTCTTTTAAACAAATGTTAATTTACAGTTAAAATGGTCGAAAACAAAATATGTATTGTGGTGTCCTTCTGTACCCACATACGTACATAGTGAAGTAACACTTGATTTGTAACTATCAGGGGAAACAGTATTAATGCGAAATGTATTGCGCCACGTGCAGAGTGGACAATGACGAACATTATTCAACATTTCAAAATTGGATGCATTTAAAGAAATTATTTAATTAAAATTATTGAAAATCTACAGCAAAGAAATACTTCTTTTTTCCTCAATAATTTAATTAATTTCTTTACGTACCATAATCATTTGATTTCATTTTCTTTACAAATAATTTCAACGGGTTGATTGCATTTATTTAGCTTTTCATATACTTCAGACGTATTGCTTTTTGTTATTAAATTATTCAGGAAATGGCTTTATCATATGACTGACTGAAATTTTCATCAATTATTATTTGTAACCATCATCATGATCACAATCGATATCATCAGCAATATTTATTAAGATTCAATCAAGAATTATGTTGCTGATGCAGACGATAATCGTCATCATTTGTCATATAAATGTAAACAATATGTGCATACATTTTATGTATGACATTTCCACACAATAATTTTAAAAATAATGAATTTCTTGGGGATTTACAGTGGGCCACAGGTTAATAACACCACATAATAATTCAATAACTTTAGAAGCTTTCTTGTAAATAAGAATTTAATAAATATTCATCATGGTTTCACAGGGGCGAACTTAACATTCGATTGTCCCTTGCACTAGCAGATTATTGTGGTTCTTTCAAGACTGAAATAATGGCTATTAAAATTGCCGCGGTGAGAATTCGGTATCAGAGTATATCATATGATGATATACATATATTTACCGACAGTAAAGCGGTCATGAAGTCGCCGTAGTCTAGTAGGTAGTGTGTTGGCTTATTAGACGTAAAGCCAGGGTTCGAGCCCCAAGCCAGATATCAAAACAAAATACAAAAAGTATTTCTTCGGCGATTTCCTCTCAGCAGATTTCTGGCAAAAACTCTGAGAGTAAATAAAATTGCCATGAAGAGCTTCTCAAAAATTTGTCGCTCGGAGTCGACTTTAAACTGTAGGTCATGCCACTCATGTATAAAAGTAACGCACACAACATAAGTGGTGTGAGCAGCTAGGTCGAAATCCTGACTGAAGGGTTGTAATGACCAATTATGTATGTAAAGCGGTCATTAGATCCCTAGAGAATGTGTACACAACACATCTAAGATTTTCCAAGAATGCCTTGCGAAACATTCAGTTACCTCAGGTTTGGACCCCTTATTCACAAATATGTAATCCAATGACTAAAGCTCGGTGATGTTCCTTTTCAACTCGAGGCATCAGTACAAAGGCATCTCTAGATGCTAATAATAAATAAATAAACCTGTTCTTGAAGTATACTCGTATAACGCGCTTAGTCCATTTTACGGTCAACATAATCGGTCTAGTGAGCAAGTAAATAGTGTAGTTATTGATAGATTTCGCAGTAATTTTGCTCTTCTCGATTCAAAGCAAAGAAATGTGATACCAAAGAGAAGAGAATATACATAGCTGCTGCAGCGAGAAGTCTTGAAGAGGACGCCGAAATATCGATTTGTCGTGGTCCTTAAGTAGGTGAATTTTATTCTTCAGCTACATGGAAAATTTTAAGTAAGCTTATGTGTCTTTAAAATACAACTTGTGCAGAAACTAAAATTTTAAAATGACCGAAGATGAGCATTTTTGCACACAGGATTGTCTTTTGTGATAAAGCTTATTATTGGGTGCGTCAATGCGGTTTAGAAGTTGGTGGATTCAGCAGTCGAAAATAATTAATTCAGCAGCCGAAATAATTAAAGAACTGCTTTTACAATGAATGGCAAGCGCTATTGATCAATGCTGCTGAATTTTTGTATCCAAAACTGAATTAACTCACCATCAACGGCATTTGGTTCTAACAAAATTGTGCAACTTGCCATACAATGTGCTTAACAATCGCTGTGGTATAACGCCTCTAGATTACTTTTTAGAGGGGTATGTTACGTCGTTGGTTTATGCCTACAACTTTTGAAGCATTATTTACTTACTTATGTAGTTGGTCATTTACGATAGAACCTAGCTTCTCACACCACTCGAGTTATGCGTGTTAATTTTATTGATGAGTGGTGAAACCTACTGTTTAATGTCGACTCCGTACAACAAATTTAAGAAATCTTGCATTGCAATTTTTTTTTACTCTCAGAGTTTTCGCCAAAACAATGTTGAGAGGATGCCGCCAATAGAAATATTTTTCGTATGTCGTTTTATTTGAGAAGACTGAACTAGAACAAAGATCTCTCGTCTGATAAGCCAACATATGCATTACCTACAAGACTTTGGCGAATTTAAGCATTGGAAGCCAGTATTCCAAAAACGATTAACGTCATACGACCAGACATATTGGAAAAAGTCATGTAAATTGTAGCCGTATCCGACAGATGCCGTAAAAAATATTTAAAAAACAAATGACATGAAGTTATCTACCAGATACTTGTCCTTAAAGCACAGGGTCACCCATCGCACAGTGGTGATTCTTACGAGGCGTTGTACTTTTGGTAGGCGTACCGAAAAACTTGGCATTCCCGCAAATAACTTCTGCAGGAGCTGTGGATCTGATGAAGGGGAAGAGACTGTCTTTCATCTCATATCTCAGTGCCCGGCTCTTGTCATTATCAGATGGAGGCTTTTGATTGAGCCGTCTAGTATAAAGACTGCTGCAATTGCAAAATGTATTTTGGACTCGTTGTTTGGTTTCCTCTAAAGAATGTTTGACTCCCGGATAGAACTAACAATGGCCCTAAATACTGGCAGAAGTGGGATCTGTAAAGGGGCTTCGCCACTTTATTTAACATAACCTATCTAAAAAATGTACATTCCACCAATATATGTCTTGTATCATAATTTTAAGTGTGTTAAGCTTTTAAAACGCACGCTATAAATCAACATTTTTTAACAGAATTCAATTAAGGGCCATTATTACAACTAAAGGGAGGATTTTAACGGGCAGATAAATTGTTTTTCATTATTAGAAGTGGACAATATGGTAGAAGTGAGCGTTAAGCTAAAGGGAGGATCATCCTACCGGTAACTTTTAAAGTTAAGTTTATGTTTGAACTTGCCATAATATATATTATTTTCAATATGGCAACTTCAAATATAAACAAAATGAGCTTGTATATGCGGAAAATAAGTCCGCTGTTGCCACTGCGTTAAAAAAAAACTTGTTTAATTGAGCAGTGTTATTCGACATTGTTCCGGCACTGCTATATTTTTTTTAAAAAGTTAACTTTATTTTATCTGTAAGTTGTAATAACGAAAATAAGTTGAAGGTAACTTTACAGTTTCCTTTAGCTAAAGGTACCTTTAACTAAACCCAAGTTTAACGGCAAGTTGTAATAATGGCCCTAAGGATTTTTTTACCGGTTATAATAGTATTGAAATTTCATAACCAAATTTATACGCGACTTAGAAATCTTTAACATTTCAATTCTTTTTTTTTTTTGTTTTAAAGTTTCGTTTTTAATTTATTTCACAAACGTTACACTGTGCACGCAATTGAGTTCGCCGTTAAACGAGATGAAAATATTTAGTGATTTAAATCTGTCATAATAAATTTTCGTCATAATAAATGACAAATTGGTTTGATTTTGTTACAAAATCACATCACAGACGAAGGAAGCAATAAGCCCAGGCAATTATTACAATTAAATCAACAATTTGTAGTTTGAAAATAAAACCAAACAATTGTTACACATTTCTGTTGAAACAATTTAATGAAATCAAAAGAAAAAAGAAAAAAAAAATACAATAAGAAAACAAAAAAGAAAATAAGCCCGGATAAATTCCCATCATTAACAAACCCTACAAAGTCGCCAAAGTCATGACTGGCAATTGGAAACGACCATCAAGAAGAAAAAAAACTGAAACAAAAGTTAACTTTCAATTAATCACCACAAACGAAAAAGTATAAATAATAAACCAGTCAGTCAGTCAGTCAGCCAGCCAACCAGCAAACCAATAAAAAAAAATTATATACCAGAAACAACAGAAGCAACAATCAACCAAAGCATTCACTGTGATGACCACCAGAAAATTACTGTTCACATATGTGCGCTTCATTCAACAATGACTACAGTTTGTCTGTTCTTCCATTCATACTCCCATCAGTTCATCAAATTTAACTGATTTAAGACTGAGCATAGAATTTAATCAATTCATTGAAAATTTACATGATTTAACAATAAATCAATTCCATGTATGAAGTTTTTTTTATTCGTTTCCTTTCTACCTTCATGGCATGATGAAATAATATGGAGGTTTATGCTTGAGTACTAATACCCTTATTTGTCTTAGAAGGGGTCATTTAATAGTTATAAGTTTGCCTTATTTTCAATTTGAATTCAATTTGAAAAAATTATAATTAATTGTTTAAAACGGAGACTTATTTTATAAATAGTTTAATGAATGACAATTATGAGGGTATTCGAAACAAATAAGAGAATAAAAATTGTAAATAAATCTCAGTATTTAAAACCAGATATAAATTTCTTTTCGGTTGATCTTTAACCAAATAATCTGCAAAAAAATTAAATAATAAGTACATATGTGATTCACTAAGGGCCATTATTACAGCTTGAAGTTAAACTTGGATTTAGTTAAAGGTACCTTTAGCTAAAGGAACTGTAAAGTTACCTTTAACTTATTTTTGTTATTACAACCTACAGATAAAATAAAATTAACTTTTTCAAAAAATATGGCAGTGCCGGAGCAATGTCGATAACACTGCTCAATTAAACAAGTTTTTTTATACGTAGTGGCAACGACGGACTTCGTTTTTTTGTTGTATATGGTCATTTTATTTATATTTGAAGTTGCCATATTGAAAATAATATATAATATGGCAAGTTCAAACATAAACTTAACTTTAAAAGTTACCGGTAGGATGATCCTCCCTTTAGCTTAACGCTCACTTCTACTATATTGTCCACTTATAACAATGAAAATCAATTTATCTGCCCGTTAAAATCCTCCCTTTAGGTAACGGCAAGTTGTAATAATGGCCCTGAAACTTGACAAATTTAAAGTCATTCGTTTGAACGAATTAAAACAAGGAATTTTTTTTAAATAATTTCGCCGTAGTCTGGTAGGTAGTGTGTTGGCTTATTAGACGTGAGGCCACGGTTCAAGCCACAGATCAGACGTTTTCAAATGAGATATGAAAAAATATTTTTTCGTCGACTTCCTCTCAGCAGATTTCTGGCAAAAATGATATGAACATGAAATGGACATGAAAAGCTTCTCAAAAATCTGTCGTTCCAAGTCGACTGTAGGTTCCGCCACTCATGTATAAAATTTACACACACAACATAAGTGGTAAGAGAAAACAGGTCGTAATCCTGACTGAGGGATTGTAATGACCAATTATGTATGTATGAATGTGTAATTTAAAAAATCTTAATAGCTTACCTATATATTATTTGACCACCATATATCAGGAGTACCGCTATAAAGTGAGCTATTTTGACGTCACAAATGTGCGCATAGGGAATGTTACCGCCGCCACTGTAGTTCAATTATTTATTTAATACATATTGTTTTTCCTTATTGCTTACTCCTTTTATTTGTCCCTTTGCTTAATACATAGAATATACTATATATACTATTAAATATATAATATATATAAATACATATAGCTGAATAAATAGCTGAATGATGGTTCTGAAGTTATGTCGACTTTCGTATAAAAATCAACAACATCGTTTTTTCTGTGCTTATTAAAAAAAACGGATTTAGTTATTGAAAAACAAAGTTTTTCAAAGCGCTAAAATATACGCTAAAATATTTGCCTAAATATTTTGTAAAACAATTTGATAAATTGAATTAAAATAAAAGATATCTTGCTGCTCTTAAAAGTTGTTTCGTCTAACTAATTTCGAAGCCAACAGGGAGACATCTCTCAAACATATTCAATATACATATATGTATATGTACATCAAATCAGTGAACAAACATCATATTTTTTTCATCGTGTTAAAGTTGGCGAATTTTGTACCAGAAAAGGATGATTTGCGGAAAATATTAATTTTTTTATTTTCATTTGAATAAATGTACTTTAGAGTTGTATCAAATACTTGTCGAGGCATATGGTAATCAGGCTCTCTCAGAGGCAACATGCAGAAGATAATTTCGACGGTTCAAAGATAACGATTTGATGTGAGAAATGCAGAACGTAGAAGACCAACAAAAAAGTTTGAAGACGCCGAATGACTAACAATATTGGATAAAGATGACACTTTGAGTCTAAAGCAAAATGCGGAAATGTTAAATGTGTGAAAACTGGATTTGTTTTCAGAATCCCAAGCAGAGATAATTATGTGTTAATCCGGGACAAACATCAACTTCGGCTGCCAAACTAGCTCAATTCAGTAAGACAATACTGTGTATTTGGTAGGACCAGAAAGGTGTGGTGTACAAGGAGGTCCTAAAATCTGATGAAACCATAAATACAGATCACTACCGACACCAAATGATTAATTTGAACCATGCATTGATCGAAACACGACCAGAATGGACCACAAGACACGACAAGGTTATTTTGCTACGTAACAATGCACCTCCACACAAAGCAAATCAGGTTCATGATACAATGAAAGCATTAGGCCGGGAGCTGCAACCACACCCACCATATTCATCAGAATGGGACGCGCATCGGCTGAGCATCGAAATTTTTGTGACTATTTGGTTTACTTTAAAGGACTAACAGTTTTATTAACGTGAAATTCACAAATTTCCTGAAAGATGGAAAAAATTGTGTAGCTCGGAATGGTCAATACTTTGAATAATATGTTTTTCACTTTTCTAGTAGGTAGTCGTTGGCTTATTAAACGTGATGCATCGTTTCAATATCAGACCTGATATCTTCAACTAAACAAAATATGAAAAAATATTTCTACGGCGACTTCCTCTCTGCAGATTTCTGGCAAAAACTTTGAGAGTAAATAAAATTGTCGTGTCAAAGTTTCTCAAAAAATCTGTCATTCGGAGTTGACTTTAAGCTGTAGGTCCCGCCACTCATGTATAAAATTTACACACACAACATAAGTGGTGTGAGAAACTAGGTCGTAATCCTGACTAAAGGCGATGGATTCATAAGACCTCCTCAGTTAATTGTATTTTTCCTATTTTCCTTTAAAAGTTTCGTTATGGTGGAGAAATTTGTTTATTAATAATACCACTGAATACAACGTGGCTGATGACAATTTTAGTAGGTTCTCTAATAAATTTCATTTGATTTCTAATTTCTGTGAATTTTTCTATTTCTTCCTTTTCTTCTCTAAACCCAAAAATACATACATCCATGAAATTTTATGCTTTAAAAACAACGAATTGTGGATTTAGATTAACAAGAATTCTAAATGACTTGGCCACATGTTACGCTACAAAACGGAAACAAACAGAAATCAAACCTTCCATATATGAAACGCTAACAACTCAAAAAAAAAAAAATATTCCAATTTGTTATCGAAATAGTGTGCAAAAACAAACTAAAAAAACATGCTGCATTTGGTAAAGCATTTCGACAAATACAAGAAAAACAAAAAATATGGTCAAGTAGCAGCTTAGCGTAACACACACGGGCAGCACAAGCAATTTGCAACTTAATCTCAATTACCGTCATTTATAATAATTCAGGGATTTCACATTTGCAGCATATATTATACAATTCAACCACCACAACAAAACAGGGCGTATTTTTTCACTTCTTAAAAGTGGCCTGGTTTATGGCTTTATACAACGAATGCAAACTAAGTGACATTATACAGGGTCGGTAAAACCCGATTACATATCACCTACTATACAGCAACAAATGATGTTGTTGTTGTAGTTATATCTTTATCTCCATATAGAAAAATACAGGGTGAGGAGGATTGAGGACTATTACAACTTGGCAAGATGTCACGAAAATCTGACAACCCGACATGTTTGTGATAAAGATAAAACACTCTTCAGTAAATTCACTTGGGATCACTTTCAAAAACTTTTTTGCCGAAGTATTTTTGTCATGCTACATATCTTAGCCAATGCAGCCTCGACTCAAGAAAATTTTGCGAGACATTTATCTCCGAATTTCGATGAATTCTTAGAATAAGTTGTGGCATTCATCCCTTGTGTTGATGGTCCACACAATAACGATCTCCCCAAACGGCTTTATACACCGGTAGGCGCACATGTGAATAATCCATAACGTGCGAACAGTTTTGAAAATATTACTTTATCACACTTCTATAACAGCAATACGGTTCTCTTCGTTTGGCCACTCTATGATGGAACTGAAATAATTTAGAATTCCCGTTTTTTAAGTAAAATCTTTCAGGTGATCGAATAACACAACTTCAGCTGCTGACACAATGTGATATTTATTGATACTGGTGCTTCCAACAACAATATTTTTCGTATTCCTATTTTTTTACTCTACGAATATGCAAATTTAACTTCCAAATTATATACTCTGCTGACATCTATTACACTCAGTTTGTAGTAATCATTTGAGGGTGGAATGCGTAGAAAAATATAGACAGCTTAAAATACTGACTTTCAGTTGCTTTACCTTTATCCTGCTCATAGCCTCAGAGCTATGTAATTATTCAACAAACAATATTTCATCTTATGTGTCCCTATACCTCAACTGCAAGTTGGTTATACAGTCTGGTCCAAATCTCCAAGGTTTACAGCCAACGATAACAGAAATGATGGTCTTCAATAGGAGAAATATTGAATTCCCTTTTAGAAAATGTATGTTCAATGTCAAGAGACTATTACGATGAAGGGTGTCAAATAATCGAATTATGTCAACTGCATTTAGTTTACTTGTGTGCCTTATTTAATACAATACTGTTCCAGTAACCATTAGTTTTGCTATTACTTTGGCGTGAAATTTTTTCGAGATGTCACTTAAGGGAAATGTTTGCATGTCCTCAACAAGCACAAATGGAAAGAGACTAATGCTGTTTAATTCCTAAGAAAAACAGGCAAGCCAAATGAACAAGTCCTATTATCAAGCTAATAAATGCTAATCCTTTTTATGGCTCTCTCAGTGCCACTCAAAATGCTAAAAAAAAAAGAAACGAAAATTAGGCCATCAAGTTTGTGAATGTGAAATACCAAAATTTATGATAACCACTGTAAATAACAAAAATCTTGGACTTGAGTTTTTTGTTCATTAAGGAACTGCAACGATAACAAAAACGAAATACATTTAAACGGAAGTAAAGATTAACGGTTAAGGTGGCATAAAAAATGAATTTAAAACGCATTAAGAGCGTTTCTTTTTTGGTGCAATACTTCCGTTTCCATATTCTAATGTTTAAAGGTTTTTTTCAAAAACTTTATGAATTTCAAGAATTAAAGTTTAAAAAATATTTTTAAATTTAATATTTATTTTATTTTAACAACAACAACATGTGTATGTTTCTCGTTTTTTTGTTCAACGCCATACATTAACACACAGTTTTGACCCAAATAATGAAGAGCCAAATGTATGTGCATAGATATGTAGCCTTGTTAAGAGAAACTACAGGAAAACAACAAAATACGCAGAAAAATAAACTTTTACCTCAAAATGTTGAAGAGGAAAATTACGAAAATGTTGTTTTCAAGTGTTAACAACAGAGGCGTAGAGATAAAAGTTCCTGAAAAAGAAATCGAAACAATATTTTTTGATAAACTAATTCACGCAATGATACAAAATTTAATAAGTCTTTGTATTAAGAAATCTTAAATCATAATTATAAAACACTTTCGCTTTAAAACTGTTACCCCGCTCCTGGTTACTTGCCACAGGTAACTTGAGAGGTGAATAGAATATAAACGTTTTAAGTTTATCATAAGAGAAATGCCACTTAAAGAGTAACATTTAACACACATTTTACAACCGTAAATATTTTATAACGATAATAATGAATAACAAATTTTCCAGTAATAACTCTTAATAGAGGCTCTTAAACAACTTTTGGGTTAATATTTGAAAATTATTTCTGAAAAAAATGAATACTTTTTAGAAGCTGAAGTGTCTCCTGCCTGTTAAGGTTATAAAAAAATCAAATCGGAAAGGCATATAGAACTTCATGAGAGGATTTTTAAAATGGTCACAGTCTAATTTACTGAAATATAAAGAAATTTTTGGGTAATTTTAACCGTTTCAACTCATTAAGCCCTTCATACATACACATAACATACATAATTGGTCATTACAAACCTTCAGTCAGGATTTCGACCTAGCTTCTCACACCACTTATGTTGTGTGCGTTAATTTGTATACATGAGTGGCGGGACCTACAGTTTAAAGTCGACTCCGAACGACAGATTTTTTGAGAAACATTTCATGGCAATTTTATTTACTCCCAGAGTTTTTGCCAGAAATCTGGTGAGAGGAAGTCGCCGAAAAAATATTTTTTCATATTTCGTTTTGATGTCTCACCTGGGGTTTGAACCGTGGCTTTTCGTCTAATAAGCCAACACACTACCTACTAGACTACGGCGACCACTAAGCCCTTCATACTCCATAATAATCCAATCACACAATGAAAATTTTTGTAAGTACTTGTCTAACTGAACTCAGACTATTCACGACGATCTGTTAACATAATTTTACGAGTACAATTTGACGCTGTTTTTGGCATCAGAATGTAGTCCCCTTATAAATTTTTCAGTTTCACAACTAATAGCTCTGCGCCAAGATAGTTGTGTCATGTGTATCACCCTCAAGGAGACTTGCTATGCGCACACTATTAAGAAATGCCAACCACAGTTTCTATAGGAAGTCAGTGTCTGTACAAATTTTTTAACTCAACACATCTCCAAAATATTAGAATCTCGAGCTTACGATGGCTGTGCAATGGCATATCTAGTGTTCCATCATTTTTATGTATTCACCACACCAATACAGGTGCAGGTGCTCATGCAAGGTAGAGTGTCGCATGAATATGCTCATTTGTGTACTTAAGTTATCCTCATCCTCAGATTATCATTTAAACCCAGTCAGATCCTTAACCCTGAATACCTCTATATAATGGTCTTGTCACTTGACTATCAATGAAGACATCCAAATCCCTAAATGTCAAGTTTACCAAATTATCACTGGCATAGATCATACATTCCCTAATTGGTCTGATAGCCGGAGGCATAGTTTGATTTCTGGTTCTTCTATATCCTCTTAAAACCTGATTATGAACCAATCATTTCTGTTGGTATTTATAAAAATTAGATTGGAATTAGAAAAATTATAAAAATTTAGAAGACAAAAAAACTCGCACTATTGACCCCAAGGAGACAAGACTCGTAAAAAATTAACGTATCATAATGTGTATACAGAGTCTCCTAGAATCGTAGTATCTTAAGAGATTATAGACGTCCGCTCTTGTACTATATCCATGTTTCGAGTCATCTAAGAAGTAACAATTCGCCACGGGAATCTGCGCAAATTTTCCAATTGACCAAGAAAGTCTATCTGTTATCAAAATGATGCACTTGGTTGCAAGTATATGGTATTCTGTCGGATATATGCACGTTAAGCCCTTTAGCGAATATTCTTTCAGTATCCCAATTATACAATGTGTGGCTCCACTTGATCCATTCTCATATAGCCTTTAGACGATACTCTGCAAGTTCTGCCTCATATCAAATCGTATCATATCGGTATAAAAGATGCATTGTTTTCAATGCCCTTATAGGTGTTGTCCTCATCGCAGCATTTATCACTAATCAACACACTCTTTCAACCCTCTATATTATTCTAATGTAACCCTTGCTTTTTGACGATGTCTACCACTCTACTCATGCATAGGACAGTAAGAGTCTATTTACACTTCTGTATAGCTTGTGTATTATTTTTCGAGTGCGGCTCAATTTTAAATCTATGACTCTCTTACGTATAGAACAGCATCTATGGACTTAACACAGGCGTTGAAAAATAATATAAAACAAAGTAATTTAAACGTTTTAGATCCTTAAATGCCATTAGTATTCTGAAATTTCTTGTTTGTGTTGTCAGTTTGATTGCAAGTCATTTTAAGTCATTTAAAGTTAATAAAACGACGTTGTCAGCAAGTTCTTTGGTTCATTTTCTCGAACTCCTTCCCCAATATTGGAAACATAGAACAATCCTGTATTACGCCGCTTGTAACCATGATGAGTTGGGTTAATAAACATTCACGCATTCTTGTAAATGCTTTCTTTAAATGCTTTCCCCCAGAAGTCCCTTCTTATGATGTTGAATGTCCTTGCAAAACCTATAAAAGAAATATACACAATCGAGTTGTGCTTTAGATAGTGCTCTATAATTGCTTACAACATATTAACGTGATCTATGCACGATCATTCGGTTAATGTATGACTCATTACAGCATTACCTGTGCATTGTCTCTCTGTTCTACGTTTAAAGTGCATATTCTACTCTTTGATTTGCACATCTTTGCTAGTAATCGGTTCTTCTTAGGGACTTCCGAACTTTAACAGTTAATAACATCAATGTTGTTGAAGCTACACCCATCAAATCACTTGTCATTTATCCAGTCACGTGCAAATAATAAAACTTATTTATAAAAAAAAAGGTGTTTGTTCAGGCAACGCACCGCGCTCCTCGATCGCCATAGTCATCCTACCGAGAGAACAATGTGGTATATAAGTTCGAGTTCAATGGTCCTGTAGACGATCGACCAAATTCTGCACATCGAGTAAACGCAAGATCTGCTGGAAACATCACCGTTGCCCGTGAGAGAGTGCTGGAAAATTCCAGAATTCCAGCGCCGCAACTTTTGTGTTGTGACCTAAGCCTACACTTCTTCAAGACTTCATCTGACCCTGGAACTAAAGATATGCAACCATATGTTCGCTGAATGCGTTCTGGAGCAGTTAACAATTGATCCTAATTTGCATCGAAAAATCTTCTTCAGCGATGGAGCCCATTTTTGTTTGAGTGGGTACGAGAGCAAAATAAAATTACGAAATTGGGACAATGGCAATGAGTGATTTCTAATGCGTCGCGAAGAAGTCAGTTTTTGGTGTGTTTTTTTTTTGGGCTGACGGCGTCATCGGTCCATATTTGTTTAAGAACGACGGCGAGCACTATAGGTTGCTGATTACCAACCTCGTTTGGTTTGAATTGGATGATGTGGACAACAACGACATGTTGTTACATCAGTACGTCGCTGATATTCTGCATGAGCGATTTGAGAACTTTATCGTCTCACGTGGAGGTGATATGAACTCATGAAATTTGACCTCGTTAGACTTTATCTTGTGGTGTTTTCTCAACTCGCAGGTATACGCGAATTAGCCACAAACCAGAGCGGTCCACAAAGCCAAAATGCAATGGTCTTTTATTGAAACAGGCTGATAAAAATGTTTAAATAAAGCTACAAACAAATGCTCAATAAGCTGCCTAATGAAGTAAAAAATGAGAATAATATAAATGTATTTAAAAGAAAATGTATTTATTATATCAGGAATATTTCATAAGAGCTTTTGTCAATTGGTTAAATTATTTTACAATGTTTTAAACAAAGTATTACAAATACTCCTAAATAAATAAAAAAAAAATTGTAACGGTAATAATGGTAAGGTATATGCACGGTCGTCTAAGGATGCTTCTGCACTGGATTCTTCTTAATAAGAGTCAGAATCATACTTTGGTTGGATGTGTCTTGCGGTGTGGTCACTAGCAAGGGGTCAAACTGAAACCTACTCCTAAACTATTTATCAATACACATCTCGTCTGAAGGATGACCCTCTGAACTACATTTTAGCGGACACGGTTTGCAACAAAATGTACGATTTCACCATCACAATTCCTTGAAAAGAAATAAAACGCAGTGAAACCCATGGCAGTAGAATAAAATAAAACACAAAACATTATTGTTTGTTATGATGTCAAAACCGAATGAAAGGTATTTGGTCAATTCACACAAGCTGTTGTATCATTGTATTGAGTGTATTGTTGGACGATTATACAACAGTGCATGCTTGTTGTTGATAATTTTCATGTAAAAATCCGTTACACTTATACACATTTTTTCATATGTTTTTCAAAAGTTGTGTTGGTGTCGTGCTATCAAATTGTTTGAATGCCAAAAAAATACATTTGGAATACGAAATACACAATACAGCAAAGTATTGAGCGTTCACACACAACCAAGTGTATTCAATACAACATACACGATACAAAGTCGTGTGAATTGCCCAATTGTTTCGGTGCGTACAATATTTAGGATTGTTTAAGAATAGAAATCAAATGATCTGTCAAACCACGACGTAAACGAAAATCGCTTCATAAGGCAGCTCTAACTATACCACGTAAAAAACTACGAGATTTACTTTTCATTTCGACTATTGTTAGAACGTCATATACTTATTTTTATTTTTTTTTTTTTTTTTTTTTTTTTTTTTAAATATTTTAAAAACCTTCCCCCTTTTTAAGGAATCCTTTGTTCCTATCTTATTATGCGTAGATTGCAACACCGCATGAGATCTTGTATAAAATAATAAAAATAAAGGCCCGAAGAAAATTATTGTTCTTTGTCTTTTTATATTGTAAACTTAAAGGAACAATAAGAGCAATCCCTGGAATACCCGGTGCGTATATATTTTGACAATAGACACGTTGAAATAAAACATTAAAAATACAGGTGTAATGTGTATTGTCACTCAAATGCGAAGATTGCGTGAGAAACCCATGAAAAATTAATCGAACGTAGGTTGGCTGCCACAAAACGGGGATCATTTTTAAAATGTTTTTTTCCTTTTTTAAGAAATAATAGCGTTTTGCTCCTTCCCTGAACAATAGCTGACATAGTTTTTTATATTCGATCTATTATTTTGTTTTTCAAGAGATTGTATGTTTTCGAATCAATAAGATTTATTTCATAATAAATTGCAACATTTCAGTGTTATTAATAAGTTTTGTGGGTTTATTCCAGTATTAATTGAAATGTTTTCTGAGTTTTTGATATAAGTAAACTGCTAACTATGTTGGTTTTTAGCAAACAATAGTCTGGGCCTATTGCATTAACAGCAGGAGTTTGGCGCCACTACAAATTGATTAAATGTATTACGAAGACGATGATGTAGAAAGTGAAAAGAGGAAAATTTTGGTTTAGCCATTTGGGTATACATACAGCGACAATGCCTAGTTATTCAAACGATACATTTTATACTCGGGATTACTTCAGAAAAGTTCTGCTTAAATTTCAACCTTCAACTCTACTTCTTATCGTCTTTAGAGTCTGATCTAGTATACACCCTTTTGTAAACTAAAGTACCTTTTGTCATTCACATTCGTTTCACAAAAAGCCATTGAATAAAAAGGCTATAAAATCCTGGACAGATGTTGTTTGTTGAATCCTAATCAAACTTCAATGAGCTGACGACTGTAGCGGTGGAGTGAATAGTGGATCCTCACATTATCGACAAAGTCGGTTTAAATACGCGCACGATAAAATGTTGATTGTTAGATTAGGTTAGCGGGAAGCTTGGCGTTCACAGGCAAGTCCACTCGGTGGCCCATATGGCCCATTGTGTTACCCAGCGTGAGTAAAGCCCCCTTGTCATGATCTATTAGTGATGAGTTTTACCCACCTCGAGCTCCGGATGAAACCGGCCAGTTCACCCAGTTGCACGTTCGTTACTATACCCAGATATTCAAATATTCTAAGACCCAAAAACCGATGACGCCTGTTTTGAAGCATAGGTCACTCACATAAAAGGTGTTGTACCGATTACGTTTTCTTCACATCATGCAGCTTCTGCAGCAATCCTGGTAAGACAAACCGAGCCTGTCAGTAAAACTGCCAATAGCGCAGTGTCTCATTAGAATTCCTGTTAGAATACGAACCACTCCATTGTCGACCTCAAGAAGTTCCCTGGTTCTCCCGCTGTCCACAGTAGTTAAATTCGGCAACCGGGTAAGTTAGACCACCCACGGTTTGTTGAATTCCATGCTGCTTTGTTCAATTTGAAAAAGTGTTTTTATAGGAGCACATATATCCCCTTTATTGTCTCCTCCTCAGACATCTTCTCTCTATGTTCCAGTACCCCGGAACGCTGTATAGGCGGATTTTGTGTCGACGTATACGGTGTAGAGATTCTATGCAACTCCTGATGTACGTTCGATTTGACCAGATGGGATCCCAGCGCTTTGGTTGCCGCTTGTTGTTTGATAACTTCTAAGCATAACATTAACCCTTTGCCCTCCAGCCTAATAAGCAATAGTAGGAACCAGTAACTCCAGAGGTATATTAGTAAAAATTACATGCATTAATGTTTAAGAAAATGCGGTCAAAAATTAAACAAACCAATTTATTGTTACATATATTGTAATAAAGCATATTGTAGCTTATATTTGAGGCTAAAATAACAAACTTGAAATCTCTCAAAGTATGGTATTTTTCAAAGCATTCGCCCATATGCACTTGAGGTTTATCGGGACAAGTATCGCAAAAGTCCACAGTTTCTCGTCACTGCCCTCGTTCTTGCCTGTTGGAACAAACTATGCAATCCCTTTTTTGCCCTTACGCAAGATGAGAAGTCTTTTGTCAAGCCTAGCTTCCTGATTTGAGGTGGATGGTCTTGATCGATCTTCCCGGAATATTCCCACGAGTTGATCGACTAAGCGCTTGACAAAATTTCTAAAGAAACGTGTCGCAAATGCGGCGACAACGGATTTATTCTTACCATACGAAATGTCGGAAATGGGGTGACAAGGGAGTGCAAAGGTTTAATTACCTGCCATCTGTATCAATGGAGTACACAGTTCTTGATGTCATCAACATGATCTCTTCCACATAAGTTTCTCTCAAGCACCGACTCAAAATTGATTTGCCTTTCTATTATCATCTACTCCTTCTACACTTCCTATAATATCAATAAATGAGCCAAGACTTTCCGTTAAATAATTATTGTACGTACTGTAATGATGCAATGATGGAGAATATTTTCTAATTCTTAAAGTTCTTCTTTGACAGTTTGGTAAAAGTGACCGTCTATTCAAAAAAAAAAGGCCCAATATGGCCTATTGTGATATCACACTGATCTCTTTCCTCAATTCTAGAACCATTGTAGGGCGTCCTACAGAAGCCGCTTAGTTTTCCAATGTCCGTCCTCAATAGATCAGTTGAATCATTTGCACGGCAAAGCCCATGAGCATTCTTCGAAATATGAATATGGATCCAATAGCTGAATAACAATATCCTCCTCTTCCACTTTTCGGCAACTCGTGCATAATTTATTTGGCATATAATCAAGAAGTATAAAAGCGCCACGATGAGTGACAGGATTCAATGTCCAATCATGACTCCAAAAAAGAAGCTAAATGTACTGCCTTTATCAAACCACTGTGTCTCAGTGCTCACAATAATGCCATTGTTTATCAACTCTATCATAATTTTGAGAGATTTATTACAGCCGAAAACTTTCATTATGTGAGAACCCATTACATTGACAGTCTTAAATCAATCTGAATTTTTGAAAATATCTCTTGAGAGTTATTGTTTCCTTTATAATCATCATCATAGCCTTTATGGCTGACATTTCCGACTTAAGCAGCTACAATGAAACTGTAGCCTTATCGATTAGGTTATACCTACCCCCCGTCCCGAAAAACTTTACCATTAACTTTACTAACACCATTAAGTCTCTAATCATGTGTGATAATCAGTGTAGAGTCATTGATTAGGTGCGGGAAACCATTCACCCATTTTCGACAGGAGACGTTACTGGGTGATGTTATGTTATCAATGTTTTCGAAATTTCCAATTTCCGTCAAGAACCTCAAGTGAGCGATATTTGATCCGTATGACTCTGATGTCTTGCAGAGGTGCTGACTAGGATTAATAGCTGACCTCTTATAGTAAGGCGCAAAGGGATGGAAAATTGTCTCAATGTAGCGTAATAACAATACAGGCAGATTTCTGTATCTGCCCTATCAAATTACTTCTCCAAAGAATTCTCTTGTAGTCTCTATGTATGGTCTCAATGGGCAAAGATGGAAGATGTTTACTTTGTACCTGGTGAAAAATACCTCGGTTTTACGAGACTAACACTCAACAACCTCGACAAGGTAACTGCCCACTCTTTTTCGGGTAGATTGTCCCTCCTAAAATTAATTTTTAGATCCAGTCTTTAGTAGTTTCCTATACATCTAATGTGGATAGTGCATCCTTTTGATTCCAAACTCTATATTACAGAAGACGTACCACCTTCGGTATGAAGGCCACTCCTCTCTACACCCCTCTGCACCTAAACAGTACTCCAGTAATATCTCTCTAAGAAGCCCCAAGTATTCCAAGTAAGATATAAGACAAGACAGATATATTATTGGATTAAAATTATTTTTATTGTAATCTGGTATATAATTTAATGGCATTTTTTTTTTAATATGAGTTCATATATACTGCAGCAAATTACAAGGTCTTTTCGATGAGTCTAATTTTTTTTTATTTTTTTCAACAAATTTGATGGTATGGCGACAATGGTGGCTAAAATATTGGCTTAACTGCTGACGGATCGATAGCACACCGTAACGATAGCTCTTTGCTCATTTTGAAAGAAATAAGAACCAATAATACGCCAAACCACACCAAACATTAATGCATTGGAGGTTATTTTCGACCCAAACGCGATAACTTTGCTTACTAACGTAGCCATTTAATCAAAAGGTACTTCTTCACTAAACATAATTCTTTGATAAAAATATTCACCTTCGGCCAATTTGAACTATACTTTATAATAACGTAAGCCAAGATCCTTAACTAAAACTTTCCAGGTAGTAGAAGGATAAAGCCCTACAAGTTGAGGACGACAACGATTCAATATTTCGGTAATTTCATCAAGACTTTGTTAGAATGTCAACAGCAACATTGTCTTCGGAACATTCATTTCTTTATCTTGAAGAAGAGTAAAATTATTGCGAATTGCCTTCTCAACAGGCCATAAAATGGAGGAGCAGATTTATTTTTTTTTCAAAATAAATTTCTACAATTTAGAAGCGTTGTTCTCGCCTTAAACGATTCGTGATAGCTAGCCAAACCTTAGACAGTTTTATATGCTCAATAGTCAAACCATTCATGCAACAAACTCCATGTACATATAGTTTTTTTTTTCAAGTTCTGAATGCATTTTAACATTTATCTCTCAAAATTAAATAAAAAATTCTTTCTAAGCACTCCTCGTATATTGCCTTCATGCTGTTTTTACATATTATTAGCGCTCAAAAATTTTACACATTAATTTTTGGATTTCCTTTTTTTGCCGTGTTAAATTGCTGAAGGTGTCGCCTTCAAAGTGTTTGATTTGATGGCAGTTTTTAACCCAGTTTTTAAAGCAATATTTTCGCACAGGCAAAACCGTCATTAATCTTATAAATACTAGCGGCTACAGCAATAAAATACTTAAAAAAAACTAGAGTTTAAATGCCAGATTTAATGGACAAGCCGAGAAAAGTTGGCATAACCACTTAAGTGACAATTCGCGTGCAGCAAAAGGGGGATGTGTTATTTTTGTAGTATGTGGTTTACGAAATTAAATTTGGGTAATTTGACAACGTATTGTATTATTGTTTTATTTGCAAATAAATAAATTTGTTCAAATGGCTAGGTTAATACTAAAAATAAATTTAATTAATTAACAAACGCCGGATCGCATAGACGCCGTAGTCTAGTTGATAGTATGTTGTATGTTATTAGACGTGAGGTTCAAACCTCAGGTCAGGCATCTTCAACAAAACGAAATATGAAAAAATATTACTCCGGCGACTTCCTCTCAACAGATTTCTGACAAAAACTCTGCGAGTAAATAAAATAGTCATGAAAAGTTTCTCCAAAATCTGTCGTTCGGAGTCAACTTTAAACTGTAGGTCTCCCCACTAATGTATAAAAATAACTCACACTAAATAAGTGGTGTGAGAAACAAGGTCGTAATCCTGGGTCAGTAGTTGTAATAACCAACTATGTGTGTATGTAATAATAGTATATTAGCTATTCCTAATAGAATATTAGCTAGTACTCCCGGCTGGCATCTCTCAGCTATCCGGATAGTTTTATGAAGGTAAGATTTCAATCCAAAACACCTTTGGTCAAACTTCAGAAGCTGAGTTGTTGTAAAGTCTTCCAACCTCCAGACGGCGCATAGATACCAATGTCCCATTATAATCGCTATGACGTTCCTAGAATGTCAGGTTTAAGGCAAATTTTATTTTGTATATATGTTTTCGTCGATCTATTATTGTTTCTCTATTCCATCTTTTCTTTGCAATTGAATTTAATTTGTGTCACATCATTTGTTTGCCCCTCAGCATAGTAATACCAATCTCGAGTATAAACTGAATTTGATTTTCCGTTGTACCAACTTTAGCAATTATGTCAGCTATGTTACCTTTAATGCCACCGTGTTCACGGAGCCATAAGAGCCTAATAGTTGAATGTATCTTTATTTGCTCCAGAGACACTCGGCATACACTCTTTAGCCGCTTTATTGTCGATAAGTATGCGTATATCACCATCATGTAAGTGCTGTTCGCAATGCTCATAAAACCATGAAGAATCGTTTGAATATAAAAAAAGCTTAATATATGGGACCTACGTGCGCCCATGCAAACAAATGTAGACTTATAATAAAATGGTATTACAACAATGTTAAGCGAAAGCAATTCATTTTTAAAATGTTTCATAATAACGCATCTAAGAGAGTCATCGCAGAAAGTCACCACAACTGAAGTTATCCATTTTAAGACAGAATTTAGGCACACTTTACAATGCAAGACGCTGATCTTTATATACTTCACCTTAGTCTATATACATATGTATATATGTTAACTACGTGTTCAAAAGAGTTGACCATCCGCCAAATATAGGTAGTTAAATAGAAAGGGTACGGAACCTATGATATTCAGGTGGATAGCAGAGATCCTATATCTGCGGAAGTATAACCAGGGGATAAGATAATAAGGATAAACAAAACCAGAGGATGCCCACAAGGGGAAAGAGTTCTTCCAAGCCTCTGTGTGGAGTGGGAGGAGATGTTTGAAAAGGAATGTTAAGTGAAAGAGTCTTCTTAAACCAAAACAGCATAAGATAATCTGAAGTTTATGTTGTTTAATTGCAAAAGAAGGAGATTTTTGTCATACATCAGACTATCCAGGAATAATCTGAGATTAGCAACCAGAGTTGCTTCTTGTTAGTTCTTATTGACACCGAGCAGCAGGAGACATTATAGGAATACTTTACATAGAATGAAGGGCCAGAAATAAAATTGTAATCAGTACTCTACCATTAAAAAGAAAGTACATATTCCAATTACTTATCATTACGATTACTAATCATTGTTTAACAGCGGGGATAATGTAAATATTGTTACGTTTTTACCAATTCAAAAACTGTTTAAAATATGAGTTCGTTGATTGCAAACAAAATAAAAACAAATATGTGTTTAGTTTCAATTAAACTGTTTATTGTTCGTACTACTTTTGTGTGCCGTTTTGTGTTTACAACTTGACGAATACAGCAATAATTGCTTGTTCGCTATTCTCCTTTGCTTACAACGCAGATCTTTTCAACGGCGATCTTTAAACCACGACTGTTCTCTTCACACGCAACGCGTCTTCACACAAGACTTACTGAATTCTTACTACTGGTTGCCTGCTTTGTCTTGCCTTTTTATATGCCCACGTAATCAGTCTGATGAAGGTTGTTGAAGTCGAACGTTCGGGATTTCGTATTCCCAAGAACTCTATCGCGACTTCATTGTTGTTGTTGCGTTACCGCTTACTTGTCTACCCCCTTTAATAGTGAAGTTGTTGGTTTACTTGTAAAAAGTTCGTTGTATTTGTTTATGTAGCTTTTGCTCATTTTAATGGTAAACGATGTACACCGTTTCCATTTTCGTAACAATATATTAGTCGAAATGTATTTGTAGGAAGTCAAGTCAAACTTTAAATATTTTCTAAGCTTTCAGAAGATTGTAAGTAATTGCCATAACGACCTTTATAAATTAGTAGTAAAGTAAAGCAGTCGATTGTTAACAGATTTCCTGTTTTATAAACTTTATAATTCTTTTTCTATCCTAATTCGGTACAACTAAACAAAAAGAGAATACATGCATACATGCAAATGATATTTTCTTTATTTTTTATTCCTTATTTATTTGTAACTTATCTCAGCCTCTCCACAAGACCTTCCTCCTTTCGAGACCCTTTTTAATAGCGTGACATAAATCTGATACCAAATTTAAAAATCATATGAAATAAACATACATATGAAATAAACTTAGAGACACTCCTACTAACCACAACTGAATAAATAAATTTTCAAACTCGAAAAAGATTTAAAATGTTCCTAAAAAAACTAAACATATGGAAACACCGCAAACCACAAAAAGATACGACAGGATATGACATGGCCATTCGTTTAAAATGTACAGTAATCGCATACGAAACAATTCAAATCAGTAGGCGTTGTCAAAATTATCACACAGTCAATATTATCTTCCAAAAAGAATATGTACTTTAAAACTTAAATGACTATCGTACACAAACTAACGAGAAACACCCACCTTATTTTCTTATACTTTTTGATTTCTGTAAAGAAAAAAGAACCGAAAAACCGACACGTTAACGAAGTCTTTAAGGACTAGGAATTAATGGGCAGTATTAGAAGGCGAAATGTATGTACGTATGGTATGCATGGTGCAGAATTTTTAAAAGGATACACTTGCCTTCTTTAAAATTTAGTTTCGTTTTGAGCAACCAAAAGGAAATTTTAGTTTTTTTTCTTCGCTTAAGGAAATATTTGCAATTAAAAGACAAAGGATTGCATGTCATAAGTCCATCCATATGAATAATATACTCACTGAACTGAAGGAAGGGTGCAGACGTAGAGAAATCAATGGTTATTCTATTTTCCAAAAAACATTAGGTTTTCTTGGACAGTAGTGTAGAAAGAGTGCAATCTTATTTAAATATAATATAAGAAATAAAAGTCAAAGGTCGCCGTAGTATAGTAGGTAGTGTGTTGAATTATTAGACGTGAGGCCTTGGTTCAAATCCCAGGTCAGACATTTCCAATAAAACGAAATATGAATAAATATTTATTCGGCGATTTCCTCTCAGCAAATTTCTGATATAAAAATTGCCATTAAAAGTTTCTCAAAAACATGTTACTCGGAGTTGTCTTTAAACTGTAGGTCGCGCCACTCATGTATAAAATTAACACATACAACATAAGTGGTTTGAGAAACTAGGTGTAATCCTGACTAAAGGGTTATAATGACCAATTGTGTGAAATAAAAACAAAACGATACTGTTGCGTATTTGCACAGTTTCGGTTTGCTTCACCACGTGCAGTTCAATCAGATAACGATCGTTTGATTATAGTGTGAAATAATAAAATCATGTTTTAAACATTTCAGCATATCAACACCTAAATTCAGGTTTTCTAGAGTGGAATATATTCAAACACTACTCTGAATCAATAAGTCGTTGTTGTTTTAAGTTGATTTTGAGCTCGAGTGGTACGCACAGAGCTTTCCAAATATTCAATCACGATATGGTCCGTACGTTCCTTAGATATCTTTAGAGCCTGAGATATATCGATCAATTATTCCTTCCATAACCCAAAATTATGTTGTGGAATTTTTCGTCGGTAGCTGCCGCGTAGAATGCGTATACCGACCACTGTGTTTATTTCGCTACATCCAAACTTAGCAAACCTTCTCTCAATGGTTATCTCGTTTATCTCGTGTAAAGTCCGATTTATCTGGTGATGTCCCCGTAGTCTAATACGTATTTTAATTTTATACATGAGTGGCGGGACCTACAGCTTATAGTCGATTCTGAATGAAAGATATTTGAGAAACTTTTTCATGGCAAATTTATTTACTCTCAGAATTTCTGCCAGAAATCCGCTGAGAGGAAGTCTCCGATTTCTATTAACATATACGAAGTTATTTTCTCTTCAAAAAGCTTGCGTTCCCACTCAAATCTTAGCCAATAAACGAATATCGGCATTCTCATTTCCTTTATTGCGAAAAGAACGATTTACCTAATAATTGTGGCCATACTTACAAAGATAATTTTTGCACCAACTATGTTCTGCCAAAAACCGTATCGTGTAGAAAGGAATATGGCCGCACTTCCTTTCAACCAAGCTTTGATCGTTCCTTATAAGTCTGCCTGATAAGTCCATCGCCCTCCTTTTTGTAATTTCTGTATCCCAGCATGCCATTCGCTTTTTGCCTTTCATATCTTCTTTCCTCTGATTTTAAGATCTACTAACACTCCTAAAGTCTGTCATATACTCTCTATTTATTTTCGGAGCCATTATAACCGATGGAGTTATATCGGATACTACTCCAATAGTTTCAAATTATACTGTGCAAAAACGACTGGCAACTCCAATGGCGCTTAATGGAAATAAAAATTTAACAGCCGTAGCGTTAGTTCTGTAACACAATGCTGGTCTGCACACATATGCTTCATACATTATTATAGACTGGTTAACTTTTGCTAATGACAACCTTCTGCTTTTATTTAGTCCACTTTATTAGATTTTAATTTTCAATATCAATTTTGCAATTCAATCACGCCTTTGTAAACATCAACTCCAAGTACTCCAAGTACATTTCATGATATCATATCTATCAATCGTCCTCAAAAAATCCAATTACGTTCAGATCTGTTCGCTGTTTATTGAATCAAAAGCCTTATCATTGGCAGCATGAGAGAGGCTATACCGATTGCATGGATTAAATGTGGAAAAAAATTAAATAATATTTCGTTAACCAAACTATTTTTTATTAAGTTTTTTCTAAAATTTCATTTAACGATTCAACTCCCTTAAGGTTCTGCATAGTATTTTATTATATTGCACATGCCATTTATTGTAATTTAAACTGTGGTCAGTTCAGTGGTAATTTTAAACATTTTTATGGCTGCCATCCCGAAAGCCATGTAAAATACTGAAAGTATTCAAACCCCCCAATAAGAATAAGAAACGAAATAATGCATGACATGAAATATGAAATATTTTGGGGTGTTGACTTTGAACTAAACTTCTTTCTCAATTTACTTTCGTAATGATTTAAAATTTAGTTAGGCACCAGATTAACACACATGAATGGATTTTATGTGAAGAAAGAAGACACAAACACGCCTTGATTACTTTCGATAATTTATAGGCTATTACATGAGCCTTCTTAATGCCATCGAATAAAGAGAAGCCCTAAAACTATTTGATTTCCAAAAATTTCAAGTCCTTAAATAGCCCTCCTTTTGAGCAGTTATGCTTAAGAGTTTTAAATTTCTTTTAACAAAAAATCATAAACATTTGAATTTTACATTTTTTTTTTTGCTTTGCCTTGTGATCCTTTTTCTGGTTCTGGTTGAATTGCGTAAGTGTCATTTTCGATGCAGTAATGCATGACATATCAAATGTCATTTTGACAGCTTCTGACTTGTGCTAATGAGCACATACTCTTACACATGTATACGTGTAAAAAGAAGCACTTTCTTCTGCACTTTTCATAATTTAAGAGCGCATTAACGAAAAAAAAAGCATAAACGAAAAAATAAAATTTCTCAAGTGCAAAATCTCTAAAAAGACTGCGTGCAACCGTCAGGCAGTGTTGTTAATTGACAGAAACTCTGAAAGTTTTTTTCCTTAAACACTACTTTTAAGTATTTTTTTTTCCTTTCTTAATAAGCATTTGTGTTAAGTGTGTGTGTGATTATAGCAAAAAAAAATGAGATCTTAATATTTATATTTTAAACACATGTGTGTCACACTTGTCACTTTCTTAGCGAGTTGGTATTTTCTTAAATATGCCTTGGGGGGTTTCAAGAATTAAAATCTTAAATTTATCTCCTAAAAAGAAGCATTCTCTTTCCCTATGGTTTAAAATGAATTTCTTCTTTCTTCGTTTTGAACTGTTTCTCTAATTATAATTGTCATTATGTCAAGTGACATTTAAATTTGACAGTCTTAATATTATGGTTTGTCATTTGAAATGTTTGTTTGAAATAATTAATGATTTTTCCTTGTGGCTAAATTAATATTAACGAGAAAAAGATTTTTGAAATATGTGTTGAGTTGTAAAAGTCTGTTAAACAAATTATCAATTTTAAACGTTGATAAACAAACGAATTTGTCACTATCAAAGCTATAAAGCAGATTGTAAAAAATATGAGTTAAAGCAAAAGAGAAGAATGGTTTAAGAAAAACAATTAAAAGATTAGTTTTATAAGCAAAACTAAAAAAAATAAAGTTTTTTCTCAACAATCCTTCGGAAATATAAGGTAATAACAAAATTATCGAAATCGAATAAACTTCAATTATAAGGTAAAAAAAATTATCAAAATCGAATAAACATCGATTATAAAGTAATACAAAATAATCGAAATTGAATAAAAAGAGTGTTACTCACGGCAATATAAAGCTAAACAGTCGAATTGCAATAAATTTATACAAACGTTGGTCAATTCCAACTTCATGGCTCGGAAGATCTTACATAACATAATTGGTGGTTTTAATGACCAATTATGCTCAGTCAGGATTACGACCTAGATTCTCACCCCATTTATGTTGTGTGTGCAAATTTTATACTTGAATGGCGGGACGTACAGTTTAAAGTCGACTCCGAACGCCACATTTTTTGAGAAATTTTTTATGGCATTTTTATTTATTCTCAGAGTTTTTGCCAGAAATCTGCTGAGAGGAAGTCGCCGAAGAAAAGTTTTTTCATTTTGATGGAGATGTCTGACCTGAGGTTTAAACCGTGGCCTTATGTCTAATAAACTAACACACCACCTAATAGACTACCACAACTGCAAAACTTTCCATAACCAATTTAAAAATGTTACTTCCAAATAATTACACTATGCGACAAAATAAAAAAAATTAAATACACCCGGCTAATGACATAGTGTATGTCGGTTGTGAGTTTTGTTGAGTAGATCTCAAAAATATTTTTTTTTATACTTCTCGAACCCTCCAAACTTTTTTTATTTGACAAAAACAGATTTTTTTGACTTTACGCTCAAATTTTTGGATTACTCAAACATTTATGACCCGATTTCAAAAAATTGAAATCTTGTTGGAAAGGGGAGAGATGGACCTTTAAAACGGTATACATAAGTATATATATATTATTCGACTTAATATGCTATGAGATTAAATGAGGTAAACTTGGAAAATTCGAATTTTTTTCATATTTTTTCAAGTTTGTCCATTCATAGTAGCAAACTTTAATAAAAAAATATAGGATAAGTGATAATATTCTTAAAGTCTGTGAAGAGATTGAGTCATCATTTGATCAAATCGGACAAAAATTACCGTAGTTATCATTTAAAGATAACAGTCGAGTAATATTTTTTATATATGTCATCTCATCAAATGAAATTTTAGTTCGAAAATTTTCCAAAATTTTGATAGATTTTGATCAGGGCGAACTCAATAGGTGATGGCAATAGTACAACAACTCAATTCGCAGTATTTTTTAACAAAAACAACATGTATTTTCTGTTGTTTTTGGGTACACACAAATGTCAAATGAAATTCGCCGTAAGCCAGAAATGACAAAGGCGAATCCATATAATGACATAAAGTTGTTATTTTGTGTCAGTATTTCTCTTTTGTTTATAAAAAAAATTTTAAAAAACAAATTTTAAAAATAAAATTTTTTTAAATACGGGCTGATTTGCGCTACCACTAAGGTATGACGACCTTCAGAGGGATACTGGGAAGCAAAAAAGCGGATTCTAAATCAAAAGTTGTGCCAGAACATCCAGAATATTTAAATAAATTATAAATTGTGTAGAATACAAATATAAAAGCAAATAAAAAATAAATAAACAAAAGAATGTATATACAGTGAGCAAAAAAAATGTGTACACTTATTGTAAAAAACTAATAAATAAATTAATCCACAGGATTTTGTTTAAGATTACTTTCTAGAAAATTCGGTCGCCATAGTCAAAAAATCACCACTTTTTTGCTTAAAAATGTGGGAATTTCTTAGTTTCGACAATTATTTTCTTGTTACGTAACCAATAGGGAAATGTTTATAATCCGAATATAGTTTTTAAGCTTTTTTTAGTCTTAAAGAAAATAAATTTCTTTTTATAGATAATTTTTTGTTCAAAAGTTATTTCGAGGTAATAGTGTACAAGTTTTTATTGCTCACTGTACGCAAACAATATGTTTGACATTTACTTGGACTGAAAAAAGCAATCAGCTGGGCTGATAACAGTACCTATTGAATTTGCCTTGATTTTGATTGTTTATCGCAAAATGTGTCAATTTCACGTTTGCACTACTACCAGAATCATTATTTCTCATTGCGCAAACATTGGCAAACTTCTGGTGGTCGGTCAAACGTGAAATTGACACATTTTGTCAATTAATAAAATTCTACGAGTTCATTCATCTGTAATAAGTTATGTCTGGTAGAGTCTCTTCGCCAAGATATTGTAGTTCCTATCTTGCAAAGTTTAGGAAATGATATTAAAAGTTTTCCATCGTTTCGATATCTTCACGACATTTTGGTTCAGATGTACGTGTAAGGTGAATTATTATGTAAGTACTCTCATTAGCATACCCAAGTCGACCTATTTCAGTTTTAAAATACTCATGGTTTTGCCCTCATCGTGAATTCCACAGAGTAAACTTCCTACTGTGTAACATTCCAAAAATACTATGTTTCTGTTTACTCCTTTTGCTTGGTTTTCAATGCACTGAAAGACATTGTGTTATCCTAGTAATACATTGGCTCTAATAGCGAGAATATTCGTTTACTCATTTCTAATTCCTGGTTGGCGACTAAGTACCCACATAATTACTTATTTGCCATGATTGGAGTAATTGTTAATGGCCTTCTTCTAGGACAGTTCTTGATCTCAAATACTTGGATGCATTCGAATCAAATCCAATTGACAAATGACTGTTAACAAAAATATTGAAATTTCTACTTGTCTAGTTTACCTATTACCCCTGGTACAGAACATACATACCCTAATCGCCTTGAAATACTGCATTATCAAGGTACACAACGGACATCTGCGCCATGTATTTATGCGATTGACCAAGAAAGTCAATCTGATAGCAAAGTGATGCAATTTTTAACGATTGAAGTCGCCGTAGTCTATAATGTAGTCTTCTTAAACGGGGGGGCACGGTTATAATCCCATGACAGGTATCGCCAACAAAATGAAATATGAAAAATATTTCCTCGGCGACTTCCTCTCATCAGATTTTTGGCAAAAACTCTAAGAGTAAATATAACTGCCATGAAATGTTTCTCAAAAATCTGTCGTTCGAATTAGACTTTAACTGTGGTGTGAGAAGCTATGTCGTAATACTGACTAATGGATTGTAATGACCAATTATGTATGTATGTATGATGCGTTAGGCATTCCGTCGGATAATTCAAGTATCGTCAAGTATCCTAATTATACTCTCGTTATACGACCTCAGGCTCGAGTGGATACATTCCACCGTAGCCTGGAGACAATAAGTTTCACCTCATTGCAAACTAGTATCTCTACTGGTATGATAATAATTATTGCTTCTAACGTTTTTCTATGAGATGTTCTCATCGCACCACCCATGCCTAAGGAACCGATTCTCACATAATCTCATTTAGAATGTATGACTTCCTAACATATGGACCAGCATTTTAAATTTAAAATTAACTCTAAATGTTACAAGTCTATTCACCTTTAACAATTAATAGACTGTTTAAAAATTGCATGTCAGTATACCATATAAGTCTGAAAACAATAGAATAGGAAAACATATTACAGAAACTGTCTAATCCAGCACGTAGTCCTTTTGGTTTTAATATTTTCCTTTAAAATTCAGGCGCCAAATCCGTACAACTTAATTATAACAATTTTACAATCGCCAAATCTCTATTTGTGCACCAATTTTCCATTACAGGGAACAAATACAAAAATTCGGACATATGCAAGCAAAATGTCAAAGGACACAACAAAAAGAGGAATTTTAAAGGTGATAACTACTCAGCAAAAGAGCAAACAATGAACAATGAAAGTTGAAGGCTAAAGCCATAGGCCAGAAGCTTGAAAACTAAAATGAATCCAAAAACCATACGGAAAGTAAATACTTTAAAACAGGGATTACCATTTCATAGCACAATTGTGCAGAGAGAATTCACACACATTGCTTATGCTCTTTTATTTAGTAGTCGATCAGACTGCGACAAGCACACATGTCGGCGGATGCTATAATATTTTTTTTAAAAAATACTTTTTTTAAAATTCAAATTTTTATATGTTCTTAAAACACATTTTGATTGTTTTAATAGTCAAGTAAATAATTTAGGTGATATAGAAAGAGAACAACTTTTTTATAGACATAAAGCAATATTTTGGAAAAATTAAAAGGTTGGTTATTAGCAGGAGAGGAAATGTATGAAACAAAATTAAATCCCAGCAAATATCTAAAAAAACATTACCTAATTATAAAGTCCAATATGTATACTTTATGTATTTTGATGAAATGAAAATCTCTCAACTTATATTCTCTCTCACTCACTAATACACAACCAAAAAATTTTTGGTAACCCCTGCTTTAAAAGCAATGTGAAACGTAGTATAGGGAATGAATGTGAGAATAAAAATGTTCAAGTGAAATATTAAAAATAAGGTAAAAATGGATAAAAATCTAGCAGAATACACTTTGACAGTACGAGTATAGATGGAGGAAATGTTTCAACGTAAAAACATGCCTGTATTAAACTTAAAGTGACACATGTCCTGCCAGTGTGCTATCTTTGTTCTCTTACGAGATACAGTTGTGGAACAAATAATAGAAACATTTATACGCTTTTTTCATAGTAATTTAAATATATGTTGTGGTGTTCATACAACAGACGCTCTGAAAATTATGAAAGAAAAAAGGGAATTCATAAGAAAAATTGCTGAGGACATGAAATGCTCTAGAAATAAAGTGTTTAATGCGATTCATTGCTGAGGCGACAGGAAGAAAGAATGAAATCACTTATCGTGTTGGTAAACTTCTAATTTGGTCCTCAAAGATTAACACTTCAAATCAATAAAGAGCCTCAAAAATTAACTCAGTGCCCCTGTTTCAAGTATGCCTCGACAAGTATGTCTTTTCAAAGATGGTATGGTATGGTAAAATAAATTAAGACTACCTCATAATAACTGGTAAATTGTAATATGGTTTGACGAAGCCGAGATTGATTGGCCTGGGTCTGTTGAAAAGTCGTGTGTTTTGAGTCCGTCAACCCAAAGTACACAAAAAAAAATTATTTTCCATTGCGATTTCGGATTCAGTGAAAAATGGCCGCTGCTAATTATTATCAGTTTCCCTTGCCGAGGGGTCGGTAACATTATTGGGAAAAATTATTTATTTTTTATCAGTGTAGAACTTCTGGGTTTGCTGAACAAAAAACGGAATCAATTGCTTTTCTTTGAGGCATTGAATCACAAACCCCAAATTCCACACCAGAAAATCCACTAAAAAATTCAAATGGAAATGCCCTTCATCGAAGAAGATTAATTTTTTTGCAAAAATTGCGTTTGACTTCACTTCAATCCATTTGGCGATGAGTTTAATAGTCTACTTTGGTTTGTTTGAGGTGTGATATCCCGTGTGCACTGAAATTTGGTAATACTCATTGAATCGTGAAATTTGAAGTTGTTGAGGACGACAAAATTTTCGGGTTTTCGACGACACACAGGAGTCTTATATACATACATACATAATTGGTCGTTACAACACTTCGGTCAGGAGTAGGATTTAGCCTCTCACACCAGTTAAGTTGTGTATGTTATTTTATACATGAGTGGTTTAAAGTCGATATCGAACGACAGATTTTTGGGAAAATTTTCACGGCAATTTTATTTACTCTCAGAGTTTTTGTCAGAAATCTGCTAAGAGACAGTTGCCGAAGATATATTATTTATATTTCGTTATGTTGGGTTTGAACCGTGGCCTCACGTCTAATGAACCAACACCTTACCTACTAGACTACGGCGAATAATACACAGGAGTCTTACTGCCCATAATTGAACCAGTTTTTTGAAATGTTTTGCCCGCTCTTCGAATGGTCGACGTATTAGGTGTACTTTTTCAATTGAAAATTCTTCAAAATTTGTGAGAGGCCTCAACGTAACTATCCAAATTTTTTGGAATAAATTCTCACAATTATATCGCGTTGTTCTTTAGAAAGTGCTCGAAATTTAATAATTGGGATAAGCATATGTGACAATCGCCAATTTTCAAAAATGACTTTTGAGCCTAAAAATTACACTGAAATTAAAAAGTCTACTCTTACTGAGACACACTTTATTTTGTTAAAATAGAGAGACATTTACAGGAGTGTTACTTCCTACAATTTCTTCTGAATAAAATAAGAATTTAATAAATTTTGGAGTATGTATTACTGCCATTTCATCCACAACTGTATGTAAGAGACGTTTTCGCACAAGTGTCAACTTGGTAGCCAATGACAACTACACAAGCATCAAAAAAAAAAAAAACGAAAGGACCTCTTTAATTTATTTCACTTCTGAAAATTGTTGAAAATTGTTCTGTCATTTAATGCCAATTTTTAAATAAAAAGGATTAAAATTCAACCTTCCTTTTCCTTTTCTTTATGGGGTAGCCTTAGTCTGTTTTCAGTTTTGAAATTTGTTCAGCAACCAAAGGCCAGTCACTTGGTGCAATTTTCTAGAAAAAAGGATTAAAATTAATGCAAAATGAAATTATATTCACTCGTAATCAGTTCAGATGATTAATTCCTTTCATTGTTTATTTGTATTTGCAATTTTAAGGCCAGAATGAATGCAACATATACTTACATATGCATGAACGTATGAATACCAAACAAAATATGTTAAATGAAACGAATGAATGAATTTTGATTAAAAGTCCTTTGTTCTATGCAAATAATAATGAGTATTTAACTGGAACATGGTTATTTGTTGTATAAGCATTGGCAGATTCTTGATATAAAGGTTTAAAGGATATGAAAGATATGAATCATACAAGAGAATAATGGGAAGAAGAACTTATTGTGTTATGAGTTAATTTGAATATATGGTATCCTTTGAAGAGCTTAAGAACTAAAATTGATAACACAGTCACAGCAGTCATATTGAAATTAATTTTTTGATATTTATTTTTCATATATAATTTCCGTCGTATGTCGGCGCATATTCGACTTATATGGTCCATTCGATCAGTCGAATATTTGACTATTTTTTCCATTAATTCTAGCAACATGGTCCCAATGGGGATTTGAATATTGGTTTCCAATGCTGCAAGCGTTACTGGTTTGTCGGCATAAATCAATGAATTAACATAGCCCCTTAAAAAAATAATCCAGAGGCGTTATGTCCCACAAACGAGATGGCCATTTCAAGAAAGAAAGTTGTCACCAAACTGATTTTGAAATAAATCGTTGTACGGTTAGTTGTGTCACCTTGTAGTTAGTTCTGTGGGTCTGTTACAGTGCAATAGTTCTTTCTGCTTCATCTTCTGATTAGGACGTGCAATTCATACTCTATCGAATGCGTGAGGCATGTCTATAAAATAATTTTTCTCTTTTAATGCATTCCTTATGACTTGCATCATTCTGTGGGTCTGCTACAGTGCAATAGTTCTTTCTGAAGCCAAATTGATGGTCAGGAATACATCTCCTCATAATTAATATCTAGTTTTGCCATTGTTGGTAGTAAATTTATAGACCTTTTTCGAATGTTTCTTGCCAGGTTTAGGTGACATAAGCAACCTAACACCCTTCGGGCTAATATTCAAGTCTTAAGATAATATTAAAAAGGAACTCAACAGTCCTCATGTGCATCAGAAAGGCTACATTGTTATGGCACATCGTTGTAGAAGATGACTTTTAACTTTAACTTGAAGACAAGCCAATAGACTCCGAATTCCCGTACATGACTTATGCAAGAATTGGGTAGTTAAGCTGGATTCACATTGAAACAAGTTCAGTTTTTTGAGAGTTTGTTCCAAAACGATTCACCCACTACGAACAATTGTTCTGTAAAAACAAAGTTACCATATGAAATATTTTTGTAAACGATGCGTGTTAGTTTTACAATTAGGCAGCACAGTAGCAGATGATTGCAATTCGTTTGTTTTCTTGGCTTGAGTGTGATCATATTTTTTATTGTGTTACAAAGAAATTGTAAATTAAAACAAATCTTAGTGAAAAAATGGAACAATATAAACAAACAACCGCTCTGTATTTTATTATGCATATTTACATACATACATACAAATGTACATATAATATGATGTGGCATTTTGTTCCGAAACGATGGGTGAATCCAGCATTAAGGAGAATCATTCACATCACGCATCAGTGACCAGCTTTTGCCATAAAGAGACGGACCTTCTTGGCCTTCCTTTTTCTATCATTTTTAACTAAACGCACCAAAACGAAGAGAATCGCCATAAAGATTTATTTTGGAGTTGAAATAGTTTCCAATATGTAGTCGCCGTAGTCTAGTAGTTAGTGTGTTGGCTTATTAGACGTAAAGCCCGGGTTCGTATCCCAGGTCAGGCATCAAAACGAAATATGAAAAAAAATATTTCTTCGGCGACTGCCTCTCAGCAGATTTCTGGCAAAAACTCTGAGAGTAAATAAAATTGCCATGAAAAGTTTCTCAAAAAGTTGTCGTTCGGAGTCGACTTTAAACTGTAGGTCCCGCCACTCATGTATAAAATTAACGCACACAACATAAGTGGTGTGAGAAGCTAGGTCGAAATCCTGACTGAAGAGTTGTAATGACCAATTATGTATGTATGTATGTATAGTTTCCAATAGGGACTATTTGATCACTTAGTTGTAATAGCTTAAGTAGAATTATATTCTTCAAGAGGTTTCTGATAACTAAACTAACATCTCTTCATAATTCAACAGGTCAGTGCTACAAGATGCCTGTAGCATTGATGATTTTTTCAATACAACAAAAAAATTTTTTTTTTTTTACGCCGAGGAGTGGTAAATGTACCTAACCGCACCATAGAGGAAGTCGTCACATCCTCCGCGTGTGGGGTCCTCACCCACTAAATCCCCCCTCGTCTCGTGGACTTGTTGTGCCCATTCCGGAACTACGGTGGTATTACTTCGGAGTGGAGTCCTTTTGGCCCCTGCGTGCTCATATCCGCGTCCGGATTGCGTATCGATAGTTGAGGAGACTGTCTCCACTATTCTTTTCGTCCAGGTCCTTGTTTGGAATTTCGTTTGACACGTGTGCCAGTGTCATCTATACCGGCGTGCCTACATGTTCTGCAGCCTCAAGATCTCTCTTCTTCAGTCTTAGAATGCGCTCCACGTAATTCGCCACTGAGGCCCAATTTTCTCTACTCGCAACTATAACTCCAACAATGTTAGCGGCCGTGATCATTCCAATTATTGACGTCAGTACAGAGCGATAGCTCTGCCAGGGTGCACATTCGAAAACAGTGTGCTCTGCGTCATCAATTACTTCCCCTTCCTCGTAAAGACAGTAAGGGGAGGCGGTCTTGCCCATTCTGTGCAGATATTTCCTAAAATATCCGCGTCCCGATAGCATCGGTGTAACGTAGTAATTTACCTCCCCAAATTTCCGACCAATCCATGGCCTTATGTCCGGAATAAATCTCGCCGTCCACCTTCCTCTATCCTCATCGTTCCATCGTCGTTGCCATTTTGAAATGGTGTTTTCCCTGAAATGACCGGTTATGTGATTTCCAGCCGATTTCGCCTTATAAATCTCCATCCACAGGGATTATACCTGCTATCACAAGTACGGCTAGGGCGGACAAAATACAATATAACAACTACAGGCGGCAGATTAATAACAATCGCTTTTTAAACTACATAACATACATACATAACATCAGGATTACGAAATAGCTGCTCACACCACTTGTGTGTTAGTGGCGGCGAGATGACAGATTTTTTTGAGAACTTTTAATGGTAACTTTATATACTCTTAAGGCGGGTTCACCCACAGGTTTCTGAAACATTTTTGGTTCGGAGAATTTTTTGTTTACTGAGAGTTTTCTGCAAAATGATTCACCCATTTCAGAAACTTTGATCGTAAAAACAGTGCTGCCGTATTTAATTGAAAATGACGTAAATTCATATGTTCATAAACTTAAGAAAGTTAATTATATTTTTTATTTATTTTTCAATTTATTTTTATTTATTTTTCAATTTTAACTTTTTCTCCAATTTTTTTTATTTTTGCCGCAGATACTTCTTTTTTTTTTCTTATATGTTTTTTCTTATTTGCTTTTTGTTTACATTTTTTAGTTGACCATACTGAATTTTTAATACAAATGCCAAACAATATGGCATGTCTCTTGTATAAATGGCAATCTTTTCTAAAATGGTTCGGACCAAATTTAAAATTAAATTAATTCACACTGAGAGTTGTTCGCACAAAATAATATCTCCCGCTCTCTTAGAGAAACGTCAAACTACATATAAAAAAAATTTTGTGCGAACCAAAAATGTTTCAGAAACCTGTGGGTGAACCCGCCTTTAGAGTTTTTGCCATAAATCTGTTGAGAGGAAGGCGTTGAAGAAATATTTGTTCATATTTCGTTTTGTTGGAGATGTCTGACATGGAGTTTTAACTGTGGCCTCACGTCTAATACCCCATCACACTACATATTAGACTACAGCGAATATTCACTCCATATAACGGAAATTGTCTACAAATAAAATTCTCAAAATACAAAATAAAACCAAAAACCATTTTATGGCACTTAATTCATGGAAAATATCTTTCCATATGTGTCTACAATTTTATTGTTTATCAATTTTTCAATTTCAGCCAATTTCTTAATTGAAGTGATTGAATTTAATTGAGATTTTGAAAATATTTCAAAAACGGAAAACATTTCATTCGCATTTTTCTTTTTCCTTTTTGTTCTAAAATTTAGTTTCGTTGGAAATTTATACTGAAACAATTACTGAAGCTCAATTAAATTGTTATTGGATCTGAAGATGTTGTTGTTCTTCTTCCACTTCTAATAGCTTTAACAAGGACCAAAGAAACAAAAACAATGTTGAGAACAATTGACACAAATCCCTACCAAAAAAAAAAAAAGCAAACAAAACAAAAATAAAAAAGAATGTTAACGTCATTCGAGGAGTTTGAACATTTTCAAACCTTAACTAGGGTGTATGAGTTTCAAGGGTTGGTTATGGTGTTAGTGGTAGTGGCGGTAGTGGTATCGATTTGGTGTAGGTTGGGAAGCACCAGCGTAGGAAATAGAATTCTTAGTACTTAAATGCAAACATGTTAAACACATGTTGCCTCATTTAAAAACCAAACGAACGAAACAGAAAAGAATTATTCTATGTATACCACGTATTTCATGTTACTGTTGTTGTCGTCGTTGTTGTTTTTAGAGGAAAAACCCATTAAGAGGGAAAGCAGGTTAACAACATAAATGAAGAAGAAGAAATTCTAATTGTAAATGTTGTAAAAGGAAGAGTGGCATAGAAAAATTTTTGCAAAATATTTAAACATTTAAACAGGATTTTAAAGGACATTTTACGTAATAGTTATTATGTTTATTGTAGTTGTTGTTTTTTTATTCGAAATACAATATGAAATGGCAAATCGAAACATATTTGTTAAAGTATTTGCACAAACAATAACATCAATTGCAGCAGCAGCAACAGCAGTAGCAAACATAAAGAGAAGTCTTTAAATTGTTGAAGTTAAATGTGGGCCAAAAGTGTAGAGCAAGAAATTGAGGTAGGATATGGTTAATGACATAATAGAATATGAAATAGAAAATGTTCTGATAATAAAATTTTATATTTGACCCTATGAAGGAAAAAAACTTAACACTCATAAAAATTTCTCACAACGTAAAGTTAAAGCATGATTTTGGAACGAGAATTCGAAGGAGAAGAACTCAAAAAAAATGTGTTAAACACTCTGACATGACATATTCTAAAGTCCTAATTTCTGCGAACAATTGCAAAAAAAAGTTTTAATTCAATTGTTGTGACCTAAAAGCCCAATTATAGAAGAAAAAGGAAAAATTTCAGGAGACTTACGATTGCCAAGATGCGGAAAGTGAAATTGCTTTTTCCGTGGATCGCCAACTGTAAATGTGTTCTACGCAGAAATGCTTTCAACTGACATCTCCGCTGAAGAACTGTAAGATATATTAACCCCTAATGAATAATAGTGTGTTGGGTAATTGAAGTCGCCGTAGTCTAGTAGGTAGTGTGTTGGCTTATTAGACGTAAAGTCTGGGTTCGTATCCCAGGTCAGGCATCAAAACGAAATATGAAAAAAAAATATTTCTTTGGCGATTTCCTCTCAGCAGATTTCTGGCAAAAACTCTGCCATGAAAAAGTTTCTCAAAAATCTGTCGTTCGGAGTCAACGTTAAACTGTAGGTCCCGCCACTCACGTATAAGATTAATGCATACAACATGAGCGGCGTGTGAAGCTAGGCCGTAATCCTGACTGAAGGGTTGTAATGGCCAATTATGTATGTATGTATGTGGGTAATTGGACGTGAGGCCACAGTTCAAACTCCAGGTTACACATCTCCAACTAAACGAAATATAAAAAAAATATTTCTTCGGCGACTTCCTCTCAGCAGATTTCTGGCAAAAGCTCTGAGAGTAAATAAAATTGCCATGAAAAAGTTTCTCAAAAATCTGTCGTTTGGAGTCGACTTCAAACTGTAGGTCTCGCCACTAATGTATAAAAGTTAACACATACAACATAAGTGGTGTGGTCTTAATCTTGACTGAACAGTTGTAATGACCAATTATCAACGTGTGAATTAAACCAACGTACAGCAGTGTCAGGTACATTTGAAGCTACATTTGTCAAATTAGTTGTCATTTATTCAGTCTGTGTTTGCCAAATCACATGGATAACCATAGCCAACGACGTGTATTTGCTGAATGGCCTCTAGAGCTGTTAGAAACTGATCATAATTTTCATCGTTCTTGGATGATACTAACCCACATGAGATTCAAGAGCGTCCAATGCATCCCGAAAAGACCGCTGTTTGATATATATTTTGGACTGGCATCGTGTTCGGTTTGCCAGGTCATCACTGTTAATGGCGAGGACTATAGGTCGATGATTACCCACTTTTTTTGGAATGAATTGTATGATTTCGACTCCAAAGACCTGTGGTTCATGTTCAGTTAATGCCGCTTTGGATGTTCTGCAAAAGAAATGATGTGGACCAGCGATCGAGGTCGTGAGATTTGATTCCGTTAGACTTTTTTGTGAGATTTTCTTAAATCGCAAGTGTACGCAACTAAGCAGTCCTCAAAGCCATGTAATATGCCAAATTCAACATGATTCAGGGAAAACTGAACATTGTGGATGCTATACATACATGCATACATAATTGGTCATTACTACCCTTCAAATAGGATCAGAACATAGGATTTCGACCTAGTTCCTCACACCACTTATATTGTGTGTGTTAATTTCATACATGAGTGGAGGGACCCAGAGTTTAAAGTCGACTCCGAACGATAGATTTTTAAAAGACTTTTCATGGCAATTTTATTTTACTCTCAGAATTGTTACCAAAAATCTGATGAGAGGAAGTCGCCGAGGAAATAGTTTTTCATATTTCGTTTTGTTGGAGATGTCTGACCTGGGGGTTTATTTATTTATTTTATTTATTTATTTATTCATTCATTTGTACAATACAACACAACAAGAACATATGTATCTTATATTAAAGTGTTGGGCAGACAATTGGCAGTTATACAAGATTACTATAGATTATTTTTACACATTACATAAAATAAACAGAAAAATTTTAATTACAATAAAAGTACATAGTACATAAAAATAAATTAGAAATATAAAATAAAAATCAACAAAAGAAACATAAAAAATATATATATTAGTTAGGTGTCAAAAAAAGCACACAAAAAAATAATATAGTATAATGTATCACGTGTATTTTGCTTTTTATCATAGTTGAAATTAATTAAAATGTTTAAACATCTCAGATTTAAATTGACTTGCATTGCTTAATAATTGAATTTGAGGTGGTAGATGGCTCCAAAGACGGATGGCATTGATAAAAAAGTGCTGGTCAGACAATGCTTTATTATATTTGATTGTATTTACTTTGTTACCTCTGTTCGATCTGGAGAAATTGAGTCGACGAAATAGATAGGCAGGCTGTCCTGTATATATAATTTTATGGAGAAATAAAAGAACACGGCACTTTAATAAATTCCTAAAAGTGATATTGTATACTTGTTTTGCGTACTGCGAAATGCTCCTGTATCTTTTAATGCCGAATATATATCTTGCAATATTATTATACGTTACATTAAGCCTTTGTATACTTACTGCATCACAACTAGCAAACAATTCGCAACCGTACATTAAAGTTGGCAACAAGTATGTTTTCGCAATTACCATTCGAATATTTTGTGGTGTGTAATGTCTCGAGATCCATAGATTTCTAAGCATAGCAAAAGTTTTACCACAGTTTGCTTTAACATGGTCTGACCAATTTAGTTGTTTGTTAATAATAACACCTAAATTTTTAGTTTTATCAACAAGGCTTATTATATCTTTATTGATAGTTATTGGCGGAATGACGTCAGGCATATTGTTCAATGAACCAATAGCCATTGCTACTGATTTCTTTGGATTTAAGCTTAATCCGTTAGCGCTTGCCCAGAGATGAATTTGTTGTAGATCTTGATTTATTAGTTGCACGCAATTAGGGGCATCACTTATATTACAGCTTATGTAAAGCTGTACATCATCTGCATACATTTGTATTTTACAATGTCTTAATTGTTGCGGCAGGTCATTTGCATAAATAGAATACAATAGGGGGCCAAGTATCGAGCCCTGTGGTACTCCTCTTGGCATCAGGCAGCTTACGGACACGTTTGATCCATGGCAAACACTCTGGCTTCTGTTACTTAGATACGATGTTAAAAGCTTTAACGCTGTTGAAGAGAATTGACACATGTATTTAAGTTTGAGACATAGAATACTATGATGCACTGTATCAAAAGCTTTAGAGTGATCAAGCAATATGAGAAACGACATAGTATTACGCTTGTCAATTTGAAATCTTATCTCCTCCGTTACATCAGCCAAGGCTGTTAGGCAGCTATGTTTGGGCCTAAATCCAGATTGTCTTGTACTCAATAGGGAGTTTAAATGTAAAAAAGAACTGATTTGCTCATGCATTAATTTTTCACAGACTTTTGACAAATAAGGCAAAATTGCTATCGGACGGTAACTGTTATCAGGTTTTCGAATTGGGATGATTTTTGCATGTTTCCACTCGTTTGGATATGTTGATGTTGTCAAAATCGTATTAAACGTATAAGTAATATATTTTATAATAAATGGGAGTATGAGTTTAATGAACTTAGGATGCATTCCGTCAAGTCCAACAGCATTAGATTTAATCGACGTAAAGGCTTTTATTACATCATCCTGAGAGAAGTGGCTGAAATTAAATACATTTTCCCGTTCATGATTGCTATTAAATTCATTGTAAAAATCTAGGTTTATTTGAGGCATATGTATATTCGCAAATTGGCGATTGAGTTGGTCTACATTAATTCCATTTGTGTCAGTATCATTGGATTTAATAATTCCCATTTTACGGATTTCTCTCCATTTCTTTCCTGAGTCAATTTGCGATTGGAATTTATTATTGTAAAATGTTGATTTGGCTAATTTTATTTTTTTATTAACAGCTGCTCTTGAAGCTTTAAATATAGCATATAGTTGTGGCGTTCTAAACTTCTTCCACCTTTTGTATGCCAAATTTCTATCCTCAATTAGGGATTTTATTTCAGCCGTGAACCATGGCTTGCCATGACGTATTGTTTTTGTCTTTATTGGAACATATTTATTGTACAAATATGTGATTTTATCATTCAAAAAGTTTATTTGCTCGTCAACATTAGGCATGAAAAAAATGCTATTCCAATTTATTATCAATAATTCATCAGCCAGCGATTGATAATCCATACTTTTATAGTCCCTAAACTGAAAAGTTTTGGGCTTGGTGTCATAATTCACAGTAAAATTGTAAGATAGGAACAATAGATCATGTTTAGAGAACATTGGCGCAGACAATTGGTCAAATAGCAGCAGGTTTAATTTATTACTAACGAAAAATAGATCGAGTAAAGTACTCGAGAATGATGTGAAATGAGTTGGTAGTCTGTTGTTAGCCAAAAATAGTCCAATGGAACTCATGTCTTCTTCCAGACTGTTGTCCTCTAGCAAGTTGGCATTAAAGTCGCCTGTTAAGATAACATCATTATATCCAAGAGTTGTACTGATAAGTGTCTCAAGAAAAGACTCCATGTTTATACTTTTATGAGGTCTATATATAGTACCAATCAATAGTTTCTCATTATTATTCGAAATTTCTATGAAAAGATACTCTATATCATTACCACTAGGGTTTTTTATTTTCTCTATGCAAAAAATGTCCGACTTAACATATATCGCAACACCGCCGCCGTTAGTAACTCTATCAGAACGAAATAATTTATATCCATTTAAGTTATAGACGTGGCTATAGACGCCTGGAAAAAACCATGTCTCGGAGATGCATATTATATGGATGTCACTGTCCTCAAAAATTGATTGAAACTCGTCCATTTTATTATTTAAACTTTGTGCATTAATATGACAGATTTTTAAGCCAGAAATTTGCTTACAAAGTATTCGGACCATGGCACTTAAGTTTTCTTTAGAGCCAAACCTCGTATTATTGAGACCTAAGGTCATAACAATATTTAATTATATTCGCAATGCAAGCTATGGCTATTATCTGAGATTCTATGAAGTAGGAAATTATTAGCAAAAAATAATGTAATATATTTATTAAAGCAATAATTAAAAAAGAACGTAAAAAAAATGTATTAAAAGAATCCAATAAAATTTTATAAATCATTAGTAACATTATTTTGATTACGAAAAAACTGGTCCAAAAATTTTGGTTCGGTAACCTGGATTGGGTCATCACTTTGGTTAATCTTCACATAAACGATTCCGCGGTGCGTAAATGCTGCTATTAAAACCTTGTCCTTCTTAAGGCGATGCGCACGAAGAAATATTCGATGGGTTTCTGCCGTAAGATTTTCATTGACAAAAAAAGGTGTCGAGCTGTTAAAACCTATTATATTTAAACGCAAAGGATTGTTGTGAGTCCTTATATATTTTTTGATAGAGGCAAGGACGTAGTTTCTATCGTATGGACAGTTGAATTTGATAATGATTGCAGTATCTAGTGAGTTATTTCTTCCTCGAGGCTCATTTATTAAATTGTTGCTTCGGATCTTCTTAATACGGTAAGCATCTTTTATTTCAGGAGGGTTAATTTGAACTTTTTCACAGATTTTTTTATAAATGTCGCACAGATTTTCTTTAGTTTCGGATGGTATGCCGACAATTCGCAACTCATATGCAACTATTGAATTTTCATGTTTTTTGGCGTGACTTTTTAGTATTTCTATTTCATCTTTTAAAACTTTATTTTCGTTTTTAAGAGTATTTATCTCATTTCCGATTGTATTTTCAAAATCTTTTTCCATAACTTCAATGCACGCAACTCTCTCCTTAGTATTGTTCAAATCAGCCATAGTTAAATTTAGTCTTTTATCAAACTCATTTAATAGATGGTTTTTGTACTCGTTAAACATGTCCTCTATTATTTTTTGTAATTTAAGAGTTAATTTTTCAAACCGTTTATCCATTATTTGAATAAATTTAAGGGGAGAGTCAGTAGTTGGAAAGCCCTGCATTTTTGAGACGTTCTCCGCAAACGAACATGGGCGCTCACGCAACCTCTTAGAGATAGGAGTTGCTTCAGGTTCCATTTTGTTATTTCGTTATTTTACGTTGAAATTAGTAGAGTTGATTAAAAAAAATTGATAAAACAGTACCTTTTATGGTAAAGCAGTTTTCCAGCAGTAACTTATAAACTGTTTATTTATGTTGCCAGTATTTTTGTTAAAGCGAAACAGCTGGAGGGTTTGTTTATGTTTATCTAATTTGTATTTTAAATTTTTGTTGTTGTTCCGTTTTCAATTGTTTATTTTAATTTTGTATTTGTATCTTAACAGTACAGTTGTTTGTTATTGTAAAAGAGATTTTTTTTTTTTATTCTCTGTTTATATTTGTTTATCAGATGTTTTTTTTTTTTAGCATAACATTGTTGTAACCGTTTCACTGAGATTGATTGTTATTGTTAAGCTTTGTTGTTGCTATTTGTTTATTTACATTTGCATTTATTTAAATTTTATTATTTTTAACTCTGTTTATATTTAAGTACAATTCTGTTGCTCGTTTATAAAACTCGTTCAACGCCACTTGAATGGTTACTTTCTTTTTCACAAAAGCTAATTCATTTTGATTTTTTGTTAAATCACAATTAATTTGATATTTCTCAAGGAGCGAGACAAAAACACGTCTACTCAGATCGAGAGCTTACCGTGAATGGGTTTAACCGTGGCCCCACGACTAATAAGCCAACACGCTACCTACTAGACTAAGGCTACTTTAAACACGATGCTTTAAATTTATTCTTCAAAATTTTGTTATCAAAAACATTCTAAAGGCTTGTCTGTTCTACAAGATGGCGTTAAAATTGGAACTAAGATCTTCGTTAACTAATGTCTACAAAAAAATTTTAATTGAAATTTAACATCGAATAGGTATGAAAATCATAAATATATATGGTACAATATGAGTTTGAAACGAACACCGCAACTACGATCTGTTATTGGTGTAACATCATGTATTTCGTACAGGAATTTTATTTTGTCCAATTAAAACTTATTGAATTTTAGCGACTGTTTGAGAAAAGCATGACTTGGAAAACAAAAAACCAATTATAGGGTACACAAGGTACTTGGTTTACCAAATGTTTTTACCCGAATTTAAGAAAGAGTTGTTGGTCAAATAGTAAAAAAAAACTGATTCTCCATAGGTGTGAACTTAATATGATTAAATTTCTTATGCTGATCGCATTCTGACCTAAAAGAAAAGTCTGACTCCATTAATAATTTGTTGTCAGTCTATTGCGAACGCATTCAATCAAAGAGATTTCTTTGAGTATATTGACATTAATTAAATTCTCTTTTATGAGCACACTTAAGAGTTCTATAAATGCCATTAAATTGCTCGAATAGTCCATTTTAAAATTTAGAATACAAATACACACTCGGACTACAAACGAAATGGTTTTCAGCAACAAATTGTTTAAGGCTTGAGGCCAAAATGAAAAATATTTTCATTTAATTGCAAAAAAAAATTTACAATTTGTAGTGGTTCTACAGTGTATGCAATTGTGTTATGTGCGTGTGCATGCGTGTGCCTACTTGTTTTTGTTGTCATTGTCATCAACAGTATCAATGTAAAAGAATCTGCCATTCCCTCTCTCTCTCTTCCTTTCTTACCCTTTGTATCTGTGTGTAGGCCATTAATTGCACTTGTACCATATGTCAATTGCATTCACTGTGTGTTCAACAAGCAATATAAACAAACATACTCGTATAGTAGTTGCGATCAGTAAAACAGTTTTTCTGTCCATGTGTCAGTCTATTTGCCTGCTATTTAATCATTAGCTAGAAAAAGAAGAACAAAAACAACCCACTGACCTATATATATTTAACACATACTCGTGCGTATATGTACTTGTATGTCGGAATACGTATGCATGTTGTTTAAACATTGCATACTTTAAGGGGGAGGCTGGCAAATGCAATCACTTGTAACTGGTGTCGTAAAAGAGGATTTTCCTGTTTGTTCACTATGCTCTGGTGTTTATACATTGTCAGCATAATTTCCTTTATTAATCAGGAAGGATGATGATGATGCTGCTGATATTTGAGGAGTTATTGCTGTGTTCCATAGTGGTACTGTCGACATGGTTGCAGGATCTAAGCAAATAGGTGCTGTCACATGTTGTAAAAAGTAGCTGTACGTGCAAGTACCCATGTTTTGTGTGTGTGCGTATGTGTTGGGCTTAGTCTTTAATCTGCTGCAATTTAACGCATATTTGTTTACATGCGTTTGATGTGCAACATTCAACTCATCTGGCCTGTATTTAGATTTTCTGCTGCAGTATTATGTCAAGTGTCAATATTTTACAATCTTTGCTGTAGAATTTTATTGTAAGGAATTAAAGAAAAGTAGGATAAAATAGAGGCTTAAATATTCTGCAGAGAGGTTTAATATATAGGCATGTGCATGCTTATGATACCTATAGTTGCTCAACACAGGTTTCAATTTCAATATAAAATTTCCTTAAAACGTAAATGAAACAAGCTCGTACATGTCCGCTGCGAATCACAAAATTATGAAAAAAAAAAAGGTTGATATATATTTTAAAATTTTCCTTGACAACTGTGACTAAATTAAGACTCCTGATAAAAAAAGATTATGTTATTACTGCTAAAACGGTATAGTCATTCTATATCGTGTCACTAACGTGGACATTAAATATTAGGAATAAAAACAAGCGTTCAACGATACTTTAGTTTCAAACAAAAAGATAGTTTATTAATTCAACCTTCGTACGAATACGTTAAAGAAAATATTCTAAAGAATGATAAAATAAAAATGTAGGATGCTTCTAGACTGTTCGGATTGCGCGCGTCTCTACTAGTACATAAAAATTCAGTTTCTTCAAATAGTATAATAGTATATATAGGAAAAGTTAACAACTAGGCAGAGTTGTATTTTCACAGGGTGACAGCTCGGCCTCTTCTGACTCTGAATCGTCCTCGATTCCGCAAGATGACTCGTCAATAGTAGGGCAACAGCTGCACCAGGGTTTGATCTTCTCAGCTGTGTAGACTGAAGAAAACTTTCGGTTCGTAATCTGAATTCCGGGAATATCTTCAACAAGATACCTGTCGTTTCCCAGCACCTTGGTAATAATGTAAGGGCCTCGAAATTTTGGCTCGAGTTTTCTCGAATCGCCAGTAGCAGGAGCTTCATTTTCAATTACCACCAAGTCGTTTTCATCATATTTTCTGGGCGTTGTGTGTCTGGAGTTAAAACGCTTTTGCCATTTCTCTCGTTCCTTTTGAACATTCTCTACTGCAAGGCTACGCTTGTCGGCTATTGGGAGTTCGTTCTCAACAATATCATCATGGATGGCTGCTACTAAATGGTTAGTTGTCACATCACGTAGTTTAAAATCGAATATAAGTTCGTTGGGCGTAAAGCCAGTTGTTGAGTTCTTTTGAGAATTTACAGACCATTGAAGGTCACGTAATGTCAAATCCCAGTCCTTTGGGTCTGCAACGGTAGTGCGAATGTACGAAAAAATGGTCTGATTTGCACTTTCGACCTGACCGTTCGCTCTTGGAGTGCGGACCGCAGTCTTAATATGCCTTATTCTATTGTGGTTGCAATAGTCTTCAAACGCTTTCGAAGTATAAGCTGTTCCCCGATCGCTAATAATACATTTAGGAAGACCAAAGTAGTTTGTCATTTCATTAAGAGCGTTGATGACCAGAGCTGCTTTTGTATTACGTACTGGTTTCACAATCAAATATTTGCTAAATGAATCGGAAATAGCCAAAATGTAGCACTGTCCCCTCTTGCTTCTCGTAAAAGGGCCGAGGTGATCGATATGAACCTTCTGAAACGGAATTGGCTGGACATCGCTATAATGTAATTGTGCCTCGGATTTACCACTACGGTTCTTATTGTAGCAACAGGCGATACAGCTGGCGATGTAGTCCTTCGTATATTTACGGATTTTCGGAAACCAGAATTTTTGTTGGATCCGCTGAATCGTCTTATCTAAACCAAAATGACCCATGTCCTCGTGGGAGTATTTGACGATTCTCCATCGGATGTCTTTTGGAATAACTAATTTTAGACCATCTTTGTCCTTGTAATAAAGTCGGTGATTACGTAAGGAGTACTCTGATCTTATCTGCTTCTCCTGGTCTGACTTTAGTTCACCCTTCAGCACAGCCATTATATTAGTAAGTCTTTCGTCCTTCAGTTGCATAGTAACTACCCAATCGTCCACGTCAGCGGTGACCTTCATAATAAACCCAGCTGGTTCGATTTTGGTTGGCAGGTTATCTGGGGCACGGCTTAAGGCGTCTACGTGTGCCATACGGCTACCTTCACGATGTACCAGAATGAAATCATATTCAAGGGGCCGCATCCACCATCTAGCAATCTTTGGTTTGAGCTCCTTGTTAGTCTTTACATTGGTAATGGCTGAACAATCAGTTACCAGGCGGAAATGTTTCCCCAACAGATAAACCCTAAAACGATCGAGCGACTCCACCACGGCGAGAACTTCAAGCTCGTAACTGTGGTACCGACTTTCGGGGTCAGTATAATAGAAGACTGGTTTCCATTGATTACCATCAATAGATTGTAACAAAATACCAGCGAGACCTAAACTGCTGGCATCAGTGTGGACTTCATGGTGTGCACTGCTATCGTAAAGTGCAAGGACTGGTTCATCAGTGAGAACTTCGATAAGTTTTTCAAACGATCTTTGTTGATCCTCACCCCAAACAAAAACATCATCCTTTCGTAACATCATCGTAATCGGTCTCGAGATCATTGAATAATCCTGCACGAATTTCCTAAAAAAACCCGTTAAGCCTAGGAATCTTCTTACCTCGGTTATGTTCCTCGGTGGACTGAAATTTCTAATTGCACTTGTCTTCTCGTTACCCGGCCGTATACCATTGCCATCAATTATATGCCCTAGGTAGGAAATTCTTGTTGAAAGAAAAGAACATTTGTCGAGTCGTAAGGTAAGACCACTTTTGGTCAAGATGTCCAAAAATTTATCAAGACGTAATAAACCTTCTTCAGTCGATTTACTCGGTAGCACAATATCATCCAAGTATGCTAGAACTTCACCGGGTTTCATTCTGGATACAAGCTTATTCATGACAGATTGAAAAACGGCTGGGGCATTCACGAGACCGAACGGCATTCGGTTATATTCAAAATGTCCATCGTGAGCAGTGTTGAAAAATTGAAAGTTTGAAATGGTACTGAACTATCACTGAAAAAGTACTTTTTGGCATCAAATGGTACTTTTGTAAAAAAATATATACATACATACAACCCTTCAATCAGGATTATGACCTATCTTCTCACACCACTTATGTTGTGTGCGTTAATTTTGTACATGAGTGGCGGGACCGACAGTTTAAACTTTAAAGTCTACTCCGCACGATAGATTTTTGAGGAACTTTTTCATGGCAATTTTATTTACTCTCGCAATTTTTGACATTACGTACACAGTAATGTTCCTTGGACGTTTGGCTAACCGGGGCTAAAGACTAATTCTACCTTTCGCATTACGTTGCTAATGCAATAGTAGTTGAAAAAAGCGCAAGACGTAAAATATGTAATAATAAAAAAGTACTAAAAGCGTCGCGGGGGTACTGCGGTATTTTTGAAATGGAAAAGTACTGAAAAAAGTACTGAATTTTTCAACACTGATCGTGAGTAACAAAAGCGGTGTACTTTTTGGACTCTTCGTTAACTTCTATCTGGTGATATCCCATGCGAAGATCTAACGTCGTAAAATATTGGTTGTTGGCAAGTTGAGCAAATTGTTCTTCCATAATCGGCATTGGGTAGGGTGTCTTCTCTGTAACAGTGTTTAGCCCACGGTAGTCAACGCACATACGGTGTTCACCATCGCTTTTGTTGACCAGAACTACAGGGGATGCGTAGGTCGAATCGGATGGACGGATAATTTCGTGTTCAAGCAGATCATTAGTTATGTTTGTCAAAATTGAGCGCTTTGCGAATGGAACCCGATACGCTTTCGTCTGGATGAGTTTATCGGAGGTAAGACGAATCTCCATTTTAGCGACGTTACACTTTCCAAGGTCAGAAGTATTTTCCGCAAAACAACCACGATGTCCTAGAAGTACTTCCTTCAATTGGTCTCGCTCGGAAGGCGCTAGCTCTTCTGAGGCTCGGATACTATCGAGCTTCTCTAAACGACAACCATCGCCTTCGATAATTAATCGCTTACCTTTACCACATAGAACGTCTCTACGCAATAAAATATTTTCACTTAAAAATTCATCTTCGACGACCAGTAAATCAACACCAAACGAATTGTTATCAATCACCAAGACAGCATTTACTTTACCTGTACACTTGTATTGTCCACCACCAAAAAATTCCAAAGAAACATTCGTATCATCAACCTTACCGACTGTATGAGCATATGAACTACGGATCAGCGACCGGTTACTACCAGGATCTATAAACGAATTTGATTCGTGTCCGTTGACATTGACCACTTTCACGATGACATTATCAACTGCCGGCACTGATGTTGAGTCAATTTGATTCACGGATGTTCTCTGCGTTGTTTTCTCAGGACATTTATCTACTGTGTGTGTAGTAAGTTTACAGTTGGTACATCTGGGTATCTTAGATGGCTCAGGACAGTTTACGGAAAAGTGTCCTAGTTGCGAACAGTTGTAACATTTTATCTTGCCCGATGAAGAAGTAGTATAGTTGTTTCCCTTAATACCCTTTGTACTGTTTACACTACTCTCATTTGACGCCGATGATTTGGTTTGCCTTTGTACTGTTGAGTTCATGACATCATTGTAGTTGCAGTAACTAATAATGTCCTTAAGCAGCTGATTACACGAGTCATACTCATTCGAGATTTTCTTCTTTAAATCTGGTTCGTTAATACCATTTATGACGTGTCTAGCTATGACAGATTCGGGTAAACCACCTCTAGTACCCAGAGCGTACATCTTGAAATAATATTCATGCGGTGGTTTATCAAAACGTCGTTTCGTGTGGCACATTTTTATATGAATATCAGCTGAATTATCGACATAGGGAAAATCTCTCAAAAATTTGTCCACAAACTGTTGCCAAGAACTAAAAACAATTTGCAACGAATCCACCCAATACTTTGCGGGGCCATGCATCTTCTGCTGTACCGCAAATATTAGATTGTGGTCATTCCACCCGTATGCTGCCTTTAATACGTTTACACGTCTAACGAACTGAGAAGAATTTACTGATTCCTCTATAGATGGGTTAAATTCCGGTAGAATTGTTAGGCGGTAAATGTTGTTGTTGTTCATAGATGTTGAACGTTGATGTCGGGAACTTTCGTTGACTACCGTAGTGCATTTGTGCGCAGTTTGACGATGGGCCTGCAGCATGAGCACCTGTTACGTAGCACGAAGTTTGTTGTGGAATCTGTATGTTGTTTGCAGAAATAGTACATTGTTGATCAATACGTGGTATTGTGGACGAAACATAAACTGGCGGCTGGTATGTATTACCACCCGTAACATATTGTGAAGTCGGTAGTTGTCTGGCGGAGTTAAAAATGACGTGTTGTGTTAATGGAGGCAATATTTCAGGCTGATGACATGCGGAGCTTGGAGTAATAACGTGTTGCATTGGCGTTCGCAACATTGGCAATTTGTCCATATTACATCCATTTGCGCCTGTGGCTATTATATCGACACCGATAAACGAGTTGCCTGACGTAACAACAGGGGGCCTATTTCCGTGTGAAATAGCAACGTTTGTACTACGCACCGGAGAACCTTCGATTGAAGCAAATGTCTGCATCGGCGATGACGCTTGCGACGGTTGGAACCGCATTGACGCTACACGCATCTCTGCTAATGTCTTTTCCAACTGTTTAACTCGTTCCGTCATAGTAGGAAAATTACGCATTTCACCAATATCCTCCAGTCGTTCAATTAATTGCTTCTTATTCCCCGAGCACGACACACCCATTTCTCTATACTTCGCTTGTAGATTCTTAGCCGTCATACCATGTAAGTTTTCCATGCTCGTACGTTTCGTTCAAATTCGTTGTCTAATTAGATTTTCAATTAGCGTTCGTATTTAGACTTATTGGATCCACTATCTCACTTCTGAAATAATGTCACTAACGTGGACATTAAATATTAGGAATAAAAACAAGCGTTCAACGATACCTTAGTTTCAAACAAAAAGATAGTTTATTAATTCAACCTTCGTACGAATACGTTAAAGAAAATATTCAAAAGAATGATAAAATAAAAATGTAGGATGCTTCTAGACTATTCGGATTGCGCGCGTCTCTACTAGTACATAAAAATTCAGTTTCTTCAAATACTATAATAGTATATATAGGAAAAGTTAACAACTAGGCAGAGTTGTATTTTCACAGGGTGACAATCGAATAGGGTCGTTAGCTTTATATCCAAGTCATTTTGATTTCTCGTCAACAAAATGACATTATTTTGTATGCAAATGAACACCTAATTAATAATTCGTATTCCAAGTCATATTCTCGAACACCTCATTCAATACTGTTGTAAGCGGCTTCAACTCTTGAACTAATTCAACTTTGTAACGCTGGAATATTGCGCGAAATGTTCAATTCTTGAGAACGATGACGAGTTCATGATGTGTATGCATTGTATGAGCACGCTCTCGTCTTGGCACATAAGCAATGAAACCAGTTTTATAAACTTTAGCAAAAAACCGGGCACTGTTGGTCCATCTCTACGACCAAATTATGTACAATATTTTCGTGCAATTTCCGACTAATTGTCTTTGTTTTGAAAATAGCTTTCCAACGTTGTTCAAGCATCGATTCATTACGTGCAGTGGAGAACGTAATGACAGAATAAAATGACATAAGTATTGCCAGGTTGGATATAACCAATGGTTCAAATTTAAACCGATTGATGGCCCACCCGATATATTTGATATATTTGCATTGCGTTAATTGTATTTATAGCATTCACTTTTTAGCTCCAAGTGTAACCTTCAATAAAACACACATAAGTTATGATTTCGATGAAATTTTTATTTCCTTACAATGCTTGGACCTCGCCATAATTTACAAAAAACCGTCTTTGTATTGCTTGCAGCTGTTTTTCGCAAGTTTCATGCGGCACATCGGCGATAACTTGATAATTAATTGTGTATACCCGCAATATCGGCCTTTGGCGCAGTCCAACAAAAAAAGGTTTAACGTAGCTCAATCATATAACTTTTGTGGGTAATTGAAATTGATAGTGAAATTTCTCTTTTTAGACATTTTACACTCATTTTTACAAGCTAAAACTGGCTGTGTTATGCCGGTCGTGGAACCATATTATTAAAACTACATAACGTCCAGTTCATATTCAATTCAATTGCAAGTTGAAAAATTTAGTTATTATACGGACATAGTAGCACTTTAACTTACCGTACCAGTTTTTCAAGGCCATTTTTCAAAAATATGGAAGCAATAAAATAGCGGTGGACAATATACATCGATGTTTTAAAACCACTCGATGTAACTTGTTGATACATCACAATAATTCGATATCGATAAAACATCGATGTCGATTAAACCGATACATCGAATTTAAATATTGTGAACAGATGGAGGAGTTGGATAAGTTGAAGAGATAAGCTTGCTTCTCTATAATCGTGGCAATGAGACACAGTACTTGTTCTCGTTGTGATATCACAAATCAAATAACTGACAGTTCCTTCCATAACTGTCAGACAGTACTAGCAAACTGTATTATTTTGGGTAATGCTTTGCATCGAGACAAGGTAATAAGAGTGAAAGGAATTATTTGCCTGAAACGTAATCTTTTAAGAGAGAGACCTTTCTGTGACATACTGATGGGTCAATAAGACATAGTGGGATACTCCCAGAGCGAAATATTCAGAATACATGGGTAGAAACTTTTGAGTGGCTTGCCAGCTAAAGTTTAAACAATTAAAAGATGTGTTCAATTCAACTTGAACAAGAAGTGCAGTGGACGGGGCATAGAAATGGTTAGGTAAATAGAAGCATACTCTGGTGTTTCATTCTACAATATGATATCCAATCCAGTGCTAGTCCCCTGGACACCCTGGACAGGGAAAAAAACGCATGATTCGTACCAATATCCCAAGCGAGGCTATGAACGAACAGAAACAGAATGCTTTACATTAAAGTTTCTAATTCCTGATCCTAAAGGTGGTAATCGAAATAGACGTGGTGTAGATGCAGTTTTTTATTACTACCTTCTTGTAGGAGGTATGCGACTGACTAAATAGATGATAAAACACCATATCTTACTAATCCAAAACTTAATGGAAAAGTAAGGATTTTAAATCATATATGGTAACTTAAGAAAGAGAGGGATATTATGTACATGACGCCATAGTAAACAAGAGCATCAAAGTCTCGTTTTTAAGACCAGATTTTTTAGATCGCCTGATGACAATCACAGAAATAAGAAATTGTACCGATTTTTGAAATGGATTAATACAGACATGGCAAAGACCAGAGTATACAAAATTAGGTCTGAGTAGGTAATGTTTCGGGCCCTCCTAGAAGGAAGAGGTGCCACTTTATGATATTACAATCAATATTCAACCCAGCCATCAAACATTCCCTGGATCAAACCAACACGTGTCGAAAATTAATCTTGCTCTCAATCTTTATGTTTGAGAGCTTGGTCAAGACAGTCGGAAAATGCGAGGTTATAAATCTCCGTCTTTTCATGATAAGAGCAGGGCGCTGACACATGAGACAAAACACAATCTCTTTCATCTTCTCAAAACCACTGCGCCTCCAGAGATCATTTGCCGAAATGCTAAGCCATTCAGGATGCCTACTAAAATAACAGTAGCCCGTGGGTATCACTATTTTCATTAACTACTGCGGAAGCATAATAACCACAGATCGAGGAGGCTTTTTAGACGTCCATAACGATATCAGACAACTAAAATTGCTGTCATAAACCTCATAATATTTGTAACAGCAACAAGCTTAGATGTATTTACTACAAAGAGCACGATGATACAGATATTTATCTTACCTAACATAATCCGTTATTAGTGGGTTTGAACCATCCCGAGCTCCACTTGAAACGGGCCAGTTCCTTTAGTGGCAGTTCACCACCATGCCCACGTCTTCAAACATTCTGTCACCAAAAAACCGATTACGTCCGATTACAGAACTCAAGTAGCTCCTTGGTTTTTCTGCTGTTTACTGCTGGACACAGAAGTCTTGAAATTCGGCAACCTGGTATGTTGGACTAGCTATGGATTGTTGAAATCCATGCTGTTTTTCTAATTTGTAGGAGCGCATATATCCCATCTCTCAGGCATCTCCAATCCCTTCCGTGCTAGTTTGTCCGCCTATTCGTTTCCCTCTATGGCACAGTAGTGCGGGACCCAATAGAGACGGGTGTTGTGTCGATGTTTACGGTGCAGAGCGTCCACGCAACTTCTGAAGCCCTTTGATTTGACGAGATAGGATTCCAGCGCTTTGGTGGCTGTTTGACTGCCCCACATATGATCAAGTTCGAAGGAAGTAGGTTACTGGTTTCAACCATGCTTACAGCTTGTTTAATAGCAATAGTGCTACCTTATCGCAATAGACCCCAGACCCAGTTCCACATTCCATATTTGACCCATCGATGACGAGCGTTATATCATCCTGAATAGTAAGCAATTAAAAAATTTTTCTTATATTTAAAGGTTTTTAAACAATAAGTTTGAATTTAAAAAGGAGGTTTCTCTTTAAAATCCTTCAATTTTTCTTTTATTCAATGGAACCGAATTTAATCTATTTTCACACCATTTAATCTTGTCAAAAGGGACAACAAAAAAGAGAGATTTTTTCCATAGAAATAATTAATCAAATTATCGAAAATAAAATAAAAAAGGAATATGTGGTGACACGATAGAGAAGACAACAAAAAAAAAAGAAAAAAATTCGCATAAAATTAGATTAAATACACACCCACTGAAACTGAAAAAAGAGCACAAAAGAAAACGGAAAGTAAATAGATGTTAATAGAAGGATACAAGTCCTTACCCACACACGCACATACATAAATATATGCGGCAGCTGTTAAAGTGTTAAACCGTATGACAAAAAAAAAAAATAAATAATCACCCCAGACTCCTACAAACGAGTTAAGCCAGCATATCTTTTCATTCATCTATCCACACAAAACCAGGACATGATCCCTATTTTCACTATTTTTCTTCTGCACCCTCTCTTTCTCACTTGTCTATACAAATCGACACAAAACAATTATGCAGACGATTAAACACGCCAAACAAGATTGAGAGAGAGCGCAAAAAAACCTTACAGCAAGGAAAAAACATAAAGGAAAAATGGCAAAAAAAATTTGTAAAATACAAGGCAATACACGCATACACACACACACACACAAGGACCAAAGTAATAATAATGTCAGTGAGTAGGATAGAAGTTGAGGAAACATTTTTATATTCAATGGAGCTAACAACCATTTGACACAAAAACCGCTTAAAAATAAACCAAGCAACAGCAGTAACAAAAGCAAAAATACCGATATTAGCAGAGGAGTTGGTAAAAAGGATAACGCAAACAGAAAATTATGCCACCAACAACAATTACGAAAACGAACTGAAAGGATAACGAGGACTCAGTACTATGACTAGGATAACAGCAAACAATGGCAATGGAAAAAGAGAAAAAAAACGAAGACTAATGTTTTGAAAACTTTTATCAGCTGCAAACCAGTTAACACGACAATTGTTAACCAAGTGAAGTGTATCGATACACACAATAGAACACAAAGGAAATCATAAAGAGAACAATATAAAAATGGACAGAAAAGAAAGACACTAAAATAGCAATACAACTATAAATTCTAAACATTATCAATAGGCAAATGTGGTCGAATCATTTCTTGTTTAACTCCTCTGGATAACACCATGAAAAGAAATGAAATAAGAAAAAAAATTTATGATAATCACTATACAGTTTCGACCCACAATCAAATCTATTTGTATCGGGTCGTGGTGAAGCTAACCTTGTTTTATGGTGTTCGCGTTCGGTTAACGGTACACAGCACTCTGTTCCACCCACCACACAGACATTATTTGCTGTACTCAATTGGTTCAGTCAGAATTGAGACCTAGCTTCTCACACCACTTATGTTGTGTATGTTAATTTTTAAACATGAGTGGTGGGTCCTACAGTTTGAAGTCGACTCCGAATGACAGATTTTTTTGAGAAACTTCATGGTAATTTTATTTATTCTCAGGGTTTTTACCAGAAATCTACTGAGAGGCAGTCGCCGAAGAAATATTTTTTCATATTTCGTTGTGTTCAAAATGTCTGAGCTGGGTTTTGAACAGTGGCCAACACACTACCTACTAGACTACTCCGAGTTCTATTCTCTCACCTTCTACTAGAGCAAATAACTAAAGTGCTGGCGGTAATGCTCAATGCAATTAAATTCTGCAATTAAATCCTGGCACAATTTAGACTGCAGGCATATTGCAATTTCGGGAAAACACCAACGCATTCAAGTCGATTTTATTCTGAAAAGATATTTTATTTTAGAATGCCAATCATGGACCTCTGGATGATGGACTTCAAAATGATGAAGCGAGGGGGCTATGTTACATTTATGAAGATTTTTTTCATCACACTTTACCTGATTGACTGCCTAAAGTCAACCATGTTTTCGAGACGGAGGTAATGGTCGTATTGAAAGCGATGCAAAGTTGGGTGGCGGAATTTTCCGTGAAAGTTTCTTTATTTACCAGCCCACATAAGACACTAACTATACATCCGTATTTCGACATTGGTATTTCGATTACCTCAGTTAGACTAGGTATTCTCCGTTCGTTTTACGCGGAGGCTCAACTTCTTTGCAGCAGAAAATTACATGCTACATTTGCGGACTCTACTGGAATTGAACGGATAAGAACAGGACTGATTCACTTCTATTCTTAAATCGCATGGCTATCTATCACACAATTGTGATTAACACGAGTCACTGTCTTATTGGAAGTCATGCCGATAGACTTGACATTACAATGAAAGAGTTCTGTACTGGTTTTACTATGAGGAAAATTAGGTTCTTAACATCTCAGTTTATATCATCTTTTATTGAATCCAATAAAAAGATTGCTAAAATACATTTAGTCTGAGGTCTGGTTGGTTTAGGAAATGTTTGACCCACACCTTTAGATATTAATTGTGCTATCAAAATGGGCCTAAGTGGGGCCTTATCCTTCAAGAAGGGTGACATAACCTAACCTAACCTTTGTCACTTCAAAAGTACACTCAACTTTGAAACACATGGCTGCCTGACTTAATCCTAAGAATAAATCCTTTAAATGTTTGTAAGAAAAGTTTCGCCTTAAAAACTGGCCACTGTCAATACAACATCATATAACTGATATGTATTCATATACTTCGAAATAAATAAATAAATTTTTTGCATGAGAAACAATTGGTGAGTCTATACACGTATTTAGAGGAAGATACACGCTCTTCCAATATTTAGTAAGCCATTGAGTATTTTTTCATTGAAAATAATGTTCCAAATTCACCCAATAACGTAACATATTGGGATTTTTTTGGCAGTTTACTGTTAATGTCATGAAAGTTGACAATTCGACGTACCACTAGGTCCGCGAAACAATTAAACGGAATTTCTAAGATAGACTCGGGTCTAGTTTAAGGCAAAATTTTTTTCTTATTTTACAAATAAGTGAAATTTACGTCTCTGTAGAGGAATATTAGTCTCACGTATGAATTCCATAAAATTTTCGGTTGTTACTCTCGTATGAAGGACGAGGACCCATATGAATGTCTCGCTATCTCCTCCAGAGACATCCGGGATTCTTGGAAAATTGTAAATGTAGTATACATGCCCTCTAGGCAATTTGTTATAGGCGACAACCGGAGAAGCACGGATATTGTCACCATTATCTATTCGTTGCGGAGGAATGTAATAATATCGATGCCATTAGAAGTAACAACAACAACAAACCCAAGCTAATTAATATCCCCAAGCTAAAAGACACTGTATTTCACTCAACTTATACGAATTCTTAGAAATGATCTCTTAATACGAAGATAAATACCACCTAAATTTGTAGGAAGGGAGAGAGAGTATTCGTTAAGTCTGCTAGCGGCATCCCATTCACATCTAGAAGATGTCCTCTAGGCACCGCTTTTCTATCGATGAATATACGTACGTATGTATATCTCCATTCGATATACTCTCTACATACGACTTTGTCGCATGATCTAGATCCGTCGGTTAACTCTTGGATGTTGTTCTCTTGGAGATGCAATCTCTCTAACATAAATCAGATCAATACCTAAACAAATTTTATATCAAATTTGTGGTTCTATCGTTACCATCAAGACAAGTTCGAATTTATTTAGACTGCCAACAAATGTTTGGATTGCACTTTGATTAAATTTGATTACGATCATTAAAAATTTAATTCCCTTATACAAGGGCAGTGCATCTGTTTTAAAGGTTCAAAAATATTTTTTCTTTCATTCAAATTTACTTCATTTTCATTTTTTCGCTATATTTCCATCCAACTCGGCAATTTGTTTGTTCTTTCCTTTGGCCATGTTACTATTAATGTTGCTATTACCCTTGCCTTTAAACATAAAATTATAATCACTTCAAATGACTCAATTATGAAACATTTAACAACATTTATACATATATTTACAACGTCATACATACGTACGTATGTACTTTTGGCGAGATATGCGAAAGAAAGAAACAAACAATTTCCATATAATTTAGAAAACTGACAACGCACAACAGCACCTAGTACGTTGGGGAAAGAAAAACATTCGAAATATAAAGCCAAACAACAAATGCTGAAGGGAATGAATATTTTTTTATGCTTTTAAGAATTTCCATAACTTAAAGCAACAATACAGAGCATAATAAGAGCAAAGGCAACAATAACAACAACAATGATGATGATGATAATAAACATTTACATACATTAAGGACTGACTAAAAGCACTTATGATGTAGAGTGTTGTATTACGCAATGTAGGAACTACCACATCTCCTACACTTACACCCACTTGTACACCCACATCCACTTTGCTCCGTAGGACATTAAGCATATGAGTAAACAAATTTACGCAACCGAAACTGATAATAAATACGTACGATATCGACAAACATATTTTGGGAAAGAAAAAAGTTTAACAGCAACAACACAGCTACAAGGAACTTGGATTTGATAAACAAGTTGGATAGTACAGACACAGTAGCATGCTACAGTACTGTGTTTGGCGAACTTTAATGCTATTTTTGAGTTAAATATTGATATGGTTGGAATATCAGCTGTTTTGAGACACACTTTAGATTTTTATAGTCCTTAGAAACGAATACATACTGCCAAAGTGTACCCCTCATTTCGGTATCCCTAATGCCAATACACAGTACATTATGCATCCTTACAAAGTACAATAAGTTGAAGTGTAAGGATAAATTCTAACTTTTGATTTTGTGAAATGAATGCAACATCATCCTATTTCTCATAATTTTCGAGCGATCATCGGCTCTTAAATTCAAAGGATTGCTATACAAGTATGCAAATTCAATAGCAGGCAGCCTCATCATCCGACCTAGGACTTGTCGAAGATTTAACGTTGACAACAGTTAGCATGAATCACGTTTGGCTTAACTATTTAAGAATCGGCGCCGTAGTCTAGTAGGTAGTGTATTAGCTTATTAGACGTGAGGCCTCGGTTCAAACCGCAGGTCAGACATCTCCAACTAAATAAAATACGAAAAAATATTTCTTCGGCGGCTTCCCCTCAGCAGATTTCTGCAAAAGCTCTGAGAGTAAATAAAACTGCCATGAAAAGTTTTTCAAAAATCTGTAGTTCGGGGTCGACTTTAAACTGTAGGTCCCGCCACTCTTGTATAAAATTAACACACACAACATACGTGGTGTGAGAAACTAGGTCGTAATCCTGACTAAATGGTTGTAAAGATTAATTGTGTATGTATGTAAGAAGTTACGCAAAAACTCTGAAAGTAAATACAATTGCCATGAATGATCAATTATGTATGTATGTAGTTAATATTCCTAAGCTAAAAGACTCTTCTTTTGCCTCAACTTATACGAATTCTTAGGAACGATATCTTAATACGGAAGATAAGAACCATCTAAATTAGTTGGAAGGTAGAAGACAGCATTTGTGAAGCCTGCTATCTACGTCCGATTGACATCCAGAAGTTGCCAATTTTTTTAAAAAATGTCTTCGCATAATCCTACATTTCTTGTGGCCAAGGGTTATTTTTAGCCCCAGATGACGACACACTCCAATCAGCAACTAATAACCATAGAGGTTAGGAAACAAAAATTGCAATGGATTGGGCATACTCTCAGAAGGTCTCAAGATGACATCCTCAGATATCATAAAACGAAATCCACAGGATAGTCAAAGCTAATGACGGCCGTCACATACTTAGAAAAGGCAAATTCAATCAGAAATAAGAACAGTCATCAAGTCCTAGAGAGAATTGAACACAATATGCCCATGTCACTGACAGCTTTTACCAGTTTCTATTCAGACAAATTTTTTACCAATAAAAGAGGCCTTACATAACCAACACTTTTCATAATTCTAAGGCCACGTAACGAGCTATTTCAATAAATATTAAAACTCCTGTATTAATTTTTACATTTAAAAAAATCAAAATAAATCAATTCCATATAAATCATTGAAAAAATCGTCACTTCTTTTCCATTCTGAACGATATCTCTGTAGCGTATACCAAAAATCCTATGATTTCACTGCAAAACAAAATATGTGCACTCCACAGTGAAAGGAAATCAACATAACTTCACTTACTTCAGCAAAGTACTGTTTGACGCAAATCTACAACTTTTGTCAAAAGAATCAGCCACAATATCTAGACAGAGAAAGAGAAAATATGTTTGTGCGCTCCTAAAAAGAAAACATTTTCGAAATAATTTCCACAAAAAAGAAATCTCAAATATTGTAAAAGCAATGGTTGGAGAAGCAGTAATAAAAAATGTAAGGGAGGAGTAGAAAGGCCAAATAAAAATATGCTAAATCAACATTAAAAAGAAAATAAAAACAAAATTTATACGTTTTAACTTTCTTTCTATACGGAAAGAGGGCAACTCCAAACAGCCAAAACAAGGATTCGCTTTCGCTTCTTTAGCTCTTCGAAGTCGAAGGGTATCTTTTAGCACAAACCATCGTAAATAAGACTCGAAATTGCGTTTAAGTTCATAAAAATTATGATTATCACTGTTTAAGAACTCTAATGGTGCCTATTTGTGCTAAAGATTTGCTTCTTCTTTTTACGAAGACAAATGATTGTATAATTGAATTGCGAGAAATAGATTATAAGCTGACTTGACAAAAAAGCGAAAATTATTCTTGTACTCACTAAAGTACACATAAAGTTCAGATAAATCTGGAGTGGAGTGGCTAATGGTGATATCTGAAATAAAATTTATATTGGTTTTCTAATATATTTTTTCTAAGAATGTTGCTGACAATTTTTAAACCATATACAACATGTTTAAGAAAATTTCCGAAAATGGGATACACAGTGGACAGCAAAAGTTGAGGTACCTCAATATAATTTAGCAATTTCATGAATTTTATGCAATAATAATATGTACAAATAATTGATATTTTTTATATTTATTTTACTAATTGTAGTGTAGTATTATTAATAACAAATAGGTATAACAACAGTAACACAATGGTAACACTTTACCATGAAGTAAAACTCAATGTATAGTATATAAGATATAAGTAATTTATATTCAATTGTAATTTGGATTTTCTAGAAATAAAGAATAGAATACATTACAAATTGGCGACGAGAAAACTTTCAAAAGAACCTAAAAAAAATTTAAAAAAAATTTTTTAAGTCGTTTTACGCATAATTTAAAAAATTTTTTTTTCGGGCAATCAATTCGTTTTAATTAAATTGTTTTACAATTAATTAAATTCCTTTTAAAAAAAAAATGCCGACTGATACTGAATCAGTAACGTAATCGATGACTTACGTTGCTTCAAACGTCCAACGTTCCAGAATTTTCTCCAGACAATGAAATTTTTCAATCTGGAAGGAAAAGTTGGATATTCACTTTTGTGAAATTAATTGCACCGAAGAGAATCAAAAGAAGGCAGTTTTATTGAATTATGATGAGCTCTGCAAAATTCTAAGCTCTCATTACACACCGCCAACAATCATCTTTAGAGAGAGAAAAATTTTTTTTCTTCTGTTAAAAACGAAAACGAAAGCGTAGCTGAATGGTTTGCCAGGGTCAAAGGTCTAGCTTTAAATTGCAAGTTTGGTAACAATTTGGAAGCGTTTGTGCTAAATCAATTTATAATTCACTTGCCTAGCAAAATTTTTGAAAGGCTATGTGAGGAAGATGAGACACTTACGGTTGCTGAAGCGCTAAAAAAAGCTATGATTATGAAAACAAAAATTATGTCAAATCTCGCAAAAGACGAAATGGTTAATCTTGTCATGAAGTCATGCACGAGGCCAAAAGGTAAGATAAAAGGCAATCAATCTTTCAATTCAAAAGTCAGCAGTGGCGTTGGAGGTGATGGACTTGGAGCACGTAACAGCAGTGGCGCAGGTGGAAGTAAACAAAAACATAGGAATGTATGCTCACACTGCGGTTGGCACAACCATGAGTCTAGATTTTGTAAATACAAAAACAGTAAGTGTCATTCTTGCGGTAAAATTGGGCATATGGCGCCTATATGTTCGAAGAAAAATAGAACTGTAAACTATATATCAGATTCTAATTCTCCCCAAAATAATATAAATAATGATTTATTTAATTTATCTATTTATAGTGTGTCTTCAGAATCTACTAGAGGCATATACTATTTGGAGGTTGTGTTTGATGGCATTCCGATGAAAATTGCTTGTGATACCGGTGCCCCTTGTACGTTGATTCCACTTTCAATTTATGAAAGAAGTCTTTGTGGTAAAATATCAAAGTTAAGACCGTGTCAAATTCCTTATGTTGATTATAGTGGTAAAAGAATTTCTCTTTTGGGTGAGTACGATGCTTTAATATCGTATCGAGGTACCGAAAACAAGATAGTTGTAGTAGTTACTAATACTAAAACCCCTCCATTACTCGGACGTTCTTTTCTAAGGAAATTTAAATTTGACTTAATTCAAATAAATTAAGTATCGATTCAAAAAGATTTTTCTTCAATTATAAACCAATTAAAAAGTGAGTTTTCAGAAGTATTTCAGGAAAGATTAGGAGAACTTAAAGGCAGCAGAATATCCTTGAAACTTATTGAATGTTCAATGCCTATATTTTTCAAACCTAGACCGCTACCTTTTGCTTGGAAAAGTAATACTATGTTCAGACATGCACTTTTATTAAATCAATATTCGGTTTATTGAGAACAATATTTTTAGCATTCAGACATATAATATACGAAAATTTATTTGACAGCTGGTAAACAAAACAGCTGATTGCTTCAACAACATTGCTTTTAATTTAATCGCGAAAATTAGTGCCAAAAAATTTTTTTGAAAAAATTGAAAACAATTTAACATTTAAAAAGATATTGCTAATGATTAACCGAAACGCCGAGCTGTTGCGGTTAATAGGAACTACTTTTGACTCCAAAGTGGCTTTTCTCAGAGGGATGAGAAAGAAAAATTTGATATGAAACTCAATATAAAATACTGTTACGAAAATGGAAATGGTGTTGTTAAAATAATAAGCAAAAGCTCCAAAAACAACACAATGGAGTTGATCACGCATAAAAACAAAAGCTCCAAAAACAAAACAATGCAGTTGTTCACGTGATCAACGAATGAGTAAGCATATAGCAACAAAAACAACAGGGTTTGTTTACAAAATCGATGAATAAACAAATATAGCAACAAAGACTGCGTATAAAAGAAATATAGCAGAAAGACAAAGAAACAAAACAACAACAACTCTGCCTGGACGAAAGTAAATAAGATACACGAACAACAAAAATGGAATCAAGTTGTTTACATTTTTGGATTGTTCCCGAAGGTCGTCATCATCCTTCAAGGGCATTCATCACACTGTTGATCGAGTGATATAAAAGGCAAGATAAAGCGAGCAACGAGGATTCAGTTAGAATTCAGTCAGTCGTGTATGAAGACACGTTATTCTCGGAGTTCGAGTGAAGTTAGTCGTGTGACGACGTCGCGTTGAATTAAGTGAGAATTCAACCAGTGGTGTGTGAAGTTAAGAGATCGAGTTATAATCCAGACAGACTTGTGTGCAGACAAGTTGCGTGAAGAAAACAGTTGTTAGTGTGGTGCTTACAAAAAAGGTTGTGAGCAAAGAAGAATAACTAACAAGTGTTGTTGTTGCTTATAAAGAAAAGGTTATAAGCAGAGAAATATAACAAAAAGGAGCACATATTGTGGAAATTATCATTGTATGCGTAGAATAAGTTCGCACAGTGGCACGAAGGTTGTGCAGAAAATAAAGAATTGACTTAAAAATAAACACAGATTTATTTTTATTTTATTTGCAATCTACGAGCTCATATTTTTAACGTTTTTAAAAGGTAAAAACGTAACAATTGGTGTCAGAAGTGGGATTGCAAAATTTAAAAATAAAAATAAATCAAGATGAAACTCACCGAGTTAAGAGTGGAGCGGCTCAAACAAGAATTGGCTAAATTAGCGCTACCAGCAGCGGGCACGAAGAATGAACTACAAAGGCGGTTAAGGGAAGAGCTGCTGCATCAGGGAATTGATGTAGACACTTACGACTTCGAAGACGAAGAGGAACGTGAGTTACAGGCTCCTGCAACCCCCAGCGGTCTGGACATGAGTTCGGTGCTAGCCGCACTAATGGAACAAATGCGAGAAATACAGGAAGAGAATAAAAAGCTATTCGAAGCCTCTAGAGCCGAAAACCAGAAAGCGCAGGAAGAGAACAAAAAGCTATTGGAAACCTCTAGAGCCGAAAACCAGAAAGCGCAGGAAGAGAACAAAAAGCTATTTGCAAAACTTGAAGACAAACTAGATGCGTATGATGAGACGCTAGATGAAATAATTGAGTCATTCGGCGGAAGAGTTACAAGTGTCGCCGAAGAGGTGTCAAGTGTAGAAGAGGCCGTTGACACGGAAGTAAGTAACTTGGAAGAGTCCGTGGAGGGCAAACTCGTCATGATGGAAGAGAAGAGCCTGCGACCGGAAGCAGTACAAGCCAAATCAGAAGGTACCGGCAGGATAGAAGCACCTTGCTTTGATGGTAGCTCACCCCTATCCGTAGTTAAAGTCCAATTCGAGACGGAAGCAGACAGAAACGGATGGGACGATGAGGAGAGGGCATTGGAACTGGTTTTGGCGTTGAAAGGTGCCGCCGCTGAGACTCTAGTAAACATGCCAGCCAGCCGCAGAAACAACTATAGTGATTTAATGGTGGCGTTACAGCGTGAATTTGGCGACAAGCACGAAAGAGAACTGTACCCTATGGAGTTGGGGTACCGTGCGCAAAAGGGTGGTGAGTTACTGCAAGCCCTTGTAGTGAAGGACGACAAATTAGTGCAGCCCACATACCAGGAAGGAAACCGTCTACTGGTAGACACTGGTAAGACCGTGGCGTGTGTAAACGGTATACGCGCCGATGATGTCGGATTGGCGGTGTGGACTGCACGAGAGACCATCTTTGAAGAGACCGTGGCCTTCTTATTAGCCCATGAGACCGTTGGCACGATTTCTACAGCACAAGCGAGAAAAGTGCGAGGAGTAAAAGTCGCAGAGGGAAAAGGACGCCTTTTGGATAAATGTAAAAAGTTGTTAAGGCAAGCTGCGGCAGAAGCCGGACGAAAGGTCAAGCTGAGGCGTCTCAACTGTGAAAGGAGCGGACACGTCCCGAAGAAACTGGAACGCGCCACGAGGAAGGTCAAGATCCGATTCACCATCAAACGGGCGGGAGACCAGCCATCATCATCATCAGCGGGGCAAGTGCTGGTTTCCTAGAGGCAAGATCCCCAGTAAAGCGAAGTCGAGGTCAGCTGCACGATATAAGTCGGACGCACTTTTGGAGCGAATAACAACAGCAGGTCCTTTGTATTGCCAGAAACCGGTATATTCTCGTCGAGACGGATTACTTCAGCTAATGGCCGGAAGTGTATGCCATACCCAATCAAGATGCGAACACAATAGAAAAGGTTTTTGTGAGCCACTGGGAATGCTGCTACCAGGTGCCAATAGAGCTACACTCCGAGGCAGAAGTTCGAGCCAGCCGTATCCAAGGGAATGTGTGAGTCATACGGAATGGTAGAACAGTTTGGTCGAAACCTGTAGGAATACTTGCGGAAGAGAAAAAAAAAAAAAAAGAAGAAAATGATGAGCGAGCAGCAAAAGGATTGCGGTGAACACACTCCAAGGTATCTACTGGCGTATCCATCTGCGATGCATGATTCCACAGCTAGACCAACCGCCAAGGTTATTTACGGGAGAGGAGATAATGAGCCTATTCGGGACGAACAGGCTTAAGTGGGCGGCAGTGTTACGAAAATGGAAATGGTGTTGTTAAAATAATAAGCAAAAGCTCCAAAAACAACACAATGGAGTTGATCACGCATAAAAACAAAAGCTCCAAAAACAAAACAATGCAGTTGTTCACGTGATCAACGAATGAGTAAGCATATAGCAACAAAAACAACAGGGTTTGTTTACAAAATCGATGAATAAACAAATATAGCAACAAAGACTGCGTATAAAAGAAATATAGCAGAAAGACAAAGAAACAAAACAACAACAACTCTGCCTGGACGAAAGTAAATAAGATACACGAACAACAAAAATGGAATCAAGTTGTTTACATTTTTGGATTGTTCCCGAAGGTCGTCATCATCCTTCAAGGGCATTCATCACACTGTTGATCGAGTGATATAAAAGGCAAGATAAAGCGAGCAACGAGGATTCAGTTAGAATTCAGTCAGTCGTGTATGAAGACACGTTATTCTCGGAGTTCGAGTGAAGTTAGTCGTGTGACGACGTCGCGTTGAATTAAGTGAGAATTCAACCAGTGGTGTGTGAAGTTAAGAGATCGAGTTATAATCCAGACAGACTTGTGTGCAGACAAGTTGCGTGAAGAAAACAGTTGTTAGTGTGGTGCTTACAAAAAAGGTTGTGAGCAAAGAAGAATAACTAACAAGTGTTGTTGTTGCTTATAAAGAAAAGGTTATAAGCAGAGAAATATAACAAAAAGGAGCACATATTGTGGAAATTATCATTGTATGCGTAGAATAAGTTCGCACAGTGGCACGAAGGTTGTGCAGAAAATAAAGAATTGACTTAAAAATAAACACAGATTTATTTTTATTTTATTTGCAATCTACGAGCTCATATTTTTAACGTTTTTAAAAGGTAAAAACGTAACAATACAAACATTTCTGCTGACCTTCCATTTTTTGTTTGTCGTTGTTTACATTTGAGTTGTCAAATATTAATAGAAAGCGTTTGGAAAAATGTAATCTGCTCACTGAACGTACTTATGACAGTGTTGTATTTAAAGTTTTTTATCAATATTATAACAATTTATGAATTTATTTTCCAATAATTAATTGAAATTTTATATGAAATATTGAGATCAATAATGCCGTTTATTGCGATTTACGCAATAAAGGTGCATGTCTGAACCCAGTATAAAATTGAATGTCACCTTCGTAAATTAATTCAAGATGAAGTTCTCGAGCAGGTAGATAATTCAGAATGGGCTACACCTTTAGTTCCAGTTTTAAAACCTAACGGTGGTTTGAGGATCTGTGGTGATTACAAGGTTACACTAAACAAATGTTTAGAAAATTTTATTCATCCTTTTCCTAGAATTGATGAAATTTTTGCTTCATTGGAAGGAGGAAAACTATTTAAAAAACTTGACCTTTCCAATGCTTATAAGCTTATAATCAGCTAGTATTAGATGATGAATCACAATTATTGTGTACTTGGAGCACTCATATAGGATTGTTAAAAGTCAAAAGGCTTCCTTTTGAAATTAAAACAGCAGCAGCTATTTTTCAAAGGGTTATGGAAAATTTATTATCAGGTATTCAGAATGTTGTAGTCTATCAAGACGATATAACTATTACTGGAAAGAACAATTTTCAGCATATCGAAACTCTTAAATTAGTATTAAAAAAACTTCATTCAGCTGGACTTAAATTTTGGCAAATGCGAATTTTTTAAACCTAAAATATGTTTTCTTGGTTTTACCATCGACGAACATGGCTTAAGTAAGTCTGACGAACGTATTTCAAGTGTTTCGTTGGCACCTATTCCAAAAGATATCACTGAACTTAGAGCTTTTATTGGAATGGCAAATTATTATTTCAAGTTTATTTGCAACTTGAGCCAGAAAATGTTTCCTCTATATGAGCTTCTTCGGAAAAATTTTCCATTTCATTGGTCAAAAGAATGCAAAATGGGCATATGAATTAATTAAAGCTGAAGTGACATCCGATCAGGTTTTCGTTCATTTTAATCCAAATTTACCCATAACTTGAACTACCGATGCTAGCAATAATGCAGTGGCTGGTGTTTTGTGTCACAGAATTCAAGGTAACTTGAAGCCAATTGCTTTTGTTTCAAGAGCTTTGTCCAAAAGTGAAACAAATTACAGTACTTTGGAAAAAGAAGCTCTAGCGTTAATATTTAGCGTAACTAAATTAAAGCAATACCTCTTAGGTAATCGATTTATTATGCGTACGGACCGTTATTGGGCATCTTTGGTGAACATAAGAGCTTACCAATCATGGCTTCAGCTCGTATTCAAAGATGGTCATTAATTTTATCAGGCTTCAATTATTCCATTGAATACATTAAAGGTAATTCAAACATAGCTGATGGACTCTCTAGAATGCCACAATTTTTGTTGGCTGAAGATAAAATTTAATGGAATTATATTAATTTAATAGAATCGGATAGTGATTCCAGTTTTTCTTTAAATTTTAAGGACATAGCTAGAGAGACACGCCGTGATCCTGTTTTATCAGAATTAAGTGCAGCCATTCAAAATGGCACTGTTCATTTGTTGAAAGGAGATAAATACATTCCTTTTCGCAACAAAGCATATGAGCTTTCAGTTGAATATGACTGTATCCTTTGGGGGTACAGATCAGTTATCCCAAAGAAGTTACAAGATTTTGTTCTCAAGGAACTTCATGTATCACATTTGGGAACTGTGAAAACAAAGATGTTAGCTCGTTCATACGTTTGGTGGCCAAACATTGACCACGAAATAGAAAATATGATAAGAGATTGCATCCCTTGCCAGGAATTGCAACAAAGTCCTGAGAAATCTCCTTTAATACCATGGAATCCTACCAATTCAGTATGGAGTCGTATCCATATAGACTTTGCCGGTCCCATTAGGAACTTTTATTTTTTAGTAGTGATAGACTCTTATTCTAAATAGGTTGAAGTTTTCAAAACAAAAGAAATAACTTCGTCTTTCACTATCACAAAATTGAGGGAATTGTTTTGTAGGTATGGGCTGGTTGACACTCTTGTTAGTGACAACGGAAGACAGTTCACGTCTGAAGATTTCAAATTTTTTTTTGAAAACAAATCATATCAAACACATTTTTACTGCTCCTGGACATCCAGCGACAAACGGTCAAGCAGAAAATTTCATAAAAACACTTAAAAAGTCTTCCAGCAGTCAACAATAAACATTTAAAATTTATGTCTTCTGCAGCAGCTTCCTTCGCTCCTGAACTCAAAGTCTACAATATTCCTTTTTTTTTTCTTTTCTTAGCATTCTTGTCATGGTGCAACATTAAACATTAAAGTCCAATTGTTACAACACACTTCCTGTATCTGTCTGACCATTGTTTACATCGTTCGTTGTTCTCTTATTTTTCTTATTTTTAGCAATAAAAGTGGTAAGAAAAATCTTTTTATACCTTTTTTTTTTTTTTTTTGCTTTACCTTGCAATATAATAAGACTGTAAATAATACTTATTTCGTAACTAAAAAACAAGAGTGAAAAATTCAATTTTCTTTAAATAAAATTTTTCTTACTAAGTATTAAAGAACAGCATCCTTAAAACGGTTTCCTATTTATTGCTGTTGCTGTGGCAATTTGCCAACGAGTCCCAGGAAATAAAAACAGTAGAGGAAATCAAATTTTACAATTCAATTAAATAGTTGAGCGTTTTCCTTTTATATTCCTTTTATTGCACTTGGACAGTAGTAATCTTTCCTTTTTGTCCAAAAGTCTTCTCAGGATTTTAGTCAGTCGTATAATTGATTTACAACAGATAGTTTATGTCCCATACCCGTAAATTGAATTGTTAGATTTCATTTGAAAAGCAAACAGAATAGAACAAATGAAACGGAAGTGTTAAATCTAAAATGATGTACAATATCATGAAACATACTGAATAGAATTTGTAAAAGATTAATGATGAACTCGAAATAGAATAGATGTCGCTTGAAATATGGTTATTCCTTCATTATCTAGAGAACAGTCTAGTTGGGCCATAATTCAAACCCCTTGCTCAGACCTCTCAAAACAACAAAACGAAATATGAAAAAATATTTCATCAGTGACTTTCTCAGCAGATTTCTGGCAAAAATTCTCCTATAAAGATCATCTCCAGAACGTCCAGTCATGCCGTAAGGGTACGAAAAAAGCTGGATGTATACCGTGCTGGTCAAAGCATTAGTAACTTATGGGGCAATTGTCGAGTAGGTAGAACAAATATGGAAACACATCACTTGGACTTGGACAAGATACAGAGACTAGCGAGTGTTGGCATAACAGGGATAAAGAGAGCCTGTCCTACATCGGCGCTGGAAGCTCTGATGGATCTAAGTCCGCTGCACATGATGGTGAGAATCAAAACTTTGGAGACTTTGGTTTGACTTTGGCCAAGTCTAACTCTAAATTCATTAGAGAATTTCGCAATTTAAGAAATCAATTGAGTTCACTTCTTCACAGAACCAGTAGAATTCATAAATTTTGGAAGGCTTATCAACAAAAATTAATGCAATATATTGAAAGCTGCATACTTTTTTAAGACATTTATGGTATTCGGAAAAGTCAAAAACAGAATCAGAATGAAATATTCTGAATCCATCTTGCAAACGGAAGTCTATGACATCAAAAGATGTACAGAAGTTGCAAAAGACAGAGTATAGTAATACTATTTGACTTCTAGGTCGCCATTCGAGCACTCGAAGATAGTAAGGGACTATCTGGGACAGCTGAATCAGCTAGATATGCACAATAAAGTTACCCTCTGCTAGATCCCAGGTCCTGTGGGAACTCTCGACAATGAACAAGCAGAAGAGCTTGCAAGGAGGGGATATTCCACCCCGTTGACGGGACCAGAATGCTTCTATTGAGTTTAAGCAGATGTTTGAGAAATTATGCTTAACGATTAAGAGAAGTAAATACTCTTCTCAAACTAAGTAGGTTTTAGGTAATCAAAACTTTTGTTGGGATATTGCAGTAAGTGGAGATTCAAGAGCAACCTGTGGTTAGTGACCGGTTTAGGCACTGCAGTCTAAGAGTACACTTTTTTAGAATGGAAGTTATCTCAAGCGCAATGCATAGATTTTGTGACAAGTGTGAGTATAATTCTGTCATGCTCAGTTTAACTGTGACAGAAAGTGCAAAAGACGGGTCTATGCAGTAGTATTCTTGCAGTCAAGACACCTTTCAAGCACTCAGCTTTTAGCTGGTTTACTAAAAAAATAGTATGCAACTGGTTTTGAAAGCTGAATCTGCTAGGTAGGAAAATAGAGCAATGACAGAGGCTCCATGCTGCTGATGAGGCCAGGGGCCGAATTACCGCATTCGTGATCGAGTAGAATTATTCGTAATCTTTCTTCTTTAGATTACCGCAGTCGATATCGAATAGGTTGTATCGAAATTTGAGATGATAGCATACGATAACGAGTGTGCAATCGAATGCATATTTTTGAAATGTCATTCGTTAACACTTCAGATATCGAAAAGCAATATTTTATTTATAAAAGCAAAATATTTTATTTTTAGCGTGCATAAAAAAACCAAAAAATGTAAGTTTTTATAATTTGTTTTCTTTTTTTAAGTTAAATAAGAAAAAAAAATATTTAAAGGACCAACATAAACAAAATTAATGGAAAACAAAAGGATGAAATGGCTCAGTTCATGGTGGAGCATCCTAATTTGGCCAAAAATATTCTACCAAACTGCAGCCAAGGGAAAGCAACTTCAAAAAGGTTGTGGCAGCAGCTTGCACTCAAGCTAAATTCCTATGGACCGCCAATTAAGGACGAAAAATCGTGGAGAAAGGTAAAAAATTGTGAACAATTAAATAGCATTAAATAAGCATATTTATGTATAAATGTTATAAAGGTTTTATTATATTATAAATGTTATAAAGGTTTTTGCTGATCAAAAATTAAACGCAAAGAAAAAAATTTCTTTCAATAAAGCGTCTAAACAAAAGACTGGAGGGGGTCCTTATCAAGAATTGATTTTGACCTCCGCAGAAGAACAAATAATACAAGACGCAAATGTAGAAGGACTTTCGTCCGTAAAAAGCTTCGGCACTCCAAAATTAACAAACTTGGGGGAGTTAGATGAGCTTTTGGATGAAAGCATGCAAACTACTTTAGATGATGAAGATGTCGATGATACTGCGAGTAAATATGTGGAAAAAGAAAAGCCAAGGAATTATGAAAAAAAAAAATAAGGTTGACACAAAATTATCTCTTGTTACATCCCATGTAGAGAAAACCGAAGACTATCAACGTGAGTTATTACTAAAGACGGAGCGTTTATTGACAGTACTAACTTTACATAGTGAGAAAATGGAGAAATATGCAAAAGAGCATAACTTGAGAATGGACCGCCTGTTACGAATCAAAGAAAGATCTTTAGAAATTAAAGAGGAAGAGCATAGAGCTCGTATGGCAAATAAACACGTTGATCTAAAAATTAAAACGCTTGAAAATTCAAAATAATTCATTTTAGAAATGGCAATATACTTACAGAATAATATTAGTTTAATTAAAAGTACAAAAATGAATTCAAAAGTGATTTAAATAATTATTTTAAGTTTATGTTATATATTACATTTTTTCTTTTAAGTTTGTAGCATTTTAGTGCAACTAAAATAAATTTGAATTTTAAATAATTTCTTAAAAAATTTGTTTTTATGTAATATACATACAATACATACATTTTTTAATAACCTTTTATCTTTCTAATGATGATTTTATTTGATCCCTAATTTTTTGACCAATTCGTGGTAATTGGGTTTCATTTCCAATGATAGGGCTAATAACTGACGTGCAAGACTGATTAACCTTTTGTGTATATAAAGGAACCTTAAACTGGATACATAAATTATGCAATGCGGCACATACGTTTCCAAAAACTGCCATTTTTTCCGGGTTGTAACGGCTTCTTTTGTCATTACTCAAAATTTTCCATCTAGCTTTTAGAATTCCTATTGTACGTTCAATTATACACCGGCCTTTAGAATGTATTTCATTAAAATATGATTCTGAAGAACCTTCTACCGGATTTCTGTAAGGCGTTATTAACCAGGGTTCAAGGGGATATCCAGAATCTCCTGTAATGGTATTGTATGAATACATACAAATGTATGTATACGTGCATATATATTTAGTTTAATAAAAATTTTTGTTAACTTCAAATTCTCATATATTTCTCACCAAGGAGCCAAACATTTTTTAACTTATTGGTATTGTATAGATCCTCCAGGTAAAGTCTTTCTTCGGACTGCTTCCAAACAAAGGAGTCGTGTGATGCTCCTCCATATTTGGATTTAATACATAAAATTCTATATTCGTGATCACAAATCTAAAAAGGATATGTATTAATATATGATATCATTATCATAAATTCTACTTACTATCATTGAGTTGAGGCTGTGATATCCTTTCCTATTAAAAAACATGTGTTCGTTTTATATTGGCCTCTGCAGTCCGAAATGAGTGCCGTCAACACATCCAATCACTAACAAATTAAGAAGTTTATAAACAAAAATGTGTTAACCTTATCACATGTACTGTACTCACCTCCCGGAAGCTTATATTTTTGCATAAATGACTCCATGCACGAAGTAGAATTTTCAGGTGTAAACTCTATCAGCTTAGGACATAATTTATTTTCCATTTCCTTTAGTACCCTGTTTATCGTTTTGCAAACAGCGCTTTGACTCATTCCCATCAGGTAATCATTCCCTATTGTATGTTGATATCCCCCACTGGCTAGAAGCGAAAGAGTTACGGCCAACTGCAATTTTGGTGGTATTGCGGTAGACACATACCCTTCAAAATATAATTCGCTAAGAATAAAATTGAAGGCTTCTTTTGAAAGCCGAAAGCGCTTAATAAATCTGTAAAAAATAAAAGTTTAATCAAAATAAAATTTAAAAATTAAATTCACTCACGCAGGAGCCGGCAATGATAGTGGGTCACTTTTGTCTCGGATTTGTTTTCTAATACGTATAGTATTAGAATCATCCTCTGAGTCGGACGACAATAAAGAAAATAAAATATCAAATGATATTTTTTTTTAACAAATATGCATAAATATTTAATATACCGGCGAAAATTTTGTTTACTTTCCTTCTTATTGTTCTTCGATGATTGCTTTTTAATGTATTAACATATGTTTTTAATAAAACATGTGTGTCAATTCTATTACATACTAGAAAAAATCTTGTACATTTTATTGTAATTTCGATACGTGAGCTATCGAATGCGGTAATCTATCCATTCGATTCGTCACTAAATTGTACTCGATACGAAAGTCTGTTCGATCACGAATGCGGTAATTCGGCCACAGAACTTTTTCGCGGAGTAAAAAAAAAATAATTGGAAGAATATATACGAAAGGGAAGATGAAGAGAGGCAAGAACAGTTCTTAAAACAAATGGTTTTAAGACAATCTAAGCTTTTGTTGGGTAATTACAATAGGATTACATTTGAATCATCATGCATCCGACTGTCCCAAAATAACATGAGGTTAACACCAAAGTGAATACAGAAAATTGTCCCACTAAAATGTTTCAGACACTAAGTTCGGAGAAGACATTATAGCGATACGCTATCTAGATTGAGGGCAACACTTTGGCACCCCAACAGAACAATAATAATTATCATATCACATGAACAACTCCATAAGGAGAAGTTTGCAAGAGGCCACCGATCAAAGAAAAACTGAAAGCTTAAATCATTTTTGAAATGAAGTTCACACCGAATTCTTGACAAACACATAAGGGGTGAACAAAATAGATGGCAAACTAGATGGCAGTCCCAAATATATCTACATGTTTTTGATAACATTTTCATTCACTTCCTAGAATACAAACAGAAAATTATATTAGTCATAGAGATGGGCAAAAGAATATGAAAACCTCAATCGAAGAGGACTATGTGCCTCTTTATTAACATAGAAAAACTGTTGGCAGCTATTGACCCATATAACTTTTATCGTGTTTGGTCGGACAGACGACGGATAGGAACATTTAATGTGACATTATTGTCTAGGACGCAATTTACTTTTGACTTACAGGTAATAGATCACATCCTATTGCCTTATTGGAGGTTAAGGTTAGGACTTAAGTGCTGTATTATACCTATTTCTTGATATGCCTATAACTCTTCACTGAGATTTGTTACTCATCCCGAAAGTGTCCAAAAATCTTTCGTATCAAGTTCCCAAAAACCAGACAGTCACCAATATTTTTTTTTTTTTTTTTTTTTTTATTATTATTTTATTTATTTATTATTTATTTATTTTTATTTATCATTAATATAATACAAGAAGTTAAAATAACCCGCTAAGCCATTGGCTTGTCAGCAGGAAAAGAATATGATGTTCTGTGGTCTCCTTTTTATCCGTAACATTGCAAATGCTGTAGGCGTTAAGCTTTGAACACATTGAAGACAGCAGACTACACGAACACAAATGCTGCTGTGCTGCATACTCCTTCTTTTTCAAATTTTTGTAGTCTGCCTGGCCTAGGTCATATAAAATAATCCGGCTGCGTACCTCCTCTATCAAAATTTCGTCTACATCCATTTTTTCTTGAAATACAAAACTAACATTAATAAAAATATTAATATAACATGAAAATGCAATAAAATACTTACCAAATGCAGTTAACCAAAAGAATAAATAAAACAATTGAAAAATATAAACAGCTGTTTTCTGTTGATATGAATTTATAATTCAGTGGTATCACTTTACCGTTTTTTGTTCTTACTTTAATATAAAAATAACCGTATATAATTTCAAAGTACATAATTAAGATTTAAACTATTATTTTGAGTAAAATTATACATATATGTTGTAATAACTTACGTACCTATTACTAATTAATTAATTCCAATATGGTTATCAGAACTTCTCTCAATAAAGTAAAAAATAAAATTATATTTTAAAGCACTTAAATTTGTTATTATATTAGCAACGCTGTTTCTGTTTTGTGGTTGACAAAAATAGAAATTAGCTTAATTCGACTGCAGCGGCAAAAGCAGTCGAGTGGTCGTGTAGTTGTGCTGTCGTCAAAAGAATCGCCTTCATATAAACGTGTGTATTTTATTTTTGACAGATTGTAGTTGGTAGCCTGCTGTCTTCAATGTGTTCAAAGCATTACTGTGAGATATTTCTAAAATTTGGTGACAGTATTCCGTTATGGCTGCAATGTGGTTTTTAAGATGGCTTCTGGGTAGATTTATCGCAAATCTTGTTCTGCACATATCCATAATGGATCTAACTAACTTTCTTGCCTAACTTTCCTTAGCGAGTGAATAGAGCCAGTGAGCAATCAGCTGCTCACCCCTCTCCAAAGGTAATATGACGTATCTGCCAATATTGCCTAAAAATTCGTTCGAATTATCTATTGTAGCAGCCTTTGCAAGTGCATTAGCGATGTTGTTACATTCAATGTCCACTTATCAGGAACACGCATGTGGGTAACTCTCAACAGTTTACCTGTTATGAATAATATCCGATGTGAATGCTCAAATATTACTTCCTATCATATGTTGTGTTATAAATCCCACACTAAGGTCTGGGACCACTACTGTAGTATGACGGAAGGTTTTGCCATATGTTCTACCGTGCATGACTCACTTAATGAATACGATAATTACATCTTCTATTTACCCTGCAATGTGGAAAAGTGCCAAGATAATACCAGTGCCGAAACAAGATAAAACTTACCGACGAATCGCAATATTGTCATACTTATCGAAAATTTTCGAGAAATTAATTTATAAGCAGATGACCCGATACTTATATGACAATGGCGTGCTTTCTGAGAGGCAGTCTGGTTTCAGACCTAATCACAGCTGCATTTCTGCGCTCATTGATGTTTCGGAAGAGTTGCGATTAAGTGCGGATGACAATATGACATCATTTTTGGTTTTACTTGATCATTCTAAGGCTTTTGACACCGTTAATCATACTATTCTCTGCCAAAAGTTGGAACACATGTGCCATTTTTCGAATACTGCTGTCAAGCTAATCTCGTCGTATCTACGTGATAGAAGTCAATTTGTGTATCATGATGGTACTAAATCGGACAATTTTTTAATATCTAGAGGTGTACCACAGGGCTCGATTCTTGGTCCACTTTTATATTCGATATACGAGTATTCTAATGATCTGCCAACTAAGTTGAAGTTTTGCAAGGTACAAATGTACGCAGATGATGTTCAGTTGTACATTAGTTGCTTGCCATCTGATATTACAAATTGTATAGGGAAAATAAATTGTGATCTGCATAATGTGTTTCAATGGGCGTCGATTAATGGTCTTTGCCTCAATCCGAGGAAATCAAAAGCTTTAATAATAGGCAAGGTAAACTATACGGCACAGCTTACACCATTACAGATTAATAATACTTCTATTGAGACTGTACATAGTGTTAAGAACCTAGGAGTTATCTTTAATAACAGCCTTAACTGGTCCAACCATGTGAATTCTATCTGTGGTAAAACGGTTGCCATGTTGCGAAGTCTTTGGCTAACGCAATATTTTACTCCGTTTGATATTCGTATGCTGCTCGCGAAAACATATCTCATCCCCACTCTGCTGTACGGATGTGAACTGTTTTCTAGTTGCGACTCAGTAAGTAGGAACAGGCTCAAGGTCACTTATAACAGTATTGCTCGATATGTTTTTGGTCGTACAAGTACAGTAGGATATCTGAGTTCTCATATCGAATCTATAACACATCTTTTGGGAATTTGTTGAAATGCCGTACTCTGGTGTACCTACATAAAATCATCTATATTAGGAAACCTCATTATTTGTTTGATAGATTAGTTTTTTCAAGATCTAATAGAGGCTTGAGAATTAATAGCGTTAGATACCGCAGGCATATATCTGAGAGACACTTTTACATCAATGCAATTCGTCTCTGGAATGAACTCCCAAACAACATACAATTACTAAGCAATGCTAAGCATTTCAAGACTGCAATAATTAAATTTTTGAATGAACATAATGCACATACGTAATTAATCAATCATATTTTTTTAATATAATTATAAATTTTGTTTTTAATAACATTTGTTATGTTAGTTTATTTTTAACGTTATTATTTTGTATTTTCTTATATTTTGTTATGCCTATATCCTTAGCAGTACTATTAAATAAGATGATATCTTGTTGTACTGTATTTACGCCTGAATGAATAAATAAATAAATAAAATAAATAAAATTTTTGTTCGTTGCTGATCGTTGTGCAAACAAAATGCACCCCTGAATATCAGTTTTAGAAAGTCTAGCTGGATCTTAATGAAAACACACAAATAATAAAGATCACGAAAATTCCAATGTCTTGTCGAGAGCAATGTCGAATTTTTAAGTTCACCTAACTCTCAAGGAAAACGAACTCAGTATGAGAGGAAACAATACTATGTGGGACACTGCATCCTTTTCCTTTCCAAAAGAAAAAGAAAGAAAAGAAAAATTATTAAAAGACGAAAGTGAATGATTTCTGAAAATATGTCAGTGAACATCACAAACATTTCAATATATTTTATCGATCGTTTAGGAAAATATATTTCTCTTTAACGTATGTATGTATGCATGTATGAGAAATATATTATACTTCTCTGCATCTCTCTGAAAATACATACAGTGGCTCCCAGCTTATTTCAACCAGCACCTTTAAAAAAAATTAAGCTCGTATAATTTCGAAACGAAACAAGATATTAAAAAAATTTGAATAAGAGTTTATAGAATATATTTAAAAATTAAGAAAAAAAAGTTTTATTCAGTCTCAAATGTAAACTTACAAACTAAAAACCAAAAATATAGGAACCCAATTCGTCACAGCTTATTTCAACCACTTACTATAAACAAGCAATTAAATGATTAATTAACTAATAGTTTTAATTTCAAAATTTAGTATGACCTCTTATTTACTTAATTACAGCTTTCAGCTTTTTTTGCATTGATTCCACTTTCTAATGGTTTGGGGAGTTATTTTTGCCCATTCCTTTTTCAGAGCTGCTATAAGGCCATTCTTGCTCGAAATCTGGTGTTGGCGGACGTTTTGATCGCAAATTGCCCATAAATTTGAGACTAAATAAAACTTTTTTGTTTAATTTTTAAACATATTCTATAAACTCTTATTAAATTTTTTTTTAAAGGTGCTGGTTGAAATGAGGTGGGAGCCACTGTATGTGGATAGATAATCAGTCTACTGTAAGGTTAGCATAGCCCAAGGATAAATATAATTGAGTTTCGTTACGAAATCAAACTAAATACACGCTTCAGTAACCTAAAGGCTTGAAACAAAAAATTAAAATAAATCTTTATCCCAAAAACAGTATTTAATAAACACCCACAGAAAATCGAAATCAAAAAACTTTTTTCTAATAAATAATGGACAATGAGAATGTTTTGATAAGAATTTTCTCAAATCAATCAAAAACTGTATTTTGGGGGAAAGAAAACTGAGAGGAAAGGCATTCTGAGTACGGATTGCAATTTTCCTAGAGGAAAAATAAAAACCGAGAAATCTTTTATTGAGACATAGAGAGAGAGGGAGGGATGAAGTGTTTATTCAAAATGATTTTCATGCGTAAGTGTTTGTGATTATTGAGTAAACACAAGCATCTTAGCAAATATCCAAAAAGTACTATTTTTTTTGTTGAGATGCGAAAGGGTTATTCTACACTCACTGCCTTCCAGCTCAACCAGCAGCCATAAATGCCTTTAAGGCTTTGAGTATTTGATTTTGTTTATTTTTGTGCATGTCAATTTGTTTTATACACACGCATACATATATCCTAAACAATTCTTTGCCATATTGTAATTTAAATTTCCATCCTCCACCTAAAAGAAAGTCCTTTAAGTAACCAACAATTTTATCCTTGCTTACGTCTACCATATGCGTATGTACTATTTATGACTGTCTGATTGTTGTTTTTGGTCTCTGTTTATTTGTAAATATTTTCATATTTGTAGAGACCAAATGAATACTTTTTGTGTTGTTATAAGTTCATCATCAAATCAATGCTTGATTTTATGGTTTCAATAGAGATTTATTTTTGAATTTATTTCTCTACATTACGATTATTTTTCATTTTCAGTTTTCTTTTCTTCGATTATTTATTAGATATTCCCTTATTTTTGGGCATTTGCGGTAATATAAAATGAAATTACAATCGATAGAGAAGGAATTTTATTGGTAAATGCTTGAAATTTTATTGAAGAGTTTTTTTCTAAATTCCAGATTTGTTCGAAAACAATCATAAAATTAAATGTGGTTTTCAGAAAATTTAATAAATAATGTTTGCAAAAATAACAACAAAAAGCCAAAGATAAAGTTAATAAAATATTGTTGAACTCTTACAATTGTTAAAGCTTAAATATGGCCCATTTATACCAATAGTGTACAACGTCGTAGTTTGGCAGCTAGTGTTTTGGCTTAATACACAAGATCTCGTGGTGCAACCCCATCTCGAAAATATGAAGGAAAATATTTCTTTCGGCTACTTCCTGTCAGCAGTCTTCTGGCAAAAACTCTGAGAGAATATAAAAATCGGCATGAAAAGTTTGTCAAATCTGTGATACGGAGCCGACATTAATCGGTAGGTACTACCACTCATGGATAAAATAAACACACACAACAGGAGTGGTGTAAGAAGCAAGGTTATAATCCTAGCTAAAGCACTGTAATGACCGATTAAGTAAGCACAACAGAAGACGGAATTTTTGTAGCACACTTGGGCCACACATATGGTTCATTGTGATACCACAGTTTTCCATATTCTCCATAGTTCAGGAACCACTCGGAGCTTCCGATGAAGCAATTGAAACTGCCAATATAAATGGCTCTTTCTCCTCAGAAATAGTGCCGGCCATGTACACAGTAGGTGAGGAACAGTCTCATCCACCTTTTCACCTCTAGAGAAATAATTCGGGAGGTGTCCAAGACCATAATGCAATGTCCTGTAATAACCCCGACAACTGTACGGAGCTTGCTTCTTTGGAGTTTAAGTAGACCTGCAGTGCGCCTTCTATCCAGCCTTAGCCAGATTTTCTGCGTTGTTCTGCCCGTGTTCGAAACCGTCCATTTACTGTTGGCGGAGTCCATGATCGTATTGTCAATTATAAGCTTGCATCATCACAGAGTTCGATGGTTGTGACCCATATGGCAGTTACCCGGGACGTCCCTGCATCCTGGTACCCATGCGATATGAACATCATATCGATCCGCTACCTCGTTGAGATATCTGCGACAGTCCTACACTGTCTTGGAGTACATTACAGAAAGTGTGGTAATTTCTCGCTTGTATTGCCGACACTTCCGCCTGAAAGATAAATTGTAAGCAAACTTTAGTCCGATGCTAACATATTCGCTTTACCATAAAAATTTTAAGAATCTGATTAAAGTTCGATCTGTTAAATCAAATATATGCCGTTTTAATTGATAACGTTTTTCCATTTTTGGGTTAAAATCTTTATTAAAACAAAAACAAAAATCTAATCCAATTGCGTTTAATAGGCCTCTATGGAATTTAAATGCACACTAATACGTATGATAATCTGTAGATGAAATGTTCGCCCTAAGCTTTCTTAGTGCCAAACAATCAAAGATGTATATCGTTCGACGTTGTCATTATGAAACACAACATTTTTTCTACTAATAAATACTCTGGACGTTTTAAATGAATTGCTTGCTTCAATCGCGTTAATTGTTAGCAGTAGAAATCATAATTTATTGTTTGACCAGTTTGTAGAATCCCATAATGGACAATTACCTTCCATCCCCACCAGACGAACATTCCAGGCTTTGCGAAGCCTATCTTGCTTCCTCCACGATTTTTCTTTTCGTATATTTTCTACGCGATTTCTGCGCGATTCACTTTTCACCGAAATGATTCGATATTGTTTCATTTCAGCAGTGAAATTTGAAAATGGAAATTCGGTCCGTTATATTTTCCGTAGTAAGCTCAGTGGCACCCAACCACCGAGTTTCTCTTGATATGCAGATTTCTTCAATTGGTTCCCAACTGCTCCATGTTGACTGCCTAGTTTAAGCTGCTTATATGCCTGTCTTCCAGAATATTTTGGATTGTTTCATTGACTTTTAAAGATATTGATTGACCAGAACGATGTGCATTTTTAAAATAAAAATTATCAGATTGAAAACGAACTAAGAAGAACTGGAAGAACATATGTTAGATGATTGGAATCTTAGCGAAGTTCTTAGGTCAATAACCCTCCACTAACACACCTGTCGAGGAGGTTGTGACGACAAAAGTCGGAGACCTCGTTTTTGCTCACACCATACCTACTTACATATGTCCACCGGTTCAACCAAATCATCATTGTATAGTATGTACTAATAACTAATATTATATATTTATAATATTACTCCTATCCCCACTGCTGATAACTCAACCATTATAGTGAAGGAAGCCATTAATACCGCAAAAAAGTCGCAACGACCAGAATTTGCTGCAAATGACTGGAAAGTTTTGATGTACCCACCGTAATTTCCATATTTTTTATGACGTGGCTATCACTTATTTTGGAGCCTGCATGATTTAATGAGAAAAAAATAATTAATTATTTGAATTAAATAAATTATTTTTTGCCAGCAACCATAATTTAGTTTCACTCTTAATCCATAGAATAGAATCTCATCAGCATAGAGTCGTAACAATCCGCAATTTTAAATAACTGCACACTGATTCTTCAGTGACCTGTCAAAAGAGTAGTCACCAAACTTAGGTTATTCCTTGATTGTCTAATACATGACTCAGATTTCTACCTATTGTAATTTTCAAAGAAAATGTTCTGATTGTTTTAAGCAGATTTGATTTGAAGAGAGTCTTTCTAGTCACCGTAGTCTAATAGGTAGTGTGTTGGCTTATTAGACGTGAGGCCACGGTTCAAATCACTGGTCAGACATCAAAACGAAATAATAAAAAAAGATATATTTCTTCGGTGACTTCCTCTCAGCAGATTTCTGGCAAAATCTCTGAGAGTAAATATAAAAAATTGCTATGAAAAGTTTTTAAAAAAAATCTGTCGTTCGGAGTCGACATTAAACTGTAGGTCCCACCACCTCTGTATAAAATTAACACACACAACATAAGTTATGTGAGAAACTAGGTCTATAATCCTGACTAAAGGGTTTTAATGACCAATTATGTACATATGTATGTGATTTGTCTTTCGTTGTCTTCCCTTTCGTTGAACATAACTTTCCAAACATATGCTCCCACTCCACAGAAGGGTTCTAGCCCCATTAACGACGTTGAAGCTCACCTCCTTGCAATCTAGTTTGGTTGCTTGAATTCCCACATGACCTAGACCCAGCAGAGGATAACACTATTCTCCTTAATTCAACTTCCCCCGACAGTCTCATCTTAACTTTGATTTAACTTCATAAGATCCGATTACTCGAATGGCAATCTGACAAACAGATAGTATTGCTTTATTACTTGTGAATTTAGTTAAATTATTTTATAGCGATATAGACTTAAAGATACATACACAATTTTTCTTTAAAAGGAGCACAGTTTTTAATTTAAACAAATTAATATTGAAGGAAACATAGATAGCTAAGGAGGTGAAGCGAAATTAAATAATAACCACCATGAAGAGGCTATTGAACTAAAAAGAATAGAAAAAAGAGAGAATAGAAATACAAATAAATTTACTACCGACGCTATTTTGAAAACTAATCAATACATCTTCTTCTTGGTGATAAACATGTCCGATGTTCTTTTTTTATCCTGCCCCAACACTTATGGTATTAAATACTCCGTGTTTAACTTCCCACTTATAACTTCGACATATTGAACACACATATCGCATATATTTTATGTTCCATAGCTGTGACGTTATGCCATAATCTAAGGACTTATGCATTCCGTTTTTTTAAGTTTCCAGCATTTGTGTTTCCTTCAAGAAATAATATCCTTGTGTCTGTGTATGTGCTTATGTACATATAATGGCAAGGACTAGAAAAATGAAAGGAAATTTAGTAAAGCTTTTAGTATTGTTTACATTTGTTGTCGCTGTTATTGTTTACATTTAAGACATGCTTCCCTGGTTTTAGATCCTTGTTCTTGCTCTCCTCCTCTTTCATATCACTTAAATTGTAGTCTGATATAATGGCTAAAAAAGAGAAGAAGAAAAATAAAAGAAAATATAAAAGGAAAAACGTTACAATATAAATTCCCTTGACAATTTTATAAATGGTGGAAAAATTGCGAAAACAAAACAATGAAAAGTTTTTTTTTCCTCTGCTCTACTCTTTTTTGTGGCAGCTTTTCTTTTTGCTCCACCAACTCCCCTTTTAGTAAAAATATCTGAAGACAGTCATACAAGTGGTTAACTTCTCATGCTCCCAACCAATAAATTTTCTGTGAAAATTTCAATTGATTTTCAATTGTTTTGTTAAAAAGTGGTTTTTTATTGTTGTTTTTCTTTCATTCCGTCGTTATTTTTAGTCTTCTTCTCTCTTCTTGGTATTTGGTTGGTTGGCAATTTTCAAAGTTTTGACAGTACGAATGACAGCAAAAACAAAACTGAAAGTTAATTCGGTAATAATTGTGAAAGTATCGAATATTTCTGTGATGTTAAACTTTTAAGAGATTGTAAATTTTGAAAGTTTAGGACCCACTCCTCTAGCTTTAGGTCAATCAAGATAAATTTTATTTGGTTTGAAGAGCTTGTTTTAAAACGGTTTAAGACCAAAGAAAGGCTGAAATCCAGGATTTTAGATACGTAAATGAAGGTACTGTCTTGGATTATTAGACGCGAGCCCGTAATTAAAACCCCATCTCAGACTTTTCAAACAAAACCAAATATGAAAAATTAATTCGTCGGTGTTTTTCTCTCACAATAAATAAATAAAATATGTATGAACATATATTAGAACTTGCAAGGATATATGTCTAAATTCGGAAAGCATGCTAACTAAGCATAGTTATTACAAGCAGTCAAGCGGAACAGCCGTCTGGAGAAACTATTTGCTAGACCAGCAACTCTTAACGTGGGTGTCCACTTAACTGGATGTTTGTATTGTAAAACTAGAAACAAGACTATGTATAATTCCTTTTACGTAAATAAAATACGGATATCCAGGCGAAGGTACCTGCAATCAAGGAATGCGTGAGCTGAACTAACTCAAGTTTGTTTGGAATGAAATCTTTGCTGATAGTCAGCTGGTAATAATGCATTGGTCTCCGGAGACAAAAGGTTCAAGAATACTTTGATTTTCCCGAATGTGGCAGGATTTCATGGTATTATTTGTTTACCTGTCAACCTGGGAGAGGTGTTGGACTTGGAGAGATGAATGAATGAATGCCCTTCGGAGCACTTAAAACCTTCACTAAAACATAGAACGGGACACTTTGAAACAACGACACAGACTTCAAAAATATTACAACACTGTTTGGCGATCCAAATATAGGAGAAATCACCAGCTTCATAAATTTGGATAACAGTAAACAAAGTACATTGACAGATATCCTAAAGGATCACTCGGCCATACGAATGCATTGGAGTCACTTATGTAGGTGGCAAAGATCCGTAGAATTCGAAACTTTCAATGTCATTGCCTAGTGTTGGTACTCATGAGATCCAAATATTTTATGAAAGTCGTTTTACTAGACATTAAGAGTAACGAATTGGAAAGAATTTAATAAATATATACGTTTTCGAAACTTTACTTAGTTAATTGATCATTACAACCCTTCAGTGAGGATTACCCCACCCATGTTGTGTATGTTAATTTTATCCATAAGTAGTGGGATCTACAATTTAAACTCCCACTCTTTTCGAAACTTTACTTGGATAAAGTTAACACTCATAACATGAGTGGTGGGAGAAGCTAAGTCGTAAACCTGACTAAAGCGTTTTAATAACCAATCAAATAAGTAAGATTGCGTGACTTAGTGCTGTAAAAAGAGAAATATGTATGTGGGAAATACAGTAGTTTTAAAATTGGAAATATCGTTTATAAAATTATTTCGTTCGAATCGGAATGATAGAACGAAGGACAGTATAGCACACAAATATTAATTCGTCTACCTAATGCAAGATATGCGAATAACCTCTTCGAAGCTTAACGAATTAAGTGAGCGATCGGGTATACAAATAATGTTAAGAGCATCTACTGTAGGCATAGCTCTCAGATAAATAAAGCATCAAATCGTCAAATATTAGAAAAAAATCGTCAAAATTGTCAAAGACGCTCATTGAAATCGTACAAAAAATCGTCGGAAAAAATAAATTGAGAGGTTTCTTAAAAAAATTATTTTTAGTGTAGTAAAAGATATATTTTAGTTCAAAAATAAAACATAAAAAACATTTAACAAAAAAATTTAAAAAGTAATTATAGAAATAAACCTAATAAACGAGTGTTTTATATAACATATGTATTTGTATGTTGTGTTAACTACGCGTACTAATTATTAAATACTAGCAGATTGTACCCGGCGTTGCGCGGGTTATGTAGTTTGGATTAGTTTAAAAAATTAAAAAAAATTATTGGGTAATTTTTGCATTAAAAATAACAATAAATAAAAAACCGGTTTATCGGCTTCGAAACGGGTTTTGAAACCGGTTTCTTAAAAAATGCAATTTTTCAAATTATTCGGAAACCGGTTTAACAAACAACCCAGTTTTTTGAATACTCTAAGTCCTAAATATAAATGCACTCAATTTGCCCGTTTTTCGCCCCTTTCCCCATTTTTGGACCCCTTTTGGTTCAACTTTTGAAACGGAACACCTCCAATAGCTATTTGGGAAACTTAACCAAGCTAAATCGTAAAAAAATACCTTTAAAACAGATAAAATACAGCATTTATGCATAAAGTACTAATTTTTGCCCATTTTTTTCCCCTTTGACCCATTTTTTCCCCCTTTGGGTCAAAATTTTGAAAATATTTATTGCCTATAACCTGTACCGACAAAAGTTCGATCAATATCCCAAATTTCAAGAAAATCGGTCCAGGCGTTCAGGCGTGATTGGCTATACACTCAATTTGCCCGTTTTTGGCCCCTTTCCCCCTTTTTGGACCCCTTTTGGTTCAACTTTTGAAACGGAACACCTCCAATAGCTATTTGGGAAACTTAACCAAGCTAAATCGTAAAAAATTACCTATAAAACAGATAAAATACAGATTTTATGCATAAAAGTACTAATTTTTGCCCATTTTTTCTCTCTTTGTCCCATTTTTTTCCCCCTTTTGGTCAAAATTTTGAAAAGATTTATAGCCTATAACCTGCACCGGCAATGGCTCGATCTATATCCCAAATTTCAAGAAAATCGGTCCAGGCGTTCAGGCGTGATTGGCTAACAAACAAACCAACAAACAAACAAACAAAAAAACAGACTTACAGAAAGATTTATAATATATATTAGGATGGTAACACCAAAAACTGTATGAAAATGCAGATTGTTCTGGAAACCAATACATATGTAAAACTATTACTTTTTTTTTGATCGTTTGTACTGTTAGAATTTTAGTCGAACTTTAGCCAGCGAGGAATCGACACAGACAACAGAATTACATTGTATTTTTTTGAAATTAAATTAATTACTAAAATAAAATAAAACTAAGGTTTTTAATAGTTGAAATATATCTATTAGAATTAAACATTTGGGCAATTCACACGACTTTGTATCGTGTATGTTGTATTGAATACACTTGGTTGTTTGTGAACGCTCAATGCTATGCTGTATTGTGTACTCGTATTCCAAATGTATTTTTTAGCATTCAAACAATTTGATAGCACGAAACCAACACAACTTTTGAAAAACGTATTTAAACATATACACATTTTTTTCATTCACACAATTTGATAGCACGAAACCAATGAAAAACATATGAAAAAAATGTGTATAAGTGTATCGGATTTTTACATGAAAATTATCAACAACAAGCATACACTGTTGTATAATCTTCCAACAATACACTCAATACAACGATACAACGGCTTGTGTGAATTGACCAATTTTAATCAAATCAGGTATTAAAGTCGAAGCAGTTACGATTGCTAAGTTATAAATAATCTATTTATACAACATTGGTTCTAAGTAATTTAGTTTAATTTAAATTACCTTGACTTAATACCTTCTCTGCATTAGCAGAACAATGTGATAATACTAATATTTCTTTATAAATTTAGTACAGGCTGGAAATTAAAAGCTACCATCCCACATTTTCATTTCTGATATTTTTTTTTCAAAAATCGAGAAATTTTGTATCTGAGCTTTTTTCTATTTACACCACTTATGTATATCCGATCGAGAATGGAATACAACTCTCATATCGACGTCTCCGTTCTATAACATTCTAAGTCGGAAAAGTGTGTTTTGAGTTATGAGCTCTCAAAGTTTTCACGCGCCATATGTCTATATGTGTATTCTAAGTAGATTTTTTCCTATAACTTCGGAACGGATCGGCGCATCTTAACCAAATTTTGACAGTATTTTAGTTAGAGAACGTAGAATTTAAAAATGCAAGAACATTAAAAACGTTCTAAGAACACTTAGAACGTTATAGAATGGAGGCGTCGATATATGGGCCGGTGCCTCAGCGTCTATTTTGTGACTTCTTGACCTCGTACAGGAGAGGGCGAAACTTCTCGTTAATGACGGTAGGGTGTCCAACTCCATTGATTCAGAAGAGCATCGTTTCAATGTGGCTTGTGTTTCGCTGTTCTATCGCTATTATAACGGATTTTGCTCGATCGAAATATGGGGACTTGTTCCTGAGAATCATGTTTTGTCAATTGGACAGTGGATCGCTCAATGCCTTACAGACAAAATTTGTTCTTTAGTCGGACTATTTGTACGTGTAGCTCCCTTCCTGCAGACGTCTTTCCCTTCGCTTATGATATAAAAGGTGTCAAATCTAGTGCCCACAAACACTACTCCCTCTTTCCTCCTTCCCATAACATATTTTCCGAGTTCCAACAAAGCACTGCATGAGTAGGAGCCATTGCAAAGCAAATACACAGCTTAAAGAGGCTTTTAATGTACTAAAGTAAAGCATATGATGAACATTTTTAATTTCAAAAAATCGTCAAAATATGGACATAAATCGTCAAATCGTCAATATGATATTTTTGGAGCACAAAATCGTCAAAATAACGATAAATCGTCAAATCTGACAGCTACGACTGTAAGTTTGCAGGCTGGTCATAAAATCATTTCTGGCTTAGCCAAACCTTCTTAAACAGAGTAAATAAAATTATTGTGCCATCTTTATCTAAAATTGTGTTTTAATTTAAATTTTATGGAGTTAAAGAGAACATAGTACTCGTACACCAAATATGCTTTAACTGAAAAAAATTAATAACTCACTTTCAAACTCGCTTCCAAATGACCCATATTTTTTATCTGAAAAACAAATGCACTAACCAGACATCCCATTTTTGGCACGCAAATTGTCGCTTAGCTGGTTACGCCTACTTTTCCCTGCTTGTCCATTAAATGATATATGTGTAGTTTTTTTTTATTTTTTTTTTCTTTTTATGAAACCAGCACTCAGGGGATGGCCCCTACTCATGCAGTGCATTGTGCAGGTTTTTAGGAAAGGTGGAAAGGGGGAAGATGCGAACGGCAAGGAAACGAGTTGCTGCTAGGTGACTATAAAATGGCCAGTGCTATACCTTCACCATTAGACAGTCTACAGGCAATCGTCCCCAAGAAGCCCGCAGTTTCTCACACCACTTATGTTGTGTGTGTTAATTTTATACATAATTGGCGGGACCTACAGTTTAAAGTCGACTCCGAACGACAGATTTTTTTAAGAAACTGAGAAGAAATCGCCGAAAAAATACTTTTTGTATTTTTTTTTTATATTTTTATTTTTTGATGTCTGACCTGGGACTCGAACCCTGGCTTTTACGTCTAATAAGCCAGATACTAGACTACGGCGACCCCTAATGTTTTTTTTTTGCTTTTATTATTGTAGGCTGCGATATTTATAAGATTAACGATAGTTTTGCCTGTGCGAAAACGTCGTTTAAAAAGTGTTTTTTTGAAAAACTACCACCAAATAAAACACTTACAAGCGACACCTTCGCTTATGTTAGGCGGGACAAGAACAAGGCGGAAATTATGCATAATTTTAAGGGTAAAACAAACGATATTGAGTTTAACACGTAAACCAGCCGATAGATAACACGGTGCGACAGTGAAAATACACTCGAGTAACTACATAGTCCACGTTATTCAGTTAGTTGAGTAGAACTCAAAAATACTTTTTTTTATTTATCTCGAACCCTCCAAACTTGTTTTATTTAACAAAAACTGTTTTTTTTTGGACTTTACGCACAAATTTCTGGAATACTCAAACATTTCTGAAACGATTTCCAAAATTTAAATCTTGTTGGAAAGGGGGGAGGTGGTCCTTTAAAACAGTATACATACATCTATTATTCGAGTTAATATGCTATGAGTTTTGATGAGGTAAACATGGAAAATTCGAATTTTTTTCATATTTTTCCAAGTTTGTCCATTCATAGTAGCAAACTTTAATAATAAAATGTAGGATAAGTGATAATATTCTTAAAGTCTGTTCTCTTTTGAAGAGATTGAGTCATCATTTGATAAAATTGTATAAAAATTACCGTAGTTATTATATAAATAGTATAACAGTCGTGTTATATATTTTATATATGTCATCTCATCAAATGAACTTTTAACTCAAAAATTTTCAGAATTTTCGTTGGATCTTGATTGTTTATTGCAAAATGTGTCAATTACACATTTGCACGACAACCAGAAGTCGGCTAATATTTGTGTTTTTTGCAAATATTATTATTTCTCTTTGCGCAAACATTGGCCAACTTCTGGTGGTCGTTCATACGTGAAATTTTCACATTTTGTGATAAACAATCAAGATCCATCAAAAATTCTGAAAATTTTTGAACTAAAAGTTCATTTGATGAGATGACATATATAAAAAATATAACACGACTATTATACTATTTATATAATAACTACGGTAAATTTTGTCCGATTTGATCAAACGAAATGCCAATGTCTTCACAAGATAATGCACTTTCAGAATGGCATCACTTATTTCATATTTTTTAAGTAAAGTTTGCTACTATGAACGGACAAACTTGAAAAAATATGAAAAAAATTCGCATTTTCCAAGTTTACCTCATCAAAACTCATAGCATATAAGGTCGAATAATAGATATATGTATACTGTTTTAAAGCAGCTTCTCTCCCCTTTCCAACAAGATTTAAATTTTGGAAATCGGGTTAGAAATGTTTGAGTAATCCAGAAATTTGTACGTAAAGTAAAAAAAACAGTTTTTGTCAAATAAAACAAGTTTGGAGTGTTCGAGAAATATAAAAAATGTATTTTTGAGTTCTACTCAACCAACTGAACAACGTAGACTATGTAGTTACTCGGCTGTATTTTCACTGTCGCACCGTGTAATTAATGTAAAAACGTTTGAGTACAAAAAAAGTTTTAAAATTATACATTCAAAATAATGCAATATGTACTGAACGAAGCAATAATTTCATAGCAAACGACAAAAAGCTTTGAAATACAGATTAAACCAGGTGATTCTTCAAATTTTAAAAATCACAGACAGTTTCCTAAAGTGAAGAAAATAAATAAATTCATAAATTAATGCCCGCTATTTACTTCTTTAGGATTATTTCATGTAGGTGTAGACCACGTCTATCTGTGGGCTCCAATTTTATAAAGTGCCGTAATTTTACCAATAGCATTGAATTGTATTGTGATTGAATTTTCTTTTTACATGAGAATTTTCATCATTATCGACTGTTCGAAAAGTAATATTATTTACCCATCAAACATTCTACTCAATAGGTTCTTGGTACTGTGAGTCATAAATCTTACCATATAATGTCTCTTTCAAGAGGTATTGACATCGCATGAGCTGCCTCCGACTGCTCTTTCCAACAAATTCAGCAATTGTGTACATATCCATTAAACCACTCGGTGGCTCATATGGTGCGTTGTGTCACCCAATGTGAAATAAGCTCCCTGATTCGTTAGTGGTAGGTTTGAACCACCGCAAGCTTCGGATGAAACCGGTCAGTTCCCTTCCCAGGCGGGAGTTGTATCGACGTATACCGTGTAGAGAGTCTGTGTAATTCTTGACGCCTTTTGATGAAGTGGGATCCCAGCGCTTTAATTGCTGCTAGTCTCTCCAACATATGATCAAGTTCGAAGGAGGTAGGTTGCTGGTTTCAATCATACCTGCAGCTTGTTTAACAGCAAAAATCTCCTCCTGAAATACACTGGTCTGGTTAGTTAATCTGTATAACCTGTTCAGTCCCAGCTTATCGGATCCAGATCCCAGATTCAGTTCAAGATTTCATTTTTGAACCATCGGTGGTGATCGTTATATGTATCACCGTCACCAATGACTGCTTCAGCAACTCATTCACCCCGTGTGGAAGTGTGAGTTTTGTATGTTCGTCCGAAAACAGTCTCTGGTACCATGTGGTCGCATCTGATTTGGTTCTACTTCATGCAGTATTGATGCGTGCCTTACCGAACGTAAACCTCAGTGCAGTTCTAGCAAGATGAAGAAACAAATGAGTTTATAAAAAAAATTTTATCGAGCGAAGAATACAAGCTTTTCCGTTGAGAATTAGATGGAAAACGGTAATAAGAGTTGACCAAATTCTTAATTCCAAATGTACCATCAAAACAATTAAGTATGATGGCGGGAATATAATGTTGCGTGGTGCTTCCTCTTGGCATGGTATTAGACCAATTTTGGGGGTCAGTTTGAAAGTGGATCCACATACATAACATATATAATTGGTCATTACAGCCCTTCAGTCAGGATTACGACCAAGTTCTCACATTACTTATGTGGTGCGTGTTAATTTTATACATGAGTGGTGGCACCTACAGTTTAATGTCGACTCCGAACGACACATTTTTAATGGCAATTTTATTTATTCTCACTGTTTTTGACAAAAATCTGCTGAGAGGAACTCACCGATGAAATATTTTTTCAAATTTCATTTTGTTGGACATGTCTAACCTAGGGTGTGAACCTTATATCTAATAAGCCAACACACACAGACTACGGAGACTTCAAAGCGGATCTACATGTTTTCAAAAACATGAAACAAATTGCAATGATACCATACCCGGAAAAAAATTCACCATTCATACACGATAATATCTCTAAGCGCACTTTACGTCTTGTGAAAAGCTGCTTAGAGGAACAAATCGTAAATGTTTTAAAGTAACCAGCTTAATTCCCTAATCCAATTGAGACTTTGTGAATAGAAGTGCAAAATAGGATGGAAGGCAAAAAATCCAAAAATACTGATGTATTTTGGCAAAACGTTGAAATGTGTTGAAGGGGTATTTCTCAATTACTCTGTCGAAACTTGGTTCAGAATTTGCCACATCGATATGGAAATCGCATTACAAATAAACGAAATTTTCGTGGTGAGAAATATTGCTATTTGTTTCTTAATTTTCAAAGTTATGAATGTTTTAATTATATGGCCACTATACAGGACGTTATTAACAAAAATTAATTAAATTTGTTGTGTTTAATAGTTGTATAATAAAAATTAAATAATAACTATAATTAAATAATGATCACCTATAGGTTAGGTTAGGTTAGAGGACGTGTACTTGTCCGTTAAGACAAGTACAATACCCGGAGGTCGAAATTGACCCATTGTACAACGTCCTTGGAGAGGGAAGGAAATAGAGGGAATAGGATGAAAGGGTAAGGTAAGGGTAAGGGGAGGATGGGAATCACACAGAAAGAAACAGACACAAACAAGGGTTGAGCGCGCGACTACACTTATGAAGCCCTAGCACCTCTCAACCAGCTCAAACTGCTAATGAATCTGTAGAGAGCCTTGATGTCGGCTCTCGACACAGAACTCAAGCTCTCAAAGAAGGCTCTGCCAAGGGTCCTCAACCTCAACCTACCAAGGGCTGGGCAGTTACAGAGGAGGTGTTCGATAGTCTCTAACTCCTCCTCATCGCAACATACCCTGCAATAGTCCGGCTGGGATCTGTTCCAGATCCCCGTCAGCGACCTAATCTCGCAGTGCCCTGTCATAAAACCGACAACCAACCTTACGCTGGCCTTAACCAAGCCCAGCAGCCAACCTGTTCTCTTACTGTCCACAGCAGGCCATAGACGTCTAGAGAACAGAACAACCTGATCCGTTCCTCCAACGCCTCTGCTCTTCCTCCCTGACCCATCCATCGATGAGGCCATAGAGGTGGCAGACTGGGGGTTCAGGACCAACTATTAAATCGCCCCCGAAAGGGAACCTAACCTAGCGAGGGCATCCGCCGTCTCATTGCCCAGTATTCCGCTATGACCCGGAACCCAGCATAGACGGATACGGTCCGGTCCAAAAGACCTCAACGACTCTTTGCACTCGCGAACCAGTCGTGATTTGCACCAGACCGACGCAATGGCCTTAAGGGCAGCCTGACTGTCAACGAAGATCATGTAAGATTCCGAATCCGAAGATGGGCCACCAGCTATGGCCTCAATAGCCTTCAGTATTGCGAAAATCTCCGCCTGAAAAACGCTGCAGTCATCATTCAACCTGAAGTGGAGTTCAAGACCGAGTTCCCTACAGAAAACCCCAGAACCTGTACATCCACCTAACTTAGACCCATCTGTGAAAATGGGTATACCACTCTGCCCCCGGAGTACCCCACCATTCCATTGTGCCCTATCCGGTATAAGTGTCCTTAAACCAGGTAGGAATATAGCCTCGGGCACAATGTAATCAGTGGCTTTTTCCGAAAGTCCATACCTTCCGTCAGGAAAGACGATACTCAGAACTCTGGAGTGACCTATCGAGCGCTGCTTCCAGCAACCCGATTCCCTCAGGCGCATGGCACTACGCGCTGCACACCTCTTGACATATAAGTCAAGCGGAGTCAGACAGAGCATAGTATCAAGAGCAGCCTGAGGGCAACTCTTCCTCACTCCAGTGATACTCAAAGAGGCAATCCGCTGAACCTTATCCAAGATTTTCCGTTGAAAACTCTTGTCTAAGGCTAACACCTATAGTATTCAACAATTACAGACACTCAATTCCTCATATTGCAACAGACTAAATAAAAACCAGGAACTAAGCCATTATCGTACTACTTCTCTAATGCGGACATGTCATCCAATTGGCGTCAGAGCTGATAAAATATTTTTGATTAGAATTTCAAAATTCTTAATGATCATAGTTTCTTCTGTATACACTTCACATTAGTGAAGAAAAATCGTTTATAAATTATAATAAATTATGAAAATTATGACATATTTATGGGATTTTATCCAAAATACACACGAAATTCGAAGGCACACGTGCTTCAACTAATAACATCATAAAACTCACACAAAATTATGAATAATTAAATCCAATACTGTGGTACAAAAAAAACACGAAAAATATCCAACAATAAAATTCCAGCCAATTATTTATATTTTAAACAAAGTTTTGTTCCTCTATGCCATCGAAAAAGAAAAGACACGATGGGACAGACGACGAACACATGTTTCACACAGGCTCTCTATGAGCCTGTTAAGAGCATTGCTGTAGAATTTTCTCGGAAATTCCAGAAATTGGTCTTGTGTATAGGAAATCGGTGGCGACATCCATACATAATACAAGGTCTCCTTCAAATAAGTTTTTTTTTATTGTTTAACTTTTGCGTTAGACAGTGGTTACACAACAATATTTATAATCGAATCTCTTCGAAAAAACCCACACTTATTTAACAATCATGTGCATTTGTATGTTATAATATAATATGCATAGAGTAGAAGAGTAGAGGAGAAAAACTAAGAAATATGATTTAAGAATATTTAATTAATGATGTGGAGGAACCGAATACAATATTGAAAGGAAAATGTCATGTAAATATGAAATTAATGATTTCTTTAGAGAATATTAATCAGAAAACAGACAATATGTATATGTTTATATTTCGAAATTCGCAGAAAACTTTGTATATGAAATAATATAATAACTTGTATATGAAATATATGAATATAATTCTAAAACGATCAAATTAGTTTCATACTCAATAATAAAAAAATTGAACCAAACCAATGACAAAAAATATTTCATTTTATTTTTAAGTCAGCAGTTATAAAATAACCCCTACTCTTGCAGTACGTTGAAAAGAAGAGAATTTAGATATAAATCTTGTTGCAAGTGAAAGAAAAAACTTCTGCAAAAATTCTCTGAAATGTTTAGTGCAATCCGCTGGCAAATCCACTACATATTTTAGTGTTCCACAGGAAAAACGAGTACTACATAAAAAATAAATGATTTTCGGAAACATGTGCCTTTACTCCACTAACGCGCGAAGGCAGTGTACCAACAGCGGGCACCATTGCTATCTACTGCATGTAGCCTATTTCATTTTTTGCATTTTGCATTTCAATAATAACAAACAATGAATATAAAATTGTCTTCAGGTCATATTCTCTGATGAAAAAAAGTGGAATTTAGATGGACCAGATGGCTATCGATACTACTGGCGTGACCTTAGAAAGGAACCAAAGTATTTTACTAAAAGAAATTTTGGGGGAGGTAGTCTCATGGTTTGGGGGGCTATTTTTTCAAGTGGTTGCCTCGAACTTCAGTTTCCATCTACGCGAATGAACAGTACAGAGTACATTACTGTTCTTAGCTTTAGTTTGCTCCCCTTCTTGATAGAAAATAATGAAAAAAAATATATTTTCCAACAGGACAATGCCAGAATTCATGTCTGCAGACAGAGGATGCAATGGTTTCGTAACCAATCTATTGAGGTATTATCGTGGCCAGCTTGCTCTCCTGATATGAATATTATTGAAAACGTTCTCCCAAACGAATTGTCCATTCTTATCCGAAGAGTATATTCAAATAAGAGACAATTTACCAGTGTTGAACATTTGAAATTAAAAATAATCGAAGAGTGGGGGAAAATAGACGGAGAAATATTAAATAATCTTTATAAGAGTATGAAAGATCGAATATTTAATTTAATAAGATCTAAGGTGGGGTTTACTAAGTTTTAAGTATCAAAATTTTTGGTAAATAAAGCTTCTTATTTAACAAAAATGAGACTGGTGCTATAATTATGCAAAGACCAAAATCCTTAATTTTTATACTGAAGTAAAAACTATGCTAACAATTTGAAAAATTTACTGTTATTTATTCTTTTACATTAACACTACACATAATGAAATGTTGTGAAGTTGTTATTATAAATGTACTTTTTAGAAATTCAAAAAATTAGGGTGGTGCTATAATTATGAAAAGCACTATATAAATAGTGCACTTACGGCGTATCGTCTTCAGATTTTGGGGATATAGATCAACTAGAAGTTACCATAGTCTAGTAGGTAGTGCAGCTCATCAGACCTGAGGCCATGGTTTAAACCCCAGGTCAGATATCTCCAACTTTGGTGACTTCCTCTCAGCAACTGAGGGTAAATAAACTCTGAGGGTAAATAAATCACCATAAAAGGTTTCTTAAAAATCTGTCGTTCGGAGTTGACTTTAAACTGTAGGTTCCGCTGCTCATGTATAAAATTAGTTCACAACCTAAGCGGTGTGAAAAACGAGGTCGTAATCCAGATTAAAAGGTTGTAATGACCAATTATGTAGGTATGTATCAACCTGTACCACAAATCGTATCACCAGAATATACTTGGCACACTTGACGGCATCTCGCTTGACGCCCAGCTATTCGACAAGATGCCCATCCTATAAATAACAACCAATTGCATCAATTTAATACCAAATCGACTTTCTAGGTCAAACGGATCCATACCACAGATGCCCACGGGAACTAGTATCTACACGGATGACTCTAAACATGGAAATAGGAGGGGACTGGGCGTCTATACAAAAGAACCAGAAATAAATTATATATGGTTTTTCAAACGGAGGTACGCGCGATGAGGGAATGTATGATCTGGGCTAGTAATCATTTGGTAAACTTGACATACTGGGAATTAAAATTCTTTGCGGATAGTTAAATGACAATTAGGACAATACCGTCGAGTAATACGAAATCAAAGACCATTCTGGAGTGTAAAATACTCCAGGCATGGAACAATACGCATTATATGGGCTCCTAGGTATCACTGAGTGATTGGGAATGAGGAAGCGAATATTCTGGATAATAGAGTCAGAGTAAGCTTGTATAACTCAATGCCTTTCAGTGCACTATAGACTAAGCTGGAAAAGTGGTCGGAGACGCCAAATCGACGATTTTGTACAAGATACAGACTGCCTATTGAAAATAAGGTAGTATTAATTATACTGAGCGTACAATACCCTTGTTTGGCTTCCTCTTCTTCAACCTACCTACCTACGGGCCATAAGTAGCGTAAATGGCAAAAAAGTCAAATTAAATATAGTAAAAAGTAAGTATAGTTAAAAAACCAACGTCTTGCTATATTTCTTTCAATCTAAAGAATTGAATAATGAACGCTAGAACAAACGGGTTATTGGGTTTCTAAAGGATAAGGACTAAGTTGAGGGATTGATGGGTTGAATTCGATGTCGAGATCCAATATTCAGCCTTTCCTTAGTTTTGAGCTGTCCGAAAAGCACCGGCTCACTGTTGCGTAATTAATCAGTACTCTGTTGTGTATTTTATTCATGTAATTTTTTTCACTTTTTTCTACAATTTTAATGTAGAATAAACGCTTTATGGAATTTAAGAGATTGTATAGATCAAAGAAGGTATACAGAGAGTTATGTGCGATACTCCAATTGATGATAATCTTTTTTATGCGTTTTAAAAAACGATATTTTGTGGATCCAGAGAAGAGAATGAGGCAACAATTCATTTTGTATTCAAATCTAACAGTAGTCTGTCAATAGCCGTCAAATGGAAACCCCTAACTGGTATTGATTAAATGTTGTTGGAGTCGACTGACAGATACCTGTTAACAGAAGCAGTGTTTCTCTTTCAGTTAATATGCGTTAAATTTAAGAAATGAAGCACATATTGACTTAGCCTCGTTTAAATTAAATTAAATTGTTCTGAATTCCAGTTCTAGTTAAATCACTGAAAGGTGGAAATATGAAAGGTAGAGTGCCAGCCGACGAACTAAACTAATGCCGCTCATCGGATTATTGTGGGCAGATCCAATAATAAAAAATCCCAATCTGGATGTACTAGATAAGGCACAGTAAAAACGATAATAGTGGCTGTAGTAAGCATCAGGCACATAGCCAATTGGAATCAAACCTAAAGTAATACGAAAGCATTTCTGTGGTTAATAAAATTTAGCAAATTTTCAACATCCATGGAGACCTAGCATTCACTAACAATTTTTTTTACTATCCCTGCGGTCGCAAAAAATATTTACTATTACATAGCGCTTGGTTATTGCAGGCTTACAATGAAAGTTATTTACACACCTCTTTGGACAGCATTTGATTTCAACATTTTTTAGTGATTTTACTTAGCACCGTGGTAATTAACATCGTATCATATTCGGTTCGCATGTACATAAGATGTCAAAAATTTTGATAAGGATATTCATAATGTTGTTGATGGCATTTTTTGATTAGAAAATGAAGGCCACCTTAGTCTGTCTGCAGTCTCCATGATAGCAATTTCTGTCCGTTAAACACTGCAGTAATTTTAAAGACTATGTTCTGAATTCAAATTGCTATGAAAAGTTTCTCAAACATCTGTCGTTCGGAATCGACTTTAAACTGTAGGTCCCACCACTCATGTATAAAATTAACACACACAACATAAGTGGTGTAAGAAACTAGGTCGTAATCCTCACTGAAGGGTTGTAATGACCAATTATGTATGTATGTCCTGTGTTCAAGCTCCGTTGAAAAACTTTCCTTGTTAACCAAAATTATGCGAAGGTATTTAACACTTCAAGTAGCATAATCTCTGTTACATGCAAGCAGGGATTTAAAGCTAGAGCTTTTCACTTAGTCCTTTTGACGAGAATTTCCAAACCACTTTGTAAAAGTTCACGTATAATTCTCCCCTCACAGCGATCGCAATGTCTTACGCATACGCAACAACCTCTAAGCCAAGTAAATGTGTAAACAGCACTGGGTTCATATCTAACACTAGGGGGAACGCTCCTGCCTGTGAAGATAGCAAAAGTTGACATAACCAGTGACGGATAAGATTCCTAATCCACCTACATAGCCTCATATCTACTCTCAAATCTGAAGGCGTGATAATAATGGCGTTGAGGGTAATGTTTTGGAAATGTAAAGGGAGGATTTCAACGGGCAGATAAATTGTTTTTCATTATTATAAGTGGACAATATGGTAGAAGTGAGCGTTAAGCTAAAGGGAGGATCATTCTACCGGTAACTTTTAAAGTTAAGTGTATGTTTGAACTTGCCATATTATATATTATTTTCAATATGGCAACTTCAAATATAAACAAAATGAACCTATACAACAAAAAAACGAAGCCCGTCGTTGCCACTGAGTTGAAAAAACTTGTTTAATTTTTGAAAAAGTTAACTTTATTTTATCATTAGGTTGTAATAACAAAAAGAAGTTAAAGGTGAATTTAAAGTTCACTTTAGCTTAAGTTACCTTTAATTACACCCAACTTTAACGGAAGTTGTAATAATGGCCTTAAGTATGACGAATTTACTCTACCTTAAGTAGCAGGTTAAAACGCTAACGTAATTGTTGTTACAACAAACCGCTATTGATATACGATATTATAGTATTTAAATTAATTATAAAATATATCCACGAAATTAACAATTAAATTTAATTGTTTAAAAATTATGTGCTTGTTGTTAGTTTAAAAGCTATTGAATTTTAATTTTAAAATCGCAGCAGTTGCCTTACACCTGTTGCGGCGATTTGAATAAATATAGTAATTTCATCAGAATTTTTATTTATTTTTAAAAGAAATTAAAAAAATAAAAATTTAATTTTTGTTTATTAACAACTCTTATAAAGTCATAAATCAACAGGTGTTCCTGTTTCATTTCTATGCTTTTAAATAAATTTTTCTCTAGCATTTTATTATTTTCACAAAAAAAAAAAAAAAAAAAAAAAAAAAAACAAGATAGTGCCATTATAAACTTTCCTATGATAAACATCTTTTATGGTCGTTCTTCTTAATTTTTTTTTTTGGTAATATTTAAGAAATAGTTGTTCATAAAACATTTGACCATAGAAAAGAGACATTGTTTTTCTTGGAGTCATAATAAAATAATAAAAAATGAAAGACAGAACTCTTTTTTAGAACTCTTTCTTTGGATTGTCTATGAAAAGTAATTTTGTCCTTTAAATTATTGTTATCATTTAAGAAAAGAATGAAAAAGAGTATCATAGAATTTTATTTATTTATTTAAGTTATAAAAAAAACACTAGGAAAAATATTATAGTACACTTAACTCGATGTGCTTCGCAGCATCTCTAAATATTTAAAATGCACATGATGTCAGTTTGGAGATCAAGCGTAGGATCCAACAGGTGCTATTATGGTCTCAATTAACGTCTCGTACGACATTGATAGCTTATTAGACGAGAATGCATGGTTGAAAACCCAAACTTCCTCTTTGCAGTATTCTGGCAAAAACTCTGCAAGTAAATAAAATTTCCATGAAAGATTTCTCAAATCTGTCCTTCGGAGTCGACGGTAAACTGTAGATCCCGCCACTCAGTAATAAAATTAACACCACCCATGGACGGTGTGAGAAGGTAGATTGTAATCCTAACTAATCGGTTATAATAACCCATAAAGTTAGTAATTAATCTTCTGAAAATTTGACACTATCGTTGGTATCGATAGAGTAATACCGAACTCTGGACTGAGCCGACTATCGATACTTTTCCAGCTCTAGCCTTTTTCTGTACTGTTATTTTTCGACCTTGTTGGAATGTTGCTAATACGAACATGGCCAACAAACGTTCAATAGCAATATGTTCCGCATTTGTTGATGTGACTTACAGAAAGATGGAACCAGTGGAACAAAATATTTAGTGAAATCAAGACATTTTTCTCAGGTACATATTTGATACTTATGTATATTAAAACTTATTGCTTTTGGTACCGATAATTACTTCTCCTAATTTGTATCAGGACTTCCACTACGCGAGTACTCATAGATGGGATTCCATCAGATTAGCTGGCACTGATTTCATGCATACAGCAAGGTTTTGTTCTACTACAACTTTATTTCTTATTTTCTTAATGATCTTCTCTCTTTAATCCAATCCAATCTACTTTCATATCATATTCCTTTCACAGTAAACCAAGCGCTATGAAGATTTGAGTGAAAAGATTCGACTAACAGTCAATCACCGAATGGACCAAGCAGAGTCGGTTTTAAATTACATGTCATCTGTAACTATTGGTGAAGCTTTTGAACAGGTCGTGGTAGGGGTAAAAAAATTAAATATTTCCTGGAAGCATTATATTTTTCAAATGCCGAAGAAACCATGTAAGTGACTCAATTTCCTAAGAGAAGAAATATTTCATCCCATCTGATCTGCTGACTATTCACATCACTTATATCCGACCAATATATGTTGTCGACAAGTAGGGACATGCAACTTTTTGAATATCAGATTACGACCGATAACTATACTTTCGATGTTGTCAGTGAATTTAATTGTCTTGACTCTGACGTACCAGCAAAATTGACTGGTGTTCAAACGAAGGATCACTCCTGACAACAGGTGCTATACTATGGTCTCAATAGGCTATTGAGTAACAGAGACCTTTCTCGTGCAGTGAAACTTATACTCTACAAGTGGCTCATCCTCCCCGTGCTTCTCTTTAATGCAGAAGCATTGACGCTCTTACCCACCGATGCAGCGCTCTTGAGAGTATTTAAAAGAAAACGCCTACGTAAGATCTTCGGTCTACTGCGAGTTAGCAATGGTTTCCGAATCCGATCCAACAATAAGCTGTATGAGTGTCTCAACGACATGGACATTGTGCAGCGCATGGATGAAAGAGATGCGACGCTAAGTGAATTTGATGCGTAGATTAGCTTATAGGACGTCCTTTTCTGCGTTGGAAGTGCAAAATTGAGAAAGCTCTATCATCGATTGGTGTGACCAACTGGTGAAGACACGGTAGATACAAAGGCGCCTGGAAGGGTGTGTTAGATCGAACTCGATAAACGGGTTCTTAATGGTCGATTTAGTAAGTAAGTATGTCCGATTAAAGTGCAGGCCTTGCGCTGACCAACTTTTTCCCCAGCTTGATGGAACTCGGTCAATACAAGGACTGCCTTAAACATGGCGTCACAACTCTCTCTTCAACAACACTCCAACCTACCTAACTACCTATGTCCGATTAAAAATATAATACAACTCCACATATGTTGGTGCCGCGAAAACTCCATTGATTTAATACAGCGCTGCCACAATATGGCAAGTGTTGCTCTGTCTTATCACTTCTTAAACGAAATGCCCGAGGGAAATAAAGTAATTTGTTCCCGAATGTCTTATTTACATAGTACTCGCCTGTTTCGTAGAGCACATGCATACATACATACATCGTAGTGGATTGGTTAGTGGATCGCACGACGTTTTATAAGCCACACTATCATAGGTAGAATTGTCTTTTTGCAGAAGCTTTTCTAATCACTTACAGTATAAACAGATTCAAAAGTAATGTCCACATCACTCCTACAGCCTATTTTCTAGTTTCAACACAATGCAATACATGAGTAGAGTCCAGATAATCAGAGTGGTGATTGTTAACAAGAAATAGTCACGGTTTAAGGTGTAGAGAAGACAAACAAAATTTTAATCATTGTTTTCCAAAAGTTCATCATTCCAAAGAAAATTCATTAGCATTCAAATTGTTAAATGTATCCTTTTTCATAAAACCTATCGATTAAAATCAATAATTATTAATAAAGAAAACCAAAAAAAAACATAAAGAAGTCCATTTCAAATGGGTTTCGTGCATTCGACATCAAAACAATTCCAATGGGCTATTATGATTCGGTTAGTAATCTAGCCAACAACTACAAGCATGTAACAAAGGCTCTTGTAATTATTATGAGGGCCATTTAATGTGAAAATGTTCTATTCTATCGCTTTTAGCTTATCCTACATCATTTAATTCTACTCCATTCTATTGTATTTCATTCTAAACTAAGGCGCCACATTAAACGATATGTGTTTGCCTGTAAGAGTTGTAAAAACATTGGTTTTTTTTCAATATAAGTCTGTTGTTAAAAAACCATAAAACATTTATGAAATTTTAGATTATTGTATACGAATGACTTTTATAATCATAACTATTTATTATTGTGTGTTTTATTTTATAATTTCCAGGAATTAAAACAGAAAAAAAGGGTTCTTTTAAACACTTTACAACAGAACAATAGTTGTTGTATCGTAGTAATCGCGGGTTGATATTGTGTAACTCATGTTAAATAATATGCGGATGATTAAGTTTGTGATTTAAATTGTTACACTGCGAATTAAATGAGTGTGGTAATAATAAATATTACAATCTTATCAAAAAATAGTTCTCAATATTGAAACTATTTCAAAGAAATATGACTGTATGTCACATACATATGTACATACATAATTTGTCATTACAACCCTTCAGTCAGGATTACGACCCAGCTTCTCAAACCACTTACGTTGTATGTGTTAATTTTATACATGAGTGGCGGGACCTACAGAAAAAAGTCGACTCCGAATGATAAATTTTTGAGAAAATTCTCACGGAAATTTTTATATTCTCTCAGACGCCTGCTGAGGGAAAGTCGCCGAAGAAATATTTTTTCATATTTCGTTTTGTCCATGAGATCTGAGCCCGGGGTCGAGCCCGCACCTAATAAACCAATACACTACTTACTAGACTACGGCGACTTCAGCAGTGGTAAGTACATAATTTGTTAATGAACCAGCCCTTAATTTTTTTTTTAAATTATTTCTTGTAAATGTTGACTACATTATGACAATGATTTACACCTCCTAGAAAACATCATTCAAGTATTTGCTGACCGATCCAGTCCACGTGGCAAAGTCCAATGTGAAATCTTTTCAGAACAATTGTCTTTACAGGCAATAGTGTATTCGATCTTTAAATAATATGTACATCACATTTAAGGTAGTCGAAGAACGCTGGGACTACATTGAGGAAATTGCGAGACTTTCGACGGTTAACCTCATATGGATGCCTGGAAACCTCAACATTGAAAGTGACAACAAAGCCGACATAATTGAGAAAGATGGTAGAAGGAAAAGTTCAATTGAATTCATATTTGAGATTGGCATTCCTCTACATAGAGACAAAAAGGAACAGAGAAATGTGATCGAATTTTCTATTCAGCCTGAACAGTGTCCATCTTAGGAATCTTATAGCTGTTACGACGGTACAATGTCCTCTGGATACAGATGCTGGGCATACCTCACAACGACTTTAATAAGGAGGAAAAAAAGGAGACAACAGAACAACTTTTCTGTCGTTTTAATTTTTGTAAACCTAAGACAAAGTATTTTTGGGCACTTAGAATTTATTGACACGACGTGTCTAACCATAAATAATTTGAATAAAATCCACATCTTCATAAAACTATGGGAATGGCCGAGGGATACCAGCAAGGAGTTATAGTTGTATGATATCATTGGTATCACGAGACCTTATAGGATCCAAATAAGCTGAGCATAGCTAACCTAACCTAACCTGCTTCAAGTACGCAATTAAAGAAAAAGGGTGAAAACACATATTTTTGTCATACATCGGCGTTTATATCTATTTGCCTTGTGATGTATTTGGCAACCAGCATTCGAATACACACATTTAGTGACGAATATCAGCTTTTTGGCTGCGCCTATTAATACAACCGAGAGCATGCTATGTTACAATGTGATTTAGAATGACAAACGCCTTTTCTTTTAATCGACTCCTATGCAGTCTTCAATTTATGTCTTCTGTGCAAATGCAAACATTTTCATCAATTCATCCGCCAATCTCTGCACTTTGCTGATTATTTCGTTGCATTCCGGGGGCACTTCGTAACCACATCGAACCACAGAAAACGGTTCTAAGTCGGTCGTTATAATGAAAAGCAACACTTTATAAACACTCACGACTGTCTATAATGGTTTCTTTTTTGTTTTGTTTTGTTTTGTTTTCAATCTGTACGCATTCATATCAAGCCGAGTGTATGACATGTGTTTGGTTGTGTGTTTATATTGTTCGTATCATCTGTTGCATATTAAAGTCACAGGTTTTTAGGAATTACGTTTATCCTCTATTCATAATGTTGTTTTATTAGTCTTTTTTTACCTGTAGATTATTATTGTTTTTGTTTGAATAAAATAAAATACTATACAGCAATAATATCTAAAATAACGTATTGTTGTTGTTGCTTTGTGTGTGTGTTTTTTTTAAATTTTTCCTAAATTTATGATCATGTTTCGCGTTAATTAACGTCGTATTCATTGCATATGGAATTTTGAAACCCCAATTTATGAATATACTATCTGTACCCTGCGCGCGTTGCTGCTCCGCCAACTAAAATAAATTTGAAGGAAAGACATTACACAAATATCCAATTAATTTTGAATCATTTTATTGAATTTGTTTCCGTTGTCCAGATGATTCAGACGAACGGGCCTGAGTAATACGCATTCGTTCATTTTCTAATCTCACTTCTCTCGAACGGGTCTCAGCGGCATGTACTCGAAGATTTTCCAGTCTCAATGCTCGTTGCTAGTCTGATTCTGAGGCTCGTAATGCTCTTTTCTTCCGTGCTTGAGGTGTAGGTCGACCAATTACTTGTCATTCATTTTGAATAATTTTCAGTGGCGCCATCTATCGGAAATTAATCGCACCAACTTAGAAATCCCGTCGACTCATCCGCAACAACTTTGCTAAAGATCATATCATGATCAAATACACAGTTTACGATTTAATTCATATTTTGTAATTTTCAGTGGCGCCACCTGTCGGATATTGGTCATACCAACTTAGAAACCTTCGTCGGCTCATGCGCAACAACTTTGCCAAAAATCATAACATGATCAAATGCATAGTTTACGATTTAATTCATTTTTAGTAATTTTCAGTGGCGCCACCTGTCGGATATTGGTCATACCAACTTAGAAACCTTCGTCGGCTCATGCGCAACAACTTTGCTAAAACTCATAACATGATCAAATGCATAGTTTACGATTTAAATCATTTTTAGTAATTTTCAGTGGCGCCACCTGTCGGAAATTTGTCATACCAACTTAGAAACCTTCCCCGGCAGATAACCTGCACCGACAAAAGCTCGATCTATATCCCAAATTTCAAGAAAATCGGTCCAGGCGTTCAGGCGTGATTGGCTATGCACTCAATTTGCCCGTTTTTGGCCCCTTTCCCCCTTTTTGGACCCCTTTTGGTTCAACTTTAGAAACGGAACACCTCCAATAGCTATTTGGGAAACTTAACCAAGCTAAATCGTAAAAAATTACCTATAAAACAGATAAAATAAAGCATTTATGCATAAAAGTACTAATTTTTGCCCATTTTTTCCCCCTTTGACCCATTTTTTGTCCCCTTTTGGTCAAAAATTTGAAAAGATTTATAGCCTATAACCTGCACCGACAAAAGCTCGATCTATATCCCAAATTTCAAGAAAATCGGTCCAGGCGTTTAGACGTGATTGACTAACAAACAAACCAACAAACAAACAAACAAACAAACAAACAAAAAAACAGACTTACAGAAAGATTTATAATATATATTAGGATGTACCATCAATGTCCCTCTGTTTTAAATTAACCCTGATTAGTTTAAATAAGGGAGAACGAATTGTTTAATAAAATTTTAATTTTTATTTCAGGAACTGAAAAATTTTTGAAATCTTAGACTTGTGTATGCATTTATAATTATTTAAATTCAAGATATAGTTGTTGAAATAAATAATACAAACTAAAAGATTTATAAGTAAAGCGGAAAAATGTAAATGACATAAGATTATTTAAAAATGTATTCGCCTTGTTATAGAAAAAGACCTTTACATTAACATTTTAACTAATAAAAAGTTTTAAGGGCTTGTTAAGAAATACTGAATATTATAAATATTCAAAAATAATTTGAACATTATAACGATACATACTTTTTATCTTAAGACGTTTTTATTAAGAAATTTATTTATTTATTACTTACATTACAATTACAAATTATAACTAATTATTACGAGCAGAGTAACTTAGACCTTATGCTTGATGTAGTGCAGTAGACCAGAGTCATTGATGAGAACTGAACCCACGATCCTCATGCTAATAGTCTAGCACACTGCCCACTAGACTACCAGGCAAAATCTAAATCTTATATATTTCAACTGTATGCTCGATTAGCATACTTGAATCCATTTTTTTACACATCTGGCATGTTACGATTTCAAATCCAATTCCGAAAGCATTGGAAAAACTACTTTACCTGCAGATGTATAAATTCCTAAATAGGAAAGGTCTTCTTATTGAAAAATAATCGGCCTACCAACCAAAACGCAGTGTCCACACTAAACGGGGATCTTAACTATAATATTTACGTGTGGGCAAGTGCAAATCGTCTTTGTGTTAATCCACCGGAATCCAAATGCCTGATTATAATTCCTAGATCTGTAAAATTGAATATCCGACCTAAAATAGTTTTAAATAATCAAGGTTTTTTTTTTATTCTTTATTATAATTGCAATCTATCTTTATAAATACATTAAGATAATAAGCAAATTTGATGGTTGTTAAGAAATGACATTCGTAGGTGTACTCCTATAATGTACATCTATAAGTACAAAAATAAAAAAAAATCTTGATTCGCACAAACATATAATTTTTATATTATATGGACAGGAAAAAAATGCACTTTAATAATTAAATATAAATTTAGCACTAAATTTAAAGAATTATTTACATATATTTATAACAATGATTTTACTAAGACATAGTCTATTTACAAGAGAACGATAGTTTGCTAAATAAAAATTCAAACAATTATACATAATATACAGTTTAGACCTGATAAATGATATTGTAGTTTTCCTCCTCCTTTCTTTCAGTCACGGAATGGAAGGTCTAAGATATGATATCTCTTCAGTCTTTTAATTTCGTCTGTTTCGTCTAGTAAGGCAATAGCCAAGGGGTTAACATGATTGCTAAGTCTATTCAAATACTTTTCGCTGAAATATCTAATTACTTCCTTAACTGTCTGAATTTTAAGGTCATTATGGATTGCCTCGTTAGTAATATACCAAGGTGAGTGTACCATGAGTCTTAATGTCTTGGATTGATACCTTTGGATTATTTCGATATTTGAATGGCTTGCAGTTCCCCACAGTTGAATCCCATATGTCCACACTGGTTTTAATTTTGGCCCAGTTGCGATTTTGGCCCAATTAACCAGTAAAGTTTTCTATTTTTTATATTTAAATGTTGATGTTTGGCCTTAATATGTTGCTTCCATGTTAGTCGACGATCTAAGTGTATGCCAAGGTATTTGACACAGTCCTTTCCAGGAATTTGCGTATTATTAATGATAACATTAGGGCAATCTCCTCTTTTTAGAGCAAAAGTAACGTGAGCGGACTTTTCCGCGTTTACTTTAATTTTCCATTTTCTTAGCCCTAATTCCAAACAGATGTAGTTCATTTTGTACAAGTCTGGATGCTATGGAGGGATATTTATCCACAGCTAGTATTGCAGTGTCATCTGCGTATGTTGAAACATTTATGTGTTCTGAAATTGGCATATCTGCAGTAAATATTGTATATAAGACAGGGTTAGTACACTGCCCCGAGGAACCCCTGCTCTTATATCAAGAATACTAGATCTTTCGTCAGCTATTTTTACGTAAAACATTCTATTTTGTAAATAGGATTTAATTATTGAATAAAAAGGAGCTGGGAGTAGTGCTTTAATTTTCGATAGTAAACCAGTGTGCCAGACCCTATCGAAAGCCTGTTGAATATCTAAGAAAACCGCAGAGCAGAATTTCTTTTCTTCAAAAGATTTTCGAATAACTTTTACTACTCTGTGGCACTGTTCGGGTGTACCATGTTTTTGCCTAAATCCAAACTGATGTTCAGGAATTATTTGCAGACTCTCAAGAACTAGTGATAAGCGGCTCAAGAAGATCCTTTCAAAAAATTTGGAGAATATACTTAAAAGACTTATCGGTCTATATGACGTTATTTCATTATCAGGTTTGCTCGGCTTTTTGATCATTATAATCTCAGCGCATTTCCACTGAGATGGGAAGTGATTAAGTCGTAAAACTGAGTTGAAAATCAATGTAAGAAACAGTATGGCCTTTTTCGGTAAATTTCTAATAACATTGGCGTCAATATTGTCATATCCGGGAGATTTCTTTGGATTAAGTTTTTTTATTTCGGCTTCGACTTCAGATGGTTTAATACGCTTAACTGGTAAGCTCATCTGATAAGGAACATCTAAGAATCGGGAAATTTCTTCTTCATCGACAGGATTATCAATTTGGTGGGCTTCAAATGTATTATAAAGGTACACATTGGGCAAAAGCTTGAGTATTGCTTGAGTCTGACTTACACCATGAACCATTATTATCTTTAAACGGTGGACTTCTTTTTGTTGGACGTTTCAAGTATTTTGTTGCTTTCCACAAATTGTAGTTGTTATCTTTTACCGTATTTATATTATCAAAAAATTCTCCTATGGATTTATTTTTTAAGTTATTTAAATGAATTTTAAGGTTTTTTGTAGCTTGGTTTAGACGTCTTTTATCGTTAGGGTTTCTGCTTGTTTGCCATGTTTTTCTAAGCCTTCTTTTTGTTCTAATGAGTTCCCGAGTCTCTGAAGAAATTAGAACCTTGCCCTGAGCATCGTCCAAATTATGTGTTGGGTTTGACAAAGAAGCAGCTTCGTGTATCAAGTTAGTAAGATGCTCCACCGCATTATCTAGTTCCGAATTGTTTGAAATAGTTAAGTTTAAGCTCAGATTCTTATCTAGCCAGTATGAAAAAGACTCCATATCAGTTTTTTTTTGTTAACAGTTTTTGATTTTTACTAATAATTTGCGCTGAAGTATTGTACGATACTATGATTGGCGAATGGTCTGAGCTGAGATCGTAGTCGTCCATAATGCCAAGTTGAGCACTAGGTATACCAGAATATACAAAAAAGTCAATTAAGTCCGGGACTTTGTTTGGGTCAGAGGGCCAATATGTTGGTTTACCAGATGAAAGCACTAAGGATTTTTTTGCAGTCAGACTTTTGTAAAGCTCTCTTCCCTTAGGATTTATAAGACGCGAACCCCACCAATGGTGTTTTGCACCACCTATAATAAATCTTGGACCAAGTGTTTCAAAGAAATTGTTAAAGTCTGTACAATTTACTGTATGACGGCGCTTATAAAAACTGCGCTTATAAAAACTGCATGGTTGTTGCACGTGATTTTAATGCTTGAATGAAGTCTTTTATATAATGTTCTTCTGGTTCGTATTTTATTTAATTAAAATTGCAGAGCATCCGTGAGCTCTTTCACTAGGGTGGTTTGCGTTTATTAAATCGTAACCTTTTATCTTAAAATAAGATTTCTTAGTAAAGTGCGTCTCGGAATATGATTTGAGAGGCCGTTTGCATTCCATGTTGCTAATCGAAGATCTATTGACATAGCTTAGTACAAAGGACTGACATCATATTCAGCAGGGTGTTAGTTAGCTCCATTTGTTTTACTAATAGGTTTTAAATTTTTTTCAAAATTGCACTATCATTGTTTGAGCCAGTATTGCCTCTAAGAACTTCTGAGTAAGTTAAATTTGGTGTTGGCTGAAAGCTGTTGTTGTTCTGAGGAGAGTTTTCAGAGAAGAATGTTGGTTGTGTTCTAGCTTGTTGGAATGTCGAAATTTTGTCTTACAGTTTTCTTTTGAATTGTTGGTAGACAAAACAGCCCCTGTAACTTGCGGGGTGTGAGTCATTACAGTTTGCACATTTAGCTGGCAATACTTTACTTTTCGTACATTCAGCAGTAATATGGTCTTCTCCGCATTTTACGCATTTATAAGGTTTATTGCAGTATGATCTGGTATGCCCATACTGTTGACAGCGGTGGAACTGTGGAAGGTCCTTAGTTTTTCTAGGTGGTTCAATTTTGATGATAGCATTGTTTATATTAGTCAGATTGTATATGTCCTTATTGTTATCATTCGGTTCGAGGTCAAGAAAGAACATCGAAAGTGGTTGTTTGGTAATATTACCTCTTATGTTAGAAATGTTCCTTACTTTATGTCCGAGTTGTTCAATAAACGTTTTCATGTCATTAGTATCGGTCGAATAATGCAAATTTTTGATAATTACTTTGTAGGCTCGATCCTGTTTTGTCTGAAAGGTATGAAAACTTATTTTTCTCACTTTCAGACTTGAAACCAAACTTCTATATGAACTTATGGTTTTAACCATAACTCTAATTTGACCGTCCCTAAGAGCCTTATAAGAAAACTGATTAGCTGAAATAATAGTGGAAAAGTATTGGATCATTTCCCTAATATTTGTCACGTTTGGGATGTATAAGGGTGGAGGCCTTGGATCTGAAGAATTTGAAATGTTGACTTCATCTGGATCTTTATTTTCTAGCTCGATAAATCTATTTTTGCTCGAGCTGGCGGCTTCATCATTGACGTAGAATTGTCTGCGTTTATTTTCAAATATTCCAGGTGAGCTTGGACGTTTTCTGGAGAATGCAACTGTTTGCCATTCTATTTCACTATCAGTATCATCACCCATTCCAATCGCATTAACACTAGTAATGCTACTAGCGTCAGCAATGGATGCTTATTTATTATTGTTTCTTTTGTCTTTAATTTTCTTTATTATTACAAATAATGTTATTGAAAAAAAAAGTAAAATATTTATAATATTTATAACTGTTACAACACTTGCCTTAAGCGACTGTGTTGCTATGCAAAAACTTGTTTTTTTTTTCTTTTTTTTCCTTTTTCTTTCTTCTTTTTTTTTGTCTATTACACTTGTACGCGGATGATACAATATGCGCACTTCTGATCGCTATCGCGGTACATCAAAGACTGAAAAAAAATAATCAAGTAATAGAAATTTTGTTAACTCGACGAGAAATCTAGGTATCATATACAATAATAACTTGACTTGGTTTGACCATATAAACTATATTTCAGGGAAAACATTTTCTATGTCTATGGAAAACACATTATTTTAATTTATTTAAATACTTGCTAAAACACATTTGAGGCCAGTACTTTTGTACGGATGTGATTCTGCCGGCTTATGAAAATTAAATCTGGCATATAACACCGTAGTAAGATAAATCTATGGATTATCAAAGTACGAGCGTGTATCAAACTTTGCCAATAAACTTTATGACGTAACATTTAATAACCTTCTAAATATTTGAGTACTTTTACATTTACAGAAAATCGTAAACACCTGTGAACCAAGATATCTTTTTGAGAAAATTATTCTACTTTAGTATCTGAATGGCTATTATTTATCTCAGTTATTCCTCTTTGAAATTCTTTAGCTACGTAGACAAAACAACTAAGCAGTGCTTTTCAATTTAAAATAGCTATTTTCCAACATTTTTTATAATTCTAATATAATGAAGTATAATGTCATTAAATTAATTGTAATCTTGTTCTAGTGAATGCATATTCGGTATTGTTATCATATTATTTAATTTTAATATTATTTTTATTATTATTACTATTTTATCCTTATAAAGACTCAAGACCTCAAGACGTTTCCGGCTAAGGAACACCTGAAGACAATCAACTCACATGGAAGATGCAAAAATAACTACAATCAACCGCATATGATGGAAATGTTTTGTGGAAGCCATATGCTCCCACGATTGATAATGAAAAAAAATCTTTTTATGAGCGACTCATAATGGAACAAAATTGTGTAAAATCGGAAGGAATAGTATCATTTTAATTATTCATAAGATAAATTAAGAATTGAGTGACATTGTAATTAACTAATGAAAGTTTTACTTCATAATATACAAGAAAAGATCAATGAACTAAAATTAGTTTCCGGGTGCCTTATGTAATTTTACTTATCCGACGGTACTTATTTCGGTTCCATTTTCTTTCTTTTTTTTATTGATCTTTAGAAACAATCATGTTTGTATTGCTAACAAGATTTGTTTAAAGTTTGTTAACAATAAAAAAAAATTAAACCAACATCTGCAGTTTATTTTTATAAAAAGAATGATCAATAAAGACATCAAATTTTACAGACTTACCCACAATGCATAGACGACAATGCATAGACGACTGAATTATTTGAAGACATAATCCATAGAAATACCAAAGAAAAGAAAGAAAAAAATCAAACAAATTAATGAAAATAAAAAACCGCCTTTAAAATATATACAAAAATAAAAGAGCATTATTACATCAATTACAGCAATGTATAAAACAACAAACACAATCCTTAGATGTTTAATCTGAATACAAAAAGAATTATTTCCCTTTCAAGGCATGAATATCACTGAAAAGGACAATTTACCATGATTATGGCAAATTTTATGGAAGTTACAATACTTAACTAAGAAGTGTGTGAAGCTGGCTAAAATTGCACTATTCATGAACGATCACAGACGATGACAAAGCAACCAGTCGCTAAAAAGGATCCATTGTCTTGCCTATGAAGGAAGAAGACGAAATTCTTTAGAATATTTTTTTTTTTTTTTCAATAAACTCTAACAATTCAAAATGATTTGTCATGTTTTTTTGTTGATATATTAACAAGAATGGATATGCCCAAGAAATAGTTTATTTATGAGAAGGATTTGCAATAACACAGCAACAACAAAGAAAAGGATAAATGTCACTCTTTCCTATAAGATCAATTCAAAAAGAAACAAAAACCTAAAGAATATTCAATGTCATGCAGTTAATAGTCCTTTATTTTAAACGAAATAAAAAAAGTGAGTAATATTTTCAAAATGATGTCATTTATGTGATCTTTTGGTTTTTGTTGTTATTACAGTTGTCTCAAAATAAGGACAAAGGCCTCCTGCTATAATTTCAAAAGCAATCGTGTTGCTTTCTATAGCCTAAGGCAAGTTGCACAAATTACTGACTGCTCAATTTACCACTACTGCTGCTGCTCTGGCATTATTATTAATTTTTTTTTCTCTTCCTACTTTTTAGGTTCTTTGTCTGACAAAATATATGTATGTATGTATATGTGAGTGGCGAAAGACCAGGTTGCTGTAAATTGTCGGCTTGCCTTTCTGCTAGGAGGAGGTCCTTTTTTATTGTCATTTTGTGTTTTATGGTTTGTGCTTCCAAAATTTTTTTTTTTAAATTTAACATCGAAATTATTTTGGCGCGTTGCAACTTCTTTTTTTTCTGAAATGTTTTCTTCATTTCCTTTAATTAGAATCCTCGGGCAGCTGTATTTCAAAGCAAAAGATCAGAAGTCAATATTGTCTTTGTGTTTAATTTATTAAAGGCTCTTATTTTGATAACTTCATTTGGCAGCGTTCAGCTTCTGTGTCCAGTCTTATAACTGCATGTTGTTCTTTGGTCAGGTAGGTGTCCTGTGTTTGTTTGAAAATTTTTAAAATTTGATAATGCCTTTAACCATAGCGAAATACAACAAAATTACCCAACTAATTGCTTGTCATCTTGTTAGTCTCGTTAGATAATGAAGAGCAGATGCTTTGATTTTAAAGAGCGTTTTAATATATTTGTGTCTCAGCTAATTTTAAGGTTATATCTATTGCTGGCCTCAAGCGACTATTTTTTAAAATATATATCAAATTTTTTGTAATAAAATACGGAAAACGGTTTAAAGATACAAATAATTACAATCAATTGTTTCCAAATTTATATTCTATTGATATTATATGATATTAATATTTACGTATTATTGAAAATAAAACAAATATTCGCATGAATATTAAAATTCAGTTCGAACTCAACCCACTTTCACTTATCTTACTTACTTAATTGGTCATTAAATCCCTTTTTAGTTAGAATTACGACCTAGCTTCTCACACCACCCATCCTGTGTGTGTTAATTTTATCCGAACGACTGATTTGAACATATTTTCATGGCACTTATCACGAACCTTTGATATTTTTGAATGCTCAAATATTTTTTAATAGTTTCTACACAGAGTATCGATTTCTATACATCGTTCTTAGCCAAATTTAGAACGATTAGCCGCCTGAAAGAGCATAGCTTAATTAAGTCATATGGGGTGCTGTTGTAGCTCCTAATACATATCCTATAATACAATTAAAATTCCCAGTTATTCCGATAGCTTTATAAAGATATGAATTTAATCCAAATCACCTTTGGCTAAACACTCTTTGTTAACAAACTATGGATGCCCGATAATCATTAGTCTCAGGTTCCCAAGTAGCGCACAATGACAGAAAAGATGTTCTGTGACTTCTCTTCTTCTTTGTCATTACAAATTCTAATAGGTTCCTAAAATGTACCAAGATGGCCATGTTTAACGAAAATTTTGTTCTGCATATATCCACATCGGGCCAGATCTGTGTGGTCTCTCTTCAAATGGGTTCATTATTTAACTTGTCTTTTGCAAATAAGTGAAGATTGTACGAGACTATTTGCTTGCCCCTCTGCAGAAGTATGCCAATAACATCGCATCGCACAGATGTAATCTTTATTGTAATTTTTTCAGCCTGAATAGTACCACACAAATAGGGCAGGAACAATAAAAAATTGAATTGTTCTAAAATGTTTGCACATCCGACTTTGTCGTGTGATCTGGATTCGTACTGAACACTGAGCACTTGTCGTTCCCTGGGAGGTGTAAACCGTTATCATAACAGGGTCTATCTATCTATCTGGTAGTTTCATTGAAATCGAGAGGAGTAGTCCATGAGCATGTTCAAATCAACTTCTATACTTTCATACTACTTAGGCGTTCAGTACCGCTACCGCTGTAAAATCGCCAACATGTTTAATTATAGCCAGATAAGGAGAGTAAACAATATCTTCCATCAAATAAGGTGCATAAATTTATTTGCACCAAATATGAATCTGTGTCCAGCAAAACCCCTGGTTAGCAAATATCAAATTTCAAAATTTCTATACAATTTTTGGTTCGGATTTAGGGAAAGTTCAGTTATGACAGCTTTGGTGCAATAATTAATAGTATTAATTAATAATATCAAATAATAGCACAAATTAACATTTAATATTATTAATTAAAAATATATGGTTAATATTAATTAATAATATTGCTTGATAATTAAATAATTAATTAATAATTTCAATATTCTTGCACCTTAATATTTTCATTTGTTTCGAACACTTCAGAACCGTCTTAAAACCGTGGATTTAAATTACGTAGAGTCTCGCAAAAAGCAATTGTATGAGTTTTTCAACTAGAAAACATATAAGTTTTACATTCACCGGATAATGGCTTCATCCTAAAAGTAGGAAAATATTATCAACACGGTGCGGCAGTGAAAATACACCCAAGTAACTACATAGTCCAAGTTATTCACTAGGTTGAGTATAATTCAAAAACACCTTTTTTCTTTTTCACGAACCCTCCAAACTTGTTTTATTTGACAAAAACGGTTTTTTTGATCTTTTCACACAAAATTATTGATTACCCAAATATGTTTGAACCTACAGTGAACTCGCGATAACGTGAACTAATTTTTACCAAGGCAGTTCACATTTTCGAGTTTGTTAAAACGAGTTAAAACAAAAAATTACTCTATTTAATATGAAAAATGATATTTTAATAAGTAAAAAATCATCGGTGTATCTTTGTCCGAAACTAAATTTAAAATACTTTTCCAGCAATTGTTTAAAATTTGTTGCGAACTCCATGCTGAGTCCAAAAGATTAATTGCATCTTTTATAGTTAACATCTTAATAGAATTTAGCAATTCTGTTTGTTTTCCAGCCACTAATGCCAAGAGACTGTTTCTATAATACAGTTTTGTTATTTTAAAAACATTCTGGTCCATGGGCTGAATTAACGATGTGACCTAGGGTGGGAAAAACATTGCACAAATGAATCCGTCATCAGAAATCAATTGGGATTCAGCCGGATGTGGATGCGCATTGTCAATTAACAGAAGGGCGTTTATCGGTAGCCCCTTTTTAGTCAAGAACTCAGTAACCTAAGGCCAAAAATTATAACAAAGTTTTCAGTTTTAAATTTGTCAGTCTCTTTAGCAAAAGATTGATGATACCAATCATAAAAAATTTTACATGTCATCCATGCTGACTTGAAGAATTTGTAATTCACTGGACAAGTAAAGTTTTTGAAACTTCGTGGACTTTTAGATTTCCTAATTACCAGTAAATTACGTTAAGTTTGTGAGTCCCGGATGTATTTGAACAGCCCGTGAAAGTTAATCGTTGTTTCTCCATCTTTGCGCCTGGAGCACTTTTCTCCAGTGATGACAAATATGTTTTATATGGCAACTGCTTCCAATATAAACCGGATTCATCAGCATTATAAGGCTGATCTTTACAAAGAGAGATTTCTTCCATTTTTGCTTTTAACTTTTCCTTAAGTGAAAAAGCTTTTCTCCGAAATTTTGAGAAGGCGAACACCAAACCTTTATTTAAATTTTTCAAGCCATCCGTCACTGGTGTTAAAACCACGATCATTTTCTTTAATTTGATCGTGAATTTCTAAAGATTTCACAATTTAAAAACAGATTAAAAAAACAAAATATAAAAAAGTGTTCACGTTTTAGAGCTTTCAGATTTTGTTCACGTTTTAGAATACTCTGTGGAAAAATAAATTCGTTCACGTTTCTGAGACGTTCACACTTCCGAGTGTTCACGTTTTTGCGATTTCACTGTATTTTAAAAATCCAAAGTTTTTTAGAATGGGGAGAGATTCGCCGTTAAAAGGGTACACATAAACATTTTGTTCAAACTTACATATGTATACTCGTATGTTATGAGATTTGATGGGGTAAACTTGGAAAATATTAAATTTTTCTTATTTTATTCAAGTTTGGCCATTCTTAACTGCAAAATTTAATTAATTTGAAATAAGTGCAGACATTCTTAAAGTGCATTCTCCTGTCAAGAGTTTGACACTTCGTTTGATTAAATTCAATCAATAAATAATCTGATTGTTGAAGTGATCGGACGTGTTTATGTTTGTGCTCCTGCAAGATTTTTGTGAAGTGCAGTATCTGTGTTTTTGAAATTTTATATTCTATAAACGGTTTATCCTAAAATATTTTTTTATGCTTACATTTTGTACAATAAATATTAACATAAAAATAAGTAAATCCTACAGTGTACAATAACAATTTGAAATTTATCAAATTGAAATAACACAGCAACAGAATATAACTCTTTATGCAATATTTATTTATGATTTACAAAAACAAATATACAACGGACAATCTTATTCTTATTTTTGGTGACTCATCCACAAAATTTAAAACAAAATTAAGTAACTGCAATTGAACAACAACAAACTTACACAGTATCTTTAATCCTACCATCTACATAGCAACATTATCCTATACAAAATAAAACAAAAACAAAAGTAAAAGTAAACAAATTAAAAACAACCAGCTGTTTACACTAATTACCGGTTTATTAAGTGCTGCCAAATTTATCTAAAGTATTGACAGTCAAAATATATTTAAACATTGTAACTTTTTGCTATCACTACTATTTATTGCAACTGCCTTGGTTTGTGAATTTGCTAAAGTTCGTATATTGCGGTTTATACTTTTAAATTAATATAATGGAGTGTTCAAAAGTAAATTGTTCAACTACTGGAAATCTTAGGATGGTCTCTTGTTGGCTATGTATGAGCCTCTATCATATAACTTGTAGTGGTCTTAAGGCTCGTGATGCGGATGCGTTGGCTGATCCACAGAAGTTCCTTCAATGGACTTGTCCTGATTGTAGAAAGGTCAATATTGAATTCTACAAACTATTTAAGGATTCTAAGGTTAAATTTAACACAATTAGTAATGATCTCATGGAATTGCAAAAGAAGTTTACAGAGTTTGGTGAGTTATTTGCTAAATATCCTAATTTGGATAAATTTGTTAGTAATCAACATCCTGCATCACCTAAACGTAAAAGGGATGGTCTGAGATCTGCTCAAAATGTTTCTCCATTACTACCACCTGCTGCTGATCCGAATGAGAATGTTGTAATAACTCCATCTTGTGAATTGCAACCGTCATATTCTTTGAATAATAATTGTACATCACCGTCCACAAATTTAATTTCACCATTACCTCGTGCTGCTGATATTTCGTCCGTAACTGTAAATTCTAATAACTCACAACCTACTTCAAGTTGCTCGAAAGCTGCTGCAAATGTCACTGATATTAACACCTTGATAACCTCACCTAAGCCGTTAAGAGTCATACCACCTGCTAGAAGCATTTTTATCTCACGTTTAGCTTCTGACACTGCCATAAAGGACATTGAATTTTATATAAGATCTAAAATAGGTGACGGGATTAATTTATCGATTCATAAATGTACATACTCGCAACCGAGAACAATATCGTCTTTTAAAATTACAGTTCCGGACGAATACTTTGAAAAAATACTTGATATTAATTTTTGGCCTGCAAAAACATATGTCCGGGAATATGTTTCTTCTGAGAGACAAAGGAATAATATTGTACGTCTACCTACACCGCAAATTACAAAAAACTAAATATTCACTGTGATAGTTTATCAATAGTATATCAAAATGTTCGTGGATTAAATACTAAATTGTCTAAACTCTTTGTTAATAGTCATGATTTTATGTATGATGTAATTATCTTTACTGAAACTTGGCTTAATGACAGTGTTTTTAATGAGGAAATTCTGTGTAACAAATATCAAATTTATAGATACAATCGTAATACACGTAGAGGAGGTGGTGTATTAATTGCTGTCTCTTCATTATATCCATCGGAACAGTTTGTAACCCATACTTCTAATATTGAATTTGTTGCTGTTGTTGTAAAATTAAAAACGTTTAAAGTCTTCTTCTCTTGTTCTTATGTTCCCCCTGATTCTGACTATGCTGTTTACTCTGATCATGTTGACGCAATAACATCTGTTGTCCAATGTGCTAAAAAAGATGATTCTGTTTTTGTTATGGGTGATTTTAATCTACCCTCAATTGCATGGAAACATGTACCTGATGTGCCTTATTTAATTCCGATTAAAACTAAAACTTGCCATGACGTATTCCTAAACGATATTGTTGGACTATCACTATATCAAATAAACTCACTTTGTAATGACTTTGGAAAAATACTGGATCTTGTATTTGTTAATGATGTTAATCACTGTAGTGTTTTACGTTCTGAACCTGTAACTTTGCCTGAGGATCGATATCATCCAACCTTAAAAACTAATTTTTTCTTTCCAACTAATTTCAGAGCTAAGCCTTCTAAAATTAGTAAAGTTTACTGTTTTAATCGAACCAATTACCATTTATTTAATGACATGATGAAAAATACTTGTTGGAATGAAACCTTATCTATTCCTGTTAACAATGACTAGATGACCCGTGCGAATATTTCGCACCGTTAGTTGTCATTTTTGTAACATAAAATGAAAATAATTAATAGAAATTTTATTAAAAGTATAAAAATATTAGAAATCATAATATATCATACATATTTACATACATACATACATATGTTTAAATGCTTTTATAATACTACAATGTTAGAGGTAATGACATGTTCATCATTAACTTTTTGCCCGTACGAATCCTTAATACAAACAAAAATATCTTTAAACGTACGCACTCGAGAAAAAGCCACGTATAACTGCCCATGTGAAAAGACCGGTTCTGGTAAATACAATCCTACCTTTTGAAGGGTTTGACCTTGTTTTTCTTAAAACTTTTTTAACTGTTAAATATCAGCTGACACTATATATATGTATATATTAAAAGACACCGTATTAATACACTTCATAAAACAAACAATGCCATGACAATAACGACATTACCAAAATGGCTTTTACAACTTTATATATTATGTGGAATAGCATTACAATTAAGCGACCCTGTTTATCGCACTTGATCTAACAACTACTGCAAAGCTTTTTACAACTTAATATGCATATTATATATAACTGACTTAGTAATAAACGGCATTATAGTAAATAGCGGTATTGCCAGAATGGATTTTAATACATACTATATTATGTAGAACTGTATTACTATTAAGCAACCCTGTATTACCACACTTGAACAAAAACATATAATCATAATGACAACAGTATTATCATGCAGTTCTATATAAAATATAATTTTTATCAATGAAAATATTAATTTTTCAATTTCTAATTATTTTTCGTTATTAGTGTTAGATATAAGCTTTAAAATGAGATATCATTCATTAAATTTGATGCGGTGGTATGGGAGATATTTGCAACCGACAAAAAAAAGTGCTTTAAAAATAATATATATGATTCTGATATTGACTTGATGATTTCTAACTTCTATAAGAAAGTGCATTCAATAATTGAAATTTGTGTTCCCTTAAAACCGTCATATACTCTGGTTGGTCCACCATGGAATTCGAAACAACTGTCGCGACTGAAAAATCAAAAGAACAAGTATTACAAGAAATACAAAAGTTCTGGCTCCATTATTGATTATGGAAGATATTCTATTTGCCGGTCTGAATATAACATTCTAAATCACTTATTATATAAAACATATATGGATAAAATGAAAAATAATTTTATTAAGAATCCTAGATCTTTCTATACGTTTGTAAATTCCAAGAGAAAATCTACTGGTTATCCATCCTTTATGAAATTTGCTGATAAAGAATCCGGAAGTGTTGATGTCATATGTGATATGTTTGCTGATTTCTTCGCCAGTACTTATTCTAACTCTGCTTACAAGGATACAAATAATTACCCTTTTCCGCTGACATCGACTCAAGTAATATCTATTCCAACTTTTAGTGACTGCGATATTTTGGGAAACCTGAAAAGTTTAAAGATGTCTTTTCGTCCTGGTCCTGATGGGGTTCCAAGTTGTATTTTAAATCGATGTGCAGAATCATTCATCACACCATTAGTCATATTGTTTAATACCTCGATTAATTATGGTTATTTTCCTGTTTTTTGGAAGGACTCGTATATAATACCACTTTTTAAATCTGGCAATAAGTCTGATGTTACAAATTATAGGGGCATCGCAAAACTGAGTGCTATTCCAAAAATGTTCGAGAAACTGATTGCCGATTTTTTGGTTCATCATACTTCATCGTTATTATCACCTCATCAACATGGTTTCCGAAAGGGCTGCTCAACAACGACTAATGTGCTTCAGTTAACATCCATGGTAAATGCGGCCTTTTCTCAACAGAAGCAAACTGATGTAATTTTTACGGATTTTAGCAAAGCGTTCGATAAAGTGAATCACAAACTACTGTTAACTAAATTGGATTTAATGGGTGTAAATCATAGGAGTTTAAGATGGCTAGAGTCGTATTTAACTGGTAGAAAGCAGACCGTATGTGTGAACAATAGCTTATCTAAGTATATTTATGTGCTATCTGGTGTTCCTCAGGGCAGCCATCTTGGTCCACTTCTTTTTTCACTGTTTATAAACGATCTTCCCAACATAATTAATTTTGCCAATATCTTGATGTATGCTGACGATGTAAAAGTTTTTCTCTCCTTTAATAATTTCATCGAGCATATGTATCTTCAAAATGATCTCAATAATTTCTTTTTGTGGTGCGAGTACAACATGATGGAGCTGAATATTAAAAAATGTAAATGTATGCGGTTCTCAAGAAATAATTTTATCATGGTTAATTACTTGCTTGGAGGTCATCAATTGGAGAATGTTGACTCTTTTATTGATCTTGGGATCCTATTAGACACAAAATTAAACTTTAATGATCATATCACTTTGACTGTAAATAAGGCAAGAAGCACTCTTGGCTTCATAAAACGTTGGGCAAAAGAATTTTCTGATCCTTATATTACGAAACAGCTATATGTATCACTTGTCAGACCAATTTTGGAGTATGGATCCATTGTATGGGATCCTCACTATGATGTTTACAGTGAACACATCGAATCTGTGCAGAAACAATTTCTTCTCTTCTGTTTGCGTGGCCTTGGATGGAATTATTTACATTTGCCTCCATATACTAGCAGACTGGCATTAATAAAACTACCTACCCTTAAGAGCCGTCGAACGATGTTAAATATATCCTTTTTGTTTAATCTGATCAATGGTAATATTTGCTGTGAATTTCTGTTAAGATCGGTTAAATTCAATATTCCTTGTCGTAATTTCCGCTGTTATAATCTTATTTATATTCAATTCTGCAGAACTAATTATGCTGTTGCTGATCCGTTGACTAGAATTTGCCGTCAATTTAATTATTTGTCAGACTTTGTTGATTTTTCTTTAAATTCTTGCGTTATAAAACTAAATATTATTGTTTTTCTTAATTCATAACTTTTCATATTTTTATTGTAACAATTACTTGTATTTTTGAAGAAACTGTTTGTAATTGTATTAAATTTTATTCGTACCTATTTTTGTTATTAGTCAGTAAGGAATTTGTCCATTGACTTAAATAAATAAATAAAAAAAAAAAAAAAAAAAAAAATTGGACAAAAATTACCGTAGTTATTATTTAAAGAGTATAACAGCTTAGTCATATTTTTTATATAAGTATGCTATCACATCAAATGAACTTTCATTTCAAAAATTTTCAAAATTTTAGATGGATCTTGATTGTTTACCTGAGGATTTGCTCTTTGCACGTTTGAACGACTACCAAAAGTAGTCTAATATTTCCATTTTTGTCAAATATTATTATTCCGCTTTGCCCAAACATTAGCCAACTTCCGGTGGTTGGTCCAACGGAAAAAGGACACTTTTTTTCAATAAACACTTAAGATCCATCAAAAATTTTTAAAATTTTTAACTTAAATTTCATTTGATAAGACAACAAGTTTGGAGGGTTCGAGAAAAATAAAAAAAAGGTATTTTGAGTTCTATTCAACTAACTGAACAACTTAGGCTAGGTAGTTACTCGGATGTATGTATTTAATGTTTTATATTTTGTCGCATAGTGTTATTTTAGATTTAACTGTACAAAAACTAAACAAAACTTAACATTGGCTAAAACAATGAAAACTATGGAAGGCAAACACAGATCAAAACATATATTGTTCGTGGTTTTCGGGATGTTAACCCTTAGAGCGCGAACTGTCGATAAATCGAATATCGGAATATCGACTATTGCACAATTTTATTTTAGGCATCGATCTGTAGGACAGTTTTTTCAAAAAACTTCAATTTATGCAAAATATGTGAAAATATTGAAGTCGCCGTAGTCTAGTAGGTAGTGTGTTGGCTTATTAGACGTTAGGCCACGGTTCAAACCCCAGGTCAGACATCAAAGCTAAATTTGAAAAACATTTCTTCGACAACTTCCTCTCAGCAGATTTCTGGCAAAAACTCTAATAGTAAATAAAATTGCCATGAAAAGTTTCTCAAAAATTTGTCGTTCGGAATCGACTTTAAACTGTAGGTCACTAGTGTATATATAGTTAACGTACACAACATAAGTGGTGTGAGAAGCTAGGTCGTAATCCTGACTAAAGGGTTGCAATGACCAATTATGTGTGTATTTATGTAAAAAAATATGCTCAGCATTAAAAGGCTTGAGAAAAAAGTCAACATAAAGAGAAAACTTAGAGCTTAGAAATGGTACACTACACCGCTTTGTCTGCATATGGTATACTATATTACCTGCATTTTTAAATCGCTTTTGATGTGATTTGCAATACTTTCTCAAATATCTCTAAAAATGTGGGTTTAACATTTTTCGTAAGTGCATTTGGTGCCGCTGCCTATACAGATTCTTTTTAACTACTTAGTAAAGATAACAAATTTGAAAATGCATCCTAGCGTTAACATGTTAAACAGCATGTAACTCCACATTTTACTTGTAATAATAAAACAATGAGTATAAAATCGAAAAACAATAGACCTTACACTGGACATGAAATGGAAAATTGAATAATGCTTATCGGTAGAAAGAAAAGGCAATTTTGAAAAAAAAAACAGTTACAGAAATATAAAAAAGCTGCAAATTTATGTAGGGCGTTTGTTCATCTAAATCATCTAAATGAATTCGTAATATTTTTGAAAAAAAGTATTGTTTTCTTATACGGCATCTGCGATTAGTTTTTCTCTTCCACACCACAGGGAATATCAATGAATAGCAAAATACTATTTACTCACATATTAACTCTCTGCTATGCATGGAAAAACTACCAAAAAATACTTTCCTTTGCCTAAACTGTGATATAAACAATACAATACACTTCAAAAGATCCGTTTCTATTATTCTAATTCCTGAAAATGTCTGTTTTAGAATGACCCACAGAGTAACACATTAACACCATGACATTGTGAAAGTGTAAAGCAAAAAATTCAATCCCTTCAACTAAAATAGGCATACTTGTGACACTTATTTCATTTCATTTCAAAAAATATATTAAATATAATATTGTTAATTGACTCGTTTGTCAATTAGCTCTATATTTAATACCAGCACTTGAACTGGATTAAATGTTTCGATATATATATTTTTAAAGGATCCAATCACAGCACATAAACTGGATTGACAATGTGTTTTTTACTGAACAACAAACAGCACTTAAACTGAGTTGTTCCCGCAAAATAAAAATTCTGGCTCTTTAGTTTTTAAAATGCAAAAGAAAAAAGAGAACTTTATTATAATTTTCTTCATTTAAATACAAAATTATTGATGACTACTTACTTCCAATATATTTCTTATGTAACTAAATTATAGTTATTTGAACTACTTATTAAGCAAATTTAAAGTTCATTAGCCGTTTGGCCATGACCACAAAATTAAAACAAACAAAATTAAAGCAATTGTGCAAAATAAAAAAAAGACAATTATTAAAGTGCAAGTAATACATTATTTTCATAAATGCAAAAAAGTTAATAAACGGGCGTTAAATTTCAAAATGAACAAAAAAAAATAAAAATGCAAACTAAATTAATGTAAACACTAAATTTTTGACTTTACACAAAAAACAACAAAAAAAAATAATTTTATTTCTAAGTGAAACTTAAATCTAAAGATTTCTAAACATGCTCCCCCCGTTGAGTGCAGCTCAAATATTATGATGGTCCATGGTATGCTGAATATGCTGGGCTGGCGATTTTAATTCTTCTTTTAGTTGAGTGACAGGGTTTTTTTTTTTTTTTTATACATGTACTGTGAAATCTGAAGATGTTTGTAAATTGCGAGGTGCTGGAGTTGGTGTGAATTTGAATTTTCGTTTAGTGACAAGATACACCACTATGCCGACAGTAATAATTAATGTTGAGTAGCCGACGGTTATATGGTGGTAGTTCTGTGCATCAATCTGATTTGGAAGCTGAAGTATCCCTTGCTCATTTAGTGAGTTTTGTAATGCAGTCAAGTTTTGTATTTGTGAAACATACTCGTCTTTGTGTATTTCAGTTAGCAAGGGTTCCACGGTTCTTCTGTGAATTTCTTCAGTAGTATTCCAAAGTTTAGAGTAAGACGTTTTTATCGAGGTTGATATTTTCTGATGCGCTTGTATGATTGTAGAGTTGTGTTGCAACACGCATTCTGGTCCTAAACTTAGTAAGCCGGATCCATCTAAGATTAATTGGGTGATGTCTTTTTTACAAACTGCTGTTGCAGGAGAAGGAGATGGCAGTGCGTATATCCATTGGTTTGAATGCCGCAGGGAGATCCAAGCAGACTTTGTCGTCAATCTTTGCACATTACAGTCTGAATGCGTTTTGTTGAGAAACAAATTTATTTCGCAGGCACATGCCCCAGCTTTCAGTTCGTATTGAATTTGGCTATTTAAGCATATATACAATTCTTCTTTCATGGCTGTGCACGAGCCGAGTCCGTAATTATCTATAAGGAAATATCTTTTTTGCACTGTATTGATTGCCAGTAAAGAAGAGCATACTTCCATTGATACAAACGTGTTGTTAATCCACCTTGGAATTGGAATGAGATTAAATAAATCGTACTGGCCTTTTTCAATTAATGGTAAAGTTACACTGAAGGTTGCTGTGGTATTTGTAAGTCCTCCTGTTACTTTCATGAGTTTGTATAGTTGTAATGCGTCTTCTCGGTTTACAGGTAATTGAAGTGACTCAGGCAGGTGAAATAATATGTTATCTACTTCATGTTGTAGTTGGATTGGGGTGAGTAATAATGGACTTATTATGCCATGATGAGTGTTTGTTAAAATATCTAGAAGTAAAGATTGAGTTTGGTCTAAGTTTGCTGCCATTATAGTTAATTGAACACACAACGACAAGAAAATATGAGAGGTTCTTTCTTCTTCACTACTGTTACGTATGCGGTTATAAATCTGTGATATTTGGAAATCAATTTGTTCAAACTTTTTCTTAGCTGTTTTTTGATCCAACTTAATAATGTTGATTGTGGAATCAATAATTGACGTTTGATTCTTCAAGAGTTTGAGCAGGTGGGCTTCATTTTGTTTAACTTGTGTTATTGTATGCGCCATATTGTCAGCATATTCTGAGTCTAGTACTCCAAATAGTGAATGGGCAATATTCCCCACAATATCCATTGCTGCTCTTTTTTGTCTTTTCCCAGATAGTAATGTGCTGTCCATTATTAACCGAGACTCAGTATGTTTAAAGTAATTTACTAGATTTGCGCATGTTGCCTTTTGCTGCATTTCTTGACATAGATGATCAAGCGCCTTGGTTCCATTTGAAAATAATTCTAATTCCGACCAAAATCCTTCTAAATCATAATAAATTAAAAGTTGCCATTCTGTAGGTGCGATAAATGCTGTGCTGATTCCTTCGTAGTAAATACCCAGTTGTGCTCGAAATTGTTTATTGCGAACGCTTGTTGCAAGAACAACTGGTAAAAGCATGATACACATAACTACCGTAAGAATGTTGATAGAAGTTCGCATTCTTTTCATAGGAATTTCAGATCCATCATTATTCCGATTGGTGTTGGAATTAGTTGGTTGACATTGCTCAAATGTTTCGTCGGAGTGTTCAGTACTTATCGGTAAAGGTGCCAGTCGAGTAATTGGCCTTCTATAAATGCCCTTTGCTGTTTTAACGTCAACTACTCTAACAAAACCGTCATCACCATGATATATTTTTTCAATTCTTCCCAAAGGCCACTGTAAAGGAGCTGTGTTATCTTCTTTAACGACGACCATATCTCCGGGTTTAATATTGATTGCTTCAGTTTTCCATTTGTGACGATATTGTAGTTCATTTAGATATTCCCGTGACCATCGCTTCCAAAACTCATTTTTTATATGCGTTACTAGTTTCCATCTAGTCAGCAAGTTTGTTTTATTCGGTGTAGAATATATGTCAACTTGAGCTGTAAGTGGTTCTCCAATAAGAAAATGTCCTGGGGTTAATGCGGCTAAATCATTTGGGTTTTCTGACATTGGGCTTATTGGCCGTGAATTGAGAATCCCTTCAATTTCAATAACAACGGTTTCAAGTTCTTCATACGTTAATGACGCTGTTGACACACTTCTGATGAGAAGATGCTTAGCTGATTTTACTGCAGCTTCCCATAGACCACCGAAATGTGGCGCTCTCGGTGGTATGAAATGGAATGTTATCCCTCTGGATGTGCATTCTTTATGGATTATGTCTAGGGCTGAGTCTGAATGGATAGTTTCCGATAATTCTGTTAGTTGATTTTTTGCCCCTGCAAAGTTGGTAGCATTGTCACAATACAGATTTTGACAATGACCGCGTCTACTTATAAATCTTTTTAATGATCCTAAGAAGGATTCAGTAGTCAAATCACTGACCAATTCCAAATGTACTGCCTTTGTGGCAAAGCAGCAGAAGACTGCAATGTAGGCCTTTTGAGGCTTCTTTCCTCTCACCTTGTAGTGAACCCAAAATGGTCCGCAAAAGTCCACTCCAGCATTAATGAATGGCCGAGCTGGTGTAACACGTGCAGCTGGTAAATTGCCCATGATCTGATTAAGTAGCTTGGGTTTGGCCTTAGTGCATCGTACACAATGTTGTACAACTGATCGAGCTGCAGATTTTCCCTTGACTGGCCAATATCTTTGTCTTATATGTGACAAAAGTGCTTGAGATCCACAGTGCTTATTTTGTTCATGCACCATTTGCATAAGCAACTTTGCAATTGGATCATTGTAAGGAAGTAGCATTGGATGTTTAGCGTCATATGAAAGTAACGATGAGTTTAATCGACCTCCTACTCTGATGATACCATTTGAATCCAAAAATGGTGAGAGATTACTGAGCGGACTTCCTTTACTTACTTCATTTTTCTTGTTTAATTGCTTTAGGTCATCTATAAACTCAGACTGCATTGCCCGTACAATGATTACGAGTGCTTGTTCTAGTTCCTTTACTGTTAAGGTAATATCCGAAAATGTTTTTAACTTCCTTGTGCTATTGATAAATCGTAATATGTAGGCCACAATTCGTTGCAACTTTCGAAATGATCCCTTGTGATTTATATTGTAGACTATATTTATTATTGGATCTTCGGATGTTGCAATGGCTGCTACTTTCTTTCGCTCCAGATTATTGTCAAATATCTCTAAAGTCTTTGAGTGCTTTTGTGGCCAAACAGTTTCTTGGCCATGTAAGAAAGTGGGTCCATAGAACCACAAGTTGCATGATGGTAAACTTTTTGGTGAAAGCCCTCGGGATATGATGTCTGCTGGATTGTCCTTCGAGCTCACATGACGCCATTGTTCAGCTAAAGACAACTCCTGTATTGCTGCTATTCGATTGGCCACAAATGTTTGATATGATGATGACTGCGAGTTGATCCAAGCCAAAACAATTTGTGAATCCGTCCATAAGAAAGTAGATACATCCTCAAATTTCAAGTCCCCTTTTACTTTGGCTGTTAGCTGGGCACCTAAAACTGCCGCGCAGAGTTCAAGACGAGGGAGGCTTTGTTTTTTTAAGGGGGCTACTCTTGATTTTGAACATAGTAGGCGTACTATAATTTGACCATTTTTCTGAACTGATCTTATGTAAACTGCGGCACCATATGCTTTCTCAGAGGCGTCCACAAATGTATGAATTTGTATTCTTGTTATGATATGTCCATTTAAGACATGCCTTGAAAATTTCATGTTATCTATGTGTTTTAATTCATCTCGGAATGTTTTCCATTTTGTATGGAGTTCTGCTGGAAGAGCTTCATCCCATGTGAGTTTTAATTTCCACAGCTCCTGTATAAATATTTTTGCAGTAACAACGACTGGTGCTACTATTCCCAGTGGGTCGAATAACCTAGCCAAATCGGAGCTTACTGTTCGCTTAGTTACACGTTTGGTATCGCCCAAGCATACCTTCACACAAAATTTATCAATTTTTGGGATCCATGTTAAACCTAAGGTCTTTACTGTTTGGCTACTTTCGCTGAAATCAATATTGACCTCTTCCTTTGTTGAAACATTTTGAATTAGTTGAGGATGATTTGCACACCACTTTTGTAGAATAAAACCATGCTGTATCAATATGTGTCTTAGTTCTTGTTGAATTGCGAGCGCTGTCTTCAAACTATCTGCTCCACCAAGTCCATCATCGACATAGAAATTATTGAGCAGAAAGTGTGCTCCCAGAGGATACCTCGCCATATTTTCTTTTGCAACTTTTTCCAAACATTTTGTTGCTAAGTACGGTGCAGCTCGAGTTCCATAAGTTACTGTGTTTAATTGGTAATACCTTATTGCTTCAATGGGATTTTCCCTCCAGATAATGATTTGCAGTCTTCTATCTTCAGGATGCATGAGTATTTGCCGATACATTTTTTCAATATCCGTGGTAAAAACAAAACGTGGCAATCGAAAACGTAGTATTATAGAAAAGAGTTCACTTTGAACAGTTGGTCCCGTGTACATTACGTCATTCAATGACAAACCAGAAGAACTCTTAGCGGATGCATCAAATACTACTCTTAATTTTGTTGTCAAACTTTCAGGCTTTAGAATGCAATGATGAGGTATAAAATAATTTGGTTTACGTAATGAATTGATGTCTATCCTGGTCATATGACCCAATGTCTCGTATTCTTGCATGAAACTTATGTATTGCATTTTAATTTCGGGTGTGCTTGCTAATCGGCGCTCTAGTGCAAGGAATCGATTATACGCTATTCCATGTGATTCGCCTAACTCTTCGGGGTTATTGCAAAATGGAAATCGAACAACAAATCTTCCATTTTGATCGATTGTGTAATTACTTGCAAAATGATTTTCACATAATTTTTCTGACACTGATAGTGCTTTGCTATCTGTTGTGATTTTTTCCAATTCCCACAATTGGGAAATGGCTTCTTCAAGGTTGAAGTCATTTTCAGTGCACATCCCACAAGTTGCTAATGATAAGTGTGTTTTACCTATCTTGCCTGCGATAACCCATCCCAATACTGTATTTTGTAATGTTGGCAAATCATTGGCTAATTTTATTTGCCCGATTGCTAATAGTTGATGATAAAATTCAGCACCTAATAGGACATCTATTTTGTCAGGACGGTTGAAATGTGGGTCTGCTAATTTGATATTTTTTGGAATTGGCCAATTTTCAATGTTAATTCCTTGTGATGGCTGCGACGTCACTATGTGAGGAAGAACAGCTGCTTCGAGTCGTGTTGTAAAATTGTTAATTTGAGACTGCAAAGTGACATTAATTCTATGACGAACCTTGGCGTTGCTCGATCCAATTCCACTAATGCAAATTGTAGCTGGCTTAGGTGAAATGCCCAAGCGTTTGACTAATCTCTCGCTTACGAAATTGAGTTGTGAACCCGAATCCAGAAGTGCTCTGCACGATACTTCTTTTCCATTTGCCTTTACGATAACCATTGCTGTGCTGAGAAGGATGTAGCTGCTTAAGGTGGAATGTTTTGCTGCGGTTAAAGATGCGGCCTTTTGACTATCTAGTGTTGTTGGTAAATGGCTTCCTTCTGTTGTGTGATTAGATACCGTGTTCATCATTGATAAGTTTTTTTTATTTTGGCTTGGCTGTTCTAGATGAAGAAGCGTATTGTGTTTCTTGTTACATTTCATACAGCTTCTAGAAATGCAATTTTTTAAGTTATGACCAGGTTTTAAGCAATTAAAGCATAACCTTTGCCTTCGAACGAATTCTAGCCGTGCTAGCGGTGATGACTGCAAAAACTTTTTACAGGCAAACAACGGATGTCTTCCATTTTTGCACATTGCACAGGCTTGGTCCTCCGCTACCATGGATGTATACACCTTAGTGCCTAACCGTTTCTCCTTGGTTCCTATTGCCTCCAGCGATTGAAAGTTTCTTTCTAAAAATTCAAGAAATTCTTTAATCGTTGGAACTTCTTTTGGTTGAGCCAGAGATTGTTCGAAGCGTAACCGTGTGGATTGATCAATTCCCTTGAGTAGTAGATGAAGTAAAATAGGGTCCCACGATGATGTATCTATTTTAAGATTCTGTAGTGCTAACAGACACTCTTGAGTTTTATCGTGCAGGCTTTTAAAATTATCACCGGTTTTATTGTTAGGGGTATCAACCAATTCCTGAATTAATCTGCTTACTAATAACCGCTTGTTGTTGTAACGGTCGACTACGATTGCCCACGCGGCATCAAAGTTTTCCTCGGTTGCAGCAAAATGTTTAATCAAGTTGGCTGCCTCTCCAATCAAGTGTGTCTTCAGATACCAAATTTTTTGGACCTTCGTCATTGGCTGATTGATGACCAGTGATACAAACAGATCATGAAATTCCTGCCACTTTAGGTAGTTACCATCAAATTTGGGCATTGTAACCTTTGGCAGTGGAATAGTGTCTGTTGGATATTTAACACCTTCAGGTGGATGTTGTGCTAGTGGTTTTCCGTGGAATCTTTTCACTATGGACCTTAGATTAGTCTCAAGACTAATAAATCGGTCCAAATTGTAACCTTGGTCTGTCGGCTCTTCACACCTCTCGCAAATTTCCAAATGAATGTCCTCAATCTGTCGCCACAATGTTGTTGCCGTTGGAACATCGTCCGCTGTAAGGTTCTCGTGTAACAAACGCTCAAGAGACGCTATCATCGCCCCTTGCCTGCGGATTAATTTTGTAATATCAATAGCTTCTGTTGGTGCTGCTTTTGCACCTGATGTATGAGATTGATCCCCTTTTGTCTGGTCGGAGGTTTGAACAATTTTCAACATGGCCTTCTCAAATACGCTCTTGTATTGTTCAACAATGTCTCTGATAGCTTCATAATATCCTTTGACGAAATAATCATGCTCTAAAGGGAGATTCTTCAGTATACGAATTTCGTTGTTATTAGTCTCAAAAGCTGTCCACTCGTCATCTAATTTTTTTAGACGTTCCTGGAAATAGCTGACTGTAGACTTTCTTGATGATGGGTCCTTTTTAAAGTTGCGAACGATGGTTTCAATCCTATCTCCGACACCTCTTTGTTTTTCCACCAATTCTTCAAATGATGCCATGGTTATGACTTTTGAATTAGATTACTTCTTTAAACTAGTTTGACTCTTTGAATAAGGTTGCAATGTTCGTGATCCTGTGTTAGATCACGTCGGGGTCACCAAAATGTTAATTGACTCGTTTGTCAATTAGCTCTATATTTAATACCAGCACTTGAACTGGATTAAATGTTTCGATATATATATTTTTAAAGGATCCAATCACAGCACATAAACTGGATTGACAATGTGTTTTTTACTGAACAACAAACAGCACTTAAACTGAGTTGTTCCCGCAAAATAAAAATTCTGGCTCTTTAGTTTTTAAAATGCAAAAGAAAAAAGAGAACTTTATTATAATTTTCTTCATTTAAATACAAAATTATTGATGACTACTTACTTCCAATATATTTCTTATGTAACTAAATTATAGTTATTTGAACTACTTATTAAGCAAATTTAAAGTTCATTAGCCGTTTGGCCATGACCACAAAATTAAAACAAACAAAATTAAAGCAATTGTGCAAAATAAAAAAAAGACAATTATTAAAGTGCAAGTAATACATTATTTTCATAAATGCAAAAAAGTTAATAAACGGGCGTTAAATTTCAAAATGAACAAAAAAAAATAAAAATGCAAACTAAATTAATGTAAACACTAAATTTTTGACTTTACACAAAAAACAACAAAAAAAAATAATTTTATTTCTAAGTGAAACTTAAATCTAAAGATTTCTAAACAAATATATTCCCAAAAAATATATTGAAATTCATTGACATCACACTACTTATAATTATAATTATCACACTAATTGATAATTATCAACAAGCATTTCAGGTTTTACACAACATAATGATGAGGTCAAGATTCAGTAAAGTTCTATATGGATCTCGTAAATCAGATAAACAATAAAAGAGATGTAAACAGTGTTGAAATTTAGTACATGAAATAAGGGATGAAAAGTTTAAAATCAAATAAATGTTTAAGTACACCACAAACAGAAGTGTGAATTTATTATGCCCCAAAATGTCGCAAAGATATTTTACTTGATAGCCCCATTACACTAAGGGCCATTATTACAACTTGCCGTTAACTAAAGAGGAGGATTTTAACGGGCAGACAAATTGTTTTTCATTGTTATAAGTGGACAATATGGTAGAAGTGAGCGTTAAGCTGAAGGAAGGATCATCCTACCGGTAACTTCTAAAGTTAAGTTTATGTTTGAACTTGCCATTTTATATATTATTTTCAATATGGCAACTTCAAATATAAGCAAAATGAGAATATTGCCACTGGGATTAAAAAAACTTATTTAATTGAGCAGTATTATCGACATTGCTCCGGCACTGCCATATTTTTGAAAAATTTAACTTTATTTTATCTGTAAGTTGTAATAACGAAAATAAGTTAAAGGTAACTTTACAGTAACCTTTAGCTAAAGGTACCTTTAACTAACTAATAATGACCCTAAATGAATTTAAGCACATGCTAAACAAAGTTACGATTTTTTCTTTTATGTCACAAATGAGTTCCATGCCCAACTGTTACCAATTTACATTCAAATTTTCTCTGGAGGCAGAATTGACAAATCATTTAATCAAACCATTATTTTTCTAATATAAAAGAGGGGAGATCCAGTCAGCCAAAACATTATAGAGGTATTTCTTTAATGAATTAAGCTGCGAAAATTCTGATAGCTATTTTAAATGAACGTTGGTTTAATTGCGTAAAGTTAACATTATAATGATGGAGTATCTAGCTGGTTTTAGAAGGATCTATAGATAAAATATTGTTAGGAAAATGGAAAAATCTAGATACTGGTATTTTGTTTTTACATCGTTTAACATTAAAATTATAAACAAAGCTACAAAAACAATGAACTTGTTTACAAATTATCGCACTGCGCAATATAACAACAAACACCAGCATAAAAAAGGATAAACAAGCAAACAAAAATATACCAACACCAACATAAAAAAATGATAAACAAGTAAACAAGAATATACTAACAAACACTACAAAAATAAATGTAAACAAAATACACAAACAACAATATTGAACCACCGATGTTTACATTTATAGAGATCTCGAGAAGGCGAAGCCACGAACATTCGCCTTCAAGAAAATTCATCAGATTGTTTACGTTGCCATATAAAAGGCAAGGCAAAGCAGGCAACGGAGTGAGTAAAAGTTCAGTCAGTCTTGTGTGAAGACGCGATGTGTCGTGGTTTGAAGATTTTCATTACAAAGATCAGTCGAACAATTATCTAGTAATTGTTATTGTTTATGCAAAGTGTGTAAACAAGAAGAATAACAAACAAAGCAATTGTTATTGTTACATCAAGTTGTGAACAGTGACACACAGAATTTGAATTGAAACCGCTGTAGTCTAGCAATTAAATATGAACAAATATTTTTTCGGCGCCTGCCTCTCAGCAGATTTCTGGTAAAAACTCTGAGAGTAAATAAAATTGCAATGAAAAGTTTCTCAAAAATCTGTAGTTCGGAGTCGACTTTAAACTGCAGATTTATCACTTGTGTGTAAAGTTAACCCACACAATATAAGTAGTGTGAGAAACTAGGTCGTAATCCTGACTGAACTCCTTTTGTAATATGAACGAAAGCGAAACATTCAGTCATTTCATCGATATATTTCTGGCACTAAAAGAGCTTATGATGGCGAATATCAGAAAGTTAAATCATCTGCTGGAGGTCTCGAGGGGCACCGTTTCATTTTTCGCATTCATAAAGCAAGGTATACTTTATATTGCAATTGAAAAATGGAAAGTATAACACAGAGAAAGTGATGATGAGTTCCATACAAGTCTTAATCGACAGAATGTTTTTCATGCTTTTTGGATACGGCTATCGAAATCCTGACCCAATATACCGAGATTATACTTCTTTGAAACAAGCCAGTATCTTCTATCCGACTACCGTACAACCCAGGTTCACACCTGGGAGAACACATATTCGGAACATATTTTCATGTTCACAATTGGAGCGATTTTAGAAGTTAAGAGGCTTCAACCTCCCTCCAAAAAGTCTATCCAGGACATCAAACGCAAATATTATGGGAAGGCCAAGACTCAATGACCAAACATCCTTACCCCTACATTCAACGCTACACAATATTTTCTAGGCAACGATAGATAGGAATTTTATCATCCTAAAAATTGCTGCAGTATGTCTATCGCCTGTTTCGCTGGCAAGACTTGATAATGATAATAAAACAATGCAAAGAAGGAAGAGGTAGTTGGGAGAGATAGATGATACATACAAGTACATAAAAATGCAGAAACTTTACATTTTCCAAAATGTTTAATATCCTGGTAATTGATACACTTTAATGTATTCCAACCACTTGCTTTATAATATTAAACCACCAGTTTAAATTATTTAAAATGTCTTGTAATTATTACTTCCTTTCGTTAACTATTTCTGGCAGACAGCATAATTTTTTTTTTCTTTCATTTTTTTCTTTGTTTGCTGCTTTAAATCGTTTATTATTCATCAGCGTATCGATTACAGCCGGGTGTATTGAATGTATTATTAACGCTAGATTAATTAATATTCTTTTTATTCCTTTTATTACTCATAAAGACAAGATAACAGCACAGGATATACATATAAGGATATCAAAATGCAAACAAAAAAGAAGTATTTAAAGCATAATAGCAACAATCAGCATCAATTGAGGCAGATATTCAATTTTCAATTGTTTAAATATCTCAATTCCAGATGTTTAAGTTATTTAAATATTAAAAAATATTTAATTCAAGTTTTTGCGAAATTATAATTTTCCATCTTCTTAAAGTCATGGGTATTTTATAAAATAACTATCTAGTCTTGATGCCATCATTAAGTTGCACGAAATTTAAATGTCATGCTGACTTCTTTAGTCGAGTGTAGATATTTCTAGAAAAGTTGAGTATAAAAAATGTCTCTCTCACAATTAATTTTCCAAAGAAACGGCTTTGAATAGACTGAAAATGTGCCGAGCACAGAATACTTCAATACTGACCCTTAGTTTCGCAATGTAATGATGCTAATGTGTTAAACAGCAGGTCATCTTGAAAGAGCAATCAGCGGGAATTAAAATGAAATGTAAGAATAAATTTCTTTGAAAAGCAGTAAAAATAAATGATGTAGTAAGTGCACAGTAGTCTAGCGGGTACTGTTTTAGTCTGTCTGACTGGGTTTTTGTTTTATTTTTTCCATTTTTTTTTTTTTTTAATATTTTTTATACAACTTCCAGAGGTCCCAAGACATGACGAAGGATTCCTTTTCGACAAAACCACCCCCAAACATACCCTATGCTATACGGGACATCCTTTCTCAAATTGTACATTTACATACCACAGTTGTAATTGACCTTATTTATCAATATTTAGAATGAGTTTATACATCCACCGATCATTAAAATTTTTGTTCATCTTTTTGACAAAGAACCTTCTTCTTTATCTGTATGCTTCGTTCATCGTCGACATTTCACATCCGTAAACAGTAAATAATTATCACAGCCCTCTAGGCTATATAGGTTCAACCACACGGTAATACTAAAGCGATAAAAACCTTCAACTTTGCTTAGGTTTGCCCATATTTCGTAACTTTCGCAGCCTTTTTTCAAACATAGTTAGACCATGAGACTGGAAATTATGAAAATCTTCAGTCCTTATGTCCAAATTCTTGATAAATTTGAAAACAGTTCTATTATTCATACTAACTCAAATCTTAAGTAGCTCTTTCTTCTTTTATTTACTTACTTACTTAATTGGTCATTACTTAATTGGTCCTTTAGACAGGAATACGACCTAGCTCCTCTTTTAAACCTATAAAAAAAATAGAACTATAGAACACAGGAGTTAGAGTTTATCGAACACCTACTCTGTAGCTGTCCAGCTTTAGAAGGATGAGGTTGAGGACCCTTTCAGCGCCTTCTTTCAGAGTTTAGGTCCTTTGTCGAGAGCCAATATTTGTACTTTGCAGAGATTTATAAGTAATTTAAGCTGGTTGAGAGGTGCTAATACATAAAGGCTGTAGTCGCGCTCTCTGATGCATTTGTGGTTGTAGTTTTGATCTTTTTTCTTCCGTTTTCACCTCTTAGATACATACCTACATACATAATAGGTCATTACAAGCCTTCAGTCAGGATTACGCTCTAGCTTCTCACATCACTTATGTTGTGTATGTTAATTTTATACATGTGTAACGGAACCTACAGTTTAAAGTCGGCTGCGAGCGACAGATTTTTGAGGAACTTTTCATGGCAATTTTATTTACTCTAAAATTTCTTGCCAGAAATCTGTTTAGAGAAAGTCGAAATATTTTTTTATATTTCGTTTTGTTGGAGATGTCTGACCTGGAGTTTGAACAGTGGCCTCACGTCAAATAAGCCAACACACTATCTACTTGACTGCGGCCACTTCCTACCTCTTTCCTTTCCTAATTCTTTTCTCCTTTTCTCCATTATCCTATCTCCTTCACTATCCTCTGTTTTCTTAAGACGAATTTACAATGACTTGTTTCGACAGCTGGATATTACACTTGTCCTCAAACCTATCTGTCTACCTAGGGACTTAGTTGATCGAAACTTAGTCAAAAATACTCTACAACAGAAGTTTTTTTGCTAGTATGAAAGACGAAGTTATAATGAAAGTCTTTCAAAATAGCAGCACCTAATAATTGAATATCTAACCTGTATGCTTTACTTCTGCTGCACTTTATATTTTAAACAACCGCAATTATGAATAATTTTGTAGTTGATTGAATTTAGACTCACAAGAACAATTTACAAAAAAAATAAGAATACCAAGTTTGTTTTTGAAAAAATACTTAAAATTCCGCTTCCTTTCTTTCGGAACTCAAAGATTAAATTTCCGAACAAAAAGGAAGGAAGTGTACCAGGTAATGATATCTTCAGGCCATAATAAAGTTATTGTATTACAATTTAAATTATGCCTCAGTAATTTTGCTTCTATGCTGGCTGCTCTTTTTTAAATCCGAAAAAAAGAAAAAAAAAGAATTTAAGTGAAACAGCCGGTTCTTTACAGGATCATGTTTAAAGCAAACGATTTAAAATTTTAATCTTTATTATGCATCAGAGTACAATAAATGCTGAAAAAATTAAATCAAAAATTTTGTTTCTTAAGAAGACAAAGAGAAATGCACACAAAGAAAAGGATGAACAAATCGAAACCAGTGGCCATTGTTGGCAAATTAAGATCGTAAGCAACAGCAGAAAGGAGGAAAGCTGATAGGCATTATGCTTGACTGTATACAGAAAGACGATACGGGCAAATGGTCAGCACAATATTTTTTTTTGGTTTTTGCTGACCACAAAAGGCAAACGTTTGGCTTTCTTTTGATACTATCCGGTATTTGCCAGACAACGAGACAGACCAGCAGTGCCACGCCAGTAAGCAGATGTGCACTGAATGAGTGATCCACTTATGCTTTTTTTTATTTTTTGTACCGGTGGCCTTTTAACATCCTTTAGACCTGTTAATGCTTGATCACGTGACGTTGATAAATTTTAAAAGCAAGTCTTGAATAAGTCTTGTTTGTTGTCCTTTATATAACATATGGAATGAAATGTCTCTTAGTAAAGAATTGTTGATTCATAAAAATAGAATCGATATCCTTTCTTAATATACTGAATGTATCCTGCTGAACTTAAAGCCAAACTACATATGAAATCCTTCAAGATAGCTAGTGTTGCTAATGTTCATAAACCTTTACCCTTCACGTAAAACGTCTGTCGATCGTGCGAATCCTTCAGACAAAAGCAGAAAATACCACAAAAAAAAAATTGAATCAGACGTTGACAGAGAGAGCAAGAGAAAAAAGTAAAGAACGAAGTAGAAGAGAAAGGTTAGAAGAGGAAAAAAAAAGAAAAGAGAGAAAAAATTAGACATGACGTTCCAAAGATAAAATACTGTGCTATAGATACCAACGTACCATAGCCAATCAGTCTCGTTCACACACCTTATAAGATCCTCAGGTCGATTTCTCAACAAATTGGTTAGATGACCACTGATGCCTCCCTAACTGGAGCCAAGGACAGTGGCACAAAAAATTATCTACTATATCTTCTGTCTCTTCGCATAACTTACAGTAATCAGAGATACATATATCCTCTATTTAAAGAGGTCATGTCCTGTTAAAACCGCTATAATAGTTTACAACTTCCTCCTACCTGTCGAATTAAACTTTAAACTTTTTTCCATGCACGATGATTCCTCAATAATTCTAAAGAAGAAGTCTATTGATGGTTTCACCTACCTTCCTACCATCGTTTCTTCCTATCTTCGTAGATGAAGACACCAGCTTCTGTGCTCTTTCAATTTTGGACCCATCCTGGAAGATCTCTCCAGAGTTCTAGAAGTAAACTTTTATGGCCATGTAATCTTTATTGAAGCATTCAAAATTTCTTGAAATCGTTTGGGCCCACTATTCAAGTGTAACAACAGAAGGTGTTACTCACTTCACACCCTAAGAAATGTAATTAAGTCGTCTAAAACTGCGTTTCAGAGAAGAACTCGTTTTTTAAGATTACTATTCATACGTGGCTTCTTCACAGGCCTTTTTGTCTCTTCAACTACTTCAGCGCACTTCTGAATGAATTTTTTGTCTTTCAAAATACACAGAATTTTAGGTCAATTTGATGGATTGGTTTGCCTGAGTACATAAATAATGTTGTACTTAAGGTTATTGTTTTCGGGAGAGCAACCTTAGACTTCTAATAGAATCCTTGGCACTGTTATCAGTGAGGGTTGCTCTTTTCGATCAAGAGAAAAAAGACGTCCGACGAAAGGTTGAGATTTTGACAACTCGCCTACATAAAAAAATAGATCCACTCCTTAGGCGTATTTCAGGTGGACTAGACGTTGATTGACTGGATTAAACATATGCTAAAAATAAATGGATAAATTGCGTTGCATACAATATAACTATAAGGCTCAATGTGAAGATAACCATGCTTTCACCTTTCGTGTGGGTTACCCCTATTCACAGTCATTTGAGGATATTACCTGACGAAAGACTTGAACCATTCATATACAGTTGACGTCCAGTAGTACGAACGCTCTTTATTACGAATTTCCAATAATACGAATGGCAAAATTTTTGCATTGACTACTCTATAGTACGAATAGATGGGCATTTTTTCTATTCGATAGTACGAATGGTGGTTTGTTATAAGAATTTTTGTTTTATTTACGTATGAATGAAGTTTTTATTATGTTTTTACTTCATTCTTTCGCTGTCATCCACATTTAGCGAAGTTATTGTGAAGTTTTTTTATTTTTAAAAGTGTTTAGTGTTTTTAACTGTCAAAATGTTGCAAGTAAAATGATGTAAAAAAAAGACAATTTCTTTGCAAGATAAATTAAAAATTATAGCAGACCACGAAAATGAAACATCGTTGTTTGAAATTTCAAATAAATATGGATTATCCAAATCCACTATATGTACAATCATTAAACAAAAAACTCAACTGTTGGATAATTCCATGAGTTCGTTAAAAAATCGGTATAGACTTACAAGTGGTGAATTTAAAAAAATGGAGGATGGGAGTGGTTTTTAGCACAAAGAAAATTCCATATCACAGTCGGTGGAGAACAATTAAAATGCAAAGCTGTGGAGCTGCACAAAAAATTCTACAATGGCAAGTTTTGTGCCAGTGATGGTTGGCTAACAAAATTTAAAAAGCGTTATGGAATACGATTGTTAAAACAGTCTGGTGAGAAATTATCTTCTTCTTTTATGTGAATTATTTGAATTGGAACATAAAAATGATTTGTTCAATAATACGAATTTTTCGTTACTACGAAAGGGCCTGACAATATATAATTCGTACTAGCGAACGTCCACTGTAATACTTTTGAAGGTTAAGAATCCGAACCATCTGTCAGCTACCTTTCTGCTGTCTTTCTATCGGAGTACATACATACGATTAAACGTTTGACTGCTAAGCGATTCTGGTGAGAACGTTCGAAAACTGCGGAACATATTTTGACTTGATGTTGTCAAATAAAACACTCTCATTTAGACAAAAGTCAATCAATTTTAATAATTCTTTTCGTATTATAAAGAAACAATATTATTATATTATTGTATAATATATCGGGCGAAGGTGCACATCTAGGTCCAGGAGTCTCGAAAAAATTATTTCGAAAACACATTTTTCGTAGCAATATTCGTAAAAGTTGGTGTTTCTTCTGTTTCTGAATATGAAGATGAGATAGAAGACTCACTTTCAATCCTCAGTCTTTTTCTTCAATGAGTTATAATAATGCTATCATCACTACTGGTGTCTGTTCTGTCACCATTCTCAGAATTACTAGCAGTCGAATCAACGTCCGAAATAAGAGCCCGTGACATGGTTATTTTTTAAAAATAATATATAAAAACAGTTAAAAGTTTTTTTAGAATGCACTCGTGTTATAAAGTACGCGTGAGGTCAGACTACGTTCATACCCACGGAACAACAAAGAAGAAGCGCAAATGCGCTGCGTCGCGATTTTCGTAACAAATGAACGCAGCGCTTTTGCGCCGCGTAGCAGTCAAACGGTTAAGGAATAATTGTTCTGGACTAGTAATAATTTGATAATAGTCAAATTTGATTGATAGTCAAATGCCAATTGGAGCAACATCTAACAACGGTATGAGGTCAACAACTGTTCTGAAATGTAAGAAGTCTACTAACAATTACTCCACGCTTGGCACGGTACGCATTATATGAGTAACTAGAGATCGGAAATGAGGAAACAAATAATCTAGCTAATAGAGCGTGACACAAGCTTGGACTTACTCACCTGACGAGTTCAAAACACCTTCTTAAAACAGCCTACCACCCACAGGCGAATGGCCTGGTAGAGCGCATGCACCGCACCCTGAGGTGTGCCATCAAGTGGACCGATATTTTCCAATAGTGTTATTGGGTCTAAGGACTCCTTCAAACCAGACCTTAATGCTTCGCCCGCAGAAATGGTATACGGTTCAACAATTAAATTACCAGGTGAATTCTTTGATGCACAGACAAGCGAATACGTGGAAAGTGATTACGTACAAAAGCTGTGCGCCGTAATGAATAAACTGAAACCAGTCCCAACGTCGAATCATTCACACCAAAATGTTTTTATCCAAAAAGAATTGGCCAGGTGCACACATGTTTTCTTGAGAGATGATTCAGTAAAAAAATTAATTAAATTAAAGAAACAAGAAAAATACAAATAAAAAATTAATTTTAAAAAATATTTAAAATATTAAAATATATTTAAAATACAAAGATAAATAACTTTAAAAATTAAAAAAGAAACTTTTGAACACAAATTTGATCACTCAAAACCTTTTACTCACTATTAAACAGTAGGGATAGTGTTTTTCTTATCAAATAGTAGGTTAATTTTTTGCACCACAAAACACACCACTTTCTCTCTTTCTTACAAACCACGATGCTACAGCATTTGTTTTGCAAGCATCGTAACAAATTAAATTTATTGTGTTGCTTTACAAACAATTTTAAAACTCACCTTTTAAGGACTGCTCATCCACTCACACCCTCTCTTTCTCTTCGTTGTTCCAATGCAATTTAATTCCACTGCACGCACAAAAAAACACTTTCACACACATTCAAGGCCATGCACTAACAACACAACATTCATTTTTTTTATATAAAGCGGTTACTCTGCTATTGTACTCCAGAAAGGGAGTTTTAAAATTTTATTACTTATTAAAACCTATTTGTTGTTGTTGTTTTTATTTTTTGACATTCCAGGCTTTACACTAACAACCACACTTCACTTATGATTTTTGCTATTTTTTAACGTACACCCTTACTGATGTACTCCATTTTACAAAAATTTTCCAATGATTATTGTTGGAACTATATACAAAAATAAAATGATTTAAAACCTTTTTATTCCGTTATCATCATATCACGCTTGTTTTAACACAACACATGTTTATATTATTTTATTAACAAAACTTTTCTATTTTTTTCTGATAAAGAAACTTTAATTTATTAATTTTACTTTAAATTTTAAACCGGAAACACTTTCACTTACACCTTCTTCTATTGCACAAAATTTACCACTAACTGGCTGCCGGCTTAATAGTTCGTTTTACAGCAATTGAATCAAATAACATCAATTAATAACATGACGATTAAAGGTCAACTAGATGACCCGTGCGAATATTTCGCACCGTTAGTTGTCATTTTTGTAACATAAAATGAAAATAATTAATAGAAATTTTATTAAAAGTATAAAAATATTAGAAATCATAATATATCATACATATTTACATACATACATACATATGTTTAAATGCTTTTATAATACTACAATGTTAGAGGTAATGACATGTTCATCATTAACTTTTTGCCCGTACGAATCCTTAATACAAACAAAAATATCTTTAAACGTACGCACTCGAGAAAAAGCCACGTATAACTGCCCATGTGAAAAGACCGGTTCTGGTAAATACAATCCTACCTTTTGAAGGGTTTGACCTTGTTTTTCTTAAAACTTTTTTAACTGTTAAATATCAGCTGACACTATATATATATTATATATATATTATATATAATATATTATATATATTATAATATATTATATATATTATATATTATATATATTAAAAGACACCGTATTAATACACTTCATAAAACAAACAATGCCATGACAATAACGACATTACCAAAATGGCTTTTACAACTTTATATATTATGTGGAATAGCATTACAATTAAGCGACCCTGTTTATCGCACTTGATCTAACAACTACTGCAAAGCTTTTTACAACTTAATATGCATATTATATATAACTGACTTAGTAATAAACGGCATTATAGTAAATAGCGGTATTGCCAGAATGGATTTTAATACATACTATATTATGTAGAACTGTATTACTATTAAGCAACCCTGTATTACCACACTTGAACAAAAACATATAATCATAATGACAACAGTATTATCATGCAGTTCTATATAAAATATAATTTTTATCAATGAAAATATTAATTTTTCAATTTCTAATTATTTTTCGTTATTAGTGTTAGATATAAGCTTTAAAATGAGATATCATTCATTAAATTTGATGCGGTGGTATGGGAGATATTTGCAACCGACAAAAAAAAGTGCTTTAGAAATAATATATATGATAACAACAATAATTAAATGAAATTGAGTGTCTTTTTTTGTAAACCAACATAATCATATATATTATTTCTAAAGCACTTTTTTTTGTCGTTTGCAAATATCTCCCATACCACCGCATCAAATTTAATGAATGATATCTCATTTTAAAGCTTATATCTAACACTAATGACAAAAAATTATTAGAAATTGAAAAATTAATATTTTCATTGATAAAAATTATATTTGATATAGAACTGCATGATAATACTATTGTCATTATGATTATATGTTTTTGTTCAAGTGTGGTAATACAGGGTCGCTTAATAGTAATGCAGTTCTACATAATATAGTATGTATTAAAATCCATTCTGGCAATACCGCTATCTACTATAATGCCGTTTATTACTAAGTCAGTTATATATAATATGAATATTAAGTTGTAAAAAGCTGTTTTGGCAATACTTTGCAGTAGTTGTTAGATCAAGTGCGATAAACAGGGTCGCTTAATTGTAATGCTATTCCACATAATATATAAAGTTGTAATAATATAAAAGTTGTTGGTAATGTCGTTATTGTCATGGCATTGTTTGTTTTATGAAGTGTAGTAATACGGTGTCTTTTAATATATACATATATGTACATAGTGTCAGCTGATATTTAACAGTTAAAAAGGTTTTAAGAAAAACAAGGTCAAACCCTTCAAAAGGTAGGATAGTATTTACCAGAACCGGTCTTTTCACATGGGCAGTTATACGTGGCTTTTTCTCGAGTGCGTACGTTTAAAGATATTTTTGTTTGTATTAAGGATTCGTACGGGCAAAAAGTTAACGATGATCATGTCTGTTAAGAAGGCAATCGGCCAAGCCAGCAACTTCCTGGGATTTTAAATAAATACAAGAGCCTAACAAAAGACTTGATTTATCAGGCAATATATTTATTAAAATTCCTGTATAATAAAATTAAAAATTGTATTATATAAAATAGATTACAATTTCTTAAAGCGACATACTTTTTAGTAGGAAAGCTACCGGAATCGAATAACAAGAAAAAAATTAATTAAATTTATATGACTAAGCGCGTCTATAGAAAATTTTATAATAAGATTTTACTTCATAACTTAATCTTCGTTAAAAAAAAAATGTATGTATACTATTGGAGAGTTAAAAACTCTAAATAAATTATAGAGATTTTGGGAGTAGTTTTAACAATGTCATTACCTCTAACATTGTATTCAAAGAAGTATTATAAAAGTATTTAAACATATTGTTACGAAAATGGAAATGGTGTTGTTAAAATAATAAGCAAAAGCTCCAAAAACAACACAATGGAGTTGATCACGCATAAAAACAAAAGCTCCAAAAACAAAACAATGCAGTTGTTCACGTGATCAACGAATGAGTAAGCATATAGCAACAAAAACAACAGTGCTTGTTTACAAGATCGATGAATAAACAAATATAGCAACAACGACTGCGTATAAAAGAAATAAGCAGAAAGACAAACAAACAAAACAACAACAACTCTGCCTGGACGAAAGTAAATAAGATAAACGAACAACAAAAATGGAAACGAGTTGTTTACATTTTTGGATTGTTCCCGAAGGTCGTCATCATCCTTCAAGGGCATTCATCACACTGTTGATCGAGTGATATAAAAGGCAAGATAAAGCGAGCAACGATGATTCAGTTAGAATTCAGTCAGTCGTGTATGAAGACACGTGATTCTCGGAGTTCGAGTTAAGTTAGTCGTGTGACGACGTCGCGTTGAATTGAGTGAGAATTCAACCAGTGGTGTGCGAAGATACGAGATCGAATTATAATTCAAACAGACTTGTGTGCAGACAAGTTGCATGAAGAAAACAGTTGTTAGTGTGGTGCTTACAAAAAAAGGTTGTGAGCAAAGAAGAATAACTAACAAGTGTTGTTGTTGCTTATAAAAAAAGGTTATAAGCAGAGAAATATCGCGAACAAGCACATATTGTGGAAATTATCATCGTATGCGTAGAATAAGTTCGAACAGTGGCACGAAAGTTGTGCAGAAAATAAAGAATTGACTTAAAATTAAACACAGATTTATTTTTATTTTATTTGCAATCTACGAGCTCATATTTTTAACGTTTTTAAAAGGTAAAAACGTAACAATATGAATGTATGTAAATATGTATATAATAAAATTTCTATTAATTATTTTCATTTTATGTTACAAAAATGACAACTAACGGTGCGAAATATTCGCACGGGTCATCTAGTAAATCTAATTTGTTACGATGCTTGCAAAATAAATGCTTTAGCATTGTGGTTTGTAAGAGAGAGAGGGAGAAAACCAACCTGTTAATGGATAAGAAAAACACTAACAGCGTAATACTGCAGTAATGTTATGGTGATTTCAAGATTACATATTTACTTGCACATCAAGTCAGTTAAAGGTTTTAAGAAGAAAATTTGGCATGAGTTTAGTCAAAAGACTTGAGTAAAAGGTTTTGAGTGATCAAAATTGTAATCAAATGTCTTTTTTAATTTCTTTTAAGCTTGTTAGCTTTATATTTAAAATGTTTTTTAATATTTTAAATATTTTTAAAATTAATTCTTTTGCACTTTTCTTATTGCTTTATTTATTTAATTTATTTTTAATTTTTTCCCCTCTTTTCTTTTTATGCCTCTACAACTTAAATATTTATTGACCAGCAATAAATTTATTTTTATTAGCAGTGATGCAAAATAGACATTTTTAAATGGTACTGAACTATAACTGAAAAAAGTACTTTTTTGTATCAAATGGTACTTTTTAAAAAAATATTTATTTATATTTAATACACGTACGGAATGGAATAGAAAAACCTAGTTTCTCACACTACTTATGTGCGTTAATTTTATACATGAGTGGCGGGACCTACAGTTTAAAGTCGATTCCGAAAGACCGAGTTTTTGAGAAACTTTTCATGGCAATTTTTTAATTATTCTCAGAGTTTTTGCCAGAAATCTGCTGAGAGGAAGTCGCCGAAGAAATATTTTTTTTCACATTTTCGTTTTGATATCTGACCGGACCTTACGTTTAATAAGCCAACACACTACCTACTAAACTACGACGACTTCAATATTTCTCATATAAAAAACAAAAACAGTTTATTCGAAACGTAAAAGTCCTGTTTAGTCAAATTTCGACGGGACGGAACGTAACGGAATGTGCGTTCATTTTAGCATTAAAGACTTACCGAAATTACATTACAGTTCGCCGAGCATTCTCATTCTAAAAACGAACGTACTTTACATGGACGTAGGGCTAACCGGGGCTAAAGAATAATTCTACCTTTAGCATTATGTTGAACATTAATAGTTGAAAAGCGCAAACCATAAAATCCTAATCCTAATATATATTATAAATCTTTCTGTAAGTCTGTTTTTTTGTTTGTTTGTTTGTTTGTTTGTTGGTTTGTTTGTTAGCCAATCACGCCTGAACGCCTGGACCGATTTTCTTGAAATTTGGGGTATAGATCGAGCCATTGCCGGTGCAGGTTATAGGCTATAAATCTTTTCAAAATTTTGACCAAAAGGGGGAAAAAAATGGGACAAAGAGAGAAAAAATGGGCAAAAATTAGTACTTTTATGCATAAAATCTGTATTTTATCTGTTTTATAGGTAATTTTTTACGATTTAGCTTGGTTAAATTTCCCAAATAGCTATTGGAGGTGTTCCGTTTCAAAAGTTGAACCAAAAGGGGTCCAAAAAGGGGGAAAGGGGCCAAAAACGGGCAAATTGAGTGTATAGCCAATCACGCCTGAACGCCTGGACCGATTTTCTTGAAATTTGGGATATTGATCGAACTTTTGTCGGTACAGGTTATAGGCAATAAATATTTTCAAAATTTTGACCCAAAGGGGGCAAAAATGGGTCAAAGGGGAGAAAAAATGGGCAAAAATTAGTACTTTATGCATAAATGCTGTATTTTATCTGTTTTAAAGGTATTTTTTTACGATTTAGCTTGGTTAAGTTTCCCAAATAGCTATTGGAGGTGTTCCGTTTCAAAAGTTGAACCAAAAGGGGTCCAAAAATGGGGAAAGGGGCGAAAAACGGGCATATTGAGTGCATTTATATTTAGGACTTAGAGTATTCAAAAAACTGGGTTGTTTGTTAAACCGGTTTCCGAATAATTTGAAAAATTGCATTTTTTAAGAAACCGGTTTCAAAACCCGTTTCGAAACCGATAAACCGGTTTTTTATTTATTGTTATTTTTAATGCAAAAATTACCCAATAATTTTTTTTAATTTTTTAAACTAATCCAAACTACATAACCCGCGCAACGCCGGGTACAATCTGCTAGTATATATTATAAATCTTTCCGTAAGTCTGTTTGTTTGTTTGTTTGTTGGTTTGTTTGTTAGCCAATCACGCCTGAATGCCTGGACCGATTTTCTTGAAATTTGGGATATAGATCGAGCTTTTGCCGGTGCAGGTTATAGGCTATAAATCTTTTCAAAAATTTTCAATATCCCAAATTTCAAGAAAATCGGTCCAGGCGTTCAGGCGTGATTGGCTATACACTCAATTTGCCCGTTTTTGGCCCCTTTTTGGACCCCTTTTGGTTCAACTTTTGAAACGGAACACCTCCAATAGCTATTTGGGAAACTTAACCAAGCTAAATCGTAAAAAATTACCTATAAAACAGATAAAATACAGATTTTATGCATAAAAGTACTAATTTTTGCCCATTTTTTCTCTCTTTGTCCCATTTTTTTCCCCCTTTTGGTCAAAATTTTGAAAAGATTTATAGCCTATAACCTGCACCGGCAATGGCTCGATCTATATCCCAAATTTCAAGAAAATCGGTCCAGGCGTTCAGGCGTGATTGGCTAACAAACAAACAAACAAACAAAAAAACAGACTTACAGAAAGATTTATAATATATATTAGGATTGTATATGTACATATATACATATATATTTATAAATATGTGTATAAATATACATACAGTCAAAGAAAAAGGTCTACATACACCGTTGTTTTTCCCGCTAATTTTTCCCCAATAATTTCTATCTTACATTTTTTCATATTCGTTTTGCTCTTCAAACATTCTAGATTGTAAATGCCTTAAAGACCGTTATAACATATTTTTATTTTAATAAAAATCACCGGTGTATATAGACTTTTTTCTTTAACTATATATGTCTATATAAATATAACAAATATAAGACAGATCTTTATATCGCTTTAACAAACAGGTTTAATGCGAATATCCAAAAATCGTTACATCCCGCCTTTCGGCATGCCTTCTTGTCCATACGTGTCCAACAGAGTAAAGTAATATTGCACGTACCCTTCTGCTACCAATGAGATTGAACTTTCCTGTAAAACGAGAGGGTAATATCTAAATTAACTGAGGCAATCGGAATACCTATGCCCTGTAACATATTGGAGATTCCGAGGACCGTTCCAATTCTGGCCAGCTTATCAACAATCCAATTTCCGAAGATATCCGTATATCCCGGAACCCATATAGGGGTGACGGACGTTGAACTATCAGGCATGTCACAAATTCCGATAGGAATGGTTTTGATTCCGTATATGCGATTCCGGACGATTTTGTTTTAGGTTCTTCAGATTCCGAACGATTTTGTTCATTCCAAAAAATTATAAAATTTCTGTTTTTTCAAATAAATTATCACAGTTTAGTGCATGACAAAAGAAAAAAATATAATTAGTGAATAAAAAGAACAAAAAAAAAAATTAATTCAAATCAAAAAAAATTAAAAAATTTATATGAAAAATGCCGGGGATTCCAATTTTTGCTGTTGTTGAAGCCAGGAGACGACAAATCGTTGTTGAAAAAGTACACCGAAATGCATTGAGGGATGCAATACTTCGATGAAAAAATACATCAATTTGTTTTGTTTTTCTCAGCAAGTTTACAAAATTAAATTTCTTAAGCATAAATATTAACTAAATACTTAGAAAACATATGTAATAATAAAATATAGAATTTTATCTTTCAGTTTGATTAAGTTTTATTAATATTTTTCTTTAATAAATCATCAAAAATATCAAAACCACTTTGAAAATTTAAAGTGGTTTCATTCCGAAGAAATTTTTCGTTTTTCGTTTTCTAAAGACTCGACTTTCGGAATTAAAACCATTTTCGATCGGAATTGCGTTCTGTGACAACATGGCTGTATGTGCGTTAGGGACTTATTCGCAGTATGGCTGTCCGAGTAAAAAGGGATTTTCAATGTAAATCTCGCTACCCAACTAGCATTGCGCCACTTTCAAAATTGCCAAGACCTTTGCATGGAAAACACTGCATTGGTCAGGCAGTCTATAAGAAAGTTTAATGTCCGAACCCATAATAAATATACCTCAGCACAAACCCATCTGGGATCTCCGGATACTCAACCCCAACGGAATCATACAATATCAGCATGTCCATAGTCCAAACTGGACCAGAATTTGACTGCATTAACGACCACCAACTTAGCCCTCTACCTTAATAAGAGATCAGTGGGGAGCCAATTGAGTAAAACAAATAATACCCTGTTGTAGTGATACAAAATGTACTGGTGGTCAGAACAGCTGATTGTCTGCATACTCTATCAGTTGGCAGTGATATTGGTATTTGGACACACCAGCATCTACACCATGAAGCAAAGCTGGCTGAGACTATGTGTGATGGTTGGTCTAAGACCCTAGATCTTGCCTACGGTCTTTTTGCAGATGTAGGGTGCCATTGTCGCTTTCATAGTCCTTTCAATAATGTCATCCTTCCACGAGAGCTTAGGATTAAGAATGAAAGTTGAACCTTCTAAAAATAATAAATTTGTATTTTTTTACACCTTTCCCATAAAATAATCTTATTTCAACATTTTTTAGACTTAAGTTTTTATACATTCTTCTTTATTTTATTATTTTCTTTATAATTAAACATACTTTTGTTAATTTTTCTTTAAATTTTTTCTTTTCAATTAAATTTTACACTATTAATTTGTTATATATATATTTATTATTTATTTTTTATATATGAATAATGTATATTTCCGCTTAATTTTTTTTTTATATTTATTCCTTTTTTTATAATTTATGTATAGTTTAATATAATTATAATTATTATAATTACAAATAAAATATGTTCTCTTTAATAAACAAGAATTAATATGATTTGTTTTAATTTTAATTGATTTAGATTTAACACAACTGCTATTTTTAAGGTTTTAATTTATTATTAATGATGTTGATGGATTTGTGTTAATTTAATATAATATGAACGAATCTAAAGAAAATTATTTCAGAAGAAACGGTTTAAACAGCTAAATTACAAATATTTTACATTTAACGAAACAAACTATAAAAAAAATTATTTTAAAATAAGTTTCTTTTCATTTAATTGTTATACGACTGTTTGTTTATAATTTTATTTTAAATACATGATATTTTTTATGTTTTCTGATAATACATATTTATTTTTATAATTAACAGTTTTTTCTTTCTTTTTTTGTTTTATTTAAAATTAATTTTAATTGTTTTTACATTTAATTTTTATATATTTATAAATCTTTTGTTTTCCATGACAAATTTTTTGAAATAAGTTTCACAAAGAAATATAGTTTGAAAATAAAATTAAAGCTGAAAAATAATTATATTCTCTTTTTAAACAATGGAATGAATAGTCTTTTTATTTAAATGTAAAAAAAAAATTATTGAAAATATTATAAACAAATCAAGACAAATTACAACTCTACTGTATTAAAATTCTAAGGAAATTAAAGAAAACATAATAAATAAGCAAAACTAATATACAAGAGTTAACACAATTTTTAAAGTAACATTAATAGGTTTGTTTATCTGTCTGTCGGTCTGCCTTTGTATTTATTTTTTGAGAGTTTGATTTTCTTAGATTTATCCTTTTACTGTACTTTTTTTTACAACAATATAAAATATATTTGTTTTTATAATATATGACTTTTATTCTCTTTTTTTATAAATTAATATTGGTTTCAGTTTTCATTTCAAGTGGCATCCTTATTTGTAAAGTGAGTAGTGATAATGGATGTGTGTGTCAACAAGATGTGTATTTTAATACTCTTCGATTACATCCATTTTATCACACATTACTATCGGTGCCAACAGCGCCAGTAAATGAAAATGGTTGAGCATTATTTATAATGCCAGCACGATCATTAGTTGTTGGTCCTCCAGCCATACCGGCGTTAACAGCAGCCTGTCTCATATCAGCTGCGGAAGCTCTAAAGAGAAAATAAAAAGTATACGATTAATTTTTAAAACATAAGTCATGAAATTTACAAATTTACTAGTGTATTTACAATAATTTATTGGCACATGCTTTACGGATTTAAATTTACTAGAAAAAATTCAACAATTTTATATGTTGCAACAGCAAACAGGTTTAAATCATTGAAATACAAGTGCAAACAAATATAACTTCAGATATGTAGGAAGTGCAAAAATGAATTTGATGGAGATGGAATAAAACTACTAATGAACTAAACTAAGCCAAAGAATTTTAAGCTATTTAACTTTTTAAATAACATGATATAGTTTGTTAAGTCACTAAGCAACAAAATAAAGGATAACAATTTAAGCTGATATATAACAAAATATATATTTTTGTAACTACAGAGTTTCTCAAGATCGAGTTTCTTTTTCATTTGTGTTTTATTTATTTGGGACATTTTTTTATAGGAAAAAAAAAATTGTACAATATACTAACATAAGTTCAATTTCATTCAGGAATCTTAAATAATCACACATTGTAAAACCGTAGATGGTCGTTCTAAAAATTGTAAGACGATTATTAAAAAATTATGAATCGATTACCCTCATTCAAGGTATAAATATATAAGAACATATTCACCCTTGGGGGTGCAAAGAAAGGAACAGTATTAAAGATCACCATATGGCTAACTTATGTAAACATTTAGCTGCTAAGCATTAAAAATTTAGTTGGTGCAAGGCAACTTTGTTAAAAAAATTATTGTATAATAATTATTGCAATATTAATAAGGGCATTAACAACCAAAATTCCTGTTTTTGAGAAATTGAAAATGTGCACCAAATTGTAAAAAACTGACCGAAGCTGTTTGGCATAGCTTATACAACAATACATTTATTCGCTCAATATTATAATTTAATGTACAAAAATAAATAAACAGTGACAATATATTGGTATATCGAAAATATCAATCAGTATGCTTAATTATTAACGCCTTTCTTTTTAATAATCATAGAGATAAATTTTAAATTTTCTATTCGCTTAGAAATAATTTAGTTTTGATAAATAATAAAGTTCCTTCGAAATAGTAGATCGACACAAGACATGAAAAGAAAAATGATTTGTCCAAAATCTGGATCGTCTCGAACATTTTGTGATGGCTAGAATGACTCATCAAAGCTCACTCTTGGAAGCTGTGAGGCTTTAACACATCCCAGAAGGAAATACCTGCGGCATATAATAGGCAGAGGATTATCCTTGTTGGCACCAAGCGTCAGCAATATGATTGGAGGAGACATTATAGAAATACTCTATATAAATTGAGGGCAGTGCAATAGATCGTATGGTGGCAGTACTATGACACCTCTGCACGGCAATAATAATAATAGTATCCTGTGTTACTGTTTAAAGAGGAATTTCAGTCCATTCTTTAGGCTTACAATATCGTGAGAAATACAGATAGTTTTTAGGCTATGCATTGAAAAAATTAATTTAAAAAAAAAAATTCACAAATAAATACTAAATATTTTGATTTGCCTCAAGTATAGAGTTTATTCACATAAACTAGAAACACTTACTACCTTGAAACGCAACATTTGGCGTGAAATCATTATCCTTCATAAATATGGTGTAGAACTTATGAAGGATAATGATACATACATACATATACTATACAGAAGCATAATAGATTTCCAATCAAAATATATGTTTTTAATTTGCAGTTGAAAAAGATACTCTAGCTTAAAAAGCCCACCATTTAATTGGATAAGGGAAATTCAAAGGAAAACTACAAAAATTATTTAAATGATAATACAAATGAAGCAACGATTGGAATTAACAATTAAATTCAAAACTAAAGTTTCTACAATGTAAGTTAAGTTAAACACTTAACGAAAATGAAATTGTTAAATAAAATCTTATAAAATATGAAACAAATTGAAATAATATTTGCCTTTTTAAAGTTTATAAAAAAATACAACATATAACTCGCTGTATGTTGTTGCTAGGATGTCATTCTTAAATGATTGATGCAATTAGTTGGCGTCATTATAAAGTTATTAGCAAAATCATTTTGTATCAGTTATTATATTGAATTTATTTTAATTGTAATTGGCAGTAGATTTTGTGTTGTGTGTATGTAGTATATATGGAATAATGTATGGTATACATATTTTAATCATTCATACATTTTATATATGCAATTTTATATATAAAATGATATTTGGCGTCAACAATAGAATGAATGATTGTATGTGATTGTGTTTTTTTAAAAAAATATTAGTTAATAGCATTATGAAATTATAAAAAACAAACAAATTAAGAACTCGTGAAAACAAATATAATTATATCATAATCGATGAAGGTTAAATTATATTTAATTCATAAGGAAACTTGTTATAAAAAATGTTTTAAACCAGTTCAAACTAGTTTCTTAAAAAATAATTTGGCAAGATTAAAAAACAAAATACAAATCAAAACCATATTGAGGACTAGCAAAAGAAATGTTAGGCTAGTAGAATTTCCAATTAACAGAAAAATTAAAACATTTGATAAAATTATGATTTTTTTCTTTTGTTAAATTTCTAAACAAATTTTCAATTTAGTTTGTATTTAAATTAATTATAAATAAAGGCATTATTATATTAACTTTTATTTAGGTACTTTATAGTATTCGTTTAAGCAACAAAGGAAAATGCCAAACAAAAGCATAAAAATATTTAAAATATTAAAATTTAATGAAATAATAATTATTATAATTTTTTTTTTATTTTTCTTATTTTTAACCATTTTAACAATGAGCAAAAACATTTTTATATGTTTAATTTTTCTACATTTAAGTAACATTTTGTTTAGCGTTATATTTTTTACACTCTTTAAAAGTAGCAATAAAAATAATACGTATTTTTATGGGCAAAAAAGTATATTAAATCAAGTTTAATAAGAGATATGATGTAGAGAGCAGGGATACAAAAATTCAATTTAGTTTGTTAGAACCCTCAATTTATAACAACGAAATTTCGAAATGAATTGTATATAAATTTTATAATTATATCGGTGTTTACATTAAATATTCGAATATTGTAAAAACCATAAAAATATGTTTTTCTTTTTAATTTAGCCAAAAAGCCAAATTTGGACGGCTGATTCGGTTGAACAAAGAAATACACGGGGCAGCATAAGCACGCTTATGGTATTAATAATTGTCTTTTAATGTGAAATAGAATAACACTGAAATTATGTATTATTTTTGGAGTCGTCTGAAAATTTAATTGAAAATAAAATTTGAATTGAAAATGAAATTCTAAAATTCTGAAAAATTTTTATATAGGAAAAGAAGAAAAGCAATTTCACAAATTAAGCGAGTGAACCGAAAAGTTCTAAAACAATTTTATAGTTTTTCTAATGAAATCGGTTTGTGATACATCGGTTGGATAGCGTCAAAATTTATAAAAGAACATATAAAACATATTTCATTTTTTCCTTTTAATTATATTCTCTACGTATTTATAGAAAATTTAAAGGCAACCTGTTAAATAATACTTCTTTTTGTTTTTAATATTTTTATTAGCGTTTATAGCATTTATAACTTTAAAGAGTAGTTTGATAAGCCCGTCTGAAAAAAACATAACAGTGCATGCTACTCATTGTTCAGAAAGTAATTGGAACTTTAATTTGACATTTTGGGAAAAGTGTTATATACTAAAGCAACTCCAAACAATTTTGTAATTAGCAAACAGCAGATGTTAAACCATTCATTACGTCCAACATTATTTTGAAAGTCATTATACGCCCAAATAAAGTAAAATTTAATCAAGGAAAGCATAAAAACCAATAACATCTATGGTAGGTAGGTACGTTGAAATTTTTACGACAAACAATGTTGCGAAAACATGTATAATTCCGTAAGAATGTTTACTTTATGTACACTGACGGCGTAAAGATATCAAATAAATCGATGATTTCACACAAACGAATTATTGATTTGATATACTTATCATACAATACGTTGCTGTTATGCTTTTGAATAACTTCTTTATAGTTTTTAAAATTATATGCAAATAAAAGAAGACTTAATCACAAGCTGTATGTTCTACGCAAACTTGTACAGGCTAGTGTATTAAGTGTATGTATTTTAAGGCTGCCATGACACGAATAATATTGGCTTCTATTTAGAAGTGTAAAATATTTATAAAATATAAAAGGGTTTTTTCCAAGTCAACGAAAGTGGAGACTTTAATTATATTTTAAAATATTATTCACACTAATCTCTAATGCAGCTCTCTTATTAAACTATATTGAGGTACAATTTAATACCATGTAATACTATTTTGTTTAAAACTTCTTTTGTTTTCTCATTTAATATGGAAGCAAAAATTATGATTACATTTTGTTTTGTTCAGGATTAAGAGTGTAACTCCATTTTGCAAGAAAATCCAAAAATATATTTGCTATTTGTTTGAGATCAATTTATATTGTTCGTTTCATTGTTTTTAGTTTTATTTTTTTATGGTATATATATGGAATACGAATTGAAAGTAATAATTTAAATGTGTTAAATATTTTTGGTGGGGCTTTTGTAACGGCTTAATTAACATTTGATCTTTGTTTTCTTTTTTGTTTTTGTTTTACTTTCTGTGTTTAAAACTTTATGATATATGTATATATATAATTTTTTTTTAGTAAATTGTTTAACAAGTTTAATTTTTTTTTCTGTTTGTTATAAATTGAATGATGATGTTGCTTTCTGTTTGTTTAATTTTTTATTAGTAGTGTAGTTATTGTTTTCTGTTAGTAACAATTTGTTTTCTGTGAGATTCTTTTATAATTATTTATTTATTTTTTTATTGTTTTATATGTATGTATATATATGTATATGAGTATGTGTTCGTTTTGTTATGTTTTGTATGTTATTGCATTTTTAATGAATTTATGTTGGACGCCAAACATCAGGATCTTCCATTAATGTAATATGTTGATCAGTGCTCATTTGCATTTGTCCTTCACCGCCGGGCTGCATTTGTGTAGGTGATGTGGCCGCAGCAGCCATATCCTCACGTGAAGCTCTTTATATTTTAAATCATGATGTTTATTGTTTTATTGTTTTAATTTGAAACAAATTGTTTGTTTTTGGGTGGTTTTTTAGTAATAATTGTTTGAAAGCAAGGTTTAGGAAAGATAGAAAAATAGGAATAATAACACAATTAATGGCATTAAAATAATCCTAGCTTTGCACATAAACATCTCATTTCATAATATTATATTTGAAATGTTTAAGCTTAAACTTATAAACATATGTATGTATTAGGAAATATGTAAAAAAGCTGTACTTACTTTTTGCCCAATGACATCATGCCATATATGACACCCGCTGCGAATACTAAAGCACAGGGAAATATACTACCTAAACCAAAACATAGGAATACGGGAAACACAGAAATTCTGAAATAAAATAATATATATTAATAATGAGTCAAGATCTCTTTTTTTTTAAAAATTTAATACACTTACATGCAATAAAGTGCCGCTCTATTCCACATGGGTCTGGCATCAACCATATCGGCCATGTGTCCCACATGATCTATGCAGAAGAAACAGCAGGGTGCTTCTAAGGCCATCACCAGAAAACCAATCAGTACTTGTATTGTGCCACCGATCAAACAACTAACATTAAGGAATAATACTGATAAAGCATTGAAGAGACCAAATAATATGCAAACTGAAAATACAAAATGAATTGGATATTAATTTGAATTAAATTTAATTCGAAAATTGTAAAAAATAATCGAATATAAAAATCTAAGATTTTTTCATAAACATGGTCTGATAAGAAAGTTGAAATAACATTTTAACAACAGTTAAATCAAACAATTCTTGATAAGTTTTGATTATACTCAAATCATTCTTTGAACTAATAATTCCTATTCCATATGTTCATAAGTTGTTGCAAAAGTGAATCCATTATTTTTTCCTTAAGTCGACAAACTGAATAATCAAATTTATACTTTGAAATCATTAAACCATGTGCCTCTGTTGGAATCACAAGCGCCTGTAGAAAGATGAAAACCTCACTCAGCTCTAGACTTCATTCTTCACTTACTGTCGGTTGAGGAATATGTGAAGAAGGCTGCTATGAGCTTTTTACACTGAATGAGTTAGGTCTGAATGTCGTCGTGGTCTAGTAGGTAGTGTGTTGGCTTATTAGACGTGAGGCCTAGATTCAAACCCCAGGTCAGACATCTCCAACTAAACGAAATATGAAAAAATATTTCTTCGACGACTTCCTCTCAGCAGATTTCTGGTAAAAACTCTGAGAGTAAATAAAATTGCCATGAAGAGCTTCTCAAAAATCTATCGTTCGGAGTCGACTTTAAACTGTAGGTCCCGCCACTCATGTATAACGCACACAACTTAAGTGGTGTGAGAAACTAGGTCGTAATCCTGACTAAAGGGTTATAATGACCAATTATGTATGTATGAGTTAGGTCCGATGAGTCCTTGTAGGGTAGACCACACAGTAGTGCTGAAACTACTAAAGTTACAGGATCAAGTCACTTCGACTGTCGGAATGACGAATTACGTGGTAGCTTTGAATAAATTTTTTGATGGCTATACTGTAATCATTCAATAGATGATTTAAGGAATCATTAAAACCACGAATTGATATGTTATTAGGTCACGTCTGATCTGTGAAAATGTAAAAGGCTGTCAAACGATCAAACAATGAATATCTGGTTATTACGACGTTAGCAGCAACGTAGTTACGGATGAATTGGCAAGATTAGGCTTAGCTTTAGAAGTAACGATAGAAGAGAAGTTCGTGAGTCCACCAAAAGAATTATTGAGAGGATTTAGAACGGGCTATTGAGTTGCAAGAGCTCTATGACCAAAAGCTAGGCTATACTATTCATACCTCTAGCATAGTCCTAAGCAAGACCAGATGGAAGAAGAGAATTTTTATAGGGGCACTAACGAGGCATAACTCATTTAGATGCGGAATCAAAAGATAAAATAGGAATATTCCTGATATAGAGATATGTATAGGGACATTTCTATAGTCTATGTAAAGAGGTAGAAGAAACAGTAAATCATATTTTATGCCACTGTCCTTGTCTGCAGTTACGTAGACAGAAATGGCTAAATGGTTCATTTGATGAGGAACTGGTGGATCTGAAGGACTAGGATTCATTAACGGTATTGACTAGCTCTAAATCTAAAACCTATATAAACATATAGTAAAAATAAGTTATTAATAAATAGAACAGTGAATATATACAGTCAGGGACATAACTATTTGTACACCATGTATTTTTCAATCATTTTAAAAGCAATATCTCCAGATGATAGTAAAAATTTAGTTCGATCGATGCCCAGAAGACTGCAGGCCGTTATTGGTGCGAAAGGAGGGCCCATAAAATACTAATTTTAAGAAAAATATAACAATTTTAAGGATATTTAAAATGTACAAATACTTTTGTCCCAATGAATTTTGTTTTTTTTTTTTTTGTTATTTCTTAAATAATGTGTTGAATATTACTATTATTTTTTATTATAATCAAATAAAAAAATATTTATAATTAAACTGCATTAAATTTTATTTAATAGTTAGCTTAATTTTTAAAAATATTGAAAAATACATGGTGTACAAATAGTTATGTCCCTAACTGTACACAAATTTTTTGAATAAAATTTAAAGAAAAAAAGGAATTCAAAAGATGCATTAGTTTTGGTCATTACTGTATATTAAGACTACTGCTACTACTTTTGAAATTTAATATTTTTGCCAATAAAACAAAACAAAAAGTTAATCTTATTAATACTTGTTCTGCTTAATTTTAACCGCGTTTAAATATGTTCCAGGAACCCAATTTTTTAAATTTATTTTACTTTTTCATTAATTTAATATAACAGAAAGTCGATAGGGGCCTTTGCTATGGTAAATTCTCGTACCATTTGCTTAAAACTAATTTCAGTTTAATTTTTTTTAATAGTATTAATAAAAAAAATGTTAGTACATACACAAATACAGTAAAAACTTTGCATTTTGTTTAACAACAAACTCTATCATGAATCATAACCTATCAGCTGTTTTGTATGTAAACATTAAATTTTTAAAAAAATATATTTTTAATATGTACTTCATTACTTGTCGTGTTAAATGAGTATTATCAGAAGCAAACAGATTTACAATACGTACAATTTGATAAATAATTATATTTTTTAACGAAAACAAAAACAAAAACAAACCAAATAAATGCTTGACTACGTGTGAAAAAGTTTAATAAACTCTACAACGTCATAATCGCTTATACCATACGCTAAAAAAGGCAATGATATGGAACCAGTTTCATGACACATTGATTTCGTCAGACCGCAAAACCGGCAACAAGTCAGTCATCTTAATATGGCATCGTCATAATAATGAATCTTTTCTGCAGTAATACAAATATTAAAAAGCATTTCTTATAGCCAGAAACAGTATTTAAAACTATCAATTATGCGATGGCTGCAAGGTTTAAGTGCTGCAAAGTATGCCGTTTAAAAACGTAGAATACAGTTAAGACAATAAAGACAAGAAAATTTAGAACAACAAGAATTAGAGAAATAAGTTAATCTTTTAAGGTTAATGAAAAAAGTTGTTTACAACATATAAAGTAAAACGGCTAAAACGTTTAAGAGCAGTCACACCATTATACATATATATAATGGCGAAACCTTAACAAAATTAAATGAATTTACAAAGATTGTTCACTATTGTTATTGATATTGAAAAATTTATTAAATTCTTAATATTTTCTTCAATATTTGTTTATATTTAAATAAATAAAATTATAGGTAACCAAATTTTAACAAAAACTATTAAATTTACAATTTAAAACATGTTTCCCACTGCTTTTGATATGAAATAATAATATAAGTTCAGAAAAAATAAGAGAAACATTTTATTTCATTACAATAGTATTCTTATCATTTAAAAATCAGCCCGCAGTGGCCTCTATATTTTAATATTTAGGTAGTAGCTATTTCAATTTTATAACATGTGGAGTTATTAGTAACCATATAATCCCAACAGTTAACTGTCTGTACATTCATTTATACAAACAAAAAAGTGACGAAGGCTTTGCACTGTTTATTGGAAAAAAACCTGTCAAAAATAAATTTTGTCGCACACTACCCACAAATAAATAATAAGCCTAATATATATATATACAGCTATGGACATTAAATTAGCACAAAACTTCATTATAAAAACAATCAGAGTTTTATAGTATTTTAGGTCTATTCGTAAAAAAAATTTATACATAGAAACTTAAGATGCATATTCTTCTTTAAAAAAAAAAACAAAAATTTTGGCGAAATTGCCAATCGTCAGCTCATTAAGACCTGCAACATATCAAACGCTAGATTTTAGCTGGACAGTAAAATAGCACAAATTAAAATTTCTGGAATAAAAATAATATATTTTAATAAATAGTAAAAATATTAATGTTTTCAGTTTATTTGATCAATATTTAGTACAGTATTTTCAAGCACCACGTGGCATCTAAGGGACAAAGTTCTTTGGAAAAGATTTTTGGGAATCGAGTACCAAGCGTCCCGTATTCCAATCCACAAATCGTCTAAATTTTTGTACTTTTGTTGAGCAATAGTACATTTCACATCGTTTCAGAGGTTTTCTATCGAGTCTAAGTCAGAACTTTGCGCCGGCCAGTCCAAAACGAGAATGTGCACTTTATAAAATCAATCCTTAGCCAGCTTAGATGTGTGTTTGGGGCCACTATCTTGCAAAAATATGAATAAAACTGGCATGTATTAAAAGCTTATGGTTCCATTTTGTTCTCTAGAATGTCCAAATACTGATAACGGTCCATTTTTTCATTAATTTTCACAATAGGACCTACACCGTGCCATGAAAATGCTTCTCACGTCATTGTGCTTTCTCGACCATGCGTTATGATCCTTTGAATATAGCGTTGATTTAATTCTGGCCGTTAAACAACCACTCTACCATCTGGTCCCATACGATTTAGCATTGTTTCATCACTCCAAAATATTTTTTCCAGAATGGGAGATCTGTACCCTTGTGGGTGCGAGCAAACGTTAAACGCTTGACTATATTTTTCTTTTGGTAGAAGTGGCTTCTTTCGTCAAGAGCGTCCAAAGAGCTTTCCGTGATTAAGACGTCATCGTATGAGCCTGTTCGATAAATTTAACCTAAATTGAGAGTTAATTTCGTTCAAAATATCGCGTGACGACATGAAAGGCTCCTTCTTTGACTTCCGGACAATAGCACGGTCCACGACTTCGGTTGTTTCCTTGACACGTGGCTTTCGTTTTTTGTTTTCTGCGACATTATTATGTTTGCTTTGAAGGAAATGATCACGTTATAAATCATTTTTCGCGAGCAATTCGAAATTTCGGCAATTTCAGCCAGTTTTTCCCATCATTCCACAAGTCAACGATAACGCGCTTCTCCTATGCCGAGAAATTTTTTCAACGTCCCATTTTTTAAAAAAAATTACTATAAATGCCATAAAATTAAAAAATATACCGTAAGAATAAAAATATTTGAACATAGCTTGTACCTCTGCACGTTGTGCTAATTTACTGTCCAGCTCGAATTTAGCTACTGATACAAATTAGCAGTCAAAACAAAAAATTTTTACGATAACGGTAATATTTTTTGTTAAACAACAGCTAGATGTCATCGTGCAACATTCCAGACCAAAACAATTGGCCTAATTAGGATACAAATGAGAAAAAATTCACAATCAAACTATACATGAATTTTGTGCTAATTTAATGTCCATGGCTGTATATATAATCCTAATATATATTATAAATCTTTCTGTAAGTCTGTTTTTTTGTTTGTTTGTTTGTTTGTTTGTTTGTTGGTTTGTTTGTTAGTCAATCACGCCTGAACGCCTGGACCGATTTTCTTGAAATTTGGGATATAGATCGAGCTTTTGCCGGTGCAGGTTATAGGCTATAAATCTTTTCAAAATTTTGACCCCAAAGGGGAGAAAAATGGGAAAAAGGGAGAAAAAATGGGCAAAAATTAGTACTTTTATGCATAAATGCTGTATTTTATCTGTTTTAAAGGTATTTTTTTACGATTTAGCTTGGTTAAGTTTCCCAAATAGCTATTGGAGGTGTTCAGTTTATAAAGTCGGACCAAAAGGGGTCCAAAAAGGGGGAAAGGGGCCAAAAACGGCCAAATTGAGTGCATAGCCAATCACGCCTGAACGCCTGGACAGATTTTCTTGAAATTTGGGATATTGATCGAGCTTTTGTCGGTGCAGGTTATAGGCAATAAATCTTTTCAATATTTTGACCCCAAAGGGGAGAAAAAATGGGCAAAAATTAGTACTTTTATGCATAAATGCTGTATTTTATCTGTTTTAAAGGTATTTTTTTACGATTTAGCTTGGTTAAGTTTCCCAAATAGCTATTGGAGGTGTTCAGTTTATAAAGTAGGACCAAAAGGGGTCCAAAAAGGGGGAAAGGGGCCAAAAACGGGCAAATTGAGTGCATAGCCAGTCACGCCTGAACGCCTGGACCAATTTTCTTGAAATTTGGGATATTGATCGAGCTTTTGTCGGTGCAGGTTATAGGCAATAAATCTTTTCAAAATTTTGACCCAAAGGGGAAAAAATGGGACAAAGGGAGAAAATATGGGCAAAAATTAGTACTTTATGCATAAATGCTGTATTTTATCTGTTTAAAGGTATTTTTTTACGATTTAGCTTAGTTAAGTTTCCCAAATAGCTATTGGAGGTGTTCCGTTTATAAAGTTGGACCAAAAGGGGTCCAAAAGGGGGAAAGGGGAGAAAAACGGGCAAATTGAGTGCATTTATATTTAAGACTTAGAGTATTCAAAAAACTGGGTTGTTTGTTAAACCGGTTTCCGAATAATTTGAAAAATTGCATTTTTTAAGAAACCGGTTTCAAAACCGGTTTTTTATTTATTGTTATTTTTAATGCAAAAATGACCCAATAATAATTTTTTTTAATTTTTTAAACTAATCCAAACTACATAACCCGCGCAATGCCGGGTACAATCTGCTAGTATATATTATAAATCTTTCTGTAAGTCTGTTTTTTTGTTTGTTTGTTGGTTTGTTTGTTAGTCAATCACGTCTAAACGCCTGGACCGATTTTCTTGAAATTTGGGATATAGATCGAGCTTTTGTCGGTGCAGGTTATAGGCTATAAATCTTTTAAAATTTTTGACCAAAAGGGGACAAAAAATGGGTCAAAGGGGGAAAAAATGGGCAAAAATTAGTACTTTTATGCATAAATGCTTTATTTTATCTGTTTTAAAGGTATTTTTTTACGATTTAGCTTGGTTAAGTTTCCCAAATAGCTATTGGAGGTGTTCCGTTACTAAAGTTGAACCAAAAGGGGTCCAAAAAGGGGGAAAGGGGCCAAAACCGGGCAAATTAGGTGTATAGCCAATCACGCCTGGACCGATTTTCTTGAAATTTGGGATATTGATCGAACTTTTGTCGGTGCAGGTTATAGGCAATAAATCTTTTCAAAATTTTGACCCAAAGGGCGAAAAAATGGGTCAAAGGGGAGAAAAAATGGGCAAAAATTAGTACTCTATGCATAAATGCTGTATTTTATCTGTTTTAAAGGTATTTTTTTACGATTTAGCTTGGTTAAGTTTCCCAAATAGCTATTGGAGGTGTTCCGTTTCAAAAGTTGAACCAAAAGGGGTCCAAAAAGGGGGAAAGGGGCGAAAAACGGGCAAATTGAGTGCATTTATATTTAGGACTTAGAGTATTCAAAAAACTAGGTTGTTTGTTAAACCGGTTTCCGAATAATTTGAAAAATTGCATTTTTTAAGAAACCGGTTTCAAAACCGGTTTCGAAACCGATAAACCGGTTTTTTATTCATTGTTATTTTTAATGCAAAAATTACCCAATAATAATTTTTTTTTAATTTTTTAAACTAATCCAAACTACATAACCCGCGCAACGCCGGGTACAATCTGCTAGTATATTATAAATCTTTCTGTAAGTCTGTTTGTTTGTTTGTTAGCCAATCACGCCTGAATGCCTGGACGAATTTTCTTGAAATTTGGGATATAGATTGAGCTTTTGCCGGTGCAGGTTATAGGCTATAAATATTTTCAAAATTTTGACCAAAAGGGGAGAAAAATGGGATAAAGGGAGAAAAAATAGGCAAAACTTAGTACTTTTATACATAAATGCTGTATTTTATCTGTTTTAAAGGTAATTTTTTACGATTTAGCTTGGTTAAGTTTCCCAAATAGCTATTGGAGGTGTTCCGTATCTAAAGTTGTACCAAAAGGGGTCCAAAAAGGGGGAAAGGGGCCAAAAACGGGCAAATTGAGTGCATAGCCAATCACGCCTGAACGCCTGAACCGATTTTCTTGGAATTTGGGATATAGTTCGAGCTTTTGTGGGTGCAGGTTCTAGGCTATAAATCTTTTCAAAATTTTGACCCAAATGGGGAAAAAAATGGGACAAAGGGAGAAAAAATGGGCAAAAATTAGTACTTTTATACATAAATGCTGTATTTTATCTGTTTTAAATGTAATTTTTTGCGATTTAGCTTGGTTAAGTTTCCCAAATAGCTATTAGAGGTGTTCCGTTTCTAAAGTTGAACCAAAAGGGGTCCAAAAAGGGGGAAAGGGGCCAAAAACGGGCAAATTGAGTGCATAGCCAATCACGCCTGAATGCCTGGACCGATTTTCTTGAAATTTGGGATATAGATCGAGCTTCTGTCGGTGCAGGTTCTAGGCTATAAATCTTTTCAAAATTTTGACCCAAATGGGAAAAAAATGGGATAAAGGGAGAAAAAATGGGCAAAAATTAGTACTTTTATGCATAAATGCTGTATTTTATCTGTTTTAAAGGTAATTTTTTACGATTTAGCTTGGTTAAGTTTCCCAAATAGCTATTGGAGGTGTTCCGTTTCTAAAGTTGAACCAAAAGGGGTCCAAAAAGGGGCCAAAAACGGGCAAATTGAGTGCATAGCCAATCACACCTGAACGCCTGGACCGATTTTCTTGAAAATTGGGATATAGATCGAGCTTTTGTCGGTGCAGGTTATAGGCAATAAATCTTTTCAAAATTTTGACCCAAAGGGGGAAAAAATGGGCAAAAATTAGCACTTTTATGCATAAATGCTGTATTTTATCTGTTTTAAAGGCATTTTTTACGATTTAGCTTGGTTAAGTTTCCCAAATAGCTATTGGAGGTGTTCCGTTTCTAAAGTTGAACCAAAAGGGGTCCAAAAAGGGGGAAAGGGGCCAAAAACGGGCAAATTAAGTGCATTTATATTTAGGACTTAGAGTATTCAAAAAACTGGGTTGTTTGTTAAACCGGTTTCCGAATAATTTGAAAAATTGCATTTTTTAAGAAACCGGTTTCAAAAGCGGTTACGAAACATATAAACCGGTTTTTTATTTATTGTTATTTTTAATGCAAAAATTACCCAATAATAATTTTTTTTAATTTTTGAAACTAATCCAAGCTACATAACCCGCGCAACGCCGGGTACAATCTGCTAGTAATACAATAAAAAAAGTCCGCCTTTGGCCTCCACGCGCGCCTTAAATCGTGTTGGTCAATCTTAATTCCTGCACGCACTTTCAATTGGTCACGTCACGAATCAAGGCTATCTCAAGAGACTTAATCTTAGGGTATCGTTTGTGGTGAACCATGCCCTTTTAAATAGATAGGGTTCAAATCAGAACCGCCAGAATGTCCTTCTTTAGGAGAGATGAGTGCAGCTATATTGTTTCGTTGTCAGGTTTGATTCGTTTTATTTTTATGAACTGGCGTAGAATCTTGTTGGAAAGTCCTCGGCTGGGTTTGGAATATACGATTGACAACAATTACCAAAACGTTTCTCGTTGCCAATTTTTTTTTTTTTCACTATAAAGCAAAATTTTTCTAGGCAGGTTATTAGTGTACAATCAGCAGAAGATGTTTGCATTTTTTCATCTTATTTTCAAAGCTGCCTTCAATAATTGTCCAGTAGTCGAAGCATCAAGCTCCATTGTTTTTTTTTTTTTTTTTTTTTTTTTTTTAACAAATCAACTCATAAATTTTTCGAACTGTGGTTGGAGGTAATACTGACCAGTGGAGGCCTTAAATATCTCCTGTCACCTCAAGCTGCTTGATGTACTGGTAGACGAAAATGCGAAAAATTATGAGTGGGGTATTTGTTTTGAAACCACTACGGAAATAAAACTGGAACAACTACACTGTTCTCGTTATTAATCAACCAATGGGAAAAATTTAAATAATTTGAAATTCCCCGTACAGAATGACGCTTTACAGTTTATTATTCATAACCCATGTGGTAGTAACTTAGTATGTTCAATTCAGATATTAAAATGTTGTGCCAAATTTTATGTCCCTACTAATTATGTAATTATATCCATGATATAATATTATATCCATGAAATTTAAACCAACACTAAAGGAAGAAAGATAACCCTAATATGTCAAACCAACTCGTTTAATGCTGATTTCCGAATCAAACTCTCTATCGATCGTCCAACGAACAAATCATTTTGTTAGCAATTTAAAACTAATTGCCCTGTATTTAATCAGACTGTCCTTTTTCTTTCCCCAACACTATATATTTGAAAGTTAAAAATATTATTTAAATACCTTTCATAGAATATGATAAATTTCTACATTTAAAACTAATTTCGTCTTTTTTTCAGATTATTTTCTTTCTAGCGTGTGTGCATATATAAATTTATTGAAAATTATTAAACAAAAAGAAAAATTTTGAAAAAAGACATGCAACAAAAAAAGTCATTGTATAAACGCAAAGGGTTTTTCGAAGTTGCATCCAAAGATAATTAAGAAAAAACAACGTTACAAAAGTCATCGTGTAAATCAGGTGTTTAATTACGTTTGTATATGAGCAGTAATTAAAACTTTGACCCAATGATTTCTTAATTCATTTTGGGGGCGTTTTTTGAAGTAGAAATGTACACCAAACAAATTTACTATTTTTTTAAATCTTAAAGTTTGGACAATTGATAGTTAATTATTTATGATATAAAATAAAATTGTACATTAAAATCTTAAACCACATTCGAGTGAAGCCAACTAATATGACTAATATGACAATATTAAATGAAAATAAGTTTTCGATGTTTTTATTCAACATCTTATAAGTTAACACAATTCTGTTTTCAACAGTTGATTTAATTTGAATGTAATTAAATTTAATAAAAACCATTCTCGTCTGTATTAATTGTATTTAATAAAAAATTCTTTACCAATAGACCGTACAAACTATAACAACACAAAGCTCTGTATAGTATGTAGGTAATCTTATCTCCTTATTTGCATACTCAAACATTCATAAGTAAAAAACACAATTAAAAACAGTGGATAAAATGAATAGAAAATAATTTTTATAAATTAGAATATTCACTTCTAAGATGATAATGGGAGAATATCACAATTTGTATTATTTTATTTACAAAATATTCATAAGTAGTAAAAAGGCTTTCCAATTTAAAAACATTTAGACGTACATATAGGAGGAAGTTATTGAAACTAGATATCCCACTGTGATCAGTAATGTTTTTTTCTTCGTCGGTAAATCGTAAAATTCAATTCAAACTTACTGAAAGAAAGGTTCTACCGAGGAACCTGACCCTGAACAATGCAGTATATATTTTCTTACTACATACTTATCAAAAGTCGTTATGACGAAGACCGAATCATTTCGTGATATCCCATAAGGTACAATGACCAGTGATTGTTCTAATAACAATAATGGGCTATCTATTCTGAACTGTCCTCAATCCAACCGTCGGATTACCTTAACTGTTAGTATGTGTATGTATCCAAGTAGAATGAATAAATAGCAGGCATTCTTGATCTGAATCGATGTTATATAACCTTATAAATCTGCTTTACTACCTAAAAAGACAAGTATTGCATTGGATAGTTTAAGAACATACTTCGGCTAAAAGGAAGTGTAACCAGCAGGAAGGATCATTATAAATCTATGTGCAGAATTTTCTATTAAAAGTGTTCTGCCACTAAAGTTTGTCTACTTCACAGATAACGCAATTTCAATTCGTGGTGCCTTAAATACACCATTCAATTCTTCGACAAGAACGGCCACGTTATTGACCCAACAACTTGAATTAATATTTCTCTACTCATTTCAATGAAAATATTCAACTTTTGTTTGTCCTAAAATGTACCATTATAACGTTGCCGTTGCAAAGTATTTCACAAGGACGTTTGCTATATTGAAAGCAAGTGTTGTAATTTCTAAAAAAAAAATTATTCAAAAAAAAAAATTTGCAGGATTTAAATATCTTATGAAAAAAAGGATAGAAATATTAAAAGTTTAGTAATATTAGTGAATATTAAATATGCGTGAGATCCATAGACAACAAAGAAATGCCGATTTTCCATTAGCGGATGGATCGCTGACGATTCACAGTGAAATCAATCTATTTCTAAAACGATTGGATTGGTGATAACAAAATGTGGGTTACAGTCGTATTTAAAACATAGTAAGGCATAGGCGTTAATGGTGGCCAAGCCAGAATAGATGGCCAGAAAGGTTTTGGTGCATGGTTCTTAAAGTTGATGAGGACTTATAACGTCAACAAACTTTGGTTGATTTGAGAGAAATAGTGTTCCAACCGAACAACGAATCACATCGATAGTATATCCACTAAAAGATAAAAGCCTATTCCTATTGGAGCCAAACAATTCTGATGATGAATAATAAAAATTTTTTAAAATCGATTACCACAATTTTTGTCAAGGGAAATGAATAATAATGAAATTATAATCACAAACGCTGCAAATTATGAAACTAAATGTATCATTCTTTCTATGCTAAATAAAGATTTCGTTTAAAGTTCACTATAGACTACAATTTATATTTACTTCAATCTTCTGTAATAAATCGAATAAACTGCTCCATTCATAGTGTATAAAATGAAGTAAGAAATAAACCACTAAAACCACTGAAGCATTCATAGTAACATGATACTGATTGCAAATGCTAAAAAAAAGACACTTAACAAGAAATACAACAAATAAATCTTTACATAAGATTAATTAAAAAGACACAGATTAAGTGATGAATAATAGAGAAAGAATTTCAAAATAGTTAATGTCATTATATAATGCAACCAGACAGACAAGCATATTCAAAATTGCCCGATTCAAACACATGAGATAAATGTGAAGGCAAGGAGCCAAGGGTCATAGTCATAGTAAACAATAAAAAAAACAAACAAAAATTTATAATATACATATTTAACCCATATTTAAGGACAACAACAACAAAATAGGATACATAACTATGCGTATATAACTATGTGTGTATACATACATACATATATAATATGGACTGATTTTACTTTTTTTTTTTTGTGTGTTACACATCAATGTCAACCATGTTCAGAAGAATTGTATAGCAGCAGCAGCAACAAACTCTTAATAGACAAAGTGTCAGGCAAACATCAGTTTCCAACGATGTAGAAGACCCCCTAAAGTAGGAAGCTTTCAGTAAAGCCAGCCACCCACTCTCTCATCTTACATTTTGCTCTACTCGACAGCCAAACAACAGCCATTTAGACAGCCAGTTAACAAAAAAAAATGCCAGGGCAAAACAAGAACACGTATAAAACATATATACAAAAGATAGAAGGGGAAGCAGAAACAAAAATGAAGGTACACAAAAAATCGATCAACTATCATTTGGCAGAAAATTGAAAAGCCTGAAATGGTTTTTGGGTAAATTCCTATTGGAAATTTAGATTAACGCTTAAATGTTAAAGGAAATGTTCCCATAATACTTACAGAATGCTCCTGTGATTCCTAAAAATCTAACGCCATATTTCAAATACCAGGGCTGATCATCGGCAGGGCCAGGCTGCTGATTTGGCCTGGCCATTAAATTGGTGATTTTCTCCGCAAAACTCTAAAAAAATGTTTTAATAAGAAAATTTAATGCGTTCATTTCTCTTGGCATTATTTTATGATTTATGCGTTTTAAGGAATAAATCAATTTTCTCGCATTTTGCTGCATCATCAATTAGAAAGATTTTTATTTCGTTTTTTTTTTTTCTTTCTCTCGTAGAATTGGCTTTAAACAATTTCTTGTATGACCATAATTCACTTTTTTCATGTCATTATACACACTCACCATTTTGTTATTTTATTAAATATTTTCACAATTGTTTTTAATTTCCTTTATATACTGTTATCTTTGATAATTTTACTGTTTTGTTATATTTTTATTATAATTTTCAATGCACTTAAATAACTTCTTTTCTCTTCATATATATTTTCCGCCTCCTTTTTTCGTGCTTTTAAACCAGTAATAATTTTTTCCACTTGTTCTTTTCCTTTTTGCTACTCTTATTCTTCTTTTTCTCTCTTAAAACCAGTGTTGCCACCAACAGCTTTATGATTTACACACAACTGGCATCGAAATTACACATATGAAAAAAAAATTACACACAAAATTCTATTTTTACTAATATTGCATACATATATTATGTAAACTTTAAAATTATATTTTCATACACATACATAGATACATAATTGGTCATTACAACCCTTCAGTCAAGATTACGACCTAGCTTCTCACACCACTAATGTTGTGTGCGTTAATTTTATATATGAGTGGCGGGACTTACAGTTTTAAACTTGACTTCGAACGACAGATTTTTGAGAAGCTTTTCATGGCAATTTTATTTACTCTCAGAGTTTTTGGCAGGAATCTGCTGAGAGGAAGTCGCCGAAGAAATATTTTCATATTTTCGTTTTGATGTCTAACCTGGGGTTTGAACTCGGGCCTTACTTTTAATAAGCCAACACACTACCTACTAGACTACGGTGAATAAACATTAGCCTTACATGTATTTAAATTGGAAAGAGAAGGATGTAGGTGTATATTTTTGCAACCTGGTGTTGGAAATTGCAATAAATTTACAGAACAAATAAGTGTTAACAAATTGACTGTTAAAAATTAGCGATTAAAGAAAAAGGTAGAACAAAAAGTAAAATTACACACAAATTACACACGAAGCTAATTACACACATGCTACACACACAATCAAAAATTACACACAATATGTGTAATTACACACAAGGTGGCAACACTGCTTAAAACTGACGTTGACACATCAGAATCTTATATCAGGGTTGTATTAAGTGGTAATTAAAATAAACAGTAATAACAATTTTGCGTTTTTTTTTTTCTAAGAAACAAATGAATAAAAGAAACTAAAATTTTCTTACGCCTAATGCGGCCCCCACACGTTGCGGTTAGTTATAGAACACAGTTGAATAAACGTTTTTGGTTGTTCTCTTCTCACGTTTCGATTTTTCAACCAACATTGTTCTTGTAGTATGGCGTTAGTCGTCAGTTGAATAAAAATTAAAGTCTGTTGCTCTTCAACCAACGATCAATCGTTTGTCAATCGCCCCTCTGACAGTGCAATAGGTTATACAACTTACTTGAGCTGTACAACCAATTGTAAATTTTTGTTGCAAATTTTTGTTCAATGCAAAGCAATGAATTCAAATTATTAATTAAGTTTTACAAAAATTCTACGAATATACGGAATAGATCCTTTATGCTAACCCTCATTTTTAAAATACGGATAGAATTCTGTAAAATATTCTCTCTGCCTTTAGGTACAAAAATTTTACTGCTCAAACAGTCCTTTATATTTAATGCAAAGGAAATTACTGACAGAAAAAACGCAAAGTTGGCAATTCTGTTAACGAATGATGGCATTGGCTACTCTTTATAACAGCTGTAAATTTTTACTAATATTTTGCTTCAGTAATATCTTAAAAATTTGTAAATATCTATTAAAATTTTACTGAAACAAAAACAATGAATATATGTGGGCTGTGCCAACAAATATGTAATAATTTAACAAAAATCTATAGCAATCGATTCAAAACATTAGCTCAAATAATATTACGGCTAAAAGGCTTCAAGGTAAATCCGATTTCTTTCCGTAAAACAGAGTAGTAAATTTTTCTCTTATATTCTAGGAAGCTCAAGAAATAAATAGCGTGTTAATAATTTGTGATAATTGTAAACAAGGCATTGAAAGTGTAGCCAAGTTTTGGGAACATATACCAGAGGCAAAACAAGAGAATTTGTCTAATAATGCCAGTAATTTACAGGAAATATATGAAACCAGCCCAAGCAGTAATTACCAAGATGAAATGGTTACTTACTCCATACAAAATTTGCCAGCAATTAAGCTAGATGAGAAGAACAATGATGAAAAAGAGGTCATTAAAAAGCCTATTAAGCTTAAAATCAGAAGGAAACGAAAAGAGAGTAACTCATACGCCGTTGTTAGTTCAACGACTACAGAAGAATGTTCTATAAAGCGGCATAGACAACCTCCAAAACGCTATAGTGATTATGATATTGAACTCACATCATATCCGGAGAGAATATCAAGAAACCATATAAAAATAAAGGAGAATCGTATGAGTCCAAGAAAATTCTCGTTTAACAAATTACCAGTAGCTTTAATACGCTCCAAAAGTGGTGTAACCTTAGGGCATTTGATTGAAATAGAAAACAAAACCCAAACATCTAGAATGAGAATGATATGCGTAATATGTTCGAATGTATTTAGTTACGAAAAAGAATTTCATAAACATTTAGAAATGCATAAATCCAAAGAACTTGTTGTCGGTGTTGAAACAATTAATTGCAATGACTTTGAATATTCTTGCAAATTATGTGAAAAATCCTTTAAAGAACATTATGCTGTGAGAAGACACTATAAATTTGTACATTCTGAGGAAAGACCACTAAAGTGCGAACACTGCAGTGCAAATTTTAAGGTAATTAAAATGCAGTTGTAATACACCTAAGATATAATTTTTGCAACATATTGAAGTATCTAGCACATACATACATATGTATATTGATAGAGTTTATAGTGAAAGAATTATTAAAGCTTTTAAATACTAACAAATAGTGCTCAAATATATCGGGTCCGCCATCTAACGTTTCTTTTTTTGACTAGTGCTTATTTCGTGAATGGTAACACTTAGCTCATGTCTGATTTGACAGATAATTAGTTTTATCCTTCCGCTGAACGAATATGACCATCCAATGATCCATCCAATGCGTTTTCGCTTCGCTAAGTGGGCCTGCGATCGACTTACAAAAGATGCCGATTTTGGCAAAAAATCATCTTTTCAGATGAAGCTCATTTTGATCTTGGCGGGTATGTAAACAAGCAAAATTGTCGCATTTGGGGCACAGAAAACCCGCACGCATACATTGAAAAGCCGACGCACCCAAAACGAGTCACTGTTTGGTGCGGATTTTGGTCCAGAGGCATAATTGGGCCATTTTTCTTCGAAAATGAGCAAGGAGCGGCCGTTACAGTCAATGGCGATCGTTATCGGGCCATATTAAACGAATTTTTGTTCACAAAAATTGAAGAGGAGGATATTGGCAACATTTGGTTTCAACAGGACGGCGCTACGTGCAACACAGACGAAGCTACACTCGATGTTTTGCGCCCTGTTTTTGAAGATCGCATTATCAGCTGCAGAGCTGATGTCGTTTGGCCACCTCGGAGCTGCGATTTGACACCGTTGGACTATTATTTGTGGGGTGGCGTCAAAGATAAGTGTTACGCCGACAAGCCAGAGACAATTGACGCTTTAAAGGACAATATTCGTGAAGCCATTGGTGAAATACAGCTGCACACAATCGATAATGTGCTTAAAAATTGGACCGATCGTGTAGGCTACTGCATGGCCAGCCGAGGCAGCCATTTGAATGACATTTTTTTTCCATTATTAACCGGAAGGATTGTACTTTCAAATAAAAAAAGAAATTTGAGAAAATATTCAATAGTTTTTGTTTAAAGCATTTTCAAAAAAAAAGAGCTATTTGGCGGACCCTATATTAAATGAATATTATATTTTGTACGTCACAACGTTTTGCACATCTCCTCAGTTAAAAGAATGCTGAATTCTCTATTAGAAAAAATCTCCAATTAAGTTTTACTAGAAAACGGTTACTAGAAACGGTTAGGTTTTGAAGTTAGTATTTAAGTTCTAAGGATCCTTGATATATAATGTCTATTGTATTTCAATAATGTGGATATTAGAACCCTCTTTAGACTGGCTTAAGTTAGGTTTAGTGAGTTCAAGCAGGATAGGGCACTCGGTACTGCTGAAAGAATTCATTCAATTCATTTGGATTGCGGAATGACGAATTACATGGCCACAAAAGGTTTTTTTCTGTGGTGAACAGAATATAATAATATATGATAGCGAAATCAGGGTACATAAGGAAAAACTCTAGCTAGGCTATCTTCACGGATGATTCCAAAATGGAAACGGGTTTTTATTAAAAATAAAATTTTTGTAGAAAATATTAAGTTTTTGAAAAATGATTCTCAAACAGGAACTTCTTTAATTAAATTCAAATGTAATTTCTATTTTCAGTACAAATTTAATCTGGATTATCATATGGCTAAACATATACCCAAGAGACGATTTGAATGTTCGCATTGCAAAAAGGCTTTTGTAATGCGTTATGAATTACAAATTCATTTACGAACTCATACCAAAGAGAAACCTTACAAATGTGAGGTAAGTTAGAGAAAAGAAAAATATTGAAAAGAGTGTTTAATAAACTATTTCTACAATTTTTAGTTTTGCACATACGCGTTTGCTCATCGCTCTAATTTGAAAGCTCACCAAAAATTGAAGCATTTACAAAATTCATGTGGCCAAGACGCACCAATTAATGAAATTAATTACTGTACAGAAAATATAGAAAATACAAAGCAACTGGAAAAAGCTAATCAAATTCCTGCAAATGTTGAAATAAACAATAACGATAACAGTTCGATTTCTTTAATGATTGATTCAAAATCAGAAGAAATTTCATTGACTGATTTTAATTGTAACGGTGATACCATAAATTTTTCAGTGGATAACTCTATGCGAAAAGAACCTGTACTTAGCGAGTCTATAAATAATGAGAAGAGAACAAGTTTTTTACAGATAGAATATAAACCTAACAACACTTCAAATCAAATACCTTTTAGAGAAGAAAATAAAATGTTAATACGATCAAATTCAAATAATGCGGGCAATTTTTTATACGACTACAGAAAACAATTGTCATCAGCAGCTTCAATGTATTCGTTTAAAATACCAAATACAACTTTAAGAATTATATCTCAATCTCCTCTGTTAACAATGAAGAAATGGCCAAAATCATATCAAAGAGCTATTACTGAAACACCGCATATAACCACAGTAACAGAACATAAAAGCTCGAATCTAATAAAAGAAAATTCTGAAAACAAAAATGAATTGCATTCTAAAGATACAGAACTTAAATTCATCAGACATGCTATTTCAGAATGTCAAAAATCAAATGCGGTTGAATCAAAGACCATAGCAACAAATGAATTGAATTTAGAAACTGAAACTTGCAATAACTTTCAAACTGTTGTAAATGATGACAATAGCAGAAATATATTTTCTGAAATTTCAAATAATCTTAATCAGAATACAGATAATGGATCTACTGGCATTAAGAAATCGCCTTCAAGTGATGATATTCAATCGGATAGAGAATTTGGTTCTTCAAATACCAGTTGTAGCTTTGTACCAAATGATACTAGCACTCCTAGTAAAACAAATGCATTTGCAAATGTAACTAAATTAACAAAACCTAACACACCAGCAAAAGTATGTCGAAATCCAACAAAGGCAGAAAAAATAATCAATGTTGGCAAATTTTCCAAATTTTCACCAATTATCCTCGATTCTAAAAATTTAGAAAATATTCAAATCATCAAGGTTACAAGCAGAAATGATTCAAGTAACAATATCTGTGAAAAGGTAAAATTAAACAATCTCATAAAAGCGAGTAATAAGTTAGATATAAAACCGGGAGTGAAATCTCCAGTTAAAGATGTATTTAAAGTATCTTCAAAGCCTGTTAAAATAATAAAGTTAAATAAATTAAAAAAATTTAACGCAATTTCGGGATCATCACAAGGATTCAACTTACCCAAATCAAAAACTTTAACCAGTTCTAGTATTAGAAAATCACCCATAAAAGATAATATCCGTTCTCATAATTTATCAGATAGAATTACACGAATTATTAAAAATAATTCAACGCAGTCACTACAAAAGCCTGAAATAAAAGCTCAACAAATAAATAATTTTAATTTTAATGCGTCACCAAAAATTGAAAGCATAGTTAATAATTTTCCTTATAAGTGCTCTAAATCAAACAGTTTGACAAAAAACAATCCAACTCAGTCTTTACTAAAGCCTAAAATAAAAGCTCAACAAACTTGCACTTTTGACTTAAACACAACATCAAAAACCAATGGGTTGACTATTAAATTTTGTGATAAACCCTTAATAACTAAAGTTGAAATACTGCCTCCATTTACCTCTGTACCAACTCTGGAAAAATCACTAGCATCGGCTGGTACTTCTCAAAATCATGTACAATCCTTAAAGGAATACAAGTACCAGTGCCCCCATTGTTGGAAATATTTTAAGCAAAAATCCCCTTTAACTAAACATATACGCACGCATACGGGTGAAAAGCCCTACAAATGTAATTTGTGCCCAAAATCATATGCCGATGCTTCCAATTTCAAAAAACATAAAATTTTACATAAAAATGCAGCCGAAGCTTTAAATATATCAAATACTTCCACAACCTATCCTGTGCAAAGTTCACCAACTCATTCTACCGTTTCTGATCCCGATCCCGATGGTATCGAAGTAATGCAAACGATTAAAAAGTATCAGTCTTCTCCTTTAGATAAAACTAATGATATGTATGACGATGATACTGCGTCCCTGATATCGTCTACTATGGAATCATATATGTGGGAAGATGCTTTAGACCACGCCCTATCGAATGATGAAATACAAGAAAATATAAAAAGAAATTTAGCCAATTTCAATAACGCCATTATGCCGAATAATGTGGAAGACAAATCGAAAAAAAATAAAATCACTATGAATAGACAAATATCCTGTGAGGATCCAGATTAAGAAATATATTGTAAATATTTACTACGTTTTAAATAAAAAAAACTTATTTTTTTTTAATGTTGAACATATATTCAGAAAAACTTTTCTTTCTTCGCCACTTGAGATAGGGACATCAATATTAGTCCTGCTTGCTGCTATTGACATTTTTTATATTTTCGTTCTTATTGTATAGCTATATACATATGTTTTCGATAATATTAGATAAGTAGATTGAGTATGCCAACAGATACCAGGTGATTGATAGTTGAAAAAACTATTCCACTTCGGTTGATATTAACCACAGGTTCTCGGAGTGTAAAGCCGTGGGACTGGCGGGACGACTGCATAAATGAACTATGCTCTGAGGGTTTTGATGACATGTCGAACTACGATTTATGGTCCCGCGAATAATTCTCCCCCGATAACAATTGAGTCGATCTCAACTATGCCATGGATGGATCTTGTTCTCCTGGGTAATTGTCTTTCTATATCAAAAATCGTTGGGGGGGGGGGGGTTATGGATTCAGTTGTTTTAGGAATAGATAACCTTAACCCTTTCCGGTATTATGACGAGTCTAGCTCGTCATCGGTTTTTTTATGCCGTACCGCTACACTCGTCATGCGATAAAGTTACTGTTGAATATGATAACACTTTTGTTACTTGTGGAAATATCACTATCACATCATTGCTGCCAGATAAATAAAGCATCAAATCGTCAAATATTAGAAAAAAATCGTCAAAGACGTTCATAAAAATCGTAAAAATAATCGTCACAAAATCGGCATGGAAATTCAGTGTGATGTTCGCTAGAACCGACACATTTTTCAGTGCCTTAGTTTCTTGAGAGAGTGCAAGAAATACTACTTCATCTGATCTTCTTACTCTTTACAGCACTTATATCCGAAAGAGAATGGAATACAACTCTCATGTATAGGCCGGTGCCTCAACGTCTATTTTGAGACTTCTCGACCGCGTACAAGAGAGGGCGAAGTTGCCCGTTAATGACGGTAGGGTATCGAACTCCATTGGTTCATTGGAGCATCGTTGCAATGTGGTTTGTGTTTCACTGTTCTATCGCTATTATAACAGATTTTGCTCAAGCGAAATGAGAGACTTGTTCCCGAGAATCATGTATTCCTACGTAACACTCGCCTTTCTCGGCGAGCAAATACTTATGTGGTCGATTGGCCAGTGGTTCGCACACTGCATTACAGACAAAATTCGTTCTTTAGTCGGACTATTCGTGTGTGGAACTCCGTTCGTGCAGAGTTTGTAATTTTTTGGCTTTTAAGAAAAAGATATAAGATACAGAAAAATCATCACTTAAATTTGCAATAGTAATAACTGCAAAGTAAATACAAAGCTTAAAGTGGCTTTTAAAGTACTAAAGTAAAGAATATCATGTAAATTTTTAATTTCTAAAAATCGTCAAAATAAGGAGCATAAATCAATCGTCACATCGTCAATATGATATTTTTGGAGCACAAAATCGTCAAAATGACGATAAATCGTCAAATCTGGCAGCTATGTATCACATATTGTTTACCGTTAGACTTTCTTGGTACAAGACGCGGCGAAATTGTTGTTAGTCTGTAAGATTTCATTCTTGTAAACAGTTGGTGTGAACATCGGTCGATATATATTTTCGATTGGACATAGCAGAGCAAATCCTTCAAAAAGTGACACTACCGGATTATAAAACTCGTGGGCGTCCTTCACATAGTGACACCCCGGCTAGGTTGAAGGCTAAACAATTTGGACTTTTTTCAGAATACATTCCTTCAACTCAGAATAAAAGAAAACCTACTAAGAGGTGCCATGTGTGTTACAAAAATAAAATTAGAAGTGAGACTCCCTGGCAGTGTAAACAATGCAGGATTCCTTTGCACTTACCAGTGTGTTTTGAAAAGTACCACACGCTTGAAGACTATTGACTACATACCTTATTAAGGTTTTGCTTAGATTTTATAATTTTACCGTTTTTGATATTAACAATGTGTAAAAATGGATATTAATTAAGAATATGTAAGAATTATAAAATGAAACAAGTTTTTTTTTAATAAAAATTAAATGGTTATTTCATGCACAGTATTTCATTATTAAATCGTACCGGAAGGGGTTAATATGCAATCATGCAAGAAGTCCGCAATGGTGGCCATGGTCTATATCTACGCCTGATGAATAGATGGAACAAGAAACATTCTGAGGGAGAGTCGGATGAGTGGCAAATATATATTGAGGAGAATAAGTGACAGAATCACCCCTGGAACACGTCCGTTTTTATTTACTCACATCATGATTTTTAAAATGTGGTTAACTTACCAAGGACCGTGCTTGTGCTGTGTGACTCCCTAAATCCATATTAGCAAGCGTGGCAAGCGGAAAGTACTTCTTTAACAGAAGTAACAATAGATTCCAAAACTTTTAATACCGATGATGATAGAGACAGATCGGGGGTGTAACATTATCCATTGGTAGCTAATTTATCTGTGATTAACCGGTAGATTAAAAAGAAATGTGAGGAATGCACTCGCTAACTTTGTTAGCATTACCATGGAGATGCAATCAGGATCTTGATCTTTGAAGGATTTTGAATTTTTTTTTGAATTTAGTTGAACTAGTGAGAGCACAGTTATTGGTATCATCCGTCCGTCATCTGATCTAAAACAATGGGTCTACGGGAAGTGATGTTGGCCCTCAACACTAGCACGGCAGAGTCGACGGGGTATTCACCCGCTTTCCTGACACAGGGAAGGAACCCGCGATTGCCAAAGGCTCTATCTGACGATTGTGCCAGGGACTTATCCTCGGGTCAGAAGGAGATCACGCCTTCGTACGCCCACACCAATTATCTAAGGCTGTAGAAAATTTCAACGCCAAATTAGCACCCAAATTTAAGGGTTACTGAAGTCATATTCCCGATCAGTGTGCGAATTAAAACAATAGAAACTGACGGATAACATACTGCATATGTCAGTGAACTGAAGCCCGATTACTCTAATAATCCTTCTCTTTCTTTAATTCTTGCTAGATCACTAAAATCAACGAGTGTACGACCCGGCAAAGACATGGAATCGAATTAGCAAAAATTCGAACGCACAAGGGAAAAATTCCGCCGCAACATCCAAGAGACGAACAATATTCTTAGAAGACGACGAAGTAGCAAGCTCATCAAAAAAACACCCGTTCAACAGACGACGAGGCGCCCGCCAGACCTCTCCAGCACCATTCAAGCCTAGCCCAAAGCCAAGGAAGGCAAGAAAGGTAAGACATTTCCGAATGACGGTAAATACGTCACCCAGGCTCGTAAATATCGGGTTAAACCCGGAGAAAACGGCGACCTTAACATTCCTACCAGAACAAGCCCAAGTAGATAACGACACCATCTACATCAGCGAAGACGAGACGCCGCCACCACCCCCCATATGGGAAGATGAATGTCTCTCCGCTACGGTGTTACAGGCCGAACAGGTCCCAGAAATGCACGGCGAAGAAAATAACGCAGATCAGACACGTTCACCGTCCATACTGGCAGATGAAGATCTCGTGATTGATGACCTAGAATTGAACGCAGAAATCCTAGACGACTCCTTCATTTTAGAATTCTACCGATCCTTTTGTGGTATGTCCGACACCACACTAGATAGACGTCCACTAACACCCCCATCGCCGATACCTAGTTCTTCATCGTCTTTAGACTGGGAAATTGAGAATTTTCGCCCACCAACACCACCAAGGCGCAGAGGTTTTGTAAACTTCGAGGTCCAAGGCGGATGCTATCCTCACTGGGGCATGCAATGCTATGAACGAGTATAGCGAGCTCAAGTCATGATACCGAAAGCTAACACATCGTTGTCCGTAACAAATCACTCCCACCAGGAGTTACAAGAGAGCGTTCCTTTGAGGCCATGGTCCTTTCAGCCGCAATCTGATCACCTAGATCAAGCCATCCCAGTAATCCCTGGTAGAGGGTGGTTGAACGCCCAGACCTTGGGTACTCCGGAAACCCAGGCGAATCATCAATCAATATCATCACACAACACAGCACCAACACCATTATTTGTACATAACCCACCAGTGGTGTCCACCCCACCTCGCGAATTCAGGAGCACCAGACCCGACTACCCCTTGTTCGAACAATTGCCTGGAAAGATCCAAGAGGAAGTTAACGAGGTACGAAAATCCCATAGGAGAACACAGGTAAGATGGCGACGCGAAATCTGGGGGCACGCATATCGCATTACGACCCAACGCAGCGGTCAGGTGACAGTTGCACGCATCTGAGTCAGGAGGGAGAGCAGTGTGACGACAAAAGGCGGAGACCTTGTTTTTGCCCACACCATACTGACGTACACTTGTCTACCGGTTCCACCCAATCAACATGGTATTATTTTTCTTATTTACTAATAAATATATTGTATACTTATGATTATTTAGATTGTAATCCTATCTGAAAGTTGTTATTAAAATGAATATTAATACTACTAGGAGTAGTTCTTTTGTAAAGAATGCATTAGAATTATTTTAGTGTTAAGTTTATATTTAGTAGGCCCCATTGTGCCTAAAATATTTCATATAATTAATGTGTAGACTTTATGATCTATTTTTAGAAAATTATAACGGTTAGTGTACGACTTACTTGTGACCAGCGTTGCCAGAATTTTTTTTTAAAAAACTTTTTATTTCTGGGAAAAAACTTTTTTTTACTAAAAAAAACTTGTTTTTTACAAAAGTACCAACATTTTTAAAGAAAACACCGGAGCCCGGTGCCCTCTGTTGGTGTTTCCTTGCTTCTTTTGCCCGGGACTAATAAAATACACAATATTTTATTTAAAAATTTAAATATTTCGTGTTATTTATTGAAAAAAATTTTAAATTTAATTTTGTCGAAAAAACTTGTTTTGTTAGAAAACAAATTAAATGAAAACTTTTTCGCATCTCAAAAAACTTGGAAAAAAAGGGAAAACTTGGCAAATGGCAACGCTGCTTGTGACAGACATACAGAGTACACACAAGATCTCTCTGCTCAAGTCTATTGTTGCTTGCTCTCCCATGGTTAATTTGTAGAGTATGACCAAAGAATATGGATATAAAGAATGCGCATCATGTAGAAGTAAAATTTCTTATGGCGGGTTGTAGGCTTACGGCCCGCTCTCACCAAAATTTGTTTAAAATTACTACCCGCACAATTGTGCAGAGAGAACTCACACGCATTCTTGTGTTATTTGATTTAGTTGTCGATCAGACTGCGACAAGAACACATGTGTAGCGGATGCGTTATCATTTTATTTCAGAATAACACTCAAAAAATATTTTATGTTAAAAATGTTCTATGTCATTAGCTGGCCGTATTTAATTTTTTTATTTTTTCTTCTAATAAAAAATGGGTATTTTTATTTTTGTTTATCTAAAAAAACTAGGTATAATTTTTAAGCCAAAGATGGATAGCTTTATGTTCTTTTAATAAAAAAATGGATTTTTTATTTTATCTTTATTTATCTAAAATTATTAAGATAGATAGCTTTACATATGTATGTTGATGAAATGAAAATCAAAGTATCGTATATTATTGACAGTTTTCTATGGCTGTAAATAAATAAATTCTCTCAACTTATTTTCTCTCTCTTGCTCACTAATCACAACCAGTGTTGCCGTTTAACTATTTTTAACCAAAATTCCCGGATTTGGTTATTTATTGTTCTTATAAAAAGAGCTTTTGTTTGTAGAAATGAATTAATTTGTAAGACTAAAATTTTAGTTTGTTATTTTTTGTTTCTTTTCTTACTATGTTGTATTAATTATAATTTATATTTGAAAAATAAAATAAAAAAACTGTGAATTTAATTTTGGTTAATTTTTTCTTATTTGGTAATTTTTTTCACAAATGTTGGTTGCAATATTTTTTTTCGTGGCAACACTGACCAGAATAAGTGATTTCAGAAAATTTAATAAAAAAGTGGTCAAACAACAAAAACGCACGATGAGAGCAACGCATTGTTACGCTCTTCGTTTCCTTCCCTTCTATCTTTCCGCCCGCGTCATGAAATATTTTTGAAAAATATTCCAAAAAATGTTAAGATGCACATTCTTTATACTTTATTTTCTTTGGTATGACTCAATATGTTTGATGTTGCTAGTTGTTCGATCATGTTTGATTTGATTTTTGTTTCTTTTGGGAACGACGAGAGAGCATGGCTTGAGCAGGTGAGTTTAGTTGGTGATGAGTTGCTGATAGGTAAGGTCAGTTGTATTAATTTATTTAATAACATGGGCACAGTAAAAATAAATTAAACTATTGGTGGTGTGGTTGTTCCCCCACTAATGGTGGTTTTCATTATCAGCAAAACATTGGCAACTCACTGCGAAGCCTATTCGGCAATTGCTCTGAGTCTATGCCGTGCAATTGTTGTATCTTCCAGAGGACGGTCACTGGGAGGCCGAGAAACCACAATCATCCTGAGCATCTGCCGTTTGATTGTTATTCGGACATCCTTCTTTGGTGGATTTGACGACAGTGACAACTGACTGGGGAGCCTATACGGCAATTGCTCTGAGTGTATGCCGTGCAATTGATGTATCTTCCTGAGGACGGACACCGGGAGGCTGAGGAACCACAATCATCCTGAGCATCTACCGTTTGATTGTTATTTGGACATCCTTCTTTGGTGGATTTGACGACAGTGACAACTGACTGGAAAGCCTATACGGCAATTGCTCTGAGTGTATGCCGTGCAATTGTTGTATCTTCCTGAGGACGGACACCGGCAGGCTGAGGAACCACAATCATCCTGAGCATCTGCCGTTTGATTGTTATTCGGACATCCTTCTTTGGTGGATTTGACGACAGTGACAACTGACTGGGAAGCCTATACGGCAATTGCTCTGAGTGTTTGCCGTGCAATTGTTGTATCTTCCTGAGGACGGACACCGGGAGGCCGAGAAACCACAATCATCATGAGCATCTGCCGTTTGATTGTTATTCGGACATCCTTCTTTGGTTGATTTGACGACATTGACAACTGACTGGGAAGCCTATACGGTAATTGTTCTGAGTGTATGCCGTGCAATTGCAGTATCTTCCTGCACATCATCATCTGGAGGCCGAGGAACCACAATCATCCAGTGCATCCGCCGTTTGATTGTTGTTCTGACTGCCCCCCCCCCCTTTTTGACGCTTTCGACACCGTACTTGACAGACCGTTGTTTAGCCGGCTTAGGGATTTTAACTAATTTCCAATTTATTATTCTTTTCTTTAGTAGTAAATTAACCTAATACATAAGCTATTTCAGTTATTGTTAATAAATAGCTTCAAAACTTTTTTTTTATGTAACCATTGGACACCGCTGATCTACCCCAGCACCCAAGAGGAAACGTGTCGTTACATTGGTCGCCGTAGTCTAGTCGGTAGTGTGTTGGCTTATTAGACGTAAAGCCAGGGTTCGAGCCCCAGGCCAGACATCAAAACCAAAATACAAAAAGCATTTCTTCGGCGATTTCCTCTCAGCAGATTTCTGGCAAAAACTCTGAGAGTAAATAAATTGCCATGAAAAGTTTCTCAAAAAATCTGTCGTTCGGAGTCGACTTTAAACTGTAGGTCCCGCCACTTATGTATAAAATTAACACACACAACATAAGTGGTGTGAGAAACTAGGTCAGTAATCCTGACTGAAGGGTTGTAATGACCAATTATGTATATATGTTACCAGGACTCCTCATATAAGTTATTGGCCATTGAAATTGATTTTTTTCTTTTGAAATTTTCTTTCGTTGGAGTTTTATACCACCATAGTTTTTGTCAAGTTTTAAGTAATTTCTTATTAGTTATTACGCTTATTCTAGTAATTTTCTTCTTAGCACATACTTTTTATTTCGGATTATCGATTAAGCCTTTTTCAGTACATTTAATCTCTTTCCTAAGTCCATTTCCAAACAATTTACTTTAATTTTTCATTAATTTGTTACTTTTTATATAAAATCCACAAAAATTAGTAAAATACTTTACTTGCGTTGAATGGAAAGAATTAATAACAGAATGAATGTCTTATTAAAAAGCAGCAACAAGTTTATTAATCTGCTTTCACACACGAGACTATTTTTTAAGCCGCACAATTTTTGTTCTTTCAGTCACACACGAGACTATTTTATCTGGCATAAAATTGTATACATGTACTCTGCTTTGTATGTATTAGTTTTTTTTACTTAACCCAACATACCATTTAGCAATCAAACCGCAATATAACTTGAGAATAAGCTTATAATAATAGTTGTTTTCAAGCTTTTTCTTATTAATATTATGATAATGTTCTTAAAATGTGAATTCACAAGCAGTTTTCAACTATGCTTGAGAAACTATTGTTAAACACAACTTTTTCTAAAGTATGATTAGAGAAATCTGACGATTGAAAAAAGTTTATTATTCTCAATAGTTTTTAAAGTCATGCTGTCTTTCTTTTACGCACGCGATAGCTATAAACATCTATCTACCGTTACTTTTTTTGCATGAAATTTTTTTTGTTTTGCCTGTAAATTTAATACAAAATTTTTAAAGTGCGTGGACGGATGTCTATTTTAAATAAAATAATAAAATAAATAATAAATAAACGCACCGTAGTGTCTGCAGAACCATTCAAAGAAATTGAGCTCTTCTTCGATTTTGAAAAACAACGAAGACTTTGCATTTTTTGTAAGCTTGTAAGTATCCTATTCATTGTACATATAAAAATATAGTTTTTTTTATCACCTTTTTCAGGAAAAGGAGTTAACACTGGTTGCCAAAGCTCCAAATTTTACAAAAAATTGCTGGAGAAAAATATTAACTGACGTATGCTGGAAAGGCACTAAAGCAAAGAAAAGTGTACGAAATCTTAGCACAACAAAGGCAATACGAAGTAAGTAGAAATTAAAAAAAATAACAAAATTTTAAATACAATATTATAATTATTAAATATCTACAATTTATACCTAGTCCATTGGAATATCAGAGGATCAATTTATAAAGGACACTCGTACCTTTTTCTAATTCGCAAAAAATCGAATTAAGTCAGAAATAATTATAAAACTAAAAAACACAGACAATAAAATACATAAATAATATTAAATTGAAGAAAATAATTTTTTTTATTATTGTCAAGCTTATTCTACATTTATGTTGAAAAGCTTATGAAAATATTGAGACGAGTAAGCTTTTATATACAACACTTAATATAATATTACATTTGTAAGCTTATACCTACAATTGCAAGAATAAGCTTTTAGTAATCTTACACATGTAATATTACCACGAGGGTTCCGTTTTGATTTTTCTACAATTGTTACTATAACCTTTTTCAAGATTTTCTAAAGACTTTTTCAAGCTTAATGCTTGCGTTGGTAAGCTTAATATAATATTATTCTCAATACATTTGGTATGCTGGGAATTTTCTGAACTGCTGTTTTATAAATGTATGTGTATTGGTTTTGTGTTGTTTATGTATTGGTTTGTGCGGGTAGAAGCTGGTTGAAAAATTATGCCAGCAAAAAACCACTCTCCTCACCTCTCTTGCCTACAAGCTGCCATTTTGTGCTAGCATAATTGTTCTCGTCTGTGATCGCTCATTCAAAACATATTTGCTATTAAAATGTCGTTAGACTGATATTTCTAATTATTTACTCTGCTAAGCTTAATATTTACTATAAATACAACAAAGAAGAAAAATAGAACTCGTGCAAAACTAAATTAATAGCCTTTTTACACTTAGCATCATCTTAGAGGAATGAGTGGAAGATGATCTCATCTTTCATTTAAAATACATAAAATCTGCTTATAATTAATGGAAAAAAATAAAATGGAAAATTCTTCAATTATCGGATTAATAATTGCACTTGAAGAGAAAAATCAATTTTTAAAACAATATACAACTGACCAAACTATTCGAGTGCTTTTTTTGCTATAAAATATTAAAAAAATATTATTAAAATATTTATTTCATTATATTATTATATACATTAAAAAATTTACTAACTTTGTTCAGTCCCGCTCATTTTGTGACGTTTAATTTTTTTATACATATGTATAAGCAAATGTCATTTTTTTAGTGATGACACTAAAATTATCGAAAGATGATGAGTGGAACAAAATGAGATAGGAACATCTTGTGAAGATGATGAAAGATGACGCTTTTTTGCTCTGTATATTTCTTATGGGAAGATGTTGTCATCTTGCCAATTGATGAGAGATGAAAGATGAAGCTCAGTGTAAAAAGCCTATAAAGAAAACAAATTAAAGATTAAGTGCGTCCAAAAGATTGTCTAAGACTGTATTCTATCCTTACCTTTTATTTTATTGCTGAAATGTAGAAAATGAAAAATAAAAAACAATTCAATTTTTTGTTCTGCTGTTTTCTTTTGATGTTTTCAATTTTTTTTTATTGTTTCTTTCATTATTTTTTCTAAAGTACAAAATAAACTCATGTTTTTTAAACAAAATATTTTTTTTTTAATACCACAGTTTGTTTCCGTTTTTACAAGTCTATTAAAATACGATTTTTTACAGTTAAAATAAATCTGGCCAAATTTAGATGATGTTGCAGTTCCCAATTATTTTCACATTCGATTATTTCTAATACATTTTAACAACCAAGTACTTAATGTGGTTTTGAGTTTGTTCATGTGAGTGAGAGTGTGGGTATATTTGTTTTTGGCAACTCATTGTTAAGCGTAAAATCCCTGGTACTTAAAAGAAGGAATTTAAACAAATTATTAAAAAAAAACTTAACACTTCTGCTTAAAATTAAGTGCGTGAAAATGGAAGTGTTTGTTTACAATTATAAACGCAATTAAAGTTTTGCGTTTGTGTGTGTTTGTTTGTTGTGTAAGTAAACAAATGCATAGCGATACAAATGATATGATTATTAATAATATTAAATTAAAAACTCTAAAATTATTTACGATAACAGAATCGAAAGGAACTTAAATACACATAAATAGGTAAAAGTAAAGGTAGGTATACAATGTTGAGCTTTATACAAAATAATTTTAATAATAACGAAATATTGATACAAGCAATATATAGACTTTAAATTGTTAATGATGGCTAAGTAGTAATGGTTCAAACTTAATACAATAAACAGCTTTTATCTGTTGCAGAAAATTTTGAGATTTTGATATGTTTATTTAATTTCATTTGCCATCATTAGAAAATTTAAAATCCATTATTTTTCTTTATTGGGACTTTCAACTGGATTTGTTTTTTAGCACTTAAAATAGCAAATCTAATTTGTTTCAAGATTTGGCCACATATCTGTATAGTTTTAACCACTTATAATTAAAAATAATTTAAATAAACCCATTAAACACAATACCTAAGGTAAGTAAGCTTTCTGCTCTTATTTTGAATTCTTTTATTCGTATTTTAGTGCAATAAACAAAAAACATGTTTTCATATAAGTGGGATGGATGGAATTATCCTTTATTTATGAAATAAAAAGCCGAAAGATTTTTAGAGTATTAGGTGAAAAAAAAATTGGAGCCGCAGCCGCAAACTGCAACGAAATATTTCAATCATTTCGCAAATATGTCATCTAGAATTTTACTGAGACCAAGCATTTATTTATTGGTTCGTTTTTAAACAATTTGGTATAGGATTTTTTTATTTTCTAAAAAAAAAAAAATTATAATAAAAAATATTACATTAGTATTTATCACATTTTAATTAATTTTGAATTTTACATTTTGGAAATATAAAAGAACTTGGAAGATTAAAGTTTTTAATATTTTTTTAAATATTGTGTTTATAAGTAGTTTTAAGGGAAACAAAAAAAACAATTGTTTTATTTTTATGCAATTTCAAATTACATTTTATGTAACATACTAATGATTGAAATGTTTACGTTTCAGTGCGAAGCTCTAGGAATATAATAGAGTAATAATCATAGAATAACGTGTGTTGAATAAAATGCAAACAAGTCTCTTACTCCCGCATTCATAAAAATTATTTTCGATTTATAACGGGTTTAAAAAACATAATTTGTATGAAAATTTGTTACGTAAACCCTTTATAAACCAAAAATAGTTTTATTTTAAATATGGGAGTTAACGTTTAAACAAAAAATGTCAGTAAAGGAGGCAATTTGTTGTGGTTGAGCTTGAGTGAATGCGGAATCAGTTTAATTGCGACGAATGCGGAAGTTTATAACAAAAAGTGTATACCAACAATTAGCAGATAAGTGAAAAATAGTTAGAATAAATACAAATATGTTTTGGTACGATTTAGCATGAGATTTCCCATTTTTGAAAATCCTTTTATAATAAAGGAAAAAAAAGAAAAGTACAAGGCGTACCCAAGACAACTAATATAGGTGAAGCATACATCAGAAACGATCGATTATGGGTAACTTCAGCATCGTAGAATGAACGAAAAAAGAAAACAACGATAAAAAAGATAGACTCGATAAGAGAAGGAGGAAAAGCAGTTGAAAAAAATGAGACACTTTTCGATTTAATTTGAAGATTTTTTGGCCAATATGTTGGATTATGAAATACTAAAAAAAAGTTGAAAAGCAAAAAAACACAGATAATACGCGGATGTCGCTAAATAAAAAATGGAATTAAAGCCTTCTTTTTTATATTTTCATGCATTTTATTCACCAGATGTCACATCATAAATAGCACGGCAATACGTAAAAAAATACAAATTTTTAAATTAATTGTTTTAAACAAAATTTAAAAGTATCTTTCTATCAAATATCCGGCTTTCAATGTTACAGCATGGTAAAACATTTATATTTTATTTCATTTCACTTAACAGAATTTCGTTATTTTATTTTTGTGGGAACAAAAAAAAAATAAAAATTATTTTAAGTTTTTTATAACGCAATACTGTAAACAAATTATTGCCTGTTCTGAAAAGCTTTTTAGTCGATATTTTATTGTTCCTTTACTTCTTTAGAACAAAAAAAAAAATAAGATTTTATTCTGTACTTTATTCAAAATATTTGGATTAATTTTATAATTTTTTCATATTTTTTATTCAAATTTAAAATTTTTAAAGTGCTAAAAATCTAATAGAGTAGATTTCTTTAGCAAATTTGAACAAACTAAAGTTAAACAAAATCATATGCATACATATTATAGAGAAAATGTTTTAAATTTTGTAAATTTTATAACAAATTTACAAATGAAAGAAAATTTAAATTTAATATGATTTTGTGAGAGAATTGTAATTATTTGGAATTTGATTAAAAAATTTTCTTTAACACATACTAAATGTATAACTAGGGCTAGTATGCGTAATTTTATAATAACTTGTTAAACTTGCAAAATATAAATTAAAAAGTGGAGTGTGCGAATAAACTATTTTTTTTTTCTTTAATTGTTTAGAGTAGTAAAAACTATTTTTTTACTTATTTAAAAAAATACCAAAACAGAAATGGGCTGAGAAAATTTAATTTTTAGTTTGTAAGATTTATGAAGCATATCAAGAAGTTGTTATATACTATACATATATGTTTTTTGTTAGTATATTATCGGAAAGGTAATAGTGTATAAAACCTTAAAAAGGCCGTACCTGATAGTTGCAATTTATGGTTTTACATATAAAAAATTATGTGAGTGTGTACATACAATGTAGTATATCATTGGCAGTTTTGGAAAAATTCATTTGAATTTTAAGATTTTGTAAGGCTTAAAGTAAAGTTTATATTATTATTAGCCTTGTTTGAAATATAAAAATATATTTTCGAAAATTAACTGTTAGGTCTTATAACTAAAAATAATATAAAATCCCTACTAAAAACGTTTTAAAAACGTGTAAAAAAGGAATTAAATAAATCATTTGTCATTCCTTAGTTTTGATGATAATGCTAAGCATAATTCAAAACTGGTACTAATCGAAATATTATTTTTAAGGCCTTTCTTATGGTGTGTAATAAACATGTCGTCACAAATCATCAATGATATTAATATTCAATATATTGAAAACAAAGGATTTCATCATTAAATGTAAGATTTTATATTAAACGTTTATTTATGATACTCAAAAGTTATTGACAGTTTTGAGAAAATAGAATTTGTTTTTCATTTAAAAAGTATCCACTGTATATATTTATTAATATTTATTTTTACTTCATTTGTAATAAGCAACAAGGAATTGAAATCGGCCATGGAAGCAATATTTGTTGTATTACAATCCCAAAAATTTTGGTGGCATTACTTATCAATGACGGACTTTTAGAAAATTTCAATACAATTACCTTTCCCTTAAGACGAATTTGTGTAAAAAAAATTTTACAGAAAACAAAAAATACAAATTTAAGAGCCTCGTGTAGATTTCTTAGCTATAAACTTTAATTTTGGAATTTTTAAAAATATATTCCATTTGATTCTACAAATTATTTGAATGTTAATTCTCCCAATGTTAATTCTCCAAAACTTAACCAATGCCATATAATTTTCCCAGAAATTTATTTCAGTTAACAAAGTTGTATAAAAAAACGTCAACTTGCAGTTGACATGACGAAATGTAGCATATTTATTAATCTCACACAGCATCGAGCTAAATATCTCTCTCCAACTTTATATTTTGCAAATCTAAAAGTAATATTTTTTTATAATGAACAAAAGTATGCATGTCAGCTTTAAAACCCCTTAAAATAAAATAAAGAGTGATATTGACAAGGAGTATATATAAGAAGCTACACAAAACATACATATGTTAGTGCAACTTTTAGTCTGAGTAACTTGCAAAAGCGTCCACTCTGACAAAATTAAAATGAAAATGGGAAATAAATTTTATATTGCTTTGTTATTGATTGTATTTGAATTTTGTATGGTTAAAAAGCTGTCATGCATAATACTTCAAAGGAATATCAACACTATTTTGGATGCTAATTTTTCTAGAGAAGAGTTCTTGCTGTTTTAGTTAAAACGACATATTCGCCTTTTAATTAAAAACCACAATAATAGACATAATGTCAAATAAGAGACTTTTAGTCTCACGGAAAGAAGCCTTTGAGGATTAAAAATGTATAAGAAAGAGTTTTTGGATTAAGTTCCTTTTGCTAAAACAGGCTGAGATCTATTTTCCTCTAGAATTAATTAAATATTCCTTTTTAAAAAGAGAACTTTCTAAAAATACAAATTTTTAGAAATATTTTTTGTGCTCCGTATGGATGCAATTCAACAATCTATTCAAATATGTTTGTTTGATGTTACTATAGTTGCAGAGCACGTCTTAAAATTCCTACAATTATACAGGTTAAATCATCAGGATTATAAAGAAATAATTTTAAATAATAAACCCAATGCAGTATAGAATTTAAAATTTTCAATATAAAATTAATTTTGTATAGTCCCTCATTTCCTATACAATTGTAAGTTTTTTCTTCTGAATACCTGTTGAAAAAAATGGTATTCTTTCTATTCAACAGATTCGAGGTTTGGATTTTTATAGAGACAAATGGTTGCAGAATTTTATTTGTTTAAAATAATTCACGTACATTTTTAATTATTGTTCTTAGGGAAGACATATCCTTTAAGTCGTGTAATCGAAATTATAAAGCAAATTGCATTTTAATAGTAAATATGTTGCGATTGTGGGGGAAAAAATTCTATAACCATTTGATTTATCTATTCTATGTAAAAAAAAAAATTAAAAAATAATCTGAAAAATTATGAAGTCATTTCTGATATTTTAATTTTTACAATGATTGTTTGAAATATTTCTCCGATTTGATTGTGAATGTGAATGAAAATAATTTTTTTTTGTATACATATAACATCTTTGGAAATAAATTTAGTATTTTAAATTTTGGAGTTATTGTCTTTTAAAGTCTACGACAAAATAAATTAAAATAAAAATATGCTTAGCTTATTTCAAATAAGTTAACAATTCAGGATTTATTTTAAATGTTTAATTTAAAAACCAATTATTTCAAAAGAATTCCATGCTCGTTTAGCTTCTAAATTTATAATATGACGACAACATAATTATTCAGATTTTTTTTTCATATTAAGAGTACTTATCATAAAGTTTATCAAAACACTGTATCTACACAGTATTTTAAAGAAATTTATGATACAAAATAAAATTTATATTTCAAAATAAGTGCATTTGTACGAAGAGAAAAGTAAATATTTCGATTTCATTTTTGCAGTTTTTCAATATTTGCCGCCATCTTTAATGTCACTAACATAATCTTGGTGTTATTCCACATGATAGAAATTATTGAAAATAAATAAGTATAAAATAATTATTTATAATTAATTAATAAAAATTATAGAACAAAACAGTTTGTAATCATTCCATTTACATTTCTTTCTTTATTCAATTTTTTCTCAAAAATTTCTTGGTTTAATTGAATTAGTTGCAAATGCATTCATTTACTTTTCTCCTTTTGGATTAGAAAAAAACACACCTTATTTGAAATATTTAAATTTTATACACATCCTTCATAGCCGGTAGTCTTGCAGTTTTTCCCTAACCTCGTTCAAAAACTAAAATTTACTGCAAGATACACTGCTGTGTGGGACGACTTGGATATTTGGTATGCCACACATATTTTTTGTTATGGAAATACATATATTTAAAGAAAAGAAATAAAATAATAAAATTAAAATCAAATAATAATTCGATGTCTACATACATATAAAGAATATTGAAGACAAATCATAATTCTTAAAATTCAATTTAAAAACGTTTTTCTTTCAGGGTTTCTTTAAAATAAAAAAGATTAGAATGTATTTTTCTTTTTGAGCAAAATTTCGTTAATAAATAAAAAATGTCCATTGAATTTAATGTAATTATTACTATGTTTTTGCAACAACAAATGAAATAATTTTTTTTGTTTTAACATAATTTGGTCAAAATTCATAATAAAAAGAATAAAAAAAATTATAAAAAAAAAATAACTCAAATCGTAATAGTTTAACGAAACATTAAGAAAAAACCCTTAGATAAATAGATTGAAAAGAAAAAAAAATTAAACAAATATTTATAGAAAAATAAAAATATTAAATATAAATGGTACCTTTGGTAAAAAGCTAGTTTAAAAGCTTAAAATGTAAAAAATAAAAAGACAAAGTAGTTCACGATCATGTTTTAAAATTGAAATTAAAAGCAAATTTGGTAAAAGAAAAGCATAATAAAAATAGGTACCACTTATAGATATAAAATTAAAAAAAAATGGGCGAAAATTATGATTTTATCTCATAATTTTCGTTAATTTTCACATACGTACATAAATAATTCATTTAAAAATATTTGCCAGTATAGCGTTGGCATCATTTCTAATCATTTTGTTGTTTTGCGTTTTACATTCATTCCACATTCCATTGTATAACGTTAAGTTGGTTGGTTGGTTGGTTGGTTGAGGGCATAAACCCATATCGATTCTTATAGTTTTCGTTTATATATATACAGATTTATATATTGTTTAACAAAAAACATTGGCTATAAAATTTTTGGTAAATGTAAAATTAGTCCATGAATTAAAACTGGGTGTAAATGGTAAAGATGACGTTTTTCTTTGTGGTCGCAGTTGTGGATCTGAATGATTTTGTTGCGTTGGTTGGTAAGAAGTTGATCTTTTTAAAATACGTAAATTTGTTCCCGAAGCCATGCGTTGTAATTGTGGCATTTGATCATTGCCATTTGTAGATTCTCCCATAATCGAGACCTCGGGGAAATGCAACGATACTGACGAAGGTCTTGGCTTTTGTTGGCCACTATTGCCAGATATATTTTTAAATTGGCCTGTATTCGTTGCGGCAACAGATGCATTTGTTGATTTTTTTATTGATGTACCACTAGCCGCCGCAGCAGCTGCCAATGCCAATAAATCATTGCCGCTTAGTGGAGGTGGTGTTGGAGTTTTATATCCTCCATTTGTCATATTATTAAAACTATTACTTACATTTAATATATTATTAGTATTATTATTACCATTCTGGATGTGGTTGTTATTATTACAACCTTTGTTGCTGTTGACATTATTGTTGTTATTTTGATGGTTGCTGCTGCTGTTGTTGCTATTACTGCTCACAGTATAATTTTGTATATTTGAACTGGTAATAATTAGCGATTGTTGTTTTTGTATACGTTGTTGTTGCTTACTATTATTCTGGAGATTACCATTAGATTTTTGTTGTTGCTGCTGCTGTTGTTGCATGCTAATTTTTTCGCTTTGAGATTTGGCTCTTTGACGAACATTGCTGTTATTGTTACAATTGTTATTTTGTTGCTGTTTTTGAGCCTTGGCTAAGGCAGCCTTCATTTGTTGTTTTTCTCTGCGTATTAAGTCAAATGAACTTACAATCTGAATAGAGAAGAAAAAAAAAATAATGCATTAGTACAACTACATAATACAAAATCGATGTACTTTTAATGTATATTATTAATATGAAATTATTGGTATGAAATAGAATTTCATTGAGTTGAAATGGCGAGTGCTGAAATATATGTATATCACGAAATCGATCTACCGGCCAAAGGATTTATTATCACTTGTTTCTAAACTCTAAATATAAAGAGTACTAGTTCACTACTAGAGGTATTTCGAATGACACTTAATTTACTTCTACGCTGGAAAACGATGTATTCACCAAATAAAAATGTATTCACGAAAAAAATTATTATTATTAACCTTTATGATTTGCTTTCGATACCTACTCAGAGTACAGTTAAAATATGAAGAAATATTTTTGTGAGGGTTATGGAAAGGAAACCAGTCCTCCAAAAAGCCTCGGAAAGAAGTCTAGCGACTAGAAGATATGCAAATAAGCAAATGCAGCAAGACAATCTTTATAGGTAATATGGGATTTAGCTATTGAGCTAAGGCAGAAAATGAAAAAGATTCCATTGTGAGCATATTGTGAATCCATTTGTCAGAAAGTTCATAAGTCTCACAAACTTCCTTTCAGTTGCCGATTCTGATGACAAAGGAGTTTGAGTTTGCTTGATAACATGACAAAATCAAAATAAGTATCACATCCGTGTAAAACGCGAGATCCACCCAAACGATTTTCGAAATAGCACATGCGTCTTGTTTTACTGCTGATTTTTTCTTATAAAAATATAGAAAAATGCCCACGGATATACGTTACACATAAACTTTTGTGACGGTGTGTTTTCCTCGTCCATGTATGTATGTATATCGTATATGTATGTATATATGTATGTAAATTAATTTTCCCATGTTCGTCATTTTATAATTAGACAACTAGTCAATCGATTTACGAGACAATAAATGCGTTGGATAGATCAACTTATAACTGGTAACTTTTCTTTCTTTAAATATTGAAAAAATTACTACGGATTAGCCTTATACGCATATATTACATTGGCCAGCAACGCGGACTAGGTTACGCTAGCTATATATCGGATGGGACATCTATCGTCTTAAATTTGAATCATCGCTTATTTCGAATCTGGCTACACTTATGTCATTCTATTCTGTCACAAAATTCAGTATGTACATTATCTCCACTGATCGTAATGAATACAGTTACGCTTGAGCAGCGTTGGAATTTATTAGAAATATATGTATTTCCAAAACAAAGACAAAAATATAGTACAGAAGGACCAACAATACCCGTTTATTGCTAAAGTTCGTGGAACTGGTTTCATTGTTGATGCGGCAAGACGTGAGCGTCCTCGTACAGAGTGTACACTCAAAATAATCGAATCTGTGGCTGAGAGTTATCGTTCTCAAGAATTGAACATTTCACGCACAAGTTCACGTCGAATTTTGCGAAAAGTTGTCAGTACGACGCCTTACAAAGTTCAATTGGTTCAAGAGGCCGCATGACCATCCGCTTCGTTTCAGTTTCGCTAGATGAGCCAACTAGAAACTGCTCGATTGGTCGGATGAAGCTGATTTTTAACTTGGTGGATACATTAATAAGCAAAACTGCCGTATTTGTGGCTCAGAAAACTCACACGTGGTCTTACAGAATGCAATGCACCCATTACGAGTGATGGTCAATGGAGACGCCTATCGCACCATGATAATCGATTTTTTTGTACCCGCTCTTCATGGTATTAACTGTGAACGATGTTTGGTTTCAACAGGATGGTGTAACTTGTCACACATCTCATGCCATAATCGATTTATTGCGTCAAACGTTTGATGGCTGTTTAATTAGCTGAAATGGTGATGTCAATTGGACGCCAAGAAGCTGCATTGTGACACCGTTGGAGTATTTTCTGTGGTGCGCCGTTAAAGAAAAGTGTTATGCCGACAAACCAGAGACAATTGACCATTTGAAGGCCAACATTCGTGATACCATTGCCGAGATACGACCCCAAACACTCGAAAAAGTGCACGAAAAATAAATTTGGCAAAATTTCAAACCGTTTTTATTTTATTGCATTTTTAAATTTAAACTTTTAAATGGCCCACCCTTTATAAATCGAATACGAAAACTCACCTTTTCTCCATTCTGTTGTATATTATTTGTTTGACTTTGGTTATGGAACAATTGACGTTTTGATGAAGAATTGTTACCACTATTATTATTATTGCAACCGTTACTTGCGTTGTTATTGTTGGAAACATTGCTGCCCGCAGCAACAATTTTTGCATGACGTTTTTGATTTATGTTGTTTGTATTGTTATTATTGTTGTTATTACCACCACTGTTTGCAGTGGTCGTTGATGTTGTTGAACCACAGTTATTGTTAATATTATTTGATGTCTTACAGTTACTTTGATTATTACAATAATTAAAATTATTTAATTTAATACCATCCAAATCACCCATCGATTTATGGCGTTGTCTTTTAGAACGATTTAAATTGGACGTTGCATTATTACCACAGGAAGTTGAAGATAAAGCGGCAGCACCAGCTGGACCACCAACAACAACGCCACCATTATTTAAGACATTTGTATCATCATTATTAAAATTATTTGAATTATTACGTTTTTGTTGCTTTTTACAGCTAACCTTCATTTGGCCATTCATTAACGGCGATATGGATGTTGGCGAGCCACCACCTGAGTATTTTCGTCGTGTCTCGACGCCGTTGCGTTTATCATTCACCCACTTCTTGAGGCGTTTTACGAATGGCATTATCATAAAAAAGGAATTGGCATTTATGCCTAATTTTGGTTTTGATATGGCATCATTTTTATTGATAGGCAACGAATCAATAGGAAACCAATCACAGCATTTAATCTCATTGCGAGTGCGTGGTGAGAATTTCGTTTCTAACGATACATCACGTACAATATATAAACGAGTGTATTGATAATTGATAACAGCCTCAATATAATCATTTGGTACAATTAATTCAGTGATATCGTAACCGGTTTCTTCATAAACCTAAAACATTCAAAAAAGGAGAGAGAGAGAGAAATGAATAAATAACTAAAAAATAATATACGGATATATAAGATTTATTACCTCTCTTGTAGCACAATGTACCGGATCTTCGTTTTCATTAACTTTTCCTTTGGGAAAACCCCATGAACTTTTGGCAAAATACGATTGCACTAACAGGCAATAATTGAGATCCTCAGATATTAAAATGGCTCCATAGGTGGGCACAGATAATTTATAATTTTTCCAATCTTCCAAAATTTTATCAATTGACGATAAATGGTGGCGTAGGAATGGTATGTGCTGCAATTAAAATAAAAAGGATATAACATAGAAAATGATAACGGTACGATTGGAGTAATTCTAAACATTTTAAGTTATCAAAAACTTTTAATAAGCCAAAAGAGCAAACAAGGACTAATCATCTCCTTCGCACTTCGCACGAAGGTGTTAAGAATTCTTATTTATAAATTGTGCAATGAATAGGTACAATTATTAGAAATTTAGGGGCATAATTTTAGAAGCGCTCAACTAAACTTTAGTTTACTTTCAATAGTACAGTAGCGAGAAAAAAAATGCAACGCTATTTCGTATGATATTCAATCGAGGCTCGAAACTTATAACGTTATCCAATTCCACTCCATTTTTGTTTTTTTTATTCGTTGATGTTTAAATTTTAATAAAAAGTATCATTAAGCGTTGTTTGCTTCTCTTTCTACTTAATTTTTTTAGATTTATAAAAAAAGTGAAAAAATTTAGCGAGAAAAAAAATGCAACGCAATGTGTTAAAGTTAAAAGGAGATCAACTAGAGTAATTAAAATAAAAGGTTAATGAAGACTTTGCAAATTGTGAATTTTAAAATAGAAATAGCTGTCAGCAGATAGCAAATTTGCCATTATAAGGGCTCTGGAAGAAGGCAAATCAATGAATGAAGTTGCTCATCAATTTAATATCAACGGTTTGTCGGATTTCATCGCGATATCGTCAAACAAATAACGTGGAAAGAAATAGGAAGTGATCGACCTCGTAAATCTACTGCCCGCCAAGACCGTCAAATGGTAAAAATAGTAAAAATTGATCATCGGAAAACGGTAGTAGATGTTACTAATTATGCAAAAGACCAATGAGGGGTTTCTATTGGCGTCCACACAGCCAGAAATCAATTAAGAGAGGCAAATTAATTAGCTAGAAGACCAACCAAGAAGCCACTTATAAGAAAAGTTAATAAGAAAAGTTAATAAGAAAAAACGGCTTAACTTTGCCAGACGATATCTGCATTGGTCAAAAGAGCAGTGGGCCACAGTATGGTGGATCGACGAAATAAGGTTTAACTTATTTGGCTCTGATGGTACAGAATGTTGTTTATTTACAGAATTGTTGTGAATATCTCTGTTTTGGGGGCCGACGAATGTAATTTAACCCATCAGAGCCAAATAAGTTAAACTTTGATTCTTCGCTTCACAAAACTTTGGCCCACTGCTCTTTTGATCAATGCAGTTCCGTCCAGCAAAGTTAAGCCGTTTTTCCTTATTAACTCGTACCTTCACCATTAGACAGTCTACAGGCAATCGTCCTCAAGAAACCCGCAGTTTCTCACACCACTTATGTTGTGTGTGTTAATTTTATACATAAGTGGCGGGACCTACAGTTTAAAGTCGACTCCGAACGACAGATTTTTTGAGAAACTGAGAAGAAATCGCCGAAAAAATACTTTTTGTATTTGTTTTTTATTTTTTGATGTCTGGCCTGGGACTCGAACCCTGGCTTTTACGTCTAGTAAGCCAGCACACTACCTACTAGACCACGGCGACTCTCTCTCTTGGGAGGCTTAATTTTGTTAAAATGCCTGAAGAGTTTCATTTCGAGTATTGGTTAACTGGTAAGCTGACTCTGGACTCATTTTTCTCCTCTATTTTCTCTTTTCTTTGACATCTGACTCTCATCTCTCTTAAATTTTTTTTTCGCTTCGTCTTCCAATTTTTCGACACTGCGATACTCTGAGTTGTGGTGTATTTTTCACCTCTCTTTGCACCCTAATCTTTTAGGCTAACCACAGAATTTAAATTGGTAATAGGGGTACACATTGAGTTTAATACCTTATTTCTTTAATGTCAATATACATTTGTTTGTTCATTACATAATTCATCCAATTATTACGAACGGATTGGCGATGTCTATATGATCGCTGTAGTGTAACAGATCAGAGTCTCTGGTGGAAATAGAATACACGATCTGTACAGGAATGGATTAGCAGACTACCAGTTAGACTACCCGGGTACTTGTTACACATCATATTTATTTGAAAGTCAAAGTGGGAAATTAAAAAATAAAAATTAAAGAAAATAGTTTTCGTTGGTAAAATTTGTACTTGAATTTAAAGAAGCTTTGATATATTAATTTTTTTACTTATATTCTTACCTCAAATAATTGTAGAGCAAATTGTTTAATACCACATGGTTGTAGTTTTCTCTCTTCCTCTGATGAGCAAAAGAAATCCAAATAAAACCAATGAGCCAATTCTATTTGAAAGCATATACGTATTAAATTGCTTAGTTCCATATCGGGAACATTGATTATAAAACGACTGGCTAAATCATCAAGTATATCGGACGGAATTTTAAAATTACTTTTGTTACTGTTGCCATTACCACTACCGCCACCACTGCCGCTGTTATTATTGCCGCCATTACCTACAGAAGAAGAAAGTGGCGTTATTACTGATGAATTACCACCAGATATTTGCTGTTGCTGCTGCACTGAAACATTTTGATGTTGTTGTTGTTTCTTATTCGTTTTTATAGATAAGGCTTCTAATAAAGCTACAGTAGGATCTTTTTTTGCACTAGAGGTTATATTGTTTGTTTGAAGATGATTCGTTGATATTGTTGATAGCGTATAATTATTGCTAGCTGAAGATAATGCCGAATCACTTGCAACTAATGCTGTTGTTGACGATATCTGTTGCTGTGAACCATTTCCTCCGTTTACTTCGTTTGGTATCGATGATATAGTGGTTGTTGCTGATGCGGCAATAGCTTGTAGGCCGGCTGATGTAAATGCAAACACATTCTTCTGCTCTTCTATTTGTTGTTGCTGTTTTAAATTTGTAGAAGACGATGTTGATGAAAACGATATTGTTGCAGATGATGATAATGTTTCATTTGTTGATGATGAAATAAAACCATGTTGCGGCTGTGGCGATTTGTGATGTCTGATATTATGTTTGTTACTGCTGATGTTGTTGTTACTATTGTTGTGGTTCAAATTCAAATTGTTGGTATTTTGCTTATTTTTATGTTTATTGATATTGTTATTGTTTTTGTTGGTATTATTGGTATTCTTGTTGTTGTTATTATTATTATTATTATTGATATTTAGTGCATTTTTAAGCGTAAGTGATGCTAGGAGCGCTAATCCATTTTGAGAGGCTATAGCTGTAAATAGTTTTCAATAAAACAAACAAATATTATTTATTTCATATTTTCAATGCAATTAAAAATTATGCTTTTATAAATGAAAGCCTGGTAACAATGGAAAAAATACCAGATCCTGAGAATGGAAATAAAAAAGGTCAACTCCTTCAACAGAATAACTAGCTAGTAATATACTAGCTTTAACCTACCAATGCATTAATTTGCTAAACATCCACATGTAAAGTAATTTTAATTTGTCCACATATGCTATGCGATGCTGTTTTTACTATTTAAAAAAAAGAGCTAAAAACACTGCAAATTTTGATGAAAACTGATAAAAAAATTTGTAAAGAGCCCGTTGAAGATCCTTTGTAGTAGTAAATCTTAACTTTAAGATCAGCAAGCTCTAAAAAATGGATGCGAATTTGGAACAGGTACGTCAAAATCCACATGGATAAGAAAGTAATAGCAATCTTCTTGACAGAGGTATACTGCTACAGAAACTTTATAATTACGGCATTCAGGGGATTGAATTAAAGTGGTTTGAGTCTTATCTAACAAATAGAAGACAAGTTACAAAGGTAAACAATGTTATATTGCCAACAGCAAATAATGAATATGGCGTGCCGCAAGGTTCAATCTTAGGAGCTCTACTATTTATTATATATATCAACGATATGCCAAACGTATTAAATGATTGTGAAATAATATTATATGCGGATGATGCACTTATATACATCGAAGCTGATACTGTAGAACAATGTTATGATAGACTTAAGACAGATATTGATAATGTGAATACTTGGCTGAAAATTAATAAACTAAAATTAAATGAAAGTAAAACTAAAATTATGGAAATAAAAACTAACAGCAATATAATTTTTGAAATTAATGACGAAGAAATCGAAAAAGTTAATCAGATTAAATACCTGGGATTTATTATAGACAACAACCTAAACTTAAAGAGTCACATCGATTACATATGCAAAAAATTGGGGAAAAAAATTGGTTTTTTTAAGAGATTAAGAAAAAATAAAACTGCGCTGACAGCAATAAATATTTACAAAACGATGATTAAGCCTCATTTTGAGTTTGGGTCGACAATTATGTACTCATGTTGCACAAATCAACAAATAAACTTAAAGAAATTAATTGAATAAATTATTGCCAACGGCACACCAACTGAAACGAAACGAAAACAAATCCTTTTTAGACGGAATCATTATGGGCGAAAGAAACTAGACTAAATAGGAGTATATTCAACAAACGAATTCAAAAATTGGAATTGAATTTTTTGTAAGAATATACAGATTTTGTATTATTAACTGCTACAATATGTTGAAAGAAGAAAGTCTGTAATAGCTGCCCGTAAATCAATGGCTCTGAGAATTGGACAACAGCAATGGCATACTTTCTATTATGGTCGTTCCCGGCATTTTAATGCATACATCATACGGTACTAATATTGTACTGTTTGACTATCATTCAGTGTTGCAAAACTGAAATTTTCAAATGGTACTGAACTATAACTGAAAGAGTACTTTTTTGCATCAAATGGTACTTTTGTAAAAGAATACATACATACATTATAACCCTTCAATCAGGATTACAGTAATCCTTCGATTTACGTCGTCTCGATTAACGTTGTTTCGATTTACGTCGTCAAATTATAACCTTATATATAACATAACTTTTCACACCACTTATTTTGTGTGTTAATTTTATACATGAGTAGTGGGACCTTTTAGGAAACTTTTTCATGGCAATTTTATTTATTCTCAGCGATTTTGCCAGAAGGAAGTCGCCGGAGAAATATTTTTTTCCATATTTCGTTTTGATGGAAATGTCTGACATGGGGTATGAACCGAGGACTTACGTTTAGTAAGCCAGCACACTACCTATTAGATTATTTATTTATTTATATTCAATACACATACGGCATGGAATAAAAAAAACTAACGATTTATTCGTGCATCTCACATACAAGACAAAAACAGCTCATTCGGAACGTAAAAAAAACGTAAAAGCCCCGTTTAGTCAAACGTCGATGGAACGTAATGTAACATAAGTTCGTTTTTAGCATATGAAAAGCAATGCAAATGCTTACCGAAAATAACATTACAGTTCGGCAAGCATTTTTATTGCTTTTCGTGTTCTAAAAACGCATGTACGTTTCGTGCACGTTTGGCTAACCGGGGCTAAAGCCCAATTCTACCTTTAGCATTACGTTCAACATGTTGCTAATATTGCAATAATAGTTGAAAAGCGCATAAGACATAAAATATGTGATAATAAAAAAGTACTAAAAGCGTTGCGGGGGTACTGCGGTATTTTTGAAATGAAAAAGTACTGAAAAAAGTACCAAAGTACTGAATTTTTCAACACTGCTATCATTTGTTTCAACACTCTCTTCTTTTGTAAATGCAACAACTACTACTGTAAATTTTGATCAGACGTCGGCACCAATGTCCCTCAGGGGAAGATCATCTTCGGCTTTTTACACACATAGGGCACGAACATCAACAATGTTCGTTGAAAAGAGCGTTAAAAATGCATTCAGTTGCTTGTCAGCTTTCAGTGAAGCAGGTTCTTCTCCCTTCATTTTGAAATTTTTTTGTATATCACTATTTTCTAATGAGATTCACTAATAACAATGAGAAATGATTGATCTCCATTTTTGCAAGAATATTTGTCGAGTTAAATACGCAGTCTTTAGATATTTGGCGCTGTACATTTTTCATTTTCCACTACCTACATAAACATATTATTAGGTTACACTTGAAAATATTACTAACAATTTTCCTCTGAGTTATACCAAAGAAAATAAAGTATAAAGAATGTGCATCTTAACATATTTTGGAATATTTTTCAAAAATATGGCCGACTTCCTAAACGCAAGTTGCAATTCATAATTTTAAAAAATGCGTATGCAATGCAAAACATGCCTTAAATGCAACCTTGCATTGCATACATTTTTTTGCATTTTATCGGCATTTAGGAACGTCGCTATGCAACTCATCCATAAAACATATGTTATTAAATTGCCATTGCACTTCAAGTGTTTGCATACAAAATAAAAATGATGCGCGATTTTGACTGCTGATACTCATTAAAATGCGTTGTCGAACGATTAGGAACATTAGACGTTGCCAATAACTTTACAAATGCGTTTACGAAGTGTATGCATTGTAAATATGCATTGCAACTTGCGTTTAGGAAGTCGGCCTATTTCATGACGCGGGGGGAAAGATAGGAGGGAAGGAAAGAGAAACGAAGAGCGTAACAATGCGTTGCTCTCATCGTGCGTTTTTGTTGTTTGACCACTTTTTTATTAAATTTTCTGAAATCACTTATTCTGGTCAGTGTTGCCACGAAAAAAAAATATTGCAACCAACATTTGTGAAAAAAATTACCAAATAAGAAAAAATATAACCAAAATTAAATTCACAGTTTTTTTATTTTATTTTTTCAAATATAAATTATAATTAATACAATATAGTAAGAAAAGAAACAAAAAATAACAAACTAAAATTTTAGTCTTACAAATTAATTCATTTCTACAAACAAAAGCTCTTTTTATAAGAACAATAAATAACCAAATCCGGGAATTTTGGTTAAAAATAGTTAAACGGCAACACTGGTTGTGATTAGTGAGCAAGAGAGAGAAAATAAGTTGAGAGAATTTATTTATTTACAGCCATAGAAAACTGTCAATAATATACGATACTTTGATTTTCATTTCATCAACATACATATGTAAAGCTATCTATCTTAATAATTTTAGATAAATAAAGATAAAATAAAAAATACATTTTTTTATTAAAAGAACATAAAGCTATCCATCTTTGGCTTAAAAATTATACCTAGTTTTTTTTAGATAAACAAAAATAAAAAAACCCATTTTTTATTAGAAGAAAAAATAAAAAAATTAAATACGGCCAGCTAATGACATAGAACATTTTTAACATAAAATATTTTTTGAGTGTTATTCTGAAATAAAATGATAACGCATCCGCTACACATGTGTTCTTGTCGCAGTCTGATCGACAACTAAATCAAATAACACAAGAATGCGTGTGAGTTCTCTCTGCACAATTGTGCGGGTCGTAATGTTAAACAAATTTTGGTGAGACCGGGTCGTAATGTTACAACCCGCCATAAGAAATTTTACTTCTACATGATGCGCATTCTTTATATCCATATTCTTTGGTTATACACATACAAATACACTCATATTTACCATGTTCTCTTTCTGCCGACGTATGTTCGTAAGTATTATAAGTATTTTTCTCAATTTATGAATCTGAATGAGTAGGCGTATGAATCAAACATATTTCGAATGTTATGGGTTTGATGTCAACGTTGTACTCATACTCATTGCAACCTGTACTTATAAATCAATGTTGTAGCGAGTACGAATGAATCAGGGTAGTAGAATTTCAGTACTCTTGACTCACTCATACTCAAAATTTCATGAGTACTTATGAGTAGCGAAAAAACGATTCATTGCTGATCTCTGATACATACTATATATTTCAAAGTCGATAAAAAACCACATGTTAATGAATGAAACTACTTTGGCTATATCTAGAAAAAATAAATGAGTAAAAACAAATCTACGAAACTAAAAACGCATTGAAGTAGACTTTTCAACCTCATTTTCGTGAAATAACTGAAATTTTTACTATCTAAGTATAAACTACGTCTTCGAATTTTTGCGAATCCCTGCGCATGATTGGATTTGTGTCTGCTGTGAAAAAAAAACCTGCACTATCGGATAAGAATGTGAAGGCTTGGATTAATATTTGTAAAACACACAAAATCTGGTGGCTGGTAACGAGTGTTGTGCTCCGATGAAACAAAAGTTAATCCGTTTCCAGTCTGATAGACTGCAGTATTGTTGAGAGCAAGCAAATGGTGAAACAGTGGTACGAGTTAAATGGTTTGGAGATGTTTTACCTGATGGGGCATTGGTCCTCCAAAAGGCATTGTGAATAAGGAGCAGTGTGTTTTGCAGAACAATTTTCGCGTTTTTATTGAGCAGCGCTTATTTTTACGTCGCTGCAGTCTAGTAGGTAGTGTGTTGGCTTATTAGACGTAAGGCCTCGGTTCAAACCCCAGGTCAGATATCAAAACGAAAATATGAAGAAATATTTCTTCGACGGCTTCCTATCAGCAGATTTCTGGCAAAAACTCTGAGTAAATAATATTGCCGTGAAAAGTTTGTCAAAAAATCGGTCGTTCGGAGTCGACATTAAACTGTAGGTCCCACCACTCATATAAAATTAACACACACAACATAATTGGTGAGAGAAGCTAGGCCGTAATCCTGACTGCAGTCATGTGGCATGTAGGCACGATCTCAATGGATTGAAAAATCTCAAACTCCTTCTATTCACAACATATACTGCAATAGTCCGGCTGGGATCTATTTCAGGTCCTTTCATAGGATCCAACTAGGCAATGCGCCAGCTGCCATCATATTCTGACACTGTCTATAAAAGACCGTATATTCCTAAAATCCTACGAACCCAATTTATCCTTTCAACAGTAGTAGCAATTTGGATCAACCATCAAGTGGTGCTTTATAGATTCCTTACAATCACGAACCAACTGACTTCCAACGAAGATCACATTGTATCAGAAGTGGCTGTATTAGCTACGGCCTCAAGAACCTGCAAGGTAGCGAGTGACATGAATGGAGCTACAGTCAATATTTGATCTAAACCCCTGCCGAGGCACCTGCTCCATCCATGCATTTTCTCTAACTAAATTCTAAGTTTTAAATGAATGATTTTTGTTCGTTAACAAACTTAACTTTTCCATATGTTTAAAAGATGTGACGTCTACAATTGGTGGCGTAAGAAGAGTTTCATGCGAGCTAGATTCGAATTTAATAACAAATTTTTTTAAATTTTTTATAATAAAAATTTGTAACTGGAGTCAGCATTTCTAATGGTAGCACTACAAGCAGCATACCAAAAATATTTTTTTTGGGATGTTGTGGTTTTTATGTATTGGCCTAAGGATGACCAGGATATATGCAAGATTCTCGCCTTAGCGGTATGCACTCTTAAAAGGTAATAGTTTCTATGCAAACGATTAAATTTTTACTGTATAATCCACTTTTTATTTAAAACTACTTTATATTATAATACTGCACTTTTTTTTTATTATTATTACCATTTTCATGTGTGAAACCTCCTGGTGTATCTGAATTTAAGGCAATTTCCATGTTTGTTAACTAAACCAATATTGATTCCTTTCCTTATTTTATTTAGTTTTATTTTATTATTTAAAAACTATTCGTTTTCCAATTATCACAATTTAATAAACAATAAAATATTGACATAAAATGAAATTAAATTTTTTGCATTGATTTTCTTTTGCAAAAATTTTGCTTCTTTTTTTAAATTAGTAAATTTATCTTCTTGTTTAATTATTTATCAAGTTTATTAATTATATTTTTACAAATTCTTTTAAAGGATATTATTTTTTTATTATTTTGGTACACGAAGTTTAAAAACTACGTTTTAATTTATAAATTTTCCTTTAACACACACACAAATCCATTCGGCTTCTTTCTTTTTTTACTTTTATTTGCACCACTCTTTTCTTGCTGTTATTTTGTATATGAATAAAATGTCATAATAAAAAAAAATGCAAAACAGAATTTATCCTCTTTACTGTTTTATTTTCTGATGAAATGGAGAATTTAAAAAAAATTTACTAGATGGAGTACAAAAACAAGACGTAATGAAACAAGAGCGAAATCAAATCGGAACACACACACACGGAACAAGCACGTACGCACTAGTTGTTAAAGCTATTATTACTATAGTAATTGTTGTTTTTGTAGCTATATTACTGTGCTGTATGTATGGTGGGATTTATTTTATTGCTATGTTGTTATCGTTATAACTGCTGTTGTTTTACTTTTTTCTTTTGTTATTGTTAATTTCTTTATTGTAGTCGAAATGCCAGTTCTTCTTGTTGCTTTATGTGCTATTGTTATTGCTTGTTGTGTTGGAAAATTTAAAGATGGCTGCTTTAAAACAAGATTTTGTTTTTTAGTAAATTTTACCAATTGCCGTTGTTGAGTTAGCTCAAATAAGAAATTCACCAAATTATATTTAAAATTTTTTCGATTTTGTTTGGCCAATTTTTCTAAATTGATAGAATTATTTGCGTTGCTATCATATATTTTTATTATTTTATTATCAATTATTAGCCGTTGTTGTTTTTGATGTTTTATACATTGAACAGCCATTCACAAACAAATTATTTGTTTGTGTTTACTTTTTAACCAAAACAAGAGGTGAAAAATATTGCCAAGTACTAAATTTTTTTTTCTGTGTTTTTAGTACTTCTGCTTAATTTTTATTACCACTACACCGTTATTTGTCTTTAGATGTGTGTGATTGCATGGGTCTGTTTTTTTAGTTCATCGCATACACAAGCAATATTTTCTTTCTATTTTGCTTTGTATGAACTTTCTAAAAAAAAAATCCGTCTTTTTCTGGCTTTTGTTAAGGTTTTAAAATCTCAAAATTTTGAATTTTATTTCGTTAAATATTATTATTTACACTGTATTTTATTAAAATTTACTAATTTTTTGTAAAATTCCTTCTTTTTTCCTTAAGAAATTGCTTATTTTCACACTCCTTTACAAAATTGATGGATCTTAATTGCTGCGTTGTCGATAATAGACTGAAGTTGGCCGCAGTTTGAGGGTTGCAAGGTTCCATTAAGTACAGAATCTTACAACACTGTTTGTGAAATTATGAAGAATAGTACTTTTAAATGTAGTAACATTGTACCTATAATCACCTAGTGAACAAATTAAAACCGAACAAATTAAAACCGATTTGAAATATGAATCAAAATAATGATGAGTAATAATTATAGGTACTTAATTATAAATATGAGTGATAATTATATAAAATATCTTAAAACAAGGAAATCAATTTGAGTCGCCTTTTGCTTATTCAACTCTGCTGCAATTACTTTTAAACTTTGTTTCGCGTTTGCACATTTAGAGTTTACCTTAACAAGCCCTTGATATATGGTTGTATTGTATAGAACCATCTATAAACGACAAATAAAGCAACTTTTCGAGTACGTTAAAAAGGGCGATGACCCTGTTCTTTTTTCTCTCCTCCGTTTAACAAACTGAAGACTTTGCAAAGTAAATTTTGATAGTGTCAGAGGCGGCTAATTAATTATAAAATTTAATTCGGTAATATTGATAATAAATTTTTATTATTTGTTATAATGCTTCCATCGCTGTAGTAATTCCAAATTACATTTCAAAAAATGCTTCAGGAACCTGATTCTCATAAAATTTCGTTCAATTATTCGGTACTCTTAATACCAACCTTGAAGATCTTTTGTTCGCTAAAGGGGTTGTTTATTTAACATACAGAATATAATTTCAAAGTAAAATTGAAAAGAAAACAAAATATACATCATCATACATAGACGAAACTTTATACACAAATTTGCATTAAAATATACTACTACATATTTTGTAATAATAAACGAACTGAAGCAACAACAACAAAAGGAAAAAAATTATACCAGTTATTATATTTTAATAAATAGAGCAACGATTAGTTAAAAAAAATTGTGTTACCAAAAAGTTATGAATTAGTGTATCTAAAAAATTAGGCGAATTTTTACATAAGAAATTGGCAAATGCAAAATGTTGAAAAGAAAAATTTAAATTCTCTAAAAAAGGAAATTCGCATAATAATTTTATAAAAATTGACGTGAATTAAACATATTTTTGATTATATTTTGAATAAAGTAAAATAAGTTCCTTTTTGTAAATTAAAACAAATACTATAAGCAATTAATATTAGTTATTTAATTAATAAACGCAACAAAAAAATGTGTTAACCAAATGTGAACAAACCTTTTCGCTGCTTTGATTTTTCATGGGGAAGTGGTCAACAACAACAAATAGTGTGCTATTACGGCATTCAATACAAATGACTAAACAAGGTAATTTTGTTAACTAAAATCAAGATATTTTAACCGTTAATTGCAATACTAATATTATAACAGCTATGTAGTAAACTATTGTCACTCAATTTATTTCTAATTATGAATTATTCACTGACAATTTGTATTAAAATCGATAACTAAATTGAATATTTGTTGCTTTGATTTTGTTTACTTATATTTTCTTCTTGTTCCTTTCCTATTTCTGCCCTTTTATACTTAAGTGCCGTGGCCACGATCAAACTAAACTGATCAAATTTTGCATACATATTTGTTGGTAATATTTGTTTGGCTTAGCACAGCAACACATCAAATTTAAGACTTCAAATTTCATTTCAAAAATGTCGTGAAGAAGAGAACATCATATGGTTTTCATCGGAAAATATTCTTTTATGGTTTTCTTTTTTTTCAGAAAATATTTTTTTAGGTTTTCTCAAAGAACATATCGCTCCTTTATTGCAACATATTCATATCTCAAAAAAACTTGAACTTGGCAAAATGCGATTTAAGTTTTCAAGACATAAGTCCTATGATCTAATTGCCTAACTTCTAATTGCTATAACTTCGGTTCAGCTTGGGATATAAAACTGATTTTTTTTTCAACATGTACAGAAAGTCTAAAAGCGCAGTTTTGCTTAAGTAACTACAAATTTTTAATTTTTTGAGATATGACTATGTTGCAATAAAGGAGAGATATGTATGCTTTTTGGTTGGCAGATTCCTTTGTTTTTGTTTTTTTAGTGTCGAGGTTTCTTTTTTTCTTTTAATATGGCAAATGATTGTTTCATAGCCATTACCCCGGGCGCAGGCAATAAAAAAAAAACAAAAAAAGGAAACTATCTATAATATTGCGTTTTCTTGATTAAAATTTCTGATTTAAAATTTCTCAGCGCTATTTCGGAACGAGCAATTGATCGCATTGTTATGGAAACTTGTGGAGGAATAAACAAGATTTTAAAATATAATATGAAGGAAATTAAAACAAATTATTAATGAATTTTTTCGGCTTATAATTAAAATCGTTAATCGTTTTGTTAAACAAAACAAAGTTCATAAAACTAAAATAAATAAACAATATCATAAAATTCATAAATAAAAACAAAACTAAATAAAAAATATCAAAATAGGTATCTACTTTTTTACAATTTTTTTGCTACACACTTTCAAAAACCCGCGAAACAAAGTGTGATGTTACTCATACGAAATCTAGAGAAAAATGAAATTTGAAGTGATTGTCCGCACACACATCAAATTTGCTTCAATTTTCTGCGGAGCAGGTAGCGAAAATCAAAATATTTTGATATTCTTAAAACTCTTCTCAGTCTGTACGTGTGAGGACAGTTTTCTGTACGTGTGAGTACAGTTATAACAATACAATCACAAAAATGGCAATTTGATCCAATCAGTTTGATCGTGGCCATGGCATCGTGGCTGTGCTACTTTACTCTCTGCTCTCTCTATATCTCTTTCACCTTCCTCTCAGTCTGCTGTATTGTTTTTGTTGTTATTGTTTACCATGTAATTGTAGCGAGTGGCATGTCGTAATCAGCGTTGCCAGATTTTTTTTTTTAAACTTTATTTCTGGGGAAAAAACTTGTTTTCTACAAAAGTATCAACATTTTTAAAGGAAATTCCGGAGCCCGGTGTCCTCTGTTGGTGTTTTTTTGAGTTTTTTGTCCGGGACTAATAAAATACACAATATTTTATTTAAAAATGTAAATATTTCCTGTTTTAATACTGAATTTATTGAAAAAAATTTTAAATTTAATTTTGTTGAAAAAACTTGTTTTGTTAGAAAACAAATATAATGAAAACTTTTTCGCATTTCAAAAAACTTGAAAAAAAGGGAAAACTTGGCAAACGGCAACGCTGGTCGTCATAAAAGTTTCTGTATTAAAATTTAGCGGCATAAAAAAAAAATTGTTTTGACGTTTTTATTTGTTTTAACACCCATCCAATTGAACTTTAACTTGCAAGGTGGTCGTGGTGTATGTCTTTAGTTTACAAACATTTTGTAAAACTATTAGTACCTATAAACAGTACAACCTAAATGGATACAACATACATAATTGGTCATTACAAGCCTCCAGTCAGGATTATTGACCTAGTTTCTCACGCCACTTATGTTGTGTGTGTTAATTTTATATATACACTGGCGAGCAAAAGTGTATTCATGTTGGCAGATTCCGCCCTTTAACCCCTATAAAATCTTTAATGAATGAGAACGCAAGATGAATGTTTCAGGGTTGATTACTTGTTTATTATATTACATATTTAAGTTAAAAAATTAAAAGAAATTATATACCATACTTTAAGAATATAAATAAAATTAAAAATAACTCAATTCGAACACTTTTGCACGTATATTCAAAAACCTTAATATTAAGCGATTTTTAATACTTTGTCCACAATCCTTTGTTCTTTTTTACATTTTTAATGCGCTTTGGCATACTCTCCACCAATTTTTGTATGATTTCATCTGGGATTTTGTTCCACTCCTCTTGTACTCTTTGCCAGAGTTCATCCATGTTCGTTGGTGCTCTTTCATACACGGCCAGTCTTCTTTTTAAAAGAGCCCACAAATTTTTTATAGGATTGAGATCCGGGCTTTGTGCTGGCCATTTAAGTAATTTAAATTTTTGGTTAGACAACCAATTTCTAACAATTTTGGAGGTATGTTTAGGATCTCCATCTTGTTGAAAGTGTTTCTCCTCCTCGGGATATGCACTTTTGTCCACATATTCTGGCAAATTAGTTTGAAGAATATTGAGATAATCTTCCTTCTTCATTATACCTTCTATCTTAACCAGTGGACCAACGTTCCACCAAGTAAAACACCCCCACACCATCAAACTTCCCCCGCCATGTTTTACTGTTTGCTTTACATGATGTCTTTGAAAATTTTCATGTGGGCGGCGCCAGTAATATTCTTTCCCATCTGATTGGAAACGGTTAATTTTAGTTTCATCAGATCAAATCACATGTTTCCAATCCTCTGCTGTCCAGTTTTCGTATTCTTTACAAAATTGCAGGCGCGCCTTAATATTTTTATTTGATAGGGCTGGTTTCTTTTTTTTGACTGCTGCGACTAGACCAAATCTTCGTAGTGATCTACGAACAGTCCAATCACTAACGTGTTTATTTATTGCCTTGGCAGCTAATTTTGGTGTTCTAGTATCCCTATTTCTCATTAATCGCTCAATATGCCGAGCATCTGCGTCTGTTAATAACCTTGGACGACCAGTTATGATACATTTGGATGATATATTTTGTCTTTTACGAACACTTTGCACAGTACTATGGGCTATTTTTAAAGATTTAGCTATTTCTCTGCATGACTGTCCATTTTCCGTCATAACTACTATTCGATCTTCTATTTCCACGCTTATTTTTTCATTTTGTAGTTACAAATAAACTACCAATGTTTATTTAAATAAAAAAATGCCAATAATATTTTGGAAACTGCACTTAAATTTTTTTAAAAACAAACAAAGTTGATATTAAACCATAACTCGATAAAAAATAACGGTAAATTATAAATTGACACTTGTAAAGTGACATAAACCAATATGAGCAAAAGTGTTCGAGTTGCCATATGTTGCGATCATGCTCGATAACCAGAGTTGTACAATTTTTGCACTATAATATCATCCAACAGTAATGAATAAACATGCGAATTTTCGTTAAAATATCTTAGCTAGAAAAAATTTTATTGACGTTTTACTAGAAAATTTACCAACATGAAAACACCTTTGCACGCCACTGTAAGTGACGGGACCTACAGTTTAAAGTCGACTCCGAACGACAGATTTTTTGAGAAATTTTTCATGGCAATTTATTTACTCTCAGAGTTTTTACCAGAAATCTGCTGAGAGGTAATCGCCGAAGAAATACTTTTTGTATTTTTGTTTTGATGTCTGGCCTGGGGGGCTTTACGTCTAATAAGCCAACACACTACCTACTAGACTACGGCGACTTCAAATGGATTCAAATTGTAAACAAAAAAAAAAAAAAATAGATACTAGCATATAATCAATTTTGAAATGGTGAAGAAAACTTTAAAAAGTGAAACATAAATATACATACAGTGAAATCTGCTCCGTAGCCAAATAATTATGACGTGTAAATGAATGCTTCGCAAAAGCCTATGAAGCGAATTATAAGAAACTAATCGGAACATAAAGCTTCAAAAAAAAAAAAAAAAAAAAAATAGAAAAAAATTGGAGATATGCAAACATCTTTTGTGAACATAAAAATTTAAATAGGGTGCACGGTCATCTAAGGATGGATCTGATATATCGGGTCGCCATTCCTCTTCAGTTACAGCTTAATTGGATGTTTTCTATGCGGCACCTACGCGTTGCGATTTAATTTGCAAGATAGTTGAGTAAGCAAGTTACTGATAAATTGTTTTTGTTGCATTGAGGGTTGAATGAATATCAAAATTTTTTGATCTTCAACAAACCGACGAACAGTCGCTAATCAACCACCTCTCCAACGTTACAATTAGTTGTACAACTTTAGAAAGTTGTACAAATAATAGTATAAGGTATCGAAATATCGTCCAAAGTTTACTAATTGTTTTGTAAGCAGTGTCAGAACCCCTTTCATATGTTCGAAAATCACCCATGGATCCTGCAGTAAAATTCCGTGCCAGCACATAGAGCTATAACGATAAAAACCTGTCTCCTTAACTATTTATTAGCGTTTATCTCCTCTGAAGAATGGCTCTTTGGCAATACATGATATCAACCTGCTGGTATTCTTTAACACTGCCTTGATTCGTGTAATGACTTATTTTTATTTATTTACTCTAGTAACTGCAGGCTATAGCAACAGCTTAATTACTTTCAATGAAGGTTGTGAGTTAAAAATGTGAAAGTGGAAAGTGCAGGTAGTAACCACTCTTTTTTCTTCTGGGGCTATTTTCTTATTCCTCCAGTTAACAGCTTTTACGATAATTTTCCTTTCAAAGCCAAGATAAGATATTCGTAAAATAAGAAATATGAGCGACTAAAAATGTAATAATCTATTTACATTTTCAGTACCTTGGGGTGTGCCATTTGGTCTTTATCTAAGAAAAACTATAAAAAGTTACATATTTTGTGTTTCCGTCCACTTTTCAATCGCGCTTAAGCAATAATAAGTTATGTAATGACAAAACTTTCAAAGAATTTTGTAAGAATATTACCGTTCTAGCTTTATTATCCTATCTAGTGATATATATTTTTTTACTTATTATGGCAACTCTTAAATAATTTGTTTTGTAACTTTGTGTACTGCCATCGAGTTGCAATTACTCTATAACTGCACTTTCGTGTTGTTTATTTTGGATTTTTCTCACTCTCTTGTATTTTGCGTTCTCTTTTTGTCTGTTTACAGTTTGCATGCATAGAAATAATACCGTGTTATTTTGCGATGTATTGGTTCGGTATTAGTAGTAATTCGTCAGTCGTATCCTTGTAACGGTAACATTTGCCTGTTGGCTTTACGCAATTTCATATTTTATATACTTGTTTGATGGAAATTCGTGGCAATTGTTGTTATTAAAAAAGTTCATTCATTTTGAATGATTAATAGAGTGTAAGTACTTGAAGAAAATAATTTTTTCGCTGTTTTTGTTGTTACATACATACATATTTTTCTTTTAAAGACAGTGTAATAAAATTATAGAAAATAAATAAAAACAAAGGCTGGTCACAAAACTTGTGTCCCCAGAGAGTTATTTCTGGCAATGTGGTAAAAGTTTGTGCAACTGTGAGTAGTGAGATCATAATACAATATAAAACATCTTTTTTTTGTGGGTAGTATGAGTGATAAATAAATATTTGCAGTATAAATTAAAAATGACATTACTTGTTACAAAGTGGTATGTATTCAAGGAATGTTTATTAAGCATGACACAATATGCGTACAGTGAGAGTAAAAAAAAACTATAAATAAAATTGTTTGTCTATATTTAAAACCAATCAATTCAAGTTTATTTAACAAATAAAAGAAATTGCAATATCAATACCAAAGTGATATGATTAAATATATAATTAATACATGCATCCACTACTTTTGTGGATAAGTTTTGTGTTTTTTTGGTTTGAGGAAGTTTGCAGTGATGATAGCAATTTGTCGGTTACGCCTGGAGATATTTATTCTTCCTCATTGGGTGTGATGGACATTAGTATTACAGCCCATGGCGAGAAAACATATTCTTTTCCTCGCGTGCGCCATTCAGAAGTCGGTTAAAGTCTCCAGATGGGGCTGCATCCTCTCTTTAAACCATGATCGTATCGTCGTCTTGACTTCTGTGCTCGGTACAACAGCTTATAATGCAAATCACTCAAATCCAGAAACCTATTCCTAAGGACCCACTCCTTCTGGTTCAGAGCGATATCAACATGGAGGATGGAGAATGGAGGAGATGGTGTGAAGTGGCTTCATGATCCGAAGATCGCAACCGTTAACCAGTCAGAGAGCGGATGTTCAATTCCACATTTTGTTTTCCATTAAATTCAGGTACGGTATTCACCAGATAAATTGTAGGCGAGCGCAGGGAGAGTTGGAATTGAGGAATCACCTCTGATCGAGTTCCAGGCCAAAGTTAACTAAGGCACCCTCTCATTTCCATAATCCGCAAACTTGCTTTACTTTGGCTATCTGATGGAGGAGATGCGGGCATTACAACCAAACTCGTCAAGCCTTTCTGAGTTGTGGATGTTCAGATCGACTTAAAAGCTCTAACTGAACATTATATCAGATCGTAATTGGTTTATGTCTACATGCTCTTGGAAAGGTACTGTGCTAGATTCTAGAGCAATGTGGTGCATGTTTTAACTAGATTACAGATGATCTGGCGAGGGATGTAGTGTCCGGTACGTAGAACTGAGGGACAGATCAGTAGGTTTCTCTTGGAGGATTTCTTTGGGTTTATCGAACAGGGGATCAGGCGCAGAGTAGACATTTCATTGCGATTTCATAACTTCCAGACTATTGTGGCTCAGGCTTGACCGTTCTAGAACGGATTGGGTTTTAAATCTGGTTTCTGATTAATGAGACGAAGGCTCTAGATTGTTGGTCGGGTACTAGTACTAGACTGCAAGACATCGTTTCTTCCAAAATGCAACTTAGTTTCTTAAAACTTTCACAAATACTCTTCTTAATTTTTTTTTAATTCTTGTGCTTGAATAAATTAATATCCTATTATTGGTTTTAAATTTTTGTCATTACAAACGATAAGTCTATTCTCTTTTCTCCAAACCTTACAGATAAGCTTTTTCAGAAATATTTTCAGTAACGACAACTTTTATTCACTTTTATCCAAATCTTAGAGCGAACCTCAATTCATTCATTCATTTTCAGCAGTGAGAAGTACAAATTCCCAAAATCCTATTCCCCCTGTACATATAGACTGATCTATTTTAAGCGCAGCAAAAAAAAAAAAAAATTTCGTTGAAATTTTCAAAATAATAAAAAATGTAATTTTTGTGTAAAACTATTAATAAATAATAAAAACAACTAGTAACAATAACAATTTTTAACTTTTTCTTTCAAGAAATTAAAAAATATTGGCAACTTTCAGCAAGAAAAATTTTTTATGAGCAGTACGTCTTATTTTGATCTTGTAATATTTAGCTTCTTAATTACTTCTTGCACAAGAAACTATATTCATTGTGACCTAAAATCACCCACATTTCGATTAATAATAAAATATTTAAGAATCTTTAAAATTTTCATTGAAGAAATTAAAAAATATTCAAAATTTTCCCTTTTTTAACACAAAATAAATGTTTGTTTACATTTAATTTTTCTACTTTATCCGCCAGTTTTCACACTGTATATCTGTTGCTTCTAACACATTTGATTCGCAAAACTTATAATATTTTTTTCTCCCTCTAAGAGGAAGGTTAAAAAGTGCTGCTTTGAGCGTTTTTTAAACGTCAAAATTTCCGTATCTGTGTATATCTGTGACTTCGAGGGTTGTTCGGTATGTTGCATCGTCTTATTGAAACTAGATGCACTATTGGCCATTGTTGGCTACACATTTTTCAACTTTAAGGCAATTTGTTGATTCTACGCCAATAAAACTGTTCGTCTTTTGAAGCAATCCAATTAGTCAATAAATTTTCGACTTCCTCATAGGAATCGAAGTATCTCATCGATGAAAACAAATAGTACTCAGAAAGAGATAAGTCTAGTGAATACGGTGGGTAGTCTAGCAGCCCCAAGCCTAATGTTTTGATTGAGTCATGAACCGGCTTAGCTTTGTGTGGGGCTGCCTTGCCATGTTATAAATTTATCTTGCCTTGTTTTTTGGTCCATTCTGATAGATTTTCGATGAATGCATGGCTAAAATTGATCATTTGTTTCATCAGGTTTTAGAAGCTCGTGGTACGCCACATCGTTTTGGTCCCACCAGACAGATTGTCTCCCTTCCGAATTGATTTGGTTTTGCAGTCGAAGATTAACCCATGATTTTTTTCCGTTCAGGATTATGATAATAAATCCATTTTCCATCGCCAGTAACAATTCAAAGCAACACTGATTTTCTATCGTGCCTTTAAAGCAAAATTTTATAAATAACTCCGGTTTTCCATTTGTCTGTCATTCAATTTATATGGCACCCATTTTCCAGACCTTTCACGTTCTTTGAAAAAATCAGAAATTGTTTGTTGTGTAACATTTAACTTTTTTGCGATTTGCTTCGGCGTCTTCAAACTTTTTTGGTGGTCATCCACGTACTTCATTTCTCACATCAAAATCGTTATCTCTGATCCGCCGAAACCAACTTCTGCAAGTTGTTTCTGATAGAGCAGGATTACCAGAAATATTCGATGCGACTGGTAAGCGCTATTCTTCATCGTTTTCTGCTACAAAAATCGTCATCTTTAACACGACAAAAAAATATGATATTTGTTCACTGATTTGATGTATACTGAATATGTTTGAGTCATTTACCAGTACAACTGTTACATGATGTTATAAGGAAACTCTATATATAGACTAAGGGCAGTACAATAGATCACCTGATCACAGTACCCTTGTAGCTTTACACAACAACAAACAATGATCCCAACATGCCTAAATGAGGGGCAAATCTGTTAAAAAGGCACTCGTCTGTAACTCAACAGTGAAGATCTTTCTGAAGCAGTAGAGTAATACTACGGTGACTCTGGATTTGGAGATAATGTGACCAGAATTTTTTACTTTTGTATTTTGGTAATATATATCTTATAGTGTTTTCACACTGAGTAGTTTTAATGCAAAAGTTGGTTTTAACGTTAAAACCATAATTAAAACCTGGTTTTCCATACAAAATTATTGTGTTAAAACCATCTTAAAACCTTTTTTGAATTGGTTTTAAGTAGGTTTTATAAAATTCGATGTACTAAATCAGAGCTACCAACATTGAAATGTTGAAAACAGCTGAAAAAAAAACTACTTGATTTCCAAGCACTTCTTCACTTTTTATAAATATATCCACTATTTTAAAGTATTCTTTTACAATATTTAGAAAAATTTTTAATTTATTGTTCATTTCTTAATTTTTCTTATTTTTTATTTTTTCTTAAACAAAAACAGCTGTTTCACAGTCATAAATGTCATGAATGTTAAAACCAGATTTATGTGATGTTTTTGTAACACAGGCTATTTTACTTGCCTGCCTGTTTATATGGGAAACACAAACAAAATTGAGTGTTTTTGTTTGTGTTTTCCATGCAAACAGGCAGGCAAGTGAAATAGCCTGTGTTACAAAAACATCACATTAAGAAAACTTATAGTGTGAACCAGAGATCAGCAATGAATCGTATTTTCGCTACTCAGAAGTACTCATGAAATTTTGAGTATGAGTGAGTCAAGAGAAGTCGCCGTGGTCTAGTAGGTAGTGTGTTGGCTTATTAGACGAAAGGCCCGAGTTCGAATCCCAGGCCAGACATCAAAAAAAATACAAAAAGTACTTCTTCGGCGATTTCCTCTCAGCAGATTTCTGGCAAAAACTCTGAGAGTAAATAAAATTGCCATGAAAAGTTTCTCAAAAAATCTGTCGTTCGGAGTCGACTTTAAAACTGTAGGTCCCGTCACTTATGTATAAAATTAACACACACAACATAAGTGGTGTGAGAAACTAGGTCAATAATCCTGACTAAAGGGTTGCAATGACCAATTATGTATGTATGTGAGTCAAGAGTATTGAAATTCAACTACTCTGATTCATTCGTACTCGCTACAACATTGATTTATAAGTATAGGTTGCAATGAGTATGAGTACAACGTTGACATCAAACTCACAACATTCGATTCATTGTTTGATTCATACGCCTACTTATTCAGATTCATAAATTTAGAAAAATACTTAGACGCCTTTTGCACGTTAAAATTAGTGTCGAAACAAGTTTCAACATTCTTGAGTTTGTTGGAGAGAGGGGAAAAACGAGCGGGGGTGATATCAGAATTTCATGTACTCGGAAACTTGCTTTGTTCTTTATTCGTATATACACAGAGTTGTATTTGATTTCACATTTTATTTGACATTTTCTTTTATTTTTTGTTTCGCATAGTGAAGTTAACACGTTGACTGCCGCTTTCAGAAAACTGGCCAAAAATAACAATTTGATTTTTTCACATTATATTATTAAAAACTCTATTTTTAGATCGTAGGTATCATCAAAAAGCAAAAATTATGTTTTTAGGAGAAAAAATGGTTTAGTGAGTATGAGATAACTCGCAGTTGTCAGTCAAGGTGTTATTATAAAGATCCGTTATATAAAATAACATTACTTCTTTTTTTCAAATTTGTCCGTTCAAACTTTATTTATTTACTTATTTTATTTATTTATTTATTTATTATGTTTGAAATCAAAACATTTGCTGTTACCGCCGCCACTGTAGTTCAATTATTTATTTATTTATTATTTGTTTTTCCTTATTGCTTACTCCTTTTATTTGTCCCTTTGCTTAATACATAGAATATACTATATATACTATTAAATATATAATATATATAAATACATATAGCTGAATAAATAGCTGAATAACGGTTCTGAAGTTATGTCGACTTTCGTATAAAAGTCAACAACATCGTTTTTTCTGTGCTTATTAAAAAAAAACGGATTTAGTTAGTGAAAAACAAAGTTTTTTAAAGCGCTAAAATAATTGCCTAAATATTTTGTAAAGTTATTTAATAAATTGAATTAAAATAAAAGATATCTTGCTGCTCTTAAAAGTTGTTTCGTCTAACTAATTTCGAAGCCAACATTTCTTTAAAAAACTTTATTTAAAATTAAAATAAGAATAAAATAAGAATAATTTCAAAACTTCGAAGATAATTATTGACAGAAACACCTTAAGTGAAATAGTGTCTCAAAATTAAGCACTTTGTTTGCACACAATTGTGGCATAAGAAAATAAAATCAAGCTTCGCATAAAATAAACTGAATCATGTCAGAAACGGATTTCAATTGTAACAAATGTCAACAAAAAGACACGGAACGAATGGTTCAATGCGACTCGTGTGATAAGTGGTACCATTTTGAGTGCGTTGGGGTAAATTAAAATATTGCGAACATCAGCTGGAATTGCTCTTGCGTAGGCGATAAAAATAGTGTCTCCAACGTGGCCCCACAAGCACAGCCGCCCATAAGTGCAACATCGGATTTTACCGCTGGGCTACACACAACGTCATCGCCAGCCGGACGAGGACTCCTATCAGATGTACCTGGTTCATCGTTAGGGGAAAAAACTCTTCAGCCATCTAATTTGAATAATGGTGGAAATGAAATGAACAATCCAGTAGCGGCAAATGTTTTTCCGTCAGTGGCAACGACAAGTGACAAATATGCAAAACAAAATTTTGGCTCTCATTGCGGTCCAAGCACGTCGTTCGGTGCTTCGTCTTCCCAAACACAATTGAAGTTGCAGATGCTTGAAGAGGAAAAGGAGCTTCAAAGACAATACTTGGAGAAAAAATATAGTATCCTAACACAAGGTGATGCATGTCAAAGTTCAAATTCTTCCTTTAATATTTCCTATTTCCAGCCTAATGCAGCACAAATAGCCGCTAGACAGGTTATACCCAAAGATTTAATCACTTTCGATGGCAACCCAGAAGACTGGCCCCTATTTATTAGCAACTTTAGAAACAGCACAAACATAGCGGGCTACACAGATGGTGAAAATCTAATGCGATTGCAGTCATGTCTTCGTGGGCGCGCCAGAGAATTAGTGAAAAACAAATTGCTTATCCCATCAATGGTAAATGAAATAATACAGACTCTGGAAATGTGTTTTGGTCGTCCAGAGCATATACTAGATAGCATGATAGCCAAAGTTACACAAATACCACCATTAAAGGATAGGCTCGACAGTATCATTGAGTATGCACTCACCGTTAAAAATATTTGCTCGACAATGGAGGCGTGTAATTTAACGGCTCATTTGAATAATCCATTGCTCGTGAAAACGCTGGTCAATAAATTACCCGACAGCCACAAATTAAATTGGGCAATGCATCCGAAAAATGAAAAGGTTCCAGTTGTAAAAGCGTTTAGCGACTGGATTTATAATATAGCAGGTGCAGCTAGCCAGGTAGTGTCCCCTTTAGTAACCAAAAAAGGAGCTTCTGTACATACTCATTCGGAGCCATCTTATCAAAGCAAACTAAATTGTAGCCTCTGTAAAAGTCAACAACACAAGATCCAAAACTGTGGTGAGTTTCAGTCTCTAAGTGTTGATGAAAGGTGGAGTGTTGTAAAACAGAACAAATTATGCCGGCGGTGTTTGAATGCACATCGACGTAAGTGTTTCTCAAAAAAGGTATGTGGCACAAGCAACTGCTCAGCAAGTCATCACCCTTTGCTACATAAGGACATAATATCGTTAACTCATAATGCAATTCAAACTGTGGCACAATTTTGCCCATCCGAATACACTATAATGGTATTCGCACAGAGACATTTGCATTTCTTGATGAAGGTTCGTCTGTCACCCTTATGGAAAAGTGTCTCTTTGAAAAGCTTGGTCTCACCGGTAAAAGAGAGCCCTTGGAGCTACAATGGACTGGCGATACAACTCGATCAGAGCAAAATTCAGTCAAAGTTGACTTAGAAGTGTCCGGCGTTAAATGCGACAATAGGTTTACTCTACACGATGTGCGTACGGTAAATAATCTTGGACTACCCTTACAGTCAATTGAATTCAATGACATCGCCGCTGACTACCCATACTTGAAAGGTTTGCCGATACAGTCTTACAAAAATGCTAAGCCGATGGTTCTCATAGGCCTCAATAATTGGAGGGTAGCTGTTCCCTTAAAAATAAAAGAAGGTAAGCGAGGTCAACCCATAGCATCTAAAACCCGTCTCGGATGGACACTGCAAGGTAGTGGTACAGATTTACATCAAACTTCTTCATTAAATATACATACTTGCGGTTGCGAAAAACGTTATGACGTGTTGCACGAAGAAGTGAAAGAATATTTTGCCCTTGAAGCGCCTAAAGAGAAAAATATACTGTCGCCCGAAAATAACAGAGCTATACAAATCCTAGAAGCCTCTGCGCTCAGAAAAAATCACCAATTCGAAGTAGGTTTATTATGGAAAGATGAAGTCCCACAATTGCCGGAGAGTTATAGCGCCGCGTGCCATAGATTAGAATGCCTTAAAAAGAAGTTTAAAAAGGATGCCAAATTACAAAACACGATGCAAACCGAAATCGATAAATTAATTTCTAAAGGTTATGCTAGAAAGGTGTTGGATTCTGAAATGTTTTCCTACCCCGGCCGTACATGGTATTTACCAATATTTGTTGCCCTGAATCCAAATAAACCAAACAAAGTTCGCCTCGTTTGGGACGCAGCAGCTAAATCCAAACAAAAATCCCTTAATGACTTTCTTATTTGTGGCCCCGATTTACTTACTTCACTTTTTAGTATTTTAATTGAGTTTCGTGTAGGTCAAGTGGCAATTTGTGGAGACATAGCGGAAATGTTCCATCGAATCAATGTAAAAGAAGAGGATATGCACGCTCAGCGGTTTTTGTGGTTCGACAATTTAGATAACCAAATGCGACCATGCGTGTATGTCATGAAAGCTCTCACTTTTGGTATTAGCTGTGCACCCTGCATTGCTCATTTCGTCAGAAACAAAAATGCTGAGGAATTTAAACATTTATATTCCCGGGCTGTCAAAGCAATTCAACACTACCACTATATGGATGATTTCATTGACAGCGTTGACAGCGATGAAGAAGCAAAAGACCTTGCGCTCCAGGTGAAGATGATTCACTCCGCAGCTGGGTTTCATATGAGAAATTGGGTAACCAATTCTGACTTCGTACGAAAACACCTATCGGAGGACGGCTCGGAGACACAGGCTTCCTTTAAAGCCGTGGAAAAAATTTTGGGTATGTATTGGGAATCAAACAACGACGTATTTCAATATAACTCTAGATTTTCGAGGCTCCGAAGAGATGTGTTTCACACTGAAGTGAACCCCACAAAAAGAGAAGTACTTCAAGTCCTCATGTCGATTTTTGACCCATTAGGATTGGTTTCCCACTACACTATTGGCCTAAAGATATTACTTCAAGATATATGGCGCTCAGCATTAAAATGGGACGATGAACTGACCGAAGAGCTCTATGTAAAATGGCGTTTGTGGCTCTCTAATCTGTGTAAAATATCAGCTATCAGCATTCCCAGATGTTACTCCAAACTCCTAAGAATGACACCCGAGGTCCAACTTCATACGTTTGTCGATGCGGGTGAAAATGCATATGCTGCAGTGAGTTATTTTCGCGTAGAATATAATGGCAAAGATGACGTGTCAATTGTGGCAGCAAAATCTAAGGTAACCCCATTAAAACCAATATCGATACCCAGGTTGGAACTTCAGGCAGCACTGCTAGGTGCACGTTTAGCTGCGAAAATTCGGAATTCAACACGCCTTCAATGCAGAGAGTGTTTTTATTGGTCCGATTCAAAGACGGTGCTTAAATGGTTATCCATGGACCCAAAAAACTTTAAAGCGTTCGTGATGTATCGTGTTGGAGAAATTCTAGAATCTACAAACTTAAATCAATGGAATTGGGTGCCATCCAAATCTAACCCTGCAGACCTTGCCACTAAGACCGGTCTACCCAGCAATGATTTGTGGCTCCACGGTCCGGATTTTCTTAAATGTGGTCAAAATACGTGGCCCAAATGTCCAGATTTAGGTGATCCAAATAACGAAGAAGTGCGGAATCATTTATTGCTTATTAACAAATCTAAAAGCTTTACAATCAACATTGAATATTTTTCAAATTGGAAGCGGCTCTATATGGCACTTGCGAATTTCATGCTTTATATTGAAAAATTAAAAGCTAGGATACGAGGAGGCAAAACTGTCCAAGGTATAAGCTTTGAAAATATACTAAACGCAAAATTTGTTTTATATAGGTATGCCCAATCTTACGAGTTCTCTGAAGAAATATGGTGTCTTAAAAATGATAAAGAAATATGTTCTAAAAGTCGTCTTAAACAATTAAATATTTACCTCGATAACAACGGACTGTTACGTATAAACGGTAGAGCCAGGTCTTTAAATTGCAATAACGCCATAATCTTACCACAATGCCATTATATAACATTTTTATTGGTCCGCAACTATCACGAAAGTTTTCATCATTGCCTGCACGAAGCCACAATATGCAAAATTAAATCAAAATTTTACATCCCAAAGCTAAGGGTTGTCTACAAAAACGTTCGTTCAAAATGTCAACAATGCAAGAATCAATCGGCTGCACCACAACCACCGTTAATGGCATCTTTACCAGCAGCAAGGCTTGCTAGCTTCGAACGTCCGTTCACCTATGTAGGCATCGATTTCTTTGGCCCATTATTTGTAGCAGTAGGCAGACGCAGAGAGAAGAGATGGGGTGTGTTATTCACATGCCTAACAATACGTGCAATTCACGTTGAGGTCGCTCACAGTCTTGACACAAGTTCGTGCATCATGGCCATTCAAAACTTTATAAGTCGTCGTGGCTCTCCCAGAGAGATATATACCGACAATGGCACGAATTTTAAATCGGTCGAAAGAATTCTTCGTGAAGAAAAGCGAAACCTCGACCTGCATCAAGTCTTTTTAAAATATAATGAAATTAAATGGCTATTCAATCCACCGGCAGCACCGCATATGGGAGGCGCATGGGAAAGACTGGTGCGCACAGTGAAGACAACGCTTTACGCTATGAACCCTGCATTCAGATTTAATGACGAGACATTGAGAAGCGCTCTATGTGAAGTTGAGTTTATGATAAATTCCCGGCCATTAACATTTATTGCTCTGGATTCAGCTGAAGACGACGCTCTTACACCAAACCACTTACTACTCGGTTCTGCTGATGGTTATAAACCCCTATGTGAAATCAACTACGATCTTCGTCAACGGTGGCACCAAACACAGCAGTTTGCAAACCATTTTTGGAGACGATGGGTTCGGGAGTATGGCCCAAATTTAATCCGACGAACAAAGTGGTTCGCAAAGGTAAAACCACTATCTGTAGGCGATATAGTCATAATAGTGGACGACACACTTCCCCGCAATAGTTGGCCCAATGGAGTCATAGTAGACACAGTTAGCGCAAAAGATGGTCAAATTCGTCGTGTAAAAGTCAAGACAAGTTCCGGCACGTTTGAAAGGCCAGTCACCAAAATCGCAGTACTGGACGTCAGTAATGATCAAGATGGCAAGCTTACAACCCCTAGTTCGCTTGCAAGGGGGGGAATGTTACCGCCGCCACTAGTTCAATTATTTATTATTTGTTTTTCCTTATTGCTTACTCCTTTTATTTGTCCCTTTGCTTAATACATAGAATATACTATATATACTATTAAATATATAATATATATAAATACATATAGCTGAATAAATAGCTGAATAACGGTTCTGAAGTTATGTCGACTTTCGTATAAAAGTCAACAACATCGTTTTTTCTGTGCTTATTAAAAAAAACGGATTTAGTTAGTGAAAAACAAAGTTTTTTAAAGCGCTAAAATATTTGCCTAAATATTTTGTAAAGTTATTTAATAAATTGAATTAAAATAAAAGATATCTTGCTGCTCTTAAAAGTTGTTTCGTCTAACTAATTTCGAAGCCAACATTTGCAAAAGAAAAATTTTAGTACTAAACAATTAATTAAAAAAAGTGAAAAAATAAAAATAAAAAAGAATATAATTTAATTTTTTAATTTATAAAAATCAAAAAGAATATAATTTAAATAAGGTAAATATATTAAAAAATAATAATACATAAATATATAATATATTATAATATAATAACAAATATAATATTCATATAATATGTATTTAGGTCTTGTGTTTGAACCTAAATCACAATGCCAAATAAAGTTACAACTGTCAAAAACAGCAGAACGACGAGATAAAAGAAAACAAAATTTCTGAAATTAATTTTTTACGTGCAAAAGCGAAAGAAAGTTTAAAAGAAAATGCAAAAAAGTTTTTCAAAAATGTTTCGAAACTAATTTCAACGTGCAAAAGGCGTCTTACATATAATACTTACGAATGATTCGAGTCACTCGAATCATTCATCAAAATTTACAGTAGTAGTTATTGTTGCATTTACAAAAGAAGAAAAAAGAAAAGACGAAGACAGCAGGCAAAGCACACACACAACCTTCTAGCGAGTATTGTGGTGTTCGTACTCGAATCATACTTATTTTGTGCTTCGTGTATAATTTGAGTTATGGAGAGTCGAAATCAAAAACATCGTTCGTATTGTTAAGTATGAGTACGATGAGTATTTCAAACTTTGAATATGAGTAGTATGAGTATGATATTAAAATAAGTATGAATGCGTATAAGTATAAGAAATTATAAGTATGACTCGAATCTACTCATCGTTTTGAATACTCGTTGCTGATCTCTGGTGTGAACCACATAATCAGATGATGTTAAAAGCAGGTTTTAACTTTAGGTGTGAAAACACTACATATTACAAATATTTTTTTTATATCTAATGGAAATCTTTTTCTACCCGATTATTCTGAATGATTCTTTTTTCCCCTTTTTTGTGGAGAAATAAAAAAGGACTGCAACTACATGTCACGCAACAACAAAATTTAATTCATTTACGAATTTTACGAATACCATAATGTATGTTACGAATTCCATCTTTCTGTTGGTACTGTGCCTTTTACTACAAAGTCTTGTACACTCGTTACTATTACACAGTCGATACTAACTAGTATGAGTTTTACATACATAATTGGTCATTACAACCCTTCACCAGTTATGTTGTGTGTGTTAAAAGTCGACGCCGAACGACAGATTTTATTTACTCTAAGAGTTTTTGCAGAGGAAGTTTGCTGAAAGATAGTCGCCGAAGAAAAACTTTTTTCATATTTCGTTTTGATGTCTGGTCTGGGGTTTGAACCGAGGTCTGATGTCTAATAAGCCAACACACTACCTACTACTACTACATGTATGAGTATTAGATGAATTATTTAGTTTTTTTTGGTTCATATGACTGTCAAGTATGTTGACTCCTTTCATATTCTATATGTACGGTGACCAACCGTCAACTATTAACCTCCTGTCTGCTATATTTTTTGAGTCCGCTATTTGTCCACTATTTTGTGGAGACTATTGTGGAGACATAGCGGAAATGTTCCATCGAATCAATGTAAAAGAAGAGGATATGCACGCTCAGCGGTTTTTGTGGTTCGACAATTTAGATAACCAAATGCGACCATGCGTGTATGTCATGAAAGCTCTCACTTTTGGTATTAGCTGTGCACCCTGCATTGCTCATTTCGTCAGAAACAAAAATGCTGAGGAATTTAAACATTTATATTCCCGGGCTGTCAAAGCAATTCAACACTACCACTATATGGATGATTTCATTGACAGCGTTGACAGCGATGAAGAAGCAAAAGACCTTGCGCTCCAGGTGAAGATGATTCACTCCGCAGCTGGGTTTCATATGAGAAATTGGGTAACCAATTCTGACTTCGTACGAAAACACCTATCGGAGGACGGCTCGGAGACACAGGCTTCCTTTAAAGCCGTGGAAAAAATTTTGGGTATGTATTGGGAATCAAACAACGACGTATTTCAATATAACTCTAGATTTTCGAGGCTCCGAAGAGATGTGTTTCACACTGAAGTGAACCCCACAAAAAGAGAAGTACTTCAAGTCCTCATGTCGATTTTTGACCCATTAGGATTGGTTTCCCACTACACTATTGGCCTAAAGATATTACTTCAAGATATATGGCGCTCAGCATTAAAATGGGACGATGAACTGACCGAAGAGCTCTATGTAAAATGGCGTTTGTGGCTCTCTAATCTGTGTAAAATATCAGCTATCAGCATTCCCAGATGTTACTCCAAACTCCTAAGAATGACACCCGAGGTCCAACTTCATACGTTTGTCGATGCGGGTGAAAATGCATATGCTGCAGTGAGTTATTTTCGCGTAGAATATAATGGCAAAGATGACGTGTCAATTGTGGCAGCAAAATCTAAGGTAACCCCATTAAAACCAATATCGATACCCAGGTTGGAACTTCAGGCAGCACTGCTAGGTGCACGTTTAGCTGCGAAAATTCGGAATTCAACACGCCTTCAATGCAGAGAGTGTTTTTATTGGTCCGATTCAAAGACGGTGCTTAAATGGTTATCCATGGACCCAAAAAACTTTAAAGCGTTCGTGATGTATCGTGTTGGAGAAATTCTAGAATCTACAAACTTAAATCAATGGAATTGGGTGCCATCCAAATCTAACCCTGCAGACCTTGCCACTAAGACCGGTCTACCCAGCAATGATTTGTGGCTCCACGGTCCGGATTTTCTTAAATGTGGTCAAAATACGTGGCCCAAATGTCCAGATTTAGGTGATCCAAATAACGAAGAAGTGCGGAATCATTTATTGCTTATTAACAAATCTAAAAGCTTTACAATCAACATTGAATATTTTTCAAATTGGAAGCGGCTCTATATGGCACTTGCGAATTTCATGCTTTATATTGAAAAATTAAAAGCTAGGATACGAGGAGGCAAAACTGTCCAAGGTATAAGCTTTGAAAATATACTAAACGCAAAATTTGTTTTATATAGGTATGCCCAATCTTACGAGTTCTCTGAAGAAATATGGTGTCTTAAAAATGATAAAGAAATATGTTCTAAAAGTCGTCTTAAACAATTAAATATTTACCTCGATAACAACGGACTGTTACGTATAAACGGTAGAGCCAGGTCTTTAAATTGCAATAACGCCATAATCTTACCACAATGCCATTATATAACATTTTTATTGGTCCGCAACTATCACGAAAGTTTTCATCATTGCCTGCACGAAGCCACAATATGCAAAATTAAATCAAAATTTTACATCCCAAAGCTAAGGGTTGTCTACAAAAACGTTCGTTCAAAATGTCAACAATGCAAGAATCAATCGGCTGCACCACAACCACCGTTAATGGCATCTTTACCAGCAGCAAGGCTTGCTAGCTTCGAACGTCCGTTCACCTATGTAGGCATCGATTTCTTTGGCCCATTATTTGTAGCAGTAGGCAGACGCAGAGAGAAGAGATGGGGTGTGTTATTCACATGCCTAACAATACGTGCAATTCACGTTGAGGTCGCTCACAGTCTTGACACAAGTTCGTGCATCATGGCCATTCAAAACTTTATAAGTCGTCGTGGCTCTCCCAGAGAGATATATACCGACAATGGCACGAATTTTAAATCGGTCGAAAGAATTCTTCGTGAAGAAAAGCGAAACCTCGACCTGCATCAAGTCTTTTTAAAATATAATGAAATTAAATGGCTATTCAATCCACCGGCAGCACCGCATATGGGAGGCGCATGGGAAAGACTGGTGCGCACAGTGAAGACAACGCTTTACGCTATGAACCCTGCATTCAGATTTAATGACGAGACATTGAGAAGCGCTCTATGTGAAGTTGAGTTTATGATAAATTCCCGGCCATTAACATTTATTGCTCTGGATTCAGCTGAAGACGACGCTCTTACACCAAACCACTTACTACTCGGTTCTGCTGATGGTTATAAACCCCTATGTGAAATCAACTACGATCTTCGTCAACGGTGGCACCAAACACAGCAGTTTGCAAACCATTTTTGGAGACGATGGGTTCGGGAGTATGGCCCAAATTTAATCCGACGAACAAAGTGGTTCGCAAAGGTAAAACCACTATCTGTAGGCGATATAGTCATAATAGTGGACGACACACTTCCCCGCAATAGTTGGCCCAAGGGAGTCATAGTAGACACAGTTAGCGCAAAAGATGGTCAAATTCGTCGTGTAAAAGTCAAGACAAGTTCCGGCACGTTTGAAAGGCCAGTCACCAAAATCGCAGTACTGGACGTCAGTAATGATCAAGATGGCAAGCTTACAACCCCTAGTTCGCTTGCAAGGGGGGGAATGTTACCGCCGCCACTGTAGTTCAATTATTTATTTATTTATTATTTGTTTTTCCTTATTGCTTACTCCTTTTATTTGTCCCTTTGCTTAATACATAGAATATACTATATATACTATTAAATATATAATATATATAAATACATATAGCTGAATAAATAGCTGAATAACGGTTCTGAAGTTATGTCGACTTTCGTATAAAAGTCAACAACATCGTTTTTTCTGTGCTTATTAAAAAAAAACGGATTTAGTTAGTGAAAAACAAAGTTTTTTAAAGCGCTAAAATATTTGCCTAAATATTTTGTAAAGTTATTTAATAAATTGAATTAAAATAAAAGATATCTTGCTGCTCTTAAAAGTTGTTTCGTCTAACTAATTTCGAAGCCAACATTTGCAAAAGAAAAATTTTAGTACTAAACAATTAATTAAAAAAAGTGAAAAAATAAAAATAAAAAAGAATATAATTTAATTTTTTAATTTATAAAAATCAAAAAGAATATAATTTAAATAAGGTAAATATATTAAAAAATAATAATACATAAATATATAATATATTATAATATAATAACAAATATAATATTCATATAATATGTATTTAGGTCTTGTGTTTGAACCTAAATCACAATGCCAAATAAAGTTACAACTGTTAAAAACAGCAGAACGACGAGATAAAAGAAAACAAAATTTCTGAAATTAATTTTTTACGTGCAAAAGCGAAAGAAAGTTTAAAAGAAAATGCAAAAATGTTTTTCAAAAATGTTTCGAAACTAATTTCAACATGCAAAAGGCGTCTTACATATAATACTTACGAATGATTCGAGTCACTCGAATCATTCATCAAAATTTACAGTAGTAGTTATTGTTGCATTTACAAAAGAAGAAAAAAGAAAAGACGAAGACAGCAGGCAAAGCACACACACAACCTTCTAGCGAGTATTGTGGTGTTCGTACTCGAATCATACTTATTTTGTGCTTCGTGTATAATTTGAGTTATGGAGAGTCGAAATCAAAAACATCGTTCGTATTGTTAAGTATGAGTACGATGAGTATTTCAAACTTTGAATATGAGTAGTATGAGTATGATATTAAAATAAGTATGAATGCGTATAAGTATAAGAAATTATAAGTATGACTCGAATCTACTCATCGTTTTGAATACTCGTTGCTGATCTCTGGTGTGAACCACATAATCAGATGATGTTAAAAGCAGGTTTTAACTTTAGGTGTGAAAACACTACATATTACAAATATTTTTTTTATATCTAATGGAAATCTTTTTCTACCCGATTATTCTGAATGATTCTTTTTTCCCCTTTTTTGTGGAGAAATAAAAAAGGACTGCAACTACATGTCACGCAACAACAAAATTTAATTCATTTACGAATTTTACGAATACCATAATGTATGTTACGAATTCCATCTTTCTGTTGGTACTGTGCCTTTTACTACAAAGTCTTGTACACTCGTTACTATTACACAGTCGATACTAACTAGTATGAGTTTTACATACATAATTGGTCATTACAACCCTTCACCAGTTATGTTGTGTGTGTTAAAAGTCGACGCCGAACGACAGATTTTATTTACTCTAAGAGTTTTTGCAGAGGAAGTTTGCTGAAAGATAGTCGCCGAAGAAAAACTTTTTTCATATTTCGTTTTGATGTCTGGTCTGGGGTTTGAACCGAGGTCTGATGTCTAATAAGCCAACACACTACCTACTACTACTACATGTATGAGTATTAGATGAATTATTTAGTTTTTTTTGGTTCATATGACTGTCAAGTATGTTGACTCCTTTCATATTCTATATGTACGGTGACCAACCGTCAACTATTAACCTCCTGTCTGCTATATTTTTTGCGTCCGCTATTTGTCCACTATTTTACCACACGTAACTTCTAAAAAGTATTTATTTTCAAAATGTCCGCTGTTGTCCACTTTTTCACTAATTCGGTAAAAACGCTTATATTAGCTAGAATTACATATGAAATTGAGTTGGAAACTCTATATTTTGGCTATGTTGTAGATGCAATTCCATCTTGGTTGAAAAGTCGTTAATAAAGGTAACAGAAATCAGAAATGATTTAATTGTAAATAATAACGAAATTATTGATGAATTCACTTATATTAAAAATTATGCAAACGCTGAACAAATAGAAATATGGAACAATCAGCATTAAATCCCGAATTAAAGTGGGTTGAAATTTTCAAATTTTTCGAAACGAAAAATATTCCTTATAAAAACATGCTGCCATTACTAGATTTCTCATTTGCTTTGCCAGCGTCCAACGCACCAACAGAGTTTTTTTCTATATCTAACAATATTTGGTCTTCCGAAAAATCCCAAATGGAACTAGAAACTTTAGAATCTTTTTTGCCCATAAAATGCAATTTTGAAATGGACTGTTCGGAATTTAAAACATTTTTATCTAACAGGCCAAATACTATAAAAAAAATACATTCTGTACAGCAATACCAGAAGTAAATTTATACACATAAGTATATCCATATGTATGTGTATGTATAAATTTATGTTTGTGTATATTATTTGTACCTATTTATGTCTGTATTTTAAAAATCTTTATATAAAATATTAATTATAAAAAATGAATTTTTTTTGTTTTTCAATTTTATATATTTGTCCGCTTTTTTCTCATGGAAATAATGGTCACCGTATCTATATGTGTGTGTGAAGATAAATTAAATTTTTATCAGAGCCAATTTTAAAGTTAACAGAGCAATGTTCTCCACAATATCGATTATTCTCCTCAGACATTGTTAACATAGTGAATTTTTCGATTCCAATTTCGCAAAATTCTAAAATTATTTGGGATACAATTCCCACGTAGTGTAATGTTTCCATCACGTCCCAATGTTTTACAATATCCATCATCTTCTCCAGAATTCTAATGCATTAAACAATGTAGTTTTTCTCATTTTTTAAAACCATTTCAGTATTATTACAGAATGTTTTTACCCAGTGACATATGGGGTATAAATTTCAATTGGTTGGGTGCATATTTTATGATCCGATTTTGATGATTATTTTCATTACCATTTTCTGTTAAACACTTAACAGTGCTCTGTTAACCTTAACATTGGCTCAATAAAAATTTTTGGTGTTTCTCTTTGGAATTTAAATTCGAATTTATCTTCAAATACACCATCTTCAATATGTTTATGAAAATATATGTATGTATGTCAGTGTGAAGGACGCAATTAGAGAAAATCGTTTTTTGAGTTTTTAAAAAGTGTGTTATTGATAACAGAATTCCAAAAATATTTGATAATCTTCACACGACAGCCCAAAAAAAAACCAATTAAAGAGCTATTATTTCCTAATAGGTTTTTTTTTTTATCAATAAATTAATGTTTGTAATACAAACGAAAAACTTCCAAAAACTTTGCAACCAAAACAAACATTTCGAACACAATGTAGACAATAAGTTCAGATGTCATAAATTTAGATTTTCAATTGTAAAATAAGATTCTATGTTAAGAAATTTGATTCTGCTAATTTGTTGCACTTAACTGTATACACTTTAGAACTTTAGATTGCATAAAGAAAACGCAATGTTTTCAATGAATAGAACCAATAAAAGAAATGAGAAAAATGTAAATTGAATACAAAAGCAACAAAAAAGTTGTAACTTATGACTTTAATTATTCGAATTTATTTCTTTTGCTATTTGTTCTACATTCTACATACTATTTAAATTGGAGTTCACTTTTCAACAAATTTAATTGACACAATAATATTTCAAAGTTCGCAAGTTAAAACTGACAGCAAAACTCATACAATACGCAAATGAAGACGTTATATATACGAATCCTATCGTCGTTAAACAACACACTTAAAGCTACATCTCACTATATCTGTCTATATGTAGTTACAAACTCACTAATGCGATGACTGTCTATCATCATACAACTGCTTGACAGTTGTCTGTCTATTTGATAGTTTTAATGTTCGTTATATTGTTGTGTAAGTCGCTATTGTAACTCATCATTAACGACAAGTAGAAGGAAATGTCTATAACCTTCGCCCTTTCTTTTCGTGATTTCTTTTCTTTACAATTTTATACGAGTATATACATACACTCTTATTAATATAAAAAATAAAAATATAATAGTGAATAGGTTACATACATACATACATATATTCGTAATGTATTAACTTGCTTATTAGTACCCTGTAGCAAAAAGTTAGTAGTTACCCATAATTTATTTGTATGGACAAGAGAATTCAGTGTTACCACTTAAATAAATCTGTGAAAGTAATCATTATACACTCCTCTTCTCTCCTAGATTTCTACTCGTAGTTCGACAAAAAAATGGTACTATTCCTTTGCATTTTTCATTTTTCAACTAATCGCCGTTTGTTTCCTAAGATGGGCTCTGGTGAAGTTTAATACAAATTTTGTTCTGCCTAACCCATATCGGTTCAGACTTGTCTGGTCTCCGTACAAGGTCATTATCCTAACTTTTGTTTGCAAATGAATCTGCAGAGCAATTTCAATATCTCGAAAGAATTTATTTTTGATACTTTTAATGATTTCACGTAAAGTCGACGTAGTCTAGTGTGTTGGCTTATCAGACGCGGTGTCGTGATTTAAATACCAGCTCAGAGATCTTCAATAAATGGAAATATTAATAAATATTCCTTCGGCGACTTCCCCTCAGCAGTCTCTTGGTAACAACGCTGAGGGTAAATAAAATTGCCATGAAAAGTTTCTTAAAGATCTGTCCTTCAGAGTCGACTTTAAACTGTAGATCCCACCACTTGTGAATAAAAATCAACACACACAACTTGGGTGGTATGAGAAGCTAGATCGTAATCCTGATTAAAGGATTGTAATGACCTATTCAGTAAGTAAGTACAGGCCAATAAGCAGTAATATCGAATTTGGTGTGAAGGGCAGTCTTGTGAAATTCAATTGTAAATATTTTTTGATAGAAGAGTGGATGATTGTTATAAGGAAGGCTTAATGATATTTATTTTAAAATTGGGTCCCTGAACGACATCATTCTGAACGTATGTAAATAAATTTTTCAGTTGTCTGAACATTTTTGGAATATGGAATTTTGTTTGAATTAATTTCAAATTCACATTGTTTCAGATGAATTAAATTTAAGGCTTTAATACTCTAAATACTTCTACAAATTAATCAAATTAATTATCTCACTGGTTTTTGTTTTATTTTATTCGTTGATTATATGAATAAATTATGTAAATACTTTTGTATGTTAAAAATGCTGTAAAAGACAACCCTTTAGTTGTAGTTTTTCCTACTGGGATTTATTAATAAACTCTTAGTAAAAAAGGTAAAAAATATATTTGCTTTTTACACACACCCTTTACCGTTGAAATTGTTAGATATTTAAGTATAAAATGTCATTCGTTAGTCATTAAAATTTAAACATTGTATCGAATTTATTTTCATTAGGACTTAACCTTCATAAAAATAATTCGTATGTAACTCAAATTAATTGTGTTGGTTTTACAAAGGGTATATACATATGTATTGTATATGCAAGGGAGAAACTTGATATGACATACATACCTTACCTTTTTCCTAAAAAAAATAATTTTTTTTTAAATATTTTGCAATCTGTGCATTTTTCTTATTTTAGGAAATTGGTATTAATAAAATTATTAAAATGGAAGCAAGTTACCTTGCGATAATTATCGACACTTTTTTTGCCCAAAGTAGAAGCTTGCAACAAAAGATATAACATGAATCCATGTTTGGTGAACAATTAATTTCACTTTTTGGAGCAATCCAAGATCATGTTATTTGACGCCACTAGACTATTTTTTGTAAGGGTACGTGACGTCTCTCATGTACAGAACAACCCAGCCACAATTAAAACCCAGGAATATAACATTGCAGCAACCATTCGTTGAAGTGCTAGAAAAAGTCTGCCAATATTGGTGTTACGAATTTACATTAAATAATCTTTAAAAAGTAATGGCTAGCATCGTCACAAATAAATTTTCATTAAATTTTCGGCGTTTTTTTTTTGTAGAATAGTTAAAAAATCGTACGTTTTATTGGGATAAAACTACCGACCCTCAAAATTGACTACAGTTTATTGATACCATCGAACTTATAAGGGAAAAACATACAGCAGTCGTTGGAAAGGTTAGACGCATTTTGAGGAATGATTGGGGACTAAGCAGGCGTGCTGCTCGCACCATATGGATGCATATACACCTATCCCCCGTTTTACACGTTTTCGATCTTACACGGTTTTTGAAAATAAAATTTTTTTAACGAAATTTATTAATTTTGCATTTACACGAAATTATAAGCACTAAACTATAATTTTCTTATATCTACAATAACATTTTCATTGTTTTACTGTCAAAATACAACACGACAAAATGTATGTTACAGTTACGAATTCTTAGTAGTCTATGTCTATGACGGAAATAGATGACATGGGAACTCCCCGTTTTATGATCAAAACTATATTTTATGTGTGTATAAGCTAGTTTGTTCGAAATAACAAAACAAAACTTTTTAAAGTTTGTTTTTAATTAGTGTTTATATGTAATTGATAGCGTAAATTTATTCAAGGTGAGCAAATAACATAATTGTTTTTTTACAAAATCTATAATTTATAAAAATGTGTTTGTTATTCATCATATTGAAAACTGACAAAAAGGGCTTTTTTATAGTGATTGTCGTTTAGCACGGTTTTTCCATATAAGAGTGAATTTTTCGAGTTACACGGTTTTTTATGGAACCTATCTTCCGTGTAAAGCGGGGGATAGGTGTAATATAATATAATATAATGCAGTGATGACTGTTGTTGGCAGACGTAAGATTCTTACTTGTCAAAGAGTTACTTGAATTGAAATCTTTGACCAGGAGCTTATCGCGTTTACGGCCAAGAAGGGACTGTCTCTTCTTGTGCATGGTTGGATTTCTTCTTCTGAACTCGCAAGTGAGAGTGTTAGGATCAAGTCACTTCTACAAAAGTATCTTGAAGCTAAGTGGCAGACAAGATCGACGAACAGTGACAACAGTAGGGTGACTTATCAGTTTTAATATATTTTGCATGCTAGAGTTCTGACCGTCGGTGTGGAATAGGGGTCTATAAATGGAAGCATGTGCTGACTACATGCCGAGACTATGATGATTTTAGTGATTTAAATAGTGTGGAATCACCGTAGGGCCTTAGAAGACGTTTGGACAATTTGGAGGTTAAGCGTTTTCGCTAATGAAGTTTTTGGAGAAAAAGTACAAGACAAAAGTGGAGATTTTCCCCTTCACTTTCATCGTTAGGGGCTCCTGATCTTGCCGTTTTTGTGCCCTTTGCCATCAGTCTCGTAACGTTTGGTTCAACTGGTAGCAGACTGGACTGCGAATACTGACTTGAGGCTTGTTTCTAGTACCACGAGTGTCGGGAGCCCCAAGGACTTGTCTCTGCCCGACTACGGCAAGGCCCCCTTGTGGGAGCAACGTGGTGGTAATGGTTTATACCCAAATCGCTGGAGGAGCGCAAGCTTCTGTTCCCAATATTTTAACGCAGTATTATTAAACAATAAATGACATTCGGTCTTTCGCACATTAAAATCGAACCGATTCATATGACCTCTTTCGGAGATTGTCTGTTGGTCTAATGTAAGCGGGTCGGATATATTAGGCCTCGTTTTCTCAATCTAGGTAAATTATATAGAATTAGAAGTTAAAGAGAGAAAATTATTAATAAAAATAAGTAACAAAGATATTCGGTAGATAGAATACAACCATGCGGTATCCCTGAATCCCTGAAACTCATCTGATGGAATCCCACCTCTAACTACCTGTATAGTGCTATCGGTTGGTTTAAACCTTGTAAACATTGACTACTGATTTATTGGAATGATGCGAATCAAATGACTTTAATCGAAAATTAAAAGCGCACCATACGGTGGATACTGTCCTAATCTGAATTTACATCGCGTAGGGTATATCGATTTTTTTATTGCTGCATTAAACTCTTGAGAATTTTTTATGTACACGTAAAAATCTACAATGTCATAGAAAATTGTCTTTATTAAAATGACAAAATGCATTTGAAATTACAACAATAATAAAATATTAGCAAATTACCATTATACATACATATCGACGCCTCCATTCTATAACGTTCTAAGTGTACTTAGAACGTTTTTAATGTTCTTGCATTTTTAAATTCTACGTTCTCTAACTTAAATGCTGTCAAAATTTGGTTAAGATGCGCCGATCCGTTCCGAAGTTATAGGGAAAAATCTACTTAGAATACACATATAGTCGTATGTCGCGTGAAAACTTCAAGAGCTCATAACTCAAAACACACTTTTTCGACTTAGAATGTTATAGAACGGAGGCGTCGATATACATATATACAATATGTATTGCATGAATCCAACAAACATATTTACGATATAAATTAAAATCAAAAAATAAAATAAAAACAAAACAAATTACAAATTGTTCCTCTTCTCTTCAACGCTAAAGACAAGTCGACTAGAATAAAAGCAAATAATAATAAGAAGTGCATGTTCGCTGTGTGAGAAAAACAAAAAAAAAAAAAACAAATCACAAAAAATAAATCGTAGAAGCAAAAAATAAACGCTCTTATAAGTTTAATTAAGTTTAATACGAGTAGTAGAGATTGTTGAAACAGAAAAGCACAAAAACAATACTCGCAGTGTAAACAATAAATAAAATTTATTGCAGAGATGGAAAAGTTGTTTTGGTATAATTTTTATAGGTTAGGTTCAATTGACAGCCGCTTAAATGGATTTTGCAACACCGATATTATCTATTCCGTCATATAATAACAACTCTTGGTTGCTATCTCTCTGCCATCCATTATGAAAGTGTGAAGCAGATACTTCTACTTAGGTTCTCAAGCTCTCGACAATGGCAGAGAAGATATTCTGTGGTCTTCTGTTCTTCATCGTCATTGCTGCTTCTGCAGAAATGGTTATAAGGTATTCCCAGTCTCTTGGCATGAACACCCAGAGGCCAGTTTTCCGTTATCAGTGCTATGAGGTTCTTTAGATGGCATCTCGATAGGTTCAATGCATACATAGAATTCTTAAACATCCATAATTTAGTGACAAAGCAGGTCTAGCCAAAGACGATTTAAGAAAAATTCACGCCTTTATAAGACTCTCGGGGTGGGTGAGAGATGTCAACCAAGACAAGGTAATAATCGGTGTTACAACGGGACCTTACAGGACACCCAAGTAAGCTTTACCCATTTAGGCGGCACCTAGTTTAACTTAATCTAACCTAAGGTGGAATTTATATTTTTCGTACCTGTTATACGCTGTTCAAAAAGTAGAAAATAGGTTTACAATTTATCCATCCGTTTGAAATTCTTACCTAGTAATACATCAAATTATGTTAATTCTTAGGAACACGAACAATTTAAGTTGAACTTAAATGATTAAAAAGTATTGTAATACCTTCTAATCCTTTGCAGTAAGGATTTTTGCCAGGCAGAGTGATTAGGTCCTACTTTTGTGAAGATGAGGCCGAAGTTGCAGTGTCTGTGGATGGAATTCGTTAAAGGAATATTATAATGGAGTTCATGCAACAACATGGATCTGAACAACGTCTATTTTCACCAAGATGGCGTCACTTGACATACAGCGCATTCAACAATCGATTTATGGCAACAACAACGATTCCAGAACAAATTGTCTTAAGAAATTCTGATGGTAACTGGTCACGAAGCTCATACGATTTAAAATCGTGCGATTAGAGTTTTTTCAATACGGTTTTGTGAAATGTTGGATTTATGGAAATAAACCGGAATCAATTCCTAAAGCGACTATTACATTAGCGATCTTCGCCTGCTATTAAACTACTAAGTCAGGTTTGTCAAACATCATGAAATTTACACCGTGTTTGTTTGTGCGTTCTGTGAGTTTGGCAGAATTGAATGAGTTGAATGACCTTATAAAAAGGACAAACTATCAAAAAAATTTGATATTCATCAGGTCAGGTTTGTAAGTACGAATATACACGAGGTGGTTGGTTTGCTAACAAGTCGTGACTGCAGGCGAAGATCGATAATGTAATAGGGACTTAAGATAAAATACGGGCTACACTTACAACTCTGTGAAAGTCATAGAAAGTTTCATAAAAAGGTAATGGCCTGTCATCAGAGTTATGGCCGCCACTTAATCCATACTTAAGCGGAACATACATACATACATACATAATTGGTCATTACAACCCTTCCGTCAGGTTTTCGACCTAGCTTCTCCCACCACTTATGTTGTGTGCGTTAATTTTATACACGAGTGGCGGGACCTACAGTTTAAAGTCGACTCCGAACGTCAGATTTTTGAGAAGCTTTTCATGGCAATTTTATTTACTCTCAGAGTTTGTGCCGAAATCTGCTTAGAGGCAGTAGCTGAAGAAATGTTTTTTTTCATATTTAGTTTTGATGCCTGACCTGGGATACGAACCTGGGCTTTACGTCTAATAAGCCAACACACTGCCTACTAGACTACGGCGACTACATGCGGAACATATCTTCTTTATAATCACAACTATCTAATAAAGTATGTGTTTCTATTTCGATAGTTTTACTTATGTTTTGTATATCAAAATAAAAATTTCTTAGTTTTTATCGGCACAGACAAATAAATTCAACTTCCATCCCTGCTTTATATTAAGCACTGCTCTCGTACTGGCTAGTTATGAGTACAATACCAACAAAACAAATTCTCACAAGACGTATCATTTTTAACTGTATATGCTACAACAATAAAAGAATTCAGTAATCTAAAGTCTCTGCTCTAAGCCGGTTGTGTGTGAAAAAAATTCGAATTCGAAAGAAAAAAGTTGAAAAAAATATACAAATCTTGATTTAAAATTTTTTTTTTTTGGTTTTCTTTAACAAGTGAATCAGCAACGCAAAATAAATAAACAAAATAAGAAATTTCAAAACTATTGTTAAAGCAACACTAATTATTTGCTAAACAAAATTTTGCCGGTAGTATCATATTAAAATAAAAGGGTATGAAGTAGTAAAAAAATAAAATAAAAACAATAGTTAATTAAGAAAACAGATGCAGTTTTCGAAATTTGTTGTATTCGTTTCAAGTATGCTATTGTGCAATTATAAATTATATTCAAATTAATATTCAATTCAATACAAATTACAACAATTTTTATTATCGTCCTACAACAAAAAATTAAATAAAAAAACTGTTCCAATGTAAATAAAAATCAGATGAGAACGATAAAAAGTTCTAATTTAACGTGGTGTTCAAAATGTATTGCGTTCAAACTGTTTGTTTATTTATCGTCCATGACATTACCCTAGTTGGCATAAGCTATCAGTAAGGCTTTTCCATCGGGGCGACCTTCTTTCAAGTTATTTATTTTGTATCATTGGTTTTTTTGGATTGTTGATTTCATTTCGTATTGGATTTCGAGGATGTTCGTTTTATATACTTTCTTAATTAATTATCGTCTCCGGATTGCTTTTAATTATTTACTTTTTAACATTTAATACGTTCTAACCGGCGTATTTTTTCGATGCACTAGATGACAAATTGTCTCTTTCCAGCATGGTTTGAAATAAAATTACAGGCATTTGTGGACAACTAGCGGCCCGCGCCGCCGGTGAAATGAAATTACCAGTAGACCGCCAGTGGTCCACGGCGCCAGATTAGCGCAGAGCCCCTGAACCACCGGTGTTCCATGCCGGGTTGGAAATGTTTAATTTGTTTACAGCATAAGTGGTAACAGATGATTACATTTTTTAGTTTTAAAAACTGAAAAAAGAAACTGAAAATTTAAATTGAAAAAAGTGAATGAAATATTTGTGACGACAAATGAATGCTTGCCATTTAGCCGCTTTGGTACACTTTTTCCAGCACTTCGGCTGGTATCTCTACAATGGCTGCAATGATGTTATCACCCAGAACGAGTAATGTGTCCGGTTTATTACTGTTCTCTAAAACAATGTCAAAACGTGAGATTAATTGCTCATCACTCTATTCTTTCAACAGGTTGATGGAAATCACATGTCAACCAGGTTCAATACTTCTAATTTCAGAAAAAAAGTCAACGTGCCCTGATCCATTGACTATAACGTTACGATTTTTATTGTTCCTAAAGAGTATTGTTCAATGATGCCGCAATTGAAACTGATTTCTGAAATTCAATGATTTACTATGTTATTCATTTGTTTGCCCATTTATTGAGAAATGCCAAACTATATTAAGCACTTTTAGAGTTGCAACATGTCACAAATTCCGCAAAATATCATCCTTTAGTATTTGATTGGTGATAGCTGATTGTCATTTTTGATATACTTATGCATTATATCACAAAAATGCTAATGCAACCTTTCTGTCTACTGGGCCGGAAATTTTGAACCATTCTTCTATGAACTTGTTTGGCCCTACACTTTTTTTTTATCAGTATTCTGTTGAAAAATAAAGGTGTCTCTTATTATTATTCTTATGTTATTCTTTGTAAAATTTAGACACACATATTTAATAGTAGAAGTTTCATTACCAAACATACATTTTTCCGTTTCTGATGTTACCGTGTATGCTACCAGAATTTGATTTACGTCGTACTTTATTACACCCACTTACTTAGTTGGGCACTACAGCCCTTTAGTCAGGGTTACAGCATGGCTTCTCACACCTCCCATGTTGTGTGTGCTAATTTTATCCATCAATGCCAAGGTGTACAGTTTAACGTCAACTCCGAACGACATATTCGAGAACCTTTTAGTGGCAATTTGATTTACTCTCAGAGCATTTGCCACATTAAGTTTTGTCTGAGATGTTTGAGCTGAGGTTTGAACTGTAGGCTCTCGTCTAATAAAGCGTTCCGGAATGTTTGTGGCTTGTTTATGTGCTCGTTAATGAAGCTATCTACATAGCTTCTGCGAGTTTGACTGAATCGTTTTTTCTTATACTTCGACTATGATATCCAGCATTATGTAAAATCCGTTAAATTTTTTCTGGATTAGACATGAGTGGCATGAGCAGATAGTTCGTAATCCTGACTTTAGGTTTGTAAAGAATAATTAAATAAGTAAAGTAATTACGTAAGTTATTATTGTGGTGTTATTTGTGGACGAATTATCAACTACGACATTGTAGACAGAATACAAAATGACTGTGTAATTGAAGAAAACGCAGCTTTGAAATTGTATATAACTAAGATTCATTATCAGTTATGAAATCATTTTTCTCATTGAAATCATTCAATAATTACTGAGCAATATTCAAGTGGTGGTCAAAATTGGGTATTTTCGAAGCAAAGTTTGCTAACAAATATTCCATGCCTAAAACATCTTACAAAATTGTAGGCTCCGGTTTCTAGTTGGTAGTATGCTAAACTTCAAGTGCCGAGGAAGTGCGTTTGGTTCTCACCAGAGATTCTGGGTGTTTGTGATTGTCTGATTGTTTGTCTGACATTATCAATGATTATCCACAATAGGAAAAAGGCAGTGAAAATTATTACAAAGTAAACCTAGACAAATCGAAAAGAGACCAAGTTTGTTAACGTCCATGTGTCAAAAATAAATATGCCCTCTCTCCTTTCTCCTATAACTGTCATTCTGGCATTCTCATGCAATGCCCTGCAGAGTGTTGGTCTAAAAAAACAAGGACTGAGTATAATTAATACGTCGCCGTTAGTGGCAACTTCTCTTGTGGTTATTTGAACTTTTTTATACGTGCTTAACGTTTTCATTGACCCCAGTCAAGCTGAGGTGCCAACAACAAAGTTTTTTGCTTTATTAGAAGTAAACCCATAAAATATAACGTACGTATTTCCCCATGAATACGTAGGATTTCAAGTCAAACAATTTGAAAAATTCTTATCATCTCTGACAATTGAACTACAATGCGCGCAGCTATTGGAAAAACCATGAATTTTTTTTAGTACATCATCCCATACAGTATTTAGCTTAAAGTGTATTTCTGCTGTTGTTTCAGCTGTGCATTAATTATTTTTTGGTAAATATATTAATCTTTTTATTACTTTCCTTTCGTTACAGATACAAGACATGCTCATCGCCGCCTATAATTCACTTTTAATTTTTAAGAAGAATCTAAACTAATTAGCGAATAAGAAAACTTACGTTGGAATTGAGTACAAGGAATTTTTTTATTTTATTATAATCGATTATATCTATTACAATTGAAACGTTCAATACAAGGAAAAAAGAATCTCAATTCACTATTGAATAATTTACTAATTATAATAACAACAAAATTGAATTGTTTACAATTGTCTACACTACGAAAATAAGGAACATTTTATATATTTTATATACAGAAATACTCAAATACATGGTAAAAGTTGCTGAATTGAAGAAAATTTAATAACTGAGAAAATCCATAACAAGAATTATAAAAGGAAACAAGGAAGAATATAAAATTTCTACATTATCTACATGTCTATATAATCTAATTGATAAAATAGTAAAAAATCAATAAGAAAAATTTCATTACAAATTTTAATAGCCTCCACATAAATGAACATACATACATACTATACACACTTATTATAAAAAACGTTCTTAATAATAATTACCATATTATCTATATTACTACCATTGTACATACATATGTACATATGTTTAATATGGCGTAATAATACATACATATGTATGTGAAAAACTACAGCACTTAATTGTGAAATCTTATGATAAATTATTAACGAATAAGAAAAGAAAAACTACAATACGATAAAATCCAAAAAGATAGAATCAAAAAAAAAAAAAAAAAGAAATCCCAGTTGCTATTGCTTTAATATAAATCTATGTAAAACAACAACAACAGCAACATCAACTGTAATAAATTTTTTACATTATCTACATGGTTTTGAACATTGTCTACCTAAAGTCTACATATTGTAAACGAAAATATTTTATTTTTTTTACTACAATAGTTTACAACATCAAATGAAAAATTTTATTTTTGGAATCTCAAACCATTTATCTACAACCATTTTACATAATTTACACTCTCACTACTGGCTGCTAAGCAATTGAAAAAGGAACAACAAAAAAAAAATACTAAAAATTACTTCAAGTCCTAAATGTTTATTTCATTACATCTAATGACCGAAGATGAAGATTTCTAAAAATTAAGTAAATGGCTTAATAGCTGTTCATTTACATGAATTGAACTCGAATTTCTAAAGTCTTACAAGGTGCAACAAATTAAGAAAAAATAGGTTAATTCGTTTACGTTAAACGGAAGAAATTGCTAAAAAAAAAGGAAGGAACATGTTTAAAATACGTCAACGTAGCTGTCTATTATTAACTTTAGTGATTATATTGCTGCCATGCATAATTGTTTTAATGATTATGGGACCAGAATTATCCACCGAACAGTCGTTATCACAACGTTTAGGTGAATGTCATATGCGTTTACAGTATTTGGAGTCAATGTATCGTACACGCCAAGAAGATGTGGCCTTGCTCTCGCAATATGTTGCACAATTACAAAATGTGTCTGCAACGACATCGGTGACCACAATGCCTGCCGTTGATAAGAATATCTCAACATTTTTCAATGCTGCAGCATCGTCGTCAACATTATTAGATGGCCTGTCAGCAGAGGCCAGACAAATACTACGTAATGCATCTCAGTTGCATATGTCGCAGCAAATGCATTTGACTTCGTCGGCAAATGTGCGCCTACCCACAGCTTATCACTTCCTGCCTCATCTCTTAGATGATCCGAATTCTTTAAAGCCAGCTTTGCTGCGATCACATGGTCGTTCTGATGTCAGCATTGTATTGGGTATACCAACAGTAGTAAGAGAAAAACAATCCTATTTATTGGGCACTCTGCATAATCTCATTGAGAATATGAACGAAGAGGAACAAAATGAAACTTTGATAATTGTTTTTATTGGCGAGACTGATATAGAGACAGTGCAGCTGATAGCCAAAAAAGTGGAGACAGCTTTTGAACCGTACATCGAAAATGGTTTAATTGAAGTTATAGCTCCCTCGCCATCGTATTATCCAAATTTGGATAAACTGCGTATAACCTTGAATGATTCATTGGAACGCGTTAAATGGAGAAGTAAACAGAATCTAGACTTTGCTTATTTGATGGCTTATGCTCAATCTAAAGGTAAGTATTAATAATATGGAACGTAACTTGAACGAGTGACACCTTTCTCTGTGTTTCTTATATTTTACTGAGTTTACTATTCTCTTTATCGACTCAACTCTTTCCTCAACCTTATACATACAAAACTGGTCATTGCAACCCTTCAGTCAGGATTACGACCTAGCTTCTCACACCTTATCTATTTCTTTAAACATTTTCACAGACTACTTTCTGCAGTTGAAAGCTTCAGACACCTTTTCCAATGGAATCTCTGATTTATTTCCGCCTGGCTCTATATCTAAAGTCTTTCTCGTGTCTAATTCGACAAATTATTCAATTCAAAGAGCTCTGAGTTATCAACGACAAAGTGTTCTGTTCCAAAAATCCATCCTGTATGGTCCAAGTTTATAATTTCCTTATTTATATCGTTAAAATTGCCAATACTTTCAGCTTCAGTTGTGTATTAAGACCATAAGTTTTTCTCATTGGTTTTGTACTTTCCCTGTTATTGTTCTTATTTTTATTGGATTATTGGGTTGGAGCATTATCTATTATAATGTTTTACAAATGTTTGTTTTGTCTTGAAAAAATTGTCAAACAACTTGGAAGTAATCCAGAAACATTTAAATATTACTTAGTTCATCTTTGGAACCGTTCTTCATAGCCCCTAGTGTTTCGGATCCCTTATACAACAATAACATAATCTTCAAACTTCCTGCAATATTTCCACCGGGCAAAAGTATAAGCATCGAATGCTTGCCGAGGCATACGTGTATTGGGATTATCCGTGTTTATAACACGATAGAAGTCAGCGTGTTTTGTCGAACAAGAAAATCTGACTTCGTATAGGATTCATTGTGAGATACAACACTTGCACCTTAACAGATGGGGAATCCACATCACATCTTGCAATTTTTCTCCAGACAGTGCAAGCCCTGCGATACGAATTCCTCTCCTTATGCAAATCGGAACGTTTCCGCCCAGCTTTACCCACCTTGTCAGACGAGATGTTTTTGCCCATGTAGTCCGAATCAGTAGCTGATTGCAATATTGGGTTCGAAGCATCCTGTCTAACAAGTGGGTTTTCTACCTCCGCACATATCTTCCGTCGAAGTGGGGATCGCCAAAGCAGTCGCCTCACTAAAGGACTCCTCCACAGTGGTAACCTTCCCACCACTTGGGGCGAAATTCAGGACGATCTCATGGTTATTTTCAATACTACTCGCCTGAATCAGCGCAATGAGATGGGACGGGTCTTGTCCAGTTTTCAAAGCCAGGTCGTCATCAAAGTTCATCATGTCCATGTTCTTGGCCTGTTCGTTTTTATCTATGTAAGTCCCACGAGTTGGAGATAACTGAGGTCGATCATGCCATCGCCCCCGCTAGCATGACAAGGACTCAGTATGAAACCTGTTTCTCACTGAGGCGCCCAGGTATCAGTGAGGCTCCGTTATAATACAGTCTGGATTAGACCCCCAACTGCAAACCATCTGATGAGCACGGATCGCTTAACACTCCAGATTAGGGGAATAGAAATTATACGTGATCGGGCGGGTCGAAAAGATCACCTAAGCATCACGAAAGCATCAGTTCGAAAACAGTTCTCTCACGATATTAGGGTAACCTTTAGTTATGCACCACATCCCCAAACAGGTTGGGAATAGGTGCAGTTAAGCTCCCACATCGCGACAAGATTGTTACCCCGGTGGGTGAGCAGTCTACTTAATATAGTTGTTGGATTCATTACTGGGGATTACTGGTCTTATTTTGGAAAATGACTCCTGTAGGATCTGTGGAGATGAGCAAGAGGAAAAAATGGTTCTTCACCTATTGGGTACACGCCCAGCAAGAGGGAAAGGCGCCTTGGTGTCTACTAGAGGTGTGCACAAGACATATAAAATTGCACACTATTGTATTTTTCCCAAGACCGAATATTGATTGTAGCTGCAAATATAAATAAGTGTGAAGCAAAGATAGAGTACAAAAAAACAACTGCACTCGTAAACCATTGTACAACAGTATAAAAGAGAGTTATGTGAAGAGTGCAACAAAAAATATTGTACTCTTCATAGAGTCACAACATGCATTTTTAGTTGTTTGTTTTTGTTTTTTTAACAACAATGAATAAGAAAGCTCCGAATGTTTTTCTCTCGAGAACCGAACATCTTCGTCGACGCCACCATTGCCAGTAACTTTTTTAAACTTTTTATTTCGGGGAAAAACCTTTTTTATGAGTTTATGGCGAAAGCAAAGAATGTATAGAAACACTTATGTACACATATTTTTCAATATGGCAATACTGAAAATGTAGCTTCAGTAGTAAAATATGCTCTTACAACACAAAGCATAGTTCCGTTACTTCACAGACAAACGAGTGCTGTTGTATACATTGAATAAATGAGAAATACACATTTCAGTGCACTCGTAAAATCAAGAGCAACAGAAAAGAGTACAATACAGTATTGCATTCGGTGAAGGGTGAAGTCTTGTGCACACCTCTAGTGTCTACTATATAGATAATCTGAACATGCTGTTAGCGATGCAAATTGGTAGTGTGTGCTGCCACATCAGAATCTCCGAACAGTTTCGAGACTAGGGGATAATGAAAAGTTGTGGCTTTACAATGGGCTTCATAAGAAATTTACTCGTTGAGTGAAATTCATCTTCGAAATATTTATTCTATGCTATTTTGAATTTTTTCATAAAAAAATATAAATTATTATTTTCTTTTCAATATAGTCAAAAGTATTTAAAATTTTTTTATTTTTTTATTTCACAGGCACATTTTATGTCCAGCTCGAAGATGATATTCTAGCGAAAAGGCATTTTATAACGTCAATGAAAAAATTTGCCATCACCAAAAGTGCTTTGACGAAACTCGATCAGCCGCCATGGTTTCTTTTGGACTTTTGTCAATTGGGTTTCATTGGGAAAATGTTCAAGTCGGCTGAACTTCCTTATCTAATAACATATTTTCAAATGTTTTACAATGATAAACCGGTCGATTGGCTGTTGGCCTATTTTATAGAATCGAAAGTTTGTCGCACCGATCAGGATCAGAAGCATTGTAACCAAGAGAAAGCCAAATATTGGCTACACTATAGACCTTCACTTTTCCAACATATAGGCACCAGTTCGTCCCTCAAGGGTAAAGTACAAAAACTGAAAGATAAACAATTTGGTTCTAAAGTTCCCACCTTCTATGCTCATGCTCACAATCCGCCAGCCCAAGTGAAATCGAATATTGTTGCCTACAAGAGTTATCAATTGAAAAGAGCTTATAAAGGCGAGACCTACTTTTGGGGTCTCTTGCCACAGCCAGGAGATTTTGTACAGTTTATATTTGAAAAACCCACTGTACTTAAACACTATCTATTTCGTAGTGGCAATTCAGAACATCCCTCGGATCGTTTCTATAACACAACGATAGAGATTCTACCCGCCGATACTTTAAGCGAAAGTTCGCCCGTATGGAGTTTTTATAACTCCACAACTGATGGTTACTTAATAGTGGGTTCTTTCGATAGTATGGGGGTAGCCGAAGGGTCAATTGATTCAAAAATTGGCGCTATTAAAGAGATACGCTTGCATGTGCATGGAGATAGTGAAAATTGGGCACTATTAAGTGAAATTGACTTACAGGTCGATAGTAAAAGATGATGGGATTAATTATTTACATGTCTACGTTGCTTTACAAACATTTTTACTCTCTATACGAAACTTATTTTAAGCTGTGTAAGTAGTCGTATATATTGAACCATGACCTACAATTACCAAAAATTTTTTAAACAAAAACAAAAAAAACCAAATGTTAAGTGTTTTTTATATAAATGTATTTCTACCGCTTACAAACAAACTCCTCCTGTATATGTATGTATGTATGTATGTATTCGTAAGTGTATAACAAGTTGTGACATTTCATTTTCTTTCGATGTATAAATTTGCTAAAAAAAACACAATGTCGTAGATACTAAATTAAAATTTTTAGGTATAGAAAATGCAAAAAAGGATTTGTTGTTATGTTAAGAAAAAAAGTTAAATGATGCCATAATTAACATTTTTTATAATTGTTATTATTATTATTATTATTATTATTATTATTATTATTGAATGCCATTTTTGTAATTTTTATTTTTGATTTTGTTGAAATATGAATTGTTCATTTTAAGTATTGGAGAAAAAGAAGAGAAGTTATACATTTATTAATTAAAAATATTGATTGTAATTTAAAGCGGAAGAATTTTCCATCTAAGAAGGTTGCATTACATAATTTAGAACAACTTTGTAAATTAGGAGCAGTATATCCAATCCATTTCACAGAAGTCGAGAATGCAATGATTACATGTACAGATCATAGCTTTGTCATTTTAGTTTTCTTCTATTCATCTATTTATGTACGTACCTACAGAACGATGGAAGATTTTTGTACACTCAGAATCTACAGACAAAAATTGGTTTATTAAACATGATTTGGATAACATTCTCAACTTCAGAAAATTATAAGATGGGCAGAATAATGCCCACCAGGAATTTTTTATATACATTCGAAGGGTATAATGGTATTACAACTGGACCTGATAGGAAGGCTGTTTATTAAGCCTAACCTAAGCCTTGAAACTGCTTACGAAGTATGGAGCTCTCTAGCTGGCATCTAAATGTAGGTCCACCTATGTTAATAAATAAAGGACAACATTATCACTTACTTATACTGCATCAAATATTCATCCTAATCACCAAAGACCTTAGACCCTCAGATACCAAAAATGTCTATCGATGAAATACAGAATGAGCATTGTCCCGCGTTTTCTGATAAAGACAGGCAAATGACCAGGAGAACACAATGCATCCTGGTACATAAGAAATCTGGGGGGTCAAGTATACCCAACTACTATCGAGCACCACACATCATTACTCTCAAAACAAACCGTTATCCAGCTACCAATGATACATGACATCAACAGGCATACTAAAACTTTTTTTTATTTATTCAACAGGGATATACTTTCGTATACAGCCTTTTACAACAACAACAGTTATGTGATCAGTATGTTGCTACCATCCTCCTCCACCTATTGTTCATATAGAAATGAAGAATTGCGTTTTAATAGGATTTGTGATATGCTTGATTAGGCTACAGGGGTAGCCTTGTGTAGGCAATGAGAATTCTTGGTAATGAGCAAACACATGAGCTTGTGAGGTGTAGAGCTTCCACGCCGTTGATGGGGCGGAACCACTCCATGTAGTAAGGGCGGGCGGATGTTTGGAAAGATATGCTCAACGAAAGGGAAGATAAAGAGAGGCAAAGACTTTTCTGAAACCAAGTGAATGTGAGGCAATCAAAATTTTTGTTGACAAATTAGAATAAATAGAAATCAAACTATCAAGATATAAGCTGAGGTTTATAAATGACCTTTTAACAGGGTACTGTAGTCTCAGAGTACACTTATTTAGAAAGCGGATTGTCTGAATCTCAGTCTGTAGATTCTTTAGAAGTCGCCGTGGTCTAGTAGGTAGTGTGCTGGCTTATTAGACGTAAAAGCCAGGGTTCGAGTCCCAGGCCAGACATCAAAAAATAAAAGAATACAAAAAGTATTTTTTCGGCGATTTCTTCTCAGTTTCTCAAAAAATCTGTCGTTCGGAGTCGACTTTAAACTGTAGGTCCCGCCACTTATGTATAAAATTAACACACACAACATAAGTGGTGTGAGAAACTGCGGGCTTCTTGGGGACGATTGCCTGTAGGCTGTCTAATGGTGAAGGTATAGCACTGGCCATTTTATAGTCACTTGCAGCAACTCGTTTCCTTGCCGTTCGCATCCTTCCCCCTTTCCTAAAAAAACCTGCACAATGCACTGCATGAGTAGGGGCCATCCCCTGAGTGCTGGTTTCATAAAAAAAAAAAAAAAAGACTATGAAAATGAATTATTGCAGCTCTTTCTTGAAACCTTTGAGGTATCAATGCATCCCTAGGTATATACCACATGCTAGGCAAAGAATTAGCATTGCTGACACCAAGTATCATCCTGAAGCTTGTCAGATACATTGTTCGGACATTTAATATCCTGATCTCTCAAGTGTTTTCTCAAGGATAGCCTTAATATACAGATCACTCAAGCGTTTCTGCCTATGTTGTTTTCTTATTCGTTAAGACATTTAGACTTACATCTGATCATGTCGTGCTATATCCCTCTTCAAAAATATGACAATTTCTGAATAAGTCATAAAAACTTTGTGATCCCACAGTTTGTTCCGATCTATCAGTTATATTCGAGAAATACAAACGTATCTAGTATATGTATGTGCATACCGAAGTACCAATGAAGCTTCAAATTCGATACACTAGAGTGAGCACATGGCATAAATCTTTTCAACTTTATTGTTTACTTTGCACGATTTTAATGAAAATTATTTATGTTTTCACCCTTTAATCTCGAAAACAGTATTTCCTTTATTAGTTATGCGGTAAATTAGTATTGTTTTAGCGTTTAAGTGACTTATGCTTCATAAAGTCGCTTCTACACAGTATCGAATGTGAAATGTTATATTTTTTTTGTTATTTTTAATTTTTTTTTTACAATTTTTATTTTTATGTAACAATATTTTACTAAATGATTATTATTAAGTTGTACTAACTTGTAACTTTGTATGTATAAAGCGAAAAGATAAACTAAAAATTTAAATAAATATTTAATATTTTTTATACGCCCCAAGCCAAGTTTATATTATTTTTTTATAAACCATGCAGGCTTGTTTATTACTAAAAAAAAGAAATAATATAAAATATATATTAATTAATTATATTGTGTACTGTGATTTGTTATAAATTAATTTAAGTATTAAAAACACAAACGACAACAAAAAAAAAACGTGTTTTTTTATTTTTACAATAAATTAAATCGAAATAAAAATAATATAATTTTGTTATTAGGCAGTTACTAAAAATCTTTTAAATAAAACAAAGTAATAAAAAAAATATTAATAAGTGGAATGAAAACAATGAATAATGGAAAATGTATAATATAAATATAAGTGGAAACGTAAATTTTAATCCAGTTCAGACAGAAGAAGAAAAAAAAATGAATAAAGGTGACTTTATTCTACCTTTTTTTTAAATTTTTAAAAAAGCCAAAAAATAAAATAAAAAACAAATAAATAAATTGTTTACAATTAGACTGCTTTTTTATGTGTAAATTAAGATGAGAAAAAATTACAAAAAAAAAGAAAGAAAAAAAATAAAATAACATTGGTGTGCTAATTAATTATTATTTTAAGACATTGTAAGCAAACATCTAATTTTGAGTGAAATTAATGTACAGCTTTGATGAATAATTGTTACCGAATGTCGTAAGGCATTCTATAACAACCATTGGGGAAAATCACACAAATAAGCATGAGGTGTAGTACAAAGAGATTTTTTAAATTTATATAATATTAAAGATTTTATGAAGCATTGTTAAGACCTGTTGCTTTGTTTAATACTTGTATAATGCCTCTATCAAAGAAAGAAGATTACTTCCTATATATAATCTAAGTGTTGACAGTATAGTCTCGCATTAAGGAAAGGACAGCAATTCATAGCAAGTGCATTCGCTATAATCTCAACAAACATGCAACAAAATGTACTGACTATCAATACTAGTTTGGTTATCTTTTGCACTGGCTTGAAAATGGTTTGATATGGAATCAGTAAACAGATAAAAATGCAATCTATGAGATTCGTTTACGTTTAATTTTAGGCAGACATGCACCGAATTTCTTATTGTATCTATCTAAACTCATTCATTCCGAAAATCTCTCACAAGCTTTACTCATTTGCGAGAGATATGTATGTGGGAAAATAAATCCGTAGAAGAAAATTTGCGTTAAACCTACCTAGAATCTATTTTAAGGACATCATAGCCCATGATGATATGCAGTATCTTACAACGACGAGAAAAAAAGGAGACCACAGCACAAATTTGCAATCATTTCTGCCAATTTAGAACCCAAGACAAAGTATTTTTGTGCACCCAGTATTTAGGGACAGACCGTGTCTAGCCTAAGGAGGTTTGGATAAATTCCACAAATTCATAAAACTATAAGAAAGATTTTCAAATACCAGTCCTCAATTCTAGGCATGTGGTAGAATATACAATTATTATAAGAACCAAGTGAGTTATGCTTTTAAGGGCTGGTATCTTTACCTAACTTAACCTAGATTTATTCAAGTGGTAGCAAACTGTTATTTGTGTACTTTTTCACGGTCGGACGTATGTAAGGAATTTCATTATTTTTGAGAATTTCGACTATTGCCATTCGTTGGGCATTGTATTGTTTTTCATTTCAAAATAATTGGTACGAAATGGACACAACGAAAGTAGGATGTAATTTGTAGTTACAGCCCCAATGCGCATTTTATTATTTCCGTATTCAAACATTACCTTATTGGCCTATACAACCCTTTAGTGAGGGTTATATTCTTTCTTGTCACATCATATGCGTTAATTTTATCTAAGAGCAGTTAAGTCCTGCTTTTAAATGTGGAATTTGACCAAAAGATTTCATATTCCTTATCATCACAATTAATTCAGAACTTTTGGAAGGAGACTAAACTCAGAGGAGGTCGCTAAAAGAAATATATTTTATTCCTTTTTTTGCAAGATATTAAGAATTGAGTTTTGAACTTTTAAGCCCATATACATACTACTCACTAACTATGGCTACCACATGACTAGCACGTTTTCCCTTTATTGCTGTACATTTTTTTGCCATTTAGTATTGTGATTTAAGTAATTATCAGATTTTTATCTTTCAACTAAAAATAAAAAAGCAATAGATTTCTTTTTACTACACCTTATTTAAAGGAGAAATTAAACAAATGAATAGTTGGAGATAATTTCTATACGTAAGGCATAATCATTAACATCTTTTTGCACGATTAAACATTACTACGACTCAACTAACTTAATTGGCTATCCCAGTACGAAGCGAACGCAAACTTTTTTGCTGAAACTTGTGTTAAAGTATTCGATGAAATCGTATTTTTTTTTTACAAATTTTGAAACACTTTTGTTCGATGTACTGAGATATTAGGGCATGAATGTTTGCTTGTTGTTTTACTAATTCTTAGATAAATAAAGAAAATAAAAACGTTTTTTAAAACAAATAATAATTTAGTATATAAAACAACAAAAATGTAAATTATTTTTAAAGGTCAATACATATATTTTTTGTTTAATTTTTTCATGACTGTAAGTAGTTACTGTAGTTATATGAAAAAACGATCAATGACAACAAAATTAAATTTAAAAAAAATCAAATTTAATTGAATCTAAAACAACTACAACAAGAAAAAAAAAACAAGAAGAATGTTAAATAAAATTATTAAAACCAAACAAAATAAAATGCATGTGTTAATTAAATAAATTTTTAGATAAGCTCATCGAGTTATCCACTTTAATTGGTTAATAATCCGTTAATCCGTTAAAGTATATTTTCAAAAAAAAATTTCCATAAATTTTCTTAAATTGGATATATTTTGGCACTGCCTACTACCTCCTAGCTTCTATATAATGTAAAAGACAAAAACTAAGTGTCAATAACGAAAGTTCTTAAAACGCAATGTTAGGTTAAGGTTGGAAGTGTGGCGCATATCTGTACTTCAGTAAACCTAATAAAACCGATAAAACTTAGATTTTACTTCAAGATTATCTCCTAAATGGTAAGTCAAGTATATGAAATCTTTTAAGTCGCCGTATTTCTTCACTGTCGTCTAAAAGTGTTATAGCTAACAAGTTAGAAAGATCACTCAGCCTTTGAAGGTATTTTAAACTGAAATTGTTTATCTCTTCCTTTATTGTTGATATGTTGAGATCGTTATGTATACATCGGTTGCTTACGTACCAAGGGGCATTCGTAATAAAGCGTAGAGTTTTAGACTGATATCTCTGAAGTATTTCAATGTTAGAGTTACTCGCTGTTCCCCAGAGTTGCAGCCCATAGGTCCAAAATGGCTTTAGAATAGCTTTATAAAGGATGATTTTGTTTTGAATGCTTAATTCAGACTTCGGTCCCAGAAGCCAATACATTTTTTTAGTTTTTAAATTTAAATGTTTTCTTTTCGAAACAATATGGTCCTTCCATGTAAGTCTTCTATCTAAATGAAGTCCTAAATATTTAACTTTGTTTGCTTTTGGTATACTGCTCCCATTTAAATAAAGTGTTGGCCTTTTCTTAGTGCAAATGTAACATGTACAGATTTTTGTGAATTGACTTTAATATTCCATTTTTTAAGCCATTTTTCAATTGTATCTAAGTACCTTTGTAATGCAGCAGAGGCTTCAACAATCGACTCGTTCGATGATAATATGGCTGTGTCATCTGCGTACGTTGCTACTGTTAAGTTGTCATCTACTGGCATATCTGAAGTATAAATCGTATATAAAATAGGACCGAGCACACTTCCCTGAGGAATCCCAGATTTAATGAATCCAAAGGTAGAATCATATCCATTTACATGGACATAGAAACGTCTGTCCTGTAAATATGATTTTAGTAATAAATAATAAGGTGCTGGAAGTAAATTTTTTAGCTTGTTTAGAAGACCATAATGCCATACTCCATCAAACGCCTGACTTATGTCTAAAAATACAGCCGAACAAAATAATTTTCCTTCGAGTGAGTTCCTTATTTCTTTTACCACGCGATGACATTGCTCAGGTGTAGCATGTATATGCCTAAAACCGAATTGGTGATCAGGAATAATGTTTTTCTCTTCTAAAATTGGTAGTAACCTCTTTAACAAAAGTCTTTCAAATATTTAGAAAATACGGGCAAGAGACTTATTAGTCTTTAGGATGATACCTCATTTTCTGATTTGTTTGGTTTCAGGATCATTATAATTTTTGCGTATTTCCACTGACTTGGATAATAGTTTAGTCTCAATATAGCGTTGAATATAGTTGCTAAGTAAATAATACCCTTTCTTGGTAACAATTTTACAACTTTTGTATCAATTAAGTCGTACCCCGGAGATTTTTTATTATTAAGTTTTTTTATAGCAGCAATTATTTCGGACGGCGAAATGCTTTTAATGGGACGATCCAATTGGCAAGCAACATCTAAAAAATTTATTATATCATCTTTCTCAGGTGAATTACATAAATTAAAAGGTGTAAACGATCGCTCTAAGTACTCCTTAAACACATCAACTTTGCGACTATTAGATCTGCACCATTGGCCATTTTCCGATCTAACTGGTATATTCCGATATACAGGGCGTTTAAGGTATTTTGTGGCTTTCCAAAGATTGTATTCATCTGTTCTAGATACATTTAGAGTTTTGAAGTAGCCTGCAACGGAATCATTTTTATATTCTTTTAGACGTTTTTTAAATGGTTTGAAGCTCTATTCCAATTAGCTTTATCAATTGGACTTCGGCTGGTTTTATATATTCTGCGTAATAAGCGTTTGTTCCTTATAAGTTCTCTTATTTCAAAAGATATTTGAACATTTCTACCTAATTTTTGTGGATTCTGAGGTGTATTTAAATACGCAGCTTCATATATTACATTATTGAACGTTTCTATAGCATCTCTACTTCAATATCGCTCTTAAGAGAAACGTTTAAGCTTATATTATTTTCGATATATGAGCTGAAAGCTTGAGTGTTTGTTCGACCATTAACAATATTGTAGCACTTTGGAACGGAGTGATAAAGGGTGCTAAATGTTACTATTACTGGACTATGATCAGAGCTTAAGTCATCAGAATCTAGTATGTCCAATTGTGCTCTGGGTATACCGTTAAAAATTATGAAGTCTAATAGATCAGGGGTTTTTGAAGGATCGGTTGGCCAATACGTTGGTCTACCAGTAGATAATGAAGAGTAGTAATTTTTAGTAAAACATTTATAAAGTTTTCTTCCTTTTGAATTTGATATACGTGAACCCCAGCACGAATGTTTTGCGTTAAAGTCACCACCAACAATAAAACGGCGCCCAAATTGTTTGAAGAAGTCATCATATTGTTCGCACTTTATATTGTGCCTGGGAGGACAATAAATTGAAAAAATATTAACATCGTTGTTGTTGCATTGGATTCTAACACCAGCGGATTGTAAGAATTGTATCTCAATAGGATTTAGGACTTCATATTTTATATTCGATTTTATTAGTATAACTGCACCAGCATGAGCTCTGTTATCGGGATGATTTGCATAAATAGTGTCATAATTTTTAATTTTAAAATACGTTCTATCCGTAAAGTGCGATTCCGAAACCAAAAATATATCAATAAAATTGTTAACAAGAAAAATTTCAACTCCATTGTAATGGTTAGAAAAACCGTTTGCATTCCATACTGCTATTCTTAAATTTATATGCATATTTTAGACATTAGCATAGTCATCATATTCATCAGACTTTCCATCATACTTTCTAGTTTTTCACGCTGAGTGTTATAGTCTAGATTACTCGTTTTCAAAGCTTCAGAATATGACATATGGTATCTGTTGTGATAAGGTTCATTATTAGACACACCATTAAGTTGAGGGTAGTCTTTATTATTAATAGAAAAATTAGGATTTCTACGTTCATTCGAATATATACCTTGCCTGTTTGATCTTTTTGTAATAAGGTCATGATAAATTTTACAGCCCTTGTAATTTGCAGTGTGATTACCCAATGCAGGCAACGTGGTGGTGAGCTTAGTTGTTTTGTGCATTCAGATGTAGAGTGATCCAGTCCGCATTTGACACATCTAAAAGGTCTTTTACAATATGCTTTAGTATGTCCATATAATTGGCAACGATGACATTGTACCAAATCAAAAGATCTAATTGGTGGCTCAATTTTAACAAGGCAATTGTTAATAGTTTTCAAATTATAAATCTGCTTTTGGGATCCAATTCAACATAAAATAAAGAAAGTGGCTCCTTTGTAACACGACTCTTGACATTTGTAACAGTTCTCACATGATGATCTAACGATAATAACACCGCCTTAATATTTTCGGGGGGAGTTGAATAGTGAAGACCCTAATAACTACTCTAAAAGATCTTTCCTGCTTTAACTGAAAGGTATGATAGCAAATTTTAGAGCTTTCAAAATATTTAACTATTTTTCTATACGAATCTGCATTTTTAGTCATTAATCTTATTTCACCCTGTTGCAAAGACTTATAGCTAAAATCACTTTGTGATATTACAGAGCTAATTTTTTTATCATAACACTTATATTTTCAACAAAAGGAATGTAAATTGGCGGTGGTTTTGGTACGGTTTCTTTTTCAACTTTGCTTTCCATATTATCACTATCAAGGGCTGCATATTTGTTGTTAGATGACATTGTTGGTTGCTGTGAATAAAGGGATCGCTTTTGTTGGTATAATTTTGGCGATTCTTTACACTTGCGTTTATTAGGCACTATTTGCCAAACTTGCTCCATCTCATCGCCACTGAATTTACATCACCACCAGTACTCATGCTGGCAGGTAGAAATTGTTATTGTTCAACATATAAGTAGGTAGTAAAAATTACTTGTTTAGTGTTGTTTTTAACACGACTTAAGACAAATTTCACCGGCCGTCAAGTTTCTTTTCTCGAAGACCGATTTTTAATATGTTTTTATATTATTCCTTAATATAATAATTTTACAATGAAAAAAAGGAAAATGAGAAAGAAATCCAAAATAATAGCCAACCATTATACATTCTATAGATATCCCCCTAGCCATTCGATATCGTTTATGAACCCTACTGTACTTTCAAATTTGCAGTTCCTTAAAGCTCCCTGTTCCTCAACAAATCAACTACCTAGCCTATGTATATACAGACAAGGACAATGATATAAAATATGATCTACTATTTCCAACGCTACCTACAGTCCGTTCTACGTCCCCATATTCTTCAATAATACCCAAGAAGAAGCCCATTGGTGGTTGCACTGGCTCCTCCTCTATTGTAGCTTCCGAAGTCGAACCTCATCTAGACAATTCATTGCCAATAACGCCGCAACGACCAGGTCGTTTATCAGCCTTTTACATTCTCAGACCAGATGTGACCGAAAAAATGTCCTCTCCAAATCTTCAGTATTGCCTGATTATCCACATAAATTGTAACTTTTGTGCTCTTCGGTTTATGTTTTGTGACTAGTTCGATGGCATTAACAACACCGAGAACATTTGCCTAAAAAACAAATATGAAAGCCCCTGAAACCGTACTCGTCTCCATTTAGGACCCGTCGGTGAAAATAGGCCAGCCACCGAAGAGTTTATCTAAACATATCCAGAATTTCCTACCAGGTATTGTCACGTAAGAAGATGTGAACTCTTGAGGCCATGTAATCCCTCATTCCGACAGCAGAGGTACATCTTACAGGAATTTACTAGACCTAACTCATTCAGTCTAAAGAGTAGTCTAGCTGTCATCTTCTTCACATATTTCTCAATAGAGCACAATTGAAGAATCAATAAAGCTCAATCGTTTCCAAAATTTAAATTTTTTTGTAAGTAATAAGTTACTATGTGCGCTATTTGCGTCAATGACTCAATCATGTCCACACTAAATGATGCGAATCAACGCAGGACAATGTTAGAGGAAATGATTAACTGTCTTCTACGGAACTCATATTGTTATTGCAGGCGACCTAATAGGCATCTATTTGGCATTGATCTTTAATGACTCCAGACCCTTTATGGAAAGTGAAACTAATCTTATATTATAATAAAAGGGGCTAAATTTGGTGGGCCATAGCACAAGTGGTTTCTATAGAAATTCAAGGCTGGGCTATAATTCTAAGTGGATATTATTGTTCGAAACAGGTAATCTCGTCATAGTCCATCAGTGACTAGATTTCAGTTATCGTCTTTGTGCATTCATATCCAGAAGAGGATATATAGAAAACGACTCTTCATATAATTTAGTGTCGTTATATGCATGACGTATTGACTCCTTTCAAGTTTCTCAAAACTTGGCGATTTGAATATCCGTATCATGTACTTGGCTTTAGCCATTCAGATGGTAAATACTTCGGCTTGAATGACGCTAAGGCATATTCTCTTGTTCTTTCTTACTCTGGCAATCCACCACCAATTTTAGTCTTCGAAGTAGATCCATTACAGGTCATCATTAATGAGAAGGTGTATGTTGGCTTATACTCGAGATTATGTAACACTACAAGATTCTGCGACTTTAGCCTTCTTTTTAGAAGGTGACTATAAAGACCTATAAAACTATAAAAAGAACTCTTAGGACTGAGCCTAAAGACAAGCTTTTCTACAGGCATATATCTTCACATGAATTTTCAGGCCATACTGAATCGCATACCCATTAAATATTTGGTCTTATCAATCCGCTACTACTTTACTCTATTAAAACTGGGAAATGTTACATTTTTAATATTTTACTTTAAATTGAAAATAATAATTTATAGGCCTGTTATGAAGGCAACCAAACTCAGTTGCATTGCCAACTAAAAATTCCTACAATGATAACACTTCGCGATATGAACTTCCATAGTTTCCCACTTTCATCACAGTTTTTCTCCTTCCCTATAACTAATGTCTCCAGAAATCAGAAAATAGCTGATGGTTAATATTGTTAATAAGGTGTCGTGGCGTATTGACTACAAACCCAAGTATACAACGAGACAAACAGTATTTACTGCGATTTTTTTAACTTATGAAACCAGTGTTAAAGGATTTTCAGCAGGAAACAGAATAATCAATTTATTCGACTAAGTCCTTCCTATCAATGTCAGAGAGTTTTCTTCTATTAGAGATAGAGAGATACTATAGTTTTCCTAGATCATGATCTATGAACTTAAGGCCAATGCCAACAAACCGCAAAACTCTACCCTTTATTATGAAAAAAAAAAAATTTAATTCCAAAATTATATCGAACTGAGTTACACCGGGGAATATTTGTTTGTTATCTCATAATTAAACACTCATGAAGCGTAAAATAAAGGCGGCATGCATTTCTACTTCAAGCATCTTTAAATACAAGCCTACAACGTGTACCTTAAGCTTCTACTAATAATATATGGTTGCGAAACCTGTGTGGTCTATTGAAAAAACAAACGACGATTACAAATCTTTACCAACCGCAAAAATAACCACACCATAGTACCAGTGCATAATGACAGAAAGTCGAAAAGAACGTTCTTGGCGCACGAATGGGCAGTTGCAGTGTTTACATGTGACAATGATGACGATTTATTGCACTAATAATAAAAAACATACAATGTTTCATTTTAAATATATTTCATATGATCCTTTATTTAAATATATGCGATTGTGTATCTTATATGTGTATCTATATGTGTGTATTAATAAATGTGTATTCTTCGTTTACGTGTTTAATAGATGCAATAATCACTATGTAAATACATTTTTTTTTTTTGAATTATAATCAATATTTCAATTTTAATACTTTCTCGCTTTGACTTTTTAACAGACACTGTATTGTATTAGACGATTACTGGGTATACATATAAATAAGATTTCGATTATTTTTGATACTAGAATTTTAATATGCTTAACAAGTTTGAAATTCGAACTTAAATTAGGCAAGTAAATATTAGATTGTTTTCGATTTAGGATTTACTAGATAAACAACATTGTAATAGATTAATGGAGTTAAATACCTTTTGTAAAGAAGATGGAAAGGAGTTGGAAATGTTGATTAACAAAAAAAGAAAACACGTAGAGAATTTATCATCAATCAGTCCCTCTGCCAATAATGGTGCAAAGTTTATGTATAAAAAATTTTTAACTTTGTCGTGAAATAAAAAGTATGTGAGAATCGATTACAATTACAAATTTGCAATTATCATTTCAGTTTCCAAAGAGCGTCTAGTTCATTGAGAGGATCTTTGGTGGCCTGCTTCTCAAGCGCGGTCACTTGGGGAGCAATTTTCATTTGGTAAGAAGTCATAATGCCTCCTATGCAAAAAAAAACAAAAATACAAAAAGAAAATTAAATTAATTTTAATAAATCTATAATTAAACACAATGAATAAACCCACTTTTATTCAAGACATCATGAGCATGATTCAAAACAATTTGTAATGATTGCTCCAAAGTTTCTACGTCACGTAAGGCCTTTTGACGTTGACTGCAAATGCGTTGCCAAACATCAATAACATCTAAAAAAAAAAAAACAAAATGAAATATTCAATAATTAATTTTGTTTAAAATTCCCATTCAATGTTAAGATTACTTATTAAAACTGGTCTTTTATTTTGTGTAGCCAATATAGCTGTAATCGCAATTGCTACTATTTCTGATCTTTCAGAACCGGTTAAACAATTTAGAACCAAAGGTGAAGACGCAGCATTAAAGTCCAAGCAACGTTGTTGATGCGCCTGTAAAGCATTGCGCGCTATGCCTACCACTAAAGGTGGTGTACTACAAAATAAAGATTCTTGAATGATACAAATTTATTGTTAATTAATTAAGAGAGAGTGCTTACCTTTTAGTCCAAGTTTTAATTTGCAATAAAGACAGTTCAACAATGGCATCCTCACCCAACATTGTCAATTTTAATTGATATTCTATGCAATGCGAAAGTTGTATTATTTTAATGCATTTTACAGTGAAATCATCAAAATTTGTTTCTTTTTCCTCTGTGTGGGGCCAGAAGGGATCAAGCATCTGTTCAAAAAACAAGGATTTTAGTTCATAAGCAATATTTTAAATACAATATATTTCATGTTTTTAAATTCTTCAAGATGTCTAACTTGTTTATATTCAACTTTTCTTACCTCATTTGGGGGATGTAGTGATAGTATAGTGCGTGCCTTTTGTGACCAAATCATAGACCAGAAATCGTTAATTGTATTTTGTTGAGGTGTCTGCGCAATAATAAAATTTGGACAGCCTGTACCCAAATTCTAAAGAGAATTATTAAAGAAATATTAAATATTATCAGGTACTAAGCAATGATCTTTTTATAGTATATACCTTCACGAATGCAGCATTTATGTAGTCGTCAGTTTCTTTGTCCAATTTAACACGAGCATGATCGTAGGGCAAACAATCTAAGGATCTGTTTTTCTCTGGGAATAGTTTTGCAATGGAAGTTGTTCTATTATGGGCACTTTTAGCCAAAAGATCTTGTAATTCATTCCATTTCGTACTTAAGGGAGTGTGGCCATTAAGCATTTTAACATTAAGCGATTCAATAAATTTCTCAAAACGTTCAACTTCCTTATGGAAATACTTGAGCGTTTTATCATCGCTAAAAGGATCAACTGGTTTTAGTTGGAATGTTGAACCGGAATGTTTTTGATCAGTGTTTGCAGGTTTATCACTGCGCATTGAAACGGAATCCCAATCGAAATTATCTAAAGACGAAAGATCTGAACAATTGGATAGATTATCGTAACTAGATTTTCGGGCTGCCGGAGAATCTACGGGAGAAGTTAACTGCTGCAAAGTTCCAGCTGGGGAGGTGCTGGTTAAGGGTGAAAGTTGTGAATCAACGGTAGAATTAATGTACTCCTACAAAAATAAAAACTTGTGTTATTTTCTTATCGGGTGTATATGTATAGCAGCAGTCTTACCTCTACTCGTTGAATTTTATCTTGCTTTTGTTGTGTTGTTGTTGTTTGTTCTGCTTTCTTAGGGGTGATGGGAACGCCAACCTGACTGGCTGGTGGGCTGTTAACAACCTCCGGCTTTAATGCTGGTTCTGGTAATATAGGTGGTGGCACTGCTGTCACCCCGGAGAAATCAATATCACTTAATAAATCAATATTTGATGTAGGTTTCTTATTCACTGCAGCTGGTTTAGCAGCAGTATTTGCTGGCGAAACCGTAGCTGGTGTCGTGGTTGATGGTTTTTCAGCTGTTGTTTGATTTTGTTGTTTTGCTGGTGTCAACGGCGACTGTTGACTACTGGTAGCATATGTATTCACACTTTTGGTAGTCTGTGTGTTAGCCGTAGTACCAGAACCACTTTGCATATATGTGTTGTGTTGTTGTTGCTTTTGGTAAGTTGTCTGCTGGGTTATTTCGGATGTTGGTGCAATCGCTGGTGCAACCGCTGTGAGAGTTTGATTAGCAGATGGTACTGACGGCATGACTGGTGTTACCCCGCCGTTAATTTGATAACCATAAGGAGCATTATAGTAGTTTAAATTGTTGCCCGAAACTTGTGGTTTTATATCAGAATTTACAATCGCCGCTCCAGGCGGTTTCGTATGAGAAACTATAGGAGACTACAAACATTTTTTCGATAAAAATGAAATTTTACAATTAAAAAACATTTAATATTGCACTTACGTCAAATCCTGTAGCCAAGTTCAATTTACCCGCACTTGTGGAATCCGTAGTACCAACTTGAGTATTCGTGGCCGCAGCCCCGGTTGTATATTGACCATAAAATTGTGGATTGGTTGGCGCTGTCTGTTGATAACCACTGTTATAGTTATAACCGCCAGTTTGTGGATCATAACTGTAGCCCGGATGCATGGTCGAATAAGAAGAAATTGGCTCAGATGTAGAACCAACAGATGTGATCGTTGTGGTTATACTTAAAGTTACAGTAGACGCATTTGTGGTAATTGAAGTCATAGATGGAGATACTTGTGGATAAGATGCTGTAGTGCTTATAACTTGTAAAGGATTTTGAGAGAATATCGGTACAGTTTGAGTTGTCTGCACGGAATTGTTTTGATTTTCTAAATTATTGATTACATATGGTGCCTGCATAGTGGATGGAACGTTAGAATTATTTTGGGTTGATTGCAACAGTGTTGTGGATGATGGTAATCCCGGTTGATTTGTAGACACATACAGGGGTTGATTTGTAGGTACATTTGTAGGAATTTGGAAATTGGTTTGCTGGGTATTTGTTTGACAATTTGTATTTAGATTATTAGCAGCCAGTGCAGTGCTATTGGAGCCATAATAATATGGCTGTGGTGTATATGCAGTTGATGCTGTTGTCACAACTGGTTGTGTATACAATTGAGAAGTATTTGAAACCGTTGACTGGGCTGAATGTAAAGATTTTGCTAACATATTAGTGGCTGGAAAGGGTGAGGAAGTATAAGTGTTAGTGAAGTTGTTATTTAGAGCAGATGAATTTAAATATGGCTGTTGGTTGACATTGTAATTCTGTTGATTGGGATTCATGTAATTTTGATTATTGCTCTGGTATGTAAGAGGATTATTTCCCATAGAATTATAACTCGTTTGGTTAACATTTCCAAGAGATGGTACACTTGACAATTGATTGGGTACTGAGGCCACATTGGCTGAATGTTGTTGTTGCAATGTCAAATTTCCCATATTGACATTCAAAGCTGTAAATTGTGAATTGGGCGAAGCTTGCGGTTTATATGCGGGTGGTGCTATATTTTCTTGATATTGTAAGAACATTGGATTACTATAACCAGCCCCAGTTGTATCATAATATTGTGTATATGGTGGTGGTGGCTCATTTGGTCCAACTGTTGGTGGCATTGTGCCGCTAGTGGGTGGATAATATGTACTACCACTTGAGCAAACAGCTTGTGTTGGATTCTCAGAGCCTAGAGGATTTGGCCGAACTGGTGGTATATATTGCTGAGAATTAGAAGAATTATAAGCAGTGTTTGCATTTGTCTGCATCGAAGAAATATTTTTGTCTTTCGCTGCCTTCTTCGCATTCATATAGTCACGTAATTTGGGTGTAGAAGTAGTAGACGACGTATTTATCATGGATGAAGTGTTGTTTAGTTCATAGCTATCACTACTTGCAGTATATGGTTTGTGGCTAACACTTTTCAAACGTTGTTCACGCTCTTCTGATTGTACATCACGCGCCGATTTGCAGCGTGAAAGAAGTTTCTGTACGTTAGCTAAAATTAATAAAATTATAAAATAAGTATAAAAAAAATAATTGAAATATTTTCAACTTACCGGATAATTTGTTATAAAACTCCAATCCCTTAACCGATTTAGCCAACAGATCTTCATAGACATCGTAGGAGGCTGCCAATGAGGCGAAGAAACTCTCACGTTTATTTTTTACATCCGACAATGTTTTTAAAACTGGTGCAGCCTTGGCATAGGACTCTGTTAAGGCTTTTAAAATATTTTCTTGAGCTAATAAATTCTGATCGATTAATTGAGTTAAACGTTCATGTTTGGCTAATTCTCGTTCAAATAATGCCTGTAACTCTTCATCACCATCATGGGCTATAATTTTAGTAGTTATGTCGTCATCATTCACAGCTATACGCAAATCTGCATGAAATTGGGAACGTTGGGCTTTCATTTCGTTTACCTTATTAACAATGAGCTTAACATCTTTAAACACTTCTGCAGTATTTAGTTCAGAACTCAGTTTTGGTACAGATTGTTGTATTTCTTGCAAAGGTTTTGATAAAATTTTCAAATTATTGATATGCAACTCCATGGCTTTACGTAAAGTATCATTAGATTCACCAGCTCGATGGTGAGCCTCAGAATATTTTTGGAATTCCCTCGTTAATTCAGTAATATGGGCGTTAGGAGTTCTTTGAACTCCAGTCAATTGTTGAAATTCTTTTTCTTCCTTTTCCTCCTGCTGTAAAATTGTAAAAATTTCTTTAAGATTTGCCTCTACATCGCCGCAGGTCTCCGCTAAACGTGACATGGATTGTACTAAATCGGGTATGGCATTTTTATTAGCATTTAGTGCAGCACATCTATCCACAATACCCTGCGGTATTTTGTTTGCTTTCTCACTATTGATATTGAGATTATCGAGTGTTAGAGAGCTCATGAAACTGGCCAGTTCACCATCTTTTTCCTCAATTTTACTGCCATACTTTCGCAATAGTTTAGCTTTTTCCTCACTGTACATTGAACTTGCCTCATGAGCTTTCATTGGTACTAAACGGGCAAATATATCTTCACCCGCCACTTCCGGATCGGTGGTTGAAAAACCTATTCCGTTGACCAAGTTAGCACCCTGAACAGCACTTATGGAAGATAACTCCGGTACAGATTCATGATAAATGAATTCATTTTCATTTTTGGCATTCTTACGTTTAGCCTCAACAACGTCGGCGGTGAATATAAGCGATTCATTGATTTCTTTTATATCCGGTAAACCTTTTGATTCTTTACGAGCTTCTTCAAGTTTTTCCCAAGCGGCCTGGAGGGTAAGGAAATAATTGGTTATTTATTTATTGTTTTATAAATTAAATTTTTTATTTTCTAAATGGACAAAAAGTGTCAATAAATTTTATCTCAGCAATAAGCGGTCTCGTAATATTGACTATAATTTTTTCCCATAACTTGTCGCGTCCGGCACGACCTTCGCCGCTTTAATACGGGCCTCCAGAACGTCATCCTAATTGTCGTGCGTCGGTTGTCAGTAATAAATACGCAACGGGCGTCCATCAATAGCCGAGCTCAGAAGCCATTAATGACTATCGATATAGTAGAATACAGTCCAACTATTACGATTAGAGAGAGTCAATTATCTAGGAAAACACGAACTATCCTGGCAAAACTGAGATCGTGCTGATCAATTCCTATCGAAAGAGAATTATTATCGGCAACTTAAACCGTTGCCCGACCCATCATCAAAGTCCTTATGTAAAAGAGCTATTATAACAAGTCTAGGTTAAACTCTAGGTTATTATAATAATAGAGGATGATCGACTGTTCTAGAACAGAATGAGTATTGAACCTAAGTTAGGAACCTATGGGAACCTTTATAGTTTTTTTGATTGAGCATTATACTCTAAAGTCAAGGACTAGTTTGCAAGATGTGCGGGTATTATTTGAAACGTGGAAAGATTCGTCTCGGACATGACTGGTAAAATGACACCACATTTGTTTTCTACTTCTATCTGCTGTCTATTTTATTTCTATCAATTACGGCCTTTTACTTTTGAATCGATCCTTTTTTCTGATTTCTGTTTACGGTTTTCGATGTTTTTTGGTCAGCTTACGACACTGAAGGAAGGTACCTTCAATGAATTCGATTTAAGCTTCTTTTCACCTACCTCTGCAACCTAACCAAATCTTCTCTAAGAGTAATTCATATTAGACTTCTTTTTCTATAGACTGACGTAGTTAAGAAACAAAAAATACTGAATACTACAAACTTTAGCGATATTATCCGATATTAAATTAAGGATTAAAATTATACTTTTCGAAATACAGTGGGACCTCGATTTTCCGTGATGGTCGGGACCGGAAGCATTATTCTGTATAATCGATTTTCCCGGTTAATTGAGTACCAATTTTTGCAAGTTTTTTAATAGATATTTTTATTAATTAATAAATGAATATGTACATATTTATATAAAAACTAAATAATTCAAGGATTTTATATATACCTATACATGTTTCAAAAATATAAAAAAAAAAATAATTTTGTCACAAAACAGTGAACAATAGATAAGGATTTCATGTACTAAAGAGGGAATTCCCCTTTTTCGCTTGTTTGTCCAAAATAATAGAAAAAAATTTTTGCTTATAATCACGGATAATAGAGGTAATCACGGTTAAACGATGCAGAAAAATTTAAGCCGATCCAAAATAAAATTAAGTCGATGCAAAAAAATTTCTTTTTCCATCCCGGATAATTGATGTTGCCGGATAATCGAATCACGGATAATCAAGGTCCCACTGTATACGAATACGAAACTGTATTTTTTTAAATATGTAGTTTAAAACTTACCTCGTATAAAGTCACTCTTTCGCCCATTTTCCTTTGTTCTTCCGCATGTTGACCTTGATACAGATACAGAATGCAATTTAAATAGGAAATCTTAAAACGTACATATTTCTTCCACTGTTTATAGACTGATGTGTCCACCACCTGCGATACGGGACCTTCATCGCCTCCCGTTAACAAGGCAGCCAAGGCGGCTCCATAGTATACCACAATTTGGGCAGTGACTTTAGCCACGATATTTGGTTTACGATTATCTATTAAAGACTTTTCTAATATACATTCCTGGGCCTGAGCGAAAGAAACTTGCTGCATAAACACTAAGAGTTCCGTGGTAAAACAATCACCAAATTCATCCATATTTATATAACGTTCTCGTATTTCACCAAATGCCCAGGCGGCACATTGGAAATGAGTACAAGCCAATTTCATGCCTTCTATATCTGAACGATCCACAGCGGCACCGGCCTGGGTATGAGCAACCGCAATATTAAAGAGCACGGCTGCCTGTTCATATCCAATATCATTGTATTCTTGGACTTTGTTGTTGTATAATTCTTTCCAGGTGAACTGGAAGATAACTTTCTTGTCTCTTAATTTGGGAAAACGATTTAATAGAGATTCCAACTGGCAAAAATAACGCTTAAGTAGAGCACAATTGTCCTTCGGTGTATTTAAAGCCTGATTGCGCAAAGTTTCTAAAGCATAAAGTTCTTTAGAATAATTATCGGGATTCTCTTGATAAAATTCGGCAATATACTGCAAATTATTTTGGACAATAAGAAAAAAAAATAAACAAAGAGTTATTAACAAATGTAAATGTAGAGAAGATTAACAACAAAAAAGAAAATTTTTATTAAAACACAAAATAATAATAAAAACAGATGAGTCAGTTTTTCACAATCAGCCCCATACTGGACCCCTCCCCTGTTTATTTAGGAGGAACAATTAGCTTAAAAGACTGGGCTTGAATTCAATATTATGGGATTTTCATGATTTATTAGGCTTACTTTCTTTAAACCAGCGAAGGAAGTACCTTCTGGACTGGTTTTATTGGGAAACCACAGCATATGAAGTCGTGGTACCGCCTCCATTGTTGTGAATAGACAAAAATTTCACCAGACAGTTTGTGATTTTTTTTCTCTGCTCGTTATTTTCTTAAAACTTTTATTTCGTCATATATTTCGTTATATCTGTTAAATACTTTCGTATATTTTAAAATATAAACTTTTCTATTATTTGTTATTAATTAATTTTGTCATGCACAAAGTAAATGGAGAAAATTTTTACACTGTTTTTCGCTAACAGATCTGACAGACAGAGACTCAATAAAAAAACTGCAATCGGCTGATTTCTTTTCATTCCAATAACAACAATGAATAAATTTTTCTTAATGTTTAAACTACGATGATGCCATATGTTGAAAAAGAATAAAAACCCGATTTTTGTTACAAAATTAATGGGGTATTTACACTACGCCGTAAATTAATAGATTTGATTTAAAATATATTAATTGATCTAATTAACTTAAAATTAATTGTTATTAATGTAAATTCTTGTACGCATTATTTAATTACATGCAATGAGAGTAAAAAAATTTAAAGGTTTACAGAAGAGAAGAGACAAGACAACTGAAATAAGCATCAACGTGGCATCTCTGTGTTAATTAAACAATAATTTTTACCATTGCCATGCACCAGTGTACATAACTATAAGGTTCAGTATGTCAGGTACATAGATGAGCTAAACGAAAAATGAAAGAAGAAATATTTTTAGGCGAAAAGATTTATTGAAATCCAGAGGGCATAAACAAGGCTGAATGTTGCCAGGAAATAAAAAATTTTGAACCAACTTCTGAAAATGGCTTCGCTAATTGAGTTGAAAATTACTTATTCTAGACACGCACCGGCCAACTTACAACAGACAGTACATTAATTTATGTTAGTACAGTACCTATTTGGAATAACGGCACTTAGGTGAATTTCAATTTTATTCACCACAGCGGATAAATTCACCACACTTTGCAAAAACTCACCACCCTCAAAACTCACCACACCAAATAAATTCACCACACTTTCTTTTGGGACGGACAACACACTAAAAAATGTAGTTAGTAATTTAAATCCGTTTTCTCCGTCCTTCCACCAAATTCAACAACCCACAGCGAACAACAGCGATGCCAACAACCACCTACCTAACTACCGTTCTCCCTCCCAATCCAACAACGCACACAAAACACACACAAACAAATTTTCAATCACCTCCAGCCACCACCCCACAAACAAACAACACACACACACAAACAACAAACACAACACCCAAAATTTCGCACACAATGGATGACAGACAGACAAGTGGCTTGTTTTCATATATAAACAACCCAACACGAAAAAAGAATGTGGAAATTAAACGTTATTATTATTGTTTTTTGAATGAACAAACAAACGAATTTTTCTCACCTCCAGGGTTGCCAGGAAGTAAAAATTTTTGTAACTCCTGAAAAATAGAAAAAATTTCTTTACTTATATTTTTTTCAAAACTAAAGAAATTAACTAATAAATAAATAAATAATGATGCATGTTGTTTTTTATTTTTTTTTATTCTACAAATAAATTCATTATATTTTTTGAAACCAAAACCAGAAAAATCGGCACAAGAAACCAAAAAAACAAAACCAGAGAAAAACTGAACAAAAGCACCACTTGGCGGCGCTTTCAATTCAATGATCCTGCATGTCAAATTGCTATAGATCGATCCCAAGGCATCGAGGGAATGAATATACTGCCGCCTAATGTCCTTCCTATTCGGTTCAACTGGCAGCAGTCTGGTCTTGCTTGGCTGCGAAGCCTGACCAGAGGTCTTAATCTGGTACCACGGGTGCCGGGAGCCCCAGGGACTTGTCCCTGCCCGGCAATGGTGAGGAGAAACGTGGTGGCTGTGGTTTAGACGCAAATCGCGGGGAGTGTGTCAGTACGGTGTGGCGTTACACTCTTAACGCATTGAAGGAGTTTAGATTGTCTCCGACCCCTAAACAAGAGGGAAATCAGGTCCAAAATTGCATGATTTCGAATTGCTACCCACTTACAGTGTTGCAGCCAGTGTTTACAGCATGTATGTGGGGGCGTTGGTCTACGCATTGTATTCACTATGTGTTTTCTGACACCGTGGGATATGCCTAATGGCGAGGCTCACGTAAATCAGATTACTTTGTCCTTCCTATTCAAGGGCCACCAGTCAGTCCCGAACTGTTTGGAGTTCAATTGGTAGCAGACTGGACTGCGAAGCTCAACCGGAGGCTTAATTCTGGTATCACGGGTGTCGGGAGCCCCAGAGATTCGTCTCTGCCCGACAATGGTGAGGCCCCCTTGTGGGAGCAACGTGGTGGCTGTGGTTTAAACATAAATCGCGGGGAGAGCGCAAGCGGTGTGGCGTTGCACCCTCAACCACTCTAAAAAGCGGAGTTTAGATAGTCTCCCACCCCTAACCAAGTACTCACGTATGGTGCTGTAATCAGTGGTATGCTTATGCATGGCATGGTGGGTTGCATTACTGTGCGTGGGGGCGCTGGTAGACGCATTGCATCCACTCGTGCTTAGAGCACCGTGGGGTAAGCCATCGCGGCGATACTCACGTAAAACTCTGGACTAAAGTGCTTCCTATTCGTACTTATTAAACAAATATACTTTAAGGTGGCCTGCCCCCCACCCTGATAGAAGAAGGATGAGCGAGTATTAAGGAATCATGTCGAACTGCTATTGGGTCCTGTAACAATTTAGGCATCCCAGAGAATGATATTGAGATCAATAGAGAACTATTAGGAGGTACACCCACCCTTATACATATGTATGTAACACGCTACAATAATCATCCTTTAACCTGAGTTCCCTACAGAAAACCCCAGTACCTCTACCTCCATCTAACTTCGACCCATCTGTGAAGATGGGTTTATATCTTTCTGTTCCTGGAGTGCCCGCCTCACAATTCTAGAATGCCCTATCCGGTTTAAGTATCCTCAAACCAACCAGGCACAACATAGAGTCAGTGGTTTTATCTAAAGGTCCGCTTCTCCCCTCAGGAAAGACGACGTTCAGAATTCTGAAGTGTCCTATCGAGCGATGTTTTCAGCAGCCCGATTCCCTCAGACGTATTATGTGCTGCTTGACATACAAATCAAACGATTCAAGCAGAGCATAGATCAAGAGCAGCCTGAGGAAAACTCTTCCTCACAACAGTGATACTCATTGAGGCAATCAGCTGAACCTTACCCAGGATTTTCCGTTGGAAACTCTTATCCAAGGCACTCCATCAAACAACACAATCATAAGTAAGCTGACCATACGTCCTCTTTTTTAGAGGACAATCATCTATTTTAACTGGCTGTCATCTATAAAATTTATGTCCTCTATCTGTCATCTTTAGTCATCTAAATTTTTAAAACCTTGATCAATATTTATTTCTGTAAATTAAAACATATTTTATTTTTTCTGTCAAGTCGTATGGAAAATGTCGTGCCGTGCCGTGTAAGTTAGTGCAATGAGTTTTTAAGTTTTGTTATTTTTTTTAAATTAATTTTATATATTTATAAGTAAATCTAAATGTAAGTTTTTATATACATACATATGTATATTATTATTTTTATTTATTTTACATACATACACAAATTTTTCTGTAAAATATGTAACAAAATGTTGAATTCAAATAAATTGTTTACTTTTTTCTGTATGTCATCTATTTTCATTTCCAAAATCTTTCTTTTTTTCTTTGTCATCTATTTTCATTTTCAAAATCTGGTCGCCTTATCATAAGTAATAATAACCGGTCTGACAATCGCCAGATATATCCTAGGTGGAAGACCCCAAGCCCGTGCCTATGAAGTTCCTACTCTGATAGAGAGCATTCAGTCCCTCCCTTCTTCATGGTCTGTCTCTCTTATTGGAATTTATACTCAGACCACAGTTCGCAGTTCAAGAGGAGACTACCCCCAGCGTCGACAAAAATTTACCACCTACCAGAATAACCACATCATCGGCGTATGCCACAACCTTAAAGCCCCCTAGTTTCCAGACGCTTTAAACTAACATTAGCCACCAGGAGCTACAAGAGAGGGGATAGTACCCCCTCCCCCCGTGGAGTACCCTAGGTTGCACGCTTAACGATAGAACATCCACCCAGATTCGAACGGATTAGTCTACTACCCAGCATGAGAGTGATAAACAGCACCAGAATTGTGTGAATTCTTAATGGTAGAGTGGTAAGTAACATTGTTGAAGTCCTCCTCAATATCTAAGAAGGCCGACAGTGCGTACTCGCCGTGTCACCCTCAGCCTGTCACATCATGAAGAGCGCTCTCAACCGACTTACCTCTAATGTAAGCATGTTGCGACCTACTGAACAGAGATCAATAAGTGTCTCCAAAGCTTTCAAAAGATGGAATGAGAGCGATATCAGTCTATAATCTTTAGAGCCGACGTGACTGGGTTTACCGGCTTTCGGTATTAAACACCGCAAGCACATATCCTTCCAACCTTTAGGTATATTACACCACCGGAGACAGTCTTTATACACGTCCACCAGGTATTCGTATAATATTGTTACGAAAATGTAAATAAATGGTGTTATTAAAATAATAAACAAATGCTCCAAAAACAAAATAATGGACTTGTTCACGTGATCAACGAGTGAGTAAACATATAGCAACAAAAACAACGGACTTGTTTACAAGATGGAAAAACAAAAATATAGCAACAAAGTCAGTGTATAAAAAATATAGCGGAAAGACAAATAAACAAAAACAACAACAACTCTGCCTGGACGAAAGTAAACAAGATACATGAACAACAATGATGATGAGATGTTTACATTTTTGGATATTTCTCGAAGACATTCTCCTTCAAGTGCATACATCAGACTGCTGACCCTTGGGATATAAATGGCAAGACAGAGCAAGCAACGATGATTCAGTCGAGATTCAGTTAGAAGTCGTGTGTGAAGACGACACGTAGGATCCAGTGAGAATTCAGTAAGTCGTGCGTAAAGACGGCACATTGCGTGTGAAGAATAATTGTGGTTTGAAGATCTCCGTATAGTGAATAACAAAGTAAATTGTTATTGTGTAAATCAATTTCCAACAGTGGCACAAGGAATTGTGCGAACAATAAAGAATTGATTTACAAATTAAACACATATTTATTTTTATTTTATTTGCAATCTATGAACTCATATTTTTAACGTTTTTAAAAGGTAAAAACGTAACAATATATCACCAGCATGCTGAAGCTGAACCGGAAAGTTACCATCTGGACCAGGCGACTTAAAAGTCTCAAAGCTACTTATTATAGCCAATTTGACCCTATCCCTGGTAATGATCTCCTCCAAATCGGGCATCATGCCACCAGACGGGATCAACTACTCCCAACGGATAGCTATCCGGATCCACTCAATTGGGAAAATGAGTGGAAACCCCTCTAGGGTTTCTTTTCTCGAAGCCGTCCATACGCCATCGCTGTCCTTAGACAGCATCCTGCGGAAACGAGCCACATCGGTAGAATCCTCGATACTTTCGCAGAAACTCATCTAGGTTGTTCTTTTTCAGTGCTTTATTTCCCTTTTATAATCATTAAAATTGGATCTATATGCAGACCAGTCAACATCTTCGTCCGACCTCTTAGCCTTATTAAAGAGTCTCTTAGTACAGCAGCGGAGTCTTTGGAGTTCCGCACTTCACCAGGCTGGCTGGCTTCTGTTACGTGGGTAAGTCAGGGGACAAGCATCTCTATAACAAGACAACAAAATATCCGTCAAAGATCCAATTCAATCTTTGATGCCAGGAGTGAAAAGGTCCTAAAGTTCCTCCTCCACAACCTTCTTAAATTTGATCTACTGGGTTCTTTTTAGATTCCTGAAAGGCTTATGAAAGCTACTAGGTAGATTTATACTGAAGGATATCAGTTGGTGATCAGAGAAAGAACACTCCTCTGAAACTCTTCAGTCCCTAATCATAGAATTTATCCAAGTTAGAGAGCGTAATGTCAGCTTCCCTAACACGATTTCTAAAATTCGGTGTATTATTACCAACGTTACAAATATTAGTTCCCATCTTTCAGGTGAGATTTTGTCATCCAAATCTAACCTCTCGATGAAAGCCAATTGAAGGGAAGGGTTGGTTCGCAGGCTCCACTGCTTTTTCGAACGTTTTAAACCGCAGGGAGGCAACTCGTCAGATCTATTCCTTTTTATGGAAGACTGACTTGTCGATGTGCCCTCCTTCGCTTCCATTCTTCTTGGATAAAAGATTACCTGTCGATAGTTCTACCTTTAGCCATAGAAGAAGGAACACCAACACCTTTACTCTTCACTGGAGGTTTAGAGACCCGAGAAGTCTTCTTTACCCCATTTGGGAGTAAGGGTGCCGAACCTTCTAATCCCTTGCTTGCAGCTTTAGACGTAAAAGCAATTGGCTCCACACTCTTAAGCGCACGCAAGTGACTTTCCTTCTCGCAAGAGTCAGCGACTCGTGAAAGAACATCACCCGGGTATTTGGTTTCATATCACGAAACAGTGCCCCTGTGTAACGAACGTTTTTTCGACGTCCATCCCTGTCTATGAATGCCGAGGCTTTTTTGTCAGGAAAATTTTGGATCATTCTAGGACATCGGAAATTGCTTTGCTGGTGATTATGGCAGGGAGCTAACAATCTCCAACATTTTATAGGGCATAAGTATTGCAATCGGAGCCACAAATAGTAAAATTAAAATAATGTTGAAACATTGGACGGAACTCGCTTACTCGTATATCCATATTATTTGTCAGATACCTGTACGAACTTAGGTCTAAATAGATAGAATGAAACTGTGCGTCTATATAATAGAAAAACGCGAAATTAGACTATACCTCGACTATAGAAAGGCATTGCTATTTTTCAAGCGGAGGTATTATGCGTGATCAGAAAATGTATGATCTAGGACAGTGCAAATTTGCAAACTTATCTTCACTTATTTTGATCGGTATATACAATATCAGGGACTGCCCTGGACTGTAAGAAGGCGATTAATAAATTCTCCAGACATGTGACAGTAAGCACTATTTGAGAACCTAGTCATCAAGCAGTGATCGGAAATAAAGAAGCGAATAAATAATTTAGCTATTAGATCTAAAGACTTACAGAAAATAAAACTAGGCTACAAAAGGGGACGGAAACATTACATAGGCTATTGCGATCACGAATGCAGGAGGAAAAATTGCAATGATACTAAAGACATGAAGAAAAGACATGAGAATATTAAGAATAAATAATGGCAACTTGTAATGGACAAACTATGATACAGCCACAGCCTATACGGAAGCTGATGCCTTTTTAGGTGCTCTGGTGAGAAGGAGAGGACTAAACGTAACCCACTGATTTTTCTTCTCATCAATCTCATTTACCAATAATATTCTTCATTATACATAAATAAGTATTATAGACTCCCTGGAAACTATATTACAATGGACCTTGTGTTAATCCTTAGGTCTAAAAATATGTAAATATGATCACCCTGCTTAAGGACTAACTGAACGGAAAAAATAAGGTCAACCAAACTATTCAAATGTTGTTACTTCCACGATGGTATTGGAGAATAAATCGCGTAAAAAAATTTTTTTATTCCAAAAATTTTTTTTTACTCCAAAAAAATATTTTTTACTCCAAAATTTTTTTATTCCAAAAAATTTTTTTTACTCCAAAAAAATTTTTTTTACTCAAAAAAAAAATACATATGTATATACGAAAATACATTTAAAGAATTGTCCATTTTTGTATTGTCATCAATCGTTTTACCATTTCCTAACACCGAAGTTGAAAGGCTTTTCAGTTTAATGGCTTTAATTAAAAATAAAATTCGAAATCGAATTAAACCAGAGTTGTTATGTTCAATAATACAAATTCGAGAAGGATTAAAACTCGAAAATGCGTGCTGTTACACTTACAAAATACCAAACGAAATTGCTAACAAAATTAGATCATCTGAAAAATATCGAAATGAAGATAAAGATGATGATAAATATGAAGATATATCAGAAATATTAGAGTCTATTAATCATTTTGTGTAATCAGTATTTTATTAAAACGTATTTCGTATTAAAATGAAAATTTTATTTAACAAATTAAATATTTAAATTTTTAAAATTAAAACTATAAAATGTAATATGTACAATATGTATACCGTAATATTCATATCGTTAGTCTCATTCGCAAATGTGTCAAGTCCCTTTTTTTAAATTTTACAGGAGACACAAAAAACATTGTAGCTTTTTCAGTTTTTTAAAATTTCTAAACTGTTTAAACGCAATTATTATTATTATTAATTAATTAATAATATTAATATTAATATTTTTCGTAGTTCCAATCAATAAAATATTCTAGCTCGAGGTCAATTTCTTAAATATCAATTTTCTTTATTATATATCGATATTTCGATATCCATCGGATATCATCTTCAGGATTCACTATAAATAAAAATAACAATATAAACAGATAAAATATCTTGTCATACACTTTCTTTTATAAAAGGAATAACATTTCTCCCCTCACCAATATTACAAAAACAACTATTCAAAATAATAATAATCATATGTTACAACAAAAATTGTAATGTAAATATAAGAAAAAGTAGTCAAATAAAAATGTACACCGAAAATAACATAAACACAAATTTAAGCAACAACAAAATCTGGCTTACAAAAAGAGAGTAGCAATATCTAAAATATAAACATTATCACTGCTCGCTATCACATACAATATTGCACTGATTCTTATTTATTAATTTTCTTATTTATTATATGTCTATAGCTTCGCGCGCAGTTTTCCGTGTCTGATTTGTAATTCATTCTCTCTTCTCTCGGTGTGTTCATTATATGAAGCATCTCCAAAATGAACCGTTTGTTATATCTGTTCTCCCTCTGCAATACTTTAACTTTTTCCAAATCTGGTGTATGACTCATCTCCGCACAGTGGGTCGTAAGTGCTGTTTTTTGGTTAATTACGTTCTTTCTATTTTTAAAATCTGATCTATGTCCAGCTAATCTTGTCTTTAATTTATTACTGTCGCAATGGAGAGAAAAGATTATGAGAATAAGATGAGCAGTATCGTAAACGATATAATGTCGTATAGAAGAATGAGAAAGGACCCAACATCCAACCTACAAGCGAAAAATAATAGCCTAGTGGATGAATTATTTTCATGTAAATCCATATCTGAAACAGAACGCAGGAGATTAAAGAATGACGTGGCATCTGCACCTAGAATTTATGGACTACCTAAGATACATAAGGATGACTGTCCTTTGCGTCCAATTTGCTCGTCAGTTAACTCACCATCAAATGAACTATGTAGATTCTTGGCTGCGATTTTGAGAAAACTTACGCAGAATTCAAATTTCAATGTTAGAGATGCTGTACAATTTAAGAATAAGATCAACAATAGTACAATAGACAGTGATGAGATAATGGTTTCATTCGATGTAGTATCGCTTTTTCCAAACATTCCGGTGGATTATGCAATGAAATTGATAGAAAGAAGATGGGATGAAATATCGGAACATACTAGTATACCAAGAGATCTATTTCTGAGAATTCTGAAATTTTGCATTAAGGATAATCGATATTTTAAATATAAAGAAAAATTTTACTTCCAGTGTAAAGGGTTACCAATGGGTTCTCCGGCGTCTCCTATTGTAGCTGACATTGTAATGGAAGAATTGCTTAAAAACTGCTTGGAAAATATGGAAGATAAACCTAGGTTTTTGACAAAATATGTAGACGACCTGTTTGGGATAGTCAAAAAATGTACAATAAATTCAATTCTGACTAAGCTCAATGGCTTTAACCAACATTTAAAATTTACCATCGAAGAGGAGAAAAATGGAAAATTACCCTACCTAGATGCTTTACTTATAAGGGAGAATGGTAAAATTAAAACGAACTGGTATCAAAGACCTACATCATCTGGTAGATTGATAAACTTTTATTCAAGCCATCCAAGACATATTACCATCAATACGGCCAGGAACTTTATAAGGAGAGTTTTCTCTATCAGTGACGACATGTTCCATTTGGAGAACAGCCAAAAAGTTACTGATATTTTGATAAAGAATAACTTCCCATTGGGGCTCATCTAAAGGCTGATTAAACAATTTGAACATGATAGTAACGGAATGAAGGAAAAACAAGATGTTACCAAAACATATAAATCGGTAATATATGTTCCCGGTTTTTCAGAGAGAATGGTTGAATCGAATATTTTTGATAAAAATAAAATTCAGATTGCTCAAACTTCGAATAATACACTTCGACAAGTATTTACCGATACAAAATCAAAACTTGGAGTAATGGAAAAACATAATGTAATTTACAAAATAAACTGTTTGGGAGATGGTAACACTAAATGTAATATGTCGTATGTTGGTACGACAAAGAATAAATTAAAGACAAGATTAGCTGGACATAGATCGGATTTTAAAAATAGAAAGAACGTAATTAACCAAAAAACAGCACTTACGACCCACTGTGCGGAGATGAGTCATACACCAGATTTGGAAAAAGTTAAAGTATTGCAGAGGGAGAACAGATATAACAAACGGTTCATTTTGGAGATGCTTCATATAATGAACACACCGAGAGAAGAGAGAATGAATTACAAATCAGACACGGAAAACTGCGCGCGAAGCTATAGACATATAATAAATAAGAAAATTAATAAATAAGAATCAGTGCAATATTGTATGTGATAGCGAGCAGTGATAATGTTTATATTTTAGATATTGCTACTCTCTTTTTGTAAGCCAGATTTTGTTGTTGCTTAAATTTGTGTTTATGTTATTTTCGGTGTACATTTTTATTTGACTACTTTTTCTTATATTTACATTACAATTTTTGTTGTAACATATGATTATTATTATTTTGAATAGTTGTTTTTGTAATATTGGTGAGGGGAGAAATGTTATTCCTTTTATAAAAGAAAGTGTATGACAAGATATTTTATCTGTTTATATTGTTATTTTTATTTATAGTGAATCCTGAAGATGATATCCGATGGATATCGAAATATCGATATATAATAAAGAAAATTGATATTTAAGAAATTGACCTCGAGCTAGAATATTTTATTGATTGGATCATAAAGGGAACAGGTCAAAATAATATATATAATTTGTATTTTTCGTAGTTTTGTGGACTTAGCGTTTTTGCAAACCACAAAATTACAACAACTTTAAACTATATAATGACATGTTTTTTGTTGTAAAATATGTATTTAGTATAATGTTAGCGTTTTGCATTAAAATCACAATTTTGGAAAAAAGTGGACTTAGCGTCTTTGCGAATTATACTAATGATATATGAAAGTTAAAGCGTTTTCCAAAGGCAACGCTTGAAAATTAAAGTTGGGGCCAACCCTTGGCCCTTGTTATCAAATACAAAAGGATTCTTACCTGAGTCCCAAAAGCAGAAGAAGAACAAACTAATTGTTGTGAATTGTCCACCAGTTCTAGTTTGAATAATAGAAAATAAAATATTATATTTTAAATACATAAAACAAAGGTAACTATGATTTATAATTTCTGAATTTTAACAAGTATAATTGGAACAAGTACATACACTACACTTTGGATAAATGGTATGTCACAGAATGGGTAGAGCATGTTAACTGCCCCTCCCTCCTTCAAAGATTTTCGTCCCGAAAATTCTGTTGATTTACATCAGGATTAGGAATCCTTATTACGGTTGTAATTTTCTTCCATATTTTGTAACACGTTATGGCCAAAATTACCACCACAATGGCTTCGACTACAGTAGGGATTGGTATAAGTCTATCTCACGGTTCAAAAAAAGTAAAAAATTAATTAATTTAAAATTTTGATAATTAAGTCTTATTTTTTTATATTTGGCAAGGAGTCGAACCTCGATAACAATTCCTGTTACCCTCCATTTCACCAATAGGTTAAGTCATTTTTTGTCAAAGGTTTAACATAATTTTATTGATATAATAATATGTGGATGAGTTACGAGGGAATATTTTTGATATGGACCTTGTGTATTTTTTTACCTGTGTCAGTCCCTATTGTTACCCTATTGTCTCGGTTCACTACTTCCCGTTTCTACAGAGGTTTTTGCTTTACCTTAATTTGTTTATCACGAACATAAACTACGTTACCACTTTCATATTGCCTTGGGTCGTGCCTTTTCTTATTCATTCTCTGATTTCTCTTATCTTGATCATTTTTTATTCTTTCTCCGATATCATGGAGCAGCTTATTTTGGAAGCTCAAAACATTTTGATAATTTATTCTTTGTCCTCTATTGAAGAAAACATCGCACGGTTTTACTTTTGTTACAGAATGAATGGTGTTATTGTAACGATCAACCGCAATGTAAACCATGTCCTTGGTATTGGCGTTTGTAACTTCCTTCTGCAAGCATCTAAAAATTTCTATGATAGTAGAGTGCAGTCTTTCGATTTGACCATTTATTTCGCTCCTCTGAGATGGTGTTTGGTATATTCCATCCAAATCCAAAACTTCTGATGTAGTTGGAGACCAGGCGGCTTAAGAATCCTTTTTCGTTGTCTGTAACAATGATTTTAGGAACAGTGAAGTAATGCAGTAATTTCGCAATTTTGTGCCTTAAATGCACTGCTGATTTGTTTTTAATGGAAAAGAACTTGGCAAATTTTGAAAATTCTTCAACACAACTCAAAAATTTCTGCCCTTGGATTTCGAATATATCCAAATGAAGGATTTCACAAGGGTACTTAGGCATGGGGGTATGCTTGATTTTTGGATTAAATGGATGTCTACCATATTTGTTCAACCGACATGTTTCGCAAGCCTTAGTGTATTCTTTTATTCTGCTTGTCATTCGAGGGAAATAATAACTTTCTAATATTTGCTGCTTATTTTCGACAGGATTTCTGTGAGCTCTTTTATGCGTTGTTTCTACTATATTGCATATCCTATCTTCCTTGACAACATCTTCGACTAACCGCTGAGTAATTCTTATTTTGTAATACAGGTAATGCTCGCAATAAACTTCCTGTAGTAGAGCGAGATGATTTTCAGGAATCTTAATTCCATTAATCACTGAAGGATTCAGATGTGATTTTAGAACTTCTACCAAATTTTCCTTTCTTATATTGTGCAAAGTAATATAATGACGGGAATATCCTCTATGGGGATTTTAAAAGCAGTACAGTTCCTTGCCCTCTCTTATAACAAGTTGGTTTTTAAAGACATTTAAAGGGGCTTCAACATGTGGGATAAGATCCGTAGCATCTTGTTCCGCGCTATGCATTGTATCTGAAGATGTACCTACTTCACTCGCTGTTATTGTTCTGGAATTGGCCTCACTGGCCGTATCTGTGGCGGAGTCTTCTCTAGTTGGATCACCTGCCCCAGCATTGGAAAGGATGTTGACTTCAGTCCTTATTCTTGATAAGGCGTCTGCAACAATGTTGGATTTGCTTGGCTTATAGACTAGCTCGTGGTTATACTCCTCAATCTTAGCTTTCCATCTCTTGAGCTTGGCATTGTAATTCCTGGAGCCCAAAGTAAAGGTTAGATGTTGATGGTCGGTATAAATGCGAATTTTTTTTGCACCGTAAAGATAAGATCTCAAATTATCTAAAGCCCAGACGATCGCTAACATTTCCTTCTCATTTGTCGCGTAGTTTTCTTCAGTTTTATTAAGAGACCGCGAAATGAAGGATATAGGTCGATCTTTACCATTTTCGCCCTGAGACAATACTGCTCCTATAGCGGAGTCAGACGCATCAGTCGTGAGATTGAATGGTTTATCAAAGTCAGGGAAGGCCAAAACGTCTGCTGAAACTAGAAGTGCTTTTAAATGGGTAAAGGCTTCCATTGCGGCATCGTCGAGCTTAATTTTTACTTTTCTGGATTGGTTTGCCTTTATTTGTGCATTTTCACCTCTCGTCAGATTGGTTAGAGGTTTGGCAACTTGAGCATAATCCCGTGTGAACTTCCGATAGTACGAAGTCATTCCAAGAAAACTTTTCAACTCTTTTAAGTTTTCTGGAGGCATCATGTTCATGATTGCATCAACTTTTTTCATGTCAGGTTTAAAACCCCCAGGGGTAATGATGTACCCCAGGAACTCCACGCTAGTTTTCATGAACTTGGTTTTTTCTTGATTTACTTTCAGCATAGCTTCGCTAAGCTTACCAAAAATCGTATCCACATTTCTCAAATGCTCTTCTTCATTCTTACCGAATACTATTATATCGTCGATATACACGTAGCATATTCTTCCGATATACTCTTTGAGAACGTCATCTACCATGCGCTGAAATATCGCGGGTGCGTTTTTGAGACCAAATGGAAGTCTCAAAAATTCATATTTTCCATTCATCGTGGAGAAGGCTGTTTTAGGAATGTCTCTATCTCTCATGGGAACTTGATGGAACCCAGAGGTCAGATCTATAGTCGTAAAGAACTTAGCAGCTCCTAAGCAAGGGTAGAATTAATATCTGGTATGGGATAGGCATCCGGTATTGTCACAGCGTTCAAACGTTTGAAGTCTATTACCATTCTATATTGCTTCTCGCCATTTGGTTTTGGTTTCTTCGGCACAATCCACACTGGAGAGTTGTAGGGACTCTTTGATGGGCAAATAATTCCTCCCGCAAGTAATTCATTCACTTGCCGGTCCACTTCTTCCCGCATACAAGATGGATAGGGATAACTCTTGGTGTAAATTGGCTCGTTAGTTGATGTCCTTATTTCAGCTCTTATATTCGTTCCGGCAACCTCACTATCATCAATTGGCCCAAATAGCGGCTTATATTTTTCAATTAGGTATTGGAATTTATATTTAGTATTTCCAGAAAGATATTTTTCAGTTATCGGATAAACCTGTTTTGAAATCTTTTCAAATAACGGAAGTTTTACATTGGGTTTAATTGTGAGTACATGATTTTTCCTATCGATTACGGCTTCTAATTCTTTAAGGGTATCATCACCGATGATCCCATCAAATGACTCTAACCCCTGTAGCACACAAAAGGTTAATACAGTATTGTTTCCAACATACGAAAAAAATTGTCCTTCTTCTTTTTCTGTGGTCACAATTTCTCCCCCAGCAGATTGGACGGGATATGGTTTAGACAATTTTATTGAATTTTTTGAAAGGGAAGGATTTAAAAAGTTTTTATTCGCGCCGGTATCAATCAGAAATCTTAATTTTAATCCATCGTTACCAAAGTACTCTATGTAAGGTACGCTGGATAGGCTTGGTCCATAAAATTTACATTCTGTTCCGAATGTTTGGCTGAATAATACTTTCCGTCATCACCCCTTCTCCTGGGTTCATAGTTGTAGCTCTTAGGTCCGATGTTGAACATTCGCTGGTGCTTCGGGCGGAAGTTATCTGATTCATATTTCCGCTTAAAGGACTCAACATTTTGGGGTCGATTCATATAATTAACCTGGCGCGTTTGTACGGACGAATCAACATCCATCTTCTCAACAGGCGCTGAACGATTCCATGGTTTAGCTCCGAATCGATTGTCTCTGTCTTCAAACACATTTGACCTTCTTGGTGGCAACCTCGGAGGACTGGTTCTTTTATTCATTACGTTAGTTGGCACAGTTACCAAATTTCTCATATTTGAGTGGTGAATAGGATAATTCCTATAGTTAAGGTTTTGTATGTCCAGGCACGCCGTGTACGCTTCCGGCAGACTCTTTGGCTTCTGCACAATTATCATTCGAGAAAGGTCTGCATTCAATCCTCTAATAAAAACATCTAATGCCCTATTTCTGTAAGTCTCCATTAACGCGTTTGTCGTCTCTTTCGAATAAGTTTCAGTTTTTAATTTATTGACTATTAATGAAAATTGGTGGTTGACCCTTGCGTAAAATTCATCTAATTTGGAGTTCCCTTGCGTCAATTTTCCGAGTTGATGTTGCAGCGTTCTAATGTCCCTCTTATCCGCGTAATGAAGCGACAGACATGACTTGATTGCCGGCCAATCATCGTCAAAGATATTGTGTGAAATTAACGCACTGTCCGCACTACCCCTAATTTTCCTACGAACACTTTTCAAAATTGCTCTAAAAATCGGTTTTCCACGCACAATTTCGTAATCGCTTAGGATACCCTCGACGGTATGTATCCAAGATACATACTGGGAAGGATCTCCCTCGAAAACTTGAACTTCCTTTACTGAGTCAGGAAGTCTATTTATCTCCTTTAAGTCGTCCTCCGAAGTAGGAGCATGTAAAGGAGTAGACTGAGTGATCGCGGGTTGAACCTTCAACCCTTCTAAAGCTCGGATACGGTTATCCGCCTTTTTTAATTCATTCATCAGGGCTCCTACCGAGCCTGACAATTCAGTAACAGATCGGGTCAAAGCATCCATATCAAAAAATATTATTAAAAAAGTATTTAAACTCACCACTTGGTAAAGCTGTTAATTCAGGAACGTTGTTTGTTGGATTTAAGTTTCCTTTGGATATTTAATTTGGTCTTGCGTATCTGGTTTCACTGTTGTCACTTACAGCAATAGCATTACTCTAAAATAAAAAAAACAGTAACGTGCGAATTTCATTTAAACATTTTTTTTTGTATATTTTTTTTTAATTAACTTTTTATCTTAAATTTTTAATTTTAAGCATTTCATTGTTTCATTTTTTTCCATTTCACTTTTATTTATTTTCATATATTTTTCGATTTTTCATTTTCTCAATTTCACAATTTTTCAAATTTCAGCTTTTTTCATAAATTTTGAATTATTTTTTTATTTTTTTTGGAAAACTGTTTTCTTTGCTTTTTGCATCATAAATTTTCATAATTTTATTTAAATTTGAATATATAATTTAGAATTTCTTTTTCATTTCTTTTCTCTTTCATTTCCAACATATCTTGTTTAAAAAAATATTAATTTTTCAACATTTAGATTTTTAAGGAATTTTGACTTAATTCTTTTTGGAAATTTAAACCATATTCCTTATGAGTATGGCGGCGGTACCAAATTGGTATTCCAATACTAGCCTTTTTGTATTTACTTTCATGGTCTAGGAAGGGTCGGGTTGTCCTTTTTAGTTGGCTGCAGATCAACTGCATTCAACCTACTAAGGCACGACTGGCTTCACAACAATATTTTCCTTACGTGATCTCCTTGCATGTTCCCATGTGAATGCAGGAAGTTGCCTAGTGCAACTATCGCACAGGATAAATATTGATAACCGATAATTTTGAATAATTCTGACAAGGAGTTAAACCTTGACGACTCTTAACGAGTACGTCCTCTATATTTTGTCAGAATTATTGTCACCTGGATGATGTTTTATTTCGTTATATTTTTATTATTTATAGGATGTACTGGAGGGTCCCGTAGAAATCGCAGCACATCACTTAATTTATTATTTGGTTATAATGTTCTGGACGATCCCATAGGAATCGCAGAACTTAATATTCTTTCATCCAAGTCAGGATTTTAGGTTCCCGCATTTTTAAAGTGGGTCTCTGCTCGGGCGCCAGTTAAAGCGTTTTCCAAAGGGAACGCTTGAAAATTAAAGTTGGGGCCAACCCTTGGCCCTTGTTATCAAATACAAAAGGATTCTTACCTGAGTCCCAAAAGCAGAAGAAGAACAAACTAATTGTTGTGAATTGTCCACCAGTTCTAGCTTGAATAATAGAAAATAAAATATTATATTTTAAATACATAAAACAAAGGTAACTATGATTTATAGTTTATATTATATTATATTATATATTATATTATTATAGATTGGATAAATGGTATGTCACAGAATGGGTAGAGCATGTTAACTTGAATATTAAAAAAATATTAAAATAATCTTTCAAATTATATTTTTTGAAATAATTTACAACTTTTTATTTTCCATTCATTTTCAGAAATTTTTATGAATTAATATATAAATTGTAATTGATTAAAAAAGAACAATAATTTTATGAACATATTGTTAACTCAAATGTAATATACTGATGTAAATAAGTTTTTTTTCGAAATAAAACAATAATATGCAATAAATAGTTTTGTTACATTTAAAAAATTTAGCATTTTTTTTTTATTCCGTAGAACATTTTAGCATTATGCTTTTCATGTTTTAGCATATTTTGAAATTCATTTTCTGGCAACACTGTGTGTGATGTTGTTGCTGAGAGTATATGTTTATTAAAAGATTATGTCTAGCATAAGTCCAGACATTTTAGGGATGATACTGTACATAATTCATATCAGAAGAGCGGATTGAAAGAATTAAAATAAGTTTCTACAGGATGGAGACTACCTCATATAAAACCTAGAGGGTACCAGATATCAGCAATGAGTATTCAAAAAGATGAGTAGAATCGAATCTTACTCATAATTTGTGATACTCATACGCGCTCATACTTATTTTAATATCATGGAACCTCTACTCATATTCAAAGTTTTCATCAGATTCATACTTAACACCACGTATGATCCCAGCGGATTTTTTTGCCCATACATCTTCCAACTGAGACCAATGACAATGTAGATGCGACTAATCCAAAGTCTATATTCAGTTTCCACTTACATTTAGACAGCGATGGCCTAGGCCGTACGATAGGTCCAACTCTACCGACAATGTAAGCGAAGGTCGGATGGGTCCAACTCTACCGACAATGTAAGCAAAGGTCGGATGGGTCCAACTCCACCGACATTGTAAGCGAAGGTCGGATGGGTCCAATATTATACTGATTCAAAGGGTACCTAGATATGTATGTCTTAAATTTCTTTTACTGAAGCCGAACATTTCTTTTAATATAAGAAACACACAACAACACTTACTATTTTTAATTTATACTTACTTATTTTATTTAATTAATTATTTATTTTTAATACCACAATCACGGTTAAACCACTTGTATATTCAAAAACACTTTACAATATGAAATTTTACTTTGAAAGAATAGAAAAAACAAAGAAACACCAAAAATTAAATAACGGGACATCGGCTGAACCAAAACAAACAACAAAACTATATTAACAATATGATGCTACATTACTTAGCCATCCAATTCAGATGCAAGTACGATTGCAACATTTTATTCGATTTTTTCTTGTTCTTTAATTCGTATATGTATATTTCATTTTACAATGTAATAGCAATAGGACTCATCCGAATCGGATGCTAGTTGTATGCTCTTAACCAATTTTATTTTATGTTTTCCTATTGACATAATAGTATACATTTGGATGAGTTTTAAATTGTAATAACCTGCGGACTGCTGGGAAGTACAGCAAAAGCACAAGAGAAACCACAAGAGCTGAAACGATGTAAGCAATAGTGATCGTTTTGAAATTAATCGCTGTGACTGACTGCGTTAACAGAAAACATTTCACTGTAATACTATGTTCAGACATGCACTTTTATTGAGTCAATATTCGGTTTATTGATTACAATATTTTAAGTGTTTAGACATAACAATATACGCAGTTCAGCTGCTTATTCAATACTCATTTGACAGCTGGTAAACAAATCAGCTGGTTGTTTCAACAACATTGTTTTTGTTTTGTTCGTTGTTTTTTTGTTTTGTTTTTTTTTTTGTTTGTCGTTGTTGATATTTGAGTTGTCAAATATCAATAGAAAGTGTTCGGAAAATTGTAATATGCTCACTGAACGTACTTATGAAAGTGCTGTATTTCAAGTTTTAATCAATATTATAACAATTTATGAATTTATTGAGCAATAATTAATTTTATTTGAAATATTGAGATCAATAATGCCGTTTATTGGATTTACTCAATATAAGTGCATGTCTGAACATAGTATAACACTACAGCTAATGAGTTTGTTTCTTCGACTTTGCTGTTCGCTTTGGGTACAATTGTTGAAAAACTTTAAGTATATCAGAAATTTAGGTGCTTTTGCTAATTTCAAGTAAGCAATACAAACCCTGAATTTAAATGAGTTGACTTATGAATCAAACATATTTCGAATGGTATGAGTTTGATGTCAACGTTGTACGCATACTCATTGCAACCTGTACTTATATAAATATGTATATAAGTCAACGTTGTAGTGAGCATGAATGAATCAGAGTAGTTAAATTTCAATACTGTTGACTCATTTATATTCAAAATTTCATGAGTGTTTATGAGTAGCGAAAAAACGATTCATTGCTGATCTCTGGTGGGTACCACTTAACGGTGAGGGTACATCAAGTGTATTGCGATAGACAAGAGACTTTGAACCCCTTTAATTGGTCTCTTCCCAAACTTTAATTGGGTAGCAAAGTACATTTAATTTTGGTAGGTATGTTAACAATTGTGGATTATTACAAACACTTTATACATACATAACGTCTGAAAATGCATTCGTACATATACGGGTGGCTGATATGTATTGCAACCAACTTCAGGTTGTTATCATTTGTAAACCGCTTGTCTGACAGCTAACAGATTTATTCCAGTGACAGTTCATTTTATTATTTACAAGCTTACAAAAGCAGAAAAAAAGTTATTCGTGATGGAATTCTAGCGTGATAGTGGGATTGCTTTATATTTGGCTGGAAAACCTCAGGTGGCTATTGTTAGAACCTCCAGCATTTAAATGTGAATAAATCTTTTGTTTCTCGTACCATTGCTCGTTACCGTGATACTGGCAGTGTTGCATCGCGGCCAAAAAGTGGACGAAAAAACGGTAACAACACCAGAAATGATCCGAAAAGTGAAGGCCAGATTTGATCGAAATCCACGCCGCAGTGGTAGAAAAATTGCTCGTGAGCTGAACATATCGCGATAACGGATACAACACATATTGAAAAATGAGCTTGGACTAAAGCCATTGAAGTTCCAAAAAGTGCAAGAGCTCACCGAATTTGGTTTTCTCCGATGAGAAGCCATTCCAAATTGAGCAGTTTGTGAACAAACAAAATGATCGGGTTGGCTTGCCAAAGAGGTCAGCTGAAAATTTACACCTGCGATTGGCCACCAGAACTCAAGCGCCGCCGATGGTAATGGTGTGGGCCGCCGTAACGGCCGATGGTCGCTCCCCGCTCGTATTCATCGACCGTGGGGTCAAAATAAATGCCGAATATTATCGGGAAAATGTCTTAAAGACAGTATTGAAGCCCTGGGCAGACAAACATTTCGGCCGCAGACCATGGACATTCCAACAGGACTCAGCACCACCGCACTCAGCACGCGTCAACCAAGAATGGCTTAAAAAGGAGGTTCCTCGCTTCATTTCTACCGCACAATGGCCACCAAAATCTCCGGATCTCAATCCGTTGGACTTTTGCGCCTGGGGCATTTTGGAGAGTAAGGTTCTCACTAAAAAATACCAAAGTGTCGATCATCTCAAGACGGCGCTTCGCCGGGAATGGGCCAAAATACCGCAGAGCCACTTTCGTGCAGCCTGTGATGGCTTTGTCGGCCGTTTGAAGGCCATAATTCGTACCAAAGGTGGCCAATTCGAACAAATCTAAACTGATTCTAAAATTTGATGTTATTTCCAACAAATTTTGCTTTTGAACAATAAAATTAAAAAAAAAAATTAAAAAATATAGCGCTTTACTTTGTTGCATTATACATATGTATATCAGCCACCCTGTATGTATGTATAAATAGATCACATAACCAAACATTGCTTTACAAATATAACGAGTAACACTGACAAAAGAGGGAAATTCTTTATGTACTTTATTTTTTTCAATCTTAAAACTTAATTCCATTAAAAAAAATAAAATAAAAATGCAAAATACACATTATTTTCATGTATTTTAGCGTATGAATATATGTGCACATATAGGGTCGGACAATCTACTGCTAATGTTTCTATAGGATTGTGTATCCGATCGTATTCAAAATTCTTCATGTTGTGTTGTGAACAAAATAATTTCCCTGTCAACATTTGCTGACATAAGAAAAAAAAAAAAAACAAAACAAAACATTTTTGTTATTTTTCTATTTAATTTCGTTTTTTGTTTATTATTATTTTTGTTTTGATTTGTTTCTTTTTTTTTAATATTTAACACAAGGAACCCACCAGGCATTTTTTACTATTTTTTTCCAAAATTTTTTCTTGACGTTGAATGTTGGCTTGACTGGCTGCTCTGTTACTTTTACTATACACTGTGACTTGTACACTCAAACACTTGTAGAAAAGTAGTTAAAAATTTATTTTTGTTTTTACTTTTTTGGTGGACCAAAGACACATATTTTTTTGGATTCTATGTGCTGTTTCGGGTTAAAACTAACAACAATAATAAAAAAAAAATTAACACAATTTTTTCTAAAACAAACCATAAACAACATATTTTGTGTTGAGGCGAAAAAGAATAATTGTAACAACAGAAAATGTTTGCTCTGATATAGTGTGTTGCACTCAACTATTTTATGAACACAGAGAAACACTAGAATATCTTATTCGTTTATGTGGAACTATTTACACTTGAAACTAATTTTATGGTTTAAATAATAAAAAGGTCTTTGGACTTGTTTTTTTTCGTCTTTATACTGACTGAGAAAACTAATTTATTCCATGACTGCTTAAGAATCGTTCTTTACCCCAAGACCAATTTCCAAACTTGTATTGGTGTACCTCTCCTATTTCTGAAATCATTTGCTTAACTGAATACTTAATAGAGGTCTTTGTTGGACATAATTAGTAACAACATTTATATCTCAAATATTTCCGCGGGTGGATGGTCAGTATATCCGAGTAGAAATAATGAAATTTCTACCTTTGCTGATGACAATGTTTTTTTTTTATCGTACATAGAAACCCCCACGGAGCATCCCAGTACTTGTAGGATTAAATAGTACAGATAGAGAAATGATTAATGTGGATGTGTTGGGCAACCGCAACCACTTTATTTTGTTTTTATTTTAATTTTTAGTTTTATTTTTACTGCCCCCACCCAATATTGGCTATCCCCTCAACTCCTATAGGCTATTTTGCGCAATCTTGTTGACTTAATGACCTTCCGTTGCGTTGTTTGGATAACTCCTTACTTGATAAACACCCAGATATTTCCTTCTGAGGTGCATTAATCAATCCCACACTGGCTCTAAATATGTGCTTTTCTTCCTCATCAAAGAGTTTGCATATTGGACAAGTATTCTTTTAGTCTACGACGATCGGTAAAATTGTGGTTACTATTCTCAAAATACTTCGCAATGGTCTGATGAATAACTCAAATCATTTGTCATTTTTGATACCTCACAAACGTTTAAAGTGTCTCAACACTGTTTGACTTAAGAAGAGTTACCGTTTTTCCTCATCATCATTTCGCTGAATATGCCTTTCCAAATCTCTTTTATAACTCCACAGAAAGATTCTGGCCTCACAATTTTATCGATCTGCTTCCACGTGGCTTGAAATTCAACCTTGCTTTTCTGATTTCGCTTTCCATCATAATATTCAACCTCTTCACAGTTGAGTGCTCTAATGGCTGCCTAACTGTCAGTCAGTCTTGTTATGTGCCGTTCTCTGTACATGCTTTTTAAGTTTATTGAGCACTTCTTTCGATGACTTAAATGTTCGTTTGGGAGTAACTTGCGAGTTTGCCCTTGTGCTCTGAATAATTCACTCCGAGGCCGAATACCCCCGATCCTATACAAGCAATCAAATTATTCCCTTCACTCTTATTACTCATTCGCGGTGAAAAACATTTCCCAAAATAATCAAGTTGACTGATCAGTTAAGACATTAAGCCATTCGTGAATTGATGATGTCCCCTAATGAATCTTGCTTTAGACTTGTCTCTTATTAACCTAATCATAGACTCCATAGCTCTGATACACATTATCACATGCACGATATTAAATCCAACATTCTTAAAATGGTTTAAAAAAGTTTTATTCCAATGGCAGCGAAGCCTTTCTATGATAGAATTACAGTGTGGACAGATGATAATAATTTAATTATAATTAAATTTGTCTAATGTAAAACATTGTATTGTTGGAAAAACTAATTTTATACCAACTAAATCAAGTAATTGTACTATTTATGCTATTTAGAACAAAAATACCATTTAGGCCGTTTGTTGATACTTAAGTGTCTAAAGCATATCCAAAGGGTCTTTTCAACTACTCTCAGGCTAACTGGCAGTTTTTCATATTTCTACTGTCTGCGTGCGTTTGTATTCTCCCTCTGTTTCTTCCATAGATTGATGTCAGGCGTAAATAAGCAATTATTTGCTTACACCACAAAGATGCATCGCACATGAAGCATGCATTTTATTTTTGTCTATTTATTCATAACAAAGATATTTTTATTTCATTCGGTCAAGATAGAAATTTTAATACACTACGCTCTTCAATTTGATCATAAAGAAATACATTTTTAATTTGAAACGTACAGAAAATTTAAATTCTTGAAGATTAAGTTTTGATCACAGATAATTTTGCAAGACAAACAATACATCGTATGCGATTACTCACATTGAACTGTAGGTTAACAACTCCAGCATAGCAAGCGAATTTTGTAGTTCATGTGCATAAAGAAATCTCCAGACGATCACACAAGTCGTACGACACGTCATAGTATTATAAAGGGCTATCCATTTCGTGGTTTCAAAAGTATGGGACTGGAATTCGACATCTGTCAAACTAAGTTGTGAAACCAATTTTTTTCTTTTCAGTTGAAAGTCTGACATTGACGAAAATGGATCGCTTAACTATCACACAACTCATAAAAATTATCAAAACATACTACAAAAATGGTGATTCTGCCACAGCCACGTATCGTGTGTATCGGCAATTTTTCGAACAAAATTTTCTTCAGCAATGAAGCACATTTCACACTCTGTGAGTATGTTAATAAACAAAATTGTAGTATTTGGGGTTCTGAGAATCCTCAAGTAATTGAAGAGAGGCCATTACATCCAGAAAAAGTCACTGTTTGGTGCGCTCTTTGGTCCGAAGGTGTGATTGCGAATATGGCTTTATTGCAAGAGACATTTCCTGGCCGCGTAATTTCTCGTCGTGGCGATATCAACTGGCCACCAAGATTATGCGATTTGACACCATTAGACTTTTTTGTGGGGCTACGCGAAAGACCGTGTTTATGCAGATAAACCTTCAACTCTTGAGCACTTAAAAACCAACATTCGTCAAGTTATGGCTGAGATACCGCCCAATAAGTGTCAAAAAGTGGTCGAAAATTACCTCAAAAGAATCAATGCTTGCAACACTTCGCGTGGAGGTCATTTAAATGATGTAGTGTTTCACACATAATGTCAACGTTCAAACTTTACAATAAACAAGAAATATCATGAAAAAAATATTTTATATGTGTTTTATTTACGTTTACTTTTGAAACCACGAAAAGGATAACGCGGTACAATCTAAATGCATAACTTTATTTTAACTTTCATTTTTAAAATACGAATGGAATCCTATGACATTATCTCTCTGACTTTACGTACGTCAACCCTTATTGTAAAAATTGGCCTTAGAAAACATAGACTTTTTAGAGCACTAGGAATTAATTACTAAACTCTTATCAATCATGTTAAGACAGCTGGATACATAAAAAAGTTCTATGTTTGTTGGGTGTTACATGAAATAACAGTGAAAGTTTGACCGATTCACTGCTAAAAATTACTAAATCGTACGTTTTTTGAAGCGGTACAATAATAATGTGCTATAATAATGTGCTAAAAAAAAACAAAATGGAGATTAGCAAATGGTGGCAAACCCAAGATTAACACCAAGAAATGTAATACTGCGTAGCTAGAGGAATTGAATAGGAATTGTACATTATGACCTTACATTATGGGCCTAGTTGGTAGTGTGCTAAACTTCAAGTGCTGAGATCGTGTCTCTCAGAGTTTTTGCCAGAAATCTGCTGAGGGAAATCGCCGAAGATATAATTTTGCATATTGTATTGTGTTCGAAATGTCTGACCTGTCACACACTACCTACTACTTCACGACTGCTGCATGGGTAGGTTTCATCTGAGTGTCTGAGCTCTTAAAAAAAAAAAATAACGTCGACAGGCTACAAACATATTTTATCATTTGACAGGAACTGAAGGAACTTGTCGGGAATATTTTGATGCATCCACCATATTATTTATCGTCAAACAGGCTGTTGATGTTTGGAGCTGCAAAGTGGAAGCGGTTGAAGTGGATGCAGGTTTCTGCTTTTGCAATGACACTTTCGTTAATCATCACAAGAGGCATTGTAACTCTCAGGTAGCATCATTCTGAACTTATCATCTTCATTTCAATCATCTATGAGGTGACTTTCCCATGCTTACTTTATTTCGCACTTTCTCTATGATAGGGAAGCTTTTTTGAATGGTACACATATGGAATTCTGTGCAAGTTTTAAACGGGGCTATAATTAGGTTTCGAATCTAATTAAAAAATCTGTTGGACATCTATTCAATGCAAATATTAACCAAAATCCAATATATCAAAAACATTTACAAACCTGTAGGGTATACATTCTAGAAACAAATGGATTTTTTATTTTCATATTTACTTAAACTAAAAGCGAGTAAGTAGCGGTGACGTATGCAAAATGGTGTATAAAGTGCTGAGAAAATTTATGATATTTTGTGACATTTTATATTATTTGGCTTAAAATTAACACATCTTCCCATTTCCCATTTCTAACAACTGACATCTGCTTGTAAGCAGAACAGATGTGTTGTATTTGTCAGGCCTTTGAGATTAAAAAATAGGAATTTATTTCGCTAATAAGTCAAGTATGTAAGGCATATATAAACCTTTTAGATTTTTTATTTTATTGTTCTCAATTCATTAACAAAAGTTAGTAAAAATTGTACATATACTCGTACTCGTACAATATATAGGGTGTCTCAGCAAGAACTCAGGCTTTTCATTTTAAAATGAAAATGATTGCAAAGAAGACACTTTCCGATTGAGTGTGAAATATAATTTTCGTTAAATAGCTGCCACAGCTCTGATGACAGGTCATTACTCCTTTAATTAAATTTTCAATGACTTTTCCACAGAGATGTGACTGAATCTCACAGATGAAACGTTGGATCTCGAATTTGAGTACTCATTGTAGGATGAAAGAGGGATTCACTGTTCAGAATGACAGTGGCTTTCCTGGTTTTTTCTGTAGGTTTTGACACCTTAACTACTCTTTAGTCCTGTGTGGATAGCTGCGGATTACTGGCCTAATGAAATTTTAGAAACTCTTCTGGGTCGGAGGGTATAGTAAGAAACATGGCAACAAATCTCGGTCTCTGTGGAGCATGGACAATATGAACGCTCATCTGCACAAAATAATGATTCAATGTGGATTTCTTGACATGTTACAGGGTATAGGTATTCCCAACGCCTGGGTTAATTTGGATATTGTCCACTCGTTTTACGAGGAGACTCAACTTCGTTGGCAGCAGGAAGGTATGTGCACTATTGTCAGACTCTGGTGGACAAGAAAGGACTCACAAGAAACTGGCTCACTTCTGTCCTCAAATTGCATGATCGCATGATTTCTACAGGAGCAGTGGGTCTGAGAAGGAGGAAGAGACTGTCTTTCACATCATGTGTCAATGCCCTGCTCTTTTCATAAGGATACGGAAGTTTCTGAGCTCTCGTTTTCCGACGTCTTTGACCGAGCTTTTTAATATAAAAATTGCTGGCAGGATTTATTTTGGGGATGGTTTTCTCTAAGAAATGGGTAATCCCGTGTAGAATGAATTGTGGTACCACAATGGGCATAATTGCAGGCCTAATAAGTGAAACTTCGTCCTTTCAAGGTGTTCACCACCTAAGGTAACCTAACCTAATATGACCTTGACTTCAGTCAGCATCTTCACATTGGGTGTGGTGGTCCTGAATAGTTCTGAACAATGCTCGTGAACTTACTTACAACCTAGGGCCTAGTGTGTTAATTTTAGGTGTACTTACTCGACGGAAAATTCTACTAGCGATCTCAGCATAATTTTCCAAATTTTTTTGATAGTCACTTGCACAAAAGTTCACTCTTACTGGTATAGCCTTTAGTTACATAAACGTATGAAATTTTATAATGACTGCTTATTTATAAGCCGTCAAAGGCTTAAGAAAATAAGTTTACAAGTTTTCTTCTTTTAAGATTCGTTTATTAAGATGATTTCAGCCCTCAAACCACTACCACATAAATAGAAACATGCACACCAAATGTCTGCTCATACATGCATGACAACTCTCTGACAGACAGAGTGTTGGTGTCTTTATCTCTATGATCGTAATTGTGGAATTTTTTGCAAAAATGTTTTCACGTTTTTATGATTTTAATTAAGAAAGAAAATAAAGAAAAACAGAAAAGAAAAACGAATACAAAATGTAAAACTTTAATTAGAAATAATTACAGAAGATGTCATGTTCCTGTTCCGGTTTATATAAATAAAATAACATGAAGAACAAGAACGGAAAACAAATACTCACATGCGAAACTTTTTTTCAGCCATGTCAGTTAATTTGATAAAATGCACTCTTCAAGGTTTTCTTTTTTTTATTTATTTTACTTTTCTCTTCTTTTAAACATATTCGTTCCCACAAAATTCGAATAATTTTTTAATTTATCCGTAGCCAATGTGCTAATAAACAAAAATAAATATTTTTAAGAAATTATATCATGATTGTGTTGTGTGTACCCTATAAGCTTTAGATGAGATTGTAAATTGCCTAGAGGTGCCAGAGCTGAATTGATTTTTGGATATTTATGGCATGCTATTCTCTGGCTATACGCATACATACATAATTGGTCATTGCAACCCTTTAGTCAGGATTACAACCTAGCTTCTCACACCACTTATGTTGTGTGTGTTAATTTTATACATGAGTGGTGCGACCTACAGTTTAAAGTTGGCTCCATGGCAATTTAATTACTCTCAGAGTTTTTGCCAGAAATCTGTTGAGAAATATTTTTTCATATATCGGGCCCACCATCTAACGTTTTTTTTTTCAACTAGTGCTTATTTCATGAATGGTAACACTTAGCTCATGTCTGATTTGACAGATAGTTAGTTTTATCCTTCCGCTGAACTAATATGGTTGTGTATTCGAGTTTTCGCTTCGCTAAGTGGGCCTGCGATCGACTTACAGAAGATGCCGATTTTGGCAAAAAAAAAAATCATCTTTTCAGATATGAGCTTCATCTTTCAGATATGAGCTTTGATCTTGGCGGGTATGTAAACAAGCAAAATCGTCACATTTGGGGCACAGAAAACCCGCACGCATACATTGAAAAGCCAACGCGCCCAAAACGGGTCACTGTTTGGTGCGGATTTTGGTCCAGAGGCATAATTGCGCCATTTTTCTGCAAAAATGAGTAAGGAGTGGCCGTTACAGTCAATGGCGATCGTTATCGGGCCATGTTGAACGAATTTTTGTTCACAAAAATTGAAGAGGAGGATATTGGCAACATTTGGTTTCAACAGGACGGCGCTACGTGCCATACAGCCGAAGCTACACTCGATGTTTTGCGCCCTGTTTTTGAAGATCGCATTATCAGCCTCGGAGCTCCGATTTGACACCGTTGGACTATTATTTGTGGGGTGCCGTCAAAGATAAGTGTTACACCGACAAGCCAGAGGCAATTGACGCTTTAAAGTACAATATTCGTGAAGCCATTGGTGAAATACAGCTGCACACAATCGATAATGTGCTTAAAAATTGGACCGATCGTGTAGGCTACTGCATGGCCAGCCGAGGCAGTCATTTGAATGAAATTATTTTCCATTATTAACCGGAAGGATTGTACTTTCAAATAAAAAAAGAAATTTGAGAAAATATTCAGTAGTTTATTTTTTAAGGATTTTCAAAAAAAAAAAAGTTATTTGGCGGACCCTTTACCGTTTTGTGGGAGATGTCTGACCTGGGGTTTGAACCGTGATCACATGTCTAATAAATCAACACACTACCTACTAGACTACTGCGACTCTGTGTCTATACATACATAATTGGCCATTACAACCCTTCAGTCAGGATTACGACCTAGCTTCTCACATCACTCATGTTGTGTGTGTTAATTTTATACATGAGTGGTGGGACCTACAGTGTAAAGTCGACTCCGAACGAAATATTTTTGAGAAACTTTTCATGGCAATTTTATTTACTGTCAGAGTTTATGCCAGAAATCTGCAGATAGGAAGTCGCCGAAGAAATATTTTTTCATAATTCGTTTATATGTCTGACCTGGGGTTCGAACCGAGGCCTTACGTCTAATAAACCAACGCACTACCTACTAGACTACGGCGACTTTTGCGGCTATATTAGCTGTAATATTTACTTTCTAAGTTCCGATATTTGTTGATGACTAGGTTCTCATACAATGCATATCATGTTATACCAGGAGTAATTGATAATAGCCATCTTACATTCCAGAACGCTGCGCATCTCTGGATGCTACTTGAAATACCTTGTTATCGCTCGGTAGCCGGAGGCATTATTGATTTCCGTTTTTTCTATATAGAGGTGCAGTCCCGTCCAACTTTCATGTTTAAAGCCATTTGTGTAGCAACAAGTTTCCACGGTATTCTGGGCCATCGATCCATTTGACCAAGGAGAAGTTGGAACTACGAATATTTGCTATCTTGTTATGTCAGTTATATTACCATACAAATTATCAGAAGATTGAGGTTTCAATGAATAAAAACAAAATTAGTGGTGATCCAAGTATGTACATATATGTATGTCCAAGTATTTGCTGTCATAGTTTAAAAGTATTTCATTTTCACAAGAGAGCTTAAAGCATCTCATCAATATCAAGAAAATCCATCAGAATAAATATTCCTTTAAACAAACTGTTAGAATTTAAAAATTTTGCCTTTAAAACACTTTCGGTCTAAACCAAATGCCTTCAAAACATTTCATTCGCCGACTATAGTTTCTCTCTTTGTTTTCCTGATGCTTTGTAAACTTTTGAGTTTTTTTTATTGGCCAAGTGTAACTGTGTGTTATTTACTGTATTGCCAGTTAAAAGGATAACAATTTCGTTGATGTTCTTTTGTTATGTTACATTGTCAATTAGTCTTTGGAACTTTTCTTTCTGTTCGTTTATGTTTTTTTCTTATCTTTTTTACTCTTTTCATTCATTGGCTTTTTTGGGAATGAACACACGTGTGTGTGAATTTTTTTCTGACTTGTCATTGATGACAATGATGATGAAACTTCAAAGGTATTGACACAGACACATTTTTTTTTCTATATTTTCTTTGTAACATTTTTGTTATTGAAGTGATGTTTTCTTGTTGGAGCCTTGTGAGTATCGGTAGGAGTAGTGAAAGGGTGCGTGTTGAGAAAAATACATGGGTTTGATGGTTGTACAAGCTCTTAGCAATTTTATGTAATTGATACGAAGTACAAAGCTAAGAGCTGTTGAGCATGCTGAAATGGCTGCCAATAAAATTCACTGAAAATTTTTGTACACTTCACGTTGACTACCTTAGCGCGCTTGTCAGTAGAGTATTACTGTCTTGATTGAAAGATTTACGCCTTTGGTGATACAATGAGAAGGCAAAATCAATTCATTATATTCGACATGTTCCTTGCTACCTTCCACTTAGCGGATGGATGTCAGTACTAAAGCGCCTAAAACGGAGAATAGATTTTAATTTCGTTTTAGACTTCTGTTAAGTATTGTATGGTAGACAAACAAAGTTTAATTTACATAACAAGTGTATGTCCAATTATATTGCATTTATTGACGATCTAATGATTTGCCTGTGTTGGCCATCGTAAATACGAGTAAATCTTTTTTTTATTCAAAAGCTCTAGTCAATGCAATTATTGATTTCTGTTATTGTGAGACACAGAAATTACTCACAGATACTCTGTTACTCATACACAAACATTACTCATACAAACATTGCAGCGTAACATACATAAGTTAAAATAACGGCATAATCATAAACAGCGCCACTAATACTTCTCGTCTTCCCTTAGGCTCTCTGTACATTTTCTAAAGCATTTCGAAAGATTATGCTGCAAACATCATGTAGGCGTACAGTGTTGCCGAATGCATTGTATTTTAAATTTAAAGTTTTCATGTGGATTCAAAAAATTTCGATATACATACTTACTTACTTAATTGGTCATTAAACGACTTTAGTCAGGATTACGACTTAGCATCTCACATCTACAGTCAGAAACAGTACACTTTTATTATTATTTTTGATCAGTAATTTTAAATTTATTTTTAAATTGTATTGGAGCATTGGAGTTCAAATGTTTGTTGGCATATTAGACGTGAGGCCACGGTTCAAACCCCAGGTCATACATCTCGATCAAAATGAAATACGAAAAAACATTTTTTCGGCGACTGTCCCATCAGCAGATTTCTGGCAAAAACTCTGAGAGTAAATAAAATTGCCATAAAAACTTTCTCAAATATCTGTCGTTCGGCGACTGTCCCATCAGCAGATTTCTGGCAAAAACTCTGAGAGTAAATAAAATTGCCATAAAAACTTTCTCAAATATCTGTCGTTCGGAGTTGTCTTTAAACTCTAGGTCCCGTCACTCAAGTATGAAATTAACACACACAACATAAGGGGTGTGAGAAACTAGGTCTTAATCCTGATAAAGGGTTTTAATGAACAATTATGTATGTAAGTATGTATATCAAACAATATTATGTGAAGTGAAAAGTAAGTGTTATGAATAGGCGAGCGTATGAGGGACAATTAATTAAAAGACCTAGTAAGTAAGTTGTTTTGACTCAGCTCTTTTGCTGGTCGGTTATGAATTATCCGGGCGGAATCACCGGGATAATTAAATTGTTTATTGTTTTGTCCGGGCGGAATCACCGGGACAATTTTGCATATAACTCAAGCACTTAAACTTGGTTATAGTGATTTGAATAACACAAGCACTTAAACTTGGTTATTGCGGAGAAATTGAGAATGAAACAACTGTATAGTTAGCTTAAACAATTGTCAATCCTTTATTTTTTAATTAATCATAGTCTTAAATACTATTTTGTTGCCAAATTGCAATAAATTGTAATATATATATAGATATATTTGTATATTTATATTTTAACATATTAAAGTTTAATTAGTTGCTGAATTGCAATAAATTATTCTAAATATATTTATTAATAATATATGTATGTAATTTTGGACTTATGCATTTTGTCACACATGTAAAAAATTGAAGGAAACATGAAACCCCAGACAAATCTAAGGTAAATAAACTTGAAAGTGGCTCAAGGTTTATGTTAAATGTTTACGGTAAAGAATTTAAAGAAAGCAACACTTGAAACTTAATCAGAATTTTCAAGGTTTTTCTTTTATCATAATTTGATTTAACGTTAAAATTAAAAATAAGGAAAAATGCATAAATCCAAACAAATAAAAAATTACATGAACTCAGCAATATAAGGCTGTTCAACTAATTTCGTACAAGCATATGTACGCAAGTATGTTTGTATATTTATACAAACGTACATGAGCACATATGAAAGAAATTCATTGTGAAGTTCTGAACATATACCCCGCCGTTGAGTCATGCTCAACAAATTTAAAATATGACAACCTTATATTGCTCTTCATATGTCTTAGAATTAAAGATTTAAACTACTGATACTTCAAATTCTGGTGTTGGAACATGTTGACGGACAGCTGGACGTGGAGATTGTAGATTTAGTTCAATTCTATTGCAACGTGCTCTTTTCCAGGCGATCCTCAGACATATTATGATTATGAGAACGAGAGCAACATAGGCAATGGTCCCATAGTGATATTTGATGTGTTTAATTTGTGACGGAAGTTCAGCAGATACCGTTTGGTGTAATTTACTTTGAATTTCGGAGATATTTTTGATTTGGTCGAAATAGATCTTCTTGTGAAATCTTGCGATTTGAACTTCGGCTGAATAACTGATGTCGCTTGTATTGCTCATTGCAGTGTATGATGTTTGAAGAGATGTGGAGACAGTTTGATGGCCTTTGATGATGATTGAGTTGATCTTAATTGTACAATCCTACGAGATTTTTAGGAGACCAGATCCTTCCAAGGTTAGCTGTGATTTTTCCTGCCCGCATACGGCGTTTATTCGGGACGGCTGCTGCATAGTGTAAAGCCTTTGATTGGTGTATTCTAACTGTGTAAGCGACGTTCTATCAGCAACAGGAACAATGTTACAACTTGTTTGATTGTTAAAATTCAGAAGTGACAGCTCGTATAAGCATTTGTCAGCGTTTGCAGTGAATTTTGATTGAATTTGTGGGCATAGAAATTCATTTTCTCTTATTGTTGCACATGTGCTCCACTGTTTTTCTGCCAACACGAAATACTGATCTTTATGAGCATTTATAGCCAGGAAGTCGCCGCATGGTCTTATAGCGAGCATTGTGTCATTTATTTGAACAGGAATTGGGTGTGGTTTCAGAAGTTCGAATGTTTCAGGATCAGATAACGGAATTGATATGTGAAATATGACGTGGTCTTTTGTAACACCTCCCTTTACATTCATAATTTTGTACAGTTGTAGAATGTTATCTTTGCTTACTGGTAGTTCTAGAGATGTTTGGAGATGATTTCTTACTTGTACTAACTCGGCTTGAAGTTGAGACGGTGATAAAAGCATTGGGCTAATTTTTCCATGGTGTGAATCCGTTAATGCTGCTATGATTTCTGCTTGAATTCGGTGTAACCTTGCTGATGTTAAAGAAAGTTGAACTGATTGTAACATGAATATTCGAAACAGTCTTGCTTGATTTTGTTCTTTTTCATTTTCTTGTAATCTAGATGCAATTTCTGATAATTGATTATCCACACTGTTGAACTTCTGTTTCACATTTTCTTCATCTTGTTTAAGGACGTTTAGAGTTGCATCAACGATTGATGTTTGATTCATGAGGAGTTGTTTGAGATGGTTTTCATTGTCATTTACTGCGTTGATGGTGTTTGACATTTGTTCAGCATAATCCGAATCCAAAATACCAAACAGTGAGTTAGCGACATTGCCAACAACGTTAATAGCACCACGCTTAGCTCTTCTCTTTAGTAAGAGGTTTTTGTCTTTAAGACCTGCTAGACTAAAGTCGACTGCCTGGAGAACGCTCGAACAAGTCGACCTTTGAATTAGAAGGTTGCACAAGTTGTGTAATGCCGTTGTTTCGTTCATGAAGGTATTTATTTCTTGCCAATACGGTTTTAAGTTATAATAGGAAATGATGTTCCATTCTGACCGTGATACTCGTGTATTGCTAATACCTTCAAAGTGCAAGCCGATATTGGGTTCAAACTGTGTTACTTCGATTTTGTCTGTAAACACGAGTGGGAGCAATAGCAACATTGTGAGTAGGATGGTCGTATTTGAGCTTGTGAAGGTCCGCTGTTTTTTAGCGAGTGGCCTTCCATCCAGTGACTGTTTTGGTGATTGGTTTTCTGCTAACATCTCATGATTATCCTTAGGTTCTGTGAATTGTGGACATGATTGTTGTTCTTCTTCTTCGGGTTCCTCATTGAGCTTAGGGAGTGGAGCTAAATATTGAATTGCTCGTTTAAAGATGCCTGAAACTGTCTTGGTTAAGGCATCGAATGCCACCCTGAGCTTAGTGGTTGAACTTTCTGGCCTTAGTACGCAATGATGTGGGATGTAGTAGTTTGGAGACATTATGGAGTCTGTTTCTAATTTTGTCATGTGTCCCATTGATTCATACTCATCCATAAATTCAGTGTAGTTAGCTTTCAATTCCGGGTTCTTCTGCAAACGGCGTTCGAGAGCGAGAAATCGGTTGAGAGCCATTGCGTGTGAGTCGCCTAGGGTATTAGGGGTTTGATGAAATGGTATTCTGACAATGAAGCGGTCTTCATGGTTTTTAGTTGTATTTTGTACAAAGTGCTCTTCACATTGTCTGTTTGCTATTGCCAGTGGTTTTTTAGTTGTTTTCACTTCATCCAGTTCTCAAAGTCGAGCGATGGAAGCTTCAAGCCCCTCGTCTTCAGTACATATTCCGCAGAATGCATCTGTAAAGTGTTCTCTATTTATTTTTCCTGCTACAATCCAGCCAAGAACCGTGTTCTGCAGAATCGGAAGTTGTGGAGATAATTTTATTTGCCCAATTGCGAGCAGCTGGTGATAATGCTCGGCACCCAACAATATATCGATTTTATTAGATTGATTGAATGTTGGGTCAGCTAACGTAATATTTTTCGGTAGTGGCCACTCATCAATGTTGATAAATTGGGATGGTTGAGGTGCGATAATTCGAGGCAGAACAAGTGCTTCCAGGCGTGTTGAAAATCCATTAATTCGAGAATGCAAAGCTACATTGACTCGGTGTTGTGTTTTTGTGTTGGAGTTCCCGATTCCATTGATGCTTACTGATGACGTCTGTCTTGCAATATTAAGTCGTTTTACCAAACGATCCGTAATCAAATTGACTTGTGAACCAGAGTCAAGTAAGGCGCGACATTCAATCTCCATTGTATCAGTTTTGATTTTTATTACAGCTGTGCTGAGAAGAACGTATGAATTGGACACCTGACCATTTGATGCCACTAATGAGGATGCTTCTGGAGGGCAAGGTGTCGCTTCATTGAAATCGGGTTCAATTATTTTAGGTTGATAAGTAGTGAATGATGACGTCTTCTTGGATACCCTTTCACTTGCTGATTTTTGGTTTGATGACTGAGTGTTAATCTCCAGATGAAGTAGCGAGTTGTGTTTTTTCTTGCATGTTCTGCATGATCCTGATTTGCAAGTTTTGGCTTTGTGTCCTGCTTTTAGACAGTTCACACACAGGTTTTGTTTCCGAATGAAACTGAAACGGTCTGGTGGAGACAGTTGTTGAAATTTCTGACACCGATACAGTTGGTGAAAGTCGTTTTTACAAAGTGAGCACGTGGCTGCTGCTTGTTTAGTTGAAGTAGTGGAAACATAGACCTTTGATGATCTTTCTTTCTGGTTTATGGCTTCCAGGGATTGAAAACGATTTTCAAGAAATGTTAATAAGTCTTTGATTTTTTGTAGCTCTTTTGGATTGGTAATGGTTCTCTCATATAGAACCAGAGTACCTCGATCCAATTTTTTCACAAGTATGTGAAACAGCATGGGATCCCATGAAGTGGTATCGATCCCGATGTTGTTTAGCGCATGTAGGCATTCTTGTGTTGTATCATGTAATTGTTTGATAGCAGCAGCTGATGGTCCAGCGTTTGGTTGATCCAACAGTTGTTGCATTAGTGTTGTTACAAGAACGCGTTGATTATTGTATCGTTCTTGCAATAGGCTCCATGCGGTTGCGTAGTTTTCGGCTGTGGCTGAAAGATGACTTACTAGTTTTTCAGCTTCGCCCCCCAAATTTGATTTCAGGTACCACATCTTTTGTACCGCAGGAATATGCTGGTTGTCTACTAGTTGTGTAAACAAGTCGTGAAAGGATCTCCATTTTAAATAATCCCCGTTAAATTTTTGGATTGTGACTTTTGGCAGCGGTAGCACGTTGTTCTGCATTGTTTCGAAACCTTGCACTGGTGTGCGGGAGCCTAGCTTAAAATTGTCAATGACTCGCTTCTCCAGGTTCTCATAGGCCATCATGTCGTATCCTTCCTTCAGTGGGTCATCGCATGACTCCCATATTTTGAAGTGTAGCTCCTGGATTTCTCCCCACAGTTTTTCCTTCAGCTGCATATTGGTTGCCGTAGGGTCCGTGTCGAGTAGCCGTTTTAATGACGACATCATGACCTTGTGCCTTCTTATAGCAGCATTCGTTGAGGCACATGTCAAAGATGGTCTTGCAGATGGAGCAGTCGGCTTACTGGAGTGTTTTTGATCGGTATCCAGCGTTGGCGTTTTCGATGCCTCTTTTATGCCTGATTCAAATATTTCCCTGTATTTGGTGACGAGTTCCTCAATCTTTTGATAGTAGTTTTCGGTGAAATATTTGTGATCTAACTGGGGCTTCTCAAGACATCGTATTTCATTATCGGTGTGTTCGAAATCTGTCCAAGCGGTGTCTAATCTTTTGATCCTCTCTTCGTAGTAGTGGACAGTCTTTCTGGATGATGGATCCTTTTTAAAATTCCGAATGATGGACTCTATCAATTCTCCTGTTGCTCGCTGGGCAGTTGTAAGCTGATCCATTGGGGAGGTTGTTTCACCAGTAGCCATGTTGTGTCCTGTTCTAGGAATTTGTTCCTGGGAAAAGGAGCTGACGATTCCTTGAATTTGATCACGTCGGGGTCACCAGATTGTTTTGACTCAGCTCTTTTGCTGGTCGGTTATGAATTATCCGGGCGGAATCACCGGGATAATTAAATTGTTTATTGTTTTGTCCGGGCGGAATCACCGGGACAATTTTGCATATAACTCAAGCACTTAAACTTGGTTATAGTGATTTGAATAACACAAGCACTTAAACTTGGTTATTGCGGAGAAATTGAGAATGAAACAACTGTATAGTTAGCTTAAACAATTGTCAATCCTTTATTTTTTAATTAATCATAGTCTTAAATACTATTTTGTTGCCAAATTGCAATAAATTGTAATATATATATAGATATATTTGTATATTTATATTTTAACATATTAAAGTTTAATTAGTTGCTGAATTGCAATAAATTATTCTAAATATATTTATTAATAATATATGTATGTAATTTTGGACTTATGCATTTTGTCACACATGTAAAAAATTGAAGGAAACATGAAACCCCAGACAAATCTAAGGTAAATAAACTTGAAAGTGGCTCAAGGTTTATGTTAAATGTTTACGGTAAAGAATTTAAAGAAAGCAACACTTGAAACTTAATCAGAATTTTCAAGGTTTTTCTTTTATCATAATTTGATTTAACGTTAAAATTAAAAATAAGGAAAAATGCATAAATCCAAACAAATAAAAAATTACATGAACTCAGCAATATAAGGCTGTTCAACTAATTTCGTACAAGCATATGTACGCAAGTATGTTTGTATATTTATACAAACGTACATGAGCACATATGAAAGAAATTCATTGTGAAGTTCTGAACATAAGTAAGACCTAGATTTTTGAATATGTTAATTAATTCGGCTTTAACAATAAATTTGAAATTTAAATTTATTAATTATTTCCAAACAACATAAAGTATGAGCGCATACTTATTTGGTTGCAGTATTGCTTATGCAGAAAAGCAGTTTTACCAATGCGGCGCGCCTGTACAACCGACTAACAGTTGGCGATGAAATCTGTCAAACATATTAAGTATATTTCAAATCAGTAAAGAAGCAACATCATATTTATTTATCGTATTAAATATGGCGAATTTTATACCAAAAAGTGATGGTTTGCGGAAATCATTAATTTTTTGTTTTCAGTTGAAGAAAAATGCTTGTCGAGGCATAGGGTGAACATGTTCTTTCAGAACCAGCTTGAAAATCATGGAAAATCGGGACTATCATCAACTTCAGTTACAAATGCAGATCGATTCGGCAAGAACACAATGCTGAGTGTCTAGTGCTAGCAGAAAGGTGTGATGTACCATGAGCTCCTAAAACTTAGTGAAACCATTAGGTTAGAGGACGTGTACTTGTCCGTTAAGACAAGTACAATAACCGGTGGTCGAAATTGACCCATTGTACTAGTGAAACCATTAATACCGACAACAAATTCAGCAATGCATTGATCGAAAACGACCAAAATGAGCCACAAGACCCTGCAAAGCAAAACCGGTTCAGGATATAATAAAAGCATTCTAGTGAGAGCTGCTACCCACCGTATTCACCAGGTTCTTCCGACTACTAAAGGGTCCGCCAAATAACTTTTTTTTTGTAAATGCTTTAAAAAAAAAAAACTTCTGAATATTTTCTCAAATTTCCTTTTTTATTTGAAAGTACAATCCTTCCGGTTAATAATTAGGTTAGAGGACGTGTACTTGTCCGTTAAGACAAGTACAATACCCGGAGGTCGAAATTGACCCATTGTACTAGTGAAACCATTAATACCGACAACAAATTCAGCAATCCATTGATCGAAAAACGACCAAAATGAGCCACAAGACCCTGCAAAGCAAAACCGGTTCAGGATATAATAAAAGCATTCTAGTGAGAGCTGCTACCCACCGTATTCACCAGGTTCTTCCGACTACTAAAGGGTCCGCCAAATAACTTTTTTTTTTAAATGCTTTAAAAAAAAAAAAAACTACTGAATATTTTCTCAAATTTCGTTTTTTATTTGAAAGTACAATCCTTCCGGTTAATAATTAGGTTAGAGGACGTGTACTTGTCCGTTAAGACAAGTACAATACCCGGAGGTCGAAATTGACCCATTGTACTAGTGAAACCATTAATACCGACAACAAATTCAGCAATCCATTGATCGAAAAACGACCAAAATGAGCCACAAGACCCTGCAAAGCAAAACCGGTTCAGGATATAATAAAAGCATTCTAGTGAGAGCTGCTACCCACCGTATTCACCAGGTTCTTCCGACTACTAAAGGGTCCGCCAAATAACTTTTTTTTTTTAAATGCTTTAAAAAAACTACTGAATATTTTCTCAAATTTCCTTTTTTATTTGAAAGTACAATCCTTCCGGTTAATAATGGAAAATAATTTCATTCAAATGGCTGCCTCGGCTGGCCATGCAGTAGTCTACACGATCGGTCCAATTTTGAAGCACATTATCGATTGTGTGCAGCTGTATTTCACCTGGCTTCACGAATATTGCCCTTTAAAGCGTCAATTGTCTCTGGCTTGTCGGCGTAACACTTATCTTTGACGGCACCCCACAAATAATAGTCCAACGGTGCCAAATCGCAGCTCCGAGGTGGCCAAACGACATCAGCTCTGCGCCTGATAATGCTGATAATGCTTCGGCTGTGTGGCACGTAGTGCCGTCCTGTTGAAACCAAATGTTGCCAATATCCTCCTCTTCAATTTTTGTGAACAAAAATTCGTTCAACATGGCCCGATAACGATCGCCATTGACTGTAACGGCCACTCCTTGCTCATTTTCGAAGAAAATTGGCCCAGTTATGCCTCTGGACCAAAATCCGCACCAAACAGTGACTCGTTTTGGGTGCGTCGGCTTTTCAACGTATGCGTGCGGGTTTTCTGTGCCCCAAATGCGACAATTTTGCTTGTTTACATATCCGCCAAGATCAAAATAAGCTTCATCTGAAAAGTTTGTTTTTTTTTGCCAAAATCGTCATCTTCTGTAAGTCGATCGCAGGCCCACTAAGCGAAGCGAAAACGCATTGGATGGTCAATTGGCTTCAACTCCTGAACCAATTGGACTTTGTATGGAGTCATACCATGGTCTTTATGCAAAATTCGTCTCAATGATGTCTCCGAAATGTTCAATTGTTGAGAACGACGGTGAATTGATGTTGATGGCACTTCACGCACACTTTCTGCCACAGCAGCAATATTCTCGGGGGTACGCACTGTTTTTGGTTTTTCACGCTTTGGTTTATCAATGAGGATGCCAGTTTCTTTCACTTTTTTCACAAGATAACGAACATACGGAGCTGACGGTGCTTCTCTTCTTTCAAAATCCGTACCCAATTTTCGCACACATTCTGCAACATTACCATGATTTTCAAAGTAATGTCGCAATATTTCCCAGCGTTGTTCAAGCGTATACACAACCATATTCGTTCAGCGGAAGGATAAAACTAATTATCTGTCAAATCAGACATGAGCTAAGTGTTACCATTCGCGAAATAAGAACTAGTTGAAAAAAAAAACGTCAGATGGCGGACCCGATATTTGTTTTCATCGATGGAATAGGCATTGGCTGAGCAGCACTTTGTTTCCAACGAGGTAGCTGGAAATTGGGTGACTAATTAGTTTGCTTTAAGAAATTAACTGTTTTATTGGTGTGAAGTCCACAAATTGCTTGAATGATGAAAAAATGTGTCGCATATATTGGTTCCCAAATAAAAATTTGAATTTTATTTTAAAAAAAAAAAAAATTCGGTCATTACCGGTATATGAAGTAAATTAGAAAAAATTAAATCGAAAGAAATTTATTTAAACTGGTTAAATCAGCCAAACAAGTTTTTACCTGGATAAGGGGTATCTAATCAAACGTAGGTTAGAGGACGTGTACCTGTCACCTGAGACAAGTACAGTACCCGGAGGTCGATTTGACCCATTGTACCAATAATCAAACGTAAAGCTTGTGCGTTATACGGGCATGAATGCAATTTTGTATGTCACCAGTTTTTATCGATATGCGATGTTCATTTTGAATTCTTTTTGTATGAAAAAGTTTCATGTGTAAACATAAAAATATCTTATCTCACAATTTTTCCAAAATTAATATGGCAACTCTATTTGGTCATTAACGGAAATATATGTTCGTACGTAGTTTGTGTATTTTAACACAGAACGAACATGGTCTGTAAAGAATTATGGCCATTGGTGAATGTCAACGTTAAAGTTTTGGTAGATTTACGAGAATAACAAACATTTCACTTCATTTCGTTTATTTTTCCACAATTTTTTTTCTTGCAATGATTTAAAACCGTATGACAGTCACACAAATAATCAAAAGCAAAAATTTTCTAATTTGAATTCTATTTACTAACACAAATACATTTTGAAAAAACACGCACACAAACATACAAAACCATAATGAATTTACAAACAAAACTTTAACAAAATGCTTCGGTTTTAACGTTAAAAAAGAAAAGCGTGGAAACAGTGTAGAGTCCACCTTTTAGAAATAAATGTTATTGCAGTTGTTGAAATTGCAGCAGCTGCTGCTTTTTATATTTTTTGTTGCTGTTGTTGTTGTCTATTGTTAAAAGTTTTTATTGAATTGAAGGAAGTAACAAAATAGCAAGAAACTATACCGGCACTAAGTAATGCAACAAAAGAAAGGCAACGGCAACAGCAACGGCAACAGAGGATATAACAGAAGCTGTGAGGAAAAACAGACAGGCAACATCTGTTCAACTGTCGATATTGTCTTAGATATTGAACAATGGCAACATTACGCTGCATTGACCAACATAATTAAAATTGTTCGCGAAAGTTTTCCGTTTAACTTTAAACGACAATCGCAAATGTATGTTTGTTAGTATGCGTTCCAATAACAGTAAGGAGGAAAATTATCAAGATTTATAGCATTGACTAACGCGAAAATGTACAGTGAGGTTTTAAAACGCTATACATTATGTGAGAGGATTAATTCAATTCAATTCAATTCTTTATTTCCAAGTAATATATACATTCTTTTTCATCTAGAAAATAATATACATATAATAAATAGTTCAAGTTATACAACTTTTTCTTCTTAATAGTTAATAGTTATTTACAAAATTATAATAAGTATATATTAATAATAGTATTGGAGGCAAAATTTTAAAAAACCTATTTGAATATTTTTCCTTTATAATTTTTGTACATTTTGGTAAAACCAACTTACATCTACCTACTAGCTACCTATGCTGATGTTAAATCATTAATATATGGGTATTCAGATCCTATACATCTAGAATAAAAATTAGAAGTCAACCTATATAACTTTACTGTTACAAGTTCGATATTCGCAATTGTATGTAGTCTAGCCGTTGAAAAAAACCAAGGAAGGTTAAAAATTAGTTTCAATAATTTGTTCTGAGCAATCTGTAGTTTCCCAATGTGACAAGACGCGCTCTTTGCCCACATAGGCGCTGCATAGAAAATTACGGCATGGAAAATTACTTTAAAAATTAATACTTTATTCTCAATAGATAGACTCGAGTTTCTGTTTATAAAGGGATATAGTACACGTGTGAGAACATTTACTTTATTTACTACGTATTGTATGTGATCCTTAAATTTCATCTTCGGGTCAAGTATTACACCTAAGTATTTGACGCTCTGTTCCCATTGAACCTCTGTATTTAAAAATTTTATATTGCCTTGAGGAGTAAAACAAGGTTTCCGTTTTCTAGTAAAATATATCGCTTTTGTTTTACTTGCATTCAGTGTTATCTTCCACTTATTAAAATAATTACACACTTTATTTAATGCTATTTGTAAGTTAGCATTAATGTTTGAATAGAGTATGTCTGAGCATAAGATAGCAGTGTCGTCTGCAAATACGGAAATGGTACAATTTTCCAGTTGAGGAAAATCAGACGTATAAAGATTGTATAAAGTGGGAGATAGACATGAACCCTGTGGACAACCTGCAGGAATGTTGAACAATTCCGAGTGCGATGATCCAATATGTACTTTGAAGGAACGATTACAAAGAAAACTGTCTATTATTTTAATTAAATAATTTGGAATATTGAAATTAATCATTTTGTAAATAAGACCTTCGTGCCAGACCGAATCAAAAGCTGCTTTCACATCTAGGAGCACCATTCCCGTCGAGAGAGGATTAATAAAAAATGAATTATTTAACAAACATACATACAACTTAATTGGTAATTACAACCCTTTAGTTAGGATTACGACCTAGTTTCTCACACCACTTATATTGTGTGCGTTAATTTTTATACATGAGTGGCGGGACCTACAGTTTAAAGTCGACTCCGAACGACAGATTTTTGAAACTCTTTTCATGACTATTTTATTTACTCTCAGAGTTTTTGCCAGAAATCTGCTGAGAGGAAGTCGCCGAAGACAATTTTTTCATATTTCGTTTAGTTGGTGATGTCTGACCTGGGGTTTGAACTGAGGCCTCACATCTAATAAGCCAACACGCTACCTACTACGCTTTTGTAAAAACGAGCCAAATAAGAAAGCTTTTCAGGGGAAGAACGAAATTTTTCTCGAAAAAATATTTTTTTTATCACCCACAAGGAAGGTTTATAGAATAGAAAGAACACATTTGATGGATGTCCTTATATGGGTTCCTTGATACGAGGCATTAAAGCTAACAACAAAGCTGACGCACGTATAATCGTTGGTACAACAGAGGACTTACTTATTGGTCATTACAACTTTTCAGTTAGGATTATAGCATTGCAACTCACACCACTCATGTTGTGTGTGTTAATTTTATCCATGAGTGCCGGAAACTAGTGTTTAATGTCGATAACGATCGACAGATTTGTGAAACTTTTCATGACAATTTTATTGTACCTGCAGAGTTTTTGCCAAAATGCTAGTGGGAGGAAACTGCCAAATAAAATATTTTTTTCCGATTTCGTTTTGTATGATATGTATGTCTGAGCTTGAGGTTGAATCACGTGCTTTAGTCTAATAAGACCACATACTGACCACTAGAATATTTAAATGAATTTATACGTAAAATTAACATTCCTCTGTAGAGGTATATTCAAATGCTCTCGAACAAACTTCATGCAAAAGGTGGAAGAATACACCCACTTGAGGAGAGATTAGATTTCATTTTAGGAACCTCATAGAAGTTATAACAGAACATTGGTCTCTGGGTGCACATGCCCTAAACGACTTCTAACTTAGGAATCTAAGATGACGGATTCTTGGTATTCAGAACGTGTTTTAGTCGAAGGCGATTTGAAGACAATCCACACATACATAACACAATCGCTATACCAGCCGGGAGTTATAATTGTATGACAGCATAGGTAATATCGTCCTTATAACGCTATCCTTTAGGATATTCTCTTCGCGGTAACAGCCTATTTAATTTAACATAACGTACGGATTTTATGTTCTTCTATAAAAATGCTATTTGAATTTCAGCTTTTTAAAAGAACGAAACGTGTTTTTTTTTCAAAAAATCTTTCCATAATTTTGAAAGAAAACTGCTATGCCTTCGTAACTTTGCTATACAATCTGTCGAGTACCACACTGTAAGGGATAAGAAGAGAGAAAAAGGAACCTGAAAACATTACTAATCAAAATAGCAACTTAAGAACAGTATACGATATGAAAATGTAAAATTCTGCGAAAAGACAGCGTAAATAAGAAAATGAAAAGAAGTATGGCAAGGCAGAGAAAATGTGGGGAAAAAACTTTGATTGAATTGCATTTTGATGGGTAACAAATAACATAGAAGGCTAGTGGATTCACTAAAGCACAATGATTTAAAATTAAACTTCTCAATGATTTGCTCTCCTTCCTAGTTTCTTTACTTTTGGCTAACAAAGCAATAGAGAGAGAGAGAGAAGAAAATAAAGAAATTTCTTTCTTTTGGTCAAGTTTTTTAAAGCAAATAGTTTGTGGGAAAAAAACAAATTAGAGACGACTTTTAATTGGATTGGATTTGGTTTAGTTTAGCTAATATAATTAAATGGCACAGGATAAATTCATTTTAAAACTAAATCGTGTATTTTTTTTTAGACTATTTTAAGCGACATAGAGGTTGTAAGAAATTTTTTCGAATTCTAACCACGATCGTATGATTAAAAGGTATGAGGGAAGTCCCATAATATAATAATGGGGTAATCCCCAATACGGAGGAAATCCATGATGGACTAGCAAATGCAGAATATAAGCACCTACATGCTATAAAGATAATTTGATTTTGAATTGATTGCCAGCAACCATACTGAATATTTTCACAGTTAAGCGGCTATCGAACTTCGCAACGAATTGCACGAGAGGAATGGTTTGCCATCAGGTAGTATTTGCAGGCATAGTCCGAACGTGAAATAGGTGCTTTACTGATTTCAGAGCAAAAGGTAGCATGAAAGTAGTCGCGCAAAATCAAATGTAGTCCCTATTTTGATTGTTTTTATGTCCTTGGGTTGGATACCATCGAAGAGAAGAGCCTTACAATTGTAAAAGTAAAGAAGGCAATCAAATGGAATAAAACCGTTAGTATTCCACAAAATTTCCTGTAGGAATTTCCATACACAATATATGTATATACTATAGAGTTCTGTGGGAACCCTCAGTCCCTTAACTGGAGAAAGGCACGTGATGTCTAACCTCTCGTAGGGTTAGATTTTCTGGCGTAAGATATTTAAAAATCATTTATTAAAGATAGGATAAAGTACAAAAAAAAAAAAAAAAATACAAATAAAAAAACTAATATTAACTTTACACACTTACCTCAGCAAAAATAAAATAATTTCAGATATAATAGCCCAAATTTTAACCCGTCGGAATTCCTCAAAAAAAGCATTTTTTTTAATTCTTTAAATTAATACCCAAAAAAATTTTTCTTTTATTTCCCATATTTATATAATTTTATCCACTATATCGCTTAAAGATGATAAGAAGAAAAACGTTCCCAACGTTTGAGGCCTAGGTTAAACGTATAATGTAATTTCCCGCTAATGAGATTTGCGTAAAAGGTGTTCAATAAGTCATTGGCAACTTCACTTACAGATCAGACGAATATTAATAAAAAAAATTATATATAAAATACGATGAACTGGCATAGAATTACAGCCAGAAACTAATCATAAATATTAAAAATACAATTAATTGCACTTTTTAAGCATTTTTTAAGTGACACTTATTTAACTTATTTAATAATTTCTTCATCATTATAGACATCCATACCTGCAATGTAGATTTAGCAACATTGTTGGTAAACTCCGGCAAACTATATACATGTCAATAAACAATGTTTACAGGAGTGCCTACATGTTTCTCGAGATGCTTACTGTCATATGTATCTAAACTTTGATTATTTTTATTACAGCTGATATTAACGCAACAAATGTATATAATGAAGTTATGTTTCTGATCGGATATACATTAAATTGTTTGTACACTATGATGTGGATGCTAATCATTTTAATAAGAACTAAAAAAGTTTCTATTTTCAACTTTCACAAGACTCGCTCACTACAAAATTTGAGGTCACTTTTATATTAGAGAAATAGACCATTCATTAGCGATGAATGGTTGCAACGTTAATGAGGCCTAATTATAACCAGATACTTACATATAATCAGATATTTACAGATACACAGATAGCATTAGTGGCCTTCAAAGTAGTGTAGCACAGTGCTGTTAAGGGAATGACGTTTTCCTAAAACCTATGTGTAGTGTGCTCTTTCATTACACACTGCTGTAATTTACACATAACACTAAACACACACACATACATACAATCCCGCCACACTTAATGCAAACATAAACAAAAATCGATCAAGCTGCACTTGAATGAACTATGACGAATAATTAAAGGGATCATATTGGTGATTGAGTGACATTGATAAAGTCACTCAATTCCCCAATTCGAAGACTGTATGATTGGTCAATTCTTCAAGTTGCGACTATCGAAATTAGAGTAAGTACATGTATGGAATAGGATTAAGCGAGATAGAATGTAAATTAATGTAAGTTAGAATAATATAGAATACATGTAATTTTTGTATAAAAAGAGCCCTGTGGCCAGAAATAAAACAGATTTTAATGAGAACTCCTTTTGCCCTTACCAAGGTAAGATCGGCAAATGTAATAGCGTAACCAACGCTATCCTTTTACATTTCTTTTAATAAAAAGCATCTTTCCACCACATATGACATCTTGATAAGGTGGTAGAGACAGGCACACATTTTCCGAAAGTTTCCTGACATTCAAAAAGTGGCTGTTAAATCTGCAAAAAATTGCACAAGAAAATATATCTTAAAAAAACTGCTTATACTGTGAAACACTCGTTTAGGAATCGCCGACGTCATTATATACACGCATTATATACTGTCTAGCATTCATGTCGGCCACCTGCGTGCTCATATCCGCGTCCGGATTGCGTGTCGAAAGTTGAGGAGACATCTAAGTGTCTCCACTATTATTTTCGTCCAGGTCCCTGTTTCGAATTTCGTTTGACACGTGTGCCAGATCATCTATGCCGGCGTGCCTACATGTTCTGCAGCCTCAAGATCTCTCTTCTTCAGTCTTAAAATGCGCTCCACGTAATTCGCCACTGAGGCCCAATTTTCTCTACTCGCAATCATAACCCCGACAATGTTAGCGGCCGTGATCGTTCCAATTATTGACGTCAGTACAGAGCGATAGCTCTGCCAGCGTGCACATTCGAAAACAGTGTGCTCTGCATCATCAATTACTTCCCCTTCCTCGTAAAGACATAAGGGGAGGCGGTCTTGGCCATTCTGTGCAGATATTTTCTTAAAATATCCGTGACCCGATAGCATCTGTGTAACGTAGTAATTTACCTCTTCAAATTTCCGACCTATCCATGGCCTTATGTCCGGAATAAGTCTCGCCGTCCACTTCCTCTGTCGTCATCGTTCCATCGTCGTTGCCATTTTGAAATGGTGTTTTCCCTGAAGTGACCGGTTATGTGATTTCCAGCCGATTTCGCCTTATAAATCTCCATCTCTGCTGCCAGCAGGTCCATAGGGATTGTACCTGCTATCACAAGTACGGCTGGGGTGGACACTGTACGATATGCCGACGCGATACCCAATGCAGTCGTTCTCTGTACCGATACAAGTGAGTTTGCCCGCTTTGTAACATGCTGTTTCAAACCTCCATCAGGAGTCTCCGTCTCGCCGGTAGCGGGCCTCCAATATTCGCCATTAATCTGCTGAGCTGTCCAACGATCTTCTGGGCTTTATTAGCCGAGTATTGAATCTGATACGAAAATGTTAGTCTGGGATCCAGCCTTATTCCCAGGTATCTTACCTGGTCCTAATTACCTCGTTTCCAATACTCATGTCCACCTGCAAGGGGATATGACGACCAGTGATCAGCAGTAATTCCGTTTTATGCATGGCCAGGTCTAGGCCGTGGGAATCCAACCATGTTTTCGTTCTTAGCATGAACCGTCTCAGTTTTCGCTGTGCCTCTTCGGTATTCCTAGCCGTGATAACAGCTACAATATCATCTGCGTATCCAACCAAAAAAGTTCCCTCTGGCATATCCTCTCTCAGAATTCCATCGCAGTTAACGTTCCACAGGTCGGGGCCGAGGATAGATCCTTGTGCCGCTCCTTATGTTATATGTTTCACCCTTGGTCCCGAGCTTGTGTTATACACCAGCTGTTTGTTACTCAGATAACTACTTATCATGGCCAGGATGTAGTGTGGCACCGAGAAATTGTACTCCAAACCATTTAATACATCGCTCCATCTAAGACTGTTAAACGCGTTTTTAACGTCCAAAGTCGCAAACAGTAGCACAGGCCTCGAAAAGTGATTTCCACGCTGTGTGACCATGGCCGCTTCAGTCACCTCTCTCAAGGCGCCAATTGTAGACCGACCGGATCGAAAACCATATTGTCAAGCAGACAGTCTGCCACTATTCTCAATAGCAGCAGTGAGCCGTGGCTTCAAAAGCCTCTCGAACAGCTTCCCTGACGTATCCAGCATGCACAGTGGCCTGTATGCGGATGGGTCCTCCGGATCGCCCTTTCCCTTGCTTATTAAGACCAGCCGTTGTTTCTTCCATATTTCGGGGAAAATACACTCTCTTAGGCACGCGTTGTACATTCCCAGTAGGAGTTTCGGTCTTTGACTGGCAATTTCCCGCATTACCTCAGGCGGGATCCCATCGGGCCCTAGTGCCTTACCGGGTTTTAGCCCGACTGCAGCTACTTTCAGCTCCTCTGCGGAATATATTTCTCATTACTCGCTCGTCCATAATTTCCATTGGTTTCCTCCTGTACAGTTTGTCCATTAAAATTTTGTATCCAAGTCCGTAAGGGTTTACGTTTACGTCATCGCGTAGTTCCTGGAATGCCTGATTTTTCTTGAGCGTTATAGCCTTCTTCAGAGACTTCTTTGCCTCCTTATATGCCCGCATTTCGTCAGCAGCTGGTCCGTCGGGTCTGGCTCTAGTGTACTTCCGTCGTAGTCGTAGGCACTCTCGTCTGAGTGCTGCGATATTGTCGTCCCACCAGTACACTGCCTTCTTTCTGATATTCGGGGGTCTCAACAAGGGCATTGCCTTTTTACATCCGCGTCTTGTTATCTCCATGGTTTGTTCTACTCTTGTCCTCGCATCGTCCGAGAGTTCAACTCTGCTACACAATCTGTCCACTTTTAAGATTTGCCGATTCGCATTCAATTTCCGTGCATCCCATCTTCGACTATTCGTGGTGTAATTGTCCTCCTCTACTCCATTCCTTGAAGCAAAGGTGTACGATATGTACTGGTGATCACTGCCCGTCTATATTTCCAAGACCCTCCAGTCCTTGACTCTGTGATACATGCTCTGCAAAACCATAGTTATATCAGGGATGGTGCCCTCGCAGCCTGGTAATCTAAAGGTCGCTACGCTCCCCTCCTTCGCGAAGATCAGGCTGGTTCGAGCTGCCATCTCCACAATTGGCCTGCCTCTTGGGTTGGTATTCTGCATTCTCCACTCTACAGCTCTGGAGTTAAAGTCGCCTGCCACTATGAGGTTGCCGCTAATCTGCGCCACTGCATCTTCGATTCTGGCCAATTTCTCCGCAAAGGTTCCCACGTCATCACTGGGAGTCAAATAACAACTCATTAGAGTAATCTCATCAAACTGTACCCGGGTGAAACAATCTCCCCTACCAGATCTTCTCGGGTCGGCCACCTGATTGCTGATCATTAATTAATAGAGACCGTTTCCTACGTACAACCAGAAGTGAAAGAGATAAAAAAGATGAAATATCTTTTCCATAGCAGGCAGAAATAAATGTAAGAGTATTAGGGATCCAAATCTACGCAATAAGTGACTGAGTCAACAAGTTCTTCCTGAAAAGCGATAAAATAGACAGAGGATTTAAATGCTGGTTATACCTTATCCTGCAAAAAAAGATAGAAGAAAAGAAAATATATATAAATGCTCTACGAGTAGGGGATAAGAAAACTTTATTGCAAGTTGCGGGTAAAAGAAAATGAAAATGAGGATGATACGTTTAAACGATATCAAATGCTTATTGCATTAGATGAGTTGTTAAAGTGTGTGTTGTTACGAATGCATGCCTAATGGCTGGTATCATAGCGTGTTATGCCCTACAGATAAAATTATAAATTGTATGTATCAACAACAGATGAGTAAGCCTCCTTCAAAAAGCAGATACCATTTTGTCTAGTATATTATGCAAAAAAAATTAAAATTATCTATGCGGCTTTATACCTTGTAAATCCACCATCGACTGCCATTAGCTATTCTACAAGGTACAAGGCCACCTTTGACCGTTGGGTATGAGCGAAACATTTCGATATACTTGGAAAGTTGAGAAGACCCCTCTCCAGAACTTTCAGTACTAAATGAGTTTTTAGATGGTGTAGTCACCTTTACACATTTGACTAAGCTACCAGCGTTTACCAGACAGAAATCGTTGCTATCCAGGAGGCAAAAACGATTTGTATTTCATAAATATCCGTAAGGGTAGCCTGTCTGCCGTAGAGACCTTAACATTCCTATTCCTTAAGAAATGACTGTAAAGTATAACATGAGTTTCATATCAATTTCCGTGTATAGGGACAATCGTGAGATTATAAGGACAGATAACTTTCCTAAGCCCGGCAACACCTCACGAATTTCTCCGGGCTTAGAAGGCAGTCGGATATTGTGCAGACTGGTATGGTAATGACTGTCGAATATCCATGTAGATATTATTCCATTTTGGCAAATCTACGGTATCTATGAAGCAGATAAATGGGGGCATTGTAGCCTTACTTGTGTCTGTGAACACTGGACATTGCATTTCAAATAAATTCGTGTAGGGTTTAAAGATAAGCGACTCCAAGCCAATGTCTTGGTAACGCTGGTATTCAAAGTTTCTTTCGGGAATAAAAAAGAGCTTTATAAGGGGCAGATTGGTTCTACAATGGAGATTCTATTCAATAGAGATTTCGTGATAGCAACTAACCTTGCACAGTGGGATATTACCTCCTAATGTGTTTAAAGTCCTTGTATTCTCTCAAGTGGAACCTTTCAGATTTTCAGTTTAATTTTAAATACTTCTTGCAAAAAAAAAAAAAAAAAATAATTCCATTAACAGAATGAAACATGGCGGTTATTTAAAAAAAACCTTTAAATTTAGGCCGGTATGCCACCACACAATATTTCAAACAACATATTAAAAATTTAATGCTTTTCCTCTGCATTCATTAAACGTTTGTGCAACAGAAACGTCATAAAAGAAAACTCATCACAATATAATACAGGATTTGTTACTCTATGCTGTATAAGCTATACTATTCTACAAGAAAAAAAGAAATGTTTTATTTTTTATTTTATTTTTAAATTTATGTGTGTGTATATGTGTGTGTGTGCAAATTTTAGTTGCAGCTTTTGTTCAGATTTGTTTGAAACAGAAGTATAAATGAAAAAAATGAAAAAAAAAAAATAAAAAATTTTTTTTGGATTTTTTTTTTTTTAGCACAAGTCCCAGTTGGCTGGGAGTTGGTTGGGCTTTTTGTTTTATGTTAGAATGAAATATTTGCAGAAAAAAAATAAAATCCCAAAGAAGAGAGGTAAATGAAAATAAAGTAAATTTACTCACTATGGTGGTACTTAAAATAATGAAATTATAATGCTAAACATACATTAAAATTATACACAGAAAATAACGAAAAATATTTGAAAGCAGAATATATATAAATATAAAATATAAATATAAAATATAAAATTATTAAATTTCCGTTATTTTTATTCATTCGCTAATATTTATAAGTAAAGTGTAGTCTAGTAGGTAGTGTGTTGGCTTATTAGACGTAAAGCCTCGGTTCAAACCCCAGGTCAGACATCAAAATGAAAATATGAAAGTATTTGTTCGGCGACTTCCTCTCAGCAGATTTCTGGTAAAAACTCTGAGAGTAAATAAAATTGCCACGAAGAGCTTCTCAAAAATGTGTCGTTCGGAGTCGACTTTAAACTGTAGGTCCCGCCACTCATGTATAAAATTAACACACACAACATGAGTGATGTGAGAAGCTAGGCCGTAATCCTGACTGAAGGGTTGTAATGGCCAATTATGTATGTATGTATCTATGTATGTAAAGTGTATTAAAAAAATTAAATTATTTTCCCAACAGATGGAAATATGATTAGATCATGCTAGAAATATCAGAAAGATAAGTTAAGATATATCGAATATTTATGGTAAATAAAAGTGATACCAATATTTCTTCGATTTGGTCCTTCCAACGTAGACAGGGTCATTCTTTATGCCTACTTCCGTTAATCATCCCATCAAATACCCGTCTGGAACATCGTTTTCCACCAGAACGACATGACTGACCCAGAGCAACCGCTGAATGTTAATGCGCCGCACAAAGTTCACGTCATTGAGGAGCCCATACAGCTCATTGTTGGATCGAATGCTAAAACCCTGGACCGATGATATGACGTAGGACTTTTCTCTCGAATACTCTCAAGACTACATATAACATAATTGCTTAATAGTGTCCATACTTCAGCACCATAAAGAAGTACTGGGAGAATAAGCGACTTGCAGAGTATAAGTTTCGTCATATGATAGGGGTATCTGCTTCTTAATTGCTTATTGAAACCATAGCAGCAACTGCTGGCAAGAGTGATTCTACGCATGATCTCCAGATTGACATCATATTTGCTGGTAACAGCGGAGCAAAGATAAACAAGTTCACTGATAACATAGAAAGTATAGTAATCGGCCGTAATCTGGGATTCAATGTGCCGCGTCTTCTTACTTGTCAACAACATATACTTCGTTTTACCTCCATTTACTGCCAGACTCATCTTGATTGATTCCTGTTCAATAGCGTTGAAGGCAGTAGTAACATATCGCTTGTATGCCCATTGCGATGCACTCCCGCTTTCCACAGAACACTTTTCATAACGAAGTTGAAGAGGTCGCATGGTAAGGGATCTGAAACCTCGCACGGTATCAAAAGGTTCGGAGCAGTGTTGCCAATTTAGCCATTTCATGGCTAAATTTAGCACATTTCAATCATGTTTAGCCATCAAAAAATAAATTTTGCCATTAGCCATTTTTATTTTCTTTTGGCCATTTTTAGCCATATTCATATTTTTACAGCAACTTTACTAAAATGATACATAAAAATGTCTTAAGGTTAAAATCTTTTCTGAATTGTACAACGACGACAATATTCGTTTATATTTGTTATTTTTGAAACCCATTTTACATGAAGTCCAACTAGTCAACAAAATTTTTTAAGGCCATGAAAATGATCCAACTCGCCTATTAAAGGAACTATTATTGCTTATAAATTTTGTGAAATGAAAAGTAGTTGGTGACGACTGTGTAGACGTCTTGTATTCAGATTTCGACGAATTTAATTTATACACATGCAGCCTAGGTTATGAATTTGAAACTTATCTAAAGGAAATTAAAAAGCGGAAACATGAAAAAGAAGACAGAACGTGAAATTAGGCGAAATTGTGTTAAATTTGTTGTCGATTTCATAAATCAATTGAAACAGAGGTTTGTAAACATATTTAAATTCATATACATATATTATTTTAAATTAAAATTTTTATTACACACATTATTTTTCAGGTTGCCAGATAATATTGAAATACTTCAAAATATTGAATATTTCTCTGTAGATAACGCCTTAAAATCTACCAAAGATGATATTTTATCAATCTTAAATTTATTTGATGTTGATGACGAAATTTCATTCAAAATTCAGGAGCAATACTCAAATATCCATTATATAAAATGGAAAAACACAAATAACACTATTTTATTTTGGGAGGTATTTAAATATAGAGATGCTGGCGGAAATAAAAAGTTTCACGAAATTTCGGAATTTGTGCTCAAACTACTTTCTTTACCCTGGTCAAATGCAGCAGTTGAAAGGGTTTTTAGCCAAATAAATCTGGTGGAAACTAATTTAAGAAGTAAAATGCATCTATCGACTGTCACTTCGATTTTGTCTATCAGGTAAGAGTGCTAAAACTAATCAATCTCCATTTTGATTAATTTTTATTTATTTTGCATGTTTCGACTTAAAAGAATCGATAAATGCTGTTTTGAATACGACGTACCGAAAAATTATTTAAAACTAGTTGGTACTAATGTGTCTTATGATAAAAAAAATAATGACCCAGATTTTGAAGTATTTCAATTAAAGTATTTATTCATTCAGGCGTAAATACAGTACAACAAGATATCATCTTATTTAATAGTACTGCTAAGGATATAGGCATAACAAAATATAAGAAAATACAAAATAATAACGTTAAAAATAAATTAACATAACAAATATTATTAAAAACAAAATTTATAATTATATTAAAAAAAATATGATTGATTAATTACGTATGTGCATTATGTTCATTCAAAAATTTAATTATTGCAGTCTTGAAATGCTTAGCATTGCTTAGTAATTGTATATTGTTTGGGAGTTCATTCCAGAGACGGATTGCATTGATGTAAAAGTGTCTCTCAGATATCTGCCTGCGGTATCTAACGCTATTAATTCTCAAGCCTCTATTATAGATGATTTATTTCTTTAAACACTAAATTTTTTTTACAAATATTTGATTGTAATAAAAATGATCTCATTATTACAACATAGTTTTAAAAAATAAAAAAGTTAATAGTTTTTGTTGTTTTTAATTAAATATATGTGTTTTATTAACTAAAATTGCTTAGCCATTTTTCAGCCATTTTTTAGCCATTTTTTACACGATTTTAGCCATTTTTAGTCACCACGAGTTGGCAACACTGGTTCGGAGAGGTCCGTTTGAACCTTGATTGAGCTGCAAGAGTAAGCCAACGTCAATCTGCAATCCAGAAAACGACTCCTTATGACGCTATCGAAGGTTGCCTTATAGTTGACAAAAATATGGTGTGTGCCGACTAGTTTTTCATGGGTTTTCTCCAAGATTTGACGGAATATGAAGATAATATGTTTTGACGAATGGCTTCAGTCGTTTACACAATATGCTCTTAAAAATCTTGTATGCGATAGGGAGAACCCTTTTACCTCTGTAGATGGGATATGTCGCGGGGTCTCCCTTTATTAGGACAGGGCAGAGAACAGGTTAAACTAGAGCAGTACAGCTTACTTGGATTCTATTTTATCATACAATTACATACTCTTGACTGACATCTTTTATCCCAATTCACGTTTGGCTAGAAAGGTTCTATTAATAAATTCTGGGTGCCTTAGAATTTTTCGTCTCAGTTTTCCAAGTGCCGGACAGTGATAGAGAAGATGTACTGTGGACATCTTTCTTGCCTGCTCATTATAGCTACTGTAGAAGTATTGTGATATATGCCTAGCATCCGAGAGTGTGCACCCAGACGTTAGAGTTCCGAAATAACTGCTATAAGCTTCCTAAGATGGAATCTGGCCAGGTTTAAAGCAAATCTTGTTCTGCAGGCGTACATCAAATCAGTCAAAAATCATCATATTTTTTCATTGTGTTAAAAATGGCGATTTTTTTTTGATGATTTGTTTTCATTTGAAGAAAAGTTTTAGAGAATTGCATCGAATATTTGTCGCGTGATATAGTGATCATGCTCCATAAGAAAGAACATGCAGAAGATGGTTTCAATGGTTCAGAGATAACGAGTTTGATGTGAAAAATGAAAAACGTGGAACACCACACTTTGAGACGGAAACAAATGGTAGCACAAGAAACAATTTCTGACCGTTTAGAAGCTATGGGAAAGATCCATAATATAGGAAAATGGGTGCCATAAGAATTGAATGATAGCGAAATATAAAACCGAAAAACCACCTGTGAAATTATGCTTCAAAGATTCGATCAAAACACAGTGTTGCATCAAATTGTTACTGGTAATGAAAAATGGATTTATTTTCAGAATTCTAAACGGTAAAAATCATGGGTTAATTCGGGAAAATCATCAATTGCGGCTGCAAAACGCGATTGACAGAAAGACAATGTTATCATTAAAAAAGTCATTAATACAGATCGTTACCGACAACAACTCATCAATTTGAACTATGCATTGATCAAAATAATATCAGATTGGGCCACAAGATACGGCAAAGTAATTCTGAAACATGACAATTCGAGTGCACAAAGCAAGTTCAAGTTCAAGAAATAATTAAAGCAATAGGCTTGCTCCTCCCGACTACTATGGGACACATCGATGGGACACTCATAGTCATAGCAACATTTCGATTCTTATGAGGATGTCGAAAATTGGGTGACTGGCCAATTAGTTTGCTTTAAAAGACGAACAGTTTTATTGTCGTGAAATTGCCTGAAAGATGGAAAGAATCTTATATATTAAAACAGTTGCATTACAAAAGAATATCAACGTACCATCGATCAAAACACAAATTGTAAAGTGTGCTGAGAATATTTGATAAAGTTGGCTTGCATCATTTTAGGCTAGCTTATCAAGATCGGGTCAAAAAGAGAAAAAGTGATGCTCTCGCCTTAACACAAGACGTCAAATAACTATGAAAGCTGAACTTATTTCTGGTGTTAATACGAATTAAATTATTTTTATTAACAATTAAAATTTTAACAATTATTGACATTTCTCTTTGCCACTTACCCACAACTCAATTGTTCTACAGTATTTTAAATAAACAGTCTTGACCCACTATAATTTGCTTAATTGTTTTCATATGTATTTTTTTCTTCTGTAGTAAATAAGTCTCGTTAAGAAATCCTCTTTGATTGCTCTGTTTTCTTCTTTCATTCATGTTTCATTATTTAAATAAACTTTTTTATGATTTATTTCATTCAATATTTGAGATTCTTTTTCTTTAAAGCTGTTCTTTATTTCTGTAGCGCACAATTTAATGCTAAATCGTTGGAAACTTTTAATTAAAAAAAAGTACAACTACTTGTAAGCGTTTTTGCTGCTGAAAGTGGCAACTAGAAAATAAAAAATAAAAAAAAACACTAAAAGTAAACAAATTATAATGGAAAAATTGCTTCATTACTGAAGCTGTAAAAGAGGAAAACCCAACATAAATTTTTAGATCGTCTACATAAGGTTAATACAGGGAATTATTGTTGGGAGGTGTAATGAAGCTGCTAATTTTACGCACACCACAGACTTGTAGTTAGCAATCCATGGTTCTATTTATTCGATTCGCCGTAGTCTAGTAGGTAGTGTGTCACCTTAGAAGACGAAAGGCCACGGTTCAAACTCCAGGTCAGACATCAAAACGAAATATGACACAATATTTCTTCGGGGACTTCCTCTCAGCATATTTCAAAAAAAAAAATCTGAGAGTAAATAAAATTGCAATGAAAAGTCTCCTAAAAATCTGTGGTTCGGAGTCGACTGTAAATTGTAGGTCCCGCCACTCATGTATACAATTCACACACAACATAGTCGGGTCGTAATCCCTACTAAAGGGTTGTAATGGCCAATTATGTATGGTTCTATTTATAGATAGAAGTAGCCGACAATCTATGAGGATAGGCACAATTAGACTAAGGACAGCCTATTGTTATACCACAGCAATGTTTTCACTAGTTCTGAAAATATGCGGCGATTCTGAAGAATCTACAGAAAGACCACGCTTAATGCTGTTTCAGAATTACGCTGTAGTATTGGGATTCCCCTAAATTGCACACTGTTTGATACCTGTTGTATATGTGTGCAAATGAAACGGCCATGCACCAACCAAAACCGGTGCACAATACATATAGCGTATACTATGTATCTTTTTTAACGCTCTTTTGTTAGTCTGTCCAGAATAAAGATTCCAACTGTATTTTATATGTACGTGTTAAGTTGCCTCGTTTAACGCTGTTTCGTTTAGCGCTTTAAATTATTGGAACGTACGACATAACACTGGACATGTTTCCTTCTGCTGTTCATCTCCAGCAGCATTCATTAATCTTAATTAATCAATGCATTCCTAATGCGAACTCAGAATGCAATTTTCAGTAATGACTCCAGCAGAATTTACGTGCTTTTTCTACTTAAACTTAGCCAGATTTGCTGCGCTATCTCTCCGTATTCGAAGATGTTTCTAAGCGCTTGAAGGTACTCAATGGGAGAATTCAACCGATAGTCCGATGTTGTCTGCTTAACTCATGGGCTCTGCAGAGTTTTTAAATACCCAGGGTATGACCCTTACGCGAAGGAGTGGCAGGGAAACCCTCTACAGTCTCACATAGCGATAGTCTGACTAAAGAACTTGTTTTGTCTGCAGTGCACCTTGCAACCCACTGGCCAACAATAAAAGCAAGTGCTCTTCGTGACAAAAATATATCACGTCAAAATATGATTTTTAGAAACAAGTCGCTTTATTTCTCTCGTGCATATTCCGTTCTAGTAGCGGTAATATTGCGAAACACAAGAAACTGCGACGATTATTTAATGAGTTAAATACCCCACTGCCATTCATAAGAATTTTCGTCCTTTTCTGTAGGTGATCGAGAAGCCTCGCAACATACATCGAGGAATCGGTCCAAACAGACAATAGCGGTGTAAATAGTAAAGAAATCAGAAGCAGTGAAGTAGATTTTGCATCGTTTTAAGAAATTGAGGCACTTGAAAGCATTTCTCGATATGCTTGAAAAATATGCTGATTCCAGTGAACATGATATTGAATTTACATGTACAGTACATCAAGGGTTTCTCCTTGCCTAATATTTGCACCATACATAGATAAAGATGACGCAATATTCTCGTTGTGCTTATGTGGTAAGAAACAACAACGACCTTGTACATATTGGTAACATTTGGAAATAAACTGAAGTTCTGATCTGAGTATGTTGTTCACATTAAGCCTTTCACCTTAATCTTCAAAAGGCAAAGGATTACGATCTTTACTGTCAATGTTATTAAGATACAGAGTAAGAGCATAGGGCAAGACCTCGGTATTCTCGAATTTAGATTGAACTTATCTGATTGGATTGGACCTGTAACGACCCGTATAGTGCGATTCCTGAGAAATTTTCGATATAAATCGAAAGAAGTGACTACCAACACCAAGAGCAATAAGTTGCAATAGAAGTGCAACCTATTAACATCTAGGACTATAACCACGCTCTGACCAAATTGTCGGATAGTCTCCCTTCTGAGGGTAACGCCAGCAGGTCATCTGTTGAACGTACTTTAGGGGAATCTGATGGTTTATATACTTTTCAAAAACTTGTAAAGTGATGACCACACCGCTACTGGTCGGTATTACTCAGGGTTATTAACACTCTTTGTGAATGGGCGCTACATTATCAACCTTCCACGCAGTACTTTTTAGGGTGTGAAGTAGTCGAGAATGTTATTATATTGCTCTTATACATACTATATGTGAGTTGGCTCGCAAGGTTATATGCGCGATAAATAGCTCATCATTAAAATCACAAGCAATTTGTGTGTCACTGTATGCTTTTATGTTTTTTTACTCTTTAAATACTAGCATGTCGCTGTGAATGTTGCATCGCTTTATCTTTTAATTGCCACACAGTAGATCCGTCCTTCATGTGCTACTAGTAATGAATGAGCTCGGCTGGATTGTAATTTCTCGAATCAATTTAGATGTGAAGCACACCTTAGCGGTCTGTGTACCCAAAAGCCATTGTAGAATCTTTTTAAGCCAGTGACGTCTCTATCGTATATGAAAGACCGTCTCAACTGATCTCCCCTTATGCATTTTGTCACTTGAATAGAAAATTACTGAAGTCTGACGCAGATTGCTCTACAGAGTGATATGCTGCAGGCTAAAGGCAGCCACTGAAAAGGACGAGTGAATCTCCTGCATTTAGCATGTGACGACAATTAACGCAATTCTGTCTCTTATAAATATGGTCAACAAGGAGATCGATACAAAATTTAATGTCAAGAATTTAATGCAGAATGAAATGCAAGTAATACGTCATAAGCAATTATAGCAGATGTCTTTGTAGCACTGTTTATGCAGAGTCTTTTTGTAGCACTGTTATGGTTGAACATTGGATATGATGATCTATTTTTCCCTGTTCTCAGCTGTCTTCTGGTGAAAACTCTGAGAGCAAATAAAATTGCCATGAAAAGTGTCTTCAAAATCTATCCAGAGTCGATTTAAACCGTAGGTCTCGCCAATTATGGATAAAATTAACACCCACAACACGGGTGTTGTGAGAAGCTAGGTCTTAATCCTGTCTAAAGGGTCGTAATAACCATTTAAATAAGTATGTAAGGAAGTAATATTATTTACATGATAATCCTGTCTAAAGGGTCGTAATAACCATTTAAATAAGTATGTAAGGAAGTAATATTATTTACATGATATTTATAATGAAAAGAATTTGCTAAAGGTTAAGCGGATATTGTTCTCTATGGTTACTTCCGTAGAGAAACACAAACTGTTAAAGGAAACATGGTTATTCTAAGCATATACATATGTGGTAATGTAAGTCTTTGACATTAGCCTTCCAATTTTGCTTTTCAGTTATATCCTCTTAAGGCCCCAGTTACATTCGTGTACACCTTTGTTACGTACATTTTTAACGAATACTGTCATCTTATAGTCAATAGTGGGAGTATGTTTTTTACTTGATATTTATTTTCCATTTATACCAACAGACATATAGTCCAATTTTGGCATACTCTTTCCAACATTTCGGCCGGTATCTCACGAATAAATGCTTCAATGTTGTCTTCCAATGCGTCAATTGAAGCGGGCTTGTCTGTATAGACATGAGCATAGCCCCACAAAAACTACTCTAAAGGCGTTGAATCTCACGATCTAGGCGGCCAATTGACCGGTCCCGAACGTGAAATAAAATGTTCACCGAACTCGCCTCTCAATAACTCCATTGTTACGCGTGCTGTGTGGCATGTGGCACCGTCTTGTTGAAACCACATGTCATGCAAGTCAAGCTCTTGCATTTTGGCCAAAAAAAAGTTGGATATCATCTCACTGTAGCGCTCACCATTCACAGTTACGTTACGATTCGCAGCATCTTTGAAGAAGTACGGTCCAATGATGCCAAATTCAATGATTTGCAAGCGCTGTTCGTTTGTAAGACGATTCATGGTTAAATTATAGACCAAACTGAAGATGTGTGACAGTGAAACAAAACACGAAACGTGCTTGAGCTGTTTAAACCAGTGTTGCCAAAAAGATAATAGTTAAAAAATCACCCTTTATAAAAATATATAAAAAGTATGCAAAAACAATGGGTTCATGCTCGGGTCTTAAAATGATATACAAGTTTAAGTCAAAAATGGGACTTTAAACGAGTTTGTATTTTAACCAATCCTTTAATTGTAATCAAAATATAAATTTTAATTAAATCTACGAAAACATGTCCTTTTCAAAGAACCCTTTATCTCCAACTATTGCTACTTCAATGGAATCAAATTCAAAATATTTACAAGCCTGCATACTATATATGTATATATACATACGTCTGTCGACCAAGTTGCTTTACAGATTCTCAATTACCACTTCAATGCATAATAACAGAAAAGTGAAGAGAAAAAAATCATTGAAACTTCTGTTTCTCTTTCCTGTTCCTTGTTTATGTTCATGTTGTTTTTTTAGTTTCCTATACATCCTTACAATTGTGCTAACAGAGTTAGTATAACTAAAAAGATTATTAATTACAACAGAAACGAGGCTTTTTTTCCAAAAAAAAGAGACGTCATTACAGAATTAGAAAAAAGTTGTAATTCATGCCCTATTTTATATTTTTTCTGTTACAGATAAATTTTGAGGTTTCTTCTTTAATTTATTGATTTTGAAAACTTTTCTTTAAATTTAATTAATAAATATGTAATGGTTTAATGGTTTAGTATGGGCATACGTATTTGCAAATTAGTATAAAGTCGTAGTAGTTGTAGTAGCCAACATTTTACCTATGTTGACTTGTTAGATGTGATTCAACCCCTGGCTCAGACCCCTCGAACATAACGAAAAATATAAAAAAAAATATTTCTTCGGCAACTTCCTCACAGCAGTTTTATGGCAAGAACTTTGAGAGAAAATAAAATTTCATTGAAAAGTTTGTCGAGGAGTCGACATAAACTGTATTTCCCGCCACGCATGGATAAAATTAACACACACAACATAAGTGTTGTGAGAAGCTAGCTAGTAATCCTTGATATCAATGGATGATAACTCCGTTAAACTGTCAAGGAATGGAGAGTCAAATAACCTGTACCTCTCACGGGATGGGCATTGACAAAAGAAGTGGTTAACAGTTTCCTCCTCTTCAGCAGACCCGCAACACAGCAAAAGTCGATCGATGGGAACTGCAGTCTTTCCGCGTGTGTTCTCATAACGCAATGTTAAGAATGACCACTGTGGTCGAGATGATATTGCGATCAAGTTTGAGCACGCCTCCTGTCCATCGTGGGCCAAGTGAGTCTGGCAGTGGATTCCTCAAGAACAGGTTGCCGTCCCTGAATAATTTTTGCCTAATTGGCAAATTAAGAGAGGTAAGTGGCATATCCAATTCGATTGGCGAGGAGTCCGGAAGAAGAGTACCTGCTTTGGCGAGGTCATCGGCCTTACGATTGCCTGAAATGTTCCTGAACCCAGACAAGTGAGATACTGAAGCGCCCAGAGAGAACGTCGAAACAACGGCGACATTCTCTAATAAGTTTAGAGTAGAGGCTCATGGCTCTGTAAAAACTGTAATTATATATTTCTATCCTGCGGAATCTGGATTTAAGTTTTAGATCCTTAAGCCTTTTAGTAACCGAAATCTATCCAAGGGAAAGGTTTGTTGAAACCAGCCTGCATAGCTTAACGTGAACGGTAGAGACGTTATTAGCACAGGAAATGTATACTTAGGTTGTCTTCCTGGTTATCGAACGAGCTTTCGGGAGTATGAAATTAGGCACTACATACATCGCACTGACAAGATTGGGTGTACAGGAAACTACTTCATGGAAAAAGAATTTACTCGATGCTAGACAGATTGCACATTGTCAGAAGAATAGGAAAGGCAATTCCATGAGATAAGATTCTCTCCTTGAAACAAGTTGGATGTGAACTGCTTGTGTGAACGTTTTTAGACTGTCGGGAGTATGACTACATGATATCGTTATCTGACGGAAGGGCAGTACATCTATTTCAGAGAAAGGAAACATTTATTCACATATTTCACGTAGGAAACATACATACATATGTATATAAAAGGTTATTGTAGTCAGGATTATGAACTAGCTTCTCACATCACTTATGTTGTGCGTGTTAATTTTGTCCAGAATTGGCGGGACCCACAGTTTAAAGTCGCATTCGAACGACAGATTTTTGAGAACGTTTTCACGTCCGTTTTAATTTACTCTTAGAGTTTTTGCCATAAATCTACTGAGAGGAAGTCACAGAAGAAATATTTTTTCATATTTCGTTTTGTTCGAGACTCTGATCCAGAGGTTGAACCGTAGTCTCACATCTAATAAGCCAACACGCTACCTGCTAGACTACGACGACATAACATAGGATGCTTCGATAAAAGCTTCCCTGATGGGTGCAAATTGAATGGAAGTATGGGTGGTGGGTCCGAATCGAATAGAGGTTTAAGAATCATTGAAGCGTCTTCAACACGAAAATGTCAAAACAGGCTGTGTCGAAAATGATTGATATGCAAATGTCCCCAGAGCAAATATTACCATACTTTCTGATAGCCATATTCCAACGTAATGCACTCCAAAATGGTGTGTAGCTGTCGCCAATATCTTAAAGAGGTGTAACAATATTATGTCCATAAAGTATGGGTACCGATATTCTGGATTACTGTAGATCGAATGAAATATCCAGGTGCAGCAATTTATCGAACTCTCCGATGAATTTTCTATTTTAGGAATCCCTTTAAAGACCTGCGTGCTTATAATGTAGTCATAAATTCAGTCATCTTCTGATGGGCGGCTTTCGCAATTGTGATATTATAATAGGCCTTATAGAAATCATCTCTTTCGGGTTTTTATAAACCTTTATTAATTTGCTGTTATTTTTAAGAAATTGCCTTTTTTGCGGTCTGTTAAATGTATAATCCCATCCATACCCGAATACATCATCCATTGCTGAATAGAAAATAATTTTCTTTTCTATTCTCCTTAAAGAACGGATATGTTTTATGGCATTTGTTGCGGCATTTTCTGTTAAAACTATGGTCAAATTTCGAAATTATTTTCATGCTCATATTTCCTTCCAATTTTATTTTAGTCTGGCTTCTGGTTTTATTATATAAAGTGTAGTAAAAAGAAATCCATCATTTTTATGTAATAAAGTTAAAGGTTATCTATTCGAGAAGTCGCCGTAGTCTAGTTGGTAGTGTGGTGGCTTATTAAATGCGAGCCCGTGGTTAAATCTCGGACATAACGAAATATAAAAAATATTTCTTCTTTGACTTCCTCTCAGTAAACTTCATTGGCACAAACTCTGAGTAAATAAAATTGCCATGAAAAGTTTCTCAAAAATCTGTCGTTAGAAGTCGACTTTAAACTGTAGATCCCGCCATTCATGGATAACATTACCACACACAATATGGGTGATGTGTGTGAAGCTGGGTAGTAATCCTGTCTAAAGGTGTGTAATAACCAATTAAGTAAGAAAGTAAGTAAAGCACTTGAAAGCCTCAGTTAGTGTGGGATTTATAATCATTTAAATCGCTTCTACTTTCGACTTTGAAATACATTCAGAATCATCGATAAATATTTTGTCAGTTCAGTTATCTCTTGATGTTTACTTTCATTTTAAAATGCTTGCTCTCCTGATTAAGCCGATTTCCTATAAAACTCGTTTGACAAACATTTTGCATTCCACTTGCCACTCGATTGGCACATGTTGGTAAGTAAATTTTCATTAGGAGTGCTGATAAAAACCTACTCTAATGTCCCACATGAATATGTCGCACTTGTAAGTTATGTGTTCTATTGTTTCGAATTTTTCAGAGTAGTTTAAAGTCGTCGTAATCTAGTAGGTAGTAAGTTGGCTTATTATACCAGAGTCCGTGGTTCAACCCCTGGCTCAGATATCTGGTACATAACGAAATATGAAATATGCTGAACTTCCTCTCAGCAGTCTTCTGGAGTAAATTAAAATTCCCATGAAATATTTCTCAAAAATCTGACGTACGGAGTCGACAATAAACAATAAGTCCCACTACTCATGGATAACAAAATTAATGCTGTGAGAAGCTACGTTGTAATCGGGACCAAATGATTATAATGACCAATTACGTAATTGGTCTCTAATCAAATGTTGTCTCTAATCGATCGAGGTATTTGCGGAGTCGGCTAGGACCTGTGTAGGGAAATACCTAGTTCGCCATTGCGTACCACACACTCAAGGTATAAGAGCATATGTACAGCTACCGATGTGACGCGTCTCCCACATCCGCACTCATTCTCTTCTCCACTGTGAACGGTTTTCTGATTTCCGATCCTGCGACGGTACTGCATCTTGCATGTCATAAATCTGACTAAGATTTCTCGAGTGGATGGATATCTATTGTCATATTTAAGAAGATTACAGCAATTGCCTTTTGGGATTGATGCTGGATAGTGCAACGAAATCCACACCATTGACAGAAGTGGTCTTTTTTACCCTCAAACTCGAAAGAAGAATCTCTTAAAGAAGTTACTTTAAAACCTTTTAATTCTGATACCACCTACTGTAATTCACTTGCACCTGAACATCACGGCTTATTTGTTGAAAAAATACTGGTTTTTTCCACTTAGTTACTTAATTGGTTTTTGCAATCCTTTAGTTAGGATTACGACCTAGCTTCTCACACCACCCATCTAAAGTGTGCTCATTTTATCCAGGTGTTTCTTTAAGTTGATTTTGCCATAACCCACCCTACTTATATTACGGTGACTTCTTTTTACTATACCTTATACTCATACAACCGAAATTATGAGGTTTATAGTTTGTAACCATTTATAATAGATTTTTAAAATTATTTTTCCATTGTATGCTCTATGTTTGTTATCATTTATTGTTTTTGTAGATTTCTTGTATGCTATTGTTGTTGTTTCAATTGTTATTAGACCAACATGTCTAACACGCAAAAGGTGCATTTGTTTGGCTGACCAAAACCTCTGGGCACAGAAACCAAATACGGATTTTCTATTCTATTTTGGGGCAAAAAGCCAAAATTGTAAATTGTGAAACGGAATTTTCTTGTGTTTTTTTGTTGTTTGTTTTTGTTGTTGCTGTAGTAAAAATTTATAATTACTGTTAAATTTATTACAGGATATATTATCCTCTTTTAATTGGGCCAAAGTTTTGTTGGTCATTTCATATTTTATTGGACAAAAGTGAAAATCCGGTCATAAAATTTTAGTGTCTTCCTTTAAATCTGACATTCTTTTTGTAATAAATTTAACAATTATTCCTGGAGAAAATATCAAATAAAAGAGAATATGGAAATTATATTGTCCTCTTTGTTAAAAGAAATCATTACTAAAGTAATTACAATATTCAGACGAACCGTGGTTGATCTTTTATTACAATTTACTGAAGGTGCACTAAGACGTATCAGTGTGATAAGGCCTTTGCCAGAGGTTACGAAAAGCGAGAGCAGTAATCTTTAATTCTTCCTTCATATACATCTGCTCCTAATGCGAAAAGTATGACACACCCGACGGTTGTAACTGAGTATTCAAACAAAATATTCGCAGATGACTAAGCCATAGTTCATAAGAGAAACATAGGACCTTAAACATTTTTAAATTTAGGCTTGGTTATTAGAAGCCACCTCAATGGTCATAGTATTCTTCCCTTAATATTCTGGTTGGCATACCTTAGCCATTTCGAAAGTTTAATGAAGGTGTGAATTTTATTAAAAAATTCTTCTTATCGTTACGCCTTCTGCAGAGACTATATATACCATGATATACCTCGGATGGAATCTCTTCAAGTTAAAAGCAAATTTTTTCTGGTTGATCTCGCTGCAAGTGAGTTTATTACCAATCTTACTTTTGCAACTGAGTGAAGTATGCAAATGAATGAAGTTTGGAATGCCAATCTGGTGTCTGAATACATCTATGAATTTTTCATTTCACCTTTTGAAAGCCCGGAACCCATATGCTGCCGTAAACTACACCCGCTATTAAATGCTGTTTGGAAGCAGTAAAAAATTTCATCACAATTAAACTACTAAACAAATAAGTTTGTAAAATAAGGAGTGATACAACTGTATTAAGCACTATGATGAATACATTTATGAAAGTCATGCTGGTGTTTCGTTTGCAGGTTGAGGTTGTATAATATTGCAATGTCGATAAACTATACCTTCAGCTGCTCTTTGCCTATCATAATAAGATCAGGCCTATGCTCTGACCCGTTCAAATTGTTCGATTCCAATAAAGTCGGTATCCAGCGTATTCAAGCACAGCCTCAGGTTTTACTTAAACTGCAACCATATCGAAAGGAATCAATTTCTACAATTCCATACCTCACTTTAGTTTTAAAATAGTTTCTCTTTGGTTTTATTTCGTCTTGGATTACTATTCAGGTGTCGACCCGGCCTCTCGGTGTCGGGGAACATTCGTCCTGGAACTAGTCCTAAATAGGTCGATGGTTTTGTGTCGACATTACGAAATGGTCTACGTAACCAATAACTTCAGTTTCTATTGATTCATCGAAAGTAATTGTCTACTCTACATACCGTACTATGTAAAGAAAATGTTGTAACCTTTTCTATACAAAAAGTCCTTAGCCCATCAATCTGTTATTATCTTTGAATATTTATATCAGCAAATCCTTCCAACAATGCTTCTTGGTGGCAGCGTTCTATTAATAAACAATTTTGTACGGCGTTTAAATGTCTTCGTCATTAAAACTGCGCATTTTCGCTCTATGTCAGTGCTGCTTCAATTTAAAACACCAAATGAATAATCGAGTTGTATGAGTCGTGGCTACATAAGTGCTGATAGTTTTGACCATATTTCTCGCAATTAAGCTAGTTTTTAAGATTCTCCTGACCTGCTTAGTAAAGCCTTTAATTAATTCTTTCTTCATTTAGCCTTGTTCAATGCGAATAGCCTGATCTTACTCAAGCATTTATATGTTTCTCCATTCATCATTGCTTCCATCATTCTGCAGTGGGGTACTTCTTGTAATTTTCCTCTGACGGCATAAAGCGTTTTGCATTTGTCGATACCAAAGTCCACACTGATATCCTTGCAGAATGAGTCAACTACGTTAAGTACACATGTAAGTTGCTGTTGACTAGAAGCTTTCTTTCTTCCTTAATTAATAGGTGGTTTAACCTATAAATGTCTCTACCATTATATCTGTTCTCGAAGACATATTGTGTTGGGTCAAGAAGATTCGAGAGAGAATTAAGAATCAGCACAAGTCATAACTGACAGTGAATATGCCTCAAACGATTGGGCGTTCAGTTTGTCTTTATTTGTTCCTTTGATGTTCATAGCGAGACTTCAGTTTTGTAATCCCTCTTCATGCGACGTAAGAATTGGACTGTTATGAGATGAAACTCATACCTTTCTAAGCCCTTTAAAAGCCATCCATAAGGCACATAATCAAATAGTTTCTGTAGTCTGTGTAATTAATATTCTTGCAATAATACAGAATCAATCATTTTTTCTATCGAACCCTTTCTACATCCCATTGATGTTCTCCGATTACCCTGTTTCGTGACGATGTTTGCTAATTCGCAATGATAAACATAATTTTATAAGGTTGTACAATGTTGGTTGGCAGGTGATTGGTTGGAACTGAGAAGGGTCAACAATAAGTAAGTTATTCCCTGGCTAAGAAAATTAGTCATCTCATGGAGGTGTTAAATGACGTTATTTATTATCTCCGTTGGCTTATAACGAGCACACATGAGCCTTTTAAACTTTGTCTAGCCCCGGTGATTTCCAGTTCATCATGTTACGTAGTATTCCTTGCACTTCAGTTAGCCTATTCTAGTGGAAGTCCATGACCGAAAGGTTTTGGAGACGGCATTCTTCCAATTTGATCAAGTTTGCGTTGGAGTTGGAATTATTCTCTCCTTTTACGGTCTTATAAAACGTTTTCGCACATCTGAAGAATGTAGAATTATCAGGCTTCCTGGCTCTACTGATGGGAAATAGACGCCTACAGTTGGCAACCAATATTTTTTAAGACAAGCATTTAGCTTTCAATGAATAGAAAGAGGGGGCAATAATTACAAGCAATTTATAGCATCACATCTTGGAAAGTTTTCGTTATTAAGGAGATTAAGTTTATTATTGAATTAAAATAAATTTTTTCTTTGAAATCTAAATTTTTATTTTTCCTCGATTGCAGGTTTATAATTTTCTTTTATCGATTTCAAGAATTTAATTATTTTCTTGTTTCCACAAAATCTTAAAACACGATTTAATTTAAGTCCCTGTTACTCATACGACATATGGGTTTACCCACAAACACAACATAACACAACGCAACACAATCCAACACAATTTAATTTGAACGATTAAAAAAACGGAAAAAATAAATAAATTTTCTCGACATGAGTTGTTGTATTTATATCGCCTGGAGTTCTTTCTTCCTGTCCTTTTTTCGGCATAAGTGCTACTGTTGTTGCTGTTTCTGTTGTTGTTGTTGTATGCTGGAATATATTCTCTGGTATCATGTGACAAATTTGCGGTTATAATGTATACACTTAATTTATCAATTCGCTTTCTCTTTTATTTGTTTTACTTATTTTTGGTTGTTGTTTTTGTTATTTTTTCCCTTTAACAAGATAAATATTTTCCAAACTTTTCTTAGCCAGAAACTGTTCATTTCATCTCATGTTATTTCTTCGTGTTTTTTGTTATTTTTTTTTTTTTGGCGAAATTTAAAGAAGAAGATTGTACTTGAATTGTAACTATAAGGAAATGAAGAATGAAAAGGAAATATACACACATGCACTTGTACTAATACACACTTAAGAATACATACTGCTATCCCTTGTACATGTTAAGAAAACAGACAGATTAAGGAGCTGGTATATGGGCTGCGGCGAATGCTGAATAGGGAAGTGTGAGTCCATACGAGTGTATGAGTTTCGTTTTATAAATTAAAATCCATTTTCTGGTTACATTAAGCGTTTAAATAAATTTTAATGTCATGTCTTGTTCTCTGTTTCTTCTGTCAAATAAAGTATTTCTTCTCATACCGAAGAAATTTCCAATCTTGGAAACGTGTTCTAACACTTTCAGATTTACAGTATTTAAGATATCAATTTGTGTCTACTTCGACTCGTTACTCGTTACGCGTTTTTGAAGTTTTTAGGTTTTGATAAATCGAAAAACTCTCTCCTAATATAGTGAATAGAGGCAGAGAAATTGAGTTTTGGATGGATTTGTTTCTCCTTCAAAATCCATCATAAGCAACAGTTGACGAACTATTGAACTATTTATAGTTACCTAAGACATGAACTACTCTTTAACCAATATCGAAATTTTTTTTAATTTCAAGTAAACAAACCTTATAGTGAGAAGGGATCAATACTATGACGCTTATACGAAATAGGAGTACTTATTACATATTTTGGATATCATTCACTGAAATAATTGGACTTTGATTTCGAAGTTAGAGCCAGGAAACCAACCATAGCAGTTCAAGGTCAGATAATCACTTTCTAATCCACTTGAACTCTTCAAGTAGTTCCGATCAATTGTAGCATGGTTCCGTTTGACCATGAAAATGAATTTGGTATCAGAGTGATTCAACGGTTGATGCTATACTTCCAATGTCGCCGTAAGTGCAGCATCCTAAGAAGTATAGTTTATAGCATCTCAAATATTTTACAAGGTTGAATATTGTAAGACTGTCATAATGCGCAAATTTCAGTCTTATCCTGGTTCACATTTCGACCTCTTGGGCGTGCCCAATGTATGCTACCTTCAGGAAGTGTTGCACTCTCCAGCATAGACGGTTCGCATTCCTACTCCTCACAAATATTAACACATCATCCGAGTCCGAACAATCACCGTCAGCTCGGCTCTAAGCATACTTTAACTTATGCTCTCGCAACACCCATTCGAAATCAAGTGGAGCAACTTGATATATAACGAGCCTAAAAATTGAAACACTTTGGAATTAATTTGTTGACAACTTTGTTTCCAGAAGTAGTGCGATTCACTGCCTGCCTCGTTCGTGCGATTAAACGCCTATGAATTACTATTTATTGGCTTATGTTCAGTAATTGGTTTGTGTCGACAAACCAGCAACTTTTGAAGCATTGGAAGCCAATTTTAATGCCATACAAACACGTTAATTGAAAATAAAAGACACATTAAATGGACCATATAACTTGAAGTTGCGGCAGACATATGCCGGAAACGATATTTATGGAATAAATGTCAGGAATTTTTCTGCCAGATTATAATAACAAATTTCATTCCAGCAATATATCTGTCTGATATCATAAGTTGCCAAGCTCTTAAAAATACCCGATATAAAAAGTAATTCTTTGAAGAACAGAGCCTGTAAATATATTTATAATTGACATTTAAACTAACCATGCCATACATTTGCTTGTGTTCATTCTCTTTATTGTTTTACGAAATTTTCTTTTAGCCAAGTACCATATGTCTTGTAAAATCTTATTAAAAATTTTATAAAGTAACAGAAGAAAAAACTTACCAAAATACCAATTGGCTAATTAATATTGAGTCACTTGTATTCTTTTTTAACTAAAACCAATAGATTATTAAAAAAAAAACAAAAAAAGTAAATTATAAAATAAATATCATCAATTTATGTTGGCAAAATACTAGAAACTATTTCCCATTTAGATTTGGACGCCTATTTCAATTTAAAAATAAAAAAGAGCTTTTGAGGAAATTCAACCATTCTTACCCCACAAACAAAACCTCATATACATACATTAATTTTATTACCCTTATTTTGTAACTGGGGGGAAAAAATACAAGTTTTAATGTATTTTTTCATTATTATCATCCTCGTTGCTGGGGTTTCAGTTTTTTCTTCTTTTTTTTTTGTTGCACAATTTTGTTTTATACTGTACGGTTGTGTACTAAAGAGTGCGTGTATGTATGTGTGAGCATATGTGTCTGTATTGTATTTCCTGTTTCTGACATTATTTTTACTGCAATTTTCCAAATTGATTTTCTGTTATTTTGGCTTTTCTCATTCATTCATTCCATTCATTGTATTTCACACAATACCACAAATGAAAAAAAAAACAAAACAAAAATCTTTTCATGTTTTATTTACAAGTTGATGTGTGTAATGTATGTGCATTTAAAACATTGCACTATGGATTGGAGAAATTTGAAAGCAGAATTTTCTTTAAACCTACCGTGAAAACAACTGCTGCTTATTTTTGATTCACTCTTTGACTGCACCAAACGCTTGTCGGCATGGCAGAGAACTTTCCAACCGATTGAATGCAGGTGATCATAATTAAAATAATTAAATAATAGGAAGGAACAGCGGCCTAGAAGGTAGAACGTTGGTTTATTAGATGCTTCAACCTCTGGCTCAAACATCTCGAAGAAAACGAATTATGAAAAAATATATCTTTTGGCGACGTCCTTTCAAAGGACTTTTAGCAAAAACATTGAGAAAAATTAAGTTGGCATGAAAAGTTTCTCAAATCTGTTGTTCGGAGTCGACATCTAATTAGTAGGTCCTGCCTCTCATGTCAAAAAATAACACACACAACATAAGTGGCAAGAGAAGCTAGATTGTAATCCTGACTAAAAGGTTATAACGATCAAATAATCGGCTGCGAATGGAATAAACAAATATCTCATTAGCTGTTCTGCCCGTTTCCAAAGACGCATATCTGCGGTTAATGGAATTGATGAAAGCATTGTCAATTATAATCTTAGAGGTCCTTAAAAGAATTCCCAGTCGAGAATTCGTCGAAGAGTTCGATGATTATGCCACACCACTGCAGTTACCTCGACTATCATTGAGTTCTGGTGACCACATGATATGGACATGATATCGTTCTGCTACCTCAATTAGATATCTGCGACAGCTGTATACCGTGCGCTGATAGCCGTCTGAATATCGAAAAAAACGATAACATTCTGATTCAGGATATTTGTGTCCTCTGTATTACCGACACTTCCTCCTGAAAGACTCTACTGTGATTCGGCAGGCTTATGGACTGGGCTATTCCGAACAAATTCCACAAGAGGAAATGGAGTTGGATTGGATATGTGCTATGTAAACTGACGAATGTCGTATGCATAGAAACCTTCGATTGGAATCTTAAAGGAACGAAAAGACGAAACAGACCGAGAAATAGCTAGAGATGCTGCTTTGAAAAGATTATTATGGAGTAGGATAAAAGCTAAAGTGTTTTTGCGTTAACTCGTGTGGAATCCATACATAGAAAATGGTTTCACACATTTTTTTTGTATAATTTTTAGCTTTTTATTGATAATTTTGGTAATGAGTAATGATAGGGCTTAACGAAAAGAAAATGGTGAAACTAAAATTGTATAATTTCTCAAAAGTATAAATTTAAACTCGCCGAAGTCTAGTAGATAGTGTGTTGACTTATTAGGCGTGGGGCCACGTTTGGAGAGACATCTCCAACAAACTGAAATATTAAAAAATATTTCATCGCCGACTTCCTCTCCCAGCAGATTTCTGGCAAAAATTCTAAGAGCAAATACAATAAAAAGTTTCTCAAAAACCTGTCGTGCGGATCTATAGGTCCCGCCACTTATGGTAAACACATGAACACGCATAACATAAGTGATGTGAGAAGCTAGGTCATAATCCTGACTGAAAGATTGTAATGACCAATTATATACATAGGTATGTATACATTTAAACTGATGATTATTTTATTTATTAATAGATTTAAATTTAAGAATCTTTTTAAACTTCCCATAGTGTTGTTTAAAATTGTTACATTGCCATCGTCTACTTGTTTGTTTGTTTTTATTTTATTTTTTCTTTCTTTTGCTCAATGGAAATATTATCTTGGACTTTGTAAGTTTTTGTTTTTGTTTTCGTGTTTTTTTTGTATTGTTTTGGTGTTAAATTAACATGTGTTCCGACACAATTGTAAGGTTTTTCCTCTTAGTTTAGATTCTCTTCTCTATTGTTTGTAATTCTTAAATTAAATAAGCAAAAACAAAAAAATATACACACAAATGTGGCCAAGATTTGCTTTAAAAAAAAGGATATGGTTTATTGGGTCTAGTATTTTAAGTGGTCAGGGAGCTTATAACATGCAGAAATATATGTTAAAATATACATAAGCGGTTATAAAAACTTTCTTTTTTTATTAGAAATTTATTTTTATTTTAAGTGTTACCAAACGCGTAAGTACATATATTACAGCCAAATTAATAGTTCAAACGTAACTGTATGTTTAGACAAGGGATAAATTTTTATACAACTAGAGAGCTTATCTAGTAAAAATAATTCATAATTAAATCCATCAATGACAGTTTAGTTCGGTGACTTATTAGCAATTTGTAGGTAATGAAATTTCTGATTTTGAATTGGTTGGACTGTGTTGCAATTTGCATTTCAATTTCAACTCAATAAACTCCAAGACATCTATTTCAATCTTAATGAGATAGCAGAAGTATATGATATCCATATCATATGAGTACCAGGACAACAGTGAGATTCCAAGCAACTGTAGTACGGATGAACTGGTGTGGCACAACCATCGAACTTTCCGATAAATTTTAGATTTTGGAAATTCCTATGAAAATCTTCAAGCTAAAAATTACCAATGTGATCATAGATTCCATCAGCAATAGATTGGCGGCTTAAGACACGTGTCATAACGGTTGGTCCACGGGCTTTCGTCTAACCAGTCAAGACGCTACTTACTTGAATATAGCGACTTTAATCGCGTGTTTAATAGTGTTGAAGGGCGTACATAAATTACTATAAATTGTGTATCAACTATATTGTTTTTGAGGATTGTGATTTGTGGCTTATTCTTATTTAGACTTTAGAAAAAGCCTAACGGAGTATAATCCACGTGAGAATGATATCGCTAGTGCAAAACATCCAATGTGGCTTAAGCTGTATGGCTGTTTGGTACATATCGTTGGTGACCAGACTATTGAATTCAAACCAAAAGAAGGTGGTAATCATTGCCATATATGTAGTTTCATTGCGGAAGACTATTTTTAGATAAAAATTGCCAATTTCTTCATACTTTACTTGCGGTTTCTACAAGACGGTACTGGATGCCATAATCGTCTTGGCGTTGGCCATTTTGAGTAAGAAATTAATTTGCATGTATTGAATCAGTCCATTGGTCGCCAAAATCATGCGATTTGACAATATATATAAAAATAAATTAACCGTTATTCCAGCTTATGAAGACAATAAGGAAATGACAGACACTCGTTTATCGCTCAAAATAATCAAAACCCAAACGATTAAACGATTTCCTTGAAATATTTGTTTGTCTTTTAAACGTTATGAAGTTATTTTTAAATAAAAGTCAGGTTATAAGCACCTAGCCATTCCGCCGCTTCAGTGAGTATTTTTATCTTTCCCGGAATAATATGATTGAACACCTAGAAATTGAGATTCGAGCTGGTTTAATGTGCGACTTTTGTTCTTTCGCCGTAAGATAGAATTTTTCTTGCCCATGAAGAACTTTACTATGGGTTCCCGGACATAAGAAAAGTAAAGCTGTTTCGATACAAGGTATTCTTCGCTTATTTTTAGGGAAGCTCATTTTCGTTGACAGCACAAAAGTATGTATAACATTGCTAGACTCTACTGGACTTGTATGGATAAGAACTGGATTGGTTGTTTTCTGTCCCTAAATCGAACGATAGCGATTTTACGGGCCGCTGTCTTATTAAAGAGTATACAGATGTACTTGACATTCCCTCAAAGAAAGTTGAGGATCTAGGCGGAAGGAAGAGTCTATTAGTCATCTCACCTGTTAGGGTACCGCCTTTGCATTCAACCTGGCAACAATTTAACCTCTCATTTTCTGCCATTCTGGACTGAACTCTCTAACATAAAGATTGCAGCAATAACAAGATTTATTTCAAAGTAGTATCACAATGTAGTATCACAATGGGTCTAAAACTTTCCGACCTAAGCGGGACATTTACCTTCAAGAACTGTCTAACCCTAGACTATTAGATACCGTAGTTGTCAACATAAAAGAAAATTTTTCTGGTTGAAAAGCTTCCCTGCTTCTTAAAGCAATTATTTGACTTTGCAATACCAGTAAGTCAAAAGAATCTAATTTTATTCAGAATAAATCTGTTTTTTTTTCTGAAATTTTGCTTTCAATAACAGTCATAAATATGATTGTAAAAATTTTATATTTCGAACAAATTTTATATTACAACAAAGGCATACTAATTCTAAACACTAAATGGCATGGGAAGATTTATTCACAGTATTTGGAACACATTTTTATTGAGTTTTGTCAGTAATCGGTAAATGTACATTTAAATGAAATGAAATACACCAACTCCAATTGAATTCGAAAGACAAGATTCCAATTTATTCCTCTGTACGTATGTAAATGTTTAAAAGTTTGTGTAAAGTTATGTATGTTTTTTGAAATTCCAAGTGCTGTCATTCGTATAAATAAAATTTTTGCGGTTCTTGCATGTAGTCCAACAAGAGCATGTGTAGTTATTACTGTCTGGGGTTTCCGACTACAGTATGAACGATTGTTGGGACTGTTCGCAATATGATGGATAAATTCGAATCCGATATTTTAGTTGTCCGCGTCGCCGAAGGAAAACGACCATTAACAACAACATGTGTTTGTTGAATGGGCTTAGAACCAGTTGGCAACTATCCCATTTCTGGATAAATGGGTTAGTGAATAACATAATAACATAACGTAACGCCAATTTCGGGCGTTACTAATCCACTAGAGATCCAAGAGCGTCCAATGCATTCTGAAAAAGTGAGTGTTTGTGTTAATTTGGGGATGGCGGCGTAATCCGTTCTTATTTCTTTGAGAACGGCTTTGGTCAGGCCATCATTGTCAACGAAAAGCACTATAAGTCTATTATTTGACCGGAAATAGTTTATCTGGACACTAAAAACATGCAGACGGCGTCACGTGCCATATAGCTTATTCCACGATAGATATTCTGCACGTGTGAATTGAGGGCATTGGTAATTCCACTTGTATTGAAAGGAGGACAATTGGGAAAAGGCAACTATTTGTGTATATATTTAGGCAACATTGAGAGTTTTGAGAGAACATGTGTTTAGGTAACATCTGGTTTGGAAGTGTAGAAGGCTGTTAAGCGCCTTTAAGTCAGATTATCAAATTAGCACTTCAGCCAATGTGTGTCCCATCGATGAAAATAAATAGTAATTAGAAGCAGCCAAGCCTAGTACAGCAGGTGAGGAAGCAGCATCCTAATACTTTGATTTTATCCTGAACCGGCTTTGCTTTGTTTTAGATACATTGTCATGTTGCAAAATTACCTTACCGTGGCTTGTGATCCATTCTGGTCGTTTTTCGATTAATGCATGGTTTAAATGGATCATTTATTATGTTGTACTAACGGTTTTAGGAGCTCGTAATACACCACACCTTTCCGACCACATCAGACATACAGCATCGCTTACCTGCCGAATCAATTTGGTTTTGCAGCCGAAGTTAGTGGTTGTCCCTGGTTAATCTGGTTCGTTTAAGATTTAGAAAATATATCCATTATTCATTGTCAGCAACAATTCGATGCAATACAGATTTTCTACTGTACATTTGTCACAGTCCTTCAGTCTTCAGTTATTCAATTCATGTGGCACCCATTTGCCAGACTTTTGGATTTTGCCCAAAGCTTTTAAACGGCCAGGAGTTGTTTTGCAACATTTCACATTTTTTCAATTTGTTTCTGACTCTTCATCCAATATTGTTTGCAATTCAGCTTTTTTTCACATCAAAATCTTTATCACTGAACCATGAAAACAATGTTCTGCATTTTGGTCACCATATTGCCTAAACTTTCCAGCATTATTCTTCAAATGAAAACTGGAAATCATCACTTTCTAGTACAAAATTCGCGATCTCCAACACGATGAAGAAATATGATGTTGTTTGTACACTGATTTGATGTACGTATACTGAATATGTATGTTTGGCAGATGTCATCGCTGATTAATGGTCATTACAACCATTCAGTCAGGAATACGACCTAGCTTCTCACACCTGTTATGTTGTGTGTGTTAATTTTATTCATATATATGTGGTGGAACCTACAGTTTATAGTCGATTCTAAACGACTGATTTTTGAGAAACTTTTTATGACAATTTTATTTACTCTCAGAGTTTCTGCTGGAAATCTGCTGAGAGGAAGTGGCCTAAAGAAATATTTTTACGGATTTTATTTTTCTTCCAGATGTCTGGTCTGGGGTTTGAACCGTGGCTTCATGTTTAATAAGCCAACACACCGCATACTCGACTGCGGCGTCTTCGCTAAAACAAAAAGAAGAAAATTAAGGTTCGTTGACAATAACTGTTCACAATGGAGGCATTTGTATATTGGTGTTCACTTCATACGGGTACCCCTGGCACCTTGTTAATAGAAATATAGCAGTAAAATGTCATAACAGAATTTCTCTTGGAAATAGTGTAAAAATTAAAATCTTTACATATGTATGTATTTTTATAGCGGCCACCATCAGATATAAAATGCATTATTATTTGAATTTCATCATAAATGCTGTTGTATATATTGTCCCCTACTCTTTTTTTTCATTTTTGTAAGTGCTAGAGATAATCCTCATTCGTGGCTACATTTCAATAGCGAAAATGTTTATAAATTGGTTTTTACGAGTCAGAAAGATGGAAAAGAGAGAAGTGGGAGCCGGCAACCATAAAACAATATGGTTTTTAGGCATTTAAATATAATTTGGAATGCCGTAATAAAAGCATGAATAATCATGCATATGAAAAAGAAAAAGAGAATAAAACCAGAATATTCGATAAATGAATGTGACTTAAATGTCAAATGGAAGGTTGTGGTCTCATTCAGGGATATGGTTTTACAATAACAATAATTGGAAAACAATATGGCAACTGGTTAAAAGATTAATATAGTGTTAACAGGACATGAGCTTAAAATAAAATAAAAATATTGTTCCGCCAAGGGGAATAGGATGTGTTATCGATTATTGCATAGAATTTTAGATAATACTCGTATCGCAAAATTTAAACAGAATGATAGTAGAGAGCGAATAAGTTAGTAAAAACTTACATTGTTGTATTAAAAAATTGCATATAATTTCAAGCAGACAGAACCAAGAAATTATGTAGATGTATGATGTATGTTGACCTAAGCTTCGTTTGCCGCATTGAAATTGAGCCAAGAAAATAAGGTAGAAATAAATGCGATTACACATGTTTTCATAAGTCATGAGCCCACTTAAATATCATCGGGAAAAATGCAATTATAATACCCATAGTTATTGAAGTCAGACATAAATCCCAAATTTAATAAAGTATGGGTCTGTGATAGAATAAATTTTAGTGTTATATGTTATATGGTACAGATATAGAGCAACTCCGAAATTTGGCAGATATAGAGCGAAAACTTGTTACAAAATTTTTGAAAGTTATGTTGAAACCACTGGTAATGCCATTGAAGAGTGATTAACAAAGTTGAGAAAATTGAATCGGTTATGGGCTTCAGGACTCTTGTGTGTCAATGTCCTGGCAGGTCATTTGAAGACTTTGCTGCTGTAAACGCATCGTTTTTATCAATTTAAAATTTCAATAAGTACTCTTCTACTAATTTTAACAAAAGACCTCTATTTCCATGCACGAAAAATTTAGCTGTTTGAGGAACTCAAACCAGCAGATCATGGAAAGCACAGACAATTTGTTCAACTGAATGGCTTAGTGAATGCACAAAATGTCGAATTTAGGGCTTGGAAAATCATCATTCAATCCAAGAGAAACAAATGCATCAACAAGGTACATATGTATGTCTTGTGCGGATTTGATTGGGCCTCACATTTTTGAAAATGAGGCTGAAGTAGGTAGTGTGTTGGCTTATAAGACATGTGGCCATGCTTCAAACCCCAGGTAAGACATCTTCAACAAAACGAAATATGTAAAAATATTTCTGCGGCGATTCTCACTCAGCAGATTTCTGTGAAAATCTCTGAGAGTAAATAAAACTGTCATGAAAAGTTTCTAAAAGATTTTAAGCATGGATTGTTACATTACCAAACGTTAACAAATTATCACTGGCAGAAATCATACATTCTCTGATCGCACCTACGGCTTGGAAGCCGTAGTAGGGTTCGGTAGCCAGAGACATAGTTTGATTTCTGGTGCTTTTATATTGAGGCCCATCTTCTCTTCACGTTTAGAGTTATATATGTGCTAGTCCCCACTGGCATTTGTGTCATCGATCTGTTTGACCAGGAAGATAGATATAGTATCTGAGTGATACAATTGGTCGCGATTAATATGTTAGATATCGTGCTGGTTTCGCCCACCAGAGGCAAATTAGGAATTTATTAAAAATTGTTATTATAGTTTTGAGAATTTATATTTCACTCTTTATTTACTATAGTTTAGGTAATATCTATTTTAACATTTTTCATATTGTAATTTTCAATTTCTATTATTGTATTGTTCTATTTATTTGCGCTTGCATTGCTAAACTAAAATTTTTCTTTGACATTGATGTCACAATTTGGTGAAAATGGAGTAGTTCATGTTAGGGAAAACCTTTATACCATGGTCAGAATACTTTCTAGGACGGCATCTGGTTTTAACATATGTCATATAAATGCCCAGAGCCTTCACAGGAAAATTGACGAATTTCGATTTATCTTTGAAGGATCTAAGATGGATGTAATTTGTATCTCAGAAACTTGGTTTCGTATTGATGTTAGTGACAGTTATTATCATCTGCAGGGATATCGTATTTTTCGTTCTGATAGAGTATCGAATGCCGGAGGTGTGGCTATATACGTGAGGTCATCGATTTCTTGTAAAAGAGTAGGATTACAGTCTTTGCAGGTGGACTATACGGCCGACAATGAAGTGGATTTGGGTAGTGGAACGGCAGCAGTTACTAATAATGAAGAACTCGATTCTGGCTCCAATAATGTTGAATTTTTATTTCTTGAGTTCTTTAGTAGTCATCAGAAACTTTTAATGGGTGTAATTTACCGGCCGAACAATAGAATTAATGTCAGACCCTTATTGGATAAATTGCCCTCACTCGCTTTAGGTTATACGGATACTATTTTAATAGGCGACTTCAATGCCAACATTCTTTTGGATAGTGGTTTGGCAGAGGATATGAGTGCCATCGGTTTGCATTTGATTAATGACACAATGCCTACGCACTACACATCGGGTGCTAGTACATTAATTGATTTGTGCTTTGTTGATAATCCCAATCGAGTGCTTCTATTTGACCAACTTTCTGCCTCTGCTTTTTCTAAACATGATCTTCTTTTCCTTTCATATGATTTTCGGACATAACGAGGATTCAAGTGATTAAATATAGGGATTTTAGGAACATTGATTTTGCTTCATTTGAGACAGAGTTGGTAACTATACCATGGAATCGAACCTTTTTATTGCCTACGTTGGATGAACAGATTAATTTTTTACAGGAAAATATACAGTATCTATTTGAGAAATATGTACCAATGAGGGTTAAGGACATACGTAATGGAAAGCCATGGTTTACAAACGAGATTAAGGTCTCAATTGATCAAAGGAATTATGCTTATCATAGATGGAAGAGATATAGAACGACTGAATTTTACGAAATTTTTAAAGCATGTAGGAGAGACACGAATCTGAAAATTAGGGCTGCAAAATCGAGTTTCTTTGCTAATAAATTTCGATCGAATATTAGCGCCAGGAGAAAGTGGAGGGATATACGATCATTAGGAATAGTAAATAGTGGTATTAAATCCAATGAAATGGTTGATGTAAATCAACTCAGTTTGGAATTTTCGAATATACCGGGAATTGATGCCAATTTGGAATATCACAACGCATCTGATGCCTTCCCCACTACTAACCACTTGATTCAAAAAAATTTTGAATTTAGTAACGTGACACGGTATGACGTTGTTGAGAGCATTTTGGCCGTTAAGTCTAACTCCATAGGGAGTGATGGAATTGATCCCAAATTTGTGAAATTAATTTTGCAATATGTTCTACCGTGCATGACTCATTTAATGAATACGATAATTACATCTTTTACTTACCCTGCAATGTGGAAAAGTGCTAAGATAATACCAGTGCCGAAACAAGATAAAACTTACCGACCAATCGCAATATTGTCATACTTATCGAAAATTTTCGGGAAATTAATTTATAAGCAGATGACACGATATATGGCAATGGCGTGCTTTCTGAGAGGCAGTCTGGTTTCAGACCTAATCACAGCTGCATTTCTGCGCTCATTGATGTTTCGGAAGAGTTGCGATTAAGTGCGGATGACAATATGACATCATTTTTGGTTTTAATTGATCATTCTAAGGCTTTTGACACCGTTAATCATACTTTTCTCTGCCAAAAGTTGGAACACATGTGCCATTTTTCGAATACTGCTGTCAAGCTAATCTCGTCGTATCTACGTGATAGAAGTCAATTTGTGTATCATGATGGTACTAAATCGGACAATTTTTTAATATCTAGAGGTGTACCACAGGGCTCGATTCTTGGTCCACTTTTATATTCGATTTATTCTAATGATCTGCCAACTAAGTTGAAGTTTTGCAAGGTACAAATGTACGCAGATGATGTTCAGTTGTACATTAGTTGCTTGCCATCTGATATTACAAATTGTATAGGGAAAATAAATTGTGATCTGCATAATGTGTTTCAATGGGCGTCGATTAATGGTCTTTGCCTCAATCCGAGGAAATCAAAAGCTTTAATAATAGGCAAGGTAAACTATACGGCACAGCTTACACCATTACAGATTAATGATACTACCATTGGGACTGTACATATTGTTAAGAACCTAGGAGTTATCTTTAATGACAGCCTTAACTGGTCCAACCATGTGAATTCTATCTGTGGTAAAACGGTTGCCATGTTGCGAAGTCTTTGGCTAACGCAATATTTTACTCCGTTTGGTATTCGTATGCTGCTCGCGGAAACATATCTCATCCCCACTTTGCTGTACGGATGTGAACTGTTTTCTAGTTGCGACTCAGTAAGTAGGAACAGGCTCAAGGTCACTTATAACAGCATTGCTCGATATGTTTTTGGTCGTACAAGGTACAGTGGGATATCTGAGTTCTCATATCGAATCTATAACACATCTTTTGAGAATTTGTTGAAATGCCGTACTCTGGTGTACCTACATAAAATCATCTATATTAGGAAACCCCATTATTTGTTTGATAGACTAGTTTTTTCAAGATCTAATAGAGGCTTGAGAATCAATAGCGTTAGATACCGCAGGCAGATATCTGAGAGACACTTTTACATCAATGCAATTCGTCTCTTGAATGAACTCCCAAACAACATACAATTACTAAGCAATGCTAAGCATTTCAAGACTGCAATAATTAAATTTTTGAATGAACATAATAGGTTAGGTTAGGTCGGAGTGGTAGCTCTGAATATCACAAAGCTCACTTGAGCACGCATAGCTGCCCGTTGTGATGCCACGGGTGAACGCAGTCCCTGTACTAACCAAGTTCCACCAAAATCAAGGAAAAGGAAGAAGTTGGTCAGCGCAAGGGCTGCACAACAAAAGCACGACTACCCCGCACTGGAAAACCAGCCAGAAAGTTTGATGAAAGAAGCTATATCCTTGATGTCAATAGATGATAGCTCCGTTAAGCGGAATGGGGCGCCAAATAACCTATATCTACACCTAGCAAGAGACGGGCACTGACAAAGAAAGTGAACAACAGTCTCCTCTTCCTCAGCGGACCTGCAACCACGGCAGAAGTCGTTGAAAGGGAACCTCATTCTTTCCGCGTGTCTACCCATGACGCAATGACCTGTAAGCACGGCCACTGTAGTCGAGATGACATCACGAGCGAGACCAAGTAATCGGTTGGTACGCCTTCTATCCATCTTGGGCCAGGTGAGTCTAGCGGTGGAGCAGGACTCCTCATTGACCCAGGATAGGTTGGCGTCCCGAAATAACTTCCGTACAATGGTCAGCTTGACCGAGGCAAGTGGCATACCCAATTCAACAGAAGAGGATTCCGGAAGGTGCGCACCAGCTCTGGCGAGCTCGTCGGCCCTACAATTTCCCGGAATTTCACTGTGTCCAGGGACCCACACCAGAGAGACACTGGTGAAGCGCCCCGAGAGAAGGTCGAGACAGCGGCGACATTCCCTAACGATTCTAGAGTTATTCACGAAACCCGATAGAGATCTTATCGCGGCCTGACTATCAGAAAAGACCGAGACGCGAGTGAAATGAGCATCGTTGACGAGGATCCATTGAGCGGCCAGGTAAATTGCCATCACCTCCGCCTGAAACACGCTGCAGTAGTCCGGTAGACGGAGAGAAATATTCAGGTCCAGTTTCCCAGAGTAGACACCGCTTCCAACACCATTATTGCGTTTAGAGCCGTCGGTATATATATCCAGGACTTCCGGGGGGACGACCGTATTAGGATTCCAGTCATCCCTGCTCGGAATCAGAGAGTGGAAACATCTGTCAAGACAATATTCAGCAGTGATATAGTCCATGTTCACAGGGGCCACCGGATCAACCTCCAGAATAGTGGAGTGACCAGAAGGTATAATGTGCCAGCGAGACAAAGCATTAAGTCTAGTCGCAGCAAACTTGGCCACCTGCTTAGCGAGAAGCACAGTAGGAAGCCAGTTTAGCAATGCGAACAAGGCTTTCGTGGGGGTGGTGCGTAGAGCGCCAGTTATATAAATGGCGGCAGACCTCCTAACCTTGTCAAGAAGTCTGACGTTGTGTTGTTTGTGCAGAGCAGTCCACCAGAAAGCAACACCGTATAGGAGGTTGGGTTCGATGACCGCAGAATATATCCAACGCATGATCCTTGGGCGAAGACCGCATCTGGTTCCGACCGCTCTACTGCAGCAGTAAGCAGCACATGCCGCTTTGCGTGCCCTAACAGCCAGATTCGCCCTCCAGTTGAGTTTGCGACCGAGGATCAGACCTCGGGACTCAACGTGAGTCTGGTCTCATTTATGCTGGGAAGGGAGAAGGTCGGAATTTTATATTTCCTCGTAAAAAGAATCGTATCGGTCTTAGAGGGGTTAATAGACAGTCCAAAATCCCTACACCAGTCCAGCACGATTGACAGCGCCAAGTTCAACTTATTCGACAGTGTCTGCGGACAAATTCCCGACGCAGCAATGGCAATGTAGTCAGCGTAAGCTATGGCCTCATTGCCAGAGTGTTCCAGCCCCCTCAAGAGCGAGTTGACTGCAAGATTCCAGAGAAGTGGTGATAGAACACCGCCTTGCGGTGTGCCCCCATTCTCTGACAATTCGTGGCCCCCACAGTGCAGGTTACAATCCTCGACTTGAGGAAAAGCTCGATGAACCTGACCAGATTCTGTCCCAGGTTCAGAGAACCAAGAGCCCTAACTATGGCGTCCGGGTCGACGTTATTAAATGCACCTTCAATGTCCAGAAAAATAGCCAAAGTGTATTCCTTAACGTGCATGGACTTTTCTACCCGAGAGATAAGAGAGTGAAGAGCAGTCTCCACTGATTTACCTCTCGTATACGCATGTTGGGAAGCGGATAGAAGCGCTGGATCAATCGAGGCCCTAATGTGAACATCAAGTACTCTTTCCAGCGTCTTCAGAAGAAAGGAACATAGACTTATGGGCTATAATCATTCGCCCCAGTGTGGGATGGTTTCCCAGCCTTGGGAATAAAAATCACCCTAGATATTCTCCAGCGCCAAGGGATGTAAAGGAGCCTGAGACTAGCATTATAGGTGGCAAGCAACCAATGGAGGATTATCTCCTCCCCCATGTTGAATGTCACCCGGGATAATACCATCCGGTCCTGGTAACTTGAATGGTTTGAAAGACCTAACAGCCCACTGCACTTGGCCAAGGGTAAGGGTCAGGGGGAATAGTTTCCAGACGGTGGTTGGTTAACCTGATAAAAGGCCTGTCCACCCAGTGCGGCACTTCCTGGAAAGTGAGTGTCAAGGAGAAGCTCAAGCGTCTCCAAACTGGACGCAGTCCAGCAAGTCAAGTCGTCATGTCGTCGGATACAATCAAGGGATTTGTGAGTGGAACTTAGAATTTTACGGAGACGGCCCGTTTCAGCAGAGGCCCGTTTCGCGCAATAGTTCCTCCACGAGGCCCTCTTCGTTCGCCTTACAGCGTATTTAAGTTCCCTCTTTTTGGCCTTGTAGATTGACCATTCACCTGTCGCCTTCGCCCTGTTAAAGAGCCTACCACAAGATCGATGTAGATTATCGATCTCTTGGTTCCACCAGGGCGGTTTTCGCTTGCTCCTATGGGCCGTGGGTTTGACGGAGGATGTGGCTGCCGCCCTGAGCGCGGTTGACAGTGTGTCCGCAGCCCTATCCATGTCGAAACGGGTCGTTATAATCGGGGGGGTAGAGGGAAGGCTGCAACGCAGTTTCTCTCTAAAAATGGTCCAATTCGTATTCCTCCTGTTGACCGGAGGGGTCATGAAAGGAGGAGACTCGTTCGTGTCAATACTGAAGGTAATGTATCTATGGTCCGAAAAGTAGCATTCATGAGATACAAACCAGTCCTTAAGGTTAGTAGAGAAATCGGAGCTGACCAGAGTGATGTCCAGCACCTCCTTTCTGTTATAAGTAAGTATAGCTAGGTTATTACTTATAATAAAATCAAAGATGCACTCACCACGTTCATTGGTACCGGAACTGCCCCACATCGTGTGGTGGGAGTTGGCATCTGCTCCGATTATGACCGGAACTCCGCGTAGTCTCGCATCCGCTACCAGTCGACCGATGGGCTCCTGTGATCCAGAGTGTCATCGAGTTCATTTCGACGACCATGGTGACGGTATCCTTGTCGCTGAACCTGTGGAGAAGAAGAGCGTTAATACTATTCTTAACCATGACACAAGCCCTAAACCTATCTGAGTTCTGGATATACACTAAGCGATATCCTTTGGTGTTGAGTCCGCAAACCCTGCCGTCTACAACCCAGGGTTCTTGGACCAGAATGAGCTCTGCATCCTCGGCTGCTAGTCGGAGGAGCAGGGCGGCGGAGTCGGTTTTAGAGTGTTGCAAGTTAATTTGGATGACTCTCAGCATTGGCCAGAGAATCAACCATTGTCACATCAGCGTCCTCTTCGTCCGACAACGGAGAGGTTGCGCCCGCGTCGATATCAATACCGTCGAAGAATTCCCCCACCAGCTCAGAATTGGACTTCTTGCTGGATGAGGATCGTCGAGAAGAATGACTGCAAACGCTTCTACATTCGACGTCTTCGGCGGGTTCGAGGGGTCCAGGGGTAGGGTCGGATGGGGTAGGGTGTGAAGGGGTAGAGGTCTGTGGGATGGTTTACGATGGGACGGGATTTTCGGGGACGGGGACGGGTTCAGTTGGGGGATGTGCGGCGGCGCGGGAATCCGACTTATAGACCCTTAGCTCGATTGAGCTAAAACCATATTTTATCACGCCCCCACGGGCAGTGATAAGTGGAAGTGACTCCTCATTCAGGATGATCATCGCCTCGCTGTAATCACCTCACTGGTCAGAAACTTTAGCCACCCTCCAATTATGAGTGGGCAGGTCGGTTTTGCTGGCCTTGAGGATCCTCAACATGGTATCCGGGTCAGATGGTCCGGTCGGAATTCTCGCCTTAGATCGGGGGCGGTTAGGAATCTGGTCTGGAGGGACGACAGCAAGCTTAGCTCCTGGCCAGACTTCACCAATCCTACTGATAGCCTCCTTATAGAGCTCCATAGAACGGAGGTCAGAGCAAGCCACCAGCTTGATATGCCCCTGATACCACCCCGCATCAGTACAGCCGGGTGAGGGGCCAGGCTTGGAGTCCATTACTTCAAGGAAGACGTCTAAGAGCGCATGTTCCACCAGCTTCCACTTAGTGGGAGCAATGGAACCATCAGGGTGGCTCTGGTCAACGATTGCCCAGGTCAGACCTTCCTTTAAAACCTCACTGAGAGGCTTAGAAGGTTTGCTGGGTTCAGGACCTCTAGGTTGCGTCGACGAACGGGGTCTTGTAGGGGGAGGGGATGCTAGGGTTGGTCACCTTAGAGCGTTTGGGAGGCTGGAGTGGAGCGTTTAGCTCGATAGATCTTTGCCTCTTTGGGGCCGTCTCTGCAGTAATCGGAGAGGCGGGGGGCGATCATTTTGATGGGCTTTAGCCCAGGCAAGGCGATCCTTCTCGTCCTCTGAGAGGAGAGCCGGGTCGGTCGAGCCGAATATCGCAATGATGCGCATGTGTAGTGTATTTAGCATAATGTAGTGTATTTATCATAACAAACGTAAACAACACACCACATGTATTATACTATAAGATTTAAATTACATTTGCTCTAAATTTGTATAACACATTAATTGTAATTCTAAACCCTTAAAATAAAAACAAAGTAAACAAAGTGTGACACACTTTAAGGGAAATACAATTAGAACAACTGACATGGGTCAAAGCACTTATGAAAGAAATTTATGACAAATTACTCATTTTAAAGTAATGAGTGGAAATATGAAAAATATTGAGTGAGGTCTTGACCAATCAAAATTCAGTATGTTAATGTAAATGAATGTTACTATGTAATAGAAAGAGCAAATGATAGAATATTAAGAAATATTGTAAAAATTAGAAATTAGTATAAATAGTAAAAGAATTTAAATAAAAATTCAGAAAAGATCTTGAAGTCAAAAAGAAACCATTATCATTTCTCATTTTCTAACCCAGCACCTTAAACAGTGCAGGGAAGAAGTAAAACTGCTGTGGCTAGACATAGCATTCAAAACTAAACTAGCACAAAACCAATTTTAAATCCTTTTGCCTTTAAACTTTGAAAATACATTATACATGGCTGATCTGCGAGTTCTATATGCCCTCACGCTAGCACTCACGGTATTCTTGGGCGAAGATGGATTGGTGCCAGGGGCTAGCGCGCCGGACTTGTCTGCCAATGCCTTGGCGGCAACCGAAGAGTGCGAGGGCATATTCGCAGCAGCCTTAGAGGTAGACGGAGCCTCGGTAGAAGGTGCCAGGGCAGGAGGTGTGGCGACACTAGGGGCCGGCTTCGCAGCCGGAGCCTTATGTGCCAAGCGGAATTTTACCGAAGTAGAAACTTGGGTCTTAGCTTTCGAGGTAGGGGCAGCTGCATTTTTGGCGGATGCCTGCCTAGAGAGGGTTGTGCGTCCACCGGTTGCAGTGGATGCTTTGCGCTCGCTAACTTGAGTTAGCGCTGGTTTGTGTTTTGGGTTTGGTTGGTTGGTCGAATTCATTACTAGAGGGTCCCCACTCAAAGCCGCTATCCTTGCCCGCAAAGTGTAGTTACCCATAAGAGGTCCCGTGGTTATCTATGCAAGCAGGGAGACCACGCGAGGGTTGGCACCAGCCCTTATGGAGACAGGTGCTCAGAGCCAGACCGGGTACTAATCGGGAGTCTTCTCAACCGAACCTACACCACCAACATAACGGCGGTGGACAAGGAACGTACTTTCAGGCCTGCCAGGGTTTTAACGGGACGGGGGCAGCTGTAGCCCTAGCCTGGAGCCGTTCACACAGCGAGTTTCACCCCGGTGCTACCGTGCATACATAACTAGGTCCAGAAAGCTACAGCCACCAGCTCAGGGCAATCAAATCAGAAGCAGGGGGGGGGAAAGAGTGGTCAGAAGAAAGAAAAGGGTCGTGCCAATGGGGAGGGGGTCAGCCATAGTCACCCCGGCTGAGAGGGAGGTGTTTATTGACTCCCCAGTCTAGATCCGTAGTGTTCTGTTAAAGAGCAGGGCCACCTCCAGCAGGATGTGACGATGTCACGCACTAACGGTCTTGATAGGGTAGAGGCTGGAGGCTCCGAGGGAGCTATGATCGCATATCCCTATCCTGCGGAAACCGCTTGACCCCGAATAAACATAATGCACATACGTAATTAATCAATCATATTTTTTTAATATAATTATAAATTTTGTTTTTAATAACATTTGTAATGTTAGTTTATTTTTAACGTTATTATTTTGTATTTTCTTATATTTTGTTATGCCTATATCCTTAGCAGTACTATTAAATAAGATGATATCTTGTTGTACTGTATTTACGCCTGAATGAATAAATAAATAAATAAATAAAAAATAAATAAAATACCATAGAGTTAATTATATTCTGCGTTTTAATTATATTCTGGTGATACGATTTAAAGTCGATATAAGTGGTATGAGGTTGTGTAGACGGTAGGTCGTATCACAAACCCCAGGTCAGAGATCTTGTCGACATTAAACTGTGGGTACGCCCCTCACGGATAAAATTAATTCACACGACATGGGTGGTGTGAAAAACTAGGTCGTAATCCTGACCAAAGAGTTGTAATGACCAATTAAGTAATTTAGTAAGTAAATGATACGATTTGTAGCTGTAGTTAATCCATTCTCCCATAGCCTGGAGACGATATATTTATAAAAAAGTCAGATGAAAGTGCCCCTGTGTTCAATTCTATTTTAAAGTGGTGCATAGAAAATCATAATCATTTCTGTATTAATATTATTACTATGGCTGCATCCCTCAGGATAAACTATTTTTACACTAAAAAATATGTACAAAACAAATTTGTAAAGCATTAGTTTCGTTTGAAATTCTTATCCCTAAGTATTCCATAAGCCAAACACTTTATTATTTTCGAGTCATAAAATTATTTTAATCGCATACATAAGCATACATTTATTAACAACCTTTACAAATGAATGAATATTTCTTTTAATTTTATGGTTTGTTAAGGCATTTAAAAATAAAAATAAAATGAAATGAAAAGCAATAAAATTAAAAGAAAATAATATGAATACCAGCATACCATATGTATGTTATGTATGTATATGCGTGTGTGTTTGCTACAATATTTGCTACAAATTAAAACATGTATCAACAGCACTTTGTTTGCCATAGCGAGGAACCTTTGAAACATCCGTTTATCCATCCCTGATGCTGGCGCACAATTGTGGTGTGCTTAACATTTATGAAAATGTTGATGATGTTGATGATGTTGGTGACAATAATGGCTTTTGGTCAACACGCTGGTTAAAACAATGTTTGCAGGGGAGTTTTTGTTGTTGTTGTTGTTATAATCGACAAATATTTCTTTTTTTAGTCTTTTATTACAATTTATTTTATTTTTAATGGTTGAAACATAAAAGTTTCCTTTTATGACACTGAAGGATTCAGATAAAATTTGAATTTATGACCATAATCCTGGCAAGTGTGATGTGACATGAACAAATTTAGAAAACCGATCTGGCGTACATCATGGGTATGGGAGAATTATTAATATGAAATAATATTTACTTTTCAGAAATTATATGTAAGTTAACTAAGGCTACAGGGTATGTGATACTAACAGTATGTGATACTAAAACTGAAGAAATGCTGTAAGATGACATAAATTGTTGTAAATTTTTACTTCATATGTTTTAACAAACAGTGACGAGGTAGATGTATTCAGGACGTAAATTTTTGTATTTATACCAATTCTATTCTACGCAGCTGGGTTGACTTTAGTGAAAAGGAATCATTAAACCCGGTTGGAACTACATCATCTAAGGCATTGTGCATTATCCTTTATACCTATATAACTACTCGATATCTAAACCCATTTTTGAGTTTAGTTTTGTAATAAAGATACCAGGCAGATCCTTTGCGATCCCTGAGAAAGTCATCCAGATAATTATTGACCGATCCAGATCACGCAACAAAGTCAGATGTGGGATCTTTTCAGAGCAGTTTAATCTAAGATTGTATCTCAAACTCCACGTAGTATAGCAGGTAGTGTTTTGACTTATTAGACTAGAGTCCGTGGTTCAAACCCAAGCTAAGATAACAAAAAGTGATTCCATGAAAACAAATGTGGAAAAGTATGTATTTCATCTCAGCAGTCTTCTGGCAAAAAACTCATAAATTCCTGGACGCGGATACATTAAATGTCACAAAAAAACTGACGCAGTAAAATGAATTTATACTTGATCTTGTTATTGTTTTCCAGGAGGGGTGGGGAAAGAAAGAGAAAATAACAAACTCACATGCAGAGAGACTAGGCAGGTTTAGTCTGACATGGGTATACGTATTAAAAAAATTTGCATTAAACTTGACCAAAGTCCGTCTTACGAACCTTACAACGGAACATTGGCCCTTGGGTGCGCACGTTCGTAGACTGGAAATACCTAATAACGAGGAAGAAGAGAAGATTATAGTACTTCTTAATAAAACATTTGTAGCCAAAGGTGATTTCAATAGAATTTTCATCCTTTTAAAACCATCGGTATGACTACAAGATGCCAACCAGGAGCTATAATTTTGTGACAGGAATGGTTAATAGCTATGTTATAGGGTAACAAGTAAGCTATGCTGTGGGCGCTATCAGTTTAACTTTACCTTAATAAGAAATTTAGAAATACAACCCTGTGGTATAAGGTTTCTATATGATTGTACATTTACATGGCGAATGAATAGAAAACTCGGTACGCCTCCATGTAAAGTACTAAAGCAAGAGTAAGCAGATTTGAAGCGCTGAATCTGAAGTTTCTAACAAAAAACATTAGCCAGTTTTAAAGAATAACTTGGAAACTGTGTTCCAGTGCCTGTGGAATAGTAAATTCATGCTCATTTGTGGAGAAGCTATAATGCCTCAAGATGTACCAGAGTTTTCTCATATCGTTCGGTGTTGAGAAGATATAAAAATTTGCATTAAAACAGTTCACAAGCAAAAACTTTTTCCCTGTTAAAATGATATCCGATTTTATTTAACACACAACACACCTTCAATCCTTCAGGTGTTTTTTTTTATTTGCGTCATAAACTATTTGAACCGTTGAAAACAATAGCAACAACAACAATATTATTAACAATGCATAAATAAAAAGATTTTCTATGACAGGTTGTGCCTGAATGAGAGAAGATGCATTAAAAAATAATGGAACTCCTTAGATGATAGTGCTGCAGTGCCGGTATAAGTTTATGGAAACTTTTTACTGTCGGCTCGTAAAGATTATTGAAATTATGAATTATTTTTTCACATTTTTTTCTGATTCCATTTTTATGAATCACATTTATGAGTTTTTATTTCAGCTGCACTATTTTTTTACAATGAACATTAACTTTCCAATACATTAATATGCTTAATGTGATTGACTGGCAGTGTGGTGTTTCTTTAAGGTTCATGTATGTAGGTGAGTGTTCTGGAAGTAAAATTCTCTTGTGGTTTAAACAGACTTGTCTCTATGGGTTTGATAGCTGTTATTAGCAGACGAAAACCAAAGTAATAATACCAGTCATTATAGTTTATGGGCAAGTTTAACAAACTTAACCTTAATACCTTATGTGGTTTGAGGTGACATTTGAAATGCCCTATAATTATGGTATTGCCACAGTGCTTTAGTAATAGATTGTTTCTACTATAATACATATGTATGTATCCTGGTGAAAGTACGTTACACTAGAGCATAATGTTTGTTAAATATTTAAACAAATTCCTAAAATCACTCGCTTTCAATTAAATCGATAAACTCCGATTCAGTTTATTAAGACACAATGAAAACCTAAAAGAAGCGGTGTCTCAATAAGATTGTGATTTTTTATTTTAAAATAAAAATTCATAGTTTTTGGAATAATTGTGAATTTTTTATTGGATTGCAAAGAAAACATGTTCTAATTAGATATGGAAAAAATATCTTCCCAATGGCCGTTACTACTTTGATGACAGGTTAATTTCTGTTTTCATGAAATTTTCTCAGTTTTTTACAGAGATGAGGCTATATATCTAACCTTTGAGCTCTAGAATTATTTATTTTACAAGGCAAAAAAAAACACTGCAGTTGACATTAGAATGACTCAAGATAATTTCTTCTAGTAATAAATTTATTATTGCGTGTAGGTGGCGTTTTTTCTGAAGCCAGTTGTATCCAGATCTATGCCGTGAAGTTGATCCCATAAGAATTCCGTTAATATGTTCCTGTATCGAATTTACAAAAATGTAAAGCCCTATCACGCTGCCTATCCAAAATTTGCACTACACAGTTGCTTGTAGCATATGTAGTTGTTTCGTGTCCATAATTTTCTGAGCCCCTAATTCGAGGATTTTGTTTATTTATTAATCCATTCGAACTAAAAAGCGTTTCAGCTGAGAAGAAAACTCAGAAATCTATACGCGTCCTGTCAGCAAATTCCAGATGCCAAGAATCCTTTGTCTTAAGTTCCTAAGTGCCGGATAATTTCCAAAAAGATGTTCTATGATCTTCTATTCTTCCTCGTTATATATTGTGATCAAGTATTCTTCTTCTTAGGTTCTTAAGCGTTAGACAATGACGGATAAGATATTCTGTGGTCTTTTCATCTTACTCGGGATTACAGTTTTTGAAAATGTCATTGTGTGGTATACCAGATTCCGGGCGAATTCACCAAGAGATACATTCAAAGGCATTGCGGTAGTTTTTATAGTCATTATTTCAGCCTAAGTAATGCTACAACAATCGGGTAATGCAAGCGACAATGTATGAAACAACTGTTCTGAAAAGATTCAACATCAAACTTTGTCGCGTGATTTGAATGTGTCAATGAATAATTTTCTGGGAAGTGTAAATAGTTGTCATACTTTTATGATTTGTACGATATCTTCATTGTAAAACCAAAATCGAATGCTGGCCAATAGATATGTATATACAGATCTATTATACCTAAGAGGTCGCCGTAGTCTAGTAGGTAGTGTGTTGGCTTATTAGACGTAAGGCCTGAGTTCAAACCCCAGGTCAGACATCAAAACGAAAATATGAAAATATTTCTTCGACGGCTTCCTCTCAGCAGATTTCTGGCAAAAACTCTGAGAGTAAATAAAATTGCCATGAAAAGCTTCTCAAAAATCTGTCGTTCGGAGTCGACTTTAGACTGTAGGTCCACCCATAGTTGCCAAATATGACGATTTATCGTCATTTTGACGATTTTGAACTCCAAAAATACCATATTGACGATATGACGATTTTTGCCCTTATTTTAACGATTTTTGGAAATTAAAAATTACATCATATTCTTTACTTTAATACATTAAAGGCCACTTTAATCTTTGTATTTGATTTGTAATTGTTACTATTGCAAATTTAGGTTAATAATAACGAGGAGTAAATTATCATATTTTTAAGTTATTTGCGAACACATGTGATGATTTTTCTGTATTTTATGCCTTTTTCATCCGTTAAAAGTCAAAAACTTACAACCTCTGCACGAAGGGAGTATCACATATGAATAGTCCGACTAAAAAACGAATTTTGTCCGTAAGGTATTGTTCGATCCACTGGCCAATCGACCACATACGGATGTGCTCGCCGAGAAAGACGAGTGTTACGTAGGAATACATGATTCTCGGGGATAAGTCCACTTATTTCACTCGAGCAAAATTGGTTGTAATAGAGATAGAACAGTGAAATACAACCCACATTGCAACGATGCTCCAATGAATCAATAGAGTTGGATACCCTACCGTCATTAACGAGCAACTTCGCCCTCTCCTATACGCGGCCGAGAAGTCTCAAAATAGACGTATTCCATTCTCTTTCGGATGTACGTGGTGTAAATAGTAAGAAGATCAGAAGATCTTGCCCGGTCTTAAGAAGCTAAGGCATTGAAAAATGTGTCGATTCCAGCGAACATCACATTGAATTTTCATGCTCAGAACTTCAAGAGCTTCTGACTTTTTAATATTTATGCCACATATAGATTTAGATGATGCAATATTATTGTTGCGGTTATGTGTCAATAAACAACTGTTTAAACCTTAAACAATTTTTTCCTGAAAATAATATAAAACTTCTCGATTTTTGGAAAAAAAAATCAGAAATGAAAATAACAAATGGTAGCTTTTAATTTCTAGGCTTGACTAAATTTATTAAAAAATTTTGTATTATAATCCAAGTTAATTTAAATTAAACTAAATTCCTTAGAGGCAATATTATATAAAAATATTATTTAAAACTTAGCAGTCGTAACTGCTTCGACTTTAATATTGTGTCTGATTTGATTAAATGTTTCACTATAATTTTCTTTTTAATTTTTAATTTACATATGTATTTATTTTTTGTGACGATTTTTTTTTACGATTTCCATGAACGCCCTTGACGATTTTGACGATTTTTTTCTAATATTTGACGATTTGATGCTTTATCTATATGGCAGCTATGGTCCCGCCACTCATGTATGAAATTAACGCACACGACATATGTGGTGTGAGAAGCTAGGTCGTAATCCTGACTGAAGGGTTGTAATGACCAATTATGTATGTATTATACCTAAGATTTTAATATGGACATAGCTTCCATACTTCAAATCAAATCAGTTTAAGTCCTTCTTTTTCTCCAAAAGCCAGCCACCATAAGGCTGGTACATAGAATAAACATTGTTTGATTTAAGTTTAAGTCTATTGTAGCCGCCTTTGTAGTTCCGGATTGTGTATGATGATGTATGAGTATGATGATAATGTATGAGTATCATGTTCTAGTTTAATTTGCTGTTTAATATGATGTAAAAATTTTTAATATTATTGGACAGAGTGAAAATTACTTTAGTGCTGAAAGATGCAGCAAATTGAGGAATTTTGTATCTGGTGTGAATAGGTGTTTTGGCTGGTTTAATTCCCAGTGCATATTCGTTGCTTCATTTCGATAGTAATCTCAGCACAGATTTCAGAATTTTTAAAAGAAATTATGAATCTTTTCCTGTAGTTGTTCTTGCATCGTCGTCTGCATAAGCGGTAATCATGAGGCATAATTTTTACACGTCCTTCAGTTGAATGAAGAACTGAACTGAACTGAGAACTAAGAATGGCATGAAGACTTGAGCTGCCAAAGATAGATTCGTTATATTTGAATTTTCGTAGATTTCCAAAAAAAAAAAGTGATAACTGCGGGGTCAATATTTAGATGTCCCATGTTTTTAGCTACGAAGATACTTTTTCCCGACTCTAGCACTATAGTATCTGGAACTACCACCAATTCATTGAATTGTCAATAAATTATCTTAAATTATAGTACTAGGCTGCTGATACTCGTTTTCCATAATCCAAACGAATTATGAAAAGTATTACAAATATTTGGCGACTTCCTCTCAGTAGTCTTCTGGCACATACTCTGAGGGTAAATTAATTGACATGAAAATATTTTCAAAAATCCGTCGTTGGAAATCGACACAAAACTGTAGGTGCTGCCACATATGGACAAAATTAACACACACAACAATATGGGTAGTGTGAGATGCTATGTCGTAATCCTGACTAAAGCAATGATCAATTAAGTAAGAAAATAAGTTTACAATTTCAATCACGGCGATAATCTACCGCTGCTACAAATTTATTTCTTGTGACGTAGTGTGCCAAATAGTCGAATACAATCGACTATCATTAACGTACTGATTTCTTATTCTATTTCCTGGTTATAAAAAAACAGCCACTTAAACTATTTGTTTTCATTATAATGATTAAAAAAAGAAAAAGTCATAAAAGTTACGAGTTGCGGTTAAAAAAATAGAAAAAAACTGAAACAGTTCTAGAGGAGCGTGCGAGTAGGTGTTATTTGCGGTTATTAATGTTCGTTTCCATTTTTTCCTAATATCTTTGGGAAATTCATACAATTTTTATCACTTTCTTTGCAGCATAAACGACTAATGAAATAAAATAAAGAAAAAACAAAAAAGAAAAAATAACAGCCATTAATGAATGCAATTTTGCTGAGGAAATGCTTTTATGGTTTTTACTCTTGAAATGTTAAAGGCAATAAATTTTTGGTGGTTTGCATTTCATTTCCGTTGCACGAACAATATAGGTGGAGCTACTTTATTGGTAAGAAACATTTTTTTAAAACTAAAAAAAAATAAAAAGAAGAATAAAATGTTAATAAAAGGTCAATAACGGTAGATATCGGCAAATACAATGCGTTGTTTATTCCCAAAAAAGTTTATCTGAAATTGTAGAATTGATAACCTGAACTTAAATAAAAGCAAATATGTCGGGTAATTACTTCTTTCAAGAGTTGGTGGAACATCAGATTTATAAATTTAGCCGTTTGTTGTAGTAAACTCCTGGTAAGTCCACTATCATTCTGGAAAAGATCCATGGAAACAAGTCGACACACACTATATTTTTGTGTAGTATAATGTAGTCTTTGATAATCCCATAAGGAAGCATTTTTTGTTACTGAGAAGCTGATAAGACTATGCAGCCTTTCTCCACGGTAGAAGTGAACCTCCACAAAATCTCTTTTGCGACCTCTTCAAGTTCGTCATGGCGTGTTTTCTGCGGAAGACGGTAGTACATAACAATGGCGCTATTTTTACCGAAAGTCTTCAATCCCTTGCGTACGCTGACGATTAACATCATCGTACCTAATGATATTTAACTGCTGTCTTTAGCGCTATCAAATGGGAGTCTATCAAGGTGGATCTGACAGTACTGACTCGTAAATAAGGGCAAAATAAAGTAAATTTTATCTACAAGTAGGGACATGCGATGTATTGGATTTCATATCACGGCCAACATCTATACTTTGGATGTTGCAATTCAGGCAAAAAGAAGTTGGTAATCATCTATCTATAGTACTCGCCATTAAGAGCCGCCATTAAGAAACGTACGTACTCAAAGAAAATCTCAAAATCCACACCAAAAAGTTTCATTTTGTACAGAATTGCCAAGTGTACCGTTATCAAATGAGTGTTCTTTTGTGAAAATAAAACATTAATTTTTAAAAGTAAAGTAAAAACATTATTGGCCATTGCAGACTATATATTTTTTCCATCTTTCAGGCAATAAAACTGATAGTCTTTTAAAGCAAACCAGCTAGTCAACCAATTTTCGACTTTCTGCTGCTCAGTCAATGCGTGACGCATTGATGAAAACAAATAGTAATGGGAAGGAACTATGTATGGTGAATGGGGTAGCAGTTCCCATCCTAATGCCTCATAACTCGGTTTTGCATTGTGTGCTGGTGTATTGTCATGATGCAAAATTATCTTGACGTGATTTTGGCCCATTCTGATTCTGTTTCAATGGTTCATGTGGTATCATTACACCATTCTGATCCCATCATACACACAGCTTTGTTTTCTTGCCGCATAGTTCTAGTTTTGCAGCCAAAGTTGATGGTTGTCCCGAATTAATCCATAATTTTGTTTGTTTAAGATTCTAAAAATAATTCCATACTTTATCGTCAGTAATAATTCGATGCAACACTGTTTTTCTATCGTGTTTTTTAAGGAAAATGCCACAAGAGATTTTTCAGTTTTCCATCTGTCTGTCATTCAATTTATGTGGCATCCATTTTCCAGACTTCTGAATTTTTCCCATAGCTTTTAAGCGCGCTGAGGTTTTCTGTTGAGCAACATTTAACATTTCTGCCATTTGTTTCTGACCGAAAGTTTCACCTTTATTTAATATTGTTTCGAATTTAGCGCCATCAAACATTTTTGGTGGTCTTTCACATTCTTCATTTTTCTCATGAAAATTGTTATCCCTGAACCTTCGAAACAATCTCCTGTATGTTGCTTCGGATAGATCATAATCACCATATGCCGCGTCAACAATTCGATTGGACTCTCCAGGCATTTTTTTCAAATGAAAACTGAAAATTAATGCTTTTCGCAAATCATAATTTTCTGGAAAAAATTCTCCACACGATGAAAGAATATGATTTTGTTTGTTCACTGATTTGAACAAAAACAGAAAAAAATGAAGGCTCGTTCACAATAAATGTTCCTATGGACACATTTGTACCTTGATGCTCATTTCATAACGCTACAGCTAGTATTAAGGTAAAATCTTAATCTATTTGGTTCTGTTTTTTAATCACACGGTGCGACATTCAAACTACACCCAGCTAATGACATAGTGTAGGTTGTAACTTTTGTTGAGTAGAACTCAAAAATATTTTTTTTATACATATTTCTCGAACCCTCCAAACTTGTTTTATTTGACAAAGACAGTGTTTTTGATCTTTTCACACAAAATTATTGATTATACAAATATTTTTTAACCTATTTTCAAAATCCAAAGTTTTTTGATAAGGTGACAGATGAGCCTTTAAAATGGTATATGTACATAAACATATGGTTCCAACATACATGTTATGAGTTTTGATCGGGTAAACTTGGAAAATATGATTTTTTTCTCAGTTCTATAACAGTCGTATTATATTTTTTATATATGTCATCTTATCTTTGAATTCAAAAATTTTCAAAAGTTTTGACGGATCTTTATTGTTTATCGGAAAATGTTTCAATTTCACGTTTACACGACTATTAGAAAGATAAATCCTCAACACACAAATTTTATAAACAAAATGAATAAACATAACAAATAAGAAGGCACGTCATTGCCACTGCGATTTTAAAGCATTTGTTTAAAAAAGTTAATAGGTTGTAATAACGAAACTTTAGCTAAAGTAAACTTTAAAGTCACCTTTAACTAAACACAACTTTAACGGCAAGTTGTAACAATGGCCCTAGAGCGTCATTGATAAAATAAAAAATTTGCCAAAAGAAATAAATTCTTTAGAAAAAGAAACTTTAGTTTAACGCTAACAAAAATAGTACCCGTACCTCTTGTCAGATTCTTGTCGAATCTGGCTGCTAGTTCACGCAAGGCGGCGTGTGCTGCTTACTCCTGCAGTAGAGCGGTCGGAACCAGATGGGGTCTTCGCCCAAAGATCATGCGTTGGATATATTCTACGGTCATCGAACCCAACCTCTTATACGGCGTTGCTTTCTGGTGGACTGCTCTGGACAGACAACACAACGTCAGACTCCTTGACAAGGTCAGAAGGTCTGCCGCCATTTATATAACTGGTGCTCTACGCACCACCTCCACGAAAGCCTTGTCCGCGATGCTCAAATGGCTTCTTAATGTGCTTCTCGCTAAGCAGGAGGCCAATTTTACTGCGACTAGACTTAATGCTTTGTACAATGGGTCAATTCGACCTCCGGGTACTGTACTTGTCACAGTTGACAAGTACACGTCCTCTAACCTAGACTTAATGCTTTGTCTCGCTGGCACATTATACCTTCTGGTCACTCCACTATTCTGGAGGTTGATCCGGTGGCCCCTGTGAACATGGACTATATCACTGCTGAATATTGTCTTGACAGATGTTTCCACTCTCTGATTCCGAGCAGGGATAACTGGAATCCTAATACGGTCGTCCCCCCGGAAGTCCTGGAAATATATACCGACGGCTCTAAACTCAATAATGGTGTTGGAAGCGGTTTCTACTCTGGGAAACTGAACCTGAATATTTCTCTCCATCTGCCGGACTACTGCAGCGTGTTTCAGGCGGAGGTGATGGCGATTTACCGGGCCGCTCAATGGATCCTCGTCAACGATGCTCCTTTCACTCGCGTCTCGGTCGCGTCTCTGATAGTCAGGCCGCGATAAGATCTCTATCGGGTTTCGTGAATAACTCTAGGATCGTTGGGGAATGTCGTCGCTGTCTCGACCTTCTTTCGGGGCGCTTCACTAGTGTCTCTCTGGTGTGGGTCCCCGGGCACAGTGAAATTCCGGGAAAATGTAGGGCCGACGAGCTCGCCAGAGCTGGTGCGCTCCTTCCGGAATCCTCCTCTGTTGAATTGGGTATACCACTTGCCTCGGTCAAGTTGACCATTGCGCGGAAATTCTTTCGGGACGCCAACCTATCCTGGATCAATGAGGAGTCCTGCTCCACCGCTAGGCTCACCTGGCCCTTGATGGATAAAAGGCGTACCAACCAATAACTTGGTCTTGGTCGTGACGTCATCTCGACTACAGTGGCCGTGCTTACGGGTCATTGCATCATGGGTAGACACGCGGCTTTCCGGCTCCCTTTTAACGACTTCTGCCGTGGATGCAGGTCCTCTGAGGAAGAGGAGACTGTTATTCACTTTCTTTGTCAGTGCCCGTCTCTTGCTAGCTGTAGATATAGGTTATTTGGCGCCCCATTCCTTGTTAGCTTAACGGAGCTATCATCCATTGACATCAAGGATATAGCTTCGTTCATCAAACTTTCTGGCTGGTTTTCCAGTGCGGGGTAGTCGTGCTTCCGTTGTGCAGCCCTTGCGCTGACCAACTTCTTCCTTTTCCCTGATTGTGGTGGAACTTGGTCAGTACAGGGACTGCGTTCACCCGTTGCATCACAACGGGCCGCTATGCGTGCTCAAGTGAGCTTTGTGACATCAGAGCTACCACTCCGACCTAACCTAATCTCTTGTCATCTGAAATTTGAATTCTAAAAATGTTGAAAAAAAATGTACTCTTCTATTCCAATTATATGTCTTGGAACAATATGTATATGACTCTTAGCCTTTCTTTAGTTTTTCTTTTTGAGCTATTTTTTGATTATTAATTCTCTTATTGTCTTTCCATCACATTTCTTAATATTTTCGTGTAGTTTTTTTGTTCAATATTTTTCTTGCTTTGTCTGATTATGATGATTTATAATCAAATAATAATTTTTTTTGTTCTGTTTGCTTTTCTTCTCTTTATTTGTTTTTACTGAATTTCAAATTCTTTTTGATATTTTCAGAGTCTGCATGAATTTTGATTTCAATCAGCATTTGAAAACATTCTTGTTGCTCCAAAACAGGCTTAACGAATTGAAACTTTGTCGTTGTCGTTGTCGTTGCCTCATACTATTTATATGCCATGGATTTTATAGAATACGGAAGACAATGAAAAATATGAAAAAAACACCGCATCCATCAAATATTTTTTCTTATTTTGGTTTTCTTAAGAATGAATTTCTTTCAACTTTGCTCCGAGTTTAAACCGCAAGACTGAAGCTGAATTTTGTGGCAAGTGTAAGCGCAGAAGGAGGCATTGTTAGTGCTGCTGTGTGACACTAAAATTCAATTCAATTAGCGGCGAAAGCAAATAGTTTATAAAGCGAACAAAGATTTCAGGCCGGAACAGAGTTTTCCCCTTCCTTGAGCAAGTTTTGTTTGTTCATTTCTTTTGTTTTTGTTTTTTGTTTTTAAGTTTTAAGCCCATTTGGTAAATTATATTTTATAGGGATTTTACGCGTTCTTGTAATTGGCCAGAAAATAAAAGGCGACACTATGATGCTACATGATGGTAAGTTTTTCGAACAAATAATTTTGCTTAAATAGTTTTGAAAATTAATTTTCCATTGTAAAGTTTTGTTGAGCGCTCTGTTGTTAAGTTTTAATTTAATTTGTTGAAGAATTTGTGGGCTATTGGCAATAAGAAAAGGTAAATTAGTTAGAAAACCAATGTGAATGGCTAGGTAAAGTATTTGAAATAGAAATGAAATGAAAAAAAATCGTGTTCATCAAACGAATTATAATTTCATCTGAAGGGTTTTGTTAAGTTAGCTCAGGTGTTGAATGTTGCGCTCATGGTAAGACTAAGAGTATAAATGAGAATCAAAAGTACTTCAAAAGATCAACTATATACTATTAGATTCCCTATTGGACGTTGCCACTATGGCAATGTGATACGAAGTCCTGAGTCTTGTAATTTTATGAAAATTATTGTGTTATTGTAAGAATGAACCTGAATCTATTATGAGCTTAAATCCGAGATCTAATGCGTGAGATATAGCCACATCTCTGTGAAAGTTATAGAAAATTTCAAAGTGACCATTTGACGGGTATTCCATGTCATACTTAATCGAGAAATATCTTTTTTACACTTACCATACTTCTTTAAACGGTTATTACAACCCTTTTAGCGAGAATTAAGGCCTAAGTTCTCATTCCACCCGTATTGTGTTTGTTAATTTTTATACAAGAGTGGCGGGCCCTACAATCTAATGTCGATTCCTAACGATGAATTTGAGAAACTTTTAATGCCAATTTTATTTTACTCTCAACGTTTTTGCCAGATGATTGCTGGGAAGATGAACTTCAAAACGGAAATAAACTAGCAAGAAGTAAGACAACCATCGAATTCTCCGATGAATTCTCGACTTTTGGAATCCCTCTGATAACCTGAACGCTTATGATGGACAATGCGGTCTTCGATTCCGTCAATAATAGATGGCCCTCGTACTCGGGTAGAATGGGGGGAAAATCTGGTCAAGGCTTGAATAAGGGCGCACGTCAAGCCTGCTTAAAATCCAAAGAAGCACGTTCAGTACAATTGTTGGGGTCATTACGGGGCATTGAATTGTAGGTACTCATGCGATGTGCACGGATTTTTACTCATGATTTCTGCTGAAGCTGCGGAGATGAGGAAGAAGAGCCACATACTAAGTATTATCATAGATGGTGCCTACTATATAGATGATCTTGGAGAACTCTTACGCATTGATATTGGCAGTCTTAGTCACTCAAATAGAATCCCGGTGTTGTCCTGGGACTAGAGAAAACTGTGGTATTGCAATGGGGCCTATGTGGTCCCAATGTGTCCATTAGGGTGTCTCCCATATAGGTAAGCACATTTTTTTTCTTCTTCAGCCGTGATAAGTCCATTAATTAATTTTTATTTTTTTTGGCGCCCAGAAAAGGTGCATTATCATCCCATTGTCATCCAAGAAACAGCATTATCATCTCAAGAAGATACTTTTTCTCGCCATCAGTTAGAAATCATGATAGAAACTGTTTGCTCTGTTCCGATAAAAAATCATCAAATATTTTATCTCCAAAAAAATAGAGGACAACAAAAAATGAAAAAAGGATCAGTTCTTCCTTCGATGGAGTGTAACGTTTCTGTCATTTTAGTTTTAGTTTCCTTGTCGACTGCATCGTCAAAAAGTGATAATACGACAATGTCTACACAAAAATGCAACAAGTCAACAAAAATGTCAACTTTTTCATATTCGTTTAACATCTTCAAGAAGCATTAGTCTTGGTTAGGTGCCTAAATTGTAATTGTGTATTGAAGCCGAAGTTTAACATACGACATGGAAATAAATAATCCAACATGTTGTGCAGCCTTTTTGTCTTTCTCAATCATTTTAAGTTGTGACTGCAGAAAAACATTTTTAAAGAATAGATCGCTTACGCCATCCATCGTGTCAGATGGCTTGAGTTTTAGTTTCTTCTCATTCATTCTCTTTCATTCTTCCTCCAAAAACATTACGCATAGTTCAACCATTTCACGGTAATTATCTCTTATAAAACTTTTGTCGAATTGTACATTAAAAGAATACAAAAAAGGTGCAAATTTTCCGTCCGACATGTTCTGTAATGAAATAGTTCTAAGGCATGTCGGCAGTTGTTAGGACGAATTAATAAATATAAGGACGGCAAGTGAAAAACACAAGTTATTTTTCTAAAGCTCTTAATACAGCATTCGAAGCTATTGTATCGCTGCACATTATTTGTATTTTGTCATGAAAGTTCTAGTCAAAAAGAGTAGTTGAAATGGCCTTTGGTTAATATTTTCCAGAAGAACTTTCTAGTTTTGTCAATGCACGAAGCCGTGCTCGATCGCATTCTCCTTTTGGACTTTGAACATCCAATCTCGGCAATAGTTTTCCATCTCAATGGACTCTGATTATGTCATGCACATTCTTTTGCAAGTCAGTTTTTATTGCTTCTGCCCTGGCTTTACTCGTCTGATTATGAATTCGCTGAATCGAGGATTTGTTAATGGGAAAATCTTCACTTCTTAAACCAAGCGCTTCTACGACCTCATGAAAAAATGTAAACAGAGTCTCATATGCTTAAATGGCATCAATCTAAAGATGCAACAAGTTTAGGTGTAACGACATATTTTTTACCTCTTGAATTTCTTTCAGTTCAGAATTCAAAATTTGTTCATCGTTCGTATCTTCTGTATATGTAGATGGAGTACCCTGCAACTTTTTTTGTCTTGAGCCACTTTCCTATCTTTCTTCTTTCTTTGCTAACTTTTCATACACATCATGTAAGTATTTCGATCAAACTGGATCTCTTTATTCACTCGTTGACTTTGCGAATATTATAAAATAGAACAGAGAGAACTTGTACCATTTATTTGATGGCTAGCCGGTACGATAAGAAAAATATTTTGTTTGTCACTTGGTAAACTCTACTGACATCTTTATGCAATAAGCAATAGAGCACTAATAATCTTAAAAATCAGAAATGAAGACGCTAACGAAACACTCTGTTATAGGCTTTTACACGCAACTTTCTATGGTAAAGCTTCAATCGAAAGTTGACACGAGTTATCGTTGATAAAATGATCTACTATTTTTTTCTAGACAATATTAAGTCGTTTCAAAAGTTTTAAAAGGATATGCGTAAAAATATGCAGACATTGAAATTTAAGGGACACCCTTTAACCCACGTACTGAGATATGCCTTATTTATGTTTTATTCTAGCATATGCTATCGTGAATACATCTAACTTTACTTGATTTTATTTTATCCCCGGTAGTGTTGAAAACGCTTACTTTACTTACTTAATTGGTTATAACGACCCTTTAGTCAGGATTACAACCTAGCTTCAGACCTTCAGTTTAAAGTCGAAACCGAACGACAGATTTTCGAGAAACTTTTCATGGCAATTTTACTTACCCACAAAGTTTTTGCCTGAAGAAATTATTGTTTCATTCGTTTTGTTCGAGATATTTGGACTGGAGTTTGAACCACGGCCTTATTAGACTATGACGACTACAAATGATAGTACTAAGTTCAGTTCGTTTCAACACAACAAATAGCATATCGTAGAGATAAGTATTTGATTGTTATTTAACTTATTTTTTTTAACAATTGAGTATCAGCTACGAAAATTAATTTTTTTTAAATTTCATTTTTCTTTATTTTAATAAATAAAACGTTTAATTGGTTTAAATCACTCCTAAACGTGACGATATTTACCATAAACTAGCCAACAATCTTCACACGCACAAAAACAACAAAAAAGACTTTAAATTAATTACAATTTACACATGCACATACACATGCATGTGGTAAAAATTTATTACACATATACGGTAGTATTATAAGTAAGTATGTGTGAGTAACAGCGTTACGTTACACCAAAAATATTACCCGCGAAATTCATTTACTCTGTTAAAAAATGGTGCTTTCCTATAAAAACAACCTATGGAGACTAAAACAAACCAAAACAAAAGGAAAAAAGATGTATGTAAGTAGTGGTAGAGATTTTCAACTTAAAACAAAAACAACAACAAAAAAATGGTCATGTATAAATTCTGAATCCTATATTTCAGCAGTTTTTTGGTATTAATTTTGGTATTAAGCAGAATACGGTGGCCTTCTAGGTTGTGTGTGAATATATTTTCAAGGTTTCATAAGTTGTGTACCATAGAAGGGTGCGAAGTTTACTTTAAATATTATGGTGTAAATCCTATTAAATACGAGATAAAAATATACATAAATCTTGTAGAGTTTTTAAAAAGTGTTTTATTAGAGAATGTTGGCACTTAAATAAAGTCGAATATGAAAAGAGTATCTTTAGAAATTATAGCATTTCTTAACAAAATAAAAATACGAAAATATTTTGGATTACGGATACTATATTTCTTCTAATTTTTTTCTAATAAATCGATGGTTACTCGCTCTAAGTATCTCAAAAAATAATTAAAAGTTTTATTATGCAAGACTAGCTGTGTTACAAAATTTGGCTTTAAGAAGTCCAAAGTTCCAAGTGCACCGCTATGAAGTGAGCGTCAAGATACAAAAGTACCCATAGCGAGCATTTATTGTGAACGAGCCTTAATTTTTTTTTGTTTGCGATTATATCTGTCAAATATATTCTGCATACATCAAATCATCGCGTTAAAAATGGTGAATTTTTAATAGAAAACGATGATTTGCAGAAAGCATTAATTTTCGGTTTTCATTTGAAGAAAAGTGCTGAAGAGTCGCATTGAATACTTGTCAAGTTTGATTTGTGAAATAAAGAACGTGGAAGACCACTAAAAAGTTTAACACGGACACGGAATTGCAAGCAATATTTTGTGAAGGTAGCATTTTGAGTTAGAAAAAATGTCAGAAATGTTAAATGCTACACAACAAACTATTTTGACGGTTGGAAAAAAGTCTGGAAAATGGATGCATTAAATGACAGACGGACGAAAAACAGAAAAACTACTTGTGATTTTTTGCTTCAAAGACACGATAGAAAATCAAAGTTGCATCGAATTTGTACCGAATTGTTACGAAAGTGGATTTATTTTCACAATCCGAGAGAAAAAAAATCGTGGGTTAATCCAGGACAACCATCAACTTCGGCTGCAAAAGCAGATTGTTTCGGCAGGAAGACAATGATGAGCTTCTAAAACCTGGTAAAACCAGGGACCGAATATAACTGTTATTTTTGAATTTTTGATTAAAAAAAGCAACCGCAAGGAAATGTTGGAGAACAAAACCAAGTGTACCATTTTGATCGTCTTGGACAAAATTTTTATAAAATGCGATGCTTTTTAAAAACCTGATTTTTATTTTTTAGAAAAAAAATAATAGTTATTTTTTGATTTTTATTTTTTCGAGCAAAAATAACAGTTATTTTTGACTTTTAGGTTTTCGAGCAGAAATAAAAGTTATTTTTTGACTTTTATTTTTTCGAGCAGAAATAAAAGTTATTTTTGTTTTGCTCGAAAAAATAAAAGTCAAAAAATAACTTTTATTTCTGCTCGAAAAAATAAAGATCAAAACATAATTATTATTTTCTGACTTTTACGATAAAAGTTATAACAGTTATGAAACTGTTAACACAGATCGGTAACCACAACAAATGATAAATTTGAATCAATGCATTGATAGAAAACCGACCAGTATGGACCACACCTGCACACAAAGCAAAACTGATTTGCCGACTACTATATGCTTACATCGATGAAACACATATTGGCTAAGCGGTACTTCGGTTTCTACGAGGAAGATGAAATTGGTTTGCTTGAAAAAACGAACGGTTTTATTGGCGTAGAATTCATAAATTTGCCTGAAATATGGAAAAACTATATATCCAGCAATGGAAAATATTTTAAATGAATTGTTCTTTACTTTCCCATTTAAAATTATTATTTAAATTCACAAAAAGCACTCATTTAATACCGGTACACCACCTGTACCACATGTTTTTGTGATATTTTGTTAAATTCTAAGGGATTCTAAACGGCGCTTTCCTTTTTTTTCCATCATTCAGTAACAGTAACTGATCGCGCTTGCATTTATTAACAGTTGTCTTCCTGTGCCATTAAAACGGGCTTTACATTGCTAATCTCTGCATAAACAAGCTTCAAACATAAATACACTGCAGAGTTTCGCAGAATTCGCTTTATAACAATAAAATATTATTTCGAACAAATTTTGTGACGTTTCATTAGAATTAAACTTTACGTATATGCTTTGACCTTGAATAAGTAAAAAATTCTAAACAATTTCAGTATTTTATTGGCTTTTATTGTAGGGATTTAAATTGTACAATTTAACTTTACATAACCTTAATTTATAATATTTTCAAATGCATTGCTAACAACATTCTACAGTTCAGTTTTGTTTTTCAGCAAAAGGATCCAATAAATTTTTATGACCAAATATGGCCTTAACATGGCTTATGTTCTTAAGTCTGGTTGTAATACGTAAATTTATGTTTTTCCTTCTAACTCGAACGAAACAAGTAAAATGTGGAGAAAAAGTCAAGAATTCATTCTTAGGGCCATTATTACAACTTGCCGTTAAACTTGGGTTTAGTTAAAGGTAGCTTTAGCTAAAGGGAACTGTGAAGTTACCTTTAACTGATTTTCGTTATTACAACTTACAGATAAAATAAAATTAAAATATGGCAGTGCCGGAGCAAAGTCGATAAAACTGCTCAATTAAACAAGTTTTTTTTTTAACGCAGTGGCAACAGCGGACTTCGTTGTTTTGTTGTATATGCTCATTTTGTTTAAATTTGAAGTTGCCATATCGAAAATAGTATATGATATGGCAAGTTTAAACATAAAGTGACCTTTAAATGTTAAAGGTAGGATGATCTTCCGATCACTTTTATCTTATTGGGTACTCATAATAATGAAAAACAATTTATCTGCCCGTTAAAATCCTCCCTTTAGTTAACGGCAAGTTGTAATAATGGCCCTTAAACTGTTGTTGTACAAATCAATGTGTTTTAAATTTTAACCACAAAATATGTGAAAACATTGTCATGAGTCTGAGCCGAATGAAGCAGAAACTGAAAACAGAGCACACATACCTCTACTGGGAACCAATTGGATACATATTACTGATATTAGGATGTATATGTTACCACACTTATGTATGTATGTATGTATACACAGTTAATCTTTAACTTTAATTTAAGACTATTGGTATGCATACCATATTTGTTGTTGTTGTTGTAGGTTACTTACACAAGAAGTCTGGTTTGCTGGTGGGGTTTTGGAAAATGTATTGTTTTACTTGATGGTTTTTGATATTTTTATGAGTGGAAAATATTTTGGAAAATTATTATGCCCTTACGCTCTCCTTCATTCTCTTGCTCTCTCGTCTGATAATCTAAAGAGATACCACAGATTTATATTGAGCATTGCTACGTTGAATTGTATTGAGGATGCAAGGATTTAAGTTTTGTTTTCTTGGAGGAGAGGTGTGGTGGTCTTAAATTTTAAATAATAAGTGGATACATACTACGGTAATCAGTGCAAAGTACAAATTGCATTTGGTGTGATTTCGATTAAGGTTAGGACCGCACTTAAAGGAAGGACCCACTTAAAGGAAGTGTTACCACTTAGGCCAGGCTTTAGACTTATAGTGCTACAATACCGGGAGATCATACATATCCTAGAGAAAAGCAACCAAAATAAGTGTTGCTATTTCAGCAGTCTTTGTATTAGAGACCGTGTTCAAAGGTGCCTAAAAGTGCAAGGTCAATAACCTTCGTCTCTTTATGACAAGAGCAGAGCAATGACACATCAGTTGAAAGACAGTCTCTTACTTCTCCTCAGACACACACCTCCTGTAGAAGTCATTTGCCGGAATGGCAAGTCTTTCGGCATGCTTACCAAAAGGTTGATTGTCAAGCGAATGCCGTGTGATTAACTACAGAAGTTAGGTAGTCCCTTTTTTATCCATACGTGTCCAGCATTTTCTATAATAACCGTAGATAATATCCATGTTTACTGAAATCGGAATAGCTATGCTCTGTAACATGTAAAGGATTGGGAGCTCGGTACCGTCTCTGGCCAACTCATCAGCAATACACTTTAAACGATATTCCTATGTCCCGGAATCTATAGAAGAGTTATCTTTGAATGATCCGAAAATGCCCTGATATATCCTCAGTTGAAAGCGGTAAGATCACTTGAGTGGTGGGTCAATTCGACCTCCGGGTACTGTACTTGTCTTAACTGACAAGTACACGTCCTCTAACCTAATCTAACCTAAGTGGTGAGAGAAGTGTTTAATGAGTAATTAATTACACGTGTTAGAGAAGTCTAAACTCATTAGATTTGAACCTAGGGAGTATTTTTTGAGGGGATTAGTGAAGTCTATCATGTATAGAGACAAGTCAGCCACAATTCCCGTCCTTAAGACAAGATTACAACTGCTATTTGTCAGATATCGGTCAACATGCTGGAAAGAGTCAACCAAAACAGAAGCCTATAAATGAACCCCGTAGAGTGCATGAGTAAATATTTCGGTCGCTATTGCAAATTTTCAGCCTTTTTCTATTTTCATAACGCCTACGGTTTAAAAAATCACCCGTTACGAGCCAAGAAATTACATAAAAATATTAAAACACTTATTAGATGGAATAAATTGGTTATCTGCTTTAATAAGTAGATATTGTTACGTCTTTACCTTTTAAAAACGTTTGTTTATTTTATTTATTTATTTATTTGTTCAAAACAATACAACAAGAATAAATCTTATATTACAGTATTAAAAACGTTTAGAATATAAACAGTCTGGTGAATGTTCTTGAAGGCGAATGTTCGTGGCTTCGCCTTCTCGAGATCTCTATAAATGTAAACATTGTTGTTTCATTATTGTTGTTTAGGTATTTTGTTTACATTTATTCTTGTAGTGTTTGTTGTTGTACTTTTGTTTACTTGTTTATAATTTTTTTATGCTGATGTTTGTTATTATACATATTACGCAGTGCGATAATTTGTAAACAAGTTCATTGTTTTTATTTTTGTAGCTTTTATTTATAATTTTAATGTTAAACGATGTAAAGGCAGAACACCAGTATCTAGATTTTTTCATTTTCGTAACAATATTTTAACTCCTGCTTTACTAAGTTCTACGCTAGATTTTATGTAGGACTATAGATGTCTAGTTTAACTGATAGAAGTTAAGTGCTTAGAATTTGTATAACATACATACGTACACATAAACGGTCATTACAACCCTTAAGTTAGGATTAGACTCAGCTTCTCTCTTATGTTGTATGTGTTAATTTTATACATGAGTGGCGGGACCTACAATTTGAAGTCGTCTCAGAATGACAGATTTTTGAGTAACTTTTCATGGCAATTTTATTTACTCTCAGAGTTTATGGCAGAAATTTGCTGAGAGGAAATAGTCGAAGAAAAATTTTTCATGTTTCGTTTTGTTGGAAATGTCTACCCTTTGGTTTGAACCGTGGCCTCAAGTCTAATAAGCCAACACAGTACCTACTAGACTCCTGCGACTACCGTACTAAATTTGTTCCATATTAGATAATCCTATTACCCTGTAGTACTTTTCATTGTCGACCAACTTCCCTCTGCACGTATTGTGTATTTCCTGTTTCCTTTCTTATTCTATTTCTTACTTATGGTCTCTCATTATTATATTTTAGATATTTTATAAGAAAATGTCTCTGGAGGGACATTTGGTCTATAAATTTATTGAAAATTCGTTTAACCAACCAACCAACCGGCATAGACCGGAGTGTTTTCGTTCTATTGTCCATCGAGTATTGGAGGCGTGAAGGCTGTAATGCAATTGTTGGTGGTTTCAATTCTTTTTTAGACAAACTTTGGAAGTAAAATATTTATAAAGCATAGGAAACATGTACATATGTATGAATAGTATTCATTATGGGAATTTACGAGCAAACATAATTTCAAAGAATAAATTGTGGTATTGTATTGAAATTGAAATGATTAAAAATGGAATTTATTTATGAAGACTTGACAAAATGTTTTCAAGAATAAAATACTGTTAAAAAAGAGTTCTTTGTTAAGACTTAATTTCAGATGATGGGTGACAGATTATAAAGCAACCGTGTTCTAAAGAAAACCATACTGAAGTGTTATGGTTAATATTTTAAGTAATAATAAAATAAAGATTACATTTTAATGAAAATTAAGTACAAAAAATTACAAAAATAATTACATTTTAATGACCACACCAAATAGGCATGTAAAAGTATATGATTAAGATGATAAAGGGAACGAAACAGCAATCTTACGTGAAAATAAGTGTCTGTTAAAATTTTTTATTATCGCTTGTATTATATGATAGTCGTTATGGCTGATCCGAATTCTCTGGTAACCTCAGCTCTGACATTTTGATATGAAAGGAAAGATAAAGACACAGCTCTATTTTCAACAGTTCCCTGCCATGATAAAATGTATCAAATCTGCCGTTGTTTCTTGGATAAAAATGAAATACACAACATAGATAGTGTGAGAAAGTAGCCAGTAATTCTGTATGTGTCTACATACTTAGAGTAGAAACATAAGTACTGCTACACGTATTTTAGGTTATAAGATTAAGTATCTTTAATAGATACGTTTCCTAGAACATCCACAGCTTTTGAAACATAGAATAGTTTTATAACAGCTTTCAAAACGGTTACTTGTTAACTTAAGACGATGGTTCAAACCATTGTTCCTAAAAATAGACACTCCGCCAAAGCATTACTGAAACTATAGTGATGTGAGTAATATTAAGGACAGGAATGTGACAGATAGAAATCTGTTTATATATCACAAAAACTAATTTCATTGCGATTTTACTAAATTTTTTTTTTTTTAATTTTTATTAAATTAAAATAAAAATACAAATTCATGCAGTTAAACAAAATAAGCACACCCCATTTTCTTTTCAAAATAGTTAAAAAAAAAAAAATTATAATAAAGGGCTATCCATTTCGTGGTTTCAAAAGTATGGGACTGGAATTCGACATCTGTCAAACTAAGTTGTGAAACCAATTTTTTTCTTTTCAGTTGAAAGTCTGACATTGGCGAAAATGGATCGCTTAACTATCACACAACGCATAAAAATGATCAAAACCTACTACAAAAATGGTGATTCTCCCACAGCACCAAAAACAAAATTTTCTTCAGCGATGAAGCACATTTCACACTCGGTGGGTATGTTAATAAAGAAAATTGTCGTATTTGGGGTTCTGAGGATCCTCAAGTAATTGAAGAGAGGCCATTTCATCCAGAAAAAGTCACTGTTTGGTGCGCTCTTTGGTCCGAAGGTGTGATTGGACCTTACTTCTTCGAAAACGACGATGAAACGACTGTCACCGTCAATTCGGAGCGTTATGGTCATATGATAACTGACTTTTTTTTGCCTGCTATTGAAGAATACGACTTGGAGAATATGTGGTTTCAACAAGACGGTGCCACATGCCACACAACTCGAGCGAATATGGCTGTATTGTAAGAGACATTTCCTGGCCGCGTAATTTCTCGTCGTGGCGATATCAACTGGCCACCAAGATCATGCGATTTGACACAATTAGACTTTTTTTTGTGGGGCTACGCGAAAGACCGTGTTTATGAAGAGCACTTAAAAACCAACATTCGTCAAGTTATGGCTGAGATACCGCCCAAACGTGTCAAAAAGGGGTCGAAAATTACCTCAAAAGAATTAATGCTTGCAACACTTCGCGTGGAGGTCATTTAAATGATGTAGTGTTTCACACATAATGTCAATGTTCAAACTTTACAATAAAAAATAAATATCATAAAAAAAATATTTTATATGTGTTTTATTTACGTTTACTTTTCAAACCACGAAATGGATAACCCGATACAATAACAATACATACATAATTCTGTATATTCATTACATCCCTTTAGTCAGGATCACGAACTAGCATCTCACACCACTTATGTTGTGTGCGTTAATTTTTTATATGAGTTTCGGGACCTACAGTTTCCGGTCGATTCCGAACGACAGATTTTTGAGAAACATTTCACGCCAATTTTTGTTTTACACTCAGAATTTTTGCCAGAAATCTGGATTGAGTTTTGAACCTCGACTTTTCGTGCCTAATCCCACATATCATACACCTTTGAATGAAAAAAGTTATTTTTTGGTCATAAAAAAGTATAATTTGAATGAGTTATTATTTGCATGATCTGGATCAAGTGAGTGTTGTACGATGTAATAGAAATTTTAACGGAAAAATAATAATAAGCCGTATTACCATTAAAATAAATGCAGAAAACACGTTTAGAACTTCTGAAAGATATTCTTATTGCAAAATTTTGGAAATTGGAAATTCCGGATGTGCTCCATCCAGAGAAGATGTTACATTCCAAAAATTTAATAGCAACTTACGCAATAGATGTGAGAGTTTGGCAATCAAAATTGCTGGCAAACCTTTTAATTTTTCAGACTTGGAAATAGAAAACAATCTGAGAAATCTACCAGGTGTACTGGTACGCTCGTTTTGTAAAAAAACACATTTTTAATGGAAAAGTAAAATCAATTTTATTCAAAGTATTCGTCTCTGCTGGTCAGGCAATTTGTGGATTGCACGGTAATAAAACTGTTCATCTTTCAAAGCAAACAAATTAGCCACTAAATTTTTGATTACCCCTTAGGAATCACAGTGCTGCTCAGAAGTGGGTGCCCCATAGATGAAAACAAATGGTAGACAGAAGGAGCAAAGTCTGGCGAATTCGGCGGGTGGGGTAGAAGCTCGCTGCCTAACGATTTGAATTCTGAACCGTTTTTGCTTTGTGTGCAGGTACATTGTCTTGTTGCAAGATTACCTTCTATTGTCGTATGGCCAATTCGGTTCATTATCTGATCAATTCATCATTCAAATTGATCATTTGTTATCGGTAATGATCTATGTTAAGTAGGTTTTAGAAGATCGTGGCTCACCACACCTTTCTGGTCCCACAAGACATGCAGCATTGTCTTCCTGCCGAATCTATATAGTTTTGCAGCCAAAGTTGATGGTTGTCCCCTATTAGCCTTTGATTTTTTCCGTTTAGAATTCTGAAAATGAATCAATTTTTTATCGCCAGTAATAATTCAGTGTAGCACTAATTTTCTATCGTGTCTTTGAAGCCAAATTGCAGAAATGGTTTTTCGATTTTCCCGTAGCTTTTAAACGGTTAGTGCAACATTTAACGTTTCTACATTTGTTTCTGACTCGAATAGTCATCTTCATTCAATATTGTTTGTAATTGTAATTGGACGTCTTTAAACTGTTTAGTGGTCTTCATTCCTTACATCAAAATCATTATCTCTGAAAAGTTGTCTTCTGTATGTTGCTTCTTATAGAACATGTTCACCATAAATCGGCAACTCTCCAGCACATTTCTTCAAATAAAGGCATTTGTATCTTGACGCTCACCTGGTATCTATTTTTACAATTAAGATAGGAGTCGCTTCAAAAAAGACCATATGCACACTTATATTTTTTTTTTTTGTTTGAGATCTGAGATCTGCGCTACTAATGGCGATATTTTCCCTCTTCATTTTCCAAGATCTTCTTCGCTCAAATGCCAGTAGGTCAATAGGTATCTCACCGACGATCACGAGGACTGCGGCGCCCGATACGGTGCGGTAGGCCGAAGCAACTCTTAGTGCCGCTGTTTGCTGCACCGCTGCTAATATTTTCCGTTAAGATTTAATCTCCAGCGCATCTCCCCATATCTTGCTTCCATACAGCAATATCGAGTTCGTCGCCGCCATAATCAATTTTCGTTTGGCCTGTGTTGGTCCGCCAATATTTGCCATCAGTCTGCTTAACATGCCCGTTAGTTTCACTGCCTTGGTAGCTGCATGCTGTATTTGGGCCCAATAATTAAGTCTACAGCAGAGATCAGCAACGAGTATTCAAAACGATGAGTAGATTCGAGTCATACTTATAATTTCAGATACTTATATGCATTCATACTTATTTTAATATCATACTCATACTACTCATATTCAAAATTAGAAATACTCATCGTACTCATACTTAACAATACACATGATGTTGTTGATTTCGACTCTCCATGATTCAACATACATATACACGAAGCACAAAATAAGTATGATTCGAGTACGAACACCACAATACTCGCTAGAAGGTTAAGTGTGTGCTTTGCTTGCTGTCTTTGTCTTTTTTTTTCTTCTTTTGTAAATGCAACAATAACTACTACTGTAAATTTTGATGAATGATTCAAGTGACTCGAATCATTCGTAAGTATTATAAGTATTTTTCTAAATTTATGAATCTGAATGAGTAGGCGTATGAATCAAACAATAAATCGAATGTTATGAGTTTGATGTCAACGTTGTACTCATACTCATTGCAACCTATACTTATAAATCAATGTTGTAGCGAATACGAATGAATCAGAGTAGTTGAATTTCAATACTCTTGACTCACTCATACTCAAAATTTCATGTGTACTTATAAGTAGCGAAAATACGATTCATTGCTGATCTCTGGTCTACAGTCGAGCCTTTGGCCCAAATATCTAACTGCCCTTTTTGTGACCAGTGACACATCACCTATCTGCATACTTATCTCGAGTGGAATGTGAGCCATTGTCATCAGTATGACTTCAGTTTTGCTCTTCGCGAGCTCTAGACCATGGTCCTCAAGCCATATCTGAGTCCTTATCATGACTTGATTTAGCTTTCTCCTGGCATCCTCAATGTCGCGCGCTGAAATGACCGACACTATATCATCCGCATATCTCATGAGGTATGTGTCCTCTGTCATTTCTATACCTAAGATATCGTCATAGCCTGGGTTCCACAGATCAGGACCAAGAATAGATCCCTGAACTACACCCGACGTGATCTCTACGGCTTTTCGGCCATCAGGTGTATCATAGAGAAGCTTGCGATCCTTCAAATAGCTGCGTAATGTTCTCAGAAGGTATATAAGAATACGAAATCTTTCTCGTAGTGCCTTAATGATATCCTCCCATCGTAGGCTGTTGAAAGCATTCCGCACGTCGAGCGTGGCAAGGACAACAATGCGCTTCGGATAGTAACGTCTAAGTCTGGTCCGTTCAACGCACCAAGCGTTGACCTACCTAGTCGGAAGCCATACTGCCTGTCCGATAATCCACCAGCTGTCTCAATGGCCGCTGCCAGTCTGCGTTGGAGAAGTTTCTCCAATAATTTACCGGCACTATCCAACATACAAAGAGGGCGATATGATGATGGATGTGTCGGAGCTCCTTTTCCTTTGCTGATCAGAGTTAATTTCTGTACCTTCCATTGGTTAGGGAAGACACCTTGTACAATGCAGGCATTGTACACTTCAAGAAGTGCATTTGGTCGATTTTCAGCTATTAATTTAAGTACTTCGGCCGGTACTCCGTCTGGTCCGGGAGCCTTGTTTCCCTTGAGACTTTTCGCCGCTGTTGTCAATTCTTCCTCCGTGAAGGGTATTGGCGTATCAGCTGTCGGAGGTTCACGTTCCTCACGCAATGGTGGGTGCACGGGGAACAAGTTCCTATCTATATCGTCGACGACTTCGCCGTCAAGATGTGGTACGGCAGAGTTAGCGCCCAACTTTCTGGTCACAGTTTTATAAGCGAGACCCCGGGGGTTCGTGTTCAATTCATTACGGAACTCCTCCCATTTCGCCCTTTTGGCGGCTATTATTGCCTGTTTCAGTGCCCTTCGGGCCCGTAGAAATCTTCAGCCTCATGTACTGCATGACTATCTCTTCTAGCTCTAATGTATCTTCTTCTGCGCTGGAGGCAGATTCGTCTGATTTCAGCGATTTCAGGTGTCCACCAATATACAGATTGACTTCTGGGATGTTGCGATACGTGAGACATTGAAGCGTTGCAACTACGAATTATGCGCTGCATAGTTTCTTTAGCCAGAGTGATATCATCACTATAGGTTCGTGAAAGTGAGGCCTCATCGAATCTCTCCAAGAATGCCGCGCTATTGAGACTTGCGACGTTCCATTTTCGGATTCCCCTGGTCCTGGCTGTTGGGATAAGGTCCGCTCCTTCCGCGACTCGAAAACTAATGTAGTGGTGGTCACTTCCATTGTAGTCTTCAAGAACTTTCCATTCCGCTATTTTTCTGGCCAGATTTTCAGTTACCAAAGTGATATCCTGCGTGGTATACTCGCATCCTGGCCGCTTAAAAGTTGTGCTGCCAGTATTCATCACTATAAGACCCAACCTTGCCGCCATATCCAGAATGCACCTTTCTCGAGTGTTCGTTGTCCGATCGCCCCATTCAACAGCCTACCATTAAAATCACCGGCCACTATGAACGGTCTACCAATTGCGAGTACTCTATCCTCAAAAAACCGCCCTTCGTCTTAAATTGCTCTATATCATCATTAGGAGTGAGGTAACAGCCCATTATGGTCAGGAATCCGGTTCAAAGATATGTATAACCAGAGCCGGCTCCGTAACTGCAAACCTACCGCTGCCAGGTATCCAAAGTGCAGCCGTGCCTGTTTCGTCCTCAAACCAGGAACCCCTGGCAATCCGACCGTATTGCTCGCTGATGATGACTGCATCTATTCTCTTTTCGACAGCTATCTGCCCCAGTAAAGCATCCGCTGTCCGGCTTCTATGCAAATATGCATTTCGTTTTGTTAAGCCAAAGAATTCATATAAAACTTGTTTCTATTATCAAAAGAATGTCCGAAAAATGAGTATTTACTTTGGGCAAATGTATAAAATTTAAAGCTAACATATTTCCTCCCTTATTTCCCCTCCTGTGACCATTCAAATATTTTGAGAATTTTGAAAGCAAAAAACAAAAAAATAAAAAACAACTGAAATAACAAAAGTGTTAACGATGACAAAATGCATAAACATTATTTCCACACGATTAATCAATTCCTTTTCGGTATTCAATGCACTTTCAGAAACTCTTTTCGTTTGTTTCATCTCCTTTTTTTTTTGATTGTTTGTCTGACTCTGCCTGTTTGCTACACTCGAACAGGATACATACATTCATTTATACTTTATTGCAGTTGTGTGTCATCCTTACAACTTTTTGCATGACTAAAGTGTTGATAGAAGGTAAAAGTCAATTTAGGTACGAGTTATAATCGAAATAAAAGATTCAGTAAAAAAATATTAAAAATTTTACAGTTAAAATGTTTTGAGATATTGCTTAGAAGGCTTCGATAATATCTGTTTTTTAAAGTTACTATTTTATCTTAGAAGAAGCCATCGTAGTCTAGTGAATAGAGTGTGCGCTGAATAGATTCAAACCCTGGCCCAGACATCTCGAAGAAAACGAAACATAAAAAAATTTTTCTTTGGCGACTTCTTCTCAGCAGTTTTCTGGCAAAGGCTCAGAGCCTTTCGGAGAGTGAATAAAATGGCGATGAAAAGTTTCTCAAAAATCTGTCTTTCAGAGTACCACCGCTCATGGATAAAATTAGCATACACAACATGGGTGGTGTGACAACCTAGGTTGTACTCCTGATTAAAGTGTTGTAATTACTAGTAAAGTAAGTATGTGGTCTTAACATTTTTTTTTTTTAAATTTCCTAATGAAAGTGTTGTAATTACTAGTAAAGTAAGTATGTGCTCTTAAATTTTTTTTTAAAAATTTCTAGAGTAAGCAAATTCAATATTCAGTAAGTGAAACAACCAGCTGGACATAGACCAAGGTTAGGTTTGGAAAAGTGTTGGTTTTATTCAAACCTCCTTCTGTCATTAAATTTCGTGTGAAGACGATGTCTTGCGGTTTCTGTGTCATTATAGCTTCTGCATTTATCTTTGAGATATATTTTCAACCTTTGTTCCGCTATGTTACGATTTGAACGCGTTTCAGATGGCTTCTAAGTATGTTTACGCATTTCCATACCAGGGCTGGTCTTTATACAAATGGGTTTAGTTTCCTATATTGCCTTTGCGAATGGCTAAACTCTGTGAAAGATAAACTGTTTGCCACCCTGTAGAGGAACGCCAATGTCATGTTAGAAATTTCGCTAAATGTGTATGCTTTTTATGCCGTAGTTATTACTGTTACTATCCAATCCTAATGTGAGAAGCTAGGTCGTAATCCTGACTGAAGGATTGTAATGACCAATTATGTATGTATGTATCCAATCCTAACCCAAGTCAAAACGCTGCATAAGCAGGAGCAATCGTATAAGTGTTGGTTGTACAATATAAAAAGAGAGTTATAATATGTTCAGACAGTTTTATTTTAGTTTGTATTTTCCCAAAAAAAAATTTCACTTATAAAACACAAGGGAGTTTGATTAAAAATGTAAGTATATTTTTGTACAACTAAATTTAAATAAATAAAAACTATTTAAATGTTCCTGTAGGTCTAAAACAACTAATAAAACTCAAGTTCAACATTTGGTTACATTAATGGAAGCCAATCTGTAAGCACTTTGCTCAAAGTCGACTGGCCTAAAGACACATTGAAGTCTTTTCCTACACCAGTCTGGTACCCACCTTCTGCGAAAAAACGTAAGCTCGCACTTAGCTTTACAATTGGTGAAACTCCAAATTGCTTTTTTGTTGGTTGACTGTGAGTTGGTAAAATTTCTAGTAAATACCGAAAGGCCGCTTTATTTACTCTGTAGTACTTTTGAAACCTGTTGCAAGATAAAATTTAAACCAGACACTTTCATTTTTATTTATTTACTTACAAAGACAGCGGCAACTCAAGAAGATTAAATTTATCCCTTAATTGCCTTCTGGAAATACGTTGGCTGTTTTGTTGTTGCTTCTCTAAACTACCAATTTCCTCCACAAGGATACACATGATGGCACTATTCATTGTTATTTTCTTGTATTATATTAAAGTCTTATGAATTTTTTCAAATTGTATTAATTTTATTTAACTTTAATTTTACTTTATTTTCACAAATTGTCAAAAAATTTAATATCAATAAGAAACACAGCTGACTTAAAAATTCGATATTGCCACTTTTTCAAACTTTTACTCCCGCGGAATTTGTAATTAGAGGATTTCTTTCTCGAAAAAAAACGTTTTCCGTGAGAAAGAAATTCTTTGAGAATATTTGTGATTGTATATATATTATGTGTCTGAACACTTAAAATATTGTACTCAAATAAACGAATATTGACTCAATAAAAGTGCCTGTCTAAACATAGTATTCTATTAACCCTAATCCCGGAATCACTCGAAGCTTTTGATGAAGCGATGAAGAGTTTCGCTTGAGTATTTTTTTGATGACACAATCTATTTTCAAATTAAACATGCCACTCTGTAGGCTGTAGTACCAAAAGATTATAACAAATAAATCACAATGTATCAACATCGACATCATCACAGTCACTATCATTACAATGTGATTATCATCTTCATTTCTGGTCGTCGCCAATATTATTATCATTCATAGTGAAATGGTAGCATAGCAGAGATATGGTATAAAGAGGTGATTCAAATATTATCACCATCAATATGGTATGTGAGTGAATATTATAGTATTTGAATCCAAACTGCAAAGTTGCACACACACACACACAAACACTTGTCGACGTTATAATGAATTGATGCTATTGAACAGAGATTGCAAAGTATTGGGGGTGGTGAGGAAAAACTGAAATAAAATGAGTTGCAAACAGCATTAATTCAAACAATGAAAGATGAAATATGACTGAATATATGGTATGGTATGGCACGGCATACACATGTCAAATAGTTTGTGTAAGCAAGCACTCAAAGGGAAATGGATTTAGTCGGATATAAATAAATTTATTCAGAATTAGAAGAGTAGCAATTTTCTTTTTGACATTCTCTTTTTTTTTTCTTATGTGTGTTCGTTAATACAAATGTAATGTGTTGTTGGTCTAGTCAAGTATTTGTTCAATTGATAATAATGATTTGAATGTTTTCAGTTGATTGCTTTCGGAATACTTTAAAAACAGCGGTATGTTGAGTGTTAGAGTTCCTTTAAAATTAAAGTCAAAAATTTTTGGAGTAGATCAGAGGGTAAACTATTAAATACTTTGTATACCTTTTCTGTTTCTATGCTCGATGAAGTTTGGTTTGGTGTATAGACTGGTAATTAGGAAAGTTTAAAGCTTTAAACCTCAAACTTAATGTGGATAACATAGATACATACATACATATTTGGTCATTACAACTCTTTAGTCCTAGCTTCTTGATTATTCACTTAAATTTCTACTCTTGAGTTCTTCGGTATATGATTCATAACTAGTACTTTGGCCTTAACAGCTACTAGACGCTAACAATTATTAGGATCTCTGCCTGAAAAACAGTACATTTCGCTGAAATCCCATGTGACTCTTTGAATTATTTCCATAGTGTATGCCGAATTCCCACTGATTGAAACCTTCTCAATTATAAATACATCACACCTTGCCTCGTGGAGTTGACAGCTCATGATGCTAATCTGACTTTCCGCTTAGACTTTATGAGTATTTTGTTCTAAGCTAATTTTATAGCTATTCTTCTTTTTGTAGTGCATCGTTAAAGTATATTATGAACCCTTTAATTCGGTTACAGTACTCCTCAGATGAGGATCATCGTGTGAGTTATCGTATCCTAATCAACAAAGTTAATTGTCATATTCTCTCTGTTCTGTTGGCAACTGAGTCCGATGAATGGTGACCTCTCCAGGTTTGCTGTGTACTCATCTCTATATGTACAGCATTAATGAGTATGTCTTTCGTTCAGCAGCAAAATTTTCCCCAACTTTACCAAACTCTTACACAATTTTGCATGGATACGATTTGCTGAATATATCCGTACTGTAGCTTTGATTTTTTTTCATAGTATTACTTATTTACTTACTTTATTATAGGTAGTCATTACAACTCTTTAATTGGGGTTACAACCTAGCTCCTAACACTACTCGTGTTGTGTTTAATGTCGACTTCTAGCGGCAGATTTCAGAAATTTTTCATGGCAATTTAGTTTTACTCTCATAGTTTTTGCCAAAAGACTGTTGGAAGGAAGTGGTCGAAAGAAATATTTGGTCTCTCTCTCATATGGGTCCCTGGACATTAAAGGTAACAACAAAGTCAACGCGTCGGAACAAAGGAAAATTCAATTTAATTCACTCATAAGATTGACTTTCCTCTACGTACGAGCAATAAAATGGTTTCACCCAAACTTCATTCAAACAGATCTGGTTTGTTGTGGATATATGCTGAACAAAATTTGCGATAAATTTGACCGGATTTCATCTTTGGGACTACAAAGCAGATATGACGGTACACTGGCCTCTGAGTGCACACGACCTGAGTCTTGGAATATCCTACAACGACTTCTGCAGAGGTCATCGGCCCTGATTTTTTTGAAAATAAACGAGGAGGTGCCGTTGCGATGATTGGCGTATCTGTGAAATTTGATTCCACTAAGAACACAAATGCAATTAAGCAGTCGATGAAGTCACATGCAAGAAATCATATTCAAAAATTAAATACCATGAAATTATCTACGAGGTTATTATAAAAGAATGCATTCCACCAACATTACTGTCTTATGTCATCATTTTAAGTTTATAAACACAAAAAAAAGGAAAAATTTTTGCACTTTAACTTTGAATTCTTGCATTTTGTTCTCTTTCAAAGTGTTTTAATTTAAATCAAATTAAAATTAAATAAAACTCGATTAAATTTAATTGTTTTAATTTGTAATTACCTTTATCATAAATAGCCTGTGGTCAAATTAATTGTGGCGTTTACACACACAAAAAAAAGATTTTATTTCCAACAAATAAAATTCCAATTTCAAATCTTATCCTTTAAATAATTGGGAGGGGGTGGGAAGTGTGTTGAAGAATTCAGTTTTGTAGCACCTGCTATATCCTGGCATTCAAAAATGACAAAATTTTATTCGTAATTAACTTTGTTGTATTTGAATTCAAAATATAACTGTTTGTGTATATATGTACATACGTACATATATCTGGCTGTGTGTGTCTCTCAGTATTTTTTCTATCAGTATGTTTATCTTAACGGCTGTCACAACTGCATGTTGGCGCTCACACTTGTATACTGCAACCATATTTTCCTTCTTTCCTTTTTTTTTTGTTACATTTGCGTAACACTTTATGGCGGATGGTGGAATGCAGGCAAATATTGAAAAAAAAAAACGAAAAACCGAAAAAATAAGCGATAAGAAGATGTCGGTTCTTTAACCTGCCACCAGCTATCCAACCAACCACATCTTGTAGAGTAATTCGTGTAAAAGGACAAAACCACAAGTTAACCTTGTACAACAATGTAAAGCCTGCCAGTAATTACTCCTAAAGCGTATGTGTTTGTGTGCATGTGTGTCAGCGAGAGAGAGAGAGAGAGGGAGAGCGATTGTTGCACCAACCTGCTATCCAACTGAATTCAGCTACGCGAAGGATGTCAAGTAAAGATAATGTGGTAGCATGAGTGAAAACCGTGTTAAGTCACCACTTTGTGGTTTCTTTTTTCTGGTTCTGAGAGCAAAGAGAAGGCAGTTAAAATTGAAGGAGAAAGGTAGTTGTCGGAAAGAAATAATAAAAATAAGGTGACGAAACTAAAGAGCAGAGAAAGGCAGGTGGAAGCTCCAACCAAAAGTATGAACCATAAGCAGCATACCATTCAAATTGCATTCAACCGCAAATTTATTGTTAAACGAAACGTATAAAATGGCAAAATGAATTTACTCCCACACACCCACAGTAAGGACAGTGGTACGAATAGAATATGAATTTTAATCGAAATATTATTTGTTAAGGATTCCATTCAGAGAGACTAATTCGAATTCATTTAAATATCCGTTTAGTAAATAAAAATCGACTAGTATTCGAAAAGATAATTTTTATAATCGACAAATCGAGTTGTCGGTAGATTGAAGGTCCCACGTCTATTGGCACACACCTAAGCCATCTTAGCCGGGCTATTTTGCTCTCGACAACCATATTTCCTAAAGAAATTCTGTGTCTTGTATAAACTGCCTTAAATTTAGAAATTAAGATTTCAAGCTGACGAAAGCTGGACAATGATATTAAAAGTGTTCCATCGTCACGATGGCCTAATCACATGCCCAGTAATTATTATTATCTGCCACGCCTATGCGGTTCATATGTTTATGTAAGACGTAATGTCTCATAATAACGCTCATCAGTGTGCAAAATTTTCCTTTTCTTAGTCTTAATAAGCCCACAGTTTTCCTTTGCCTGGACTGCCCTATAATATGTCTGCAATTTCATCTGCTGTGTCTTAGTTGCTCAATAGTCTATGTGACGCTTTTCCCTAACGATAGCCTGGTTTTCAATGCACCAACGTCTGTTATGACCTAGCTTCTCACACCACTTATGTTGTGTGCATTAATTTTATACATAAGTGGCGGGACCTACAGTTTAAAGTCGACTCCGAACGACAGATTTTTGAGAAGCTTTTCATGGCAATATTATTTACTCTCAGAGTTTTTCCCAGAAATCTGCTGAGAGGAAGTCGCCGAAGAAATATTTTCATATTTTCGTTTTGATGAGTGACCTGGGGTTTGAACTTGGGCCTTCAGTCTAATAAGCCAACACACTGCCTACTAGACTACGGCGACTTCATGGTTTGATAATTAGCATCGATAGTTTGATAATTAGCATATAATGCCTGCTGCGCTCTAACTGGAGAAGTTTTTAAGCCGCTTTTCAAAAGTTCGGGACCATTTCTCCATCTCGTGCAACTGCCTATTTCGCCAAATTTTTACTGATTCAGTTACACTTTCGCCTGGAAGCACACTTATGGTATGGTAGGCGTATTTATTCGATAATAGGCTCGACTTCTGTTCTACTTTTATGTGCAGAGCCATTCGGGTATCAATCAGTTGCCTCTTAGGCAATAGAGTATGCAGCCATTTGAACAAGAATGCCGATGTGATATCAGATTTGGATTGAAGTGATAGTCATACGGTTGAATAATTTCGTGTAGACCGCGAGTTTGTCCAGTGTACCAATTATATTTTAATGGTACGATTTATGGCTTTGGAGACGTAAGCACCGTCATATGGCTGTGGGCTTTTGTATATTTAAGTGCGACGCTTGCAGTGCTGTAGCTGTGTTTTGAATCATCGTTTTCTTGTTACAGATTCTAAGCTTTCTTGCATCATCTTCTATCAAGAAGTCAACTGTCTGTATAAAATAAGGAAATTTTTTGACAAGAAACAGTTTAACACGGATCTTTACATCGATATATCGCCAAAGAATTATTTTTTAATATTTCGTTTCGTTGGTGATATATGACCTGCAGTTTGAACCGCGGACTCATCTCTAATAAGCCAACACACTACCTACTAGACTATGGCGACTTCTTTACAAATAACTGTTATGCTTACGGAACGAAGCTGTTACGGAACAAAGCTAACACTCTAGAGCACAAAAATATCTCACATGGATCAGCAACATCACGTGTCGAAAACTGTGATTGGTTATGTGCAAACAGCGTTACCGTTGAGCGACTAAAGTCGCAATTTGACACTTTTTCAGCGACCCCGCCACTTTTTGTGCCCCCTTACTAAAATGAACTAAATCTGACACTTTTCAAGATTTTTGACCCTTTTTTCCCCTTTTTTAAAAAAAGTATTTTTTCTTTTAATTAGATTTTTTTTTTCTTTCTTTTATTTACATTTTTCGGAACAATTGAATTGTTTTTTTTATTTTAAAATATAAGGAGTGCGCACAAAAAAATCTGGACTTACATTTTTCGTTATAGAAATAAAACTAAATGGCGGATTTTTTACGTTTTATATTTCAATTAAAGTAAATAATATTTGAATTCTTTTGTGTATAAAATTTTCTTCTGACAAAGGTCTCAGAGCATCCAACTTTTTGAGCCACTTTTCTTCCAGACATGTTAGGGTGTTTTAGAAAAATACGTATTATTTTATTTGCTTTCTTTTGGTCGGCAAATCCGTTTTTTTCTTCCACTTCCACGCTTTCTCTCAATACTCAAAGACTCCTTATATTTATTTATTACATTAGGAACTGTTTTTTGGTTAACATCTGCGAGCCTAGCAATCGTTTTTTTGTAAGCGGCGCGGTTTTTCATTGAAAATATCAATTATTTTTTTACGACATTCTTGTTGGGTGCCCATTTTCAAAAAACTAATTTTGCTATTGCAATGACATTTAGCACGTGGATTTTGAAACAGATGAGTAATAAAAACAATTCAATGATGATAAAAGTTATAAGCTTAAAAGTAGGCCCATTTTTTTTTGTGCGCACTCCTTATATTATATTTTTTGTTATTTTTTTTTAATTTGTTACAAAATACGCAATTTTGTATTTATTTTTAATGAAGTGTTTTTTAGTTATAATAATAGTTTTGTTTTGTGTTTTGTATTATTATATAGTGGGTTAGCAAAAAAAGTTTTATTTAATGGAATTTTTATAAATTTAAAAATGCATTTTTTATTTTTGAAATTTAAATGTCCTAACGTTCACAAATTTGAATGAAATTTTAAAGCTAGAAATAAAACAGAACAAATAATTTTAAAAAAAATTAAACTTTTTGTTTAGGCTTATTAATTTTTGGCTAAAAATTTGTTTCTATTATAAAAAATTGGAAAAATTATTAAAAAATAAACTTATTATATGTTTGTTAATGTACAATACAAAATCCAATAAAAATTCATTTTTTTTTTATCTGTATTAGTACATTTTCTTTTCTTTTAAAAATGTTGCCGCTTTTTACTGCCAAAATACCCTTTATGTGCGACTTTTTTTTCAAAAATCCCCTTTTTGTGCGACTTCTTAAAAATTTCCAGCGGTAACGCTGTGTGCAAAGCCTTAAGATGGATTCACTCATTCTGAAACAATTTTTTTATATGTAGTTTGACGTTTCTCTTTTTGAAAGAGAGAGAGCAAAAGAGAGTAAGATTGCTTCGGAACAATTTCAGCTCGAATTGGTTTAATTTTAATTTTTGTTCTGAAACAATCGTACTGTGCTGCCAGATATTAATTTTTTAAGTAAAGTTGAACTGAGCTGACACATCATATTATATGTACATTTGTATGTATGTATGTATAATAAAATACAGAGCGGTTGTTTTATAGCACTTTATGTTTATCAATTTTTTTCACTAAGATTTGTTTTAATTTACAATTTCTTTGTAACACAATAAAAAATATAATCACACTCAAGCCAAGAAAACAAACGAATTGCAATCATTTGCTACTGTGCTGCCTAATTGTAAAACTAACACGCATCGTTTCCAAAAATATTTCTTATGGTAACCTTGTTTTTACAGAACAATTGTTCGAAGTGGGTGAATCGTTTCAGAACAAATTCTCAAAAAACTGAACTTGTTTCGGAACATGCATTTTGTTCCGAAACAATGGGTGAATCCAGCTTTAGGAAACGTTTGCCAACTAATGGTTCAAGATTGAAAAAAGCATTGTTACACATACATAATAAAATCGACAATAATATTCAAAAATCTGGTATGATTAGACAAAGCTGCCCACTACGACATTATCGTGTAAGGAGGGAATGAGTATAAAATCTCGAAAACAATTTTCAAGCTTATGCACCAGTTAGACGTCTATCATAGGTGGAAATAACATCAAAAAATAAATATCGAAAATTAAAGGCTGAAATGGAATCGAACTAACTGCCACCGAACTATCAAGAATAGATGTTTACCTGTATGATGATATGTATATACTGCAAGGATTCAACTGATAATGCTAAAGCCTCAAAAAGCTGTGGTTGAACAAAAACCATATGGAGACTTACGATACTCTGAGAGCTAGGACAGTACAATCTTACATGGAAAGATGTGAAAATTGCTCCGGTGGCCTTGTTGTTCGTGTGCTAAACTTCAAGTGCAGAGGCCGTGGATTCGATTACTACCAGAGATTCTGAATGTTTGTGATTGCCTGATTGTGTTTGTCTGACATTATAGGTGATTAAGATAATACAGAATTCTTACTAAAAAGCAATTCTCGGGTCATTACAAAAAAATTATCGCACAGTATCCCCTTTCCCCTATAAACTGTCTTTCCTGTATTCTAACACAATGCACTGCATCAAAAAGGATCATCTCCTGAATGTTGGTCTAAAAAAAAAAAAAAAAATAATGAGAAATAAAAAATAACAGTAGTAAACCCTGCGCTTTGTTACAAACGATGGAAACGCTTTGTGGAACCCATATACACCCAAGAGGGGTAAAGGGAAAAATATCATTTAAATCCTTTTGGAAATCCTTTGGCTTGTCATTATGTAGTAAATTCAACATTATCACTGAATTATTTTCCCAGAAAACCAATGTGTTCGCAATGGTAAGGTTCTCGCTTAAATATGGCAGGAGATGGAAGGTAAAGTAATTTGTTGAAATTTTATTAAAGAGCAACTAATTGATGACATTGAGGTTTTAACGCAGAAGGAAAAAGTTACACGAAAGTGATGCAAGAAGAATCAACATTAATCCAGACGTTCTACGTAGGTCCAATGGTACAAAATGAAATTAAGGATTATGACCTACTTTTCACTCTTTCTGAAAGTATAAAAATATAACAATTTTTTTTATTTCTTAGAAAACAAAATGCCTATATTTATGGCATATATGTAAACCGAAAGTGCACATATGGGCACGTATACTATTTTATTTAAAATTTATAATTAAAAGAATTTCTTGTAATTAGTGAATATTATTTTATTAAGTAGTTGCAAACAAACGAAAGTCTTCAATAATCGCAGAAAAGACTGCTGAGTAGAGGTTGATGGAAAATACAGTTTCTTTATTTTCTGTTTAAGATGTCAGGACATACGATTTGAACTCACATATGGCATATTACTTACTACAGCGACCATTAACTTTTTTAAATACCTTAAATAAAATTTCGAAATCACAAACTCTCATTAACCCCTGGCATCATTATTGTTCCGCCTTACTTTGAGGTTGATGATTATAAAGTTCTTTTGTCCTGAATTGGATGACATGTGATTTTAACTAGACGCCGCTACGTGCCGCAGAACTCACACCACATTGAATATTCTGGGCGATTTTGAGGGCATGATGAACGATATTATACTCCACACATAATGGCGCCAATAAGTCATTATTTTATTCAAATTTAAAATTATCTCACTATCTTATTACCGCTTCCTTAAAAGTGGATCCGCCATCTTACCAACTCAAACCTTAAGATATGAAGCTCTTAAAAAGCTCCTATATAACAATAATAAAAGCGATAAACAAAGTGGTAGTATTCTACTTTGATACGATTTTACGAAACAAATAGGCGGATCAAATCGCTCCTGTAGGAATCATACAACAACGCTGCACATACTTATCGCGTAAATCTTTGAGTTCGCTGCTGTTAGTCCGCTCTATGAGCTTTACTATATTGGAAAGCTTGTTACGGATTGTTCTAAGTTAGGATTGTAATTTTCACTCCCACTCTTTTTATTCGCATATATGGTTGGCAATAATGCACTTTATTGCAACCCTTTTTATCTATGCAAATGCGACCCTTTCGTTATCTTTATCCCTTTTACTATGTATGTTCTTCGATATTTTTTTTTTCGGCGCGTTCTGATTGGCCAATTGGATTTTGACACCTGGCGTCTGTTTCGTTGAGATTTTACCGTTAGGTAATTCAACCAATCAGAACATGACATTTGTCACTGAACGAGGATAGGGGATATAGGTAAAGGAGAATAATGAGTAAGAACATTCTAGTAAGAAAGGAAAGGGTATAAAAGGTAAGAACAAAAGATCATCGAGGCAGTTCATGTGTGACATTCGAGGCGTGCGGGTTTTAAAGAAAATAGGAAAAAGAAAGAGAGAGCATTTGAGAACAGTGTTTTTTTCTAAAAAGTTTCAAATAAGTTAGTGTTTTTGATCTATTTTAAATAAAAAAAAAACATTAAAACTTTAAACGATAATTTTTTTTCATAAGTGGTCGTAATCGAAATTAACAATTCATAAACATAAATTTACTGAAAAACCAAAGCGATTTTTGTAAAATAAAAAAAAAACAAAAAAACGATTAATTTGTGAACGAAAGTGAAAAGCTCAAATTCTAATTGGAATTGTTAAAACGGTTGTATTAAGTCAGCTATTGTTATTATTGAAAATTTAACGATAAAGCATAAATAAATCATGAAATTAATACATGTTTTCCTTAGTAAAAATTATTGTAAAATATCATAAGTGACAATTGTAATAGAAAAAAAAACTAAAAGTAAAGAAAATAAAGAAAAACCACCCGGCCTGTAAAACAACAATTAAGAAAAAAAAAACAAAACAAAAGAACACCATTACCTGCTTTGACACACCAGATTCGACAGAACAAATATATGTTTTTTTTTGTATAATTACACTAATCTTTACCAACCAGACAAGAAAGTTTTAAATAAAAAAAAAGAACAAGAAATACAGTACAATAACATAAATAAGACGAAAATGTAATCTTACCGGAAATACACTGTAAAAAAAAACTATATATTTTAAACTATAAGTTATAAGCTTATAAGTACCATTAAAACCACGCCAAAAATCTAAAAAAAGAAAGATAATTACAGTAAAACAATAAACTTATGAAGATTTAAAAAAAAAGAAAGAAACTAATAAACCAAGTAATATTATTGAAGAAAGAAAAAAAAAAAAAAAAAGAAAGAACAAACAAACATCCGATAAAACAACAATATTTGAAAATACACAAAAAGGAGCAAGAGAAACATCGCCCTCTGGGGAGCAGAGACATCCCTCCTCCAGAACCACATCTGTAAAGCCATCATCATGAATTCACCGAAGCAGCCACTCATCTTTACCCGCAGACCGGTGCACCGGCGCGCAACATCAGTTAAGTTGATTTCCACCAGATTTCTTTTTTTCTATTGTATCATTATCACCTTATTAAATGCTTATAAAACATTTAGAATAAATAAATTGTAATAGTTTTTTTTTTGCAATTTACTCTAACCCCTTATATAATTAGTTATACATATTTGTTCATATTCTCATCTAACCTTTTTTTTTTTAAAAATATCTGAATAAACTCTCTAGATGTTTTTTTTTCCTTTAAAATGAAACGAAATTAGCATGAGTTTTTAATTTGTTAATTCGGGAGGAATGCTGGGGACATGGTAGGGTAGAAGCGTGTGGTTATTCTAGGGACAGATGTAGAATTTGATTAGGGCGTCCGTCTGTCATGGTGTGTGACTTTGTCACTGGGAGGGAACTTATGCCCTAGGCGGGATAACATCTAACCGTCAGGTCGTTTCGGCTCGTTTTTTCTTTTTGTTACTTTCGCGTTTAACATAATTATGCTTTTCGGTTTTCTCTTTACATTCACACAGTCTAGGGTATTTCCTTTGGTGGCATGCAGGCTGTGTTTATATGCTTACGCGTCGTAAAATACGGGTTGAAAACCACTTCGATTTGAGCAGCCGGGGAGATCTTTGCATGCCCTTGACCTTGATATTTTATTCGGGTTTTTTTTGAAAGTCTATTTTTTGTATTTTTTCAGTCTATTGAATATTTAATTATAACCGTCGCGTAACAAGCTTTACCAGAAAATATAATAAATTTGATTCGCGAACTGTGCAATACTAGTCACTTTTATGAGAGTATTCCTTTCTCTATAGACGCTTGCATGAGGCAGGGTTGTAGTCTGTCTTTAAAACTCTTCTTATTTGCTTATTAGGTAAAGGTCTACCTGTAACCGCTGGATCTTATCTGGTCCCTAACATGATATTGAGTACGCTGATGACATTTGTCTTATCGCACACTGCCACAGTGATAAACAGAATTAACTCAATCATGATGCTCGTAGTCGCCGTAGTCTAGGAGGTAGTCTGTTGGCTTACTAGACACGAGGTTACTGTTCAAAAGCCAGGTCTGACATCTCAAACAAAACGAAATACGAAAAAATATTTCTTCGGCGATTTCGTCTCAGCACATTTCTGGCAAAAACTTTTGGAGTAAATAAAACCGACATGAAAAGTTTCTCAAAAAATCTGTTGTTCGGAGTCGACATAAAAGCTCTTCCGTAATGCACCGCTTTATGCTATAAACACAATAACGCAACGCAGCACGCGAATTAATGACCACACACTTTGAGGGTTGATGATAGACCAGCGTTGCCGTTTTGGGCTTTTCCTACCAAATTTGGTAGGATTTTTTTAATTTGGTAGGATGGTAGGTAAAATTGATTTTTGGTAGGTTGGATCAAAAAGTATTTTTTTAGTTTAAAAATGTTATTAGAAATGAATTTTATAAATTATTTTTGTTATATTGTTGTGTTTTGTTGCTTATTAATACATGTACAATTACATATAATACTTTTTTAATAAAAAGGTCATACTTTTTCTCAAAAAAATATATATATTTACATTATTTAAAAAACTGGTAGGTTTTCAACAATTTTGGTAGGTTTTGACAAAAATTTGGTAGGATTAAAATATGTTTAGTGGCAACGCTGTGATAGACTGATTTTTTATTTACAAGAATATGCTTACTTAAGATTATGAGAAGCCAGATTATATACATAACAGGCTGCAATAGCAAAACAAATAAAAAATAAGCAGCTTAGAGATGAGCGATCAAGTGATTTTTGAAGAACGTTGTTCTCAGTGAACGTGATTTGTTAATCACTGTTCTTTAAAACAGTGATTGTGATCACAGTATTCCAATAAGACAATAATGACAATAACGTATTTTATTAAGTCGAACGCAAGAGACAACTAGATACATACTACGAAAAGACTACTAAACAAAATCAAAGTGGTGTCCAGTGTTGCCGTTTTTGGTTATTTCTAACCAAAATTGGTTATTTTTTTGTTCAATGTGTAGATTTTCCGGGTTTGGTTATTTATTTTTCTTATAAAAAGAGCTTTTGTTTTGTTTGTAGAAATGTATTAATTAGTAAGACTAAAATTTTATTTTGTTATCTTTTGTTTCTTTTCTTACTCTGTTGTATTAATTGTAATTTAAATTTAAAAAAAATAAAATAAAAAAACTGCGAAATTAGTTTTGGTTATATTTTTTCTTATTTGGTGATTTTTTTTCACAAATGTTGGTTACAATATTTTTTTTTTCGTAGCAACACTGGTGGTGTCATCAATGTTATTATTTTTAATGTAATTTTTTTTTTATATGAAGTTTGACAATTAAGTTTCACAGAAAGTTCATGTATAAAAGACAAAAGTAAATAATCAAAATAAAATGAAGTAAATTTTAGTATATAACAATTTTGAAAGAACGACATTATTAGTACCTGTTATTTGGCAATTTCAATCACTGTAGTTACCAGTGAATTATCAATCACCGTGATTAAATCACAGGTTTGAAAATATAGCTCATCTCTAAAACAGATCATTAATTCCTTATCACTTCCACTAAAATGTTCTTTCGTGTTATATTGGTAGCACTAATAATCTCAATGCCAGCACATATACTCTCTCTGTTAGCACTTATTCTCTCATTGCTGTGAATAAAAATAGAAATTAGCCACAACGCAAAACAGAATCGTTGCTTGTTGTAGTGGTGCCTTTAAAATATTCACTTCCATATACAATCATGTATTCAATTTTTTAAAAGATTGCTGAATTTGCCCGCGTTACCTTTATTGTGTTCATAGCATTACGCAAAAATCTGAATCCCATGAGCGTGGTAGATAAATGAACGCGGGTCATCTGGATGGAACATCGAAGCAGTGGATCAATATTTATGTCTTTGCCCAGCCTTTGTAAGATGTAGATTCTAATACGATGCTAGGTAGGATACTATAACAAACATAACTCATCACAGAGTAAGGGGCTGGAAGAAGCTAAGAAAGTTCGTATAAGAAGTAGATATCCTGTAAAAAATATGGTTGCTCTTCAGTCGCGCCTAGCTATTTACATACCCTATCCATGTCGCTATAATCAACAAAGAATTGAATATTGTAAATAATCGTGTACCATGCTTACGTTGTTAAAAACCCTCTCGCAAAATTTCCTATCTCTCACATTTATGCTTGATCTTTAACTTGTAACCCATTTGCAATGTCATAGCTTATCACTATTTCTGAACTATTTCCATTGCAATATACTCTTTTTTTATTTTCATTATAATATACTACTACTAGTCATATATTTAATTTATGATGCATATGTATCTACTAGTCATATATTTAATTTATGATGCATATGTATATGCAGCCATGAGGCATTATTTCTTAGTTTTGAGTGATACTTCTATAAAAAGTTTAATAATAGTGGCTGAAAGGAGAACTGAGTTAACTTTTTATTTAACACATCCAAAGTGTTAATGAAAATTTAAAATTTTTATGACTATTTACACTCTCTTTCACAAAGTTAGAGGCAGGGGTAAGGTTCATTTCTTTTCATTCATTTCCTTTTGTTTAGCTTGCTTCCTTTCTATTTTCTAACATTTTTTAATTTGTCACAACCCAAAACTTGCCAACCACTTTAAAAACTCTGAATGGGTTTTCAAATGTGTGTGTGTGTGTCTGTTTTTATTTTATTTTTATTTTTTGGAAAAAGTTTTCTATTTAAATGTTAAAAAAAAATAGAAAAATAGACGAAATAAATGTATTTTTTGGTTAAATAAAAAGAATAGAAACTGTAAATGAAATTTACAAATTGTTTAACAACTGTCTCTTAGTTTCATTCTCATATTTTGTATACTCGTATATTCTTCTTTTGGCTTTTTGTTATACCGGGTTATCCATTTCGTGGTTTCAAAAGTAAACGTAAATAAAACACATATAAAATATTTTTTTCATGATATTACTTTTTTATTGTAAAGTTTGAACGTTGACATTATGTGTGACACACTACATCATTTAAATGACCTCCACGCGAAGTGTTGCAAGCATTGATTCTTTTGAGGTAAAATTTTGACCACTTTTTGACACGTATTGGGCGGTATCTCAGCCATAACTTGACGAATGTTGGTTTTTAAGTGCTCAAGAGTTGAAGGTTTATCTGCATAAACACGGTCTTTCGCGTAGCCCCACAAAAAAAAGTCTAATGGTGTCAAATCGCATGATCTTGGTGGCCAGTTGATATCGCCACGACGAGAAATTACGCGGCCAGGAAATGTCTCTTGCAATAAAGCCATATTCGCTCGAGTTGTGTGGCATGTGGCACCGTCTTGTAGAAACCACATATTCTCCAAGTCGTATTCTTCAATAGCAGGCAAAAAAAGTCGGTTATCATATGACCATAACGCTCTGAATTGACGGTGACAGTCGTTCCATCGTCGTTTTCGAAGAAGTAAGGTCCAATCACACATTCGGACCAAAGAGAGCACCAAACAGTGACTTGAATGTAATGGCCTCTCTTCAATTACGACAATTTTGTTTATTAACATACCCACCGAGAGTGAAATGTGCTTCATCGCTGAAGGAAATTTTGTTCGAAAAATTGCCGATACGCACGATAAGTGGCTGTGACAGAATCACCATTTTTGTAGTAGATTTTGATAATTTTTATGTGTTGTGTGATAGTTAAGCGATCCATTTTCGTCAATGTCAGACTTTCAACTGAAAAGAAAAAATTGGTTTCACAACTTAGTTTGACAGATGACGAATTCCAGTCCCATACTTTTGAAACCACGAAATGGATAGCCCTTTATTTCTGTTAAAAAAAACGAAAGGGAAACATTTAAAGCTAAAAAGTTAGAAAGATGAAAAAACTATTTACACTGGCTAGGAATTGTTGGGAAATTGGAAAGAATAAAAACATTTTATTTGGTTTAGAGAAGGGTAATTGCTTTATAAAAAAAAAAAAAAATAATATAAAATTGTTACGAATTGTGAATGAAAGAAATGGCAATAAAGATTGTCCCACACATCTTATGTGTTCGAATACTTTCCACATAACTGCTTTAGAAAAATTTCCACGATACAAATCAGGGAAAACCAAAATTCGAAATTGTATGACCCCACATATATATCTAAAACGCGCAACTCTTGAACACTCTTAAACATAATCCTGTAGACTGAAAACTGTATGACAGCACACACTAGCAAAGGCAGCACGCAGTTGGATCAGACAAATTACGAAACAAAAATAGCTTAGCGTCCGGCGAAAACTTTATTGAGCCCCCATAATCCTTGCAAGATTTAAAAAAAAAAACAATAACTCCACAAATAAGACACATTGAGATTTAATGGGAAAGTAAGTAAAATGATAAATTTTTGTTAATTAACTGCAATAAGTATAAGTAGCGCCGTCCTATTGAAACCACATATCGTTGGTGTCTTGGTTAACCAATTCAGACCAATTGAGGTTGATAATCATCGACTTATAGTGTTCGTCGTTGACAGTGATGGCGTGGTCAATGTCGCTGTCAAGGAAATATGGACCGATGACGACGACCCAAAGTCCACACTAAACAGTGACTTTTTAGAATACATAGGATGCAATTACATCTCATTCGATAATTTTGTTTGTTCATTCATACAGAAATCGCAAAGAATGATGTTTTGATGAGCTTTAGAATCCATTCAGCGAGCAAACGTATTGTTTAAGTTGTGGCCTGCGAAAGGCCTAGTTCTTGTGTGCGATACGAAGTCGACTGCCTCGGATTTTCGTGCACACTCTCACGGATAGTGAGGATGTTTTAAGCAGATCTTCGGTTTCGTCGACGTACAGGCATTAGTCGATCGTCCATGGTGATTTGGCAGAATAGAATGAATGAATAATAACTAATTTGACAAATGTAGTCTTAAAGATATTTTCAAAGCAATAATAATAGCAGCGGAGCGAAAACGAAGCAGCAATCACTAAACAACGACAGAAAAAATATGTGTATGTACGAGGAGACGGAACAGGACCGATTTCAATTTCTGAAACTCAGTTAGTGCAAATGGACGATAATACCACCAAAGGAGAAAACTACATCAATTTTAGCAGAGTATCGAAATGCAAGACCTAGACGAGAGTAAAGGTAAGTGCATACTAAGATCATACAGAGAAACGCAGAGGGCTAAAATCGTCTCACCTATTACAGTGGAATGGAAAGCCTTCAAAATCGAATATGCAGTGTGCCGACTGAAGAAATTGATAGTGTACTATAAATGCATACAATTTTGGGTTCTTTTTAGAATTTTGCAAGTTCAAACAATTGAAGGAAATGTAGAAGGACGGCCTTGTATACATACAAGCAATGTAAACACGTGCAATTCGAATAATGTGGCTAGTATCTATGTACAGTGGCTCCAACCTTATTTCAACCAGCACCTTTAAAAAAAAAATTTTAATAAGAGTTTATAGAATATGTTTAAAAATTAAACAAAAAAGTTTTATTCAGACTCAAATTTATGGGCAATTTGTGATCAAAACGTCCTCCAACACCAGATTTCGAACAAGAATGACCTTATAGCAGCTCCGAAAGAGGAATTGGCAAAAATAACTCCCCAAATAACTAGAAAGCGGAATCAATGCGAAAAAGTCTGAAAGCTGTAATTAAGCAAATAGGAGTTCATACTAAATTTTGAAATTAAAACTATTTGCTAATTAATCATTTAATTGTTTGCTTATAGTAAGTGGTTGAAATAAGCTGTGACGAATTGGGTTCCTATATTATTGGTTTTTAGTTTGTAAGTTTACATTTGAGACTGAATAAAATTTTTTTTCTTAATTTTTAAACATATTCTATAAACTCTTATTCAAATTCTTTTAATACCTTGTTTCGTTTCGAAATTATATGAGCATAATTTTTTTTTAAGGGTGCTGGGTGAAATATGCTGGGAGCCACTGTATATGCCTTTAGAAACGTACTAAACAGCAGACAAAACTGAAATGCGTTCAATTGATTGTTATTTTTTTTCTTCGCTGCTCAGGATCACTTACAGCAAATCATCCACAAATGCAAAGTAGATGACCTCATTATAATATAAGAATTTTTGTACGGAATACTCGACAGTTAAAGCAGTAGTATGGACGCGTGGAAACTGAGAAATCTAGGAATAAATGGGGCAGTCCTCTGGCGGCATCCCAATGACGGAAATTGGTAGCAAATTTATATATAATTTTATTGTTTAAAAGACTAGGAGCTTAGCTTACCACAAGCCGATTATCTTTGGAGTAGACTTCAACACATGATATATGTATACATAGGGGAAATGTAATAATAAATGCTCAACTCTCGACTTTATATTCGCAAAAATGGTTAAAAGTCATTTGCTTAATTTAACTTCAAAGATTACTTTATTTCAAATACTTCTGCTTATTGTTATTGAAAGATTTAAGCCATAGCCATATAGGTTAATTAGAAACAGTGAATTACAGAACGCGTCGTTTGAAATTTTCGTAAACACAAGTTTAATTAGAATGCGAGGCAGAAATTTCCCTCAATTTTATTTTATAAAAATTATTTAAAATAAAAACGAACATTTTGGGCTTAAGATTAAAGCCCACTGCATTGTTTAGAAATTTGTAGATTATTTTAGGTGCTAATAATAATAACAATAACAAAATTTTAATTAATCTCGAGGGTCGGATGACAGCAGTCGATAACACTCATCATATTGTGGTTTTTAGAACTTTTTAAAACATATTCGTAGGGAATACAGAGATGGCATTGTTCATTCCTAAATAAATCATGTAATCGCAAAGGATTAAGTCCAGTCTCGTTTTTGCTGAAAACATTTTAAACACTGAACGATGCTCACCTCCTGAAGGCACATACTTGTAAGAAAAGTAGATTAAAACGACATTACGTTATGTTCCTTCTTCATATAGGGTGTCTGGAAATCAAACTCGCAAAGACTGAACTGATTGTTTTTACCAGAAGATATAAAAACTCCATAGTTCATGCCAAGGTCGAAGAACACTTAATATGTATGTACTTGGGTGTGATTCTATTCTCTAATGGATACGTAATGTAGGATGAAGAACGCATTATATGCTTAAATATCTAGGCGCACCATTTAATATGTATGTACTTGGGTGTGATTCTATTCTCTAATGGATACGTAATGTAGGATGAAGAACGCATTATATGCTTAAATATCTAGGCGCACCATTTTAATCACTGAGTTCCACACTCAAGTCTACCACTTCTAGATGCCTTTATTAAATCCACCTCTTAGAACTGTTCAGAGGTAGTCCACGGCTAATTCTCTTTTACATCCTACTAGAAGTCGGCACATCGATCTGGGAAGTCGAATGTACTATGTGATAACTACTACGAACTTCAGTAAAATCTTTAGATAGATGAGGCAGGCCAATTAAACTTTTAACTTTTGAAGGTTTGTAATGGCCAATTGTGTATGTGTACTCCGAAGAGGATAAGAACCGGCGTTATGGAAGGTCTTAGCGTGACTGTATTACAAGACGTATATACGTCACAGCGTATTATTTATTTACATTACGATTATTGTGGGAACTCTTTTAAATAAGAAAGAAGCAGAATCAGTACAGCAATTTGTAGAAAAAACTGGATTATGGCGTCTAGTTCCGCGTGGAACATTTATATAAAACGAGAATAGGAAGGTGAGTAATCTGAGAACCAAGTGAACCAGTAAAGGGTAACGTATGTAAGTCATCACTTCAAATATGTAGTTGACTACACTTTCTTGGCTATTATTATTTCAAAAACATTAAATTATTGTTTAATTGTCATTTTTATAGTTGCACGTACATATGTATATTGACTACTTCGATGCATTAAAATAATTAAAAAATCATTCGATTTCCAGTATATGAATAATAATTTTCAATAGATTCGATTAGTGCAACTGAATATTTAAATAGAATTTTCGTTGTTGTTTATTCGCTAATGTATCATTAATGATATTTTATTTGTCCACTATAATTATATCCCATACAACTTAATAAATTCGTTTGTACAATTATAACAATGATATTTATGCAAATACCATACATACAATGACCATTATACGTTGTATGTTTCATAAATATTTCATTAAATAGGACTTTAAAACAATGATAAACATTTTCACATGAAGCATAAGCCAATAGATTTGAAATCAAATGTGAATTAAGCCACTACAGCAATTTAAGGAGCAGTAGGGTTTTTTTCATTACCCCTCTTGGTAGCATATGGGGCCACATGTTACCAATATCCGTTGTAAACGTCAATTATGAATTTGTATAGTGACCCATAAAAGATCTGTTAGATACCAAAACAGCCAAACTGGCCTTCTTTGCTAGCATTCGCTCATTTTTCCCATCAACTACCTGCCTCACTAGATGTTAATATGCCAAACAACTTTCATGTTACTGAGCAGTTCACATAACTCATTATTGGTTCGAATGAGGAACTCATTTCTCAAACTCCCAAGCCAGCGACATCGGAGCTTTACAGTCACCATGCTTCAGCGCTAAAGTACGCACAGGAAGAATAAGCGATTTGTAAAGTAAGAATTTCATAGCTTGAGATAAGCTTGATGACGTTGACTCCCGATTATACCGATGTCGTCTATAATGTAGGATCTGATATGCCACACGTCTCTACTTGTGGACAACATACACTTTGTTCTCAATTCCTGCCGCATTTATCTTAATAGACTCCCTTCAATAGTGTTGTAAGCTTCGGCGACAGCTCGCTTTGTACTCCCAAATATGTATAGATCGATTTTTGCTATGAAACCTTATATTCGGCAGAACACGCATGATATAGGGTCGTCTATGCTAAGACCTTTATATCAAATCTGTTGCAATCCTTAATTGCTGTAGAATTATCCCCCAAGTTATCATTGGGAATATTTCTTCATCTTTTTTATTTTTATATTTCAGAACGGTGATAGGAAAAAAGATCTCGTCATGCTTTCCTATATCCACCTTCAAGGTTTATAAGAGTCTGCACAATATATCTGACAACAGAGCTCATATCGATAGATTAATCAAATAACGTAATCGTTCTTCCCGAAGTCTATCACAATCAATTTCCATTATGAGATGCAATGGGCTAAAAAGCACAGGTTGCACCCAGTAAAAGCTTGAAATGCAATTCTTGCTTCGATACAGCGCATTATCGGTGATACATCACCTGTTACCATGTACTTAAGAAATGATTCGAATTTATTCCGACGGCAACGATTACAAATCCGTTAGGACTTTCTGTATTCACTCGTTTGGGAGCAGGACTCAAGTGAATTAAAGTTTTTTTTATTTTTTAATTTTTTTTAGGCTTCTATATAATAAAAGCAATGTATCGTGATGAACGCAGAGAATAAATCATAAGCTATTTCTGGTTTTACTTTTTTGTAGCATAATAATAGCATAATACTTTTCTTAGCCAGAATATTTATCAGACTACCTTCGTTATCTACCATACAGTGCAATAATATTGAATTACATATATACATACAGAGTATACAATACATTGACCAAAAATATAAATTAAACTAATTTACTTTATAAATGTCTGCATGTACTTACATATGTATTTACAGACGTACAAGTATGTATGTATAAGAGTACTGGTATTAATATACGTATGTATGGTTTTTGTTCAATGAAAATTAAACTAATTATACGAATAATAAAAAAAAAACAACAACAAAATGAAACGACTTAAAATAAGTAAAAAAGTAATTGTCGATATAAATCATTACAATACCCTACTCACATCACTCTATATATTCATTGATTCCTTGTATAATGTAAATCAAACAGAAATGCTTGAATTATTTAAACTAAATTTACTTTTCCTTCAGTTGTGTTGACTTTAAAACAGTAATCCCTCGATTTACGTCGCAGTTGGTTCTAAAAAAGGTACGTAAATCAAAACGACGTAAATCGAATTCCATATTGCTCATACTACAAAGTAGTATGTTTTTAACAAGGAACTTAAAAATGTTACAGTAATACCTCGATTTACGTCGCAGTTGGTTCCAAAAAAGGCGATGTAAAGCGAATGACGACGCAAAATGAAGTTAGAGGGAACAAAAAATTTGACGACGTAAATCGAAACAACTTTAATCGAAGCGACGTAAATCGAAGGATTACTGTAATAAAATTTTTCAATAATTTTACCACAACGACTATATTATTTGAAATCGTAACTTAAGATTCTTTTTTTGGAGAGAATCTTATTGCAGGAATTGTGACGTTAAAAGAATTTTTCGGAGTTTAAATTTTTGACAATTATCGTCTGTATTTTTTCGCTATATCGATAACAATAATTATATCGATAACAGTCATAATATTTTTTGAAAAAGTAACTTAAGATTCTTTTTGGAGAGGATTCTATTGAGGGAATTGTGGACTTAAAAGAATTTTCCAATTGCAATTATCGTGTGTATTTTTTAGTTACATGGATAACGATAACTGTGTTTTGATTTCAAACTACATATGTATACTGATATTTCTGTTCAGTATGGTTTGGCAAGCCATCATAAATCATTTGGCGACACAACATTCATACCTAAATAATTGGTCATTACAACCCTTCAGTTAGGATTACGACCTAGCTTCTCACACCACTTATGTTGTGTGTGTTAATCTTATACATGAGTGACGAGACCTACTGTTTAAAGTCGACTCCGAACGACAGAGCTTTGTGAAACTTTTCATGGTAATTTTATTTATTCTCAGAGTTTATGCCAGAAATTAGCTGAGAGGATTTGTCTCTAATAAGCCAACAACACTACCTACTAGACAATGGCGCATACAACGATGCCAAATTGCGTTAATGAACATTAAAAAATAAATCTGTTCGCATACATCCTAGAGCACATCGTATATTTTACACGATCAGCCTAGTGAGCAGTTTGTGCATTTATTGGACTTTTGTATTACTACGTAACATTCGTCTTTCTCGCCGAGCAGATTTGTTTATGGTCGATTAAAAACAAAATTCGATCTTTAGCCGTACTATTCGTATGCGGAACTCCCTTGCTGCAGAGGTCTTTCCTGTCACTTATAATACAAAAAGGCTCAAATCTAGTTTCCACAAACACTACTTCCTCTTTTCTCCTTCCCATTAAATATTTTCCTAGTTTCAACATAAAACACTGCATGAGCAGGGGCCATCCCCTTAGTGTTGGAAGTCCAGATTTATTGGAAAAAAATAGGAAAAATCTTGAATTAATCGTATGGTACCTGGTAATCCGATGCCGGGCGGACTTATAAAGAAAATGGCATTTAAATTGTTATTAAATTTTCAAGCTTTTAAAAATCCCTTTAATGTTTGCAAAAACTATGATACATACACTCTGAGATATCGTGCACTGTACAGTGTAAGCCACTATATGTTAGCTCATCATTATGTAGGGTATGTTCTGTAATAAGCGTGTGTGAGATGGATATAATTTCATTTAATGATTTCCACTCTATGGCAAATATTTAATTTATAAAACAACAAATGAATTAAAATATAAACTGATTTTATTTGTAAAAAAAATTAAATTTTAATGCCATTTCTCGTTTTGTATAAACAAATTTTTTTTGCAATAAATTTTTTCAATTGTCTGGACTGTAACCACGAAGTTGTGAAATAATTCAACCCTTAGCTTGCTGTGGTATTATAAAAGGTCGTCCTCATAGCATTCAGAATTTAAAACATTTTTTAGAAATTTACATTAAAACTTGAGTTTTTCGAATTCTTTCACTTAAAATGTTCAAATTTGTAAGTATGAGCGGTATTTTTTTCTTCTTCTTATGCAGACACTGTTAAATAATTTTACCAGCACTGTGTATGGCTCAGCTCAGCTCAGCTCAGCTTTTAAACGTTTGCTATTGCCTCTTTGTATGTGGTGGGCTGTGCAGTGTTTGATTCTGAGGTGCGTGCGGGTACGTTTATGCAACGATTTGTAGCCAATTAATTCCACTCTGTTGCATGTTTTATTTTCAATTCTAGTTCTTGTTGTTGTTATTGCTATTTTAATTGTGCAAAAATGTTTGTATATATTGCGTTGTAAGCAAATGTGCAACAATTCAAAACAAAAAAAAAAAAACTAGAAAATAATAAATACAACCAACTAACTCGTTTATAAAAATCATTTCGTTTTTTTCCTTCCCAGTTCAGTACTTTTTATTTTCAACTCCCACTCTATGGTTCCTGGCAGTGGCCCTTGACATGAAGCTAATACAGTAAAAAAAGAACAAAAAAGGAAAGATAGATGTATGAGTGTTATAAATATTTTAAAATGCACCTTGTTAGTTGAACATAAATTAAAATTTATTGCAAAAAATCCAGGCGAAAAACTGTGTACGGAAACGAATAACCAAAACGTACACTTCTCTGTTTGAAAACGTTTGTTTCATATTGGATTTGAATACTACAACGGATTATACATACACTATGAGAAAAACATTAATCATCTTAAATGACGAGTTTGCAATATGCATGCATACATAATTGGTCATTACAACCCTTTAGTCAGGATTACGACCTAGTTTCTTACACCACTTACAATGTGGTGTGTGGAAATTTTATATTGTATGTATTCGGTTTACAGTCGACTCCGAACGACAGATTTTTAAGAGACTTTTCATTGCAATTTTATTTGCTCTCAGAGTTTTTGCCAGAAATCTCCTGCGGGGCAGTCGTCGAAGATATATTTTCATATTTTTGTTTTAATGTCTGGCCTGTGGTTTGAACCTTGTCATCACGCCTAGTAAGCCAACACACTACCTATTAGACCAAGACGACGGAAAGTTTGCATTAAACTTAAAATTTTCTCAGTAAGAATACAAGATGAGAATGGTGAGCTACCAAAAATTGGACACGTTTAGTTATGAAAACAATTGTAAAGACAAATAATGGTTTGAAATTTTGCCAAATTTATTTCTTTGTTGTGAAGTGCAATTGTTCCGGATATAAATGGAATATTATTTAATTCATATGGCTGTCGTGGCTGGCCTCACACTAGCTCATTTGACCGGACCAATTTTCGTGCAGTTTTTCGGCAATTGCATCACAAATGTTGGCGGCCAACTGACATCACCATTTCGGCTAATTAAACGGCCATCAAACATTTGACGCAATAAATCGATTGTGGCGTAAGATATGTGGCAAGTTGAACCATTCTGTTGAAAATGAACATCGTTCACATCAATACCATGAAGAGCGGGTACAAAAACCTCGGTTATAAAGGTGTGCTAGGGGTCTCCATTGACCGTAATGGTTGCGCCGTCCTCATTTTCAAAAAGATATGGGCCAGTGATGCCTCTGCTCCACAAGCCGCACCAAACAGTCACTCGTAATGGGTGTATTGGCTTCTGTAAGACCACGTGTGGGTTATCTGAGCCCCAAATACGGCAATTTTTCTTATTAACGTAGGATGAAAATGAAATGCTGGCAAAATCGACATCATCATGCATTTTCTCGTTGGCCCATCTGGCGAAACGAAAACGAAGCGGATGGTCATGCGATTTCAAATCTTGAACCAACTAAACTTTTTAAGGCTTCATACCGAGATCTTTTCGCAAAATTGGACATAATCTGGAGCGTGAAATGTTCAATTCTTGATAAGGATGAACAGATGATGTTAATGGATTCTCACGTACACACCCAGTCACACCTTCCATATTTTCGGGTGTACGCACTGTGCGAGCACGCTCATATTTTGGCGCATCAAGAATTAAAGCAGTTTGACGAAATTTAGCAAGAAACTTGCGTATACCCGGCACTGTTGCTCCTTCTATGCGACCAAAATTTTGTACAACATTTTCGTGCAATTTCAGACCAATTGTCTTTGTTTTGGAAATAAATTTCCAAGAAATCTCAACGTTGCTCAAGCGTAAATCGATTCATTACGTTCTTCAGTGAACGAAATGAATACTGAATTTTGTGACAGAATAAAATGACATAAGTATTACCACATTCAAATTAACCGATGCTTCAAATTTAAACCGATATATGGCCCACGCTAAATATTGAGAGTTCAAAGAATTATTAAAAAACAAAACACGATGAATCCGTACCCTAAGCTATAAGTGAACTAGATTGACTGTAGCGTATAACGCGATTCTTAGGTATGTCTACGGCATAAGAAGATATGATGGTACTTCTCAGTATTCAAAATCATTATAAGGCGTTGAGCTAATGGAGTTACTTAAAATCAAATCATTAATTTTACATCTACACGCAGGAACCATCTTATTTATTTAATCGAATTCAATTTGCAAGATCAAACAGAGGAAGACAAATCATTCAATTAAGATATCGAACTTTAATATCCGAGTGGCAGTTCTTTACAAATACAATACGGCTGTGGAACTCATTACCAAACTCATTACAAATCAATGGAAACGCTTTGCAATTTAAAAAATTTTATTTTCTAAATTTTAATGTCAAATTATTATTATTATTATTCTGTTGTTACTTATTATTATTTTGATATGTTTGTTTTCTATACTTTTATTGCATTGTTTAATACCTATAACTTTTTTTGTAATCATTAAATAATCACATACTATAATTTAAAAGATTAATTTCTTGTTGTATGTGATATGCTATAAATAAATAAATAAATAAGTCTGCATTGGGTAGCGTCCGCCAAAGTACGTATGTTAGGATTCAGGACATTTGAAATATTTAAAAAAAACGGAAAGCAATTTTCAAATATTCTAGAGCCGTTTGTAAATTTCCTCCTTTAAATTTTACTAATTTTTTTCCAACAGTGTAATTTTTTGCTCATCTAAACAATTTCTGTGTTTTATAGCCTTTTTTTTCAATAATAATTCACACATGCAGGCAAAGTTCAAAGGATAGACAATGTTGCGTATAAGTGATATTGATCTACTACCACAACTACAATAACAACAATTACTACCTCTCACATTCTATGTATTCAAACAATACATTTGAAAAATGTACACAACAAAGTAAGTGAGAAAGTATAAAAATGCGATAAATAAAGAAGAAATATTTTATGTCATTCCATTTTGAGGTTATAAATTTTGTTAATATTTCTATTACACATGCAGGTGTGTACATGGCATGTATTATTTACGTGTCTAGGTATGTAGGTATGTATATAAGATATACTAGACATGTAAATACACGAACATACAATATAACATGTTTATTGAGGGAAATTACCACTGTATTAAGAGGCTCAAACAGGTCCATAAATTTTATATTCTGCAGTCTAAAATGATTGCGGCTATGCATGTTATGATATATGAGACTATGGAAATGGGACAAACTTTGATCGTCATATAATTGAATTGTTAGTTGCAATAAGCGGAAGCTATTAATTTTTTTTTTTTATTTGTACAGTGGTATTCGATAAATTGTATTGAACTTGTACAATCGCTAGGTATAAATCACATGTAAAGACACGCCATGCTGGTTGTTACATGAAGGTGGGATTAGTAACTAATGAACCGTCTTTACTGGTCTGATGCTAGACTGTATTCTATCACCTTTGCTGCTGAATATAATTTTGGACAACAGCTACCCAAACGATTTGACTGATAGCTCCCTCCTTAACTGTCTCCCGGACAGAACCAATAAACAAAACGAATGAGGTAATCTGGAAACTGGATACTCTCTTAAAAGAGGGATGAATCAAGAACGGATCTTAGAACTGAAGCCCATCATGGGCAAACTCGCGGATATCTTCCAAATGGAAGTCTATGCCATCGAAAGATGTACTCAACTTAACTTTGATAGGAAGTACAAAAGATAGGACATAGCAATACTATGTGACAGTCAAGCTGCCATTCGAGTTTTCGGCTCTTATGAGATTACAGCGAACATAGTGTGGGACTGTCTGAAGATGCTGAATCACAAGATAGACAGAATAAAATTACCATTTGCTGGGTCCCCCGGTAATGAGCCAGCGGCTGAGCTGGCGGGGAAGACGGCTGCCATGGCGTTGATGAGGCCAGAACCATCAAACTGTGGTTGAGCAATTATAATAAGATAACATCTGAGTCATGCATCAGTCTATCAAGGAATAACCTGCTGATAACTAGTCATTTGATAGGGCACTGTGGACTCAGGATACATTTAGTCAAGTCTGTGTTGAGTCCAATATATATATTCTGTGATTCTGTGTTTGTTGTTGTATTTTTGTTTACTTGTTTACCATTTTTTTATGTTGGTGTTTGTTGTTATACTAAGCAGTGCGATAATTGGTAAACAAGTTCATTGTTTTGTAGCTTTTGTTTATAATTTTAATGTTAAACATTGTACAAGCAAAACACCTGTATCCAGATTTGTTTTTTTTTTTTGTAACAATATCATATTTTTGTTTAGAATGAAACGAAGATTGAGCTAACTCGGTAATTGTATCTAAATGTAATCTACTGGGGTTTATTTCCAAGAATTATCTAATGCCTCAAATACTGCTATTCTGTCTTGCCTTGGCGATGTAGATTACCTTACGTACAATCCCAATTAGGTTATTCTGAATTTACTACCCTTGGATGTGTTACGTAAGGAGGCAGTGACAAACTCAGCAATACGTTTGAAGAGTACTACACGATAGAGTGTAATACTTGCGGTAGATGAAAGTGGCTAGGAGAGTAATGGTATCACTAATAGATGGTTTTAATTTTTAAACGGTCTGATCCAAAACTCCCATGTGTCAGGGAGGCTTCCAAATCTCTGCAGTTTTTATTATCTAAAAATCCTTCACATGTAAACTGGCTAAGACAGGGTTTAGTTCATACGAGTTTGGCTGATTGTTTTTTTGTAAGGGAGGATACATAATAATAAGAGATATACCTTTCTTCAATAAAGACTACAAAATGTAACTAGGCTCTCCAGCAACCACTAAACTTTAAATCAAAGTCGTCCAACAAGAGAAAGTTAATGCATGCTCGGATGTACGCTTAAGTATTCTGGGATTAATTCAAAATATACCATTTTGCAATACATGATGAGCAACTAATTATTTACAAGTAAACAATCAATAGATTTGAATGATTTAGTCATCAATTAGTGACAAAAATTGTCAAAAATTGTTTTTATAAAATATCAATAACCTCTATGGTATAAGGAAATAACAAGTGTCAGTGAATAATAGTGTAAAATTTTAAAATAGTTGATAACACTCATTGGAAAGATGGAGCAAAGAAAAAATTCCCGTAATTTTTTTAACCAGTTTTTTTTACAATTCTATTATAATAGAATACACAAAAATAGAATTTATTATCGGCATCGTATATTTGAATATTTTCTGTAGCGCTTAACAATTTTACGAAACAGGTGTCGATGATTATTCATGGAAAAAGAGTGCTTGTAACACACATCTGTAGTAATACAGGATGAAAAGTCTTGGATAATACGAAAAGACCATTTCTTCCCTTACTTAATTAGCCGTTCGAGTACTCAGCTAATACGAGGTTGCCTGGATATTAGTATGTGACTGTCTGTGCAAACTGAGGCAGTTAAGCAGTAGAAATAGGTCACCCTCTGCGCGATAGCAGGTCATATGACAATTCACGGCAGGCAGATTAACTTGCGAAGTGAAGAGCTTTACGCCGCTGATAGCACCGGTATATTTCTAATGATTGGAAGGACGTACTCAGTTGAAAGAAAGATAGAAAGAGGCAGAGACTTTTCTCAATCTAACATTTTCATTTTTTTGATAATTGCAACTGGAAGAGATCAGTACGTTATGCATCAGCATATACAGGAGTAGCTTAAGATTAGTAATCGATCTTTTGATAGGGCAAAGAACACTTGTTTAGAATGAGGCCCAATATATATGTAGATGCTGTGAAGAGGAGAACGAATTATCTTAATACTTACTTGCAGGCATTAATGGATCAATAGAAAGAAAGATTTGGTTGCATATCAGGTGTTGTACGCTTTTGTACCGGGTAGCACGCTGAAGTCTGTCAACGATTGGCAATAAGTTTGGAGTAGGCATTATAGGGATACTTTATACAGACTGAGAACAGAACAATAAATCTTATAGTCCCACAAAGTGTACTTCACATACAAATAGTGCAGCTATAGCACAAAATCTTTCTGTAATCCATTGGCCAATTAACTATCAACCGGCATGCTATAAATCAAATACGTAAAATTTAAGCAATACGAACGAAAATTGATATTTCTGTGGAGCTGAAATTAGTAAAATAATGAATGATCGACCTTTGAGGTCCTATGCTGGTGTTCATCCGGCTTAGAAAGCTTGTATATCTTGAGATAAAAAAGAATTCTTAAAACGGCACAGCGTGAAGTTAGCCATAGTAGCTATAAGTTGATAAGTTTAAAAACTCATGCTATAAACACAATAGAACATCGCAGCAAGTATTACAATTTGGCATTGCAGCTTGAGGAAATCTGCATGCGCATTAATTATAATAATGGCACAGCGGCAAAACATAAATAAAACAATTAAAAAATAAACAATCCATTAATTTCTTATCAGTGGGGTCACTACAATGTGTTTACGCGTTTTTAATAGTTGTATTGTATGTATCGCGTCTTTACATACATACATAATTGGTCATTACAACCCTTCAGTCAGGATTATTGACATAGTTTCTCACACCACTTATGTTGTGTGTGTTAATTTTAAACATAAGTGGCGGGACCTACAGTTTAAAGTCGACTCCGAACGACAGATTTTTTGAGAAACTTTTCATGGCAATTTTATTTACTCTCAGAGTTTTTGCCAGAAATCTGCTGAAAGGAAATCGCCGAAGAAATACTTTTTGTATTTTGTTTTGATGTCTGGCCTGGGGCTCGAACCCTGGCTTTACGTCTAATAAGCCAACACACTACCTACTAGACTACAGCGACTTTATTTCATTCATGCCAGCAAAATACTCTGTAATTCGACACTAATTCTCCCATTGCTGCGAATAAAAAGAGAAACTAGCCTAAATGCAAAGTAGCGGCATCATTGTTTGTTGTCGCGTTACCTTTAAAATAATCACTTCCATATACGGTCATGTATTCTATTTCTAAATGATTGTTGAACAGGAATTCTTATGGGACACTGTGCTATTGGCAGTTTTGCTGACATGCTCGGTCTGCCCCACCAGGATTACTACTGATGTGAAGGAAACGGAATCGGCACAACACCTTTAATGTGAGTGTCCTGCACTTCAGGACAGACAACATCGGTTTTTGAGCGCCAGAACGCTTGAAGAACTGGGCATGGTATGGAACGTACCATTGAGGGAACTCGCCAGTTTCATCCGGCGTTTGGATGGTTCAAACTAATAACGGAGCGTAACAAAGGGGCTTATCTCACAATGGGCCATTTGGGCCACCGAGTGAATTTGCTTGTGAACGACAAGGTATTCGTTAACCTAACCCAATCTAAAGAAATAATTACAAGCGATGCACAATGATTATTTAGTATTCTGACTGATAAAATTGTGTCTTTCAATAATTGTTACACTGCTTTTGTGACTGTTTATTTCAACATGTTTGCATATTCTTTTTGTTGTTCAATATATTTTATAGAGAATGACTATCACTATAAGCACCTGTTTAGAGTACGTGATTTTGTCATTTATCTACCACTGAGAATACAAAATGAATTGTTCTAACCAGAGAGAGAGAGAGAGAGAGAGAAAGAGAGACAGGTAGATAGGCACATACAAAATAGGAATAAACAAAAATTGAGCAAAAAGACTGTATACAAATCAATTTAATACAATAGAAGAGAAGAAACTAATACAGAAAAAGAATATTTATAGAGAAGCAGAACAAAAAAAAAATAAAATAAAACATTAGAGCACAGAGACTGAGAGAGAGTGAGAGAGAGAGAGTGAGGAAGAGAACAAAAATATTTATTACTTTAGATTTGCATATGAAAGGATATTGATTTGTAGCTTGTTATTGTTGTATGTTGTTGTAGTATTCCAAACTAAATAACTAACGGAGACAAAAAGCCAACATAAATAGAGAAAGAAGGAGAGAGAGAGAGATGCAGAGCTTATATTATCCATTATAGTTTAGTCTGGCAATGAATAAATATGAATTGTTTACATTTTGTTCTCTTTTTATTTTCTTCATATTTTTTTCTCATCTACCTCTATTAGTGTTTAGTGCAAATGTTTGTACGCTTAAAGTTTTATTTGCCTACCGCTCCATTTAGAAATGTTAGATGTGCCCAAAAAATAACATAAAATTCTTTGCATTGCCTGCAATTTGTAAAAATATGTCCTTTTGTTTACAAAGCATTTAATTTATTTATTTATTTTTTGTCTCTCTCTCACTCTCTGTCTCGCTCTCTTTATACGTTTTTTCGATCTGTCAATATTTTATCTATTAAATCACAATTTAAATAGTTGTTAAATTGGAAAATATACATACAATACATACAGTGGACAGCAAAAGTCTTAGTACTCCAATATATTTTGGAAAAAAAAAGGCATTGATGAAAAAAGGCTTAATACTCTTGCACAATGTCCCGATATGACTTCAACAGAATATTTAGGCAATCATTTGAAAGAATGGTTCCGTAATCGCTAAACCTCAAACAAACGTCGACCGAAAAACTTGCACTTGGTGCCACAAGAAAACACTAAACAAAGCTTGTACATTCAATTCCAAATGAGTTAAATGGAGTGCTTGACCTTAAGGGATATTCTACTAAATACAATTGATAACATTTTCATATATTAGGCCTTTGAATTTTAAATGTACTCAGGGTTCTCCTTGAGGGTACTGAAATTTTTTTCTTATTTTTCTCTTGTTTTATGAAAAACATTAAAAAATTGTTTGTTTTATAATAAAACAGAAATAAATTAATAAAATAAATATAAAAACCTCAATTTTCTTACAAACTGTTGGTTAAAAGTCATGAAGTTGTCAAAATATATTGGAGTAGTAAGACTTTTGCTGTCCACTGTATATAAAAAATATATCGTATTTCTCTCTCCATATGCGTAATTGGAAATGTTAAATATTTAGATTAGTCAAAAAAGATATATTTTTTTTCTATTTTACAAATATTTAGAAAAATATTCAAAATATAAACAATTTTGTGGTTTAGATAATAGATAGTTTAGATGCTTTAAAAAGCAAATAAAGTTATATAAACAATATTTGTTTTTATTCCTCGATAGTAAAATATTTTTTATTTAAATTTAAAAAATTTACATTTAAAATTAAAAAAGTGATAATAATCTTAAAGAAGTTTTCAAATTTTAATAACCTTAAATAATTGTATGTAATCCCAAACGATGTCCGAGCGATGCAAGGTTGCTTCTCTTTAAGTGTAGCGCAGACAATCATCTGAGAATGTATCCCCAGTACACCAAACTCATGTTATAAACTCATGCTATAAACAATAGACTCAACACAGCAGCCTCACGTAAACTGCATGCGCATTAATTATGATAAAGGCAGCAGCCGCAAAGCATAAGTAAAACAAATAAAAAATAAAAAGTTCATTAATTTCTTATCTGTGTTGCCACTAAAATATATTTAAGCGTTTTATCGCGTTATTTTTCATTCATCGCGTTTTTAAATCCTCTATTTTATGTATGATATTGTATTGATGGCACTAAACTCTCTCATTGCCAACAACAACAGCTTGTTGCCGTGTTGCCTTTAAAATAATAAGTTCCATATACTCCCGTGTATTCTTTTTTTTGGAGATTGATGCTATAAACACAATAAACGCAATGTAGCAAACACAGCAATCGCTCAAAAATAGAATACAGGACAACAAGCAAATTGTTGTTGCAAAATTGCTGTGTTTGCTGCTGCGTTGCGTTTAGTGTGTTTATGGCATGACGTGATGCGTTGCACATGAAATTCTCTTTGAGGTTAGCTTCTCCCGGAGGGAGAAGAAGATCAAACTAGAAAATATAAGATTCCAAGAGTTTAGTTTTACTCTGACGATCAAAATTTCAAATGCCCATGGAAGCAGATTTTGCTCAAACGACCACGGAGAGACATTGGTTAAAGGTTTCAGCTCAAATTTTTCGTCACACCCTGACTTAATAGGGTAATAGTTGAAGCGGTAAAGCTGTACAGATAGCAGACCTGCTGCCTAGCAGTAACTGTAACTGAAAAATTCAAGACGGTATGAGAAGGAGGTCTGAAGTCGCCATAGTCTATTAGGTATTGTGTTGGCTTATTAGACGTGAGTCCATGGTTCAAACACCGAGTCAGGCCTCTCGAACAAACCGAATTATAATAAAAAAAAACATTTCTTCGGCAACTCCAATGATCATTAAAAGTTTGTCAAAAATTAGTCGTTCGGAGTCGACTTTAAACCAGTGTTCGAAAAAATACTGTACACTAACCATTGTGTACGTAACTGATAAAATACTTTTAACTTTCATTTAAGTGTTTGTGAACTCGTACGCAAACACATTACGTACACAACATGTACACAACAAATGAACGCAAACTCTAACATAACGTACTGAACAGAGTTCACAAACACTATATTTTAGTGTTTGTGTACAAAGTACACTAAAAAGATCAGTACACAACGAAAAAAAATTGGGTTTTAGTGAACTTTTTTGAGTACACTAACATTTATTGTACGCGAGAGTTTATGTTCTCATTCAGTAAGAGAGAGAGAGAGAGAGAGAGAGAAAAATGGCCAGTTTTTATTTGTATTCTTAAGCGAAATATGTCTATTATTCCTAAAGGATAATAAATGGCATCAAAAACCACAACGCGATCTCTAAAAATACTGAATGAACTCTCGCGTACACTAAAAATCTTAGTGTACTCAAAAAAAGTTCACTAAAACCCAATTTTTTTCGTTGTGTACTGATCTTTTTAGTGTACTTTGTACACAAACACTAAAAAATAGTGTTTGTGAACTCTGTTCAGTACGTTATGTTAGAGTTTGCGTACATGTTCACAAACATTAATATAGAAACGAAAAGTTTTGCTCTCGTTGTAGTGAATGTGTTTGTGTTCTTTACCCACGACATTCAGTACAGTATATAAACGTTGCGTACTTTAGAGTATTTTTTCGAACACTGCTTTAAACCGTAACATACACCACATAAGTGGTTTGAAAACGAGGTTGTAATCCTGACTGAAGGATCGGAATGACCATTTCAGTAAGTAGGTATAAAAAGGCAGTCTTTCTTTTAATATTGCTCCGATAACAATACTAACTAGAACCCTTTACGTAATGTTAAATTGAGCATTTCCAGGACTGCTGCTTTAAGCGGCTCAATTGACCTGGTAGTGTTATAGATCATTCTATCGGTAACAAAATAAAGCAATACTATATCACTATTCTAAATTCTTTAGAAATATATACCTCATGGATTCCAATGTTTATTTTAGACGATATGAGAGGAATTAAGCATTTCCGATCGATACGACAGAGCCGAGGTTTCGAAGAATCTAACGAACTGCATGTTGTTGTGTGTTTTCTTTTTTCCTATTTAAAAGCCATCTGCTCCAACTAGCATAGTTTCTCATGCATGTGCATGATTATAAGCAGAACTCAAGCACACAATCCATGTCTTATAAGCTGTCATGATCTCCCTATAATATATGTGGAGAGACTATATTCACTATTATTCAGCTGATTTGGCTCTCTTTTTGATTTGATATTTAAAAAAGCAGTTTATTTTTGAGAATCTGATGTTCAATCACTAAAAAAAACTACTTTTTAAATTCCCCTTCTAGGATTCAAGGTAATTAAAATTTTTTCACAAAATATTCCTTTTAATATTGAATGTGAACAATTCACCAGCTTTGAAGAACCACTTTAATGTTTATGCTTTAAATCGTATGCGATTTAAGGGCATTAAATATCTTGTTTGTGTAACTTTGTTCTCTTTGACAGCCTGCTTGGCTTACAAAGCCTTTAGTCCAGACGTAAATTTTTTTAATGTTCTTATCGTTGTTGCCGTCTTTTGATGTTTTATTTTTTCATATTCGTTAGCATTTCTTTTTAATTACATTCATCTACAGGCAATTAATATGAAGTAATTTATTTGTATTTACATAGACTTTCAGGTGACCATATAAATAAGAATACACTGAAAGAAACATCACAAAATGTATTGAAAAATAAAAAAAAATTATTTTTTAATTCAAATTTGTTACAGGATCTCAAAGAATGAATAGACATTTTGAACTCCTTGTGATACTGAAAGTATACGGAATCCATTTATAGAAAATATAACATTTGGTTTGTACATAAACACGAGCTCAACATTGTTTTTTGAATTGACTCCGTATAAAAGAGCACCGTAAAGCAATAGCTGACAATGGAAAATAAACAAGCACTGGAATAAGATAAAATCATTGGTACCCACAATCAAAATATATCGTTTTGATCAAACCATACTTGGCTGTTTACTAATATTCATCTGATCAACTTTCAACTCTATACGCTTTCAACTCTATACGTTGCCTTACCACTGCAGTGTTTTCCAAGCAGTGATCATGGCAATTTTAGAAGCGGCACAATTCTTGTCGGGTGGAGTTATTTTCCCTGAAAATATTTTGATGCACACTGCGATTAAGTCACCTAACGAATGTATTTTTAACGTCCGTCCTTGTCCATGAAAGCCAAGGATTTCTCAGAGAAATTTCGGATCATTCAAACGTAAATCTTATATCGTTAGAAATTGCATTGTTGATGAACTGGCCAGAACCGGTACGGTGTTTGTAATCTCCAATATTTTACAGGGCATATGTACTCCTACAGCCTCAGTTAATTTGGATATTATCCACACTTATTACTTGGAAGCTTAATTTAGTTGTCAGCAGAAAGATATACATATACAAAAGACATACATAGACAATACTGGACTCGTATGGATAAGAGGAGGATGGACTCACTGCTGTCTCTAAATGCTTGGCTATCTATAGCACAACAGCCATTCTTACGGGCTACTGTCTTCTTGGTAGGCATGCCGAAAGATTCGGCACTTGGCAAATGACTTCTGCGGGAATTGTGGGTCTGCGGAGGAGACTATCTTTGACCTCATGGGTCATACTTTAGTCATAATTAGAACTCTCATTTCCTGACATTTTTGACCGACCTCTCTAATATAAAGATTCTTTTATCCCCGGGTAGAATTGATTGTTTCGTCAAAATGGGCCTAAATGGTGGCCTAAGTAGGACATCTTCCCATAACCTTACCTAACCTAACTTAACTTATTGAAGAGGGAAATAAAGTGTCCATATAAGAACCTTATGTCTTGTTTTCGAGTCGAGTATCTAATCTTTAATAGCCCATTTCGACAAATTGCGGCGGGTCATTCAAATTAGGAAAATATAGGCAGAAACATCTGTACAGAATTGCAAGAGAGATTGGAGAAAATATTTGTTCATCAGGGCATCTACTAAAAGATTCACTAGGGGGTTGTGACAGTATATTTTACACCCTATTCTTATAATTATTTGACGATGAAATTGTCCGGCTCATTACCACAGAGACTTATATTATATTTAATATATACCTCGGACATGCCTTTGAGTAGTCATATAGACACTTCAACTTTTGCTGACGACACTATTTTCTTTTGAACCCACGAAATGGACAATGTAGTGTACAAATTTGAGTTCACTGGTTCAGTAGACGACCGACTAATATCAGCATGTCGACGAAACACAAGATTTGTCATAAACATTGCCGCTGTGAGAGACCCGATGTAGTCGATTTCGCATGAAGTCGGCTCTGCGTCGCTAAATCAATTGATTTAGCTACTGGTAGTACGCTCATAGACAGTAACGTGTGTTCGTAGAATGGACTTATGGACGAATGGGAACAAACAAAATTGTCGAATATCAATACACATGAGATCCATGAGATTCACGAGCATTCAACACATCCCGAAAAAGTTACTGTTTGATGATTTTGGCCTGGCGGTGTCATCTGTAAATATTTTCTTCGAGAGCGACGTTGGTCAGGCCATCACTGTCAACGATGAGCACTATAGGTCGATGATTACTAATTTACTTTGGCCTGTATTGTACGATCTGGACACCAAATACATGTAGATTCTACAACTCATGGTACATAATTGATTTGAGGGCATTGTCAAATCAAATGGAGTTAATGGCCATCGAGATCGTGTAATTTAAACCCTTTGGACTTTTTCTCGTGGGGATTTCTTAATCGTAGATGTATGCGAATAATCCTCAAAGCCATAAAAATTGGCCTGATTTAAACGCCAGAATCTTGGAAAATTGGACACATCGGTTGTGCTCGAACGATATTATACGCCATATTAAATGGCATGAATAAATCATTGTTTTACTAAAATTTAAAGATAGGAAGCTCTTAGAAAAGACCATATATAACAATAAAAAAAAGCGGTGAATAAAGTGCTAACGTTCCACTTTGAGACAACTTTAGAAAAAAAAAAAAAAAAAAAAGAAACAGTCAGGATTAAAACCAATTCGCTCCTGTTCTGATCATACAACAACGCTTCACATACTTTGACTTCGTTGCTGTTAGTCTACTGTACGGGCTTCACAATATTGCAAAGGTTATCCAGAAAATATAACAAATTTGATCTGCAAAATGTGCAACAATGCAACCGACACTAGGTCAGTCACTGAGATCGTGAGATTCGGCTACCAGTTAGTTGTATCGGTTATAAAGTTAGTGTCGAGATGCAAATGTCTCCATAGGGAACATTTATTGTGAACGAGACCAAAGCGGTAGTGAAAGGCAAACTAAACCATGCCATTGATAAAGTTCAGCTTGATTTATGTGCTCGGCCATGTCGTTCGAATGGAGGAGGATGCTCTGGCGAGCCGGGTATATTAAGCGGGGATCTGCGGAAGTCGGCGAATAGGACGACCTTGTTTGCGTTGGAAGGACCAAATCGAGGAAGTCCTGTGTTCGATTGGTGTTACCAACTGGCGTAAGCGCGCAAGAAGTAGAGGCGCCTGGAACGATGTGTTACGGCAGCCCGAAATCCGTTAATCGGGTTGTTAATGGCCAATTAAGTAAGTAAGTTATATGCCACAGTCAAGGAAAATTTTACATTTCGGATGTGCTCCACCCATGGAAGCCGTGGTGCATATTTGAACGATATTACATTCTATATATAATGGCATCAAGACGTCTACCAAACGAATAAAAAAATTTTATACGAGTATTGTATCTCACTCACACGCAAACACGTTGTTTTGCTTTAAATTTAAAATCGGAATCGGAATAAAAGAGGCGTTGTATAAGTATGTATATTGAAAGTCGCCGTAGTCTAGTAGGTAGTGTGTTGGCTTATTGGACGTAAAGCCAGGGTTCGAGCCCCAGGCCAGACATCAAAACAAAATACAAAAAGTATTTCTTCAGCGATTTCCTTTCAGCAGATTTCTGGCAAAAACTCTGAGAGTAAATAAAATTGCCATGAAAAGTTTCTCAAAAAATCCGTCGTTCGGAGTCGTCTTTAAACTGTAGGTCCCGCCACTCATGTATAAAATTAACACACACAACATAAGTGGTGTAAGAAACTAGGTCAATAATCCTGACTGAAGGGTTGTAATGACCAATTATGTATGTATGTATGTATAAGTATGTGCAAAGTAATGGAACTGGAATACAAAAAATAATGATTCAGAGTCCATCGATATAATTTAAAGTGGGTTATGAACAATAATTTTTTATCTACACTTATGTAGGTTATGTACACTTATAGGCTTCTAAGGGATAACATTATTTCACTTTCTTGTTGAGACAATTTTATTCTTTAAGTGTAGCTGCCTGCCGTCTTTTCAAAAAGTCACAGGAATAAATAAACATTTATTTCGTGGAAGAAGAAAAAAATAATACAAAACCTTCTCTTTACCTGCAGATACACATGTTCCAACTCCTTGTTGTTTACAGTCGGATACAGTGATTGTGTTGGTATCTGTGAGCTGGTAATCGTTGTTTAAATTTAATCACTATTTCATAAAGGACATTCGTTGTATTATTCATAAATGCAAAAGGCAAAGTGAGATAAATAATAAAAAATATAATAAAAAACAACAACAAAACAAAAACAAGAAAAAAATAAAAAATAAAATAAAAATGAATAAAATAATGGCTGTTCCAGAACAAAGAAATTAAGTTCGGTAATGGAGGTTGATTTACCGTTACCTCTTCATAAAGATTTTCCGGTTAAAATAAAGGAAAAAATTAATAAAAAATTTATTTTGAAAACAACGATTGGATCATTGTAATTTGGTGGATTGTCGGAACTCCTTCTTTTTATTAATTTTTCTTCATGTGATCGCTAATGATTTTATGCTGAATATAGAGTACATATATAATTGGTCATTACATCGTTTCACTGAGGATTACGACCTAGCTTCTCTCACCACTTAGGTTATGTGCGTTAATTTTATCCATAAGTGGCGAGACCTACAGTTTAAAGTCGACTCCGAATGACAGATTTTTGAGAAACTTTTCATATGGAAATTTTATTTACTCTTAGAGTTTTTGCCGGAAATTTGCTGAGAGGCAGTCGCCGAAGAAATATTTTTTCATATTTCGTTCTGTTGGAGATGTATGACCTGGGGTTTGAAGCGTGGCCTCACGTCTAATTAGTTAACTAGATTACGGCGACTTCATAGCTAATAGTCAACTTTAATTGGAGTAATCAATAATTAACCTAAGCTTGTACGTTGTTTCGAAGCCCTGAAATGGTAGTAGTGCTTGCGAATTATTGTTAATTGAAATCAATTTTTGACATCATACATAATTGGTCATTACAACCATTCAGTCAGGTTTACGACCTAGCTTCTTCCACCACTTATGTTGTGTGTGTTAATTTTATCCAGTTTAATGGCGAACGACAAATTTTTGGGAAACTTTTCATGGCAATTTTAATTACTCACAGAGTTTTTGCCAGAAATCTGCATATTTCGTATCGTTCTATATATCTGAGCCAGGCGTTGAACTACGGCCTCACGTCTAGTAATCCGTTATATACAAATCACTCTTGGCCGTGTCAATAGTTCAGAACATGTTTAGTTTATCCAGAAATCCTTTGTAAGCATTTACGACTATAGACCAGTTGTAGCAGCTACATTAATTCTATGCCCTTTGTATAACCATTTATACCAGATGTACCGGTATAAATAAACGTTCCATAGAGTACGAGCCCCAATTTTTAATTTGTTTTGGGGATGACATCTGTCCAACATATTCAGTATACATATATAAAATCAGTGAACAAGCAAGATCATATTTTTCATCGTGCTAAAGATGATATGCGCAAAACGTTAATATTTTGTTTCTATTTAAAGAAAAGTTCTAGAGTCGCATCGAATGCTTGCCGAGCTATATACTGATCATGCTCTATCAGAAGCAACATGCAGAAAATGGCTTCGACGGATCATAACTAACGATTTTGATGTGAGAAATAAGAACGTGGAAGACTATAAAAAAGTTTGAAGAAGCCGAATTGCAAACGATATTGGATGAAGATGAGACTAGATCTTTACATTACGTCAAGGCCTAGAGAAGAACCATGAAAAACAAGTTAACACACACCATCTTTTTTGTCGACTATAAGGCAGCCTTGGATAGTCCTATAAGGCATAGTGTTTGTGCAGCAATGTCTGAGCTCGATATTCCTGCAAAGCTGATAAGGCTATGCTGAATGACGTTGACCGCCTCCTACATTAATGGGGGAAATGAAGCTCTCCGAGCCTTTTAATACCATGCGAGGTTTCAGACAAAGCAATCCCTTATCATGCAACCTCTTCAACTGCGTCATGTAGAGTGTTCTGCAGAAGGCGGAAATACATCTTAATTGCACTACTTTCCACAAAAGTGTTTAACTACTTGCTTACGATAGGTGATGTTACTACTGTCTTTAGCGCTATGGAACAGCAGTAAATGATGGCAAAACGAAGTATATGTTGTCGACAAGTAGCTACATAATCCATATCGGATCCAAGATTGGGGCCGATACCTATACTTTCGGTATTGTCAAGGAATTTGTTTATCTTGACTCCGCCGTTATCAGCAAGAAAAGACTTCAGTCTGGAGATCGAGCCAACAGCTGCTGCTATGTTCTCCAGTGGCAATTTAGTAGCTGAGACCTCTTTTGTACGACGAAACTAATATTCTTCAAGTCGCTCATCAGCAGAAGTATTGATGCTATTAAGTACCAATGTAGCAGCCTTGAGAGTATTAGAGAGAAAAGTTCTACGTAATATCTTCGGTCCAATGCGAGTTAACGATGATTTCCGCATTCGATCTAACAATGAGCTGTATGATCTCCTCAACGGTATGGACGGTGCGCAGCGTATTAGCATCCAGCGTTGGCTCAGCTATGTCGTTCGAACGGAAGAGGATGCACTGGCGAAACGGGTATTTGTTGTAGAGCTTAACGGAAGTCAGTGTATAGAAGGGGTTTGTCTGAGATAGAAGGACCAAATCGAAAAATCCTTGCCATCGATTGGTATGACCAACTGGATGCGTTCAGGCAGGCAAAAGTCCGATAAACGGTATGTTAATGGCCAGTTAAGTAATTTGATTAAAACTGATTTCTCTATATTTCTTCCAAAACCAACATTAGCTGTCTCATGTTAGCAATGACTGGGGTCATGTAAATAAATTTTGTGGCATATGTTTGGTGTACTATTTTCGTTCATTAGTCGTTGAGTGGCAATTGCTTTTTAACCATTTAACTGGCATGTTTTATTTACAACCCACTCCAATTAGGCTGCAACACAAACAATCTGCCCTTTAGCTTTTAATTATTTTTTATTTTTTTTGTGTTAAAGTGAGTACTAGTAGCCTTGTCTACCCTTAAGCTGTTGTTTTAAAGCTTTTTTAAAAAAATGAAGTATTTTTGGTTGATATATGTATGTATGTATATATGTACCATATACATATGTACAGTACTTATGCAATTTATCTGCATTTGAGTGTGTGTATGTGTAGTTGTGTGTGTGTGTGTTTTAAGTCTAGTATGGGAATTAATTGTCTGCCTTTTTACATGCTCTCATAAATATGAAATATGCATGTGTGCGTGTGTGTTTTTATTTATTTAAATATGAAGGATTTATAAGTGTTTGTGTCTGTGGTTATAGTATTATTATTTTTATCCTTTTTGTAATTGTTGTTGTTGCTTTTGCTGTTGCTGTTGGTGCTGTTGTTATTATTATTTAAATAACGTAATTATCCCGTATTATGCCCATATACATGTATTTATTCATTTCTCTTCATGCAAGTGTTCTCATAAGTATGCGTTTAAAATTGTACCCAAGCATTTGTATTAAATTCTCATATAAATTTGCCTTTTTTTGTTGGTTTCCATATCATATTTACAATTATATATATGATAGACAGTTTGTAAATAAATAAAATGTTTGTAGAATACCTAGAAAGCTAGCTAGCTAGCTATTTGAGCTTGTTTCAGTTGGATGCAGAGGTTGGTCAAATTACTTTCATGTCTTGGTCTTTGCTCGGTAATGGTTTCCATGTAATTGAAACATTCGTAATGACAGTAAATTAATAATATTTGTATTTCGGTTTGGCAAACTCTGAACTAATTGCCGGGGAGGGCATTTCGACTTTATGCCGCAATTTATCAGCATTTTTATTATTTTTGCTTTCCAGCGTCTTTTTAACTTCGATTCATAAGTTTTCAATTTAATTGATATCAGGGGATTGAGCTGTTAAACTTAAAATGTGTATGTTTTGTTCCTCTAAGCAGTTTTTCACAAATCCTAAAGTTTGGTTAGGGTTATTGTCGTGTATGAAGTGCCACATTAACGGTAAATTCTTCTCTGCGTATGGTATCATTTTATTTTGCATAAAGGTTTTGAAACATGTTGGCCCACTCTTGAATTGATTCTCAAAATTGATCCAATACGATGCCAAGAAAGAGAACCCAATACCATACTGTTGTCACCACCATACTTAATTGTTTTGATGGTTTAACAGGAACAATGACGTTATGGTGAGTTTAGGATAGTCCTATTGTCGGAAGGCCTCCTTGTCATAATCCGTTAGTGGTGAGTTTGAACCACCCGAGCTCCTGATGAAATCGGCTAGTTTCCTTAGTGGAGCGTTTGCCACCATGCCCATGTCTTCAAACCTACTGCCACCTAGAAACCGATGACGTTTGTTCTGAAGTGCAGGACACTCGCATAACAGGTTTGTATCGATTCCGTTTCCACCACATCATTGCAGATTCAACAGTAACACTGGTGGGTCAGACCAAGCTTGCCTGCCTCTATGAAGATGTTGTTTAATAGTTCTAAATAATGTATGAAGTATTTAGATTTATATTTATTGATATAAATCCATTTATTAATTAAAATTTAGAATTATTAAGTTTTAACAAATTATATTTAAAAGAATTCTTTTTAATTTAAAATACAAAATTGAATTGCCTGGCTCGGCTGCCAAAAATATAATAATTATAATTTGTCTTTTTTATATTGAAAACTATTATTTTTTCCAACTCGATCAAGTATTTAAGATTTATCATGTTAATGTTTTTCAGTCTGCTCACTATTATTATTTTAGTTCAGTTTTCTTTTAACCCTACGGGATCGTCTTAATCCTTTGGGATGCGATCCCACATGTATTAGTACCATAAGATGACGCTGAATCAACTTTTATCTGTAAAGAACTTTTAAATGACTTAGCTTTAAAAGCACTTAGGTTATTTCATCATCTCTAGTACTTTGGGGGTCCCGAGTACTTTATTTGTGGTTCCAATTATATTAAGATTTTTCATGAGATTATAAATTTTTCCTTAAGAGCGTCTAAGTACCTTGGAAATTTCATTTACCATCTTCTCGGCTCTTTTGAGGTTGAATATCACCTTCATTTCTTCTTCGGAATAACTTGGACCTCTTCATTTTAAACACACTTGCCAATGGATTTTACTAAAGCATACTAAATCAGATATTAAAAATACACACATTCTTCAAATAGCAAAACTCAACTTAAAAAACAACACTTTTACTAAATACATAATGACTTATTTTTTAAGAAAATTGATTAGTGTAGAAAGATAAAGAAGGAATCAAATTAAAAAGAGATATACATATCTACTGAAAAAGTCCCGTTAAAATATAAAAAAAATTATAGAAAAAACCAAACAATAGAAATATCATATTTATGTCCACCCCTGTAAAAATATTCAATTTCAAATGTTCGTTTTTATTTCAAAAGCTGTGACGCCATGCATACTTATAATAGTCATAAGTCTGACCTCTATACATTTTCAAAATATTGAAAAGGATTGTGAATAATGAGATACGGTGTAACCACTTTTCTGAGTTGCCATTAGTTTTCAACACGCCTACTCTGTGGGCAGGTCCACCGAGACTGTACTGAGCTCCTTAATGTTGAACATTGAATAGCATAAGCGTATAAACATTACTCACTAGTGGGAGTCATTGATGTGCAGAGCGCTTTTAACAATATCCATTAGAAGGATCATTGCTGTCTCAATTGGGAAAATTCACATACAAGGGAAGTGAAAAGTCGCATACCATAAGGCAGACGACCTGTTCGGAGAGTCACAAAGATGTGATTTTAAACCCTACGCTTATTCGTATAATTTGGCAATTATATATTGATTTGCATCCCTCTCTTTAAGGTATAAACAAGCTATGAAGCTTGTAGTAAAACAATGGTTAAGGCATAAATCCTCGCAGTAGAGTGCAAGAGGTTGAAGTATCTATGAGTTATTCGGTATGCCCAACTCTCACATAAATCATCATCACACTCATACATCATCATCATACTCATACGTCATCATCACACTCTTACATCATCATCATACCCATACATCATCTTCATTATACGCATACATAATCATAATATTTCAAAGGGTAAAGAGAGTAACCATAGTATTTGAAACCTCTAAGGGCCATTATTACAACTTGCCGTTAACTAAAGGGAGGATTTTAACGGGCAGATAAATTGTTTTTCATTGTTATGAGTACCCAATAAGATTTTTATTTATTTATTTATTTATTTATTTGCCTATGGAAATTCACCTTGCAGGCAATTAAGTTACATTACAATATTAAAATACTAAAAAAAAAAACTAAGAATTTAAATATTTAATTACATTATTTTTTTATAACATTATTTGATAATGAAAAATAGATAGAAAAAAGATAATGAAAAAATAATGAAATAGAAGTGATCGTTAAGCTAAAGGGAAGATCATCCTACCTTTATCATTTAAAGGTCACTTTATGTTTGAACTTGCCATATCATATACTATTTTCGATATGGCAACTTCAAATTTAAACAAAATGAGCATATACAACAAAAAAACGAAGTCCGCTGTTGCCACTGCTTTAAAAAAACTTGTTTAATTGAGCAGTTTTATCGACTTTGCTCCGGCACTGCCATATTTTAATTTTATTTTATCTGTAAGTTGTAATAACGAAAATCAGTTAAAGGTAACTTCACAGTTCCCTTTAGCTAAAGGAACCTTTAACTAAACTCAAGTTTAACGGCAAGTTGTAATAATGACCCTAAGAGGTCGTAGTTAAGTTTTGTGGGCTTGGACTAGCCAACATATACTAGGTCTTTCGGAAACTAACCTTGCTTTATGGTGCTGATGTTTTGTAAACGATGTGGAAACACCAGAGTCTACTGATAGACATAGTACGCAGGTAATCAGCTGTCCTCCTCACCGGTGCACTGGGCCATTTTTTGCTAAATTTATTGGCAACCATATGTTCCTCTGTTGAAGCAGAGGCTAAGCTGGTGGTAGTAAAGCTCAATACAGTTAAATCCTGGGCTAACCTAAATTGTGTACATACTGGAACTCTGTAAAGACACAGACAGTTTTTATAACTTAATGAATAAAAATAGAATATCACAAATTGGACAAGCGAGGTTCTACATTGATGGGTAGAATAGTCTGTGGTATATATGTACATACATACATATGTTTACATATATGCTTCTGATATCAATTTTAGCATAGGCTACCTCAATGTTTTCTAGTTTCTAGTTAGTAACCTTGTTGTGTTATGGAATTTCTTCTGGAAATCTTTCAATTTACTCGGCTAGCCATGCTACGATTTACTCAATAATAACACACGTTATCCTCTCCGTCCTCGTCCATGAGTGCCACAGACTCATCAGGAAAACATCTAATCGTCGGAAATTACATTACTGATGAACTGACCAAGTCCGGCACGCATTCTCCAACATTTACCTGGGCATAGGAGTTCCAGTTTCTTACTCAAACTTGGTATTCACTGCTAATACCTAGCACACTACATAGAAGGATCTATCGGACGGTTAGGCTGAAATTTGATCACTTAGCTCCTATGAGCTTAACTTGAAATTGGTATGTTGATTCAGCTTGGTAGGGCAAATAAGATAACCCTTTGTTGAATTTTAGATTCTATAAGAATTCAAGGTAATGAAACGGGCAGATGAGCATGAAAGAAGGATACTCTCCACACAGCTTGTGGAGCTGTATAGAGGAAAAATGAGTTTGGTATGGTATGGTTAGCGAAAGGGACGATGAAAAGGGTGAATATTCTTCTCAATCCAGCTAAAGTGAAGACAATCTAAACTTTTAGTAGGTTATTGTGAAGGGAAGAGATTTGAATCTTGCATGTCACTCTTCTGGAATAGCTTAAATGCTCTTCTGATCGTAGACTGTGTATTGCATATAGATTTCATTCATTTAAAGCTCTATCAAAAATTTTCCTACTGACGATTATGATGATGTTATTGCATTTCACCCATTTCGTTTCGGACTTACGAATGCCGACTGCATCAACATGAAGTGGCTGCTGTGATGATGGCGTTGGTGTTATTGCTGGTGCTGGAGATGCTGTTGATGATTTTATTTTTGTTTGTTTTACGTGTTATGACAGTAAAAAAGCAGTTTAAAAATTTTAATTTATTTGAGATTACAAATACAGATGATGATAGTGAGATGATGATATTTTTACGTGAACACAACCAACACTTCGGACTCAATGGCATTTTAAATATTTTCTCATAGAAATTTTTGTACATTCAACATACGTATAAGGAAGGAATAAGCACAATAAATTTTGTCTGAATGTATATTTAAATAAAACACAGGTTTTGAGTTAGAGGACTCTCAAAAACAATTTAAAAGTTTTTAAAATAAACAAATGAATTACACAATTTTTTTTTATCAAAATTATTAAATTAATTGAAAATTTTAATTTAAAAATATTTTCTGAACAGAAACGTACAGAGTATAAGAATTTTATTTGTTTTTCATAAAATTTTTAAAATTAGAACAATTTTTAATCAATCAATTTTTAATTAGTAATTTAGTATATCGCGATATTTAAAATACTTTTTGAGTAATTGTTACTCAGTCAACATAAGTTTTAAGAAAAATTTTTGTATCATAGCTGGTTACCATTTTCAAATATATTCCGATATTCGATATTAATAATTTTCGATTGTAGTGAATTGTACTGTACCGATGGTGAGTACTTAGCACTTCCCAATAGAACGCTTCCAAAGAATCGTTGAAATAGTTTGAAGAGCCAATCATTCCAAATATAAAATTGCTTGCATTCAGTGATGATTTGGATCCGGATAAGAACCTCTATTTATACCAAATTTATTTTCTATATGTCAACTTCGAGGCGATTTTTTCTATATATGTATCGGGTCCGCCATCTAACGCTTTTTTTCAACTAGTGCTTATTTCGTGAATGGTAACACTTAGCTCATGTCTGATTTGACAGATAATTAGTTTTATCCTTCCGCTGAACGAATATGGTTGTGTATACGCTTGAACAACGCTGGGAAATATTGCGACATTTCTTTGAAAATCATGGTAATGTTGCAGAATGTGTTCGAAAATTGCTTACGGATTTTGGAAGAAGAGAAGCACCGTCAGCTCCGTATGTTCGTTATCTTGTGCAAAATGTGACAGAAACTGGCATCCTCGTCGATAAACCAAAGCGAGAAAAGCCAAAAACAGTGCTTACACCCGAGAATATTGCTGCTGTGGCAGAAATTGTGCGTGAAGCGTCATCAACATCAATTCACCGTTGTTCTCAACAATAGAACATTTCGGAGACATCATTGAGACGAATTTTGCATAAAGACCTTGGTATGACGCCATACAAAGTCCAATTGGTTCAGGAGTTGAAGCCAATTGACCATCCAATGCGTTTTCGCTTCGCTAAGTGAGCCTGCGATCGACTTACAGAAGATGTCGATTTTGGCAAAAAAATCATCTTTTCAGATGAAGCTCATTTTGATCTTGGCGGGTATGTAAACAAGCAAAATTGTCGCAATTGGGGCACAGAAAACCCGCACGCATACATTGAAAAGCCGACGCACCCAAAACGAGTCACTGTTTGGTGCGGATTTTGGACCAGAGGTATAATTGGGAATTTTTTTTTCAAAAATGAGCAAGGAGTGGCCGTTGCAGTCAATGGCGATCGCTATCGGACCATGTTGACCGAATTTTTGTTCACAAAAATTGAAGAGGAGGATATTGGCAACATTTGGTTTCAACAGGACGGCGCTACGTGCCACACAGCCGAAGCTACACTCGATGTTTTGCGCCCTGTTTTTGAAGATCGCTTTATCAGCCGCAGAGCTGATGTCGTTTGGCCACCTCGGAGCTTCGATTTGTCACCGTTGGACTATTATTTGTGGGGTGCCGTCAAAGATAAGTGTTACGCCGACAAGCCAGAGACAATTGACGCTTTAAAGGGCAATATTCGTGAAGCCATTGGTGAAATACAGCTGCACACAATCGATAATGTGCTTAAAAATTGCACCGATCGTGTAGGCTACTGCATAGCCAGCCGAGGCAGCCATTTGAATGAAATTATTTTCCATTATTAACTGGAAGGATTGTACTTTCAAATAAAAAAAGAAATTTGAAAAAATATGCAGTAGTTTTTTTTAAAGCATTTTCAAAAAAAAAAGTTATTTGGCGGACCCTTTACATACATATATCTTTCATATTATTTTTATGTTGCACTGTTGTTATTGGAATTTGATTTTTGTTTGTCGCTAATCTCGTTGTAACTTTGGATTTATTTGTTTATTTTTTTTGAGAACTTCACTCAGGAACTGACCACTATTTATGCAGTTCATTATTGTTGGAATACAGGAAAGATAGTTTTTAGTTTATAGGAGAAAAAAAGGGAGTAGTGCAGTGATGCCAGGAGATTTTTTCCAAAAATCCCTATGTCAATGAAAAAAAATCCCTTTTTTCCCTACACCCACTTTTAATTTTCCCTACAAAATTCCCTACGCCACTTTTTCCGTTTTTTTAATAAATATTTTTTTTAAATTTGTACATTTTCAATTCAGGTACATACATTTATTATACAAAAATAACATAAAAATAACAAATATAATAAATTAATGAAAAAAAATTATTTATACAATTCTGTATAATTAATTTTGTTTAAATGACTCGATGTGCATTTAAAATTTACACAATTAATTAAATTAGCTTGTAAATGAGATCTTATAATGCAAAGAATAACTCATGGCTTAATTTGTTCCTTTTTTTCGTACGTACGTCAGTTACAACAGAAAAAATTCTTTCAGCGTCAGCGTTGGCATGTGGCAAACTTAATAAAATTTTTATAATTTTTGAAAAATTTGGAAAGATCAAATTGTCATTAAAATTTTTTGAATTGCAGATTTTGGACCAAAATGCTTCAACATCTAATTTAGACAATGTTTGTTTCTCATATTCAGAAAAACTATATTCTAAAGTTCATTCCATTCCATTCATGTGTAAGTAAATTTAAGTCAACTTTATACTTATAACATATCAATTTAAATTGATATCAATTTAAAATTGATAGACACTTTTGTTACTTTTTCCAATGGCCACTACGGGGTTTAAAAATTCCATTTCTTTGAGAATTGATTTGTCATTAAGTGGCAGTCTTCTTTGCGTTTCTTCAACTGCAGTTATGTAGAATTGTAGACAATCAGATTTTACCTGATGAGCACTGGCTTTTGGAAATGTTTTCAACAATTCTTCACATTCACTGCCGACATAGACATCATCTATTGGCAATGAAACATGAGGTGACCTTATGACACAATAAATTTTCAAACATTATTTTTTAATAAAATTTTGGCCAAGTTTATAAAAAAATTTTGTTGACTCTGAATGCAAAACATGAACCAACATTTTTTTCGAATGAAAAAGTGCATTTAACGAGTTAAAATAATTTAACTCATATCTCAAAAAAAGTAAGTAAGCTTTATTACACTCATTTGTAAGTTCAGTCAGTATAACATCTGCAGATTTCAACTTGTCCTGTTTAATTGCAAATTTAAAATATTCAACTAGAGCTTGCCAATTATCCAATATTCTTTCGATGCCTTTTTGATGAGACAGCCACCTGGTTGTTGATGTTCTTAATATTTTCCTTTTTTTTCGTTCATTTCTTGGAACTCCTCCAACTGAGAACATCTTTTAAAACTGCCGGAAATGTACGTTCCTATTTGTCTTACCAAATCCTCTGGGGCTCTTGGCAACATTAGGCAAGATTTGTTTGCTATGATGTCGGCAGTGTGGCAAATACATTTGATTGTTATTACGTCGGGATTATCCAGCAAAAGTCTGGATGCGAACGAATTGTTTTGTCCGACCATAACATTAGCGCCATCGCAACACAGTCCAATGATGTTATCAAAGGGAATATTGTATGATAAAATACATTTTTTAATTTATATTGGAAGAAAAATAGTTTTTAGAAGCTAAAAATTTGAAATTGAAAAAATTCCCTACAATTCGAAAAAACTAAGAAATCTTTCCCTTTTTCCCTACATGTGAAATTTTTGAAAAAAATCCCTACAAAAAGGGAAAAATCCCTACACTTGGCATCACTGGAGTAGTGTGCAAAAAGTAGTGTGCAAAAAGGACTAGTCACTTCTTTTTTTCGAGAATTGCCTTTTTAATAATAACTCAAACTTTCTTTTATCTATTGTGAGTAATCACTCACATATAATGTCAGACAAACAATTAGACAATCACAAACACCCAGAGTCTCTGGTGGGAATCGAACCCACGGCCTCGGCACTTGCGGTTTAGCACACTTCCAACCAGTACCATAACTTGTCTGTTTTTGTTGTTTTTTTATTTTTTAGTAGAATAGGCAAAATTGCCATTACCATATTTCGCCAATTTTTTCATATCCATAATTTCATTTTGCATACAAGGTTGTTATGCTTTTGAATAGACTACGTTACGTTCCTTTTGAATAGACTACCCTTTGATCACTTTATAGGCTCCATTCCACTGTGTCTTATGTAATTGTAGTGGAACATACTGGGACAAACTCAGTTATTCACAAATGCATGCACAACTGTTCGTGATTCCCGGTTGGGTAAGGCATACACTTTTGGACATTGACAGAAAAGATTCCTGTCGCTGCTAACAATAAAAGGGCCCTCTGGAACCAAACTTCTCCCTTGGGACCACGAATGACAAGACTAGGGCTGCGCAATGCAGTTCCTTCAGTGTTAAGGACGTATTTTCGTGTGTGTCGTCCCATTAATACGATCTCGAATTTTTAAACGCCTGTAGCGTCCTAATAACTACACAACTCATGGAGATTCCGAGGGCGTGGACATTTCTTTAATCTTTTCTTGACATGGACTACATGTGAGCTTTAAAGACATCCTTCACTTCATTTAAATGCCGTCTGTTTTATTAGCCTTGTCTTGCCAGTATGAATCTTATGCTTTACTCTTGCCGTTATTATTTAACTCTGAGCTGGCATGGCGTAAACGCTGGAGTACACCTGCCTATGTTGGTATTTTAGCAAACATTTTTTTTCTGACGGAAATAGCAACCATCACACCCTTATATTCGGCCTTAATTTCTGTTGGTCCTATTATCCACAAGCGATTGTGATTGATATGTGTACAAATAACATCGATATTACATTTTCTGTATTAAATTAAAAATCCTCTGTCAAAAAAGCCTGGTTGCCAAGTATGACTCGTCTCAGGTTCCGAATTACAGGATCATATCTGTCTGGTCTCTCTACAAGTAGGTTTATTATATCGCCTTTCTTTTGCAAATGAGTGAAGTTTGTGATTGACAGTATGTCTGCACTCTGAGAGAGTTCAGGAACCCATACGAAATTAATTGTCTACTTAAGAGAAACCCATTGTTTCTAGACAATGTTAGACGTGGCGTACAAACTCTCTAGGGTTTTAATGGCTGTTTTACTTTCAATAAATATGCGTATATCTTATACAGTAAGGGACAATTTAAGATTCCACAATCGACTTTGCCAAGTGATCGGAATTCGTCAGTGATTACGAGATCAATAGATATATCTAGATCAACTACAACCAAGATTTTGGCATGATCATTGCCTCTAAACTTACATGCCCTTGTGTTGCTCAGTTACATTATTGGGTTCGTAGTAACTTGTTTCACCAATATGTTGCTAGTGGTAGCCCGTTAAGGATACTAATCAATGCCTTAGACGAAGTAGTTCTACGGGCATCTGTTATCAAAATCACTACTATCCTAGTAATTAGCTGAAATAGGGTTTGCTGTTTCCTTTCCCCCAAAGCGCTGCCCTCCCAATACATGTCCCATCAGTTAAAACAAATGATAGTCGGAAGGAGTAAAGTCTGTTGAATACGGGTGGGTGTGGTAGTAACTCTAAGTTTTGCTTTTGGTTTCTTTCTGGTGTCCTTTCGACCAATGCAAGATTCAAATACATTATTTGTTGTCGGAAGCGGTCTATAGTAACGGTTTCACCAGGTTTTAGAAGCTCGTGGTATACCACATCTTTCTGGTCCCATTACATATATACACAGTATTGTCTTCCTGTCGGATCGATCTGGTTTTGTAAAGCAAAGTTGATGGTTGTCCCGTATTAACTCATGATTTTCGCCGTTTAGGATTCTGAAAATAAATCAATTTTTCATCGCCAGTAACAATTCGATGCAACACTGATTTTCTACCGTGTCTTTGAAGCAAAATATCGCAAATGACTTTAAGGTTTTCCATCTGTCTGTCATTCAATTCATGTGGCACATATTTTTCAGGTTTTTAAATTTTTCCCAAAGCTGTTGAATGGTCAGAAATTGTTTGTTGTGCAACATTTAACTTTATTTCTGACTGAAAATGTCATTTTCATCCAATATTGTTTGCGATTTGGCGCCTTTAAACTTTTTGGATGATCATCCATGCTCTTCGTTTCTCACATCAAAATCGTTATCTATGAAACGTCGAAGCCAACTTCTATATATTGCTTCTGATGGAGTATGATCAACAACATTGTTCACTGATTTGATGTGTACCAGAGATCAGCAACGAGTATTCAAAACGATGAGTAGATTCGAGTTATACTTATAATTTCAGATACTTATACGCATTCATACTTATTTTAATATCATACTCATACTACTCATATTCAAAATTTGAAATACTCATCGTACTCATACTTAACAATACGCATGATATTGTTGATTTCGACTCTCCATGATTCAACATATACACGAAGCACAAAATAAGTATGATTCGAGTGCGAACACCACAATACTCGCTAGAAGGTTGTGTGTGTGTTTGCTTTTTGTCTTTGTCTTTTCTTGTTTCTTCTTTTGTAAATTCAACAATAACTACTACTGTAAATTTTGATGAATGATTCGAGTGACTCGAATCATTCGTAAGTATTATAAGTATTTTTCTAAATTTATGAATCTGAATGAGTAGGCGTATGAATCAAACAATGAATCGAATGTTGTGAGTTTGATGTCAACGTTGTACTCATACTCATTGCAACCTATACTTATAAATCAATGTTGAAGCGAGTACGAATGAATCAGAGTAGTTGAATTTCAATACACTTGACTCACTCATACTCAAAATTTCATGAGTACTTATGAGTAGCGAAAATACGATTCATTGCTGATCTCTGTTGTGTACTGAATATGTTTGACAGATGTTATCGCCAACAAAATATTTAAACTCCACAATAATTGTTTAATGGAGACATTTGTACGTTGACACTCACTTGCATACACGATACGAATGATATTAATATTAAACTAAATCGTTCTACTTAACGTTATATATTAAATATTCTTGGCATCTAGTTTTTAATCAAACAGTTATTAATTTTTTCGATATACCAGTATCCATGCCTAAGAGCAGAAGTGAAATCCATTTTTATTAAATTGTATCATATCATGTGGTCAGAGTTGCACTATTTTTTCCAATATTTATGATAGTCATGTGGAAATGTTTATAAAATGCTACATAAACACGTCCCTTAACACAGAAATGTTTGGCTAATGCGTATAAACTGTATTTTAACAATTAATTTAGAACCTATTGTTTAGAAATTAATTTAAAATTCGACTTTATAATTTATTTATAAAAGTTTTTTAACATTATTTTTGCAAAAATTCATTATTTTTCACCACGAAAAGACGCACAGCTATTTTAACGCTTACGACTAAGCTGTGCAAAATATGCATAAAATATTTATTCTCCTTTATTACATTTTATCTCTAACAAATGGGTAGAAAAAGAGAAAAAAATGCGAATAAAACCCTAAAAATTAAATTCGGAAAATTGTTTACACACAAACACGTAATAGTTTTTATTTTCGGGCCACAAAACTCGTACTGCTCCTCCTGTACTAAAACTGAAACAACAACAAAAAAAAGTAAAAAAAAAATATTCAAGAACAATTAAGTGAAACATGCACAATTAGATTTTTGTTCACCTCAAGGGGTCAGCAGGGGAAACAAATAACCGACCGAGCAGCCAACCAACCAACCAACCCAACAAACCATTAAACCCAGCAAACAACAACTAACAGAATGACTGAATAACCAACCATCTAAACCAACTAAACAAGCGATAGACCAAAAGGCCAGCCAGACCGACTAGCAACAATGGAAATAACAACAAACAAAAAAAAAAAGGAAGACTAAAACTAATTGTGCGTGTGTGTGTGTTTATGTGTGTACAGGATAAAAATAATAAAATTGTTTAAACAATAGTTAAACATGAATTTACATGAACACATATACCAGACACAAATAGTTCAAACACAAGCACAATCAAAGAAGAACTTGTATCCTTTCGAAGGATGCATACACACACTCTCATATACTTACAAACACTTAAACACACCCACAATTTTATTTTATTTTTTCTTTTGGGTGGAGAACGATTATTTGAACTCGACTGCCTTTTACTTTACGACCGGAAATGCGTGTGCTAATGTTAATTGAAGCTTTAAGTACGAGGTGTGTGCAAAGTGCAATTTGTCAATTTTTTAAACAAAAAACAATTAATTTTTTAAGTGATTTTTAAATATTTTATTACTTTAACCTTTTCAACTTAAAGCTGTTTTTCATTCAGCACATCCTAAATATTAAATTTTTCATGTTTCTGGCGCCATTAATCAGGCTGAATTTGACCGATATGGTCAAGGTTCGTGTTAGCTTTGAAGACCGCAGTAGTTTTTGAAACTGAAATGTCTAACGACCTCGTTGGACAGTTCACATCACCTCCACGTTCGTGGAGCATATCCAATATGGCAAGAACTGTGCGACCTCTTCAACTTCAACATGACGGGTGTTATTTGAATTGCAGGAGCACATCTCAATTGTTAGATGTTATTGCTACCTTTAGCGTTATTGAATGGAGAAACAACAATCATAGGTATGACAGTAAATGAGGGCAAAACGAAATATCGAGTGGGCCATTTAACGGCTTAAATTTGAGCCATCGGTTATTTCGAATATGGCAATACTTATGTCATTCTATTCTGTCACAAAATTCAATATCTCATCTTCACTGAACGCAATGAATCGATTTAAACTTGAGCAACGTTGGGATTTATTGGGCCGACAAGATTTTCGGTTTTCGATTGAAGCCCATTTTCATCCTGGTGGGTAGGTTAATAACCAAAGTTGCCGTAGTTGGGGCTCAGAAAACCCATACGTGGTCTTACAGCAGCCCATGCAACTACTACGAGTGACTGTTTGGTGCGGTTTGTGGTGCGGAGATATCATTGGCCCATAATTCTTTCAAAATAAGGACGGCTCAACCATTACAGTCAATGTTGCCACCTATCGCACCATGATAACTGATTTCTTGTACCCACTCTTCATGGTATCGATGTGAAGGATGTTTCGTTTCAACAGGAACAGCAACTTGCTACACATCTTATGTCATAATCGATTTATTGCGTCAAACGTTTGATGGCCGTTTAATTAGTCGAAATGGTGACGTCAATTGGCCGCCAAGAAGCTGCAATTTGACACCGTTGGACTATTTTCTGTGGGGCGCCGTTAAATAAAAGTGTTATGCCGAGAAACCAGAGACAATTGATAATTTGAAGGCCTACATTCGTAGTGCCAATTCCAAGATATACTCGAAAAAGTTCACGAAAATTGGTCCGATCGAATGAGGTACTGTGAGTGGCAGAGACCTCTCTCAAACAACAAAACTTATATTCTACTAGTCGCTAATGTCCCCGTGCTTCTTTATGGGACAGAAGCATGGACATTATTAAGTACCAATGCAGCAGCCTTGAGAGTATTCTGATCCAATAATGATTTGTGTGAGCTGGTCAATAATATGTCCGTTGTATGGCTGGCTTTGCTGGATTGGCTGATTCGGATAGGAGAAGATGCTCCGGTGTTACAGTTACGAATTAAAAAATTTTCTATTATTGTAAACGATATTTCAATATGTCAATATGGTAATATTTCCATTTTCAATACAGTTAATCCTCGTATCATCATTAAAGCAACTCCTTTTGTGTTACAAAAGTTTACCACAAATTCCTTTCTTTTTTGCTTTGTTCACGTTTTTGGAAAAGTTACACAAAATGTTTTCGGTACAGTTTTCCTGTGCTAATTTCTTAAAAACTTTTTATATTCCCAGGTATTCGTGCCCAGGTATAGGTGCAGTAAAATTTTGCAACATTAAATTGCTAATCGATTAATGATTTTTTTCTTTCTTTGAATACATAAAAACTCATTCAATTCAACTGTAAGTTATAAGTAAAGCTTATTAGTGTACTGCTTTTGATTTATTTCTATAATTATAATCAAAATATTGACTGTAAAACTGTATTTTTAAAATGCTTGGAGAAGATTAAGGAACAAATCAAAAATTGGACAATTTTTTTAAAATCGCATCGTCATTTACTATTAAAAAGTCGTATTAAAATACGTAAATTTTTTTATGTTTAGAACACAAAATTTTGTTTTATTTCATACGCTCTGATTTTATAATCGCTGCCTGCAGTGTAAATTGTTTAAAATTTGTAAAGAGTTCTTACAACGACTTTAATGCAATGGAAACATCGTTGAAATCTAACAAATTTGCCGGGCCAATATATGTATATGCTTGATATGCTTACTCTTCTGTAGATGGAGTCCGTTTTCTCCGCTCTACTTAGAGGGTAAAAGTAATGTTGCACGAGTTTCAGGTTTCATAGCAATGGAAAGAAGTTGCGAGGCGTATTTCTTGCTATATTCGTTGAATATGTTAAAAGTCTCTGACATCCAACAAATTGGATAATCCAATTGTCAACTTTTGCTGCAGAGAGGGCTTAAATAACAGCAAGAGCTCTGATGTTTTTAATGTCAACGAAGTCTGCCGTATATATCTGTTTATGGTGGGGATACTTTTCTACAGCCCAGTCGATAGACCTGGTTTCGGGTTATCCATTTCGTGGTTTCAAAAGTAAACGTAAATAAAACACATATAAAATATTTTTTTCATAATATTTCTTTTTTATTGTAAAGTTTGAACGTTGACATTATGTGTGAAACACTACATCATTTAAATGACCTTCACGCGAAGTGTTGCAAGCAGCGTTGCCGTTTTGGTTATTTTTAACCAAATTTGGTTATTTTTTTTTGTAATGTGTAAATGTGTATTTTTTCTTCATTTTGGTTATTTTTTATTATGGTTAATAAAGTAATCACTTCTTTAATTTTATTTGAAAATTTTCATTATAAACTTTGCAATCGTTAGCAAAGTGTTTTAATTCTTTAAGCGTTTTTATTACGTTAAATTGAAATATTAAAAAAATTTTAATACAAATAAATAAAAACCTTAATTTATTATTTGTAGTTTAACCCTCTCATTCCCGACGCTGCGTATATGCAACATTGTGTTTATAAGCCTCTAAGTCCAGCTATATATTTTAAATATTTTATTCTGATTCTTTCGCAAAAATATAGCCTCATGTGTTGTTTAAGCTTACAGCTAATTGGTTGGTAGTCAGCTGTGCACGTGCTCACTTAGTAGTTATTCTCCCAAGAGCGAAATTGACAAATTTTTTTTGCAAAATAAACCTTATTTTAAAAAGTTTTAAAACACATTAAAATAATTAAGTCATCCTAAAACCAAGTTCGACAACTAAATAATGAAAGGTAGGTGAGTAATTTAACACGTTGACTGCCGACTACAAGATAACTCGTAGATTGCGTTCCCTTCTAGGGAGCCAAACTACGAGTTATCTCGTACTCACTAATGTGAAACAAATCAAGTTGTCATTTTTGGCTAGTTTTTTGAAAATTGCTGCGGCAGTCAACGTGTTAAAAAACCCCGGCTTGAAAATATTATTTAGTTTGTCTGTAATAATTTTATAAATGTAGTGTTGCGTATATGCGTATTATGGTAAGTTTCGAAAAATAAAAACTTTTTTTTGGTATTCACATTCTAAGATGCGCTCAAACGGTCTGACACAGGATGAAATTGAAAAAGTTGATTGGGATGACTCGGCTGGCGAGAAAAATGAAGAAGAAGAAGATGTAATAAGAGGGTACAACTAGTTTCAAACTATGCAAGTAAGAATGCAAGTGAATGCAAGAGATGGTACCGCAAAGACAAGAAGTTCATAACTATACCTCGTCCAGGTACAGTAGAATGCTACAACAAGCACATGGGAGGTGTTCATCTTGCGGACATGATGCTTGAATTGTACAAGTCAAACTATAGTTGTCGCAAAAAAGAGAGGTTGTCCATCATCACTCCTTTTGACAATTTGAAAATGAATTCAGGAACTTCATCACCTTCTCCATCGACCCCGTCATCACCAGCTCCTTCTACGGGTTCTGAATCAATTCCCTATAAAAGAGCACATGTTGCACAGCCTGCAAAATCCCTACGATTTGATGGTTATAATCATTAGGCAGAATGGGGCACAAGGGGCAGATGTAGACTTTGGAAAGCCTGTAAATGCAGCAGATGCAATGTGCACTTGTGCTCCAATCCTCAAAAAAATTGTTTTGTATCCTTGCATACATAAATTGAAATAAACGACATTTGAAATAAAAAAAATCAACTTGTATTTAAATTTATAACACCATTGCCCAATGTTGCCTATACACAACATCCTGTAGCTCTTGAACCAGGACACCTAGGACATTGAAATTTTTATCAGTTGATATTGAGGCCAACTCTATCTTATATGTCTACTCTCTACTATTTTTTAATTCGGGGATGAGAGGTTAACTATACAGAAAAAAATAAAATTTTTGTATTAAACCTTAAATTTGTTAAAAACAAATACATTTATATAAAAAAAATTTTTTGGTTATTTTTTTCCTTATTTGGTTATTTTTTATTTTAATTTTGGTTATAAAATTTTTTTGGTCGTGGCAACGCTGGTTGCAAGCATTGATTCTTTTGAGGTAATTTTCGACCACTTTTTGACACATATTGGGCGGTATCTCAGCCATAACTTGACGAATGTTGGTTTTTAAGTGCTCAAGAGTTGAAGGTTTATCTGCATAAACACGGTCTTTCGCGTAGCCCCACAAAAAAAAGTCTAATGGTGTCAAATCGCATGATCTTGGTGGCCAGTTGATATCGCCACGACTAGAAATTACGCGGCCAGGAAATGTCTCTTGCAATAAACCCATATTCGGTCGAATTGTGTGGAATGTGGCACCGTCTTGTTGAAACCACATATTCTCCAAGTCGTATTCTTCAATAGCAGGCAAAAAAAGTCGGTTATCATATGACCATAACGCTCCGAATTGACGGTGACAGTCGTTCAATCGTCGTTTTCGAAGAATTAAGGTCCAATCACACCTTCGGACCAAAGAGCGCACCAAACAGTGACTTTTTCTGGATGTAATGGCCTCTCTTCAATTACGAATTTTGTTTATTAACATACCCACCGAGTGTGAAATGTGCTTCATCGCTGAAGAAAATTTTGTTCGATACATGGCTGTGGCAGAATCACCATTTTTGTAGTAGGTTTTGATAATTTTTATGCGTTGTGTGATAGTTAAGCGATCCATTTTCGTCAATGTCAGACTTTCAACTGAAAAGAAAAAAATTGGTTTCACAACTTAGTTTGACAGATGTCGAATTCCAGTCCCATACTTTTGAAACCACGAAATGGATAGCCGTTTATATTTATATATTTATATTTTAGTATATTTAAATTTTAATTTTTTGCTGAATTGCAACAAATTATTCTAAATGTATTTATTAATCATATATGTAATTATGTTTTGGACTTATGCATTTTGTCACGCGTGTAATACAGTAGTTCCCGCTTAATTGAATCAGCCAAATTGCACAGCTTTTGATGCAATTAACCGAGTAAATCATTTAGCCGATACTCGCCTAATTGATTTACTGACGCAATTAAAAGAACTCCGTTTAAATGAACTCTGGGCTCAATAAAGCAGAATTTCTGACGTAAATGTATAAGAATTTACGTATACAAAATAACTTAAATGAATCTTTTTTTTTAAAATAACGAATAGTTTATTGAAAGAAAAAAAATTGTGCATACTTATGTATATATTGTACTGTGTATAAAATAAAATAAAAAATGTTTATATTATAATTCAATGATGTTAAACATCGTACAATATTTGTACATTAAGTAAAAAACAGAAACTGAATTAACAAAAAATTATTTCATTACACACTGAGATCCATTTTCACATCACATATACATCATACATACATATGTATATACATAGGTACAGTGATGCCAAGTGTAGGGATTTTTCCCTTTTTGTAGGGATTTTTTTCAAAAATTTCACATGTAGGGAAAAAGGGAAAGATTTCTTAGTTTTTTCGAATTGTAGGGAATTTTTTCAATTTCAAATTTTTAGCTTCTAAAAACTATTTTTCTTCCAATATAAATTAAAAAATGTATTTTATCATACAATATTCCCTTTGATAACATCATTGGACTGTGTTGCGATGGCGCTAATGTTATGGTCGGACAAAACAATTCGTTCGCATCCAGACTTTTGCTGGATAATCCCGACGTAATAACAATCAAATGTATTTGCCACACTGCCGACATCATAGCAAACAAATCTTGCCTAATGTTGCCAAGAGCCCCAGAGGATTTGGTAAGACAAATAGGAACGTACATTTCCGGCAGTTTTAAAAGATGTTCTCAGTTGGAGGAGTTCCAAGAAATGAACGAAAAAAAAGGAAAATATTAAGAACATCAACAACCAGGTGGCTGTCTCATCAAAAAGGCATCGAAAGAATATTGGATAATTGGCAAGCTCTAGTTGAATATTTTAAATTTGCAATTAAACAGGACAAGTTGAAATCTGCAGATGTTATACTGACTGAACTTACAAATGAGTGTAATAAAGCTTACTTACTTTTTTTGAGATATGAGTTAAATTATTTTAACTCGTTAAATGCACTTTTTCATTCGAAAAAAATGTTGGTTCATGTTTTGCATTCAGAGTCAACAAAATTTTTTTATAAACTTGGCCAAAATTTTATTAAAAAATAATGTTTGAAAATTTATTGTGTCATAAGGTCACCTCATGTTTCATTGCCAATAGATGATGTCTATGTCGGCAGTGAATGTGAAGAATTGTTGAAAACATTTCCAAAAGCCAGTGCTCATCAGGTAAAATCTGATTGTCTACAATTCTACATAACTGCAGTTGAAGAAACGCAAAGAAGACTGCCACTTAATGACAAATCAATTCTCAAAGAAATGGAATTTTTAAACCCCGTAGTGGCCATTGGAAAAAGTAACAAAAGTGTCTATCAATTTAAATTGATATGTTATAAGTATAAAGTTGACTTAAATTTACTTACACATGAATGGAATGGAATGAACTTTAGAATATAGTTTTTCTGAATATGAGAAACAAACATTGTCTAAATTAGATGTTGAAGCATTTTGGTCCAAAATCTGCAATTCAAAAAATTTTAATGACAATTTGATCTTTCCAAATTTTTCAAAAATTATAAAAATTTTATTAAGTTTGCCACATGCCAACGCTGACGCTGAAAGAATTTTTTCTGTTGTAACTGACGTACGTACGAAAAAAAGGAACAAATTAAGCCATGAGTTATTCTTTGCATTATAAGATCTCATTTACAAGCTAATTTAATTAATTGTGTAAATTTTAAATGCACATCGAGTCATTTAAACAAAATTAATTCTACAGAATTGTATAAATAATTTTTTTTCATTAATTTATTATATTTGTTATTTTTATGTTATTTTTGTATAATAAATGTATGTACCTGAATTGAAAATGTACAAATTTAAAAAAAATATTTATTAAAAAAACGGAAAAAGTGGCGTAGGGAATTTTGTAGGGAAAATTAAAAGTGGGTGTAGGGAAAAAAGGGATTTTTTTTCATTGACGTAGGGATTTTTGGAAAAAATCTCCTGGCATCACTGCATAGGTATATGTTTGTAGTTTTATGCTGTATCTAGATAGGCTTAAAAAATCGGTTATTACAGCCAGAACCTGTTGTTTGCAAAATTGTTCAATAGTGTATTATTCTATACTATCGAGTTCATGTGAAAAAAGATTTTGGGGAAAAAAAAATTACGAAGGTTGTTTAGACGGGTTATAGGGTAGGGTTAGTATGGGTAAGATGGGGTAGGGTTAAGGTGTACAAACCTTTTGATATTATTTTGTATATATGTGTGCCTGAATGTTAATAATAAATATTAATTGTTGTTTTGTTTGTATATAATATGTGTAAATGTTTTTTATTTGAAACGTTATAAATCATATATTGTTTGGGTATATTTTGTAAAACTAAATATTGTTTACAAAGTTTATTATGTTCACTATCGTTCACTGTTGGTTTAAGTTATTAATGTTCACAATTAGATATAAGTTAATAATTTTGTTCAATATGAATTTCTTTTTAGTCTTTAGTTAATTAAGTTAATTTGATGTTTACTATAAATATTTTTCTTCGTGCACACACGCAGGACTTGTTGGGTTTTTAACTGTCGTTGTCCAATGATCGATAATCAACTGATCTACAAAGGATGTAAAATAACTATGTTGAAGGTGTTGATGGATGTGTATGTGATGTGTGTTGTGAATGTTGATATGTATGGTGAATGTTGTGTATGTTGGTGATGTTATTGTTTGTTAGTGATGTTTGTGCTGTCATATTATAAGTCAGGGTTGGGGTTGTGTGTACTTGTTCACTCGTGTGAACATCCTCCCGGGCCGGCAACCTGTGAATGAAAATAAATTATTTTTAATTGTTCAAAAACAAGGGGTATGGGTAGTAAGTTTTCACTCCAGATGTCGGCATCTTCCCATGGGTTCAAACATCAATTTTGACCTCTAAATGGGTCATAACTTTCTGTCGGGTGGAACCTGAATTGATTCTTTGGGTGAGTAATAGTTGTGGATGTTCCAGGTAACAATTTGGGTAGATAAGGAGTGTATGGATGAGTAGTGGGTGGTTATTAAGGGTATAAGGGTGAATAAATTTGATCTTTTCAGACCATCATATTCCCCATTCGCATCAAGTTTTATACTCGGGTGGGTTAGTAATCTATTGAGTCTTACATCAATAGATTGTGGGTTTTTTCGCTGCAGAACTATGCTGCCATGTCGAAATTTATCTCTTCGAGTAAATGATGCGTGATCACAAATTCGGTAGATATATGACAATAGGGTAGGGGTAGGGTGCGTGAAGTTCATAGATGATTTTGGGTTTACAGTCGTAGAGAACGACTGACAAATTTTAACTTCAGCTTGAGTTTCGTAGGGTAAATGTGTTGTTAGCCTCTTTGTCGGATCTTCCTCCAACCAGGTTGGTTCGTGCCATAACTCGTCATCTTTCAGTCCGTCTGCATTGCAACCATGACTGGTGACATCGGCTGGATTATCGTAAGAGTCCAAATTTCTCCAGTTCCTGGTTCCTCCCGCATCGAAAATTGTAGACACACTGTCTGTCAGAAAGTTGTTCCAGGTAGTTGGGGGTTTGTTGAGCCATGCCAAAACTATTGCGGAGTCCGACCAAAAGTTTATTGGGTGTTGGGTTAGCCTTTGCTGGGTAATCAAATTGTGTGCCATTTTTGCCAACAACACTGCACCACAAAGTTCAAATTTCGGGGACGAAATGACATCGTTAGGTGCAACTTTCTTCTTAGCGAAGAGTAGGGTTACGGACATAGGTCCGTTTATGGGTATAACTCGTGCGTATAAATTCGCAGAGTAAGCCTTTTTAGAAACATCTAAAAAGTCATGAAGCTCAATTCTTGCTGAAGTTGAAAAATGTATCCATCTATCAACTCGAATATTGTTATTATCATAAAACCATTTAATAAGGGTGAGTGGGTTAAGTGAGTAAAAAAGTTTAGCGATAGTGTAGGCTGGTTTTCTCTCTATCTTGGGGGCCTCAAAGAAAAAATTGTCCTCTTTTGGATTCCACCGAATGCCTAGGGTTTTAATGTTTTCCGATTCTGGAAGGGTGAGTAAGGCGGCATTCAGTTGGTGATCCTTGGGTAAATCATCTAAAAGTTCCTGGGTATCTGATGTCCATTTTCGTAGAGGAAAACCAGCCGATTCAAGAGCGTTTTCAGCTTCTCGAGCAGTGTGAACATCAGCTAGTACATCGTCGACGTACAAGTTATCTCCTAAAATTTGAGATGCAATTGGGTGGGTATCTTGAATATCTTTGGCTTGAATGGGTTCTTGTGGAATTTCGCAAGGGGATGCGTTAAATCCCACTGAGTGGGTGGGTTGTGTGGGTTCGGGTTGGTTTGGAGTAGAATTTTTGGGTTGGGTTAAATTTTCCATGGACTCATCTATGTAAATCATAGTTGACCTATAGAATTTTTGGGCCGATCTCACATTTCTGGAGAGGCCATTAAAATTAATTGAATTGGCAATTTCAGGGTCATTGAGTTGTGGCGACTCTCGGATCCGTTTAAATTTCCTGTCAATATTCGACCACAACTCTTCCAATTCATTCCTCATGAATCTCAACGCGGGTAGTGATTGAGAATTCACTGGACTAGTCCTATAGTCTTCCTCAAAGTCACTTAAGTCCTCTTGGATATAACGTGTAATATCAGCGGCTAAAGTTTGTAATTCTGACATATTTGTTTCGAAATATAGTTCGCAGAGGATTAGAAAAAATTCAGTAAATTTCGATAGTAAATTGATTTACCGTGGAGTAAATTTGGTTTGAGAAAAATATTTATTTCAAATTTGAAATAAATCTAATTAGCAGACAAAATTGCCTATTGGGTATTCTTTGTGTTTTATGACACTACACAAAGAAAACGGCAATATTCGTTACTCACAATATTTCGGAAATATTATCGAAAAAAGGGTAAGTGTTGGGTGGGTGGGTTTTATGAGATAATATTTCTTATTGTGAGTTTTTATAAATTTAAAATTTCGCGATAAAATTTTATGACAATTTTATAAAAAATGTAAATTGATATTCTTCAACTTACCTTGTCTGCTTAGGGTAGGGTACAAACCAAATTATTTTTTTTTTTTCTTTTTCAATTCCTCTTTGTGCGATGTTTGATGTGTTGCGTTTGTGTCCAATATTAATAATGTTAATTTGTTAGTGGTCACTTATATTTGTAATTGTTTTTGATTTATTGTTAGTGACCAGTAATGCAATGTAATTGTTTGTGCACTTGATATTTTTGAATTTTTTAATTTTTGTCACTATGTATATTTTGTTGCTATTTTTTGTGAACTGTGTTGAACTTTTTATTTTTGTGTTCCTTTAATTTTGATTTTGTTTATATATTGTTTCAAAAATGTACAATATTTGTTTCTTTATATAATATGTATTTTGTTTCTATTTTTTATGAACTTTTGTGAACTTTAGTAATTTCTTTTTGATTTTAAATTTGTTTTTAACTTTTATTTTACTGTTCTATGTAATTTTATTTGTACTTTTAATATGTAATAATTTTAAATATGTAATGTATTATTATTTTTGATCTTGCAATGTCTTATTTTTTTTTATTGTTTTATTTGTGTGTTTAACGTATTTTTTGTAAATGCACTTTTTATTTTGTGTGACCTTCTGTGATTATTGTTTGTGTTAATTGTTAATTTGTGTTTTTATCATACTTTTAAGTATTTTCTTTTTCTTGTGTTTATTTCAAAATTTATTTATGTTTGTTGTTGATTATCGAAACTGGTTTTGTTTGTAGGATATTTTGTTATGTTTTTAGTATAGGGTGATTTATGTTTCACTGTTTTTGTTAGTGTATCAGTGTTTATTTTAATTTGTTTGTCTATTTCACTTGCACTTCTTTATTTAATACACTGTTATTGTTTTAGATTTACTTTTTGATTTTTATTAAAATTTTAAAATTAGGGTGGGGTAGAATTTGTACAATTTATAGGGGGTGTATGGGTTTTATTTTTTAGAGTGGGTTAGAATATGCACAAGGGTTAATGTGGACTGTATATATGTAGATCGCTGTCCTTTCTTTTTCCTTGAAGGACCATGTTTATACGGGTTATAGGGTAGGGTTAGTATGGGTAAGATGGGGTAGGGTTAAGGTGTACAAACCTTTTGATATTATTTTGTATATATGTGTGCCTGAATGTTAATAATAAATATTAATTGTTGTTTTGTTTGTATATAATATGTGTAAATGTTTTTTATTTGAAACGTTATAAATCATATATTGTTTGGGTATATTTTGTAAAACTAAATATTGTTTACAAAGTTTATTATGTTCACTATCGTTCACTGTTGGTTTAAGTTATTAATGTTCACAATTAGATATAAGTTAATAATTTTGTTCAATATGAATTTCTTTTTAGTCTTTAGTTAATTAAGTTAATTTGATGTTTACTATAAATATTTTTCTTCGTGCACACACGCAGGACTTGTTGGGTTTTTAACTGTCGTTGTCCAATGATCGATAATCAACTGATCTACAAAGGATGTAAAATAACTATGTTGAAGGTGTTGATGGATGTGTATGTGATGTGTGTTGTGAATGTTGATATGTATGGTGAATGTTGTGTATGTTGGTGATGTTATTGTTTGTTAGTGATGTTTGTGCTGTCATATTATAAGTCAGGGTTGGGGTTGTGTGTACTTGTTCACTCGTGTGAACAAAGGTTGTTCAGACAAATCAAAACATCTTTAGTTGAAAGAAGATTGCTGACTTCTCTTATGTCGTCCTCTTCTTCGGACGAAGAGTCCGAAGTTAAATCGTTCACCACTTCATTTATGATTTCCGCATCCGTAAGTTGTCCACAGCATGGAAAACTATCATCAAAGGAAACATAATTTTCGAATTTTTGTTGTTGTTCGCCATCAAAAGAGAATTCTAAAATATTTTCTTCTATGTTGCTACATGCAGAGGAAGAAATAAACTTTGCCTAAAAAAATAAATGTTAAAAGAAATTAAAATTTTGCGTTCTCTCTTTATTGTAATGTAGTCAGATTCCAAAAAGCTCAAACTTTCTGATTACTGATAAAAGAGCGCACCTTAATGACGTCTGAGTTTCAAAACATTACTTCGATTTAAAATAGTGTCATATTTCATCAAATGCAATTCTTCACGAAACGTTAAATGGTTGAAATATGTAAACAAATTAAAACATATGGGGGAAGAGTTACCAAACTTTTACACAATATTCACATTACCATATTTTAAGAAAGAGGCCAATTAACCGGGTATTTTTGTATACATTTTATCAAGAAAGAGTGAATTTATGATTCAATTAAAAGGGTAACGCAATTAACCGAAACTCAATTAAACGAGAGTTTTTCAGTATACCTTATACGGAAAAACTTCATTGCTAATTTTTTAAAGCAAATAAGCGGGCAAATCAAATAACCGGGAATCAAATAAGCGGGAACTACTGTAAATTCCAGGAAACATGAAACCCCAGACAAATTCAATGCAAATAAACTTGAAAGTGGTTCATCGTTGTCGTTAAATGTTTAAAGTGAATGAATTTAAAGAAAACAAAAACTATAGCAAAACTTGAAACTTAATCAGAAGTTCAAGGTTTTTCTTTTATCATAATTTGAATTAGCTGTTAAAATCAAAAATAAGGAAAAATTCATAAATCCAGCAAAAATAAAAACAAATAAAAAATTACACGAGCTCAGCAATATAAGGTTGTTCTGTGTTGTGATTTCGTATGGTACGGACGTTACTGCGCTTTGAGTTATTAAAGAATCATTTAACAAAACGTAAACTGGAAATACAAAAACAAAATTAAACGCAATCGTGATAATGATACTTCTGCTTTCAATTTGCAAGCTAAAATGAAAAAAAAACAAAAACTAATAATACGGCGCGATCCGTTATAAATAATAACAATTATTGGCAGCCTCTTCAAACTGTGGAGGTTGATAATGAAACGATAGTAACAAAAATAAAAAAACAACACATTCCTCCAATAACAATACTTAAAAGTAAAATTGAACAAGTTCATGACTTATGCAAAAAATGTAATGTCAACAGTTATGCTATAAGAAGAATTTCTATAGTATTGAAACTTTTTTTGTCAAAAGTAAGAGGATTTTGATAATATATCAAAATATTTAACATCACATACGTTTGAGTTCTTTACCTATGCTACCAAAAATGATAGACCATATAAAGCCTTATTATTTGGCTATGACAAAACTGACGTCTTGTTGTTAAAAAACAAACTAAAATCTATGGGCTTAGATTGCATAGATGTTAAGATGATAACTAAATCTGGTAAGGGGAATATTGACCTTGTGTTTTATATGGTTTATTTTAAAAGACAAAGTATCACACTCAAAGAACTCAGACAAAAATACTCGTCAATCGAGTTTCTTAAAGTAAAGTGGCAGTTCCATAGGAACATGAAAAATAAAATAACTCAATGTTTTAATTGCCAAATGTTTGGAAACGGTTCCTCTCGGTGCGCTGTTAAAACTTTTTGTGCTAAATGTTCAGGAGAACATAAAACAACTGAATGTAATGTAAGCATTATTAAATGTGCTAATTGCAGAGGTGTTCACCCGTCATCGTCACCCAACTGTCCAAGTCGGATCAATTATATTGAGCTTAAACAGCGTTACATGACTAAGAACTCCAGACTTCAAGGCCATAATAGTCCAAGAGTTGTTGTTAATACTACCAATAAAATATATGAAAAATCTCATTTTCCACCACTTCACTTAAGTCCCCCTCATACTAATAGTTGGGCAAATTTAAACACCAATGCTAATAATAGCGATTTATTTTCATTTGATGAACTAATACATAAACTAAAAGCATGTAAGTCTAAATTAGATCAATTAGAGGTTGTTTCAAGCATTGCTTGCAAATTTTTGTCACCTTAATGACTCAGATAAGATCTACAAAAATTATGAACTGGAATGCTAGAGGCATTAGACATAAGAAAGATGAACTGATTGATTTTATGATTGATAAGGAAATATATATTTGTTTACTAACCGAAACACTACTAACGCATCAAGTTTCCATCAAAAACAATGCATATTACTGTTACAGAAACGACAGAGATTCCAGAGGCGGAGGTGTTGCAATCTATATTAAGAAAAATATACAACGCAAATTGATTCCTATACAAAACACTGTTTTAATAGAAAATATTGGTATTCAATTGGAGACCCAAGATGGTCCAATATCCATAATAGCATGTTACTTTCCCGGAGGAGCTGCCGGTCGGGATGATTTGAAGAGGAAGCAATTCGCGGCTGACATTTCAAAGCTAACTCGTTGGGATAATTACATTCTAGGAGGTGATTTTAATAGTCGCCATCGTTCCTGGGGATGTTTACGTGCCAACTGTTGGGGAAATATTCTTCTTGAAAAAGTTGAAGCTAATAATATATGGATTAAAGCTCCATGTGATCCTACACACATACCTACAATAGAAACTCATCAACCATCAACTTTGGACTTTTATTTGACTAATATTCCTCGAAAATTATCAGACCCTATTACATGCAACAACTTAAGCTCCGATCATCTTCCAGTATTGATATCACTTAATTGTTCAAATATTAATTCTACTCACTTATTTTTAGACTTTAGTAAGGCTAACTGGGTACTGTTTAAATAATACGTTAAACAAAACGTCTCTGATGAAAATTTTAATTGTGGAAACCCAAGCGAATTAAATGGTACTATTGAATCGTTCACAAATATTATTCATAATGCTGCAAATGCAAGTGTGCCGAAAAAATCGTCTCTTTACAGAAACAAACGAGTACCATCTCACATTAAAATAATGATGACAAACAGGAATTTTTATCGTCGTCGATGGATGCGAAACAGGCATAGTATTGATAAGATGCAAATGAACTTTCTTAATCAAAAAATTAAAAAAGAACTCATTATTGAAAGAAATAAGTCTTGGAGTAATTTTTTGGCAACTCTTGAAAAAGGTTCTTCCCCCTTTTGGAACATTTCAAAAGTACTGAAAAGGAAGTACCAAAATTTGCCAATCCTTAAGTATGAAGGAGTCCGTTACTCTACAACACAAGAAAAATGCGAGTTGTTAGCTAAATGTTTCAATTTAAATCATACGTCGTCTACACATCTCTCTGATAATACAACTATTTCTAACGTTGCAGATGCAGTAAATTCATTAAATCAAGCGCACGTTAATATTACTAATGATTTTCTGATATCATACGATAAAATTAAAACTATTATTAAAAATCTTAAAACTAGAAAAGCATCCGGTCCTGATGACATAAGTAATAGATTATTAAAGGCCCTCCCGAGAAAAGGAATACAAAATCTTACTAATATAATTAACAATTGTCTTAAACTTTGTTATTTTCCTGATTGCTGGAAAGATGCAAAAGTTATTGCTATTTGCAAACCAGGCAAATTACCATCATGCCCTTTATCGTACAGGCCAATAAGTTTACTTTCATCTTTAAGCAAAATTTTTGAAAAAGTGATTAAGAGTCGCCGTAGTCTAGTAGGTAGTGTGTTGGCTTATTAGACGTAAAGCCAGGGTTCGAGCCCCAGGCCAGACATCAAAACAAAATACAAAAAGTATTTCTTCGGCGATTTCCTCTCAGCAGATTTCTGGCAAAAACTCTGAGAGTAAATAGATTTTGCCATGAAAAGTTTCTCAAAAAAATCTGTTGTTCGGAGTCGACTTTAAACAGTAGGTCCCGCCACTTATGTATAAAATTAACACACACAACATAAGTGGTGTAAGAAACTAGGTCAATAATCCTGACTGAAGGCTTGTAATGACCAATTATGTATGTACAGTGTCGGACAAAACTAACTGAACAAAATACTAATACATAATATATTAAATTTTTAACGAAATTTCTCTCGATTAAATACAACAAAAAGATAAAAATAAAAGGCATAAATAACTCTTATAACAAAAACATAAATGTATTTTAAAAATTCTTTTTTTTTTTATTTATAACAAAATAAAATATTATTGATGATTATATATTCAAGCGTCAAAACAAACTGAACAACATTTCGACTTCAGTACTTAGTGGCAAAACCTTTGTTCTTGATAACCTCTTGACACCTTTTTGGCATTGAATCGACAAGATTATCGATAATTTCCATTGGAACATTTAACCATGCATCTTTGATGGCAGTAAATAGTTCCTCTGGTCTTCCCCCAACCTCACCCCGATTAATTTTTTGATTTACTATTTCCCATAGATTTTCTATGGGGTTAAGATCAGGGGACTGTGCAGGCCACTCCAAGACAACGACCTTTTGTTGCTCCAACCAATTTTTTACAACTTTTGAGGTGTATTTTGGGTCGTTGTCGTGTTGAAATATCCAGGAGCATGGCATTTTGTCTTCAGCGTGCGGTAACATAACGTTCTGCAAAATTTTTCTGTACATATGCTTGTCCATAATGCCATCGATTTTATGTAAGGGTCCTAAGCCTTGCCCTGAAAAGCAGCCCCACACCATTACGTAGCCACCTCCATGCATAACAGTACCTCGACAGTATCGAGGATGCAAGCGTTGGTTAGGTGGGCGACGTACTCTTTTCATCCCATCTGAGCTTACGATATTAAATTTGGATTCGTCGGAAAACAAAACCTTATTCCACTGATCTCTAGTCCAGTTTATATGTTTTTGTGCAAATTTAAGTCGAGCTTTTCTATTTTTTTGTGAAATAAATGGTTTTTTTGCTGATCTATACGATTTCAACCCTGCTGCCACAGCTCTTCTTTGAATGGTACGCGTGCTAATATTTAATCCTAATGACTTGAGAACACCGGAAGCGGACTGGAATGGATCTTTTTTAAATTCTTGAACTATACGAGCATCCTCTCTTGAAGTAATGCATTTTGGCCGTCCTCCAGAATGAACTGCTTGTAGCTTGTTTTGCTACTGACCAACTTTGTTCAGTTTGTTTTGTCGCGTTGTGAGTAGAGTTTACAAGTTGTTTATTTTATTTATAGACATTAAGAGTGCGATTTTTAAGAAAAACAATAATGGTTTTATCACCTGCTATATTTAACAATTTTATTATAGTAAATATTTTGAAAATATCGAGTTTTTCTTTTTTTTCGTATGGTTTAACGTCGAAAGTAAGATTTGTTCAGTTAGTTTTGTCCGACACTGTATGTGATTAAGGAAAAAATTTTGAAATTTTGTAACGAAAACCAAATATTCCCGACACAACAGTTTGGTTTTAGAACAGGACACAAGACTTCCCACCCTTTGGTTAGAATCAAATCCAAAATAAAAGAAAATTTCAGTGCAGGAAAATCTACTGGCATGGTTTTTTTGGATATTAAATCAGCATTTGATTGTGTATGGCACGATGGCCTCATTTACAAAATGGTTCAACTGAACTTTTCTCCGGAGGTTACTAAATTAATCCAAAGCTTTTTATTCAACAGAAATTATAGAGTATTCGTTGGGAAAACTTGTTCATCGCAGTTTGCAATCACAGCAGGGTGCCCACAGGGGTCTTGTTTATCACCAATTCTATACAACATTTTCACCTCGGATTTTCCATCGCTTCTTAATTGTTCATCTTCAATATTCGCAGACGACACTGCTACCCTTTGCAACGATGTACTCGCAGAAGATATTATTAATAGTCTTCAAGACGATTTAGCTGTAATTGTAGAATACTTTAATAAGTGGAAAATTGTTATCAACACACAAAAAACTCAAGCTATATGTATATTTCACTCGAAGAAGGAAAACTATATTTACTCCACAAAGAGTTATTTTTTTAAACAACACATATATTAAGTGGAATTCAAAAGTTAAATATTTAGGTGTCATTCTGGACCCAAAAATTAATTTTGGAGAACACGTTTCATATATCATAAATAAATTAAATAAAGTCACTAGGCTTTTATACTCGTTTGTAAATAGGAATTCATCGCTGAATCAAGATAACAAAATTATTATATTTAAATCAATTTTTATGAGTATATTATATTATGCAGCCCTAGTATGAAGTGATATTGCTGAATGCCACATAAAGAGGCTCCAAATTAGTCAAAATAAATTATTAAAAATGATATATAATTTACCGTGGCATTTTTCTACACAGCGCTTGCATTCTATTAATAATATTGACAAAGTTGAGGATAGAATTTTAAAACTTACAAACAATTACAATAATAGATGTGAAACGTCTGAATATGATCATATTAACATTTTAAATGTTAACACATATGTAGCTTTAAGTTTTATCTTAACATATAATCTTTTTTTTTGTTTCAAAGGTTTTTTTTCTTATTATTTTTTTCCTAAATTTTTTTTCTTTAATATTATTATTATAGTATCAAATATTATTCATTGTTGATTCTAAATAACTAAGTAGAAAAGGTTACTAGTTTACCTGAACTCTTTAATAAATTTTTGTTAATAATACTTTGTTAAACACCCTTTAATGTTAAATAAAGAACAAACACATAAAAAAAGAAAAGGAAAAATGCATAAATCCAGCAAAAATGAAAACAAAAAAAAATTACACGAGCTCAGCAATATAAGGTTGTTCTACTAATTTCGTGCAAGCATATGTACGCAAGTATGTTTGTACATTTATGCAAACGTACATGCGCACATATGAAAGAAATTCATTGTGAAGGTCTGAACATATGTAGCCCATATGAATATACAGAACTCAGGAGAAGGAGAAGCCTGATTTCGTGAATGCACTTTTTCATTTGAAAAAAAATTCTTTATTGTTTGAGATTGTGATGTTTTTTTGTTATTGGATTGTAAAGAAAGCATGATCCGATTAAGTATAGAATAAAATACACTGATGACAGGCCATTACACTTTTAATGATTTTTTCCTTGTTCGATCTTTGAATTGAGTTCAAGAATTGCTTTTGGTTTGTTCACCAAAACCCCAAGGAAAAAAGTTTCACGGCTTTAAATCTAATGATCTTAGATGCCAGTTGATATCTAAATTTTTTGAGATAATTTGTTGTGGAAATCATTCCTGCAATAAATCGATTGTAAAATGCGCGGTGTGCCGCGATGACGTCTTCTTCTAGAAAGTCCATGTCTTTCAGGTCCATGTTGTCTGATCCTCACCAGATAGTTGCTCATTTGTTTCTCATGGATTGTATGAGGATTTTCTGGACTTCAAGTTTGATAATTTTGTATATTTAGTAAGCCATTCAGGTGGAAATTCATTTCAACGAAGAAGACTTTTTTCGAAAAATTGGTTTTGACTTCACTTTGCTTTAATACCCATTGAACGAATTGCCGTCTCTGGTTTGAGCGCCTGAGTAAGCTGAATTTTGTACACATGAACGTGGATGTCTTTTGTCAAAATTCGTAAAATAGTGTTTCATGAAATTTTAAGTTTTTAACGTTTTTGGCGGCACTCAGCAGCATAGTTTTCAAGAGACTGATTTGGACAATGACTCACAGGAGGCTTACTACGTAACCATTCCAATTTCTTCAAATTTTTTGATCGTCTGCGAATGGTGCACATTCTCGACAGAAATTCTTTAAAGTTTATGAGCGGCCTCATGATAGTTTCCAATTTTTTGTTATAAATTTTCGCAATTATTAAGTGTTTTTTTTTTTTTTTTTGAAAACGCGTCCTTTTTAGAATTTGGTAGCAATTTTCGGAGTTGTAATTTACGTTAAAAAGTCCATCTTTACGCAGACACCCTTCATTATACTTAAATACGAGTATGTATTGAATTCAAATTGGGCTTTAAATTCATAATCAAGAGGATGTGCGACTTCATTGGAGTGCAATCAAATTCTTTAGTCTTCTCAGTTATAATTTCTTTGTGGTATTTTTTGTTCTTTAAATTGTTTGCGAATGAAAACAGGCGTTTTGTGTAAAAAGAAAAAACACGAAGAAAATAATTTAATTTTTAATTAAACCAAATGTTACTCTTTTAAACAACAAATGCTTTTGAGCGAACACACACACAGACAACACAACACAATATTATTTTTGTTTCTGGGTTAAAGCCATTGCAAGCCAAACAACAAACAGCAACAAAATAAATGTCCTGACAATTGCACATTTTTCGTTTTGTTGGAATGCGTGTTCAACATTGGTTTCAATAAATGCTGTAGAGAGAGAGATAAAAATTATAAACAAGTAAACTGTACAGTTTCCTACCACAGGGGATGGGAACAGTGGTTTTGGCTCCAAAAAACAAAATGAAATGTAACATGAGGTGCATTGGCGGCTATACTGATATGTTGTTACCATATAGACAGTAGGGTCTATCTATAAAACTTGATTATTTCAATAAGCGTTTCGGATATGGAGCGCAAAGTGGTCAATGCAAGTAAGAGAACAATTGAAATTTTTTGTTTTGTGTTTAATAAAATCAATGAACACTTATTTTACCATTTTACACTTATTTTCCTGTCTCTAAATATGGTAGCTGTAGACTTGACCATTCATTAACCATGTTTGAAAATGTTCCATTGAGTGTACCCGAACTGTCACCTCATGCCATTACGTTCTTTCTTACTTTTAAATTGAAAATTTTAAACATTTGCCAGCATGTGAACTGTTAATAAAATATTTTTGTTCTTGTTATTGTTATTATCTACCAGCAGCTCTGAATTATCTGGAGTATTCCCCTCTCCATATCTAGATAGACTGATGCTTTGCAACAGCTGTTGCAGCTTGTTATCCTATTGTCTTTTGGTTTTTAGTGCCTTTTTGTATGTTTTTTTTTTTTTGTTATTTTATTACTTGCATACGAATTTTTTAGTTATTTGCAAAGTACATGCGATTATAATAAAGTTTTTGGCAGGACATGTGCATTAAAACGAAGGTAAATATAAAAATTTTCTTTTTGTTAACATAAAAGCATAAAGGAAAATACATATGCTTTACACCATTGCCAATACAAACAAATTTGGCATTAAATGAAGTAAACGAGTCTTCGGCAGAATGCTCCGAGCGTAAATAGAATTTTCATGAAAAAGCTTTTCAAGAATCTGTCGTTCGGAGTCGACTTTAAACTGTAGGCCTCGTTACTCATGTATAAAATGATCACACATAACTTAAGTGGTGTGGGAAGCTAGGTTGTAATCTTGACTAAAATGGCCAAAAAAGAAAAAATTTAAATTATAAAATAACGGATCGTCTTGAAACTAAAAATAATCTTTTATAAGTTTTCTATCCTTCAGTTCGGATTGTTTTGTGTATAGCCCTCGTATTTGCTATTTCTCAAACTTTTCTCAGGTTTTGTTGGACATAAAAGCGATACATACTCCGAGATTTCGTCTTAGTTAAGAAAGGGCACCCAACGTGTCACGTGTCTATAATCGTAATTGAAAATAAACTATCTCAGCTGATAGGTTCTGTCGCCAGGATTTGTAATTTAGTCGGTATTAAATTTTGGATCTTTCTAAGTCTTAAATTCTAGAACTTATATAGGGTCTTTCGTATCTTGACAGTTGATGACAACCTTCTTGAGCAATCCATCTCTGGCAAATTATTGACTTAATCTGTCTGTTTTACAAATTACTGTGAATATAGCATTTCTCTCACATGAAGGTGATGTGAACTGACCACCGAGATCGTGCAATTTAACCTCGTTGGAATTTTTCTTGTACGGTTTCTCTAAGTCGCAGGCGTATGCGAAAAAGCTACAATCGTTAGTGATTCCCAAAGCAGCTCATGATTTTAATTCAGATTAATTTTTGAGCTCAAGTTATGGAAACTAGGACACCTTTTATGCGATTCGAAAGGTATTATATTCCTCTCAAAAGTCTCTCAAACGAATAAATAACTTCAATGCTATCTCACACACTTTTATTTAAATTTATCGCTGCATATCGCTTAATGAAAGACCCGATATAGACGTCTAAGCTGCTCATGTGAACATCTGGTTTCCACTCATAGAATAACGCACATGCATGCATACTTGCGGATTTCGCCTGTTTCAAAGGGTTATTCTGATATTCTAAATATATATAATTGGTCATTACAACCCTTCAGTCAGGACTACGAGCTAGTTTCTCACATCACTTATGTTGTGTGTGTTAATTTTATACATAAGTGGCGGGAGCTACAGTTTACAGTCGACTCCGAACGACTTATTTTTGTGAAACCTTTCATGGCAATTTTATTTACTCTCAGAGTTTTTGCCAGAAATCAAATTTCGTTTTCTTGGAAATGTCTGACATGGGGTTTGAACCGTGGCCTTACACGTCTAATAAGCCACCACGCTACGTACAAAACTATGGTGAGTTCTCAATATAACCTGTGATAAAAATGTAAATATTGCCGACTTTTGAAATATTCTAGGCCTTGGTGTACAAGTTAAGTATGTATGTGAATACATTATATTACATACAGATAAGATAAGCATTTCAGTCTATCTTAACCATACTCTCATAAATACGTTTATACATATGTATATGTGTGTGTATGGATGTATGGTATATGCATATATAATTCATATATTAAATATTCAAATAGAGATTCGCATATCATATGAAATATTTAATGGAGAAGTAAGTGAGTAAGGAAAGACTGGGTATTCCTATGTATCCTAAGGCTATTAAAATAAAATTTTTCAATTTTTAATTTTTAAAAAATGATTCCTAACTTTCTATACAAGAGATTTATTTATAATGATGGTCATTTTTATTGTTGTTTTTTTTTCATTTTAGTTTTGGGGGAAATAAATTTCAATTCAAAATGAATACAAAAAATGCTACACACATTTCTAAAACTAACTATACTAACGGGATCTAAATTGAAAGTAATAGAGAGGAGATGGGGTAAATGGAAGTATGCAATTGATTGATTAGCATGAGACTTTATTTATTTGTACAGAGTCGATGTTTATATGGTAGGTGTGCTACAACAATTGGCACATATATGCGCATGCACTTAAACTCTTATTATACCGAATAAGAATATAATTTAAGAACAGAAGACGTGTCATAGCAATATTGTCTACCAGCTATGCCGCTATTAAAACGCTTAGCGTGCACTAGGTTGATTTGAAATCAATATTTATCTTTGTAAGTTGAATCACCTTACTTACTTGGTCATTACAACCCTTTAGTTAGGATTACAACCTACTTTCTCACACTACTCATATTGTGTGCTTTACCTACAGTTTACAAGCCGACTCCGTACAACAGATTTTTGAGAAACTTTTCATTGCAATTTTATTTACTCTTAGAGTTTTGGCCAGAAGATTGCTGAGAGAAAATTGCCGCAAGAAATATTTTTTTATAATTTCGTTTTATTCGAGATGTCTGAACTAGGTGTTGAACCACGGGCTCTTACACTCTACATACTATACTACAGTGACTTCACCTAGGCAGAGGAAATAGAGTCACTCTCTACTCTATCCTAGATCATAAATTAAGGGAAATGGACAGGTAGAGGAGCAGGCAAAGTAAGAGCTTCCACATATGTGATGGAGGCAGAACCTCTTTGTGGTTAGGCAAGCAAATAAAGAACATTCAAAGAGAAAACGCTTCAAGTTCAATATTTAGATTCTGTGATGAGGAAAACAAATCACTTGGCGTACACATTTAGAACCTGTGCCACGTTAATCCATTTTAAAAGTAAACACACTCTAAGTACTATGAAGGAGAAACATCCACCACAACCATACATCAGGACGATAGCACAACAGTCTCTAATAGGCAATTTGAAGAAACAAAAGATAAATTCTCGCTGTACCAAACAAAAAGGAAGGATAAAAATGGGGAAAGAATAAAAGAGTACATAAACCAAAAAGTCCCAAGTTTTGATTGAAGGAAGAACTTAGCCCAGCGTTTAGGCTCATTTTGATACTATAATCAATTCTATTCGGGGATCAAACATTTTCTAGAGAAAATTAGTCCAAAGTAAATCTTGTTACGTTTAAAGATGTCAGTAAATGAGAGGTTGAAAACTCCGTCTCTTTATAACAAGATACACGAGCTGAAAAAAGTCTCTTCCTCCTCCTCATACCCACAACTTGTGCACAAGTCATTTGCCGGCATGTTATGTCTTTCGGCAAGCCTACCAAAAGGACATTGGCTCGTAAAAATCGTTATTGTGCTACGCATGACCTTGAGGCTTAAAGACAATAGTTGGTAGGTTCTCTTCTTATCCATACATATCCAGCGGAGTCTAGAAATATTGCGCGTGACTTCCTGATGCCAACGAGATTGAGCATCAGTGTTAAACGAGTGATTATTATTCAATTTAACTGAGGCAATCGGAGTACTATGACTTGTAACATGTCGGCGCTAATGAGTTCCGTACCGCCTCTGACCAGCTCATCAGCAATGCAATATCCATTGATATCCCTTTTTCCCCCTGTAAGAGATATCTTACTTTTCTTATTTGTTTGAGACAAATACTGAACAGATGACTCCCATTACCGCAGTGTTGAAATACATCCGTCACTTTTTTTTTCGAGAATTGCTTTTTAGTAACAATTCTCACTTTCTTTTTTCTATTCTGAGTAATCACATACGAGTATAATGTCAGACAAACAATCACAAACACCCAAGGCCCCGAGACTTAAAGTTTAGCACACTACTAATCAGGCCATCGAAACACTATGATCCGAAATTTCCCAGAAAAATTCGCGGCATTTATGGACAAGGACGACCATTAAAACTAAGTTCGTTAAAGACTTAATCGCAGAACGGCTGACCGAGTAAATCGAGAGAGTTTTAGGGGAAATCCCTACAAGCATTTTGCCGCTTTCAAAATTGTCATAACCTCTAACTGGAAAACACTGTAGTGATCAGACTGCGGATAAGAAATTTTAATATCAGAACCCTTAACAAATATAGCATAACCCACCCTGTTAGTCATCTTTGAGCCATCAAGTGCTTTATTGGGGACCTGCGGATCTTCAGACCAGAAGTCTCTAGTGGACGTTCTAAATTGTCGTTTTCATAACGATCGACAAATATCCTATACATTAGATAGAGATCTATACGTATTGATCTAAATCTATGGTTAAAATTTTATTTATTCTATTTTATTTACTTAGAAAGTTCAGTTACTATCAAGTGAGTCCTTCACTGCCCTACCAAAAAAAAAAAAAACTCTTCAAAATATTGTCGATTTGTTGCTCTTTGTTATTTTCATTTAATACGATTCAGAATATTTAAAGTGCACTTTTAAGGGAAACAAAACGAAATGCAAAATTAAATACAAACAAATTTAAAAAACAAAAGAAAAAGAAAATCGTTCATAATCCTTAAGCCGTAAATAGCAACTTAACAAGAATTTGTTTTTGCCAAAATTCTTTTCGTATATCGTTTCAATATTGTTTCATTACCGATACTTAAACTCTTAAACTCTTCTATTTACCCCCCCTCAAAACTTTTCCTCCTTTCCTGTTCAAGCGATGTTTTAAGGAATACAAAATCAAAATCACAACAATTCGAGAAGAACTCTGAGAAAAAAAAAACTATAAGAAAAGGAATGGAAGAAATATTTAAATATTGATTGATTCATTCAAAGGGAATATAGATTGAAAGGCAAGAACTATTGCCTGCTATTTAAAGGCATTTAAACAAGAACAAATGCTCAAATATGAAGCAGTTGCAGAAGAGGCATCAAAAAAACTGTAAAACCACTTAAAAACACTCGAAAAAGAGAAAAAAAAAAACGAAACGAAAAGAGAAAACATTTTTTTTTCCATTTGAGATTTGTAAAGAAATATTCTTTCGGCTTCTTTGCCAAACAAATGAACAAATAAACTGAATAATTTCTATCAAAATGGAGAACAAAAAAAAGAAATTAAAAGAAATGCCAACAAATATTATGAGAAAAATAAAATTGTGTGACAAACGTCAGACATGTTTCAAGTTCATATTTAAATCCTTTTAGAATGTACAAAGTTAGGGTTGTACATCGAAGTAGTAATAGCGTTAAGGCGGGTTCACCCACAAGTTTCTGAACTTGGAATGGATGACGAGCTGACGTTCGTTAGGAAAATAATCGTTCAAGTGAATTCAGGAGAAATCCCACCACACAATAAGGATTCCCTTGCATCCAGCATTTAGGAGCATTTGGTATATGCCTCAAGAGTCTTATTGGAAACATCCCCATCTTTAGACCAGAAATTCTTAGTTGGAACTCAAAAATCAAATGTTATACAAAATAGATGCCGATGTTTGCATGCCCATAGTCCAGGTTGGTCCAGCACTGACCTGTATTAAGCCAGCTCAGTCTTGTGCTTCAACATTAGGTTAGGTTAGGTTAGAGGACGTGTACTTGTCAACTGTGACAAGTACAGTACCCGGAGGTCAAATTGACCCATTGTACAACGTCCTAGCTTCTCACACCACTCATGTTGTGTGCGTTAATTTTATACGTGAGTGGCGGGACCTACAATTTAACGTCGACTCCGAACGACAGATTTTTTAGAAACTTTTTCATGGCAAATTTTATTTACTCTCAGAGTTTTTTGTCAGAAATCTGCTGAGAGGAAATCGCCGAAGAAATATTTTTTTTTCCATATTTCGATTTGATGCCTGACATGGGATACGAACCCGGGCTTTACGTCTAATAAGCCAACACACTACCTACTAGACTACGGCGACTTCTGCTTCAACATTAAGTCAGGGGGAAAACAATTGAGAATAGCAAATAATATCTTAGCTGGAGTAGAACAGAATACACTGATGATCGGGAAAGCTGATAGTCTGCCGAATTTGTCTTGTCAGTTTACAGTGACATTGGCGTTTACACAACCTTCATTCTGTTACAAGATTTAATAAACGGTTCCACCTCAAACAGAGAGTCTACAAATAGAAACCCAACACCATAGTGGTTAAATAAGCGGCATAACCAAAGATCATAACCAAAAATTCACCACGATGTTACACAGCAAGAACTTCAAGGTAATAATGAAAATTCTGGTTAAAAGCTCCTTAGCGAATTTCATAACGGCGATATAGACATTGCGTTTACCGAGAGCCCTGACAGCAGCCATAGTTGCAAATGACTTCCACGTAAATGAAAGCTGCTTGAGGGTTATAGTTATACGCCGGTACCTTTTAAATGTTCCGGTTCTAGCAGTTCAGTACAGTCTCAGTGGACTGACGCCTAGTGTAGGCGTTTTCAGCACTACTAGTATAAGCAGGGAAGTAGTTTGCCCGTGCCTTCAGGACTCCTCCCCGAAGTTTTGAGAGCGAATGACATCATGCTAATGCGTATAAAATCCTTAACGGTGGAGATCGAGATGTTTCCCGGCTCCAAACGACCCTCACCTCTCTCCGCAATCATCAAAGAGCTATCACGAAAGGGTAGATTACAGGTTTCTATTCAACCAAACAATTCGTTGACCCCCTATCCATACATGTGGACATTTCACTGTTTGATTACTTAGGGCCTGTTTCTAATGTCTATCTATTAACTAGGTTGTATGAAGTATAAAAATAAATAGATAACGGTGCCGTTAAAACAATACTTTTGCACAAAATCTGCTTTCGGCTTGGCAAAAGTTTATTAGTGCTGGGTTATTAATAATAGTGGCTCACGATCGATTAGTTTCCAATAACTCCGCGAGTGCCTAAGGAAATCACAAGGCATTAATAAATTCTTTCCATTTTACTTTACCTACAGCTAATGCTGCACCTGCCAGTCGCCTCCATGTAATAACTAGTCTTCCTCTTCTACGACTACGTTGTTCGGAGTCGACTTTATTAAACTGTATGTACCGCAACTCATGGATAATATTGACACACACGCAACATAGATGGTGTAAGATGCTAGATTGTAATTCTGACTAAAGGGTTGTAATGTTCAAGTAAGTTCCATCTAATGTTTTAGTTCTCAATATATTGCCGAGACAGCTAAATGATACACGATACATAAATTCGGCATGTGATGTCTACAGCTGTTTCAGCTTTTGCAGTAAATGATGTTTTCTAAATATGATTGCCCTTTAGTTCTCGAAATCAAAACTCTTATCTCTGCTGTTAATCATGATATCAGATTACAGTGTCTTCAGAAGTGCGATATGAAAGGTTGCAGTATTGCCGTGCATAGAGGTCACAGATTGCGCTCTAGTTCCCGCAATCAGTCAGGTTTTCTTTATTTGGTAGCAGAGTTGTAATCCCTTACATGAGATCAGGTGGCAGTGTTTCGCTGTTCGAGAAGTTCGATGTAAAAGGCTGAAGTATTTCCATGCTTATTATGCAGGCGACTTTAAGAAGCTCTGTTGTTCAAGTAGTTATCAAAATTGTGTGTAAGACGCGATTGTTTGGTTCGATGTTGAGATGTTTCACGCTTAAACAGAAATCTATTATACGCCTTTCCTTACAGCGGTAGAGGTTAGATAATAAAAAAAGAAACATAAACAATGAAATGCTTACAATTCCAACAAACGATATGAAAGTTTTTGAAACAACAACTTAAAAATTCTTGTTATTTTTAAACCATTTGAAGAGTGATGACAAAAAAAAAAAAAAAAAAATATGGGAAAACTTACCAGATGAATACAACAACGTTCAAGTTGTTGCAAAAAGATTAAAATTGACAAAAGAGATGAAAAAAGGAAAAAAAAGAATTGTTTTTTGGGGTTATAATTTTACGTTGCAACTTAAATCGGTTTATAAATGTCTGAAGACAGAAAGAGACCGAAAAAAATTTTTTTAACTATTCTGCCATATGTTTGACTCCCTGTAAACCAAAATAAACTCGAGTTTTTGTGACAAAGTTTTTCCATTAGAAAACATTAAATATTATCCGCCTACTCAAGAAAACTTTATTGGGAAAACAAAAAAAACCTACGAAACACTACACAAAAATATAATGACAAATGCATTTCTATACTATGGCTCCATACAATATACTTTTCATATATCTTTCTTTCTATAAGTATAACTGAGAAAAGGAAGTTTGTTTTTTTTTGCTTTGAATTTTGTAATCATTGCTTGGAAGTTTCAAAAAATAAAAAGAAAAAAATTAAAACAAATAAGCAGTTTTCTACCACATACGTGGGAATGTTTTTTTATCTTTATTTTTGAGGTTTTCCTTTCCTTTACTTTTAAATTTTTTCTCTTTTTTTCGTAAAGATTTGTGTGATGTGGTTGGTTTTTCACCTGTCTTCATCTTAAAGTTCAGCTGTGAAAAGTTTTGTTTTATTTTCCAAAACTTTTCGTTCATATTTTGGTTTCATTTAAGTCTGTCTCTCTGTCTGTCTGCAAGCATGTCTTGTAGTGTATGTCTGGTGCTATAAATCATTTTCTTCGCATATGTTGCACATGTTCATTGTTTTAGCACATTAAGGAAAAATTTTAAGAAATTTTTTAAATTATAAAATCATAATTCTGGAAATTATCACAAAATGCATAAGCTTGAAAATACAACAGACAAGTTAACACATTTAAAGTTTTTGAATGTGATGTTAAATTGGTAGCCGTCGCAAAGAGCATGGCTGCTTAGGTTCGACGAGATCCTGCTGTAAGTTACTTAGTTGCTTAATTGGTTATTGCAACCCTTTAGTTAGGATTACAAACTAGCTCCTCACACCAGTGTGCGAGTGGTGAGAACTATAGTTTATTGTCGACTCCAAACGGCAGATTTGAAAGGCATTTTTATTTTACTCTTAGAGTTTTTGACATAAAACTGCTGAGAGGAAGTCGCTGAAAGAAATACTTTCTTCATATGTATTTCCTTTATTTCTGGATGTCTAAGGCTACTACCTACTAGACAATGGTGACTACTCCTATTGTAACACCGATAGTAATCCTTTGTTTCAGTTATCAAAATGCCTGGCAATGCCTGAGCAGATGTTTTATGGTCTCTCCTGCTTCCCTCTCCTGACAGCTTATGCGGAAGTCATTTTGAGATATTCCCAGCTAAAGCACTAAAGATCTGAACAATATCTTCGTTGTAAAACTAGAATCCAAAGCATGTCAGATATCGTGTTTCCGAAAGATATATTAGTGTCAAGTATTGATATAAACATAGACTCTATACTTCCATGCTCTTGTGACGCTCAGTCCCGTTACAGCGTTCGTATCCATTTATTTCGTTAACATGTCTGGTGGCAGCTAGCTAGGTATAGTAAACAATGCTTTATATGAAGTATGTAGTTCTAAGAGCACCTGTTATCAGGGTCGACGTCATTCGCATTGTATATTTAAACTTAGTTTGGTCATAGGTTTTCTTTCACAAAACAACAGTCCCATGGAATAGAGTTCGTTTGATCATAAAGCGGTATAGCCATTAAATTTTTGGAGTTAAAATCCCATTTTAGGCATCTAATAAAAAAAAATTTAAGCATTTCCATTCAAATTGCAGAAAAGTGTTTGAAAGCCGGATCGAATGCTTATCAAGGCTTATCCATCTTGCTTCTACCAGAAGCAATATGCAGAAGATGGTTTAGACGATTCAGATATAACGATTTTGTTGTAAGAAATGAATTTCACGTTCATTCATTCAACCAAAAAAATTTAAAGACTCCGAATTGCAAATATTGATTGACCAAGATGACAGTTTGACTCAGAAATAAATGGCAGAAATGTTAAATATTAAAAAATAAACAATTACTGACTGTTTAAAAACAATGGGAAAAATTCAAAAGACCCAAGAATGACAGAGGCAGATGGAAAACCGAAAAACCACTTGAGAAATTTTGCTTCAAAGATACGATAGGAAATCATTGTTTCATTGAATTGTTACTGGCGAAGAAAAAAGGAACAAATTATGGTTTAATTCGATCTGTAAAACCAGATCGATTCGGCAGGAAGACAATGCTGTGTGTCTGGTGGTACCAGAAAGTTGTGGTGTAACACGAGGTCCTAAAACTTGGTTGAATTTGTACCCTGTATTGGTTGAAAAATAAACAGAATAGGCCAAAGGACACGGCAAGATAATTTTGCAACATGACAATGCATCTGCACTCAAATGAGAACTGGTTCAGGATACATTCAAAGCATTAGGCTAGCAGCTGCCCCATCTGACGGTTATTTGTTTTCATCAATGGGACACGCATTGAACGAGCACCACTTTGATTCCTACGAGGAAGTCGTTTGCTCACAAGAAGTCGTTTGCTTCACAAGGCGAACAGTTTTACTGGAATGGAATCCACAAATTGTCTGAAAGGTGGAAACAATGTGTATAACTAGGTCAATACTTTAAACACAATGTTTTTACTTTCCCATTCAAAATTAGTGTTTTATTGTCACAAGATCTCTTGATAAGGACATTTTAAATACTCTGCTGATTAAATTCCCTTGGTATATTTGTAAAATTAAGATTTTTAAATTTTAAGTTCCTTGTTTTTCATTGTAGTCATAAAAAGTGAATGTATTTTTATAAGAATTTTTTTTTAATTGTTTTATTTTAATTAATTTGAAAAACATTTCATTCCCACGTTCATTTCATTTCCTTACAACTCTTAACATTGAAAATTCATTTCATAATGTGGAGATTTTTAAAGAAAACGAAAGAAAACTATGATGCAAAAGTATTTGTTCATCAGTTGAAATTAAATTTCATGCTCTTAAGTAGTAGTAATGGATGAGTAAAAATTCTGTTGTCTGTCCATTCGTCCGTCTGCTAATATTTTGAATTTTCAGTTGTAAAAAGTTTATCATCTGCGTACTGATGTACGTGCAGCTTTGTTTTTGCTTCAACTGCCATATGCTAAAGACAAAAAAACAAAAAAAATCTAAAGAAATTGAGGAGAAAAGGCAATGAACAAAAATAATAAAAAAAAAATAAGAAGTAAAATATGATCAAAAATATGAAATTGATATGTTTGTAACAACTCATGTGTAATGGAAATACACTGGAATTGAAAAAATTAAGTGATTGAAATGAAATGGAATACGTTATTGAAAAATAATTTCTTTACCTTATTAATGTAAATAAGAGTGTGTTGTAACATCCTTTGCAATTCTATATGTATGTACATACATATGTATCATATTTTGTGTTTCTTTTTTTATTATACGAGTTCATGCTTATTATGCACCAACGATGGAAATCATGATCCAACATTTAATTTCTGAAAGGATCTGCCAGGACTTTTTAATACAAATTTAAAAAATGCGTCAAACTGAATAACGGATGTAAAAAATAGTAAATAGTTGCAGTTTCTTTAATGACTAACTGGACATTCATTGGCATTGCCGTGTAGAGGTACTAAAAAATTGCAGTCATAAGATCAAATGTACTGTCCTTAACCTATATTCTCACGAACGGTGAGGATGCTATCAGAAGACATTTTGAAATGCTTCAACTTACCCACTTAATTGGTCATTACAACTCCTTTGTCAAGAATACAACCTAGTTTCTCAAACCACTCATGTTATGTGTGTTAATTTTATCCATGATGTCGAGACGAGCACTACATTTCAAAGTCGACTCCGAACGACAGATTTCTGAGAAACTTTATTTACTCTAAGAATCTATGCCAGTAGACGGCTGAGAGGAAGTCTCCGAAAGAAATATATTTTTCATACTTCGTCTGTCTTCCAGATTTTTCATCGGAGGTTTGAACCACACGTTCTTGTTTAATAAGCTAACACACTACTTACTATGCTACGGTGATCTTATGTATCTTATGTATCTTATGATCTCCTTTAACTAAGTTATTGAAAGCACATATTTTTAGGAAGAATGATTATAGCATTAATGCCTTCCATAGGAACATGCCCAAGGGTGCTTTATTGCCCTGTTCCTCGGTATTGAAAAAATCATCTTTTAAACCTCGCTGGTGTACAGCATTGAATGCATTAAGCGTTGAAGTATAGCAGGTATAATTATGTCCAAGCTGTCTTTAATAGTAAAAAACCGACAGCGCTTAAATTTAGATGGTGTATAGGCTTTTTTGTGTATAAGGAGTGAGCTTATCGCCTAGCCATCCCGTTTTGAATGTTTTCAACAACATTAGTTTATTGTTCTGCGTTTCTGAGCTATCCGTGAGGATTCCAACAGCAACTATACACTCCAGGTACCATATCGTATCGTTGATTTTATGTTTAGATCGTTAACATTCATATTATCAGTTGAGATTTCATTAATCAGTCGCGTTTGAATGAGTAAGTGATTAGTTTACTGCATCATAGCCTGATGCAATGAAATGAAAGTTTTTTAATGAGAAAGTACAAAATATTTTATTTAAAATATTGGACATTTCTTCCATCTTTCATACAATTTGTGGATTCCACGCCAATAAAACTGTTTGTCTTTTGAAGTTCACCATTTAGTCACCTAATTTTCGACTTTCTCGTACGAATCGAAGTGCTCCTCAGCGAATGTTAAAACTGATCATTTGTGATCGGTAGCGAACTGTATCAACGGTTTTACCAAGTTTTTGAAACTCGTGGTACACCACACCTTTCTGGTCCCACCACCATTGTATTCCAGGCGAATCGATCTGGTTTTGCAGCCTAAGTTAATGATTGTCCCGAATTAACCCATCATTTTTTTCCATTTAGGATTCTTAAAATAAATCCATTTCTCTTTACCAGTTATAATTTGACGCAACACTGATTATCTACCGTGTCTTTGAGGCAACTGTTCACGATTGGTTGTTCGGTTTTCCATCTGATTGTCATTAAATTTAGGTCACACCCTTTTTCAAGACTTTGGATCTTTCCCATAGCTTTTAAACAGTCAGAAATTATTTGTTGTGCAATTATTTGGTGTGCGTGTCATATGTTTCAGACTCAACGTCTCATTTTCATCCAATACGGATTTACAATTTGGTGCTTTAAACTTTTTTGGTGATCTTCCACGTTCTACATTTCAAAATTTTTATCTCTGAACCGTCGAAACTAAAAGAAAAAATCTTCAAAACCGTTGTCTACTAAATATGTTTAACAGATGTCATCGCCAACATAAAGAAAGGAAAAATGCTCGTTCACAATAAATGTTCCCTATGGAGACATTTGTATTTTGACGCTTACTCTATACCGGTACACCTGGTTACATCGTTTAACGCAGTTGTACCGACTAGGTAATCAAAGCCTGCGGATTTTTTTTGTCCCATAATCTGGAAATGACCATTATTTATGCAGTGCATTGTGTTGCTTGAAGTCGGCGTAGTCTAATAGGTAGTGAGTTGGCTTATTAGACGTAAGGAAAATTAACACACACAACATAAGTGGTGTGAAATGCTTGGTCGTAATTCTGACTGAAGGATAGTTATGAGCAATTATGTATGTATGTATTGTGTTGGACTAGAGGAAAGATAGTTTATAGGGGAAGGGAAAGAGGGGGTACCGCGAAACAATTTCCCAGTGACCACTGTATATACCTTGGTCCCTTTTTTTCGAGAATTGATTTTTACTAATAATTCTCACTTTCTTTCTTCTATTGTGAGTAATCACATATGTCAGACAAACAATCACAAACTCCCAGAGTCTTTGATGGTAATCGAATCCACGGCCTTGGCACTTGAAGTTTAGCACACTATCAACTACGCCATGGGATCAACGGCGATTTTGAAGCATAACCTGTCAATGTTCGCTTTTATATAAATATACTCTGATTGTCTGGGACTACTTATTTGTGATTTACTCGCAGTAAATCTTTATAAATAAGGGCCGTTCATATTACGCAATAAATGTGACCCATCTGGTTGCCTATAGCACTAAACCTTGAAACCCCTCATCCGAGGAATTCTGGAGTATAAGTATGGCTACTGCATCAATCATTCAGTCAATTTATAGACTAAAAAAATATTTTCTATGATTTTTCTGTTTCTTTGTATTACATTTTCCAGCCCTGATGTGCTTATATAAGTATGTAAAGAACGTATATTTTTAAATATATATGTATATAAGAATAAATATATGAATGTATATCAAACTAAATATGTATGTGTGTGTATATAATAGAATTTTTTATAGTTGAGTAAATCTTAGCATTTCATTTGATTTAAATCGTATTTAAAATTTACTTACAATCTTCTTTTACTTTTGCTGGCATTTTATTTGTTTTATATTCGCATGCATACATGCATATATGCGTACATACATACGTATGTACAGGCATACACATGTGAATATTCACATAAACCTAAAAAAAAAAATAAAATTGTGCTCCTTTATCCTAAAAGTATGTTATATTATATTTTAAATTAATAATATATAGTATGCTACACACACACACACATTAAAACTCTTACGGCATGTGATTGAATTTGTGCAAGCTGCCTTTTGCAAAAAAAAAAAAATGCATTACGATTCAAAATGAATTTAAAGTACAGTTATATGGGGTGAAGAATGGAAGGGAGTGGGTAATAATACTTTATTTTTTTACATTTATTTACTACAAAAGATAGTCTCATGCCTTTATGGCTTAAAATTATTTAAGCCGGTTCAGTTTATTAGCAACAAATTGAAGAACATAATTCTGATGAATTTCTCTAGAAAAGTCAATGCTGTACAGATTTTGTTTAATTCTTTTAAAATAAATTATCATAAAAGGAGCACAAAAATAAAAAGAACAACAATCGATCAACTGAGGATAAATTAATTACAATGATGTCAATAAGAGGCAATAGTCATGTCAAAATATTGAATACGATACCTGAACCTGATTAATTATTAGGGATGAGTTACGCACTACACCTACGTCAGCACTGGAGATAATTTTATGATTCACTCCGATTGACCTTTACTGAAATGCGCCTAAGATTAGCAGACGTCGAATACTGGTCAGGTAAGGATTCTGAATAAAGTTGAGACTTACGGAAGTAGTGACTAGATGATACCGCGTAACGAATTCTCTATGAGATTCAGTACACCCATTCCGGACAAGGAGGCCTACTCCGAATCTCTGATGAATTTTCGACATTGGAAATCCCTCCGAAAATCTGAAAAATTTCTGATTTCATCAACAATAGAAGGGCGGCTTCGACATGGTCAAAACGGGGCAGAAAACTTGGCCAAAACTGGATGGAGGACACTCTATAAGTCTAATTAAACTCCAAAGAAGCAAGATCAGTATGGTTGTCGAAGTCATTACAGGACTGCATTGGTCTTGAACACCTTTCTAATGATTTCTACAGAAGCTGCAGGCATGAGGAAGGAGAGAGGACTATTCTTCTTCTACTAGGTACATGCCCAGCACAATGTCGTAAGATATAGAGGCATCATGGTGGCTACTATACAAACGACCTGAAAACACTATGACGCATTGACATTGGCAGTCTGAGTCGCTTCATCAGTAGCACCGAGTGGTTCCGGGACTATGGGGAAAATTTAAAACTGGTATGATACTGGACCCTATGTGGCCTAAGAGTAGCCGCCATGAAGCATGTCTATGTTCTATCGTTTACAGTTTTATACTGCTGCTAGATTGTGTTATCAACCAGCACAGTCTGAAGCATCTTATCTAATACGCTTGAACATGAGGAAATATAAAGGACATGCCTCAAGGGAATTTAACAGAAGTTTAACTGTATGTAGTTTCCTGTTGAAATAATTGATGAGACAGTATCTTAGTATGATTTGTATTCCAGAAGTCGGTGGCAGTTATCAATTGTCACAGTTCGAAAGTCCCCAGTTAGGTATTCAAATATTAATTTCCAATTCTAGACGTACATATAAAGCTATAAATGTTCCGTGAAACTTATATATGTGGACAGTTAAACACAATCATATGTTTTTGAAATTTTCAATAAAATTGAAACAAAGAAATAGGGGTAGTTTTCCTTTGTTTATAAATCTCCTGAGAAGGGCCCAGCTGATCTTCAGGAGATGTTAATTGTAATTCCTCGTAAAGAATTACAGTTTTTGGAATGCGAGAGTTAAGAGAAAAAGAAAGAAATCGAATTAATTTCTAATTTCACTAATGGAGATAATGAGAGATAACGAAATTGTCTTTCTTACCTTTTTTGTTCGACGATTTAACTTTAATAGCTTTACTTAATGAGTTTAATATTTCACCAATTAGCCACAAACTTTCAATAATTTAATGAGAGTAAATATTTCAGATAGGTTTTTCCAAGTAAGTATATTATTTTCATATAGGTATGTACAATTTTTAGGTAAATATAATTAATTGACGTTATTTCAACAGAGATATACAATTTAGGTAAGTATTCAATATTCAATTTATATTTTTTCTTTTTTATAAGGTAAGTATAATATCGTTAGTATAATTCGCAAAGACGCTAAGTCCACTTTTTTCCAAAATTGAGATTTTAATGCAAAACGGTAACATTATACATAATACATATTTTACAACAAAAAAACATGTCATTATATAGTTTAAAGTTGTTGTAATTTTGTGGTTTGCAAAAACGCTAAGTCCTCAAAACTACGAAAAATATTAATATTAATATTATTAATTAATTAATAATAATAATAATTAACATTATTAGTTATTAATATTAATATTATTATTATTTTGTAAAAATAATTGCGTTTAAACAGTTTAGAAATTTTAAAAACTGAAATAGCTACAATGTTTTTTGTGTCCCCTGTACAATTTGAAAAAAGGGACTTAACACATTTGCGAATGAGACTAACGATATTTACTTTAATATTTCAATATATATATTTTATTTATTTTTTTTGGTTGTTTTTTTAGCACAATCACTAATATGTACTATTTTTCGTTACTTTTATTTCTTTTTCACTATTAATATAAATATGCTATACATATAAGTTCAAAGGTTCGAGATGAAGTGAAGTTTTAGTAGCATTTAATTATTTAGCAAACCTCTTTTCTTAAATAATGTAACGGTATGCTTGGAGGCATTCCAATTATTTACATAAACTTGCAGACATTCTTTTGGTTAAACTTGGGAGACATTCATTTTATGTTATTGGAATTCAATGCAAAGCAACAAATTAAACAATGGAAAGAATTCTCTCAACTTATGTTATTTAACATAAAAATTATTTAACAAAATTAACCAATTTTTTTCTCTTTTTTTTTGTTAAATAACTTAAGTGTTCAAATCAAGTTTGAATAAAAATTGTACACGCGGGGTTTATCGGTAGAATTAAGTGGGTAATAGTCGCCGTAGTCTAGTAGGTAGTGTGTTAGACGTAAATTATTAGACGTAAAGCCCGGGTTCGTATCCCAGGTCAGGCATCAAAACGAAATATGAAAACAAAAAAATATTTCTTCGGCGACTGCCTCTCAGCAGATTTCTGGCAAAACTCTGAGAGTAAATAAAATTGCCATGAAGAGCTTCTCAAAAATCTGTCGTTCGGAGTCGACTTTAAACTGTAGGTCCCGTCACTCATGTATAAAAATTAACGCACACAACATAAGTGGTGTGAGAAGCTAATTCGAAATCCTGACTGAAGGGTTGTAATGACCAATTATGTATGTATGTATGTAATAAGTGGGTTGACATTAATGCGAAGAGGAGCAAATTAATGTAAATTTCTATTGTTCAACACTTTACAATTAAGGTAGCATGATTAGATATTCAAAGAGTCATACCAACAGACTTTTACGATTAAGATCCTGCTATTGCGTACAGATAGACTGAACTTCATCATATTGTTACGCAGTTAAATTTCATTGTTACGCAGGCACTAAAATAAATAAATTAACAAACAAACAAACAACAACAACACGCAAATTGTACTGTACAAACAATTGGTCAATTCACACAAGCCGTTGTATCGTTGTATTGAGTGTATTGTTGGACGATTATACAATAGTGTATGCTTGTTGTTGATAATTTTCATGTAAAAATCCAATACACTTATACACATTTTTTTCATATGTTTTTAAAAGTTGTATTGGTTTCGTGCTATCAAATTGTGTGAATAAAAAATATGTGTATATGTTTTCATATGTTTTTCAAAAGTTGCGTTGGTTTCGTGCTATCAAATTGTTTGAATGCCAAAAAAATACATTTGGAATACGAAATACACAATACAGCATAGCATTGAGCGTTCACAAACAACCAAGTGTATTCAATACAACATACACGATACAAAGTCGTGTGAATTGCCCAAATAACATAAGGTAAGTATAAGAATAAGTATAATAAATAATAAATAAGATACACAGATTAAAAGATTAAAAATACAAGAACAACACCTCATAGAAAGATCACAAAGTTGCCAGACATAGAAATAAGGAGTATAAATAGTGCGAATTAGAATTTTGCCAGTCAATCGTGAGTCAGACGTTGCCAGTCAGTGTTAGATAGAGAGTTGTAATGAACATTGCAAAGTTAAGCATGCTGATAGCACAGAATTATCAACAAAAATTTATTGTTTTATTTACAAGATATGTATATAATAATATCATATTTAATAGTATATTGGTTCAAATTCTTAACTGTAGCAAAAATCTGTATCACAGATGTAACACCTGAATCTCTACTTGAACTTTCAGAAGATATATATGTATGATGATATTCTTCAGTAAATGAATTCAATGAATTTATTATGAAATCTGAAAGGTTAAATGGGTCAATATAAGCTCTTTTCTAACATCTATAAAGTGTGCCATGTTTTTTTCCTAAACTCTAATTGGTGATTTTGGGTGCAACCGATCTCATTAAATGAAATTTTCAAATAATTTCGACAAGTTAGGAAGAAGACTTGTTGGTCTGTATTTAATCAACCTTGGTATGGTCCTTAAATGATTTGGGCATCATCAGTAAAACACTCCAAATTTGGAGTGGTACCGGAGACGTGCATATAAGAGTTCAGCTCAAATTTTCATTGGAATTACGTAACGGTGGTTTACTTAAAACTGGTCTCTTAAGATTTCTATTTCCACGTCATATAAGTAGTTTGATTGTGGAGTTGGGTTAGGGTAGTAAATGAAAATAGCTTTGCAATGATTTACATCCACGGTTTTTATACAAATTATTTGTATGCACTTTGGAGTTACTTTTGATCGAATAATACACCATTATTACTGATGTTAGCTATTTTGCTGTCCTCAATCTATGTGTTAGAATACACAGCGACGAATACAAATCTCGAAATATGATTTCGAACCAATCAAACATCCTATCTAACGAGAAGAAGGGGAAACCGATTTAAAGAGAAGTTGCAACATTTCATTTTTGGTGTGAAGGGTTTCTTGGTTTTATAGGGTGGGTCATTTAAAAGTTTACATTTAAAAATTCAATAAAACAAAAACGGTTTGAAATTTTGCCAAATTTATTTTTTTTTGTTGTGAAGTACAATTGTTCCGGTAAAGAATGGAAAATTATTTATATCCGATTGGACCAATTTTCGCGCATTTTTCAAGTATTTGGAGTCATATCTCGGCAATGGCATCCCGAATGTTGGCCTTCAAATGCACAATTGTCTCTGGTTTGTCGGCATAACACTTTCCTTTAATGGCGCCCCATAGAAAATAGTCCAGTGGTGTCAAATCGCAGCTTCTTGGCAGTCAATTAACATCACCATTTCGACTAATTAAACGGCATTCAAACATTACGCAATAAATCGATTCTGGCATGAGATGTATGGCAAGTTGCACAATCTTGTTGAAACCAAACATCGTTCACATTAATACCATGAAGGCGGGTACAAAAAAATCAGTTATCATGGTGCGATAGGTGTCTCCATTAACCGTAATGGTTGAGCTGTCCTCATTTTCAAAGCAATATGGGCCATTGATGCCTCCGCTCACAAGCCGCACCAGACAGGCATTCGTAATGGGTGCATTGGCTTCTGAAAGACCACATGTGGGTTTTCTGAGTCCCAAATACGGCAATTTTGCTTATTAACGTACTCACCAAAATTAATATGAGTTTCATCCGAAAAGATGAGTTTTTTTTCTGGCAAATTGGACTTCATCGTGCAGTTTCTCGTTGGCCCAATAAATCCCAACGCTGCTCAAGCGTAAATCGATGCTTTTCGTACAGTGAAGATAATTCATTTTGTGACAGAATAGAATGACATAAGTATTGCCAGATTTGAAATAATCGATGGTTCAAATTTAAATCGATAGATTTACTTCTTGGTAAAATATTTTATTATTGCATAACGGAAAAAATACGGAAAATCTTGGTCAATAATTTTATGGACACCACCATATGTATTTTTTTTTTTTCTTAATTTATAAACTTGTAATTAAAATGATTTTATTTACTTAAATATTTAATAAAAGTATGTATATCGAAATACATTGTATATATGTATATAGCATATATGTTCTTACATAGAAATACACATACACAGAGATATTTACTTTCCATTTATCGTATATTTTTCAAGTATTCATTAAACTAATTAAATTTCTCCCCATTGAAAAAAAATATTTTTTAAATAAAAAACAAACATTTATTTTATAGACTTTAGGCAATTAAAGTGTGTGTTTATGTATCTGTTTTATAAATTGAAGTTTTATACCCTATTTTAACATACATAGGGATAGTATGTACAATGATAGTTTCAATGAATTAAAACAAAAGGGTCTGCAAAATTGATGAATCATCTTTTTTTTTTGGACTTTTTATTCTTTTTTTCAGATTAATATAGAACGTTACACTATGGAAGAACGGGTTTTTATTACACAAACATTTTTTAAAAATAAAATTCGGTAAAGAAACTGCTCCAGCAAATTGTGCCATAGTTGAGATGATGGTTGAGAAAGTTGAAGAAACTGTATGCGTTCATGATAACAGAAACAGAATTTATCAACGAAATGGTCGTTCAACAGAGAATATAGCGACTGTAAGCAGAAGCGTTGAAGAAGATCCAAAATCATCCATTTGTTCGCGGCAATTAGATATCAAAAGATCACCGTTAATCAACATTTTACAAAGTGATCGACATTTAAAGACTTATAAGATCCAACTGATAGTTTTAGACAGGATTACAACCTATCTTCTCACACCACTTATGTTGTGTGTGTGAATTTTATGCATGGGTGTTAGAACCTACAGTTTAAAATTGGTTCCGAATAACAGATTTTTTAAGAAACTTTTCATGGCAATTTTTATTTACTCTCAGAGCAATTTTTATTTGTTTCTCAGCCAGAGAAGAGGAGTATATTGTGGGATTTGATACTTTTAAATAGTGTTTAATAGTGTACAAAAATAATTCAACAACAGTTCAAGACCTCAAGTTTCCTTTCTCCTATAAACTACCTTTCCAGTATTCCAATATAATACACTGCATGAATAGGGAGGTCATCTTCTGAGTACTGGTTTAAAAAAAATAATTTTTCTCTAATTGGTGTGTGAGAAGCATACATTAAATATAAAAATGAAGTTAGAAGGCTACCCTGGGGAAAGTCGTTTTATTTCTTGAGCTTATTTCATGAGTAGAATATAGAAAATTTTCATCTCGAAGTATACATTTTCTGTTACACATGTAGCATATATTTAAAGGGTATTTGAGTATTAGGCCTTCAATTTGAGTATTAAGCCTTCATTTCATATTGGAAAACATCTATAAAGATTTCAATGCCTTTTCCTAATAGTAAGGGTACTAATAATAAGGGGGCTAGTTGAAGTGTTAATCCTTTTTTAAATAATTTCGACAAGTTAGGAAGAAGACTTATTGGCCTATATTGAATCATCCTTGGTATGGTCCTTACATGGTATGGCATCATGGTTACAAGTGTAATTCTACAATATTACTCCAGTGGAGTAATACTGGAGACGTTAATAGTTCGGGTACAATTTTAATTGGAATCACGTAACGATGGATTAATTAAAACTGGTCTCTTAAGATATCTGGTTCTCTGCTACAATGAGTAGTTTGATTGTGAAGTTGGTTTATTTATTTATTTTTATTTATTTATTTATTTAATTAAGTCAATGGACAAATTCCTTACTGACTAATAACAAAAATAGGTGCGAATAAAATTAAATACAATTACAAACAGTTTCTTCAAAAATAACGTAATTATTACAGTAAAAATAGGAAAAGTTAAGAATTGAGAAATACAATAATATTCCGTTTTATCACGCAAGAATTTAAAGAAAAATCAACAAAGTCCTACATATAATTAAATTGACGGCAAATTCTAGTTAATGGATCAGCAACAGCATAATTAGTTCTGCAGAATTGAATATAAATAAGATTATAACAGCGGAAGTTACGACAAGGAATATTGAATTTAACCGATCTTAACAGAAACTCACAGCAAATATTACCATTGATCAGGTTAAACATAAAGGATATATTTAACATCGTTCGACGGCTCTTAAGGGTAGGCAGTTTTATTAATGCCAGTCTGCTAGTATATGGAGGCATATCCGAATAATTCCATCCAAGGCCACGCAAACAGAATAGAAGAAATTGTTTCTGCACAGATTCGATGTGTTCACTGTAAACATCATAGTGAGGATCCCATACAATGGATCCATACTCCAAAATTGGTCTGACAAGTGATACATATAGCTGTTTCGTAATATAGGGATCAGAAAATTCTTTTGCCCAACGTTTTATGAAGCCAAGAGTGCTTCTTGCCTTATTTACAATCAAAGTGATATGATCATTAAAGTTTAATTTTGTGTCTAATAGGATCCCAAGATCAATAAAAGAGTGAACATTCTCCAATTGATGACCTCCAAGCAAGTAATTAACTGTGATAAAATTATTTCTTGAGAACCGCATACATTTACATTTTTTAATATTCAGCTCCATCATGTTGTACTCGCACCATAAAAAGAAGTTATTGAGATCATTTTGAAGATACATATGCTCGATGAAATTATTAAAGGAGAGAAAAACTTTTACATCGTCAGCATACATCAAGATATTGGCAAAATTAATTATGTTGGGAAGATCGTTTATAAACAGCGAAAAAAGAAGTGGACCAAGATGGCTGCCCTGAGGAACACCAGATAGCACAAAATATAGGTTAGGGTAGTAAATGAAAATAACTTTGCAAGTAAAAGTCGATATTGTCTGAAATCTTTAACTTCCGCAAAAGAGAATTAGGCTACCAATTACTTGATCTATCATCATCACCGATCTCTTATTAGACCTTCTTTCAATTATCCTAATTTCTACGACTTTCGTTTTCACCACCATATTTTTCTGAATGTTATGCAACTTCATTTGATATGTTTTCAAGTACGTTATGCCTGCTCAAATCCTTGCATACATACATACATCATTCTTAGTTGCTATTCTCAAATTTTTCCTGCAAGTCTTGTGCTTGTCAGTGTGGCTTACTTCACCCTTCCTTTCTTGGCCCTCCCTACATGAGCATGATATCGCAAGGGGTCTCTACAAACTTGTCTCTTGCTACTGAAACTATAACGTACACACAGCCTTGTTGGCAGGCATCAGTGAACCGTACTTCTTCACGAGCGATAAACAGGGTACCGTGAGATTTATACTGACTTTCTTTTACTCAAAATGGAAGAATTGGACTTGATTGATATGTGGTCTCAGAAAGACATTGCATGATACCATGGGCCTATGGGAAGCGACTTTGATGAGTAATTATTCTCATATTTTGAAGAAATTCATTCGCTGCCAATATCATGTTTTGATGACACGTGAAGTTGTTGGTAATAATTTCAGTTCTGGAAGCTAAATTTTCAACTGCCGTTGATGAAATACCCATCGAAATTCTGGAAAAATATGTCACAATTGAAACTTACTAATGGGCCACTTACGGCGTAGCAAACTTTACGTGTCGCCTTAGTCTAGTAGGTAGTGTGTTGGCTTATTAGATTTGAGGTCACTGTTCAAACTCCGGGTCAGACATCCCGAACAAAACGAAATATGAAAAATATTTTTTCTGCCTCACAGCAGATTTCTGGCAAATAAATTTGCCAAGAAGAGGTTTTCTCTAAAATCTGACATTCGGAGGAGACTTTAAACTGCAGGTCTCTCAACCTATTGATGAAATTAACACACACAACATAAGTGGGAGTGAGAAGCTAGGTCTTAATCTTGACTGAAGGGTTGTAATGACCAATTATCTATGTATGTTATGTAACCATATTAAACTTTGAATCCCAATTCTGGATGAATGGGTATGTGAGCAAACCAAATTGTCGAATTTGTGACAATACTAATCCACATTATATCCAAGGGCGCCACGAAAAAGTCGATGCCCGATGTATATTTTGGGGTGGCGGCGTCATCGGTCAATATTTCATTGAAAACGACTTTGTCCAGTTTATCCATGTCATTACTTGCTTCTTTTTCTTTCTTTCCTCAAAGTCAGCATAACCCATGCCGTCGGTCAAATTCAGATTGCAACAGAGTCGCGGAAAATTTTATATTGTGGATGTTCTCCAACCACAGAAAATGGTATCAATAGGTCTTTGTAAAGAATCAAAATTGTCGATGATACCCCAAATACAATTTGTTTCATTTAAATTTAAAGGAAGCACCTTGGGATAGACCCTTTATAATCCCTTGTTTTTAACAAAATCTTCCTCGTAAGGCACTAATAATTAAACAACCCCTGCTTTCAATTTGTTAGGTTGTTGGTAGGGTAATGTAAAGTCGGTCTAGGCCGATTATAACTTCATTGTTTTTATTATTTTTATGATCATTTTCTCTAACTATTAAACGTTTGGGTTTTAAAATCCCAATAATAAATACGAACACACATACACACCGTAAATATTTTGATACGTTTATTTCAAAAACAAATTTATGGCTGAACATAAGGAAAATTATATGGGTTTTCATTTTTACCGTTTTTTTTTTTTTTTTTTTTTTTTTTTTCTTTCGTACTGTTTGGAAAATGTGTTCGAATCATGCAAGCATGAGAATTAAGAGTTGGAGGTAAAGGCATAAACGTATGTATATATTGTATACGAGTAAACGTACTACGTACAGGAGCAGGAAGACGAGTGTTCCACAACATTGAAATACATTTAATAAGTACCACGTTTTTATGGTGCAATCAAATACGTTTTATTATCTGTTGCAATCAAATGCAAAATAATATCTTTTATTGCCACCACCATAAAGGGGGCAGTGGGGAAATGCTTGTGCCACTGGTTATGGTAATAACTACAAATGGATGCTGTACATGATAACGAATAAGGTATACGAGGCACTTATAGTGATAAAGAACAAAAAACAAAACAAAAAAAAGAGAAAGAAAAAATTCAAAATGGATTTTAAGAAATTGGATTGTACTTCAGTACATTTTCTTTACCTTTTCTTTTTATTAAAACAGAAATACGTGCGAAATAAAGTTTTTAAATGCCATGTGATTATTAAAGCGTTTGCATTTCTAATTGTTATTAAATTAAAAATTCATTTCATTTCAGATTTTTATCTGTAATATGTGTGTTAAATGAAAGTTTAAATCAACTCTTGGTGTTTAAATTCTATCAAAATACAAAAAAAAAATGTTCTACCGATCTTTTAAATACTTCTTCTCGTGTAATTGATGACTTCCAACATGGTACTTCACTTACTATGCAATAATAATATGTGATGGTATAACAAAAATAAATAAAATTAGCCTCTGGGAATAATTCATCTATGACGTACTATCAACAAGGTCCATAGCTCAACAATCGCTATGTGGCACATAGTCCAAGTAACAATACATCAAATAATATCATAGATACTGGAGATAAAATGGGAAACGATGTTATGTAAGTCTCCTATAGAGAGTATGTATTTCAAGAAAGGTCATCCATGCCATAACGAAATACAGCATGCTTACAGATAAATCTTGGAGTTGCAACCTAAAGATTATGCACTGGATGTGTACTACAATGGTCATGACAATAGTAAACTATGGAGTCATACACAGTTTAGCTAAAAAGAACAAATCAAATAAAACCAGATGAACTTGGATCAAAATACCAAAATACAACGTGTGTTTGTATAGTTGGAACAACGAGAATCAATCCTTCGGCAGACTCATTTCGTAGCTAAAGCTACTTACCTACTTACTTAATTGGTCGTTACAACCCTTTAGTCAGAAATAGGACTTAGTTTCTCACATCACTCATATTTTGTGTATTAATTTTATTTATGAGTAGCGTTGATACAGTTTAAAGTCAACAAGATGTCTGACCTGGGGTATGAAACACGGCCTCGCGTCTACAAAACTACACACTACTTACCTAGGCTTCAAATTGTATCACTGAAATATATTTAGTATAATGTATACTTTTGTAACTCCGTGATACATATGCCAATGGAGAAAAGTACACAGGTAGCTCTAAATATGCAGAGAGGATGGGATTGGGCCCTTTATAAAAGAACCACAAACCACTTTGAAAGTGATAATTTATTATGTAAATTTCTTCATTACATCCTGACCAGGCCTACAGTTTAAAGTCGACTCCGAAGGACAGATTTTTGAAAAAGTCTTCATCACAATTTTATTTATTTTCAAAATTTTTGGCAGAAATCTGCTGGAAGAAATCGTCGAAGAAATATTTTTTTTTCATATTTCGTTTTGCTGGAGATGTGAGACCTTAGATTTCAACAGTGGCCTCACGTCTAATACACTACCAACACACTACCAACTAGACTACGGCAATTTCACGATACAGCTGCATGAATTTAACCGATGGCATGGGCTGCATCGGCTTTGAGGACCGCTGTGGCTTATGGCTTAGTTGCGTGCACCTGTGACTTACGATTTCATCTAATTCAGGTCGATGGAAGTTGGTTGGTTGGAAGTTGGTTGATTGGCTTATAGTGCTTGTCGTTGACAATGTTGGCCTGGTCATTGCCGTTCCAAATTTCACGAACCCATTCAGAAGTAGACCTCAAGTGATTTTTCGATGAAAAATATGATTACTTCAACAATATGTCCGTTATCATGGGTCAAAGTTCGAAAGTCTCTGTTGGAAAGCCATAGAAAAACTAACAGTTTTCATGCAGCTAAAACAACAAACACCTGATTGCTATCTTCTGAGAAAACTATAGAAAGGCTTACTCAAAACAGCCTTTAACGCAATACGATCTAGAAAGATTAGCGCTTAAGATTGGACTTGAATTTCAAGATGGTTATGCTAGTCTATATATACCTTAGCTAACTTCACCTGAGCTGATTAAGAATTCGTGTTGCATACGAAGACAGTGGCATGCATATAACCAATGATTCTGTCTTGGATAGCTAATTTGAAAATATTTTTCTTGAATGTGTGCCTAATAACTAACTAACTAACCTAATTGCCTAACCTTACTAACCCAATATGGATAAAAATTTTGCGGTAGAAACTCTTAGTTGTTGACAACTGAAGCTGCAAATCATTGTGCCATCTTAAACGCTCTTAGCGTAGGGTGTACGAATAACCTTTAACTCAAGATATGTCTGCGATACTAGCGAATGACGCGAAAAAAAGAAAACAAAAATGCATATGCAAAAATTTTACTGCATAAGATAGCAAAAGAAAAAAAAAAAAAGAAGAAAAAAACGAAAACGGAAACAGGATACAAAATCCCCAATCTAAAGTATGCACGAAAAATAGATTTTCCATGAAAGTATTTTTCTTGATTTTTCTCTTATTTTTCCATAAAATCTGGCCTTTCGTATGCTCATCTGCTTTGTTTTTTTAGATTGTTTTCTATATGTGTGCATGAGAAAACGTCTTCTGCTACTTAACATTTATTTCGGCAAATTGCTCATACATCAAAAAGCAATCGCTTTAAACAAATAAAAAAAAACAAAAACATAAAATAATATTTTAAAAATGAGCTAAAGAAAGCTTAAATTCTTTGGAATTCTTCTCTTGTATTGGAAGTTCTTGAAACAAAATGATTATTTCGGAAAATTAAACGAAAAGAAAAAAAAAAGAAAGGAATTGAACAACAAAGCTCATACATACGTTGCTGTTAAACATTTGTTTAAAGAACATTTCAAAGGAAATTTCAAAGTCAGTCTAGACGTTTTTAGTTTACAGTCGTAGCATACAAAGAGAGCTAAAATAATGGGCATTGAAACTAACACTTGTGCTATATGACTTGACATGCTGATTAAATTATAAAATAGCAATTTTAGTAAGCATTTCGCACAAAAAAGAAAACTGCTCAACACATCAAAATTTATGCAATTCTTCCAACATTATTCATGAGTAATGCTGATATTTGGAGATTAAGGTTTGAAGAGGATTGATTGCAAATTATAAATTCCTTGAAAATGTTTTGCCATGCTTACTTTTTTTTTGTTTGTTTCATATTAAAAATGTAATTAGCATTTCATAAATACAGCAACAATTTGCATATACACTTATCCCTCTAAATTAAATTGCTCCAATGTTTCGAGGAGTCTTTTTAAATGATGTTCAGAAAGAGTATGTGATACATGACAATCTAAGAGAGTTAGATAAACACACTTAGGCTATATAGGGCCCGTTGTGTTACCACAGTTTTCCGCTAACCCCTAGTCACGGAACCTCTCGAAGCTCCTAATAAAATAACTTAGACTGCCAATGTCAATGCGTGAAAGTTTCTCCAGATCACGCATATAGTAATGTAAATAAGAAAGGCTGTTATATTCTTATTTTTGGTTTCCAAGTGCACCCTTGAATGCGCACTGTTTGGCTACGTTTTATTGAATGATCTTTTGAGGGAAAATGTCCCTTCTTTTATACTAAAATTTTGCTGATTTGACAATCCCAAATCAACCCTTACTTCTAATTCAATTTTAATTCGGCTTAGTACTAGAACACATGTTTGTGTGTACAATCAATACTTAACTATATATTCTAAAGGGTTTGTGTGTGTGTTTATCGTGGAACAAGTGGATGTCATATGACACGCGTCTGCTGTCCATAATAATTCCCACGGTAAAGTGTGAAGAGAGCCACACACGATCACTAGTTATGCAATACAACAACAACACACATAGTGCATCAAAGTGTCAAATGAACGTTGCGTGTGCGCATTACTATTGTGGCGTCATACGTTGCAACGACGGTCAGCAACATTGAGTCAAGTGGTCGCTGCTCATATGCAATTGGATATTCTTTTGTTTATGCACATGAAATGTTGCGTTGGTATTGACAACCATAAAATCATGCTACACCTCCACCCTTTACAAGAATGTTCATATAACTTTTGTTCTATGGACATTCTTTTACACAACACAGTATAATGATTTTATTTTAATTTATATTTTATTGGTAAACTTAAATAGTATGATTAAGAATATTAATCCAATCTTAATATTATTTCTTATTTAGTTTTTACTATTTATTTTGTTTTTAATAAATGTTTAATGATAAGTTTACTTAGTTATTAAAAATTTATTATTTTACTCGTTTGGCCAATTGAGTGTATAATTAAAACTATTTGTTATATAGCTTAAGTCTATTCTTATGAACTACTTGTTCTTTATTATTTTTCTTATCAACTATAGTTACATTATTTCTTAAATCTATATTTTTAATTTTATATGGACCTTTATATTGATTATCTAATTTGTGTCCTGCTTCATTTTTAACTAAAACTAAGTCTCCTACTTTAAAATTTACTTCTAATAATGACCTATCATAATTTGATTTTTGTTTAATCTTAGATCTATCTATCATAGCGAATGCTCTCTTATGTGCTATTTCTAATCTAAATCTAACTTCCTTAGCATAGTCTTCTAAATTATAACAAGGTGTTATCTCTTGAATATTACTAAACTGTTGGAATCCATTTGGAAGTCTACCAAAAACCAACTCATAAGGACAATCGTCATGAACTGAAGATGGCGTGGTGTTGAAACAGTATGTGAAATACTTAAGCCATTCATCCCAATCGGTTTTGTCAACGGATATGTATGATCTTACATATTCTTTGAAAGTTCTGTGACTTCTTTCTACAGTTCCTAACGTCTGATGATGGTAAGCAGTTGATGTAATTTTTTCTATCCTTAGTAGGTTGCACAGTTCAGTAAGTATGGTATTTTTGTACTCTGTACCCATGTCCGAAATGAACGTCTTCATAGGTCCATAAGTAAGAATAAAATGTTCAAATATTGCTTTCGCAACCGATTTTGCGCTTTTATCTTGTATAGGTACCGTTACAAGATATTTTGTCATATCACATATTATTGTGACGGCATATTCGTTTCCGTGATATGATTTTGGTAGTGGACCTATAGTATCCACAATTACCGTATCAAATGGTTTAGTTGGTGTATTTGTCAGTGTCAATGGTACTTTTGTATGTTTTGTTATTTTAGCTGTTTGGCATTTTTGGCACATCTTAACATATTTTCCTACATCTCGAGTCATATTTTTCCAATAATAGTATCTTTTTATCTTTTTGAGAGTTCTTGAAACACCGGAATGTCCGCCCTCTGCGGGGTCATTGTGGTATTGTTTTATGATCTTTGCTATAGTTTTGCCATTTGTTACGTGGATCACCTCATTAAGTAGCGCTACTTTTAATAATTTTAATAATTTATTGCCCATTTTTTTAAATTCATTAATAGAGACAAATTCGAAAATTTTCTCACTGGGTGCCACTTGTAAATTATGAATATTTAGTTTACCGGCCACTTCTTCGAGCCTAGGGAAAAATTGTCCAAAGTCAAATTTCCCATTAGTAAACAATTCATCTATTTTAATACATGCTATTATAGATTTGCCCCGTTTAATTTAAAATTTTTGTGGACAAATCTTTAGCTTACAGAATTTTCTGACGTCAGAATTTGTAATTGGTACAAATATATTGGGCTTCTCATTTAAATGCCTTTTATTGTGTGTAACCTGATACTTTTCAAGTGCCTTATTTGTCATTGCTCGAGTTGTTACTTTATATACATTATTGTTTTTGTTATTTATTTCTTTTAAATCGTTAACTGTAATGCGCGACAGAGCGTCGGCTACGTAATTATCTTTTCCCCTAAGATATTCTACAGTAAAATCATATTCTTCTAAGTCCAATCTCATTCTTGTTAATTTGGAACTTGGATTTTTCATTGAGAACAGGTAAGAAAGTGGTCTATGGTCGGTACGAACCAAAAAGTGTTTTCCATAAACGTATGGCCTGAAGTGTGTGATAGCCCAGTGTATAGCGGTCAATTCCTGTTCAATTGTTGATTTTTTACTCTCGCCCTTTGTAAATATTTTTGAAGCGTATGCTATTGGTAGATGTTTCCCTTCATATTCTTGAGTTAGTACAGCTCCACAAGCATACTTGCTTGCATCTGTTGTTATACAAAATTCTTTTGTGAAATCGGGATATTGAAGTAATGTTGGGCTCATTAATGCCTTCTTTAAGTATCTAAATGCCGAATCGCAATCATCAGTCCATTCGAACTGGACGCCTTTCTTGGACAATCTTGTTAGATGTCTAGAATACTCTGAAAAATTTTTAATGAATCTTCGATAGTAATTGCAAAAAGCTACAAATCTTCTTGCACCATCCGCGTCTTTTGGTTGTGGGTAATTTTCGATTACTGCATATTTACTGTCGTCTGGAAGTATTCCTTTATCATTTATGTCCTAGGTATGTTACTTCTCTCATGAAAAATGAGCACTTTGCAGGATTTAATTTGAGGTTGCGTTTTCGACATAATTCAAAGACATTTGTTAAATTAGAAAGCATATGTTTTTCTGAGCATCCTAAGACAACCAAATCATCCATGTAAAGGAATGCTTGGTCAGGTCGAAGACCACTAAATGCGAGTGTCATCATTCTTTGAAAAGAGTTGGGTGCTACCTTCAAACCATAGAGTAATCTAGTGAATCTATAAGATCCATTTGCTGTTGAAAATGAGGTTAGATCTCTAGAGTTTTTCTCTAGACCAATTTGATGAAAACCGGACATTAGATTCAGACATGAAAAATACTTGGCTCTGCCGAGTTGGTCTAAAATGTTATCTATTCTAGGTAACGGGAACTTATCTGCTATTAATTTTTTGTTTAGCTGTCTATAATCTACTACGAGTCTCCATCTCTTCTTCTCAGAATTTGGGAGTGATTTCTTTGGCACCAACAGAATTGGGCTATTGTATTCAGAATTTGATGGTTCAACTATTTTATCGGTTATCAGTTTCTTCACCTGCCCATCTATTTCTTTTTTGTGTGTGTAAGGTATACGATAGTTCTTAATGTACACTGGTTGTGAATCCTTTACTCTCAACTTTTGTTCATAGAAATTGTTAATTGTAATTGTTTCTGATTCTAAACCGAAAATATCAGTATATGATGTGCAAAGTTTAGTTAATGTATTTTTAAATTGATTAGGGAAATTGTTCTGTAAAATTTTTAATATTTCTGATTTTCTATGTCTGTTTTCGGTTGGATTTCTTTCAAGTATATCATATTCAGAAAGTTTTTCGGTTTTTATTTTATTCTATCAACTGTTGTGATAGTATTATTTGTATTTAGAATATGAATATATGCTTGATTAGATTTTACCAATGTGTTCGCGATAAAAACACCTGGTTCGAGTTCTTGATTTGGTATCAGAATTTCATCTTCGCAATCAATAAAGTTTACTTTTCGTATTACTTCTGATCTTGGTGGTAAAATAAGATTATTGTTGTTAATAATTGGTATTTCTATGGGTTGTGGTATATTGAATGGTCGTAGGTCTAAACAGTTGTAATCCTGATTGAAGTCTAATATACAATTATATTTCTTAATAAAATCCATACCAATGATTCCATCGCTTGGTATTGGGAAATCATTGTCTACTACTTGGAAGTTATGTGGTATTAGATAATTTTTAAATTTAAATCAAAAAATATGCTACCTATAGATTTAATTTCACCTTGTCCTATTCCACTTAATGTTGTTATTCTGTTAGTATTTATTTGTGTTAAATTGAAATATTTTGATTTTATGTGAGAAATGTCGGCTCCTGTGTCAACTAGTAGTGTTACTTTAGTGTTATTGTTATTTATATTAACCTGAATGAAATAACATAAGTTGAGGTTAAGGTTATATACTTTCCTATTTACTGTTCTGATCTTAGGGGATGTTCGGAGTTTTCCGAACCATTTTCATTTGAGCTTGTTGCTCGTACGTAGCGTCTATTGCTACGATTGTTGTCATATCTTTGTCTGTTTCTATTATTGTAATTGTTAGTATAGTTATTACTATTGTTATTATTATTGTTGTTTCGTGGATAATTGTTTCTACCACGAAATCTTCTGTTGTTTCCACGATAATTGTTATATGTGGGTTTCTGCCTATAGTGTAATATAGAATTTTGTTGTCCTGTTGCTTCAGTGCAACTATTTACAAATTTAGTGACAGCTTCGTTCATGCCACGAAACTGTCCTGCTTCCATGATAAGTTTTACTTTATCAATGTTGCAGTTTTTGGTAAGTGCCTTCACAGCTACTTGTGTGGCATATTTGTTCGCTAAATCAGTTGTTAGTCCGTCCGATATATATGCACTTTCTAACGATTTTGTAAGGGATTCAATCTCTGCACAATAAGTATTTGCAGTCTTATTGTTTTGTTTAATATTCATTATCTTTGCTGATAGAACTTCGACAGATTCACCCTTAACTGTTAGTTTTAGTTTACTTATAATATCTGTAATAGTAGATTCTTCTCCTATTAGATTTCTTGCATTTCCTTTAAGTTTTGTTTTGATTAGGGATATAGCTATGGATTCATGTTGTCCCTTTATTGCCTCCACTAATTGTAGGCAGTCAATGAAAGGACGCAAGTTTTCCGATTTTCCGTCAAATTCGGTAATCAGCTTTGAAGCTGTATTTAAAAATTCCACTAATGTTTGTGACATTTCACTAGTTATTTCGTTATTTGTTGTCAAATTAAAGTTTACTTTTTCATGCAGTGTACTTGGTAATTCAATTTTTATATCTTTCTTGGTTGCTATTTTTAATAGTTTGGTCTTTAAGTCCAAAAAGAATCCGTCGGCTGCTATCTGATGTCCTTTTGTCAATCTAAAATAGTTTACGTTGAGCACAACTCTTATCTGTTCAAATCTGGTTAGTAGGTTTTGAATGTGAAATTGAATAGTTTCGTCCTTTGTTGGTCTGTCAATGTTCAGACATTTGTATGAACGGTCGAAATGTTCCTTAATCAATCTAACTTTGTATAGTATGTCCTTCCATTCCATTAATGTTTCTAAATTTTGTCTAATTCATTGGCTCTACTTGAATACTTTTCCTTTAATCTTCTATTATGTATTGAATAAATGCGCAACATAAAATTCAATCCTATTAGTACTGTAATTATTACAAGACAAATTTCAATCTTGTTTAAATTTATTTTCTCTTGAAGTACTTCTACTTCATTAATAACGTTGGCCGTTGGCCTATCTAATTTTGTCTGTGTTTCGCACACATATCTAGAGAGAAAAAGGGAAAAAAAAAGAAAACTATTAAACTTTGAAATTTCTTATTATTCTGACTGTTTCTTCTTCCACTGAACTCTTATCAATTACATCCTCCATAGTTGGAGTCCTATTCATTCCTATATTTTTCCAAAATCTTGTCAACCATATTAAATGTTCTTCCTTGGAAACTTTTGTTTCCTTTTCTGAGATATCCCTAATTGGATTCTTGGACCTATTTCTTTCCCTATTCATTTCTTGAGCAATCTTACAAAATAATTTCTCTTATTAAGTAATTTCTCTTAAATAATTTCTTTTAAATAATTTCTCTATATATTAATAAATTTTTTTTTTTTTTTTTTTTTTTGACTTTTCATTTTATGTATAAAATGTTGTTGATAAAATGTTGTTAGGACAATGAAAGAAAATGTTATTTAAAATTTCTCTTTTTTTTTAAATGGTTTATAATTATTGGTTTTTTTTTTTTTTTTTTTTTAACTTTTATCCTCTTGCCTTAAATAGATATAATTTAATTATGGCAATGCTTTAATAAGATGTATATGTTATGATAAAAAGATTTTATTTTATATTTGCCTCGAGCGAATCTCGCTTACAGGCCTGCGAGTGCGTAATAAGGCGCACCTCTTAAATAAATTATTTAATTTTTATTGTTATTATTTTTATTTTGATCTTGCCTCCGTTTTATTTCCTGGTTTATTAACAGCGTGATTTCGTCGATTTTTATCCACATCTTGGTGGCCTCTGCCCAGGGTGGGGGTGGGTCAGATTTTAATAGCCTTACGAGGATCGCTTTTTCCCTCTTCAGCTTTTGCACCACGCCACCTCGGCGTTTCCTTTTGATGGGGATGGGGTCTTCTTGGGGGGGCGCTGGTGTTATCTGCCTCTTCTTTGTCCTTGCTCTGTATTCCTCTATCGTCAGAGGTTTCGGGCCTTCCTTCATCTGTCTTTGTTATGCCTTTAGGCCAGGCGGTCTTCTACGTTGAGGGTGCTCTATAATTTTGAGCACTCTTTTTATTTTTCTTCTTTTTTATTTTTATTTTTGGAGTGCTTGTTTGTATTTGAGCACTTCCTTTTAGTACTGCTGTTGTATCCTGGGTGCTTTCTAATTGAAGCACTTCCAGAATGATGGCCCATTATTTACATGGGTAAATAAGAAAGGCTGTTATATTCTTATTTTTGGTTTCCAAGTGCACCCTTGAATGAGCACTGTTTGGCTACGTTTTATTGAATGATCTTTTGAGGGAAAATGTCCCTTCTTTTATACTAAACTTTTGCTGATTTGACAATCCCAAATCAACCCTTACTTCTAATTCAATTTTAATTCGGCTTAATACTAGAACACATGTTTGTGTGTACAATCAATACTTAACTATATATTCTAAAGGGTTTGTGTGTGTGTTTATCGTGGAACAAGTGGATGTCATATGACACGCGTCTGCTGTCCATAATAATTCCCACGGTAAAGTGTGAAGAGAGCCACACACGATCACTAGTTATGCAATACAACAACAACACACATAGTGCATATTATATGCATATCAATGCTGCCGGCAACCACTTATCAAAGTGTCAAATGAACGTCGTGTGTGCGCATTACTATTGTGGCGTCATACGTTGCAGCGACGGTCAGCAACATTGAGTCAAGTGGTCGCTGCTCACATGCAATTGGATATTCTTTTGTTTATGCACATGAAATGTTGCGTTGGTATTGACAACCATAAAATCATGCTACAGTAAGAACCAAAGTGTCTTTTTGTAGCCGTGTGTGTAAATTTGAACGGAGTACTTTACGAGGTGAGTTGCACTATTTTTAAAGAATAAAGAATCGTTGTCCGGAATTGATGTCCTGAATACCTCATGAAATCGTACGTGATTCATACTTTTTTGCAAATTACAATTTCTGTTCTTCAACTATGTGTCAATAAGTTGCACTTTTAGTCTAGTGGTAGACTATTAGGCTGTAGGTTCTGTTCGGACTCTGGTCTGCAACACTACACCGATCATAAGGTCCAAGTTACTCAGTTCGTAATAATTGGTAATTGCATACTAAGGATGTCGCCGTAGTCTAGTAGGCAGTGTGTGTTCTAACAAATCAAAATAAGAAAAAAAGATATTTCTTTAGTCTTCTAGCAAAAACTCCTAGAGTGAATAAAATTGCAATGAAAAGTTTCTCAAATTTGTCGTTCGAAGTCGACATTAGACTGTAGGTTCAACCACTCATGAAAAACTTTACAGACACAGTGACAGTGTGAGGTGTGAGAAACTAGCTTGTAATCCTGACTAAAGGAGTGGTGGAAGGAACGATAGATTCTTGAGGCACAAAGAAATATTTGATGCTTTAAAAATTCCTTTTTTCCGAGATTTGAAATCTAAGGTATTAGCTAGCGGTTTCGTAAGCCAACACGATTAGGTGACCTGGTTTCAGGAAACAATAGAGTTCATGAAAAATCGAAAAACTGCAGGCTTAGATGTCGAGGTTTACAACGCCAATACGGCCGACATATTACATCTCATATTTTAGGATATATGAAAACAGAAGACCTTTTTAATTGTAAAAACTAAAGTGGACTAACAATTCTATTGATGTCAGGCAACGACTTCAATCGCTTTACCGACCCTTTAACAAACATTTGAGGTATTGCCTCCTCAAATCGTCAACCGTCTTAAAAGTGAACCGGTTATGCATTGATAACATCAATACTTAGTCAATTATTTTGAAGCAATGCGGCGAGTACGCGAGGGAGTACGTTGTATTTAGTTTTTATCGATTATGAAAAGGCATTAAGCTCAATTTAGAGCGATTTGTCGCACACTATTACCTCTTTCCTTTCTCCTATAAGCTTACTTTCCTGTATTCCTACACAACGCACAGCATGATTAGGGGTCATCTCCTGGACAGAAATATGAGTGCATCTCGAAATTTAAAATCTTCCGAAATACACAATCTCGAACAGCTATGATGGAGCTGAATATATGGTTCTTAGCGAAAATTGGAACTCCAATTCAGATTTAAGTAACGGGTGCGTGGAGAAACTGAATCAGCTACGTAGAGGAAATAGGATTACCGCTTAAAGGATACTACGCAAATGAGAATTTGTAATAAGCAGTCAGATGAGCTTGCCAAGAAGGGAGCTTTCACCTTACTAATGACACCAGAACATTATTGTGAAGTAGGATCAGTATACTCAGGGAAAACTGTTATTCATCAGACTATCTAAAAATACCTTAAAGTTTGTAACCAGTCTTCCGACATTGCACTGTAGGCTCAAATAACACTTGTTCAGAATGACCATCATCTTCTGTGGTGATAAGAATGAATCATCAGAATACATGCTTGGAACCCATGTGGAATCCTAAGAGAAATTATCCGTATGCATATACTAGCAGTATACTGAAGTTGGTCAGATCAATAGGATTGGATGAGACATTATAAATCTACTCTTCATAGATAATATTGTCGTAGTACTATGACATCTCTTCACAATCTAAATTACAAGACTAATGAACTGATCTTGACAGTCCGTGTACGTTGTATTGTTAACAAATTTAGTGGAAATTTTTGTCCCGAGAGGTCTTAAACTACTGATGTACTGTTATACTGTGCCCACAACAAGTTAAAATTTTATCGTCGAATGTTTTTTTTTATTACGTTTGTTAATTAGATAAAGAAGAGTGTGTGAATCCAATTAATGTTTTTCACAAAACAGCATTCCCTCTAAAAGAAACAAAAATTAATTAAAGAAGGAAATTTTTTAACTTCAAAATTTTCGTTTCTTGTAAATTTGTTTCTCTTCGTTATCAAAACAAAATTAAACTTTATTCATCAAGATGTTTCTTTTTTTAAATTAAAAAATATTTGCAGATAAAGAAGTTATTTTAACTTCAAAATAGATTTTTTGCGTGCATTTACGATTTTTTTTTGTTTATTTTAGTTACGCTTTATCAAAGAAAATTTACAAAATTACGAGAGTATCAAAAGGAATGTTGTTTTATTTCGTTTTCTTTCTTTCTGTCTTTTTTTTAAGAAATTGAAACAACTTTTAAATGTGTACGAAAACTAAACAAAAACAAAACAAAAAAAGAAAGGCTTTTGCAGTAGTTTGTTGTTATACTGAAGCAATTTTTCATCAACTGCAACTGTAACTGTAACTGCAACGAAAAAGAAAATGGTCTTCAACAAAATGTTAGACAGAGACAAAGGGAGCCTATGAAAGCTAAGAAATGAAATAAAACTTCACTTGAACTTTAAAATATGCTGCCTTTTAAACAGTTTTGTTAAGTGAAAAAAAAAACAAAACAGTATACGGGTGTCTCAGTAAGAAGGCACTTTTAAAATTTAGTGTCATTTTATGTGCAAGTGGTAACTTTAAAATGTTTCAGCTGTCACATACGTTTATACCGATTATTAAAAAAGGACAACGCGTTGTAATTGTGAGGACTCATTACAAAAATTTCAAAATTCATACTGAGACCGCTCACAGACTTCGAATAGTGGACAAACAAATTTAAGAAACAGGATCGGTTATGTACAATAAATCTGGATACACTCTTGCTGTTCGGACAAAATATATGTAACTTTACAGCTCTCACATTGAGAGAGAGACCGAAAATATTTGTTACTAACAAGTCTTAGTTTGATTTGGTTTAATTATACATTTTGTCCGAAAAAAATTTTCATGCTGCAGAAAATTCTGTGTAAATTTTGTAATTTTGTTCGGATAACATGGGTTAATCTAACTTAAGGCCTCTGTGCAAAAGAGTACCAGTCGATCTCTGGAAGACATTACTGCTGTAGACGAGCATTTAACCGAAAACATCAATTCGGCATCGTTATCAATAATTACATATTTCACGAAACACTACACAGAAGTCGCCGTGGTCTAGAGAGTAGTGTGTTGGCTTATTAGACGTGAGGCCTGGGTTCAAACCCCAGGTCAGGCATCTCCAACTAAACGAAATATGACAAAATATTTCTTCGGCGACTTCCTCTCAGCAGATTTCTGGCAAAAACTCTGAGAGTAAATAAAATTGCCATGAAAAAGTATCTCAAAAATCTGTCGTTCGGAGTCGACTTGAAACTGTAGGTCCCACCACTTATGTACAAAAATTAACGCACACAACATAAGTGGTGTGAGAAACTAGGTCGTAATCCTGACTAAAGGGTTGTAATGACCAATAATGTATGTATGTGTGTACTATGCAGCTAATTATGACAAAATATCTCCATCTTCGTAAGTGCAAAATTCAGCTTAATCAGGAGCTTAGAAACATAGAAACCGCCGGAAAATCTTTCAACGGATGAGTGAGCGAATGCAAATTTTTAGAAAAATGAAGCGTATTATCGAATTAAAAAAACCCTTAAGGAATCCATGAGAAAGAAATGCTCCCACAACGAATTGAGGTGCTTTGGACGTTATTTATTGAAGATAGACCGAAATTGCAGTGAACGGTAATCATTACAAGAACATAATAACGGAGTTTTTGTTGTCTCAACTAGACGACATATGTCCTGAGCTTAGTCCCTAGATTTAATGTGACTTCAGTGGTATACAATGGAAATGGAAGTTTTTATGAAATGATCCATTGCAGCCATTTAACACATATTTTATTCCATACCTAATCCGAGTATTTCTCATATACAGTGCACAAATAAAACTCTCAACTACATATCTTAAAGAACGTATTTTCATTTTAAAAGGAAATAGTGCTTTCTTACTGAGACACCACTTACAAAGAGAACACACCAAAGGCGAAACCAAAGACCGGTTAATGTTTTATATTAAAAGAAAAACATTAATTTTTTTTGCTACCCTTTTAAGCAAGTTTTTAAAAAACTTTTTGTGTTACTTCACAGCCTTCGTTAGCTCGAGATTCCAAAATTTTAGGGAGAATACTGTACGGAATTTTATTCAAATTACCGGAAATTACCGGAACATCAAAACAATGGAGCACCTTCTGTGTCATTGCCCAACATTCGTAAGATCGAGATCCCAATATTTTGGGGATGACACCATACCAGACATAACTCATCTCGGAGAAATGGACTGAAAGAAATTAATAAATTTTGTACAAGATACAGACTTCCTATAGAAAGTACGGTGGTATTCCTAATGGTGACTGCACCACAGGCCTACAAAATAGCTTAGGTGACCACAGGTTACTCTACTCTCCTTTAACCTACCTACCTACCGGAAATTTGTTTGCTACCCCTTAATAATGAACGCAAAACATAAATCAGCGTGCTAAGAGTTATATGGCTGTCAGAAATTGTTATGACCATACAAATTATATGAAGCAAATTAAAATGTCTTTATAATTACGATAATCGATTTTGGCAGTAATTTAAAGAGTGAAGTTGGCTGCGAAGAACTGTTTATTGTTTACATCAACCGAGCGATTTTGTACTCACTATTTTATTTCTATTTATGTTTCGTGGAAAATTTAAGTCAAAAATATTTTTCATGACACAATTTTAACGCTCTTTGGACACTCAACCCTTTTATTTAGGTTGTCCTGTTAGGTGTAAGTCGTGACGTAATGCCTTTAAGGTTTATTGTTAGTCTTCCGGCCTTCAACCTACCTAAGCCGATCACTATAAAATATATTAAAAAATGCTGTCAACGCTTTGTTATTTTGTATAGAAGTGAAAACTATGGTGTGGAGAATCGGAGACAAGACTGACACGAGATTCATTAGAGTACTCCATGACTTGTTAAATCGAGTGTCTATGAAATTCAGACACGGAGAGATAGAGAGAGATAGATACGGGATTGTTAAATATTTGGGAATCATGGGTGAACACATGAGTATTTTCGAAGCAGAAACCTACGGCATCGAAGCGGATACTTGATCTTGGACGTACAAAGGATGTATAACAAATCCAATTTTCTTTTCGTGTATGGCAAAAGACGTTTGTCCATTTATTATTATTTACGAAGCTGTATGATAAGGGAGAAAGAAGCACATAGGTTTTCACCATGCATATGAATCTACTGATCTGTCGACGATGGACATAAGAATACTAAGAAACTTCATTAGAAATCCCGGATGTTATAGGCCTTGCTTGGCCTAAATATGTATATCCTCTGGTTTGACTGCTACTTTTACCTTATATTACAGTCTACTTTCTTATTTTGTTAATTAATATTCGAAAAAAAAAACTTTGTTCTGATCGATTTGTTTGAAATTCGAATTTAGAAACCGGATTTTTCGCAATTTTGTTTTTTTTGGATACCCTATCACTTACTTTACTTTTTTAATTCCTTTGCTTTTTCTTTACTTATTTAATGTTTTATGATGCTTTTAACTGCTATTTTTTGACTTCTACTACACCCAAAACGTAATTTGTGCTTTTTAAAGCATGAGAAGGGTTAAACATGATGTGGTTAAAAATATTTAATGCTACCTAACTGCCTATGATTGATTTGGGCAGATGTATTGGATATAAGAGCATGTAGCACGACCCTACTGCTGTTTATGCCAACACAATGTTCTGTATAGCTAATGATCATTAACGACACAACATGTATAAACAAATGAATATCAAAATAACATAAGTGATTGTGTCACTAACATAATTCTGGGGCATTGACTCTCGCTGCTTTTGACGCGTGCTCAAGCCGTCAATGCATGTTGTTGTTGTTGTGTATTCTCCGCTGGCTAGCGTGGGAATTATGCTTTGCTTGCATTACTGGTGTTGGACTGAAGGCTTGGATCGTGTTGCATACACACAAACCCATATATTATTAATCGATAGAATATAGGTCACTAGAACATATGTAATAAGTTAAGAATTATATAGGATTAAGGGAGTTGATTCGTAATTGTCGAATCAGCTAAAATATTGTATAAAAGAGGAAATTATTCCCACATCAAAATCAATTGAATAAAGTATACAGAGCTCTAAAAAATCTGCTATATTTATTCTTTTTTTAATCCACCATCCTTACAAGCATCTGAAGCTTAAACAAATTCTGTATTTAAAAAGGGAGAACGAATTAATTTTCTGGAACCTGCATTCAATTCAAGATATGTCACAATCTTAAGATCAAAGAGATATTTAATAGATCAGAAAGAGATAAAATGTATTTTCAAAATGAAAAGACATCTCTTTATAGTGCCTCTGTGCTATATTTCACATACGAAAATTATACGTTATATTCTCACATTATATGAGGGTGCATTTCGCCGCTGAATTATACCGGACGTGGGTAATTGAATGCTAGCAGAAGTAGACTAGAGTATATATATACATATATATCGGTATTCTTGTACCCACAAATGTTTAATTAAAGCAGGTCTGCGGGAGATTATGATTGCTAGCTAGCAGTCGGGTAATCTGATTTAGCCGCCTCGGTTGCACCTTTTATTTATTATATTGTTACGTTTTTACCTTTTAAAAACGTTAAAAATATGAGTTCGTAGATTGCAAATAAAATAAAAATAAATCTGTGTTTGTTTTTTTAATTAATTCTTTATTTTCTGCACAACTTTCGTGCCACTGTTCGAACTTATTCTACGCATACAATGATAACTTCCACAATATGTGCTTGTTCGTGATATTTCTCTGCTTATAACCTTTTTTATAAGCAACAACAACACTTGTTAGTTATTCTTCTTTGCTCACAACCTTTTTTGTAAGCACCACACTAACAACTGTTTTCTTCACGCAACTTGTCTCCACACAAGTCTGACTGGATTATAACTCGATCTCGTATCTTCACACCACTGGTTGAATTCTCACTCAATTCAACGCGACGTCGTCACACGACTAACTTAACTCGATCTCCGAGAATCACGTGTCTTCATACACGACTGACTGAATTCTAACTGAATCATCGTTGCTCGCTTTATCGTGCCTTTTATATCACTGGACCAACAGTGTGATGAATGCCCTTGAAGGATAATGACGACCTTCGGGAACAATCCAAAAATGTAAACAACTTGTTTCCATTTTTGTTGTTCGTGTATCTTATTTACTTTCGTCCCGGCAGAGTTGTTGTTGTTTTGTTTGTTTGTCTTTCTGCTATACACGGACGTTGTTGCTATATTTTGTTTATTCATCGATCTTGTAAACAAGCCCTGTTGTTTTTGTTGCTATATGCTTACTCATTCGTTGATCACGTGAACAACTGCATTGTTTTGTTTTTGGAGCTTTTGTTTTTATGTGTGATCAACTCCATTGTGTTGTTTTTGGAGCTTTTGCTTATTATTTTAACAACACCATTTCCATTTTCGTAACAATATTTACTCTATGTGGTCCTATAGTATAGTATAGATCGAAGAAATCAAGTCCCTACTATACTACTAATTTGAGATATGAAAATGTATTAAATATCTTTACTCAATAAATAGGTTTCTCTAGCTTCTTAACCATCCCTAAGCTTGTATCCTGCGGGTGTAATTTGTTAGTAGGATCCCTAAATTGAACTAACCTATTTGAGTTAATCCATATAAGAGAATACACATGACCTTTTAACTATTCATTTTGAATTCATTAATACTTTATTAATATATAAACTCAAGATACGATTCATTTGATTTAAACTAAATTAACTCATTTTTTAAAGGATCAGTGATTTGGAACATTAAATTTTTAGATAAATAAACGAGAAAAAAAATATCTTTAAATCAAGGAAGTTGGTGTTGTTATAGGTGATGTTGGGTATAGATGAGGTTCACAGAAAAACTATAAAGATGGTTAATCACTCTGTCGAGCCGATCTATAGCACAAATATTTCAAATAGGAGAAGTTTCTGGAGCTGACAAATACCGTTTTCCAAACTATACCACGTTTTAAATTGACCAGACTAATCCGTTATCCTAAAAATTAAATTCTCCTGAGGTTATTGTATCGTTAGGGTGCAACTGTCACAAATTTCTTGTTGTTTTCTTTGAAAAATACGCACGTGCGAGTGTCCTTAATAGGCAAAGACACGGATATTTAACATCTCGTAATATTAGGTTCGTTTATGTGCGTAAAATATTTCAAAATCTAACAAAAATTAGTTATTTAGTATATGCTAACATAAAAAAACTATTTTAAAAACTAATTTCAAACTTACCTCAAACAAAAATCGTGATTTAATTAAGATTCAATAAAATACCCAAAGGATATAACACTAAAACTTTCATTGATTGTTTTATATTTTTAACTTAGTAAAAAAAGAAAATAACCAACATATGTACATACATATAAAGAAGTGTTATGTTTATTTTAAAATTTTTATATTTTCTTAGGATTTTTATTGTTTGATTGCGATTAGTTATCGCTTAAAGATGACAAGAAAGAGAACGTTTCCAAAAATGCTTGAAGCCTAGGTAAATTACTGAGAAGGTTCTAATTGGATAGAACGAAAGCTTCATGAAAGCTGCCTTCCAAAATGTATCAATAAAAAGTTTGTATGCAGTTCTACTACTGCATATAAACTATGTAGATATGCAAAGTAACCAAACAATGCATCAACTATAAATCCGATGCCTGATTGCTTTTTGACTGCGTTAAAAATACACATTGACGACGTTTTGAAATAGAATACATTGTATATATTTTGTACAGCGGCATTATGGAACACAATACTTTGTTCAAACACAAAGCAACTAACATTTTGAAGGTAGCCGAAATTTTCATTTAATCGGGGTTGCATAATAGATATTCGAACAGTTACTAATTGACCGACCGAATATTAATAAAAAATATGTAACATTCGATGCATTGCCATAATATTATAGTTTGACATTAATCATATACATTCGAAACGCAATTAATTGAATTTTTTTAAGCTTCAACAATAGATACATCCATGTCTGAAAAGTAGACATTGGCAACTTTGTGGATAATAATTTTAATAAGAAATAATAAATTTCAACTTTAACAAGAATCGTTCACCACAAGCCGTCTGCTGTTATCACTGCAATGACGTTTTGACATGCTTTGTTCCAGTTCATTAGGTACAAAGAATAACTAAAAATGTGTTTACCAGCCTACTACTCCTTTCTTTAAAAGCGTTACATTAACCCTTACTAGTACGTTCCACGCGTGATGGTGATCTTTTTAATCATACCAAATTATACCCTGAGTATCCCGGCGAATAAATGGCTCTTGGCTCTGCTATTTCCGTTGGCGTCTACTCTATCAGCAGAGGTATTTTTATGTCATTTTCAAAACAATGTACATATAAAAATGTTTTCCATTGTTCCGTTGCAAAAGTAAAGTAAAACGCACGCATGATGAAACTTTTTTCATTTCATTGCCAATATGAATGAAATACATTCCACAGGATGCCTCAGGATTTGTTACAGTTTTCCAACATTTGACACTTATTAGGTGCTATATTGGCGATTATTGGTACCTTAATTTGCAAATGCCCCAGGATATTATCAGCTTTGACACAGTCTTTGACGTCGCCCCAAACAAATACTTATGACGTAAAATCATATGACAATTGACGTCACAAAAGCGTAAAACTACCCTTTTTGGCAATAAAGACAAAATCAATTATGTTGCGCGATTCGCGGCGCCATATTTTTAAAACCCAGCTGACCAAAAAAATGGCTAGCACATAACTAAAGCGTTCTGAATTGACGGTTTTCCTAGGCTCATATATGAAAAAATACGTCATGACTATAATGTGCTCAAAATAGTTTCCTTTTATGGGTGCCATGGGTTTTGAAAAATACTTTAGGGCTCTTCCAACTTTTGGTAAACGAACCACAAGATGAGAAATAAGCTTCATCACTGAATACAATTTTGTTCAAAAATCTGTGGTGTTCTAGCATCTAGCAGTTGAATACGGCATCGTGAATGGTTACGCGACTTTAATTGTCACGTGAGATGGACTTTGTATGGTGAAATGCAAATCCAAGAATTCTGAATATACGCTGCACTATTCTTTAATATTGCTATCATGCACATACATGGTTATATCTGTAGGTAGAGTTACAGATATTTATTTTACAATTTTGCCAATTACTTTCACAGTAGGTCGATTATGATGACTGTAATCCTTGTAATTGTAAAGCTCAAAAAACAGAGACTTTTTATACCAGTCATCAGTACATGTAGAGCTTCTGAAAGAAAGAAATAATCTTTCATTGTGTCTAAGACCTCCAACATTTGTAATTATTCTGGACAACAGCGAAAAGCATTTTGATTTGGCCTCTTGCATGTGCATAAAGTGGAGGTTCATATTTCACTTCCACATCGATAAACTGTCCACCACCGATAATCTGTCTATTCGGTTAAAAGTGATAAATATACTAGAAATTTTTTGTTGGCGAAAAAGTAGGTTAAAGTTTCTGACAGTGTCTTACAGTGAGTTTTTACCTTAATTGGTTATTACAGCCCTTTAGTCTGAATTACAGCCTAGCTTCTTGCATCATTCATATAGTGTGTGTTAACTTTATCCATGAGCGGTGGGATCTACTTTTAAATGTCGATTCCGAACGACAGATTTGAGAAGTTTGTCATGGAAATTTTATTTTAATCTCTTGGTGTTTGCCAGAAGACTGCTGAGAGGAAAAAGTTTTTTTCATATTTCGTTTCGTTTGAAATATCTGAGCCAGGAGATGAACCACGGGATATAAGCCAACACACTACCTACTAGACTACGGCGACTTCAGTGAGTTTTCTTTTTGTAAAAAATGTTAACTTTTCAACGCCATGCCTTCTTATGTCACAATAAGAAAGGAACATAATGCTGCCTGGAAGGTACCGATTTTGCAGGACCTTGCTTTTGTCTTTGTACAGTTGCTTTAAATGCTCAGTAATTGTAGTATCCTTGATAATTTTCTTCTCTCAATTGAATAACAAATGATGATTTAAAACATCCTGTAAATTAATTCAACAACTTTTTTCCGAGTTTTGTCTTCTTCAGTCTTTCAACAACCTTACCATATTACACTGCCTCAACAGAATAATTATTTAATATCCCATTAAATTTCCTAGAAAAGGGCCTGCTTAAATAAAAAACAAAAACAGACTCTCTTTAAATTGTGCCATAAATGCGGTCTATTTCTTCACGTTAAATACTTCGTGTTTGAAATGCGATTTTCAGCCTGTGCTTTGTCTGTGCATGCATAAGAGAGAGGCCTGGTCAAGCAATAAGTATTTTATGTGAATTATGAAACACTGTCTGTCTGTCTATCTTTTAGACTATTCCTCTGTCTCTCATTTTCACTAACATTTACAATATCTCTTAATACATGTGTATGTAGTAAGAAAGTGTGTGTGTGTGTGTGTTCTTTTCAGGAATGACCGCTTACTTGTATATGTATCCAAGAAATGTGAATGTTTGCTATACCAAGGCAAAATGTTTTATGGGTAGAGTAGTGTACGTTTTATAGTTGTAGCTGTTGTTGTTGTTGCTCTTTTGACCATATCTCAGTTGCAGAGAGCATTCATAATTCTCTATAAATTTATGTACACTGGGTGTGTTATTTACGATGCTCAAAGGCATTTAGTAAAATGCTGTTATTGTTGTAGCTGTTGTTGTTGTTGCTGTTAGTTTCCTTAAAAATTGTTTATGGATGTGTATGCGCATGTGTTCATGAGTGCATACACTTGTAGTCTCTTCTTATTAAAGTAGGCCTGTATGTGTATTTAAGTGTTACTATGTGGAATTTAAATCTATGTGCATGCGTATGTGTGTTTGTGTAAGTAAGTGTGTGGAAGTGTATATTTGAGATTTTGTGAGAAGTTTAAATTCATCTCTAGGGATGAAGTAATCAAATTATTTTTGCTTTTGAAATTGGTGCCATTACTGTTGCTTATTGCAACAACAACAATTACAACTGCATGGAGCCTTTACGTAGGAAGAAAAAAATAAAAAAAAAAATTGCAGAAATAAATACAACAAATACGCTTGAATTTAAACCGTACTTGAATGGTTCAATGAAATTTTTGGTTTTTTTTTTGTTGTATTCTGACCTCTTTTCTATAACGTAACACCGACATTAACATCTCCATCGTAAAATTAAAACTGGCATCTCTCAGTCATCCTTTGACTAGACAAGAATCCTTCGACTCAGATTCCAAAGTGCCGGACAACGACAGAAAATATGTTCTGTGGTCTCCTCTTCCTCATCATTAATACAGCTACTGCTAAGGTGTTTCTAAACTCCGGGACTGAGGTCTCAGAGACCAGTGTTCTGTTATAATTACCCTGATGTTCTTAAGATGAAAACTGGTTAAGTTTAATCCAAATTTTGTTATCTCTGCCCATATCGGGGCAAAAATTTCCCAGTCTCTCCACACGTGTGCTTATTATCCCATCTTTCTTTCCTTGTGGGGGACCGTTTATTTGCTGCTCTGTAGAGGAATCCCAATTTCTTGTATGAATTCAATTGAATTTGGCGTTGTACCAACTACCCGTACCCGTACCAGAAATTCATGCAACCATCGAATGTTTTGCTATCTCTTCCAGAGGTATCCGTAATTCTTTAGGAACTCTAATGACCTTTTTACTGTCGGTAAATATGCATATAGCGCCATATGACATACATACTTTGATAACGGATTACGCTAAATGCGACCATCGGAACTTTATGCAGAATATTCTGGCACAATATCTGCACAGATCTCAGAAAACCTTATTGAAACTAATGCTACAGAGTATATTCCCCATGGCTAATGGAATAAAAGAAATATTGACCGACTGACATACGGATGAATTACAGAGGCCCAACCAATCCTTATTTTGTGGATGAAATCTTAAAGAAATTTTCTGAGGCAGGCATTGACTGCCAAGGCTATTCGGAATAATTCATTCAATGGAATCTTGAGAATGTAAGTTTGTGATGAGTGTCCACGGGATTAGAGATAACGAGAGCAAAACCATAGTAGTACCATTGACAACAAGAACAAAATGTCCTAAATGAAGGAATTTACGACTTCCAGTTAAAAAATCTTGGGGGTGCAACCCAACTATGATGTATTAGACCTCTATTAGGACGATCGTGTCAACTCATAGGGCCACTGTTTGGGGCAAGCGACATGAATTTTACAACATTTCTTTTGAATTTGAATAAAGTACAGTGACTAGAATGCGTTATCCTAACCAGAGCAATGAGAACTAGAAACTCTATCAGGCTTAAGTCAGTCGTGTATGGTAGTGAGGACCAGATCCATGGAGACGATGTTTAATATAATAGGAAGCAGATCTGACAAGGAATTCATAAGAGTACACCCTAACCTAACAACCAGTTGTTGAAAGCTGTCCACTAGGCATATTAAATGTAGCAATTTGGAACCTACTCGTTTAAGAGGGCGAATATGCTGTGGTATAAGAATGGATCAAAGACGGATTGTGGGCTAGAAATGGAGATATTAGAAAATCCATGAGAAATTCGCGGGTAGTTAAAACCATCGAAGAAAGTTTTGAATTATTTTGGATAAAGAGTATAGAGGACTTAATATGACAACATTATTTGGCAATTGGACCCTCGTCCGACCACTTGGCAGCTTAACTCTAGTTTAGCAAGCGAATGTCTTGGCAAGGTGAATGAGCAAGGTAATGAAAATAGAGTCACACTTTGGTTCCAGGTCATGTGTAAATTTTGGGCAATTAGTATATAGATTAGTTGGCCAGGATGGGAGCTTTTACAGCGCTCCTGGGGCCAGAATGGAATATAATATGAAATTTAGAGGCGTATTGTGGGTAAATGAGAAGATTGAGAAAGGCAAAAACTGCTCAAGCCTGAAAGGTTTGAGGCAAACAGTGTGGGTGAAGCAATTTAAGCTTTGCATGAGATTACTTAGGAGTAGCCTGCTAACTGGCCTGCTGACTGGGCAGTGCAAACTCAAAGAACATTCGTTCAGAATGAGAATAGTTTCAAACGCAACCAGTGATAAGCAAAACGAATCATCAGACTTGTAGGACGTTGAATCATTTCCGAAATGAATCACAGGAAGGTTATTTACACTGATGTCGAACAGCTTTCTGAGACTCGACTAAGGCTAAGGAGAGCTTAGATCGAGTGTCTATCACTTTCTGCTTATCATTGATTTTAAAGTGTTTTGGAACAATAAGTGCAATGAGTTATTTAGAAACAGTAAAGAAATTTAAATTCCATTTTTTTTAGTTTTAATTTTGTGTTCTCAAAATTTGATCTGTTATTGTTTGCGTAAATAGTAAACAAGTCTACGTAAAATAAGATTAAAGCATTTGAAGTTGTTTTACCACAAGCACAAACGTCCATTACGTTTGTTACGTTGCATTCATTCATTCATTTAGCTTGGCACTCTTTTGTTTTGAAGTTTTTACACTTTTTATACAAGCACGTCTATGTGCCTATGTACCTTCTTGATAGTCTAAGCCAATGTTTTAAGAGACACACTACGGATAGCCGTGTAGAAAATATAGCCAGTTGGCTACCGAAAAGTAAGGACGAGAGTTATTGAGGATAAAAGAGGAATAGGGTGGGGCAAGCAAGTAGGCTAAGGATGGAAATAAACTAGTATATGATCATTCATACAACTCTTCAATCAGTATTAGGACCTAACCATTTATGTTGTGTGTGTTAATTTTATAACGAACGACGTACTTTTGAGAAACTTTTCATGACAATTTTATTTACTTTAAGAGCTTTTGCCAGAATTCTGCTGAGAGGAAGTCGCCGAATATGTGTTGCACTTCCGATAACGGTAATGGCGCATTACTTCAACTGAAGTTCTGCAGCGTTCCGTTGTGCCCTAGGACCAGTTTTATACTCCACATATAAGTATATTTAATACATACATAAATATCGATGTATTATAGAGAGACTATAAAAGAAGGCCGTAATGATGTACTTTATCTAGAGTCTATGAATCTAATTGAAAACAGAAGTAGTTTGACGTTTATAAAGTTTGATAAATTTGGCGTAATGCTCCACGGTTGCGTGAAGATCAAAACCAACGTAAGTTTGTAAATTCAATTGGGCAGAAGAATAGACCCAAGATATGTATGATGCCTTTAGTGTTTAGTATAATGAATCGAATATTTTTGTGAGGATTAGCAGGGTATTTAAAACAGACAGCTATGGCGGGTTCGTATACCTTTTCAAAAGTAACTGCCTAATGGTCTATATTGTCTATCCCACTATACCTTCGAAAGCAGTGGCATCAATGCAAGTTCTAATCTCTTTGAGTTAGCTAGTAGTAGGAATATGCGTGTATGAATGCTTTAGGAATAGTTGGACCCCCAACTATTATTTCTTCCCACAGAGCAAAAAGTGTGAACTTCAGCATTCGTTTGGCCTTGTATGGACAATACTGCTGCATTATTTGCATTTATCTGAATGGTTTTACTAGAGCTCTCTCAACAGTAGATTCACAATATTCAATGATGTTATCTGGCAAAAGTTGTGAGGATGAGAACTGACGTCTAACAGAAGTAAGTAAGTTTGTATTAATTTTCGCATCCATTTTTAATACTTTCGTAATAATTTTATTCATCCTATGGGATTCGATACTCTTAAGTGATTTTCTCACCTGATTCATCATTACTGTTGTTTGGTAGCAGATGCCGTTAGCATTCATTCATAGCATTTCTGTTAGAGTTTCAGCTTGTCTTGCTTGCATGTAATTAAGTCGTCTGCATCGCTTTTCAGAGTGTTTTGTTGACATTTTTACCATACGATAGAGATCCCCAATATCCACCAAATTTCCACAGCCTTTATTCGCCATCGTATTGTCTCCAGCATATGTGCCGCAATTCTTATCACACTTAATGCGGAATAATCCGATGAAATGAAAATCAGTCGCGACCGACTCTGATATCAGATGGACTTTTTTGGTAAGCGAATCCATGGCACTAAAACCTTTGAGGACTTATGGATACACGGATATCTCTAATCATGGAGATGTGACGGCACTAAGATATATGTATATGATGATCAAATCGCCATAGACTAGTAGGTAGTGAGTTGGCTTATTAGACGTGAGGCTACGGTTGAAGCACCAGGTCAGATATCTCCAACACAACGAAAGATGAAAAAAATATTTCCTCCGCGCCTTTCACTCAGCAGATTTTTAGTAAACTCTCTGAGAATAAAGAAATTGCCATGAAAAGTTTCTGAAAAATCTGTCATTCGAAGTCGACTTTAAACTGTAGGTCCCGCCACTCACGTATAAAATTAACGCATACAACATAAGTGGTGTGTGAAGCTAGGCCGTAATCCTGACTGAATGGTTGTAATGGCCAATTATGTATGTATTTGTATACCAGAGATCAGAAATGAATCGTTTTTCGCTACTGATAAGTACTCATGAAATTTTGAGTATGAGTGCGTCAAGAGTATTGAAATTCAACTACTCTGATTCATTCTACTCACTATAACATTGATTTATAAGTGCAGGTTGCAATGAGTATGAATACAACGTTGACATCAAACTCATAACATTCGAAATATGCTTGATTCATACGCCTACTCATTCAGATTCATAAATTTAGAAAAATACTTATAATACTTATAAATTATTCGAGTGATTCGAATCATTCATCAAAATTTACAGTCTAATGTGATGTTTTTGTAACACAGCCTATTTCACTTGCCTGAGTTTTCCATGCAAACAGGCAAGCAAGTGAAATAGCCTGTGTTACAAAAACATCACATTAATTGTTGTTGCATTTACAAAAAAAGAAGAAAGAAAAGACAAAGACAGCAAGCAAAGCATACACACAACCTTCAAGTGAGTATTGTAGTGTTCGTACGCGTATCATACTTGTTTTGTGATTCTTGTAAATGTAGAGTAAAGGAGAGTCGAAATCAACAACATCATGCGTATTGTTAAGTATGAGTACGATGAGTACTTCAAACTTTGAATATGAGTAGTATGAGTATAATATTAAAATAAGTACGAATGCGTATAAGTATCAGAAATTATAAGTATGACTCGAATCTACTCATCTACTCATGAATACTTATTGCTGATCTCTGGTGTATACCACATTATGCCTTAATTATGCCTCCAACTATCGTACAATAATAGGGGTTCCCAAGTGGAGATGCATACGATCAGGAAACGTGTAATCTACTGATGATTTGGCAAATTCGAGATACAGGGATTAGGGCAATAGCATCCAGACGTATGGTATAATAACCATTTTTCCATGCATTAAACGGTGCATATTATAGGGGCACCTAGCTAACAAGATAATCGAAAATGAGGAAGCCTAACCTTACTAGAAGAACTAAGAAATAATAGGATTTACTTTGGCGGCAATTCCGGTAGAAAGAAAACAGTGGGTATATTAAGACTAAGTCTCATTTGTGTACTATGAGAGTTTTTATGAGACACATACATTTTAGCTGCATAGACATGGAACACTTCTTATATCATTGCCTTCGTAAGCTTGAAATCCCAATATTTTACGGAAGACATTATACCAGAAGCTAAGGAAGTTTGTATAAGATCTACTTCATGGCTGAACCTTTTGAACCACTTGAATGGTTTAATTTCCTTTAACCAACATACAGATTGTGGCTCCTCCAATTCATGTCTTTACTAGTGCGATGTGTCTTATGGAGCTAAGAAGTGATAACATCTCCAAACCCTGCATAATAATGTAGAGTATCATACAGCTGTGCTGGACCGTATTGCTTATTTGTTTTATTATTTCTTATTACACAAAAGGCTCTCCTTTACAGTGTAACCATCTTTTCTTCTCTCTCTCTCTCTCTCCACATTTTGTCTCCAGTGGTTATTTTTGTTTACAATTTTATTTTCTTCGTCTACATCATGCATGTCGTTAGTCTCATTCGCAAATGTGTTAAGTCCCTTTTTTCAAATTTTACAGGAGACACAAAAAACATTGTAGCTTTTTCAGTTTTTAAAATTTCTAAACTGTTTAAACGCAATTATTTTTACAAAATAATAATAATATTAAAATTAATAACTAATAATGTTAATTATTATTATTATTATTAATTAATTAATAATATTAATATTTTTCGTAGTTTTGTGGACTTAGCGTTTTTGCAAACCACAAAATTACAACAACTTTAAACTATATAATGATATGTTTTTTTGTTAATGTAATGTAATGTAATACATGTACATTAAAATCTCCGTTTACATTAAAATCCGTTTTACATTAAAATCTCAATTTTGGAAAAAAGTGGACTTAGCGTCTTTGCGAATTATACTAACGATGTGCTTTCTTATTTGCTTATGAGAGATTTTCCTATTGAAATTGTGATGAAAGATGTTGACATACCTTGAGTTACTGTGTTGTTGGCGTTTGTTAGGCACGTTATATAAGTTTGTATGTTTTTGAGATACATAAGACATATACGAACAACAACAACAGCAACTGCAAAATACAGTAACATCATCAACATTGTTTTGGAAAGGTCTTCCTGTATTAGTTCTTTTTGTTTCAGACTTTTTTTCTCTCCAGTTTACCTCTTTTTCTATGAAAATGATTTCCGTTTTGAATGCACTTTTTGTTGATGTTGTTCTTATTGTTGTTGCTTTACGTAATTTGAAGTGTTTACAATTATAATAATGATGTTGTTTTGTTCCTTTCCTTTTGTTGTTGTTTATGTTTCAAAGGGACACAGATGAGAAAGCAATTGTTGTTTAGTGTTGGTAAATAGAAGAAAGAATTACACTCTTACTCTTACATATTAATATAATAATTATTTTATATCTTGTTGTTGCTATTTTTGTTGGTATCTTCTTTTGAGAAACTCGTCTGCATTGTATCCACATACAGTGTAAGTAATTAAATGTTTATTTTTTAGATTTTCTTTCATGGAACACCTACTCACATAAGAATTGCCTGCTTGATGCGAAATTAATATCTTAACGCACATGTGGCTTAAGACGTCTGTTTGACAGAAAAATTGTAAGGATTGGTTTTTTAATCATTTTTAAAATGCGTCAGATTTCGAAAATTTCAAATCGATTCCTGAACAACGATCTGCTAGAATAATAATAAGAGAGTGGTTTTATATCCACTACACAATCCAGTGGCTCTAAGCCTAAAGAAACAAGCCTTGGCTATAGTTTAAGCTTTGGTGTGGATAAGTTTATTACAATTTATTTGTGTCTCATTAAAAACTATCCGGAGCTCACCAAGGATCAGTCAAGCATAGATTCTTAAGCGATTGCGATTAACACCATATTCAAAGGGTAGACGACAATCTAAAGCTTTTTACGTAAATACCACCCCAGACAGCCAAAAGGAGGATTTGTGTTTCGTACCCCAGGAAAACGAGAATAATGTTTAATGCATTGCTATATTAGTAGATTGTATTGGTGACCTTAAAACTTAAGGCTCAATACCTATTCTTAATCCAAATTGAACCTTATCAGGCAGTTTATGGTTCACGTCATCCATCACCATCAAACTTAGATGGAAATTCCTTGCTTTCTTCTTCTTGGCGACAAGAAGAAGTTTAATCCTCTCTGAGATTACAGTAATGCTTATACTAACAGCTCATCATTTTATGTAGTCCCCAGCACATTACTTATTCCTACAACCTTAATTGGTGCATTTGTACACACAAATAGGTCGAGCTGATCTAAGTCAACTCAATATCGCAGAACATTTCACATTATTAATAGCTCTCTTAATATTGAGAGAGGTTGTAACTGTTCAGTGAAACTTTCTCGAAATTCAAAACAATTTAGATAGTATTTCTGGATTTTAAGAAATCTTGATTGAAAAAAAAAATATCAGTTCCTAAACGATTTTATAAAGACATAACCAACTGGATCAAAGCTTAACAAATCAGTGAGAAAAATTCGAACCAAATGTCGTGGACTTTTATCGGATTAGCTGTTGCAAAAAATAAATTTGATAGCACTTGACATTGACAATAACGCGTATCTTTTTCAACATGTAAATCGCACCGAACAATCAATTTTAATAAATGTAATGGTGATTTGAGTGAGTATTGATTTATTTTCGTTGTTTAATTAAAAATAAATTGCATTAAAAAATGCTCATATGCAGCCAGTTTATTAAGAGCCCAATCAGCCATCATGACTGATTCCTGTGTCAGCTGTATTTTATATAAGTCAAGATCTTACTTAATTTATTTAATTGGACATTGCAATACTTTAGCTTGCATTATAACCTAGCTTCTCAGACTACCCATACTGTGTGTACTAATTTTATATATAAATAGTGTTACCATCTGTATAACGTCGACTATAAAGGACAGATTAGAGCAACTTTTTATGGCAATTTTATTTACTCTTAGAGTTTTTGCCAGAAAACTACTGAGAGAAAGTTGAATTACGTTTTGTTCGAGATGTTTACACTGAAAAAAAAGAAAACTATGTCATAACGAATACGAATTGACATTTCAGCATCGCCTGCAAGGCTTTGCGCTACACCGCAACATTCTCTTCGGTACGCACTTAGGAATAAAACTACAACAGAAATATCAATGTTATGGATTGCTTTATTCCAGCTAAAAAAAATACACGATAATTAGAAGATACATAAATTGATCATTACAACCCTTCAGTCCGGATTAAGATCTAGCTTCTCACACTGCTTATGTTGTGTGTGTTAATTTTATCCATGAGTGGTATGGCCAGATTTTTAAGAAACCTTTCATGGCAATTTTATTTACCCTCAGAGTTTTTGTCAGAAATATGCTAAGAGGAAATCGCTGAAAAAATATTTTTTGATATTTCGTTTAGTTGGATATAACTGGACCTGGGGTCTCAGCCGTGGCCTCACCGCTAATAAGCCAACACACTGCCTACTAGACTAAGGCGACTTCCTTAAAGTTTCGTTAATCTTTATTAAGATTCATTCAATCTAAATTTGAATCATGCACAATTATTTATTAAAGCATAATAATATATGTATGTATGTAATATAGAAAATTCAATTCAAATGAAATCAAGATGTACAAACATTTTCAAACACTTGTCGGTATAATTACTTTTTTCCTGTATTGTTGTATGTATTGTACGATTCAATTCTTTAAATTATTTATTTGCCAGATCCTGTAAACTTATAATTTCCAATCCTATAAAGACGTATGATTAATGTTTAATAACTGTTTAATTTTCATGCACACATATGTACATATGTATGCATGTATAAACTAATTTTGTTTTATCATCAGTATATGACTGTATGTACAGGGAATTTGAGCATGCATTTGTATTTGAATTAAGTTGGTATGGATATCTGTCTAAGTTATTCAATTTTATGTTAAGCTTGTTTAAGCACTTGTTCTCTAGTTTTCACTGATTTTGTTTCAAATTTTATTTGTTCTATAGTTGTTTATTATCGGATTAATTGTTAATTTGCAGGACAGGGTATATTGTGATTAGATGTAGAAATTTTTATTATTACTGATGAAGTTATGAGTTCTAGCACAGAACTCTAGGGTACCAGGGCACCATCATCTTGACTATATACCATACTTTAGTCTGCGTTATGGCCTAGCATCTCACACCACTTAAATTTTTTCCACATTTCATGTTACCACGACTTTTCAATCATAATTGATCATTACAACCCTTCAGTCAGGATTACGACCTTCCGAACTGGTGTTAAGTGGCGAGACCTACGATACCGAACGACAGATTTTTTGAGAAACTTTACATGACAATTTTATTTACTCTCAGAGTTTTTGCCAGAAATCCGCTGAGAGGAAGGAAGTCACCGAAGAAATATTTTTTCATATTTCATTTAGATGTCTAACCTGGGATTTGAACCGTGGCCTTACGTCTAATAAGCCAAAACACTACCTACTAGACTACGGCGACTGCGTCACATTAGCTTATTGGTACTGATAGTTGTTGTTATTTTGCTATTCCTAGAAATAATTACTTAAATATGCACCCAATTTCTTGTTCTCAAGTTATCGACAAAATGTAATTGATTTTCGAAATGATTAATTCCCATATGAGTTCCTTAATTCAAATCTGACTTAGTTAAGGTATTAAAACACATTGAATATCAAATTGTAAAACTCTTTATAATTGTATGTATTGTCAGAGTGTGAGGCATCATACCAGGATGAGAATGCAATGTTTTTTTTTTAAACAAATGCATGTAAAGCAAATTTTGTGTATGTGTGCTTATAAGTATTTATAAACCTTTCGGCCACACCATTTTGTAATTAATATTGACAACAGCTAAAATAACAGCAACAAAATCACAACGTATAAATGAAATAACAACACAAAACAAATACAATAACAATACAATTGTATTGCAAAACAAAATTCAATTAAATGCCTATAATAATATTAATAATAATACACGCTTCATCTCATTTTATCTCATTCTCTCTCTCTCTCTATATATATGTATATATTGCAGAATACACATACCATATACATACATATACAGAACACATGTAGAAAACAAATATAAGGGGTGATTTTTTAAGAGCTATAGGAAAATTTAAAAAAAAACACATAAAATTCAGAAAAATGCATGAAATCTTTATTTGAAACGATAGTACGGTCAATATAATTTAATGTTTGAAGATTATTTCATGCAAATATTGACCGCAACTGCGCCTCAAATGGTCCATCCGCTTAGTCCAATTTTGGCATACTCTTTCCAACATTTCGGCCGGTATCTTACGAATAAATGCTTCAATGTTGTTTTCCAATGCGTCAATTGAAGCGGGCTTGTCTGTATAGACATGAGCTTTAACATAGCCCCACAAAAAATAGTCTAAAGGCGTTAAATCGCACGATCGAGGCGGCCAATTGACCGGTCCCGAACGTGAAATAAAATGTTCACCGAACTCGCCTCTCAATAAGTCCATTGTTACGCGTGCTGTGTGGCATGTGGCACCGTCTTGTTGAAACTACATGTCATGCAAGTCAAGCTCTTGCATTTTGGGAAAAAAAAGTTGGATATCATCTAACGGTAGCGCTCACCATTCACAGTTACGTTACAATTCGCAGCATCTTTGAAAAAGTACGGTCCAATGATGCCAAATTCAATGATTTGCAAGCGTTGTTCGTTTGTAAGACGATTCATGGTTAAATTATAGACCAAACTGAAGATGTTTGACAGTCAAACAAAACACGAAACGTGCGTGAGCTGTTTAAACCAGTGTTGCCAAAAAGATAATAGCTAAAAAATCACCCTTTATATATACGTTGATATTACATACAGTGACGGTCAATTCTTAAAGTTAAAATCAATACGGAAATAAATATTTGCAACGTAGCTTGTATGAATGACGGGACCAATGTCCCTCAGGGTAAGAACATCTTCGGCTTTTTACACACATAGGACACGAACATCAACAATGTTCGTTAAATTGCATTCAGTTGCTTGTCAGCTACTAAAGAAGAAGGTTCATGTCGCTTTTTTCAGGTTTCAAATATACACTCAAAAAATATTACAGTAGGTTTCAATAATATTCAATGAGATTCACGGTCACGGTCAATTCTTAAAGTTAAAATCAATACGGCAATATTTGCAACGTAGCTTGTATGAATGACTGCACCAATGTCCCTCAGGGGAAGAACATCTTCGGCTTTTTACACACATAGGACACGAACATCAACAATGTTCGTAAAATTGCATTCAGCTACTAAAGAAGAAGGTTCATGTTGCTTTTTTCAGGTTTCAATTATACACCCAAAAAAATATTACAGTAGGTTTCACTAATATTCAATGAGATTCACTAATAACAATGAAAAATTATCTCCATTTTTAGAAGAATTTTTTTCAAGTTAAATACGTAGTCTTTAGGGATTTGGCGCTGTAATTTTTTTATATTTTCCACTACATATACATATTATTTGGTTGCTCTTGAAAATATTTGGATACACTTGAAAATATTACTAACAATTTTCCTCTGGGGTAACACATGTCTCTCATAAATACACTCACATTTTTATCATGTTTATTATGTTTTAACATGTTTTATCAATGTAAGAACAAAGCTTATACATACTATGTTCAAATATGCACTTTTATTGAGCCAATATTCGGTTAATTGAGTACAATATAGTAAGTATTCAGGCATAATAATATGCGCAATTCAGCTTACTCAATATTCATTTGACAGCTGGTAAACAACAACATTGTTTTTATTTTGGCTGCGAAAATTAATGTCGTTTGTTAGTTTATTAGCGTTTGTTTGTCGTTGTTGACATTTGAGTTGTCAAATATCAACAGAAAGTGTTCGTTTAATTGTAATATGCTCACTAAACACACTTATGACAGTACTGCATGTTAAATTTTACTCAATATTATAACATTTTGCGTGTTTATTGCGCAATTATTAATTGAAACTTTATACGAAATATTGAGCTCATTAATATCGTTTATTGGGATTTACGCAATAAAGGTGCATATCTAAACACCGTATTATTGCAAGCTTACCGATGTGTGTGTGCAAAATAACTTTGTTTCGAAAATTCCTGGAGTTCAAGAATTCTTCTTAGGTTTTCAAGTGCCAGACAATGACAGAGAAGATGTTCTGTGGTCTTCTTTTCATCCTCATCGTTGCAGCTTCTACAGAAATCGTTATTTAGTGTTTTCAGTCCCCAGTGAACACCCAGAGGCCCATTATTACTGCTAATTATAAGGTTCCTTAAATGAAATCTTGATAGGTTCTAAACAAAATCGGTTCTAAATATATCCATATTGGGCTAGATGTATGGGTTCATTATCCCATTTTACCTTTGTTAATGAATAGATTTTTGTAAAACCATTTTATTGTCTCTTTGCAGGGGAAAGCCAATCTCATGTAGGAATTCAATTGAATTTTCTGTGGTGTCAGCTACGCAAGTGCGTCAGCTGTATAAAGGTAACAACAACTTCGATGTCCCCTTGTCTCGGAACCCAAATAAGGGTAACTGTCGAATGTCTCGCTATGTTCTTTAGAGACACCCGGTATTCTTGCATAACTTTAGATGTAGTATATATATTCTCTAAGGACCTAATGGATGCTTTAATGTTGGTAAATGTGCGTATATCAACATACATACCAGAGAATAGGTACCGAATTTGCACGTCGGCAATTTTAATAGTCAGTACTCCAGCATGAAAATACGACAATAATCTCAGTGGTTTTGTGAAGATTCCACATCCGACTTTTTTGTGTGATCTTGATACATCAGTGAAGAATTTCAAGACGTTTGCTGTAGGTGTAAATCAATATCATAAAAGAATCTATTTAGTATCAGTGTCGATAAGCCAGAATCGAAAGCAGGTTCTGGTATCGTCTAGACGATAGTACGGGACCAACCGTACCCACAGTCTAATATTGGCATCTATTGTATCTAAGGTTGTATCTGCGTTCTTCAATTGTGGGCTTGTTTGGTTGGATTTAATAATAGAATGATCAACGAAAACAAATTTACCTTACAAATACGGAAACAATCGTCACAATCGTCACAGTTTCACTCCTCCCGATTCAGAACGATCAACAAGCGAATGTACGTGCCAAAGGTATGTGAAACCCCCAAAATGTCAATACATCGGTCACAGCTTTTTGGTCTTTGTCTTTCAACTTAGAACGCCACTGGATTACTTTTTATGGGGCCATGTTAATGCAATTCTTAAAACATAGGAACCTAATATTCAAGCCACCGATGACGTAATACTACTAGATTTATTGGATTAAAAAACTGGACTGATTTAATGGACCATGTAACCCATAGAATCGAGAGAAAAATCAAATGACAAATTAATCGCTACAATATATCTAGTTCATATTATCATTTTAAGTTCTTAATTTTTTCTTAATTTCACTCATCTTTAAGCAATAATTGATATGATGGTAAAAATAACGAACGGTTTTATAACCGTTAAACGCTAATGGTATATGTTAGTGAGTCAAAGACACACGTAAAAAATTATATTTAAAATATCAGGATGTATTGCATCCAAATTTTGTTGGCTTCGAGGGCCGTTGTAGTTTGTGGCTTAGTCGCGTATAACTGCAACTTAAGAAAACCCTTCAAGAAAAATTATATCGGGTTCAAATCGCACGATCTCTGTAGCTAATTCATATCCCTTCCACATAAGATGAGCATGCTCTCAAATCCCTCATCTAGGATATCCAATGTGGCATGAGTTATGCTGTTCTGTTGAAGCCACATGCCGTTGGTATCCAGATCATCCAATTCAGGCCAAAAGAAGTGGGTTTGTGATAATATAGTGCTTGACGTTGACAGTGATAGAATGATCAACATAGTTCTCAAAGAAATATGGAACGGTGACGACTGAAGTCCAGAATGCATTGGACGCTTCTAAATCTCAAGTGGATGGTTATCGTCCCAAATTAAAATATTTTTTGTTCACGTAGACATTTGTCCATAAAAGGGCCTCATTGCTGAAGACGATATTTCGATGAAAGTGGCGTTGTCCAAACAGAACATAATTGTTTAATAAAATTATTATTTGTACATGCATTTGACTGCTGTATCCGACCATGGTGATTTGGCAAAACAAACTAAATAAATGATAACTACTTCAACAGATGTACCTTCAACAAGATGGCCGTTATTAGCTTTCAAAGTTGATCTGTAGAATTGCCAGTAGTTGGAAAAAACTACCAAGTTGATTTGGGGAAAACCCAAGTGGATTTATTTAAACAAAGAATTGAAAGACATCAATAGAAATTGAAATTCTTTAATTTTATTTACAATAATCGAATCTACGATCAAAAACAATAAATTTAGTTCATATCTTTTTCGATCGACACTGTATGTTGGAATGAATAATCATATACTTTGCTAATATAGAATGTGGACATTTACACTTACACACTCAGTGGGTGAAGGTGTAGGGCCCTACAATTGAAGTTCTTGTTAAGTGTGATTTGATAATAATATCTTTACTGAGTAATTGAAGAAAGAGAACAAGTTTTTGTTTCAATCTCAAAACCCCATGATAATGGAAATGTAGGGTCTTTCATAAAGCAATTCCTGTTATAATTAATTATTGTGAGATATTATCGAAATATTGTATTTGTTTGAAAGACGTTCTGTGTGTGTTCATTACTCTGGCGTATAAATCAAGTTGAATTTGATTGATAGCATGGGTTATATTGGCTTTAAGGATCATTGTGGTTTGGCGTTTATTGAATGCTATTATCTGTTAATAAACATGCCTTAGGTTAAAAAAAAAGAAAAAATATTTCAGCGCTCATTGCAACGCAATTACATATATGAATGAGGACTCTAGATGGTGTGATGTTTTTATCGCTAATTTTGATGAAAATTTTAAATACTACACTCGACTTCTTTAATTCCATAACTTAACAGAGTTTAATAGGAGTAACGGTTAATTTTTGAAAACCAGTAATAATCTAAAGTGGGCGCATCACCGGCATACTTAAGCTGGCCGTCGGACTGTTGTAAGGAACTTAAAACAGAGATTGTTCTGGTTAAAGTTCAATACCAATGAAAGTATACGATATGAATTTGATCATAGAAGTAAAAAAATAATCCCTGATAAAAGCCGGAAATTTATTTGTGCCGTGGAAAGGTTAATATAAGTTTATATTGGTTTTCGAAAATTTTCGTTCACAAATTTGGCGAAAAATATATATAGTAACATTTTCTTATCTCTCAAACCATCTTTACTACACTATTAAAAGAGTTCCGCAGTGATCGAAACATATAAGACTCGGGCTGTACAGTGAATTCATTTCACCGTAGTCCCACACAACTTCTATTAGCTTCTGCCGAGTCCTTAAAGATGTGACTGGTCTTACTGTGACTGGTTTTAATGATGAAACACAAATCCTTTTCTGTTGATCAATTCGGGCAGCTTTAGTTGAATTACTTGCTTTAATCTCGTTAATTGTTGAGCTCAGTGTCAATGGTTTGATCAAGCATTAGGCCGTAGTGAACAATTCTCTCTCAATTTTACAGGGCACACAGTATTACCTTTCTTGGTTTCAGCCCTTGCAATGCTACTGTCTTCGAAGCTTTCGCCTGCTGCGAAGACTCCTGAGAGGAACTCAAAGAAGAAATATTTTTTCATATTTGGTTTTGTTTGAGATGTCTGCACTGAGGTTTCAACCAGCGCCTCACTTATACTAATGTACCTAGTAGGCTACACATTACCTACTAGATTACGGCGACTTCTGGTAATTACTTACTTAATTGGTCATTACAACCCTTTAGTGAGGATTACAACCTAGCTTCTCACACACCTCATGTAGTGTGTGTTAATTTTATGACTGACTGGAGGGACTTACTGTTTAATGTCGACTCCGAACGACAGAAGAAATATTTTTTTTTTAAATTCGTTTTGTTGATGTCTGAGCTGTGGTTTGAACCACGGCCTCACATCTAATAAGCCAACTGGACTATGGCGACTTGTTGAAATTAGTTTTCCTAAATAAGACCTTATAAAAGGCCTTTTTTCTATTTTAATCACCCGAATAAGTGTAAATGTATAGTTAAGTATAGTTTCTATCATTAAAACAAAATATTTAAATGCAAATAACCACTAAGAACACCATATGAAAATGGTCACCGTAAAGGGTAAAACAAAACGTGCTGGGTTGCTGTGCTCGCCCATTTGCTAAACTTTTAAGTTTCTCAAAAGCAATTTGTTCTGCACTTTTCGTGGTTATGAAAAGTGTGTTTAATCATCAGCTTTTGAAATGTTTAAAGTCAAACAACTCGATAGTCCTGTTCTACACGTTCGCATTATTGTTCAAAACCTATCCAACGATTTATTCAGATTTATCACAGTTGTTAGCTCTCATTTCTCTAGAGCATCGTTTACCATTTCATAGCATAATTGTGCTGAGAGAACTCACACGCATTCTTGTGTTTTTTGATTTAGTTGTCGATCAGACTGCGACAAGAACACATGTGCGGCGCATGCTTTACCATTTTTTTCAGAATGACACTCAAAAAATATTGTATGTTAAAAGATGCTTTTGATAATATTCAATGCCTTATATATTTTGTCGCATAGTATAATTTTTTTTAAATGCTTTAGAATGCTTGCTTTTTCTCTATTAATAAAAAATGGTTTATTATTTTTTTATTTTTATTTATCTAAAAACATGGTCTAATTTTTAAGCCAAAGTTGGATACCTTTACGATCTTTTAATAAAAAATGGATTTTTTTATTTTATTTTTATTTATCTAAAATTATTAAGCCAAAGATAGATAGCTTTACATATGTAAGTTGATAAAATGAAAATCAAAATAACGTATATTACAAACACTTTTCTATGGCTGTAAATAAATCAATTCTCTCAATTTATTTTCTCTCTCTTACTCACTAATACATAACCAAAAAATTTTTGGTAAACCCTGCTCTAGAGGTATATATGTATGTAGACGTAGTCTAGTGTGCTGACTTATATGAATATGAACAAAATTTTCTTCGGCGACTTCCATTCAGCAGATTTACTCTACAGAGTTTCTCAAAAATTTGTCTTTCAGAGTCGACTATAAACTGTAGGTCCCACCACTCACGTATACAATTAACACACACAACATAAGTGGTGTGAGAAGCTAAATCGTAATCCTGACTGAAGGGTTGTAATGACCACTTATATTTGTATGTACATCTGTCATATTTATGAAAACCCGTTTAAAAGAGCTTCAATTATATATAAATCAAACGATAGTAATCGAGCTAGTAATAATCACCATTCGGTTTTTGAATAACCCTGTACGAATTTACGATTATAAAAACGCCTAAATGTACATACATATGCAGGCAAATCTTCTTTTATAAATAAATCTTTTTAATAAACCCACCCCTTAACAACTACAAAGTGAAACGATAATGAAGTCAATATCAGCTTTTCGGGGAAGGTCTGCTTATCAAAGTTAGAGAGGGAGAGTATTTATAATAGAATATGCATGAATTTTGCAAGATTTTTAGCTTCGCAGTATGTGTTTCTAACTAACCATACAGGGCTAATATAAATAAATTTTATCTTGAGCCATCTTGTTTTATTATTTGAAGCGTTCTATGATTTTTTATGGATTCCACTCGCGGGCTGTTTTGATGACATTGTTAGCGGATTTCCTGAGTGTGGTCCAATCCACATTTCTCTCATCGAATTGCTGAATGAATACTCGGAGAAATTTCCAGAAACAAATGTCAACAAAAACTTAAAAGGACCTATTTCTCTTGTAGCCGTGTTCAAAGTTTTGCAGGCACAATAGTCCTAATTTCACACAGACATTTAACATTTTTAAATTCATTGATCTGCGTCGATCTCTATTCTATCATTGTAAGTACAACGTAATATTTTTATAAAGGGGATCTAATGTCACCACATAATATGCCATTTATAGGCCATTTTGATAGCGGATTGAGTTGACCACCTAGACTGTTCCTACCTTTAGTAATTATGCACGTTATTGAAGTTTTTTTTGTGCAACACAGTCAGTATGTTTATTTGAACAAAGCATCCTAATACGACCTCAAGATCACTTAGAATGCAGTTCAGTCAACAAATAATTCCTGAGTTTTGCTGTAACGCTTGGCATATTGAATACTCCAAGACTATGTTCAATAGCAAGGGTAAAAGTATACAGCCTTGGTGTACTCCTTTTTCTTTTTTTATTTTCTTAATTACCATTATCTTCCCTGTCATGATTTTACACTATAGTGCACTCCAAAAAACATTGTGATCTTATGAATCATGTTCTTTAATACATTGCAACATAAATAACATGCGATCTTCCCTTTTTCGAACTGTTGAACAATTATTTGCACACACTTTACCTGTTCGGTACATGAGTGGTGGTGCACTTGAAACCTCATTTGTTCTTTTCTTAGGGAGAGGTTGCATGTACTCACCTTTGTTGTCACTTAAAACAGTAAAGTACAACGTATGATATACATAACATACATATATAATTGGTCAATCAGGATTATCACCTAGCTTCTCACACCTCTCATGTTGTGCGTGTTACCTACAGTTTAAAGTCGATTTCGAACGATAGATTTTTGAGAAACTTTTCGTGGCAATTTTAATTACACTCAAAGTTTTTGCCAAGAATCTGCTGAAAGGAAGTCGCAGAAGAAATATTTTTTTGATGTCTGACATGGGGTTTAAACCTAATAAGCCAACACACTACCTATGATGCAGATTTGGAATATTCCAACGCATCTGATGCCTTCCCCACTACTAACCACTTGTTTCAACCAAATTTTGAATTTTGTAACGTGACACAGTATGACGTTGTTGAGAGCATTTTGGCCGTTAAGTCTAACTCCATAGGAAGTGATGAAATTGATCCCAAATTTGTGAAATTAATTTTGCCATATGTTCTACCGTGCATGACTCATTTAATGAATACGATAATTACATCTTCTACTTACCCTGCAATGTGGAAAAGTGCCAAGATAATACCAGTGCCGAAACAAGATAAAACTTACCGACCAATCGCAATATTGTCATACTTATCGAAAATTTTCGAGAAATTAATTTATAAGCAGATGACCCGATATATGGCAATGGCGTGCTTTCTGAGAGGCAGTTTGGTTTCAGACCTAATCACAGCTGCATTTCTGCGCTCATTGATGTTTCGGAAGAGTTGCGATTAAGTGCGGATGACAATATGACATCATTTTTGGTTTTACTTGATCATTCTAAGGCTTTTGACACCGTTAATCATACTTTTCTCTGCCAAAAGTTGGAACACATGTGCCATTTTTCGAATACTGCTGTCAAGCTAATCTCGTCGTATCTACGTGATAGAAGTCAATTTGTGTATCATGATGGTACTAAATCGGACAATTTTTTAATATCTAGAGGTGTACCACAGGGCTCGATTCTTGGTCCACTTTTATATTCGATTTATTCTAATGATCTGCCAACTAAGTTGAAGTTTTGCAAGGTACAAATGTACGCAGATGATGTTCAGTTGTACATTAGTTGCTTGCCATCTGATATTACAAATTGTATAGGGAAAATAAATTGTGATCTGCATAATGTGTTTCAATGGGCGTCGATTAATGGTCTTTGCCTCAATCCGAGGAAATCAAAAGCTTTAATAATAGGCAAGGTAAACTATACGGCACAGCTTACACCATTACAGATTAACAATACTTCTATTGAGACTGTACATAGTGTTAAGAACCTAGGAGTTATCTTTAATAACAGCCTTAACTGGTCCAACCATGTGAATTCTATCTGTGGTAAAACGGTTGCCATGTTGCAAAGTCTTTGGCTAACGCAATATTTTACTCCGTTTGATATTCGTATGCTGCTCGCATACCGATTTTAAATTAAATAATTTATAATTAAAAATAGATTGTGGGCACTTTGTGAATTTATATAACACTCGCGTGAATAGACCAAAATTATTAAGTTTTAAAAAATAAGACCGAAGTCGATAATGTTTGTCTAGCAACTAACATTCTTTATTTCTTTTGTATTCAATTCTTAAGTCTAACATATATAAATCTATCTTAATACTAACGGTTCAAGGGCATTCAGCAACTCCGTTGCTTCATCTGTCCTTGAACTATATTCTATGTTATTTATTCATTAACCTTAACGCTACTTCTTAATTATCTTATGTATTATATTATATTAGGGTAGTTCATATTTAAAGGTTTAGTATTATTAATTCATTTTATTGTTATTATGTTATATATGTATATTAAGTATTGTTTATATTTTATGTTATATATATTATATGCTATATATATGTGTTATGTTATGTTATACATATATATTATGTGTTAGATATATATGTTGTTGTGTGTATATATGTTTTAGATGTGACCCAACATTCCGGCCCCATTGAAGGACTGAATGTCTTCAATTGTATGGCAGAGGTGCCAATTTATGTATAGGGCGCTTATAGACGCCGTTGCGCGTTGCGACCTCCGCCACCCTGACCTTGCCGTCTTCGCCTTTGATTACGGCCACGACTCTCCCGGTCAACCATTGCTGTGGCGGGCGATTGTCCTCGTGGACGATTACCACCTGACCTACTTCGAGGTTGGGCATTCCTTGTTGCCACTTGGTTTTGTGCTGCAACCCGAGTATGTAGTCCCGAGACCAGGCCTGCCAGAATGTCTGCTTGAGATTGCAGAGCAGACGCCAACGCTTGCATAATTTCACCTCTCTGTCTTTCACGCCTTCTGCGAATTCTGGCGGCAGCGAACGCAGACCCTCGCCTATTAGTAGATGTGCTGGTGTCAAGGCTTCTCCGTCGTTGGGGTCTGGAGACAGCGGTGCAATTGGACGACTGTTGAGCACCGCCTCTACGTCTGCGAGCATTGTTGCCATCTCTTCTTGTGTGAGCGCCATGTTGCCCACGGCTCGCAGAAGTAGGAACTTCGCTTGTTTGACGGCGGCTTCCCATAGTCCTCCGAAGTGCGGCGCCCGAGGTGGTATGAAGCTGAACTTCACCCCGGACGACGCTGCGTACGACTCGACGGCCTGTCGACTCTTGACGAACGCTTGGTGCAGCTCTTTCAATACGCGGCTGGCTCCGACGAAATTCGTCGCGTTGTCGCAGTAGACTTCGTTGGGTAGTCCTCTCCTGGCAGCGAACCTTTTAAAAGATAAAAGAAAAGCATCAGAGGAAAGATCAGAGACTAATTCTAAATGGACAGCCTTAGATGTAAAACAAACGAAAACCGCTATATACATTTTTAATGGTGGTCGCCCACGTATTCTCAAAGATACGTCAATAGGACCACAGTAGTCGACTCCGACTATTAAAAATGGGCGCGAAGCTCTCACTCTATTAGTGGGTAAATTTCCCATTATTTGGGACATAAGCTTCGGTTTATAGCGGAAGCAATGTACGCATTTGCTAACTATCCTCTTGCATTCTTCTTTCGCATTTATCAACCAGATATTTTCTCGCGAAAGAGCTATAAGTGCCTTTGTACCAGCATGACAATTGTCCAAATGCAAGTTTCGCAAATAGAGCGTGACAAAGCTATTCCTTTTCGGTAATAATAGTGGAAACTTGGTATTGTACTTCAAGTCTGCATTTAGCAGTCTTCCACCTACCCTTATTAGTGAAAACGATTTATCCTCCTCGACAAATGTATGTAGAAATGGTGTCAACCTCTGGATATTAGAGGGCAATACAAGAGATTTCTGAAGTTTCAGTATCTCCTCAGAAAAATTAGTTTTCTGGATCGTTTCTACAAGTCGAAAGAAAGCCCACTTCAATTCGATTGCAGTAGGTGGATAATTTTTCTCAACCTTACGTTTTTTCAAGATGTCAACAAATCTGATTACAAACGCAGTGACTCGTAACAATTTTTTGTACGAGGAATACTTTTCTATGAGATCCAACAAACAATTTTGTGGATCCTCTACTGCAAGAAATACATTTGTTTTCCTTTTTTCCAATAGTTTTTGGTTCTCTGTTAACTCGAAATGTCTGTTGACAGGCCAGGAAGAACTGTCATCTAATAAGAATGACGGTCCCTCAAACCAGATCGACTGTTTCAATTCCTGGACGTCGCATCCTCGAGAAACGATGTCAGCTGGATTATGGTCAGTTGGCACATGTCGCCATGAAATTTTCTCTGACCACTCCTGTATCTCGGCTACTCTGTTCGATACAAAAGTAGCAAGGGAGGATGGATGGGTTTTTACCCAATGTAAAGTTATTTCCGAATCAGTCCAGAAATAAACTTGATCGATCCTAAATTCCAACATGAGCTTAATTCGAGTCCACAACTTTGCCAACAGGTGTGCAGCACACAGCTCAAGTCTCGGAAGAGATTTTGTCTTGAGTGGAGCAACTTTAGATTTTCCTGTAAGTAATCTGACAGTAACTTTGCCAGACTCGAAACTTCTAACATAAATGCAACACCCATATGCTCGCATTGAGGCATCAGCAAATCCATGTATTTGGATGTTTGCAGTGGAAGTTGTTTGGACGAATCTTGGGATTGTTATTGAATCAATCTCCATTAAATTAGATTTGAGATTTTCCCATGAAGTATCAAGGTTCATGGGAATTGATTCATCCCAGTCGAGCTTCTGAATCCAAAGTTCTTGCAGTAAGATCTTGGATTTTATACCAATAGGGCATAACAGTCCGAGAGGATCAAATAATCGAGAAGAAACCGATAGTATGTTTCTTTTTGTTGCTTTCAATTCTTTGAAAGAATTCTCCAAATGAAACTTTAGTGAATCATTCTTCGGACTCCAATGTAAACCCAAAGCCTTAGCAGAATCCGAATCGCTATGCAACAGCTTCTCACTTTGTAGAGTACTGATAAATTTGGGATGGTTAGAAAACCATTTCGCAAGATTAAAACCTGCTGAACTTAGGATCTCAGTGACTTGATTACGAATTGTAATCAGATCCTCGTAACTTTCACCACCGGTTAACAAATCATCAACGTAAAAATCACTGCGAACAACTTTCGCACCAATAGGCAAAGTCTCTTTGTACAAATTGCTCAATTCAATCAGACATCTTATAGCTAGAAATGGGGCAGAAGCCGTGCCATAAGTGACAGTGTTCAATCGAAACACCTGTAAGCTATCAGATGGATTTTGTCTCCAAAGGATCAATTGAAAATTCCTATCATTCTCGTCGATCAAAACTTGACGATACATTTTCTCGATATCTGCAGTGATTACGTAGCGATGAAGGCGAAAACGGATGAGTGTAGAATACAGTTCTTCTTGAATGGTGGGACCAACCATTAGCAGATCGTTCAATGATACATGAGAAGAAGTTCTACACGAAGCATCGAAAACTACTCTAAGTTTAGTAGTAGTACTTTGAGGCCGCAGAACACATTGATGAGGAATGACATAGTGAGGAGAATCTGGCATATTATCCAGAAGTGACATATGTCCCAAATTGAAATACTCTTTCATAAAGTCATGATACATATGCCTCATTGTGTCGTCTTTAGACAGTCTTCGTTCCAACGAGAGGAATCGCCTTTTTGCGACTTCGAACGAAGAACCCAACAATTGTGCATCAGACTTGAAAGGCAGTGAGACGACAAATCGTCCTGACGCCAAACGTCGTATTGAATTTCTAAACTTCTCCTCGCACTGTTGCTGCTCCTCTGAATAAATCTTTATTGATTCATTTGGAAGCTCCTCCAGTTCCCAGAACTTCCTGACGATCGAATCAATATCGGTCTCGTTTTCTATCGCAGTACTCAAATGACAAACGCTATTGTTAGTGGAGCCCTTTGATTGATTGTACTTTCCAGTGACAATCCAACCAAGTGAAGTTTTCTGAAGGATTGGAAGGCTCGGGCCAGATTTCATCTGACCAACACAGATTAGCTCAAAAAAGATTTCCGCTCCGATGAGCAAATCAATCTTTCTTGGTTTGTGGAAGCATGGATCAGCTAACTTTATATTGTTAGGTATATATAAGCCGGTTGTATTTATAACGCTATCAGGTTGGAGGTTGGTAATCGAACTCAATACCCAGAATTTCGCATTAAATTGGGTAGAGTTAACCCTCGACGTGACAGTCAAGTTAACGCTAGATTTCGAAAGTGAATTTGTTTCACTAATGCCAGTTAAATTTAGTCTGCCTCCTTCTCTTTTCAATCTAAGTAGCTGCGCAAGTTCCTCCGTTATCAGATTGGGTTGAGATCCTGAATCTAAAAGTGCTCTCGCTGGTATCAATTTACCAGAGCTACTTCTTACACTGACTACTGCCGTTGCGAGAATAACTCTCTCATCGGACGAAGAATAATTCACCGATCCGTGTGAAGTAGATGATTGTCCAGTGTAGGTATTATTTGCACTTGCGCTTGTGTCGTACCTGTGCAACAATGAATTATGGGCGCTACCACAAATTCTGCACTTCGATGATGTACACTTCGCTACTGTGTGTCCCCTTTTGAGACAATTTATACATGCTGGCACTGATTTAATAAAGTCAAATCTTCGACTTACTGGCTCAGCAGTGAATGAAGGGCAATTATTAATATTATGCTGAATCGATTTACAAAATAAACATTTGTCAGCAGACGGTTTGGATTTCGATACATTTAGTGAGGCTCTATTATTTCTTCTCGAAATATATTCAGTTCTTTGATTATCGAACCTCGGCCTTGAACTTGAAGACTCATCAGCTGCAATATGCTGATACCGTTTGTTCAAGGCGGATTCACAGTCTGACCAAAGGGGAAGTTTCTCGAAATCGAGTTGTTCTTCCCATTTCGATTTGGTGACTGGGTCTACTTTTGACATCACTAAATGTATGAGAATGGCATTCGTAATCTTTTTATCATCACCAATTGACAATAAAGAATCATATATTGCGGATACCGTATCTATCATGCTTCGCAAAGCAATAGCTGAAGGTTTTGTGATTTGTGGCAAATCAAAAAGTTTTCTTATATTATCAAAGAATATAAGACATTCATTGTCATAAACCTTCTTCAGACTTGCTATTGCTTTGGGATAATTTGCTTCTGTAATCTGAAAAGCTTTTACCGTACCCAAAGCTTCATCGGACAAGCATGATATTAAGTGATTAAACTTCTCAATATCTGTCAACGTCGGATCGTTGTGGACCAAGTTCTCAAACAAACTCATAAAATTTTTGTAATCGGAATATTTTCCGCTAAATTTGGGGAGTTTCATGTTCGGGAGCCTCGACTGGTGTGGTTGTCCGAGAAAGGACATTTCTGGCACATTTGATTGCCCATTCTTACCCAGGAGACTCAAAAACAATGCCTTAGTGGTCACACAAATGTCCTCAAGCTCAGCTCTATCATTGTTCTCGGGATCTAAATTATCCACATCAGATTGGAGCTTCATAGCTTGGTCAATATAATTTTTCAATATGTCCAATCGACATTCCAATTCGATTGGATTAAAAGAAATTGTCTTCTCCAGAATGGATTGACGAATTCGAGTTATGTTCTCAACAACCTTAGCTTTCTTTGTAATTAACTTCTCCAAACTTTCCGATTTGGAGGGAGAATCTTGTCTCTTCCTGCTAGTCATTTCAATTAACTTTTGTATTCAAAGCAAATCGAATGTAACCAAATTAATTTATTGGTTAAACGAAATTCCCAAAGGATGAATGATTTGCTTTGGACTAGGAGATTTAACGAATTGATCAAACCCTCGTCGGTTACAAAATATCCGGATATATGTCCTATTTCAGTCCTGTTATTCGCGGTTTCCCCAGATACTGGTTCCACAGTCAAAATAACTAAATAGCAATATATGTTTATTCCCCTCACAGCCTTTGATAAATGTAAAATTTATCAAGTCGAATAATGAATTTGCTCTTTTCCTTTTCCTAATAAAACAACAATTAAACAATTAAATAAAATTGTACTGAATTGTTGTTTGGAAATTGAATTCCGTATACAGTGTAAATCGTCTCACTGTAAACAGCTGTGCAATGTATATACTATAAGCCGCTGTGAAATGTATATACTGTGAATAATAAGGGAACGATGGAATGGAACACTGATCATATGCAATATATATTCAGCGAACCAACAAACAAGAATAAGCAAGGAACAAAAAAAAACAATTTGATAAAAACAAAAATTGTAAAAAATTCGCGAATATTTCGGTAAAAAATTTTTATCAAAAAAAATATAGATTATCCCGAATAAATGTAATGACGGTAAGAAAATTGATGCATATATATATATATAAATAATAATTAAAATAATTACTTTCGCGTTGAATAGTAATTTATACGCAATTGTGTGTATGACAACAACACGCACGGTTTTCACAAAATAAGGGTGGTACAAATTAAAAATTCAATTTTATAGGTAAATAAATGAATAATTTCAAAAATTGCAAGTGTAGAATATATCGTTTGTGTCCAACTCTTAGTCGTTAATCAGTTTTTGAGTAAATTACAAAACCTCTTAAATTTGATTAACTTACAAATTTAAGGAAACGACACAAATATATTTTACACTTGTTACCTCAGATTCTGAATTAGTTTCAGAAGCACGTTCCTTTTTACAGATGATGCAACGGCAACGGGGCATCTGGGCGAAATTGGCACACTTCCTTCAAATTAATGGGTTGAGGGTTGATTTGAAGATCTGATGAAGATGTCCTGTTGGTATGATGATGGTGAGGTGATGTGATGTAAAAGGTGTGTTGTATTTGGTTTTGATTTTTCTTGCACTACACTGCACTATTTTTAATGTATAGGTATGTATATATATATGTATTTTTTATATATTTTTATTGTGTAAATATATTTTTTTTTTTTTTTTTTTTTTATATATATATATTTCAATAAAATTTTTTTTAACTTTCTATTTGTTGTTTGTACACTTTTGTTATATGTATGTTTTCTGTCACTTAAATTTTCCTTATGTGTTTTATTTTCAATTTTTGTCTCTTAATTTTTGTATTTGTATTTTCTTGTCGCACAGTAGGTATGTATATTTTTCAATTTTTATTTGTAACACTTGTTATTTTTTGTCTGTTTTATCTATTTTTATTTTATGTTTTGCATATTTTCCACCACTAACGAAATATGTATGTATGTAGGTATATTTTTAATTTTTTGCTTTAATTTTTTGTAAATGTGGTTTTGTATGTTTAATTATTTTAAACTTTATTTACAATATAAAATTTACACTCGCGCTTAGATAGATTTTAAATAACTTATAAAATTTACCGCGAGAATTTTGGTCTTTTGGAGCTTTTAACGAAATAACTGAGTGTTCAATTGAAATTTTCACTAATTTGAAATAAATTATCAAATTACAAAGATTAAATTTCTTTGTTTTTTCATATGATTGACCACGTATTATTTTTAAATTCACTTATGTCCCTGCTCGGGCGCCAAAATGTTAGATCCTAATCTTTTTTAGGACCGATTTTAAATTAAATAATTTATAATTAAAAATAGATTGTGGGCACTTTGTGAATTTATATAACACTCGCGTGAATAGACCAAAATTATTAAGTTTTAAAAAATAAGACCGAAGTCGATAATGTTTGTCTAGCAACTAACATTCTTTATTTCTTTTGTATTCAATTCTTAAGTCTAACATATATAAATCTATCTTAATACTAACGGTTCAAGGGCATTCAGCAACTCCGTTGCTTCATCTGTCCTTGAACTATATTCTATGTTATTTATTCATTAACCTTAACGCTACTTCTTAATTATCTTATGTATTATATTATATTAGGGTAGTTCATATTTAAAGGTTTAGTATTATTAATTCATTTTATTGTTATTATGTTATATATGTATATTAAGTATTGTTTATATTTTATGTTATATATATTATATGCTATATATATGTGTTATGTTATGTTATACATATATATTATGTGTTAGATATATATGTTGTTGTGTGTATATATGTTTTAGATGTGACCCAACACCCACTCTGCTGTACGGATGTGAACTGTTTTCTAGTTGCGACTCAGTAAGTAGGAACAGGCTCAAGGTCACTTATAATAGTATTGCTCGATATGTTTTTGGTCGTACAAGGTACAGTAGGATATCTGAGTTCTCATATCGAATCTATAACACATCTTTTGGGAATTTGTTGAAATGCCGTACTCTATTGTACCTACATAAAATCATCTATATTAGGCAACCCCATTATTTGTTTGATAGATTAGTTTTTTCAAGATCTAATAGAGGCTTGAGAATTAATAGCGTTAGATACCGCAGGCAGATATCTGAGAGACACTTTTACATCAATGCAATTCGTCTCTGGAATGAACTCCCAAACAACATACAATTACTAAGCAATGCTAAGCATTTCAAGGCTGCAATAATTAAATTTTTGAATGAACATAATGCACATACGTAATTAATCAATCATATTTTTTTAATATAATTATAAATTTTGTTTTTAATAACATTTGTTATGTTAATTTATTTTTTTTGTATTTTCTTATATTTTGTTATGCCTATATCCTTAGCAGTACTATTAAATAAGATGATATCTTGTTGTACTGTATTTACAGTATGAATGAATAAATAAATAAATAAATAAACTACGGCGACTTCAAGATATGATATATTCTATGTAAATTGGCTATTACTCACCACATTCAGAAGCGAAATTCTTGTCCAATTCAGACATTTAATGAGATTTTTTGGACACTAAGATATCGAACCTTCCTTTTAGTTCGTCTTGCAGTAACCCACCTGTAATGTAATCAACTGTTGACAGTAATAAGGGTTCAGCGGTTTTGTCGAAATTCGTATTCGGCAGTTCTGGCACTAGCGGAGTCTGTTTTGATGTAGTCAGATAGCTTTTGTCGTCAATACTGTTCGACAATTTATTGCCGTTAGAAGGTTAATCTTATTATGCTGTAAGGATGGTGGATTTAAAAAAGAATAAATATAGCAGATTTTTTAGAGCTCAAGTTGAGAGCTCTGTATGCTTTATTCAATTGATTTTGATGTGGGAATAATTTCCTCTTTTATACAATATTTTAGCTGATTCGACAATTACGAATCAACTCCCTTAATTCTATATAATTCTTAACTTATTACATATGTTCTAGTGACCTATATTCTATCGATTAATAATATATGGGTTTGTGTGTATGCAACACGATCCAAGCCTTCATTCCAACACCAGTGATGCAAGCAAAGCATAATTCCCACACTAGCCAGCGGAGAATACACAACAACAACAACATGCATTGACGGCTTGAGCACGCGTCAAAAGCAGCGAGAGTCAATGCCCCAGAATTATGTTAGTGACACAATCACTTATGTTATTTGATATTCATTTGTTTATACATGTTGTGTGGTCAATGATCATTAGCTATACAGAACATTGTGTTGGCATAAACGACAGTAGGGTCGTGCTACACCTCCCTTTTTCAGAAGAATGTTCATATAACTGAGAGTTCTATGGACATTCTTTTACAATAATTCTTAAAGTAAATTTATTACTATCTTTTAATTTCTTAATTAATTTAATATTTATTTTGTTTTTAATAAATGCTTAGTGATAAGTTTACTTAGTTACTAAAAAAAATGTATTATTTTACTCGTTTGGCCAATTGAGTGTATGATTAAAACTATTTGTTATATAGCTTAAGTCTATTCTTATGAACTACTTGTTCTTTATTGTTTTTCTTATCAACTATGGTTACATTATTTCTTAAATCTAATTTCTTAATTTTATATGGACCTTTATAAGATTGTTTTAGCTTATGTCCATTGTCATTTTTGAGTAAAACTAAGTCACCTATTTTAAAATTGTAGTCTAATATGTCCTTACCGTAATTGTTTTTCTGCTTAATTTTATTTATATCTAATAATTGTTTTGCTCTCTTAAGTGCTATTTCTAACCTAAATTTTGCCTCTTTGGCATAGTTATCTACATTGTATAGTGGTGCAACTCTATCTATTTCACCAAAATCTTTAAAACTATTTGGTATTTTACTGACGATCAACTCAAAAGGACAGTAATTGTGCACAGTTGATGGTGTTGTATTAAAGCAATATGTAAAATACTTAAGCCATTCATCACAGTCGTCTTTATCTACTGATATATATGAGCGTACGTATTCATTAAAAGTTCTATGACTTCTTTCTATCGTACCTAAAGTCTGGTGATGATGTGCTGTTGACTTTAGTTTTTCAATTTTAAATAGGTTGCAAAGTTCAGTCAGTATAGAATTCTTGTATTCTGTACCCATGTCCGAAATGAACGTCTTCATTGGACCATAGGTAAGTACAAAGTTCTCGAATATCGCTTTTGCGACAGTTTTTGCTGATTTGTCTGGTATTGGTATCGTTACCAAATATTTGGTTAGGTCACATACTAGCGTGACTGCGTATTCATTTTCATGAAGTGATTTTGGAAATGGTCCGATTGTCTCCACATAGACCGTATCAAATGGTTTATTGGGTGTCTCTGTGATAATCATTGGACATTTAATGTGCTTGTTTGTTTTTGCTAATTGACATTTGTGACATGCTTTAACGTATTTAGCTATGTCCTTTGTCATGTTTTTCCAGTAGTAATATCTTTTGATCTTTTCAGCGGTTCTGTATATCCCGCAATGACCTCCTTCAATGGGATCATCATGATATTTCAGCATAATATCAAGAATTGCCTTGGCATTCTTCTTTTCAATTACAGTTACTTTGTTCAATAGCGCTATTCCAATTCTCTTCAATATTTTATTGCCCGTATCTTTAAAATCATTTATTGAGATAAATTCGAAAATTTTCTCACTAGGTGCTACTTGTAATTTACTGATATTTAGGTTACCGGCCACTTTTTCAAGCCTAGAGAAAAATTGTCAAAATTCTCTGAAGTAAACGTATCATTCATTTTTATGCTAGCTAATATTGATTTTCCTTTCTTTATGTAGCATTTATTAGGAAAAATCTTTAATTTATAAAATTTTCTGACGTCACTATTCTTAATTGGTATATAAATTTTGGGCTTCTCTATTTTATCTTCTTTATGCTGATTTTTTATTTCACTACTGGCTTTTGTTTAGTCATCGATCTTGTCGAGACTCTTAATACGCACGATACCTCTTTATTTATGTTTTTAAAGTCTTCAATTGTAATTCGCGACAATGCATCCGCGACATAGTTATCCTTTCCCTAGTCTCCTAAGTCCTTCTATATCTATTTTCCTACCATAAAGGTCCATTTTGTGAGTGCTTAATGAACTAGCACTCCAGGATTGGCAGGATCGCCATGTAAGGATGGTGGATTTAAAAAAGTATAAATATAGCAGATTTTTTAGAGCTCAAGTTGAGAGCTCTGTATGCTTTATTCAATTGGTTTTGATGTGGAAATAATTTCTAGACTATGACGACTTCAAACATGTTGATTATACATCAGATCAGTTAACAAAAACATCATTCCCTATTAAAGATGGTGAATTTTGTACCAAAAAATGATGATTTGCAGAAGGCATTAATTTTTTGGTTTTCATTTGAACAAAAGTACATTGAGGTAATATGGTGATCATGCTCTAATAAATGATCCCTATAGAGACATTTGCATCTTGACGCTCACTTCATACCGGTATACCTGGCAAGTACTGATGATGCGCTAGCTTGTATGTGTACCAAATATTAAATTTCTGTGAATGTAATGGTAACTGTCTACCGACTTGAGCGTTATCTTCGCTTTTAATATCGTAATGAGTTCCGTTACCAAACACTATTCTTTGGTATAAATGCTCATCTTCGGTTGGTTTCAAACGAACCCAACTAGAAAGAATGGAATACAAACGATGGTCGTTTGGCTTCAACTATTGTACCTCTCAAGATCCTTATGTAAGGTTTAGAAAGACGAGTTCTTTTTAATCAGCCAAATTTTTTATAATCGCCAACATATTTCGATTTCAAAAATTTTAATTCATATTTGAGTCTCTTTCTTATCACGTTGTTCGTTGGTATATCTTCCCTGATTTATATGTATATAAATCATACCATATTGTATTTATAATTCTGTTCTGATTTTGTATTAAATAAATAGTAAATGAATAGAAATACAATTTTATACGTATTGAAATCGATAATGCAATGTTTGTATGTACAGATGCCCACATGTTTTCATATGTTCATGTGTATGTTTTTATTATAAAGTTTTCAAATATGGTGCTGTATTTATTAATTCTACTTAATATGGTACTTAATATACATGTTGTATGTATGTATGTACATTGTACATATTAAATTCTACTTCATTATGAACAAGACAAACAATGGCTTTAAATTTAAATCAGAATCAGAAGAAATTCATAAGAAAACAATTTAAACTAAGAAATGAACAAAACTAATTGAAGTTATTACAAAATAAACATTTGGGTGTATGTGTGTGTATATGGTATAAGAATAAATTCAATTAATATTATTAACTGAAATACTTTTCAAATAAATTAATACAACTATAGTTTTATCCTTTTTTCTTTTCTATTGGGTTTCCAATGAATTAAAATTTTAATTATTTTTTGTATTATCTAACAAAATTTTGCTACATTTTATTGATATTGGAAGTTTAAAATTGGATTGGTTTCATACTAATTCTAGAATTTATTATCTAAAGTTGTATACTTAAATATTAATTACGTGATCAAATGTTAGTTACGCTTCAGTTGTAGGAATGTTTTCCCTTCTCAATTATTATTTTTTATTATTAAAAAAAAACAAAGGAATAAGGAGTTGGGCTAGGTTAGAGTGGTAGCTCGCTTGAGATCGTATAGCGTCCCGTTGTGATGCCACGGGTAAACGGAGTCCCCGTACTGGGGACCGAACTCATCGAAGAAGTTGGTCAGCGCAGGGGCAGCATTAGGAATAAGAAGAAAATGTTGGTGGCGGTTAACCAAAGAAATCGGTACAGATATATGTACATATGTATGTAGCCAATCGTGACACCACAGTTTTAACCATTTCCCATAAGCGACTTCGACTGCTTGGATCCATTATCGACAAATCATTTTGATCATTTATATACAATGAATTGTCCATGGTCTAGTAGGTAGTGTGTTGGCTTATTAAACGTGAGGCTACGGTTCAAACCCCAGGACAGACATATCAAACAAAACGAAATATAAAAAATATATTTTTGGCGAGTTCCTTTCAACAGATTTATGGCAAAAACTTTGAGAGTAAAAAAATTGCTATGAAAAAGTTTGTCAAAAATGAGTCGTTCTGAATCGACTTTGAACTGTAGGTCCCTCCACTCATATATAAAATTACCCGACACAACATACGTGATGCGATTAACTAGGTCGTAAGGCTGACTGAAGGATTGTAATGACCAATTTTGTTGTTGCTGTTGTAATACAAGAGATCTACTTTACTGTTGTTAAATTTAAAGGAAATCCCAAGCCAAATATTTATAAACCCGATGTCACAGTTACACTTGTATTAGGGTTTAAGCAATACGTTTATCAATTATAACTATGGCTGAACATATTTTATTTTTATTGTCTACTAAAAAAATTTTGATTTTTATTTAATTTAATTGACGAATATTAAATATTTTGATGTTAGTCGCAATGCAATTTGGCTTGTCATTTATACGCCATAAAAGATATGCCATAAAAAATATTTCAATAAAATATTCAATATATTAGCACATGATTAGTTTGGTTAGTTTAAAAAATATTGTTTTGTTTTGTTTGTTTTTTTTATCACATTTTTAACCATAACATTTCAATATCAATTAAATGCATATTTTAAGTTTTAATTCTTCATTTGCTTTTTATTTTTTGTTTTTTATGAAACATTTTATATTTTTCCAATATTGAAATTGAAAAAATATACAAACAAATGAATCTTTATTAAAAATAATTGAATTTCATAGTTTCATATTGTTTTGTTGATATTATTTTGAATGTTTTTAATCACTCTGTGTCTGTGCTTCCTACACATACATACATACATACATATGTATGTACATTTTCTATAATATGTGTGAACTTTTTTATTGCATTTAATTTTTATGTGCATAAATAATTTCGTATGGCTATTGTTTATAAGCAAATACATACATACATATTTATTGTATAATAAATTTTTAATTTTTATTGATTTTATTAACATTACTTAGTCTATCACATAGTGTTAAAACATAACGAAAAAAAAGTGTGAACGAGTGTACTGTATGAAAAAGTCACGCCAATAATAATTATATGTTCGCCATGCATTTTTTAGTCTGTTATCGTCTATATAGTGGATGAAATGTAATGCCATACACTGCCTGTAAATATCGGGTGCTTATTTAGTTGCATTAAAACTATCGATGATAACTTTGGTTTGACAGCTGAGAATGTCAAATTGATTGGTTTAGTACATACATACATATATAATTTGGTCATTACAACCCTTCAGTCAGAGTTACGACCTAGCTTCTCACACCACTTATGTGGTATGTGTTAATTTTATCCATAACTGGGGGGACCTACAGTTAAAAATCTAATTTTTTTTGAGAAACATTTTTAAGGCAATTTTATTAACTGTCGGAGTTTTTGACAGAAATTTTCTGAGAGGAAGTAGCCGGAGAAATATTTTTTCATATTTCGTTTTGAGCGAAATGTCTGATTAGGGGTTTGAACCGTGGCCTCACATCTAATAAGCCAACACACTACCTACTAGACTACGGCGACTGCGTGGTTTAGTAAGTCATCATAAATCATTTAACGCCAGAACAACGATTCCAAATTGTAGAAATTTATTATAAAAAAAACGAATATCTGTTTGCTACCTTCATAAAAAACTTCGTTCATTTTATGGTCAATATATGTAATAGTTCTTGTGAGAAAGCTTCTTGTATATTTATAGACTTTTTTCGTACTCTCACACCACTTATGTTGTGTGTGTTAATTTTATACATAAGTGGCGGGACCTATAGTTTAAAGTCGACTCCGAACGACAGATTTTTTGAGAAACTTTAATTTTTCTCAACTGGATTTAAAACCATTAACAAGCTAAAAATAAATAGGCGCGTTGAAGAAAATTTCCCATAAGGATCATCGTCTGCGTTACTATAAAATACATATAAGCATTCCCCGATGGCATAGTAGGTAGTGTGCTAAACTTCAAGTGCCGAGGACGTGGGTTCGATCGACACCCACCAGAGATCCTCGCTGTTTTGTGATTGTCTGATTGTTGTCATTAAGTATTGTTACGCAGATCGAAACGACCTAATATCGTTTCACATAAAAATAATCACTGTTGCCAATTTAGCTATTTTCTCGTCAAATCTAGCGATTTTTAAATCCAATTTGCGGGAAAAAATACGATTCAGCTATTAGCTATAAATCTAGCGATTTTTATGTTGCTACAAAGTAACACTCAAATAAAGGTTTTTAAAGAAAAGAAAAACATAAACAAACAACGCGAATTCTTTCTACTGTATTTTTGTGACAATTGTTTAAGTGAATGAAAATTAAAGTATAAAATTAAGTTGTAAGCTTTTAATAATATTGTCAAAAACTATAACAACTTAAGGAATGGGGCCTAAATATAACCAAAAATTTCGCCGTGAGTGGCTAAATCACGAAAAATTGAAAACGTGGATGGCTCAAGACGAAACAAAAGGATTTCTGTAAGTATTGCAGATGCTCCTTGTCTGGAAAACTTTACGACCTATTAAGTCACGCGGAAACTAAAAAACACAAATCAGCCTCATCGCTTAGGGGATTATGTTGAAAAAAAATTGGAATTTTTCCCCAAATGCAAATATTGTTGACAACGTTAAAATGCAAGACGCCGCTTTATCTATATTTGTATGTCAACTTACGTCGAACAATGCTATTGATCACCTTAGTGATATGTGTAGAAACAATTTTGATGATGCCATTCGTGTTCATAGAACCAAATGTACTGCAATAATTAAAAACGTTTTAGAGAGCCATACATTAAATATATATACATAATTTAAAAAAAAATTAATTTAAATTTATTGCGAGAATTAAGCGATAAATCGTTGCCTTTTTTACATAATATTTATTTATTTATTTATATTTCTCAAAAATTTAGCCTTGTTTTAATTAAATTTTCTTAAAAACTTTTTAAAATTTATTGTTTTGGCGATTTATAGCTAAATTTTTAATTTTTTTTTAAATTTAGCTATTTTCTAGCTATTTTTTAGTCGACTTTAGCGATATTTTTTGGAAAAAAGTTGGCAACAGTGAAAATAATAAACAAAAGCTACCGGCCACACTAACACATATGTACATCGAACCATATATAAACCAACAATAACATCAGTATGAGTATGAGAGAGATGGATAACGCAAACGCATCATAAGCGAACGCAAGAAGAGCCAATGTGTACACAATACACACTTACAAATGCATCGAACATCTTCCAAATAAGGCAACAACAACAAACATGAGAGTAAAAGGGATGGACAAGTAAGCATACGCAACAACAAACAACGCAGTTGCCATAGAAATTGTGAGAATGCGAAACCGCGAGCATTCTTCTTCAAGAACGTTCGATGTACTGTTCGTGTTGGACTATAAAAGGGCAAGACAAAGCAGACGAGTGAGTTCAGTTGTAATTGAGACAGTCTTGCGTGAAGTTGCGTGTTAACTAATCAGTCGCGGTGTGAAGACAAGTTGCGTGCGAAGTAAAAAGTCGTGGTTCGAAGATATCCGTTGTGAGCAGTATAGCGAATAGTTGTGTGTGAATAATAGTGAACAAGCAATAAATTGTAGTAATTATTGCTGTATCGGTTAAGTGTGAACAGTGGCGCATAAGAAACTGTGGACAATAAAGAGAGTTTAATTAAAATAAGACACATATTTGTTTTTACTTGGTTTGCAATCAACGAACTCATATTTAAACGTTTTTAAAAAGGTAAAAACGTAACAATATGATTAACCACAATTGAAAAGGAAGGTGAGAATTAAAAAGCAAATTTCAAGAAAAAAAAAAGCGACGAAGGTTTTATTTACCCTGATCTTAAAGAAAATGTTAAAAAAAAATCGTATAAAGATTGAAGCCAAATGACTGCCGGGCTGATTTGGAACTGGCCAAAGTTGACCTTTTATATCAAAGAATATTGTTTAGTGATGAAACCTATCAAATTAAATGACTACGACAATAAGCAACTCTGGCGTATTCGTTCACGAGTCGTTATTATATCCTTTAAAACTGAATGTTTGGTGCGGTTAACATGCTTTATAATAATAACGATAATGCAGTTATCACCTCCAACTACCAACGCCCTGCTTCCAAATTCCCACACGACCAACTTATCGCAAAAATCAAATACACAATTTCATCTAAAAATGTGATATTAATGTTGAGGCACAGTTTTGGCAATGCCGTTGTTTGGAGAGCTATGGTTTCGGGTGGTCTCTGTAAAAAATAATATGAGACTCTACCCTTGAGCTTGGTGTATCAATGATGCTTACAGTGACGTAGTGTGTACTGCATTATACAGGAGTGTCTGGATTCCCTCCAGAGACTCCAGAGATTTCAGTTTATTGCACACGATACCAGTTTATCACACAGTTTATCGCACAGAACACAGTTTCGGATATTCTAGATATGTACTGCATCATATCCTGAGTCTTTGTCAGATTTTAAAAAGACCTTAACCCAATCGAGAAGAGAGGAGCTATTGTGGAAAAATGGTTGTGAGAGTATAGCACAACAAGTCATTAATCTTTCAAAATTGTGAATGGTGACACTAAGCCCTCGTGGTCTACAGGTTGTCATGATGTCTACGGCCATCTTTTTTGGAACCCTTTATGAAAAGCGCTTCTAAACTTTGATAGGTGATTATGGCCATTGTTCATTGATGTTACATTTTTCAAATTCGTTGCCATTAACTCAGTTTGTTTTGCCAAATCACTACGGACAAATATTACATTCAGCAGCACGCGCAAATAATAGAAATGTTTAATCAAAATGGTTGTACTGTTTGAGCAATATATCGCATGGTTCTCACATTTTACTATCGCCATAATAGTTCTCCCAAAGGGACTATTCGCAGTATGAATAAACAACGATAGCATCAAACGCACCAATGCGGGGGTGCTTTGGTCAAGTCATCACTGTCAACGAGTAGCACTAGAGGTCGATCATTCCCATCTTCTTTTGCCCGGAATTGGATGATCTGGATATTATTGGCATGTAGTTTCTATATCACGCCTCTATTTTCCATACAGCTAATGTCACATTGGATATTCTGTACGAGCGATTTGTGGGAACGGTCAGTCCACGGGATGATGACGTGTGCTGGTCACCGGGATCATGCGATTTGACTCCGTTAGAATTTTTTGTAGAATTTTCAGGTGCATGCAAATAAGCGACAGTGGTTCTCAAATCAAATAAAATCCAGGTCATCGATCAAATTCAGCCTGAAAAACCGACAGAATCATGGAAAATTGGATATTATTTTTTTATTATATCTATCATCATTACAATTAAAAATAATATAAAATATTTTAATAAATTATATTTTTGAGGTATTACTATAAAGTATTGCAGCAAATAAATTATTTTAAAATTGTAAAAATATACTATTCTAGCTTATATATTTACATGTCAGGTAAAAAAGATAGCAAAAAACCCTTATTGACAAAAAGAAAGTTTAACAGAGATTCTCCCATTTGTTCTTTTATCAACTTTATTGGTGAAGCTGAAAAAGTTGCAAATTTTACAAATCTCTTATTATGTCAAAGCTTGAATTTCTGTTTCGATCTTCGAATCTTTGTGTAATTTTACTAGTAACTGTTAAAAACATATCTCCTTTATATTTTCTATGTAACTGGATTGTAGGGTATCTTCAATGTAAGTTGTATATAATTTTTAAGTTTTTATTTTGTATTATTTGTAACTTTTTAAGATCTGTTTTAGCGCACTTTGTTGATCAAATTTGACATCCATACGTCATTATCGGCCTTATGCACATTCTGTAAAGAAGGATTTTGTTCTTAACGTTTAAACTTGATTTTCAATTTAGCAAAGTAAAAAGGGCTCTCCCACATCTTATTGCTTTGATACAAGTTTGTTGAATGTGTTGTTTAAAAGTTAATTTTTTGTCTAACATAACTCCTAAATATTTGATTGAGTCCTGAAGTGGTATTATCGTTCCTTGAATTATAAGATTTATACTGGGAATTCTCTTTGGTGACTTATTAAAAGGGAAAATAATTGCTTGAGTTTTTGTATCGTTAATCCTAATTTTCCATTTATCAAAATATTTTTTTGCAAAAGATAAACATTTTCCAAATTTTTAGTTATAGCATTTGAGACCTTTCCTGATGTAATTAAAGCAGTATCATCCGCATATAGAGCTGTAGTGTAGTTATTTCTTAATTTAAAATTCGATATATAAATTGAATATAGCGTTGGCGATAAGACAGATCCTTGTGGTACACAAGCTTGTATTTTACGCTCGTTAGAAAGAACATTATCAATGCTTACCACAAATAATCGGTCATTCAAAAAGCTTTTGATTAATTTTTGTAAATAAACAGGGTAACCAAACTTTTCAAGTTTATAAATTAAGCCATAGTGCCAAATTGAATCAAACGCCTTTTCAATATCTAAAAATACAACTCCAGTGCTCCACTTTTTGCTTTTGTTGTGTTGTATTGAATTAACAATTCTCTTAATTTGGTGTAATGTTGAATGATTTTTTCTGAAGCCAAATTGTTCTCTCGGTAAAATGCCATTTTCTTCAGTGTACTCACTAAGTCTTTTATTTTCTCAAAAACTTTATCTAATAAATTTAGCATACTTATTGGACGATAGCTTTCAGATTGACTAGCATCTTTACCTGATTTTAGGATTGGAATAACGTTCGCAGTTTTAAAAATTTTTGGAAAATAGCCATTTTTTATGCACCAATTAAATATTTTCACAATTAAAACAATAAAATTATCAGATATTTTTTTTAGAATTATAGCATTAATACCATCGATACCAGGGGCTTTTGAATTTTTCAGCGTTTTGATATAATATTTAACTTCATCTTTAGATGTTTTATTCCATTGATCCCTATGCTGAACTATTTGTATGTCTAACCAATGTATATGTTTCATTACACGACGATCAAGAGAGGACGTGAGGTTAGTTGTAGTCTAGTGTACTTTTTCAAAAACTTCTGCGATAATATTTGATTTTTTCTTGCTGTCATAAACTTTAGCGCCATTTATTGTCAAACTATGAAGTGCTGTCTGTTTACCTTTACTGCTTTAGTTATCTTCCAGAATTTTTTATTACCTGCTGGCAACTTTCTCAAAAAATTTGACCAGCTGTTGTTTCTGTCATTTTTAATATGGTAATCAATAAACAATGTCAGCTGTTTCAATATGCATATTATTTGATTTCTTTCTGAAGCAATATTACATCTTTGCAGTTTTCGACGATATTTATTTCTCTGGCCTATTAAATATAGTGTAAGCCGGCATAGTTAAATAGGATATTTCGGATCCACATCTCTCAGAAAAACCCTGGCGGACATTTAAACGACGTTATATTCCACACATAATGCCGACAATAGGTCTTTAAAACAAATAAAAAATTCCTATGATATCTCTCACATACTCGGTTTTATTCAAATTCAAACAAGAGTAGCACTTAATGGTAGATCCAATATATAAATTTAGAGTGATGTGGAAAATAATAGGGATACGAATAAGACACTTAGAGATTTATTGAGAAAGTATGTGATATATAAATTTACCATGAGAAAAAAATAAGGACAGCAAATTCTCCTTTCAAAATAGTTATAAAAAAATAATAAAAACATGAACTATTGATAAATTGTTTTCTAAGTTTAAACAAAGAGATATGATCGCCAACGACGATGCTCACAATGAAGGCTCCATAAAAGCTTTTGTCGATGAAAGCGTCAAAAAACTTCTGACAATAATTTTGAATGAAAGCAAATTGAAATTGATCGGGGCAGTTGAGCTTCTGTTCATAGCTTTTCCGATCGTCAACTGTCCTTCGAACTCACAATCAGCCAAAAACAAGAATGAGTTGTGTGTTCTAAGCAGTGTTTGAAGCTGCTATACAATAAAGAACACAAATTGATGCACAGATATGTGAACATGCATTAAACATGTCTTCATCATTTTACACCAGAAGCCAAACAGTTGTTATTTGTGTGGACAGCACGTGGTAAACCAGTCTTTATAAACACTTAAAAATTTAATTTTAATATTTTAAAACAAATGAGTTTCAATTCAGAGTTTAAAAATTCGAAATTTAAAATTCAAAAATCTTTTCATTGTCTTTCAATAAAATTCTGTTTTTCAGGAATTCTTGTTATTCCCTTAAAAATAACTGCCGTCCATGAGGGAGGGGAGTAAATTTGTATTTTCATGTCATTTTCTTTAAATATTAAATTATTAGTTTCCCTTTTGCAAACACAGGCTAATGACATTTCTTCGATAGCTTATTTGTTGTTGTTTTGGGAAATTTCTCTCTCTTATTTTGGATTTTATAAAATTCAAATGTCATTTCGTAAATAAATATTTCAAATGCAACTCATAAGGTGCTTTGGAGACCTTGATGTCATTTCAATTGTAATATGTATGTGAAGTAATTTATGTATGTATGTGAGAATGTGTTAGTGTCACATTCTCATTTGTTTATTGGCAAATGCAATATTTAATTTCCTTTTCAATCTTTACCCAAATGAAACCGTTTGTCCTTCGATGTGTGCATGTGTGTGTATGTCTGTCTATTTGTTTGGCATTTTTAAAAGTAGGAAAGTAGGAAATAAACAGTTTTCAAGTGTTGATTTAAACACTCATTCACTGCATTTTATTGATCTGTTTGTAAATAAATCAATTTCTTTTTGACAGAAATAATTAATTAAACCATTACGAATGTATTGAATTTGGAAAATTCTTCAACATGTTGGGGGTAAGAAATGTTCTCCTTTGTTAGTTAAAGTTCAATGAAGAACAAATTTATAAAAATAGAAAGAAAAATAACTAAAAAGGTAGGATGCCCTGGTAGTCTAGTGTGTAGTGTGGTGGACTATTAGCGTGAGGGTCGTAGGTTCGATTCCCACCAGTCTCTGGTGTAACACACTACACCGATCATATGGTCTAAGTTACTCATTTCGTAATAATTCAATATAATTTGTAATTGTATTGTAATTAACAAATATGTAAATAAAATTAATTAGAAAGGGTATTCGTGTTTGTTCAAATTGTAAATCATTTGGTTAACTATTTAAAGTACATATTAAATTCTATTGGTTTAGGTTTTACGAAAAGGTGTTAAAATAGCTTCAAAAGGGCAAGAATTTGATTTCGCTACACTTTTACTGCCTTTTATTTTATTATTGAGTTTCCTGCAAGCCATGTGCATACCATTATGGTATGTCTGGTCTGTTCTGTAATGCTTTGTATAACAAATTTTTATTTCAATAAAATTCCCCGTTATTTTATCACCAGTCTTCATAAAATTACTTGACCAGCATTCAAATATTCTTCCATTGAAAAAGTCTTCTCCTTCTCTTAAATGATAGTACTTTGGTATCTCCCAAATTTATCGTTAAATCCACTGACATACACCAGCGACAATTACAATCTCAAGATCTCTTTGAATGACTTTACAAAGAATCTCTTAAATTTGCCAATCAGTACTATGTATGTCGCATTCAGATAATGACCAACTCAAGAAGTTTCATCTATAGTTCCTCCACATCTGAGCTCCACATTACTAGTGAAAGAATTTAATTTTTTAACCAACCTCTGGTTGCGCCAATCCTTATCATTTCTTTCCTTCTGTTCGTTTCTGCAGATCATATGTACAGAACCTATGTCATACATCTGAATATAATGCTGTCCATACCTTACTTATTTACTTAATTGGTCATTACAACCCTTTAATCAAGATTACGACCTAGTTTCTGACACCACTTACGTTGTGGGTGTTAAATGTTATCCATAAGTGGCGGGACTTACAGTTTAAAGTCAACTCCGAACAATAGATTTCAGAGAAACTTTTCTTGGCAATTTTATTAAATTCTCAGAGTTTTATTCGAGATGTCCCGGCCTGGGGAGTATAAGTCAATATACTACATGCTAGGCTGCGGAGACTTCATACCATACCCCTTCTATTTAAAATACTTATTTTAGACCATGGAGTGTGCTATCAAACTTCTACAAAACAAGCGCAAATAATCACCTTCTTGTCATTCAAGGACTTCTTAGTGCTTTCCACTAAATATATGAGAACTATTTCAATGTGCATATTGCCTAAGATGCAGACCATACATTTCGAATACTAGAGCATAGTTTTCCAAAGTGTTTTCAACAAGAATAATGTGAGACTTATTGGCTTAAAGAATTTTGGTTGTATACTAAGATTTTTTGAGCCATGATTCTCACTCTCCGCTAGGCGGTTATACATACTATATATCAACGAGTTAGACTATCATGGCACATACTTGTATTTATTAGGTATGGCAGGAAAATTTGAATACATTTCTTGAGTTTTGTTTGGTAAAAAGTACTCAAATCACATTTTATTCTCCGGCACAGATATAAATCACAATCTGGCTGCTAATCTAATCTAGGAAGTGTATATTCAGCTGCTTTTTCAATTTACTAGTAGTTACCTTACACATCTCTCAATGACATTATGATACCGATCTGCTCTTTTCAACTGTTCTAAATGTCTTAGCATCTCAGATCGAGTTTCTATTCTCTCACGAAAGTTGTTCCCGCTTGTTCCGTTTTCCCTTTACTCTATTCCAGAGTCTGCGATGTTCGGTTTTCTGTTATCAGATATTCTTCTCTGGCTCTGGGTTACTCTGGATAGGCACAATTGAAGGCCTCTATTACTTCTAAGTAAGTTACATTATCCTCTGGCCTATACTGACTCCTTATGCGTTTGTTTGTTGGGATTCTCTGTAGATTATGAACTAAAATTTCCTCTTCATAGTTTTTCTGGGGTTTCTTAAAATAGTTTGTAATTTCTAATATCCTGACATAAAGATCCATACTTTTATATGCTTTCTGCCTTCATATCTTCTTATTTACTTCTTATATTACATCCCCTGATTATTCTCGAACACAAAGTTTTTTTCTGCTTAAATGGTTCCTTCAATTAACAAAATTTCCGTGTTTCGAGCGAAGACAATTCTCAAGCCGATTACATCTATTACCTGATTTTATGCAGGCGGGTTAATCGATTCTTATTTCTTTCGAAGTTAGCATTACGGTACTGATTTTTTGTTTCCAAAAAGATTTGATTTCAAAAAGATGGCACAACTTACCATACGGTGTACATAACAATCGATTTGGTGACAGCCATATTTTCAGAAGTGGTCATGTTCACTGGCGTTGTCGTTCGTGCCATTGAACATTACAGGATTACTTTTTATGGGACATTGTTAAGTCAACAACTCTTGCAGCATTGGACACCAAATTTCCTGTCTCCATTAGTGCTATGAAGTCGCCATAGTCTAGTAGGTAGTGTGTTGCCTTATTAGACGTGAGGCCACGGTGTAAATCCCAGGTCAGACATCTCGAACAAAATGAAATATGAAAAAAAAAATATTTCTTTGCCTTCTTCCTTTCAACAGATTTCTGGCAAAAACTGTGAGAGTAATTGAAATTGCCATGAAAAAGTTTCTCAAAAAAAATTTGTAGTTGGGAATCGATTTTTAACCGTAAGTCCCACCACTTATGGATAAAATTAACACACACAACATTAGTGGTGTGAGAAGCTAGGTCGTAATTCTGACTGAACAATTGTAACGACCAGTTAAGTGTTACGTAATTGGCGTTATACGGCCAGATTTATTGGAAAAAGTAAGCAAAAACTTTCTTTAACTTGATCCTTATATATGCCCATTGGTGCAGAGTGTATGCGGACGTATACTTACGTCACTGGATGTGGAATATGATACGTAATAAATTGCTTTGATTTTAAAATTAAAGTTACAAACTTTTTTACTCCTGAGCAGATGCATATGAGGAATATTTGCCTCCAAGTTTCTTTATTTGGCGGTGTACGCTCATATTTGTGGATATATTTGTATGGCAAATTGAAAGACTGATTAAAACAATATAAAATTCATGTTTCTTGATTTAAAAATTTTCGGTTGTGGCATGAAATTTTCCTATTGTTATACTATTTAAAGAGTTAACCTTCAGCTATACCCTGTACTCGTAGATTTGGTTAAAATTCACACTTTTTTCTCCCCCTTTTTCACTGTTGTGTTCACATATTGTCAAAGTGATTTATTACGTTTATATCACCCATAAATGAGAAGAATTACAATGAATTACAAAAGCAATCATTCATTCGAACATTTTACGGCTACAGTATATGGAGAGTGAAAAAAGTTGATTTGAATTCAACATGCAGGAATATGTATGCATGATTGAGTGTGAAGAAGCATAGACGTTATTAAGCAACGCTTGTACACCCTACACATTTCCAAGTTAAACGTATGTTTTTGAATTCTTTAAAAACCGTTCACACAATTATTATTATCATCCAAGTCCCTAGATGGAACGTAGGACCGCTACTAAGTTTTGTCAATAATTTTTCTTCTGATGGAAGAAAAAATCATGACTACATTAAGACTAAGTAAAGGCTACTTAAGTATACTAATAAGCATCCTTAAGGGATGGTAAGTAAGAATTAAGGGAGAGAACGTCGAAACCATGAAACATATTGTTACGTTTTTACCTTTTAAAAACGTTTGAAATATGAGCTCGTAGACTGCAAATAAAAATAAAAATAAATTTATGTTCAGTTTTAATTAAATTATTTATTGTACGTACAATATTGTGTGCCATTGTTCACAACTTGATGTAAACAACAGCTATTCTTCTTTACACTCTTCTGCTTAAACACTAACAATTGTTCGTTAGGTCTTTACTATGGAGATCTTCAAATCACGATTATTCTCTTCACAATGCAACGCTTCTTCAATCAAGACTGATTGAATTTTTACTGATCCCGTTGCCTGCTTTGTCTTGCCTTTTATATCGCAGGGTAAATAGTCTGATGAATGCTCTTGAAGGAGAATGACTTTGCTTTCGCGAAATCTCTATAAATGTAAACATATTGTTTACGTTTTTGTTGTTTGTGTATTTTGTTTACGTTTGTCCTTGCAGTGTTGTTGTTGCCTGTTTGTTTACTTGTTTATCCATTTTTTATACTGATGTTGCCATATTTTTGTTTATTTGTTGATCATGCAAACAAGTCCATAGTTTTTTGTTTTTGGAGCAATTGTTTATCATTTTAATATTAAACGACGTAACACCATTTCCATTTTTGTAACAATATTATTGTCATTGTCTAGTTTTTGTAAGCTTAAGTTTCCAATATTTTAGGGAAGTTATAACGTCTTTATAACTCACCTCAGACCAGAGCACCGGAAAAACCTAAGGAAGTTTGATGCAAACTTCCTACAGGAAATATTAACGTTGAGCTCACAACAAACCGATGGACATGAGTCTTTTCACTTCAACCCACCTACTTACACAGAATTTTTAACATCGACAACAAATATTCATCGGATTAAGATCGAACGACGACAGATGGCACCCCTATAATCCTAAAACATGCTACATTAAACTAACTACCTGGTTAGTTGAAAAAAACACGACAAGACAAACTTCAAAGCGAGCAAAGAAAAACAAAACTTGAGGAGTTGGAGATACTTTTTTGTAGCCCTATTTTCTTTAAAGGAAAGTGATATTAACTAAGGCACCGTAAAAACGTATTGATTTCGATTATTAGACGAGAGCGTGTGTTGCAAACTCCAGCTCAGACAACTCGAACAAAACTAAATAAGGAAAAACAAAATTTCTTTCGGCGATTTTCTCTGAGCAGTCTTCTGGAAAAAATTCTGGGAATAAATAAAATTGCCATGAAAACTTTCTAAGATCTGTTGTTCAGAATCGAAGTTGAACTTTAGGTCCCGCCACTCATAGATAAAATTAACACACACACTACATGGGTGATGTATGAACCTAGGTTGTAATCTTGACTAAAGGGTTGTACTGATCAATTAAGTTAAGTTAGAAGTACCATGTCTGCTTTACTAAAATTAAACAGCTTTTTTTGGTTTATTTATAATTAAATATAGGATTTATAGGCTTGGTGTTCCCACCGGTTTTGGTGTATTGGTATTGGTATTGGTATTCTACCTATATTTGAAAATTGATCCACTTCTAGCATACTTGGTGACCATTACATTGCTATCAAAATTTAAATGAATCGGCTGCTGAACTGGACTTCCTGTTCAATCAGATCATTTATTATAGAGGATAAATTCAATTTGTTGAAAGAACCTTTTACATCCAAAAGTACACTCGTAACTAACCGTTTCAACGGATTTAGCTTTTTCGTAAACCTTTTTTGAAGGACAGAAACTTAGAAGTGGAAATATGTTCCCAGCATGTAAATCTTTCAATATTTACAGTGTTTGTGAGAAAAAACTGTGCCAGACCGAGAGCTCTGTCCTCCTAACATCTGTGCAATATATTTAAGGCATTGGCGATCAAGTCCTTGGAACTTAACTGATGCGACTCAACCCAACCTTACTTGATGTTGAGCAACATACCATATATAAATGTTGACTGTTGTCTACATTTATAGTCCTTTTTGTAATTTTGACCCTGTTCCTGTTTCGCCTCTCAAGTCTGAAGGTAAATTCAGATTAGGCTAGCAAAACATAAGCATAAGCTTCTGTCACACTGCGATATAAAGAACGCACGCTTAATGCTACTTTTATCAGGTGTTTTAGCTGCATTAGGATTATAAGTAGCAATAATTATAGCTTACTAGTTGAGAATGTCAAACTGTGTCCCCATTTCCGTTCCAGAACAATGCTTCCAAATTGTGAAAAATATACTTTGAAAGAAATAAATCTCTACGTAGAGTTCACACATCACTTATTCCTGTTTTCGATCCATATAATCAGCCTAGCGAACAAGCAATTGGTGCAGTTATTGACTGTTTTCAACTTATTTTACTCTCCTCGATTCAAAACCAACAGCATGACAAATAAATGTGCATATTGAAGAGAATGTAGTGCTGTAGTGCAAAGCCTTGAATAAGACGCTAATATATCGAATCGACTCTGTTCTCATCTAATTGGTCTTTGGGTTTCGATTTTGTGCTGGTTATATGATACCTTACAACCAAGGTTGGCAACCGATACCGTTATAATACCAATACCGATTAAATACCGTTTAAAATTAAGTACCGGTATTTATACCGATACCGAAATAAGTTTTTCGGTACAAATACCGGTGTTCATATACCGTTTACCCTTATACCGGTCATACCGGTACAATACCGTTATCAAATGGTATTAATAAACATCCATAATTGGTGGAAAGAAAAAAGTACAGCCAAACCAGAGCTATATCCCATTTCTAAAGTTATATTAGCTGTACCTGCCACTCAAGTAAGTGTGGAACGGTTATTTTCAGGAGTAAAGTATATCATGAACCCAAGTCGGAATAGGTTGGATGATGACAGTTTAAATGCAGTTGTAGTCATTTGATCTAATGAGGAATTATTTTAAAATTTTAAGTTTATGTGTATTCATTCAATTAAATAGAATTAACATTTAACATTTCTTTTTGAGGATGTAATCTAAAATGTTAGTCTAATGTTTTTATATTCTAAAGTATTTATTCATGAATTGAATTATTTTTTCTTTACAAAAATTTAATTTTGTATGATCTCCTAATACAAATATTTAATATTTGTAAACTTTTGTGTTCTTAGATTTAAGGAGAATGTTATTTTTTATTGTTTGTTTTTGAATTAATAAATCTGTTATTTATATAAAAAAATTTTAAATTTTGTTTCAATTTTTTTGCTTTTTTAGGTTTGATACATTTAATATAAATACCGGTATAAATACCGATATATTACTTTTATACCGGTATACCGAAACCGATATAATTTAAATACCGTTACCGATACCGAAATAATAATAAATTGATTACCGATACCGTTACCGATACCGTTATTCGTTTCGGTTGCCAACCTTGCTTACAACTTTCTAAATGGGTCTCTTGATATTTACACTGATGGCTCTGAGATTAAAATTTCTTATAGGCAGCCTGACCACTAAAGTGTTTTCCAGACAGAGGTGATTGCAATGTCGAAAGCAGCGCAATGCTTGTTGAGTGGCGAGATTTTTCCCTGAAAATCTCTTGATTTAAGAGGAGGGCCGACTCTATTCTGTCTTCAAATCGCATAGTCATACATCGCACAATAGTGGGTCTTACAGGCCAGTATCCTTTTGGTAGGCATGCCGAAAGACTCGGCATTCCGATAAATTACTTCTGCAGAAGCTATGGATCTGAGGAGGAGAAAGTGACTGTCTTTCACCTCATGTGTTAGCACCCTGCTCTTGCCATTAAGGGACGGAGATTTTTGGACTTTATATTCTGACATCCCTGACCGAGCTCACTAGTATACAGATTGCTACAATAGCATGATTTATTTTAGACTCGTGTTAATTTCCCCTAGGGAATGTTTGAACCTCGGTTCGAATTGATTGTGGTATTACAATGGACATAAATGCTGACGTAAGAGGGACTTCTTCCTTTAAAGAGTTCTACCACCTTAGCAAGCCTTTAGTATGGTTTACACGCTTTTGCTTGTTCTTTCTGAAAGTATAAACTTTTTGAAACCACGAAATAATATATACATTGTAGGGTATATTATGTTCGTACCTGATCGTGTAGAACCTTCTTATACGTTATTACTGTTTTGGCTTTATATTCTGTTTTATAGACAGGCTTATTGTGGTTTTTTGTACTTGTTTTTATTTTGCATAGTCTTACTTGCTGTGTGTGTTTTATTGTAAGAGATTATTTTGTTCATCATTAAGTGTTTGTTGTACAATAGTAAATACAATTTATTTTCAATAATTGTTTGTTATTCTCAATGAAATTTTCCAATTGCTTTTGTTTTCATTTTACTTAACAACATATGTTGCTGTTGTTGCTGTTATTGCTGTTATTAGTCTCAGTATGTTGGCCTTATTCTTGATTATTGTTTATGCTTTTTATTGTTTTCATTATTAATTGTTTGCTTCCATTGTTTGTCACAATACTGTACATGCCGACATACAGTCTGTTGTTGATAGTAGAGAGCGAGAGAGAGTCTCAGTTATTTATAATAAAACTTGTATATATATACATATATATATACATATATACAGTGGACAGCAAAAGTCTTAGTACTCCAATATATTTTGACAAAAAAAAGTCCACACAGACTTAATACTCTTACATAAAGTCCCGATATGATTTCAAGGGAGTATATAGGAGATCATTTGAAAGAACGGTTACGTAATCGCTAAACCTCAAACAAAAGTCAACCGAAAAACTAGCTCATGGTGCCACCAGAAAACACTAAACAAAATTTGTACATTCAATTCCAAATGGGTCCAATGGAGTGCTTGGCCTTAATGGATATTTTAATAAATGCAAGGGATAACATTTTCATATATTACGCCTTTGAATTTTAAATTTATTCAGGGTTCTCCTTGGTGGTACCTATGGAGTCATCTGAAACTTTTCTCTTTATTTTTCTCTTGTTTTATGAAAAACATAAAAAAAATTGTTTGTTTTATAATAAAACAGAAATAAATTAATAAAATAAATATTAAAACTTTAATTTTTTATTCAAAATATTGGTTAAAATTCATGCAATTGCTAAAATATATTGACGTACTAAGACTTTTGCTGTCTACTGTATATATTTATATATATATATATGTGTGTGTGTGTGCGTGTGTTTGTTTGTGTTAGTGTTTACTTTATAGATCAGGTGTTAATCAAGCTAAACACTTGTTAAAATTCCCAAGTTGTTTTCTAATTCTATGCTCACTTAATTAATTTCCTGCAATTTGTGTATTTTTTTTGCTTTGTTTCTCTGTTTTAATTATTTTTGCTTACTCTTCTCGATTTCTATCATTTCATTACTAGTAAATAACATGAAATACGTTGCTCGCAAAGTATTGCGTATTATTTTCATAACTGTGGATGAATGATTACAATTGTTTAGCTTGTTGGTTACTTAAGGAGTTTCTATCATAATTTGGGCACAAGTTTATTTATGTTTTTGTTACATTATCTACGAACATATTTTATTATGATTTTATTATTTTACAGTCCAATTGCAATTTTTTAATTGCGAATTCATTCAAAAATATTGACTCTAACGGTTCTTCCAACAGAGACTTCCAAAATTTGACAATTGTTATCGGCCATCTGTCAAATTAATTTTAATTTATTCAGTCCCCAAATCACCATAAACAAATGAGAAAATTATTTTATCGAAATGAGTAATCTGCTCGGGCCGTACGTAGGCTTACGATCGTCATAATGCTCCTACCGGGACGACCAGAAACTGAAAGTAAAAGACCACAATTACGTGTGTTTATACAATGGGCTCTGGATAGTGGTAGACTATATACATACATATGTACATACTTTGATGTTTTAAAATCTCTGAATGTGACTTATCGATACATCGAAACAATTTGAAATGTTTTTATTACTCAACATCGATAACAAATCGATTATTTTTATTTGTTGCATAGAAGTTAGAAATTTTACAATACAAATTTATAGTTATACAATTACAAATACATTTTTGGAAACAATTTGTGTGGAGGCAGGTAAGATACAGAGACGGACTTTCATTGTCACTCTGTTGAATTTAAGCCAATACCATAAGGTAGTGAGCAACAGAGCTTTGAAAGCCAGAGTAATGAAAATGGTATACAATTCTAAGGCGACATTCATCAGGTAACATCGTGAACTGACAAATCGAATGGCATTCTTAACAGTCGGAAAGACAGAAACAGTAAACTTTATGAGTTATGGGAAACGATGCGCAACGTGAATGAGTAATACGAGTGAATGGAAAAATTTGGATGCCACATATTCTTTTAATAGAGGTACCATTCTGTGGAATACAATGACATATAGTGACAAATAAGCGAGGATTGTCGGTCTTAGTGTGACCGTGAGTGACCATGGTGAAATTCGTGCGTATTTTCCTAGTAAAAGATAGCATTGATTAATTCAACTTCGACAGGGCGATGATGTTTGAATGTGATGATGATGTATGAATGTCAGGATGATGTATGGGTGTGATCATAATGTATGAGTATGAAATGAAGTCTGAGTGTGATGATTATGATATCTGAGTATGATTATGAAAAATCAATGTGATGACGATGTAATACATCGGATGTATGATGTTTTTTTTATATTCATCAGTAGCTATGGAGCAGTTGATAAATGACCTAAATTCCATAGAAAAATCATCTTCAGCGATGGGATCCATGTCTAGGGCACGATACGTCCACTTAAGCTTCGGTAGCGTTAAATGGATCAAGAAAAAGTCTTTTTTGGTGTGGCTTTTGGGTTGGCAACTGCAAAGGTCAGGCCAGGCCACTACTAAAGGCGAGCACTATTGGTTGATGATTATCAACTTCTTTTTGCCTGAACTAAATAATCTGTATCTGTAGATACAACTGAAAGGTGTTACGTGTTAATTTTAGTTCTATTTAGTGTTTCCTAGTCAAACGCCATTCAAGATATTTCATATAATATTGTTGAGCCACGACTTGGTTGTTCATTCAAACTTGTACAATGTACAGCGTGATAGGGGGTCGGTCTACAAAAAAAAAAATATTTCACGTCATGTAAAGACGATTCGTAGGTGCTCAACAAAGCTTTTTCCGAATTATTTGTCACCCAACCACAATTGTCCTTTTGTAAAGCTGGTCTAGATATAAAAGGTATTTTAAGGCTCTTAGTAACTCGCCACTATAAATTATTTATCTGCGAGCCTTTCAAATATCTAGTATAAGATGTCAACCTTTGAGATTTCTACAAGCCGTTTCATATATTTCTTGAGTATGATTTCTTGTTTTGATGATCTGCTCTGTTTTAACTCTCTACGAGACATCTACAGAATAAACTCTCTTAACATAAAATAGAAGAACGAATCGGAAGTTGACACATTAAAATCAACGAAAACTATTTCGTGCTATGAATTACAAGTACAATTCACTACGTTTTATCCGACATTAAATTAGAATCTCCGTCGGATGAGGAAACCTATGCGCTAACTTCTACTGTGCCAGTGAGTACAATCGAATAATGATAGGGGATATCACTAGCATCAACCCTAATAAACTGTGCGATGCTTCTAAAGATAGGGGGGGGGGGGGTGTATAAATACTTTTATAGCATGTCATCGGGTTCTTTTCTATCACTATGTGGGTAATTGTAAAATTTATGGCGTACTTCATACAAATCATTTATCGCCTTTATTCACACTCTGCTCTTTTGTGTATCTCTTTTGAAAAACACTTCCTTCATGTTTTTTTTTGTCCCCACATTGGTGTTTTTCTTTTTTTCTGATGAAATATCACACTTAGAAAATACAATTTAAGACTCTTTTACAATTTCTAAACGTTGAAAGCAAGTTTTCATTAAAGGGGATATTATTCTTCTTATTTCATTTATTTGTCTGTTTGTCTGTCTGTTTGTCTATCTGACTATCTGTGTTTGTGTTTATTTGCTTTTTGTCCCAGACGCTCTTTATAAGTTTATTATTTTCATTCATTTTACAAATTGTAGCAACAAAAAAAAAAAAAAAAATTGGGAAGAAGGCAAAATGAAAATATTTTATAAAAATAGCCTTAATTGTATATGTATGTATGTATATGTAGGGTATTTTAAATGTACATATGTATGTTATGGTACATGTTTAAGAATGTTAGTGTGTTTGCCAGCGTTTGTATACAACAACTTCATTTGAAAAGAAAGAACGAAAGAAAGTGTCGCTTACCATAGTTTCGCATTTAATTTTTTCTTCTTCTTTTTTTGCAGTTGCTTTGCCATTTTGTTGGATGTTGAATGTTGTATTCATTGCAATCATTATTTATTTTATAACAGCAGCAGCAGAAGAAGCAGCTCATTTTTGCAACTTTTTCTTTGCATTTCCAATTCATTTTAGAATTTCTTTGTAGTTTTTGAAAAGGCATGAACAAAACTACTCCAATTTTTCTTTTCTAGTTTTCTACCATACTCTAAGCGGAGAAAGAAGAAGAGAAAGAATTTTAACTACAAAAGTTGCATGTTTCAAAAGACATAAAAATACTGCATTTAAAAATGTCAGCAGAAATTTCTTTCTTTTTTTTTTCTTTTTAGAAGTTAATTTGTTTAGTCACATTATATTTGAATGAGATTGACGAACAATGACGAAAAGTTATCTCTCTTTCTGGAATAGAAAAATTGCTACGCTTGTTTTCCTTTTCAGCAGATGCTTTTGATAAATACACACAAAAAAAATGTTTGAAAAAAAGTTGAGCAACTACACAATCTCCTCTCCTTGAGAGTTTATGACCGTCAAGCAATTTGACGGTCACTGTGTAATATCGAATAAACTGCACATAAAGGGTGTATCCGAAGGAGTGACATTTTTAGATTTGTGGTCCAACCTCTGTCTTGGACATGTCGAACATAACAAATTACGACACCTCTCAGCAGTCTTCTGACGAAAACTCTAAGAGTAAATGAAGATTTCGTGAAAAGTTTCCAAAAATCTGTTGTATAGGATGGACCTTAAACTGTAGATTCCGCCACTCACATGGATAAAAATATCACACACAACATGAGTGGTGTAAGAAGATAGGTCGTAATCTTGACTAGAGCATTGTAATCACCAAATATGTGTGTATGTATGAGTAGAATTATTGCATTTGTACAAGACGAGAAGTCGTCGTAGTCTTAATAGACGAGAACTCGTGATTAAATTGTCATGAAAAGTTTCTGAAAGTTAGGGGTTAAGACTTGACTTTAAATTGTAGATTCCGCCACTTATGGAAAAAATTAACACACACAACAGGGGTGTTGTAAGAACACTGTACAATATGAAAAGTCGCCGTAGTCTAAGAGGAAGTATGTTGTCTTATTTGACAGAAGTCCGTGGTTCAAACCTTGACTCCGAAATCTCAAACAAAACGAAATATGAAAAAATATTTCTTTCGGCGACTTCCTCTCAGCAGCTTCGGGCAATAACTCTGAGAGTAAAATACAAATGCCCTGAAAAGTGTCTCAAATCCATCGTAGTCGGTATTAAACTGTTGGTTCCGTCACTCATGATGAAAGTAACATACAAAACCCCCACCTGGGTAACGATTTCGCCGCGTGGGGCTTAAGTATACTTCGATTCACTCTGGGACCCAGAGTGGATTGGAGTGCATGACTATAGGTTACCCTAATATCGTGGGAAGACTCTGTTTCGGACTGATGTCATGCTTAATCTATAATGTGAGACGTGTATGTGCGAGAGAGAAAAAAGAGATGTTCGAGTGTTCGCTTGCATCATAGCTTCGAACGTGCTAAGGCTGATAAAAATTGCATCAGCTAAAGCCGTTACGTTCGGATAGGCAGACCTTGCTGGTATGCTCGCGTCATGCCGGGCTGTGGCTCGTCGGATGGGGTGGTTCTTGTCAGCTATCCGAACCGAAAACGCACTCACATATAAAAAAAAATCCATACCAGACTTAAACAGACATTGAACATATACTAAGGGACCCGAAAGCGTACGAACAAAGACTGGAACGTAAATTAAACGGTGCAATAGATACTACTCGGGGCCACACAACCTAAATGAGGAGAGCCTGCAGATGTCGATGCAGCTCTAATACCCTCCCACAAGAATCCAAAAGTTCTTTCCATAATAGCTCTGGATTTTTCGAAGCTATCCCTAAATAGACCTAACCTCCATTTACCTTGCCACCATCCTACTGACTTACCTGTTCCTCTATCCGACCATTACTGTATTAAATAAAAACTATGCGATACCGCAAAAATTTCATTTTAGAATATACAATCAAAGAATATGGGTTTTATTAATTATCAAAATACATAACAATACAAATCTAACTTTATTTCATTTCCAGAAAACAATGGGTTTTCTTTCCTTTCCCTTCGGGTTAATGTCACTAACTCTATAGGTACCAAACAAAAACATATATATATCGTCGCACCTAAAATCCGAGCTCGGTTTCACGGTCTAGACGCGTACCTCTATTTAAAGAACCAACGTAAGGAAGAAAAAAAAAACACCTGATCTTATAATATATGATTATTCAAAAAGGAAAATATATAAACGAGAAACAAAAAAAAAAAAATATGTTAATCCAACACGGTCAAAAATACCTGGCTCAGACGAGAGTAAATTCAAAATAAATTCAAAAATAATGAAGTTTAAATAAAACCGAAATCAAAAATATTTGAATTTAAATACAACCAAAATCAGAAATATCTAACTTTAGGTCTTAAGAATAAAAAAAAAAAAAAAAAATATAAACTTAAATAAAAACTATAACTAAGAATCTACAAAATTTAACATCAATCAAAATATTTGAATTTAAAAAAAAAACAAACTCCGAAATGTATTAATATAAGATTAATAAAGAGTATCCAAATTTAATTCAAAAAGTATAACCGAAAATCTACAAATTTTAACATTCTCAACTATAAGTCAAAAATACAAAAAAAAACTTTGTATACTTCGAAAAGGAGTACTTAGGCTTAGTATAACCACAAGAAAAAGAGATGTTTAAATAACCTTACCATCGGAAACATTCGTCTAAACAATTTTCAGACATTTGACACTTCTGTCTCTGTCTGTCGAATACCTGTTTGTACCCTTGAGGTTAGTAGAGCTGGTAGTCGTTGCTGATGGTAAATAGATGTATAGGTGATGATTATAACGGGCTATGGTACCGTTGTGGCTGACTGCTGCTGAAGGTAAGTTGCTGTATATGTGATGATTATAACGGGCTATGTACCGTTTCTGGGACTATGGTACAGTCACTGTTGTTGACTGCTGATGAAGGTAAGTTGATGTATATGTGATGATTATAACGGGCTATGGTACCGTTGTGGCTGACGGCTGCGTTTCTGGGACTATGGTACAGTCACTGTTGTTGACTGCTGCTGAAGGTAAGTTGATGTATGGGTGATGACTATAACGGGCTATGGTACCGTTGTGGCTGACGGCTGCGTTTCTGGGACTATGGTACAGTCACTGTTGTTGACTGCTGCTGAAGGTAAGTTGATGTATATGTGATGATTATAACGGGCTATGGTACCGTTGTGGCTGACGGCTGCGTTTCTGGGACTATGGTACAGTCACTGTTGTTGACTGCTGCTGAAGGTAAGTTGATGTATATGTGATGATTATAACGGGCTATGGTACTGTTTCTGGGACTATGGTACAGTCACTGTTGTGGACTGCTGCTGAAGGTAAGTTGATGTATATGTGATGATTATAACGGGCTATGGTACCGTTTCTGGGACTATGGTACAGTCACTGTTGTTGACTGCTGCTGATGGTAAGTTGATGGGTGCTTGTATAATCAACGGCTGAAGATATATGACGTGCTGTCGCACGTTTATGTACGATTATGCAATTGAGCCGTTGTTGTTGTAGTTGATGTCACTGAGGGAAGTGGATCCTCCCAAGAATCATTTAGATTCATCAGGAGCAATTTTATATTCGCAATACGAGTAATATACCACAGACAGGCAAAAAGAATCAGGCACTCAAAATTTAGAAAAAAAAAAAATTAATCACTAAACACCATACACCGAGAAACACACAAAAAGGCACTCGTTTGTTTTTTTTTTTTTTTGTATTTTTAGTTACTTTGTTCTTATAACGTTTTAAAACTTTTGATTTGTATCACTGTTGGTTATGTTTGTCTGTTTGTTGTTTTTGTTAGTTTCCTTACATATTTTTTTTTCTTGTTAACCAACCTCTTCCCACGACAGTTCGACTCAAACAGAACAAAAAGAAGAAGGCGTCGTCTTATTTTAGCCCTTTTATACTTGTTTGTTTCTCTGTTTTCCAGAACATTCTGAACCGTTATTCTACCATCATGATGTGAGACATATATTTGTCTCATTTCACCCTTAGCAGTCGTCGCTCTCATCCATTTCGCGTTGCCAACTGTGGTAACTCTTTGTCTAGAGCTGCCACCCCGTCACTTCTTTTCTTTCCCTACACGCATGTGTAACAGACAACACGCTCGAGTAACGCACATGACAAATCTTTTCGAATCGTTGGACCACGTATATTTTATACTCCACTGGCACGGATCCATTTTTTCTGTTTTCCACGGACAATCTTACCCTCACTTTTTTTGAACTGACTGCTCCGAGCTGGAGGTTGTAGCTTTTTTGACCAAGTTGCGTATGCACGGTAGCACCGGAGTGAAACCCGCAGTGTGAACGGCTCCAGGCTAAGGCTGCAACCGCCCCCGTCCCGTTAAAACCCTGGCAGGCCTCAAAGTACGTTCCTTGCCCGTCGTCGTTAAGTTGGTGGTGTAGGTTAGGTTAAGAGGACTCTCGATTAGTACTTGTTCTGGCTCTGAGTACCTGTCCCCATAAGGGCTGTTGGGGCGATGGATCCATCGGGGTGACTCCGATCAATGACCGCCCACGTGAGGCCATCCTTTATCACCTCGCTGAGAGGTCTGGAGGTCCTGCTGGGTTCGGGGCGTTTAGGTTGGGTGGACTGTGTGAGTCCTCGTAGGGGGTATTCTTGGGTTGGCCACCTTGGTGCGTTTGGGTGGCTGGAGGGGAGCGTTAAGCTCGGCTGATCGTTGCCTCTTAGGTGCCGTCTCTGACGTGACCGGAGATGCGAGAGGTCGATCATTTTGGTGAGCCTTAGCCCACGCCAAGCGGCCTCTGTCGTCTTCCGATAGAAGAGCCGGGTCGACAGAGCCTATTCGTGCAATTATGCGCTTAGCCGATCTGCGGGTTCTATACGCCCTGATGCTTGCACTCTTGACACCAGAAGGTGGATCGGTGTTGAGGGAATGCACACCAGACTTGTGTACCAATGTCTTAGCGGCATCCGAAGAGTGCACGGGCGCATTCACGGCAGATTTCGAGGTGGAAGGCGCTTCGGGCGAAGGTACGGCGACCAAGGCGGAGGATGTGGCGACACCAGAGACCGGCTTTGCTACTGGTTCCTTGTGTGCCAGACGGGGTGTTGCCAAAGTAGGGACTTTGACATCTCTGGCGGGGGCAACTGCTTTTTAGCAGGAGCCTGCCTAGACAGTATTGAGTTTCCACCGGCAAGAGCTAATGCTCTAGGTTTCTGTGCGATCGTCTGGTTGTCTGTCTGTTGTCGTTTATTGTTGTCGTTGTTGTTGCTGTTCATGTTAAATGGATCCCCACTCAAAGCTGCTATCCCTGCCCGCGATGTGTAGTTACCCATAAACGGGATCCCATCCCATTGGACCCCATCCAATCGGACCATGATTCACCGGACCCCACCCATTCTGACCCTACTTCAGAGCTCCATGGCTCGGACCCAATGGTCGAGGATGTCGAATTTAGGAGTGTATCCAGCCACTCCTCAACGCGAAGCTCCTCGACTGGAAAATTGTCCAACTCGGAACTGGTTGGAGAATTTTTCGACAGTATTGCGATTGACGCGGGTGTAACCTCTCCGTTATAAGACGAAGAGGATGCCGATGTGACAATGGTGGATTCTCATGCTGATGCTGAGAGTCACACAGATTAATCTGCAACACTCAAAAACTGCTTCTGCCGCTCTACTCCTCCGCCTAGCAATGAATTACGTAGAGCTCGTACTGGTCCAAGAACCCTGGGTCGTAGACGGCAGGGTTTGCGGACTCAATACTAGTGGCTATCGCACCGTGTACGTGCAGGATACAGGTAGGCCTAGGGATTGTATAATGGTGAAAACTAACATTAATGCTTTTCTTCTTCCTAGGTACAGCGACAGGGACACCGTCACAATGATCATGGAGTCAAACTCGAGGGCCATCTGGATCTCGACAACATATCTTGCGCACGACTATGGGCTCTCCCCTCCCCAGGAGCCCATTGGCAGATGCGCAACTACGTAGGATTCCGGTAATTATCGGAACAGACGCTAACTCCCACTATACAATATGGGGAAACTCCGATATCAACGATCGTGGTGAGAGCCTACTTGACTTTATTATTAGTAATAACTTAGTTATAGCCAATCGGGGTAATGAACCAACCTTCCTTACATTGAATAGGAAGGAGGTATTGGACATCACTTTGATTAGCTCTGATTTCTCTGACTGCCTTCCCGCAACCCCTCCGACCATTGCCACCCGTTTTGATATGGATAGGGCTACGGACACACTGACCGCGGCACTTAAGTCGGCGGCCATATCTTCCGTCAATACCTCTGTCCACAGAGGTAAGCCCAAACCGCCCTGGTGGAACCAGGAGATCGAGGATCTCCGCCGATCCAGTGGCAAACTCTTCAATAGGGCAAACGCCACCGGGGTGAATGGGCACTTTACAAAGCCAAAAAAAGGGAAATTAAATACGCTGTAAGGCGGGTGAAGAGGGCTTCGTGGATGAACTGCTGCTCGAGCGTAGAAACCTCTGCCGAGACAAGCCGTCTGCGCAAAATTCTGAGTTCCACACATAAGTCTCTCGAATGCATCCAACGGCCTGACGGCAGCTGGACTGAAACTAGTTCAGTGACGCTTGAACTTCTCCTCGACACTCATTTTCCGGAGAGTGTCACCCTTGGAGGTCAGGCTCTCTATCAGGTTACGGCACCGCCGTCTGGGGACTACTCTCCCCTTACTCTTAACCCAGGCCAAGTGCAGTGGGCTATTAGATCCTTTAAATCATTAAAGTCCCCATGACCGGATGGTATTATTCCAGGTGACATTCAGCATGGGGAGGAAATTATTCTACCCTGGCTGCTTGCCATCTATGATGCTAGTCTTAGGTTCCTTTATATCTCGTGGAGCTGGAGAATATCTAGGGTTATCTTCATTCACAAGGCTGGGAAACCGTCCCACACTAAGGCGGGCGACTATAGACTAATCAGCCTTTATTCCTTTCTTCTGAAGATTCTGGAAATAGTCCTTGATGTTCATATTAGGGCCTCGATTGGAGACTGCACTGCACTCCCTTATCTCTCGGGTGGAAAAGTCCTTGCACGTTAAAGAATACACTCTGGCCATTTTCCTGTACATTGAGGGTGCATTCAACAACGTCAACCCGGACGCTATAGTTAGGGCTCTTAATTCTCTCAACCTGGATCAGAGTCTGGTCAGGTTTAATGAGCTCCTCCTCAAATCAAGAATAATAACCTCCACAGTGGGTGCCTCACAGTGTCAGAGAATTGTCTGCAGAGGTACACCACAAGGCGGTGTTCTATCTCAACTTCTCTGGAATCTCGCAGTCAACTCACTCCTGAGAAGACTTGAATCCTCTGGTAATAACGCCATAGCCTACGCGGACGATATTGCCATAACAGCGTCGGGAATATGTCCGCAAACGCTGTCTGATAAGCTAAAATTGGCGCTATCAATTGTACTGGATTGGTGAGGGGTTTTTGAATTATCTATTAATCCCTCCAAGACAGATACAATACTTTTCACTAGGAGATACAAGGTCCCGGCCTTCATCGTCCCTAGTATAAACGGGACTAGGCTAACGCTGGGTCCCGAGGTTAAATATCTGGGCCTGATCCTCGATCCCAAACTCAGCTGGAGGGCAAATCTGACTGCCAGGGCCCGAAAAGCGGCCTATGCTGCCTACTGCTGCGGCAGGGCAGTCGGATCCTCTACAGTCATCGAACCCAACCTTCTATACGGTGTTGCCTTCTGGTGGACTGCTCTGGACAAACGGCACAATGTCAGACTCCTGGACGGAGTCAGAAGGTCCGCAGCTATTCGCATTACTGGTTCTCTACGCACCGCCCCCACAAAGACCTTGTTCGCTATGCTTAACTGGCTTCCTACTGAGCTACTCGCTAAGCAGGTGGCTAAGTTCACTGCGACAAGACTCAATGCCCTGTCTCATTGGCGCGTCGTTCCCTCTGGTCACTCCTCTATTTTGGAGATTGACCCGGTGGCCCCACTGGATATCGATTATCTGCCCGTGGAATACTGTTTTGACAGGGGTTACAACTTCCTGATCCCGAGCAGGAGTGATTGAACCCATGACATGACCGTCCCCCCGGAACTCCTGGATGTACATACCGACGGCTCCAAATTCGACTGCGGGGTGGGCAGCTGAGTCTACTGACTAGGCGGAAGTAGTGGCCATCTACCGGGCCGCTAATGGATCCTCGCATACGGAGTTCCTTTCACCCGCATCTCAATCTTTTCTGATAGCCAGGCTGCGATAAAGTCTCTGTCGAACGTTGCGAATAATTCTAGGATCGTCAGGGAATGCCGTCGCTGCCTCAACCTTCTTTCTGGGCGATTCAGTGTCACACTTATCTGGGTCCCCGGACACTGTGACATTCCAGAAAACTGAAGAGCAGACGAGCTAGCCAGGGCTGACGCACTCCTTCCGGAATTCTCTTCAATCAACTTGGGAATGTCACTTACCTCGTTCAAACTGGGCATCGCGCGGAAATTCTCCCGGGACGCTAACCTATCCTGGATCAATGAGGATCCAGGCTCACTTGGCCCTCAATGGATAGAAGGCGCACCAACCAGTTACTTGGACTTGGTCGTAACATCATCTCGATCACAGTGACCATGTTTATAGGTCACTGTGTTATGGGTAGACACGCGGGAAGAATGCGGCTCCCATTTAACGATTTCTGGAAGAGAAGACTGTTATCCACTTTCTCTGTCAATGCCCATCTCTTGCGAGGTGCAGATATAGGTTATTTGGCTCTCCAACCCTTGTCAGCTTGAAGGAGCTATCGTCCATTGATGTCAAGGATATAGCCTCGTTTATCACACTTTCTGGCTGGTTTTCCAGCGTAGGGTAGTCGTACTTTAAATGTGTAGCCCTTGCGCTGACCAACTTCTTCCTCCTTAGCTCGGAGGAACTTGGTCAGTACAGGGACTGCCTTCACCTGTGGCGCCACAACGGGCCGATATGCGTGATCAAGTGAGCTTTTGGTATAAAGCTACCACACTAACCTAACCTAACATACACAACATGAGTGGCGTAATAAACTAGGTTGTAGTCCTCGCTAAATGGTTTTAATCACCACTTTAGTAAGTAAGTACAAGACGAGAACTCTATAATTCGAATTTCAAAATGTTTAAATAATGTGTTGTGTACCTGTCCATGTAGGACAGCACCTACAAGGAATTTTGAAAATAATGATCTTTATACATGTGACTGCGATACGAGTGCGATATGAGGCATCAGTTATGGCGCATCATCGCTATGGAGGATTAGATAGAAGAAAGCCACAAAATCGTATCACCCAAATATAATTGAGACATTGGAAGGATACCAAATTAACGCGTAATTATCAGACAAGATGCCAAACATACCAATGGCCACCAATTCCATAACTCTGAATTTCTTGGGACCTTGTTACCACATGGATTGCTCTAAACATGGAAATAGAAATGCCCTGAAGAACCAGACACCTAACTTGCGTTTTCCAAGCGTAGGAACGTGCGATCAGATAGTATCTGAATTGGTCGAGTGCTAATTTACAAATTTAATACAAAAAGATTGAAATTAATTCTCTTATTCAGGGTCAGGCCGAGGTCTGCCTTGAAAAGTATAAAGACTATTAACAACATCTCCAAGTATGATGCAGAACGCATTACATGGGTACTTAAGCGTCATAGAGAATTAAAGACATTCATCATTGGGAAACAATGAGAAAGGGAGACAAATTAAAAATATAGTCTGTGGCGATCCTAATAAGAAGAAAACAATGAGTATATTACGATTAAATAAAGACGACTTGAATACACTAATGAGTGTCACGTAAGGACTTAAATGAACATTTGAACCGCCTAGACGTGATAGATTATAATGAATCCACGGCATGAGGAGAGGACATCGAAATGATGGAACACTTTTTTTTCGTTGCCTACCATTCGCTGGAAAACGTAATATTTTAAGGAAAACAGTAAACCAGACATAACTTATAACAGAGGAGTGGATTGTAAGGATTTAAGGAGGCTTTGACAAGATACAGACCTTCTATACAAGACATGGTTGGTACGGTTGGTCATAGATGTACGCTCCATAGGCATAAGGCTAAACCCCTATGATTGGTGTCTTTTCTCCCAACCTTCCTACCAACTACCTAAGCCATACTATCACTTTTAACCATGAGTTTATTTTTCATGCTCTTTTGAGTTTATTTGTCTTGTTAAATTCATTTTTATTCAATAAATTTCTATGTTGTTTCTCATATTTGTGTCATGATTTATGCGAATAAACGATAAAGAAGAGAAGCCAAGTCATGTTATAATGAAACTGACACGAATTCCTTGCCATGTATTAAGTCGGATACGGAAGAATAAACAACATGTCATAATACATGAAAACACATACATACATACGCGAATGAAATTACTGTTAAAGATAATTCAGTGTACAAAAGTACTCGCTTAGAATATTATGCAGTTATTAAGACAGCATAAATTAAATCCATGAAATGAGGTTAATTAGATAAACAGGGAATAGAACATATTTTTGCTTTGCGTTTAGGAATAACGAACCCCAGTAGCTGTTCCAGCATAATAACGAAACGATAATTTCTGATTTTTTTAAATAATATTTTATACCCTTTTGTGTTGTAAAAGTTATATATTTTTTAATTTATAAATTTATATTAAAAACATCAAATGAATGCATATTAATTACGAATGAATGATGATTATCTTACTTTATGGTAGGGGGAAATGTTTGGAGCCAATTAGAAAGCATCAAAAGGTAATAAATGGGGTCTTATTCTAGTAAACTGAATTTATACCTCAGCACAGATATATGTTTCTATTATCATCACAAATCCAAGTAGAAGCATATTTCAGGCGGATTTAGATGTTATCCATCAGTAACTACTTTTGAATTTGACAACTTGAAGTGTCTTAAGAGTAAATGAGTTTGACCTTCCTGTAGGGGAAGCCATTCAGTACTGCTGAAGGACCTTCACTGGCAGGGTCAAATCATTTCTACTACAGGAATGTCGAATTATATCGTCACAAAAGTTTAGGTCTGCGATACTTTGCGCTCGACAATACTTGTCCAAAATGGAAACGAGTATAGGAACAGGTTCGTCCCAATGTCAGGTAATCGTACAGTCTTCTAGTGGAAATTGTAGGAATTGTTAACGGCACGGTACTAGTTTGGAATTATATACCGAAGAGCTCAAAAGTAACAATTTATATAAATAATTAGTCGGCACTGAAGGCTTTAAAACGATATGCTGTTAGGTCACATCTGGTCAAGGGTTGTAAAAAAGGTGCAAACGATTCGATTCATCAATCGTGCATGGAGATGTAGATGGGACACTTGAGTCGCAAGAGCTTTATAGTCAAGGTAAATCCTACAGCAACGAAACCAATACTAACCACGAATAGAAGTGAATTGAAAGCTCTTATAGAACATAACGATCGGAAGCACGTTGCGAAACTGTAGCTTATGCACAACTGTTCAAATCTACTCCAAACACCGGCACAGGCCCCTGATCTCAACATTATTAAGCATGTTTGAGAAAAACTTGCCCGTAAGCTCTATAAATCTAGTATTAGCACAGTGGAGTAGTTGAAACAAGGTATTAGGCGAGAATGGTACAACATAACCACGTTTGGAAGCAGTGAAAAGAGCAAAGGGTTTTGGTTCCAAGTGTTAAAACAGTACCCTTTATTGGACTGTCCAATTATGCGTTTGACATGCAATTCGTTAATATTGTTTTCCTCTTTTTTTTTAAATATTTTTAAATCAAAAATGCTAAGTATTATACATTTTTTAAAAGCTTTCTTAATTATCTATAAGTCAATAAACTGAACGAGGATATCGCAGATTTCTATAGTTTATGAAAAGAGGCAGAAGAAACAGTAGATCATACTTTTTGTCGCTGTCCTTATCTTAGGCAGAAGTGGTCAGGTAGTTAATTTGTTGAGGAATTGTATGGTATCGACCTTCGGAACAACGTGTCACATTATGTATGATTGATGGGAGGCACCTCTCCTTTCTTCTTCTTTTTTTCGTTCTTTGTATTCTCTCTTATATTTTCTTTCATCAACTTCCTCTACTTTTTCTTTCTTAACTTGCTTCTCTCCCCTCTGCCAACTTCTTTGGATTGGTATGATTAACCATCGCATAAATCGATTTCGTACGGAATGGAGGGCCGCAAGAGTCTTAGAGCTAAGGCTCAATCATTTAGGTACGAAACGAATCTTAAGCGTTAGTCCTAAAAGGGCATGGTCTCTGGAAACAGGTGGAATAGTGATATCGGGCGAAACAAATAAGTACGTTAATGATTTGAATTGTATCGAATTTATTACATATAAATCCATTGATATTAAGAAGAATCAATAAGACGTAGTACTTTATACATTGTTATGATTGCCACCGCATAATTGAAAATCGATTCCCTAATCATTCTGATTCGTAATATAAATACAGCAAAACTATGCTTCAGAACAAGGCTTGGGGTGACCAAATTGGTGAATTATGTAATTGAAACTACCATTTCAATTGAGAAATTCAAAGGAAAAGTTGTTTTAAAAACATGCATCACAGTAATTGCAACTTTAAAGTAGAACAATTAAATATTGCCATTCGTTCTGCTTTTGCAATCACTAACCGGTATGAAGAAAAAACGCTTATTTCTTACCGGTTCACTGATACAGGTGATAAATCTGTTAGTCATTGCAATTTTCTACAATAAATTGCTATACTTTCACAAGGTCAACTGTTCCATATGTTCCATCTTCTCTTGTGGGGAAGGTATTGTTTTTTAGATTTACTTTTTGTAAAAATATAAATGTTAAAAATGTCGTAAACATTTTAATATAATTTTGATATATAATTTAATATAGTATTGACCAGTTGAGCGGAAAGAGTTACTCTAGTGATATAAAAAGTAATTCGTTTCTATGTAAACCTATTCATACATATATTTAAGGACTTTTCCAATGTTATTAAAACGTTATCATGTTAACTGACATATAATAATTGGATTGCAGATAGTCGAATAGCCTGCAGCACAATATTGTCATACATATGTATATTTCGGAAGTGCAATATGATTTTAACAATGCAATACCGAAAAACCATAACAGCCTATAAAAATATTTTTTTTGTATTCAAAAAACTTATTTGCTTAACTAACCACTCCCTATTACTAATTCAATATATGTGCACTCGTATGTAATTAAAATTTTAACATTAACGATTTAATGTAAACTTAAACCAGTACACGCAACAACCATCAATGCTAACAAATTAAATTAAAGGGAAAAATTAAAAAAAAAGAAAAATTTTGTTTAAAACAACATCAAATCATGTTAATAGGCAAGTTGTTAATTTAATTTGGCATTAAATAAACATATGAATAACAAACAACAACAACTACTACAATCAAAAACTTTTTAGGTATGATACATACACACACGCCGACAAACGCTAATAGATTTCTTTTCCACTAACACAAAACCAAATTCACTCATTCTGTGTGTAAAACATGTGGAAGCCTACATACAAATACATTTAAACCATCGATTACCATTTCATAGCACAATTGTGCAGAGAGAACTCACACGCATTCTTGTGTTTTTTGATTTAGTTGTCGATCAGACTGCCACAGAAACATTAAAACAATTAAATCTGATATTAAAAATAAAAGTCTAAAACAAGTACATAGTATAATAGAAGAAATATAGTTAGAGTTAAAATTAAGAAGAGACTAGAATAAAATAAAAATAACGAGTAACGGTATCAATGCAAAATAATAAAAATACTAAAACATACGATTACGATCTCAAACGAGTAAATCAAGAGAAGCATTAAGAACAAAGAGTGAATCTGACTTGACAGAAGATAAAACCACGGAGAATATCGGAGAAGTTGTAATATATAAAACAGAAAATATAGTCAAGACAGTCAAAAATAACGACACAGAAATGTCAAACAACGAGTTAAGCGAGTTAGTAAGGTTACTCTCGTTACAAATAAAAAATGAACAAGATAAAAACAACAAAACGATAATTACAGTGGACACATTCGCAAAAATTTTAAATGATTTCGATGGGGAAAACGTACCGGTGGATAAATGGTTTGACAATTTCGAGCAAAATGCCGAAGCTTATGAACTAAATGACAAACAGAAATACGTGCAAGCAAGAAATAAGATTGTAGGTGTTGCTAAAATGTTTTTAGAAACGAAAAGTATTAGTAACTATGAAAGTCTAAAAGAAGAGCTTATTGCAGAGTTCAAGCGTGATTATGACAGTGGCGAAATACATAAAATGCTTAAAGAAAGGAAGAAAACTAGTGCGGAATCGTTTCACAAATATATGCTTTGCATGCGTAAAATCGCTGCCCTAGGTGACGTAGAAGAACGGGCTGTAGTTAGATATATCGTGGACGGTCTGCCGGCAAAAAGTGTATATAAACAAAATATGTATGCCTCAAAGAATTTTAAAGAATTACGTGAGAACTACGAGATTTATGAACGCGTTAATGTGAATACCGAAACACAAAACAAAAAGTGGCACAAAGCAAATGAAACTAAATTGTCTGCAAAGAAAATACATTGTTATAATTGCGGTTCAACGGATCATAAAAGAAATGAATGCAAAACTCAGACAAAATGTTTTAAATGCAACTCATTCGGACATATCGCAAAACAGTGTAAAGCAACTGAAAATATTGATAATAGTGTTCTAATGATTGTCGATCAAAAAAGGTACAAGTGTTTACAGGTAAATGAACAATTGATAAATGGACTAATAGATACCGGGTCGGATGTTTCGATAATGAAGTACAATGTATACGTGAATAAATTCAGAAACTGTCCACTGAAGGTTAACGACTCGTTGTTAACTGGACTTGGTAATATAAAAACAAGACCCTATGGTTCAATCGAATGCAATGTTAAAGTTGATGCAGTGGAAACGAAACAAAACTTCTTAATATTACCAAACGATGTAATAAAATGTGACATTTTAATCGGTCATGACTTCATATCGAAATTTAAAATGATAGTTGATAGTGATGGTTGTGAATTTAAATATAAAAATTCAGAGGAAAATAACATTTAAAATGTATTGTTACGTTTTTACCTTTTTAAAAACGTTTAAATATGAGTTCGTTAATTGCAAACCAAGTAAAAACAAATATGTGTTCTATTTTAATTAAACTCTCTTTATTTATCACACTACTTTTGTGCCACTGTTCACACTTAACCGATACAACAATAATTACTACAATTTATTGCTTGCTATTATTCACACACAACTATTGTTCGCAACCGATATCTTCAAACACGACTATTTAGTTCACACGCAACTTCTCTCAAGACTGACTCACTCGTCTGCTTTGTCTTGCCCTTTTATAGTCCAACACGAACAGTACATCGAACGTTCTTGAAGAAGAAGGTTCGCGTTTTCGCTTACTCGAAAATTCTATAGCGAGAGCATTGTTGTTTGTGTACTTTGTTCTCATTGGTTGTTGTTGCGTTCGCTTACTTGTCTATCCTCATCTCTTTCATACCGATGGTGATGATTTGCTTTTAACATGTTCGTTGTAGTTGTTGATGTAGCTATTATTAACGTCATGTTCATTGTATTCGTTAGTGTTAGTGTGTATTTGTGTCGTGTGTTTTGTGTACGCATTGCCTCATGGTCTTTGTATTTGTAGCTTTTGTTTATCGTTAATGTTAAACGATATTAGGTCGTTTCGATATGCGTAACACTGCCGCCCACTTAAGCCTGTTCGTCCCGAATAGGCTCATTATCTCTTTTCCAATATTTTGCCAGTCGCTCTATGTGTACGACCTTCATTTTTGTTCGGGGGCTGTTAGCTTTTTGTATCCTGTACACGACATCATTTAACCTCTTATTATTTTGTACGGTCCATCCCAGCTAGTTTGTACGTTGGGGAATGATCCCTTCTTCCGCTTCGGGTTGTAGAGTAGAACCATTTGTCCTTCATGAAAACCCTCTGTGTTTGCTGCACGATCATATCTGGCTTTCATTCTATCGCGGACCAACGCTATCCTCTCCAAAGGTGCACCCGAGTTGTAGTGTTGCAGCTGCCCTCGACTTCTTCTTACTTGGCCTTGTGGGGACCTCACTTGTGGGAAGCCAGCACTTGTCCCTCAGTGCTAGCTCGGCTTTTTTTTTTTTTTTTAATTTAACGGGGACTCCGCTGTTGACGGCTGGTAACTCGGCCGTTTATTGGTGAGACGGATCTTGACCTTTCTCGTGGCGCTTTCCAGTTTCCTTGGAACATGACCACCCTTTCCACAGTTGAGACACTTAAGCTTGACCTTTTGTCCAACTTCTTCCAGAATTTGCTTCAACATCTTTTTAGATTTACTCAAAAGGCATTCTTCTTCCTCCACGACTTCCATTCTTCGCACCTCGCTTACTTGTGGTCTAGAAATCGTGCGAGCGGTCTCCTGGGCTAGTGCGAAAGCCACGGTCTCTGTAAAGGTTGACTTCTGTGTGGAACATACCACAAATTTGATCTCTGGGTCGCGTACACCATTGACAAACGCCTCGGTTTTAAATTTGTCTATCAACGGGTGGCCCTCTCCTGGGTATGTAAGCTGCACCAATCTCTCAACCTCCATTGCAAAGGCTTGTAATGACTCGTTTGCCTTTTGCTCCCGACATCTCAACTCTATGCGGTACAGCTCTCGCTTGTGCTCATCGCCGAATTTCCGCTGTAAGGCCACCATTAAGTCGTTATAGTTGTTTCTACTGCTGGCTGGCATGGTCTCTAGTATCTCTGCTGCTACATCTTTTAACGCCAAAATTAGTTCGAACGCCTTCTCTCCATCGTCCCATCCGTTTCTGCTAGGTACGTTCTCAAATTGGAATTTGAACACGGATAGGGGTGAGCTGCCATTAAAGCAAGGTGTTTTCATCCTGCCGGTACCTTCTGATACGACTTGTACTGTTCCCGGTAGCTGGCTCTGGGGGTTGATCTTCTCTTCCATCATAACAAATTTCCCGTCAACGGCTTTTACCAAATTTGACACCTCTTCGGCGACACTTGTAACCCTTCTGCTGTACGGCTCATGGATTTCCTGCAGCATTCCAGATGTTGCTTCGATCTCCTTTTCAATTTTCGACGAAACCGCTGCTTGCATTTTTTGCATTCTTTCCATTCTTTGTTCACTATCTCGTCGCAACTCTGCCAAAAGTTTCTGATTTTCGGCTCTATAAACTTCAAGTATCTTTCTTCCAATTTTTCAACCATAGCGGCTAGCAACGAATTTATATCAATACCGCTAGGGGTTGCAGGGGCCTGTAACTCACATTCCTCTTCATCTTCGAACTCGTAGGATTCGATGTCAATGCCCTGAAGCTGCAGTTGCTCCCTTAACCGCCTTTGCAGTTCATTCTTCGTACCCGTTGTTGCCAGTTCTAGTTTAGCCAACTCTCGTTTCAGCCGTTCCACTCTTAATTCGGAGAGTTTCATTTTATTTTTTTTATTTGTTTTTATTTTTTTATTTATTTTTACTTTTGGATTTTGCAATCCCACTTCTGACACCAATTGTTACGTTTTTATCTTTTTAAAAACGTTTTAATATGAGTTCGTTAATTGCAAACCAAGTAAAAACAAATATGTGTTCTATTTTAATTAAATTCTCTTTATTTATCACAATACTTTTGTGCCACTGTTCACACTTAACCGATACAACAATAATTACTACAATTTATTGCTTGCTATTATTCACACACAACTATTGTTCGCAACCGATATCTTCAAACACGACTGATTAGTTCACACGCAACTTCTCTCAAGACTGACTCAATTACAACTGAACTTACTCGTCTGCTTTGTCTTGCCCTTTTATAGTCCAACACGAACGGTACATGGAACGTTCTTGAAGAAGAAGGTACGCGTTCTCGCTTACTCGAAAATTCTATAGCGACTGCATTGTTGTTTGTGTACTTTGTTCTCATTGGTTGTTGTTGCGTTCGCTTACTTGTCTATCCTCTTCTCTTTCATACCGATGGTGATGATTTGCTTGTAACATGTTCGTTGTAGTTGTTGGTGTAGCTATTATTAACGTCATACTTTATTTTCTTTGGTCATGTTCATTGTACTCGTTAGTGTTAGTGTGTATTTGTGTCGTGTGTTTTGTGTACGCATTGCCTCATGGTCTTTGTATTTGTAGCTTTTGTTTATCGTTAATGTTAAACGATATTAGGTCGTTTCGATATGCGTAACAGTATTTAATATATACGCATTTGAAATCGATGCCGAAGGTAAATACAAACAAGAAATTGAAAATTTAATTCATCAATATAATCCATCGTCATCAGTCAAAGAGTGTCCAGTGGAGATGAAAATAATTCCGAACGGAGAAATTAAACCTTTTCGTCAATCTCCAACAAGATTACCGTTTCCTGAAGAACAAGAAGTCAACAAGCAAGTGCTGGAGTGGTTACAAAAAGGAATTATACGTAAGTCATGTTCAGATATTGTAAGCATAGTGGTTGTAGTAAAAAAGAAGACTGGAGATTACAGAGTATGTGTCGATTTTAGACAGCTGAATAAGATGGTGTTAAAAGATGCTTTTCCAGTACCTGTTACAGAAGACGTATTACAAAAACTACAAAAGGCTAAGTTTTTCTGTGTAATGGATTTAGAAAATGGGTTTTTTCATGTACCCATTGAAGAAGCAAGCAAAAAATATACAGCGTTCGTTACTAAACAGGGGCTATACGAATTCAACCGTGCCCCTTTTGGGTTTTGTAATTCACCTGCATATTTTATAAGATATATCAACTTTATTTTTCAAGAACTAATAGCTGCAGACGTTATGGATCTATATATGGATGATATAGTCATTTACGGCGCTATTAGTGCTAGAAGTAGCACAGCAATATGGTTTAAATATCAAGTGGTCAAAATGTAAGTTTATGAAAACCAAGATTGATTTCCTCGGTCATAGGATTGAAGGCGGCAAAATTTGGCCGGGAAAAGAAAAAACCAAGGCTGTTGCTAACTTTCCAGAACCCAAAAATATCAAAGACGTTCAATCGTTTTTAGGATTGAGCGGGTATTTTAGAAAATTTATCCAAAACTATGCCTACATAGCAAAGCCATTGTCAAATCTGCTGAAAAAAGATACGATTTTTAAAATTGGAGCTGAGGAAAAAAATGCTATTAACAATTTGAAGACTTCGCTTACTAATGAACCCGTTTTAAGAATTTTCTGTAGAGAAGCAGAAACTGAATTGCACACAGATGCATCAAAAGAAGGATTTGGTGCAACTTTACTCCAAAACTTTGATGGCCAGCTGCATCCTGTTTTCTTCTATAGCAAAAAAGCGTCAGCGCAAGAAAGACGACTACATAGTTATATCCTGGAGGTGAAGGCTGCGTATATAGCATTTAAAAAATTTAGGCATTATATTTTGGGCATTCATTTTACGCTGGTGACAGATTGCTCTGCCTTTAAACAAACAATTTCTAAAAAAGATGTTCCACGAGATGTTGCCCAGTGGATATTATATTTCCAAGATTTTGACTACACAATAGAGCACAGAAGAGGAAACCGAATGAAGTATGTTGACTCATTAAGCCGTTACCCAACAGGTGTAATGGTGATTTCTTCAAATATTGCTCCAAGATTTCTTAAGCAACAACATGAAGACGCGTACATCAAGACTATTATACAAGCGTTGAGTTTTGGGCCTTATGAGAGTTTTAAGTTGAAAGGTGGTTTAGTATACAAAAACATTAACGGCAATGATCTACTTCTTGTACCAAAACAGATGGAAGTAGAAATAATTAAAAACGCTCACGAGAATGGTCATTACGCGACTCAAAAAACGTTGCATGCGTTACAACAGCAATATTACATACCGCACTTGGAGAAAAAGGTTCAACAGGTTATTAATAATTGCGTGAAATGTATCATCTATAACAATAAGACTGACAAGAAGGAAGGCTTTTTGAGTTGTATCGACAAGGGTGATGTGCCGTTGGAGACAATTCATATTGATCACCTTGGCCCTATGGACGCTACATCTAAACCAGGGTTTACCAAAAATTTTTTGGTTATGTATTAGTGAGTAAGAGAGAGAAAATAAATTGAGAGAATTGATTTATTTACAGCCATAGAAAAGTGTTTGTAATATACGTTATTTTGATTTTCATTTTATCAACTTACATATGTAAAGCTATCTATCTTTGGCTTAATAATTTTAGATAAATAAAAATAAAAAAATCCATTTTTTATTAAAAGATCGTAAAGGTATCCATCTTTGGCTTAAAAATTAGACCATGTTTTTAGATAAATAAAAATAAAAAAAATAATAAACCATTTTTTATTAATAGAGAAAAAGCAAGCATTCCAAAGCATTTAAAAAAAATTATACTAGGCGACAAAATATATAAGGCATTGAATATTATCAAAAGCATCTTTTAACATACAATATTTTTTAAGTGTCATTCTGAATACGTTTGGGTTTCCAGCAAGAATTATAAGCGATAAAGGCTCGGCCTTTACGTCACAAAACTTTGAAGATTTTTGCAAGCGCAACGGTGTTGAACATGTCCTGACAACAATAGTTGCATGCATAATTCGACTAAAACTACACCTTTTCAAATATTAGTAGGAGTTAAGATGAGAACGGGGCTAAACGACAACATGTTACAAGTGTTACAAGAGGAGATGATTGAAAAATTTGATGATGACCGACAACAACTGCGGACTGAAGCTAAAATGCAAATCCAAAAAGCGCAAGTTGAATACAAACGTAACTTCGACAAAAGGCGAAAAGAAGACAACGGCTACCAGGTAGGAGACTTATTGACTATAAAGAGGACTCAATTTGTATCTGGCAGAAAACTTGCAAGTGAGTTTCTGGGGCCATACAAAGTAGACCAAGTCAAGAGAAACAAGCGGTATGATGTAGTTAAGGCAGCCAACTTTGAGGGACCTAACAAAACGTCTACAAGTTCAGACTTCATGAAGCCGTGGAAGAATGACGGATCCGTTGAGTATGTATTGTCATCTGGGACAGATGAATAACAGGATGGCCGGGTGTAAAGGGTACATTGTTAATCGTATTAGTAAAATGGTCATCGTGTAAGTACTAAAATCGAAGATCAATGTGGAAAAAGAATCGAGCTTAAAAAAAGTAGTTAGTCAGTAAAAGTAGGTACTAAGCTGAAGTTGTATACTGGAGAATTTTAAAAAAAGTTATCATTGAAAGTTATTGAAAATTAAAAGTTGTTCTTAAAGTGAAAAGTTGGCCTTAAAACTAAAAGTTGTTATTAAAATTATTAAAAGTTTAAATTGTTCTAAATATTTAGATCTACTTATATTGAAATAAAACTTGAATTATTAAATTATAAAACCTAAAAAAAAAACTTTAAGTTTGTGCACATAATACTACATATTTGAAAAATTTATGAATTCCCTTTATTTTTATATAAAATACTTAAAAAATCTTAAATAAACGTTAATTAATATACCCTTCTTACATACATGCACTCGTAGAAACACACAAAATTTAAAATAATAAATAATAAATAAATTTCATGAAAATGTTGTTTGTGGCTTTTTCGAATACTACATAAATGTATATATGCATGTGTGTGTGTGTGAGGGTTTCTATGTATTTGTATTTAATTTTAAAGCCATCACTAGTTATCAGTATAATTCTTGTGATCGATATTATGAAGACTGAAAAAACAAAACAACACAAATGCCATTTATATGTAGAAGCAGCAATAATAGCAACAACAGCAACACATTCAATAACAAAAACAACAACAACAACATGATATAAAAATCAACACTAAATTTAACAGAAAATACGATTATAAGTGAATCAATGTGCAAAAATCAAATTACATTTTGCAATTCGTAAATGGAAATGAATCAGAATTAAACGAGCAAAATGTTATTAGCGAAAAATCACTCACTCACTCACAGTTGTAAACAAATGTACACACATACACATACATACATATGTATATGCATATTTGTATGTGCATGTACATATATTTGCACAAATAAACATTGATCAGAGAGAGGCTGTTAAATTTCAAACACAAAATAAACATTTAAAAAATAAAAATCATACACACGTTTTTCTACCACATACAAGCATAACATATACATCCTACTTACATATGTGTGTTAAAATAGATATACACATATGCAAACAATACGTAGATATATATCATACAATACATACATATATTCAAATTTTACACACAATAAGTTATACTGACACCTATACATACATACACACACACATTTATTCTGCATACAGCACGCTTTTAGGCGCATAGTTAAAATGATTTTTTTTTATAATATTTGTGATGATTGTTAAATAAGGAAATTAAAAAACAGTTTAAGGCACACAGTGATGTGATGAACTAAGTAACCAAAATGTTTGTATATATACATTAGAGATGAGCGCTATTTTCAAAACTGTGATTTAATCACGGTGATTGATAATCCACTGGTAACTACAGTGATTGAAATTGCCAAATAACAGTTACTAATAATGTCGTTCCTTCAAAATTGGTACATACTCAAATTTATTTCATTTTAGTTTGAGCGAGGCAGAATTACTATTAGATGATGTTGATTATTTACTTTTCTCTTTTATACATGAACCTTCTGTGAAACTTAATTGTCAAACTTCATATAAAAAAAAAAAATTACGTTAAAAATAATAACATTGATGACACTACTTTGATTTTGTTTAGTAGTCTTTTCGTAGTATGTATCTAGTTGTCTTTTTCTTACGACTTAATAAAATACGTTATTGTCATTATTGTATTATTGGAATACTGTGATCACAATCACTTTTTTAAAGAACAGTGATTAACAAATCACGTTCACTGAGAACAACGTTCTTCAAAAATCACTGGATCGCTCATCTCTAATATACATACATATATAACAACCCATTGGTTGTTAGGATGAATTGTAAAGAATTTCTATAGAAATTAATAGACTACTAAAGCAACTCTGCCCGTTTTGGACAACACAATACTATACGTTTCCGTATTTGTATTATAGATGAAATCTTCTGAAAAGAATTTATATTTTCGTGAAAATGAAAGGCCAAACGATTTAAATTTTTTAATGTAAAAATTTAAAAAAAAGTCTAGCTTTCCACCCTACAGTAGATCGTATAAAAATAATGCAACTTTTAACTGAACTTGACAATAATAATTCCAATATCCCAACGAACGCGATACATTAGCCGTTGTAATCCAAATATTATAGTCAGTGGCATGCGTGTATATTAAAAAAATTTTAAGCTACATGTTTAAAATCATTAGAAACATGTTGCTAAGGTTGATTTGTATATAAGGTGTAGAGGACCAAGTTGTATGTAATCTTTCTGAGGTATATCATTGGGTGGGTAAATTGGAAAAAATATGCCAAGACTTATAATACGTTTTTTTTTTTTTTGACAATATTCCTAATAAAAAACACGTATTAGTGTTTTGTACTTGCATAATCGCTTCGATTTTACCACATTGTACTGAAGTTTGTTTGTATATAAACTTCATAACAGTGGTTCAAAATAATTTTCTCTACGATTATTTTACCGTCGTTGTCGTGCAGAGTACTGCTACTATACGATCTATATTGTACTCCCTTAAAACTTTTCAGGGAATCCTTATAAAATCTCCGCAAAGCCAACCGTCTTCACAAACTTCAGGATGTTGCTCGGTGTAATAAGAACATATGATGGCCATCCAGTTGTTCTCTTCTAGGCGTCGTTGATGCCCCATAGGTTCCAACAATGCGTTCCGATCATTCATTCTCTTTGTCACAGAAACTACATGTTGACGTCGTGACAAATCCTACTCTGAACAAATGTACTCTGAGCCTACAGTATCATTTCGAAACACCGCCTAAATCTTATTACAATTTCCCAAAATTTTACATAAACTTTAGTCTTCGCCTCTTTTTATCTTTAGTTTTGTTGTCAACAGCCAAGCAACCCCCAAGAAAGTTCATTCCCTTGCGTAAGCTAATTCTCATACTATCTTCGATTTAACCCCTAAATCAAAGTATGACAGTGACAGTGACAGTATGCTTCAATGTTTATTCTGGCTCTTTTCATAAACTACAGAAATTTTTGTTTCGTATATTGATTTTTGATTGGCCATAGGACTTTTGCTACTCTAGATTTCTATCTACATCAGGGATTACCATTTCATAGCATAATTGTGCAGAGAGAACTCACACGCATTCTTGTGTTCTTTGATTTAGTTGTCGATCAGACTACGGCAAGAACACATGTATGGCGGATGCTTTATCATTTTATTTCAGAATAACACTCAATAAATATTTTATGATATAAATGTTCTATGGGATTAGCTGGGCGTATTTCATATTTTTATTTTGTCGCATAGTATCGGGTCCGCCATCTAACGTTTTTTTTTTCAACTAGTGCTTATTTCGTGAATGATAACACTTAGCTCATGTCTGATTTGACAGATAATTAGTTTTATCCTTCCGCTGAACGAATATGGTTTTCGTTTTCGCGTTTACGCTTCGCTAAGTGGGCCTGCGATCGACTTGCAGAAGATGCCGATTTTGGCAAAAAAAATCATCTTTTCAGATGAAGCTCATTTTGATCTTGGCGGGTATGTAAACAAGCAAAATTGTCGCATTTGGGGCACAAAAAACCCGCACGCATACATTGAAAAGCCGACGCACCCAAAACGAGTCACTGTTTGGTGCAGATTTTGGTCCAGAGGCATAATTGGGCCATTTTTCTTCGAAAATGAGCAAGGAGTGGCTGTTACAGTCAATGGCGATCGTTATCGGGCCATGTTGACCGAATTTTTGTTCACAAAAATTGAAGATGAGGATATTGGCAACATTTGGTTTCAACAGGACGGCGTCACGTGCCACACAGCTCGATGTTTTGCGCCTTGTTTTTGAAGATCGCATTATCAGCCGCAGAGCTGATGTCGTTTGGCCACCTCGGAGCTGCGATTTGACACCGTTGGACTATTATTTGTGGGGTGCCGTTAAAGATAAGTGTTACGCCGACAAGCCAGAGACCATTGACGCTTTAAAGGACAATATTCGTGAAGCTATTGGTGAAATACAGCTGCACACAATCGATAATGTGCTTAAAAATTGGACCGATCGTATAGGCTACTGCATGGCCAGCCGAGGCAGCCATTTGAATGAAATTATTTTCCATTATTAACCGGAAGGATTGTACTTTCGAATAAAAAAAGAAATTTGAGAAAATATTCAGTAGTTTTTTTAAAGCATTTTCCAAAAAAAAAGTTATTTGGCGGACCCTTTATAATTTTTTTAAATGCTTTGGAATGCTCGCTTTTTTTCTATTAATAAAAAATGGGTTTTTGATTTTTTTTATCTAAAAAACATGGTCATTTTTAAGCCAAAGATGGATAGCTTTATGTTCTTTTAATAAAAAATGAATTTTTTTTATTTTATTTTTTTTCTAGCCTATTGCTAGATACCAGCTCTTAAATGTTCATCAGCAGCTTTGTTAACATCACAATGGCCAGGTACCCAGCGTAATTTAATTCAATGAACTGATAAAATGGCGCTTAGAAGTCTTTTAAACTCCCAGACCAGATGTGAACTGAAAATATTAAATGCTGCCTAATTATTTACATAAATTGTTACTCTTGAGCTCTTCGGTATATGTTCCCCAACTAGAATTGTTTGAATTTTAATCTGAGAATACTATATTCAATTGGAAGACTATACAAATCCGTGACAGTGGTTTCATTGAGGGATGTACGTGTTTCTGTACTCGCCTGCATTTTATACCAGTAGTGTTGCACTTAGTGTAACACAGAAGTAAGCTTTCGTGACTAAATAATTCGTCATGTCTGTATTCGAAGTAGTCTAAGAGACTTAGTCTAAGAGACTCTGCCCAAATGGTAGTATCTGAAGGATAACGTCCAGAGAAATGCTTCTACTGGCACTTGAGAGGTCAACAGAAGCACATCTCTGTACTTATGGCAGAAAGTTTCTAGTGCTTCGTGATTTCAATGCATTTCATCATACCGTGCATCCGTAGGTTAGAACCGGTCTGTGGTGCGAGGTGTAGATTCAACTTACCGTATTCGCCAACTTAGGTTGTCTTTGTTTTTACATACATAGTTGGTCATCTTTACCCTTCAGTGAGGGTTACGACCTGTGTTAACTTTTTTACATGAGTTTTAGGACCTAAGGTTTAAAGTTGACTCCGAACGACATATTTTTGAAAAATTTTTCATGACTCTTTTATTTTACTCTCCGAAATTATGACAGAAGACTGCTGAGAGGAAGTTGCCGATGAAATATTTTCTCATATTTCGTGTTGTTCTAGATGTCTGACCTGAACCGTGGTCTCACGTCTATTAAGCCAATAAACTACCAACTAGACTAGGTTAGGTTAGGTCGGAGTGGTAGCTCTGATGTCACAAAGCTCACTTGAGCACGCATAGCGGCCCGTTGTGATGCCACGGGTGAACGCAGTCCCTGTACTGACCAAGTTCCACCACAATCAGGGAAAAGGAAGAAGTTGGTCAGCGCAAGGGCTGCACAACGGAAGCACGACTACCCCGCACTGGAAAACCAGCCAGAAAATTTGATGAACGAAGCTATATCCTTGATATCAATGGATGATAGCTCCGTTAAGCTAACAAGGAATGGGGAGCCAAATAACCTATATCTACACCTAGCAAGAGACGGGCACTGACAAAGAAAGTGAATAACAGTCTCCTCCTCCTCAGAGGACCTGCATCCACGACAGAAATCGTTAAAAGGGAGCCTCATTCTTTCCGCGTGTCTGCCCATGACACAATGACCCGTAAGCACGGCCACCGTAGTCGAGATGACGTCACGACCAAGACCAAGTAATTGGTTGGTACGCCTTTTATCCATCAAGGGCCAGGTGAGCCTAGCGGTGGAGCAGGACTCCTCGTTGACCCAGGATAGGTTGGCGTCTCGAAAGAATTTCCGCGCAATGGTCAATTTGACCGAGGCAAGTGGTATACCCAATTCAACAGAAGAGGATTCCGGAAGGAGCGCACCAGCTCTGGCGAGCTCGTCTGCTCTGCAGTTACCCGGAATTTCACTGTGCCCGGGGACCCACACCAAAGAGACACTGGTGAAGCGCCCCGAAAGAAGGTCGAGACAGCGACGACATTCCCTAACGATCCTAGAGTTAATCACGAAACCCGATAGAGACTTTATCGCGGCCTGACTGTCAGAGAAGACCGAGACGCGAGTGAAAGGAGCATCGTTGACAAGGATCCATTGAGCGGCCCGGTAGATCGCCATCACCTCCGCCTGAAACACGCTGCAGTAGTCCGGCAGACGGAGAGAAATGTTCAGGTTCAGTTTCCCAGAGTAGATACCGCTTCCAACACCATTGTCGATTTTAGAGCCGTCGGTATATATATCCAGGACTTCCGGGGGGACGACCGTATTAGGATTCCAGTCGTCCCTATTCGGAATCAGAGAGTGGAAACATCTGTCAAGACAATATTCAGCAGTGATATAGTCCATGTTCACAGGGGCCACCGGATCAACCTCCAGAATAGTGGAGTGACCAGAAGGTATAATGTGCCAGCGAGACAAAGCATTAAGTCTAGTCGCAGTAAACTTGGCCGCCTGCTTAGCGAGAAGCACAGTAGGAAGCCAGTTGAGCATTGCGAACAAGGCTTTCGTGGGGGTGGTGCGTAGAGCACCAGTTATGTAAATGGCGGCAGACCTTCTGACCTTGTCAAGGAGTCTGACGTTGTGTTGTCTGTCCAGAGCAGTCCACCAGAAAGCAACGCCGTATAAGAGGTTGGGTTCGATGACCGTAGAATATATCCAACGCATGATCCTTGGGCGAAGACCCCATCTGGTTCCGACCGCTCTACTGCAGGAGTAAGCAGCACACGCCGCCTTGCGTGCCCTAGCAGCCAGATTCGCCCTCCAGTTGAGTTTGGGATCGAGGATCAGGCCCAGATATTTAACCTCGGGACTCAACGTAAGTCTGGTCCCACGTATCATGGGAAGAGAGAAGGTCGGAACTTTATATTTCCTCGTAAAAAGGATCGTATCGGTCTTAGAGGGGTTGATAGACAGTCCAAAATCCCTACACCAGTTCAGTACGATTGACAGCGCCAAGTTCAACTTATCCGACAGTGTCTGCGGACAAATTCCCGACGCAGCTATGGCAATGTCGTCAGCGTAAGCTATGACTTCGTTGCCAGAGTGTTCCAGCTCTCTCAAGAGAGAGTTGACTGCAAGGTTCCAGAGGGGCCCATTCTCTGACAATTAGTGGCCCCCACTGTGGAGGTTACTATCCTCGACTTGAGGAGAAGCTCGATGAACCTGACCAGATTCTGTCCCAAGTTCAGAGAACCAAGAGCCCTAAGAATGGCGTCCGGGTCGACGTTATTAAATGCACCCTCAATATCCAGAAAAATGGCCAAAGTGTATTCCTTAACGTGCATGGACTTTTCCACCCGAGAGATAAGGGAGTGAAGTGCAGTCTCCACTGATTTACCTCTCGTATACGCATGTTGGGAAGCGGATAGAAGCGCTGGATCAATCGAGGCCCTAATATGAACATCAAGGACTCTTTCTAGTGTCTTCAAAAGAAAGGAACACAGACTTATGGGTCTATAGTCATTCGCCCCAGTATGGGACGGTTTCCCAGCTTTGGGAATGAAAATCACCCTAGATATTCTCCAGCTCCAAGGGATATAAAGGAGCCTAAGACTAGCGTTGTAGATGGCAAGCAACCAAGGGAGGATTATCTCCTCCCCATGTTGAATGTCACCCGGGATAATACCATCCGGTCCTGGTGACTTGAATGGTTCGAAAGACCTAACAGCCCACTGCACTTGGCCAAGGGTGAGAGTCAGGGGGGAACAGTTTCCAGACGGTGGTTCGTTGACCTGATAAAAGGCCTGACCACCCAGGGTGAGTGTCAAGGAGAAGCTCAAGCGTCTCCAAACTGGACGTAGTCCAGCATCCGTCAGTCCGTCGGATACAGTCAAGGGATTTGTGAGTGGAACTTAGAATTTTACGGAGACGGCCCGTTTCGGCAGAGGATTCTACTCTGGCGCAGTAGTTCCTCCACGAGGCCCTCTTCGCTCGCCTTATAGCGTATTTAAGTTCCCTCTTTTTGGCCTTGTAGGTTGACCATTCGCCTGTCGCCTTCGCTCTGTTAAAGAGCCTGCCACAAGATCGGTGTAGATCATCGATCTCTTGGCTCCACCAGGGCGGTTTTCGTTTGCCCCTATGGGCAGCGGGTTTGACGGAGGATGTGGCTGCCGCCCTAAGCGCGGTTGACAGTGTGTCCGCAGCCCTATCCACGTGGAAACGGGTCGTTATAGTCGGGGGGGGTAGAGGGAAGGCTGCCACGCAGTTTCTCCCTAAAAATGGTCCAATTCGTGTTCCTCCTGTTGACCGGAGGGGACATGGCAGGGGGAGACTCGTTCGTGTCGATAGTGAAGGTAATGTATCTATGGTCCGAAAAGGAGCATTCCTGAGATACAAACCAGTCCTTAAGGTTAGTAGAGAAATCGGAGCTGACCAGAGTAACGTCCAACACTTCCTTTCTGTTTGAAGTAAGGAAGGTTGGTTCATCACCCCGATTTGCTATGACTAGGTTATTACTCATAATAAAATCAAAGAGGCACTCACCCCGTTCGTTGGTACCGGAACTGCCCCACATCGTGTGGTGGGAGTTGGCATCCGCACCGATGATGACCGGAACTCCGCGCAGTCTCGCATCTGCCACTAGTCGACCGATGGGCTCCTGAGGGGGAGAGAGCCCATAGTCATGCGCCAGATACGATGACGTGATCCAGATGGTCATCGAGTTCATCTCGACGACCATGGTGACGGTGTCCTTATCGCTGAACCTGTGAAGGAGAAGAGCGTTAATGCTATTCTTAACCATGACACAAGCCCTATGCTTACCTGAGTTCTGGATATACGCTAAGCGATATCCTTTGATGTTGAGTCCGCAAACCTTACCGTCTACAATCCAGGGTTCTTGGACCAGAACGAGCTCTGCTTCCTCGGTTGTCAGTCGGAGGAGCAGAGCGGCGGAGGCTGTTTTAGAGTGCTGTAGATTAATTTGGATGATTCTCAGCATTGGTCAGAGAATCAACCATTGTCGCGTTAGCGTCCTCTTCGTCCGACAACGGTGAGGTTGCACCCACGTCAATGTCAATGCCGTCGAAGAATTCCCCCACCAGCTCAGAGTTGGACTTCTTGCTGGATGAGGAGCGTCGAGAAGAATGACTACACACGCTTCTACATTCGACGTCTTCGACGGGTTCGAGGGGTCCGGGGGTAGGGTCGGATGGGGCAGGGACGGATGGGGTAGGGTCGGATGGGGTAGGGTCGTGTGGGGCAGGGTCAGATGGGGTAGGTTTCTGTGGGATGGGTTGGGATGGGACGGGATCTACGGGGATGGATTCTGTTGGGGGATGTGCGGCAACGCGGGAATCCGACTTATAGACCCTTAGCTCGATTGAGCTAAAACCATATTTTATCACGCCCCCTCGGGCATTGATAAGCGGAAGTGACTCCTCATTCAGAATGATCACCGCTTCGCGGTAATCACCCCACTGGTCAGAAACTTTAGCCACCCTCCAGTTATGGGTGGGCAGGTCCGTGTTGCTGGCCTTGAGGATCCTCAGCATGGTTTCCGGTCGGAATTCTCGCCTTGGATCGGGGGCGGTTGGGGATCTGGTCCGGAGGGACGGCAGCAAGCTTAGCTCCTGGCCAGACTTCACCAATCCTGCTGATAGCCTCCTTGTAGAGCTCCATAGAGCGGAGATCCGAGCAAGCTATCATCTTGATGTGCCCTTGATACCACCCCGCATCAGTACAGCCGGGTGAAGGGCCAGGGTTGGAGTCCATTACTCTAAGGAAGACGTCCAAGAGCGCATGTTCCACCAGCTTCCACTTGGTGGGAGCAATGGAACCATCAGGGTGGCTCTGGTCAACGATTGCCCAGGTCAAACCTTCCTTTAATACCTCACTTAAAGGCTTTGGAGGTTTGCTGGGGTCGGGACGTCTGGGTAGCGTCGACGGACGGGGTCTTGCAGGGGGGGGGGAAGTTAGGGTTGGTCACCTTTGGGCGTTTGGGAGGCTGGAGTGGAGCGTTAAGCTCGATTGATCTTTGCCTCTTTGGGGCCGTCTCTGCCGTAATCGTAGAGCCGGGGGGGCGATCATTTTGATGGGCCTTAGCCCAGGCAAGGCTACCCTTCTCGTCCTCTGAGAGGAGAGCCGGGTCGGTCGAGCCAAATCTCGCAATGATCCGCATGGCTGACCTGCGAGTTCTATATGCCCTAACGCTAGCACTCACGGTATTTTTGACACCCGAAGATGGATTGGTGTCAGGGGCTTGCTCGCCAGACATGTCTGCCAATGCCTTGGCGGCAGCCGAAGAGTGCGTGGACATGTTCGCAGCAGCCTTAGAGGTAGACGGTGCCTCGGTAGAAGGTGCCAGGGTCGAAGGTGTGGCGACACTAGGGAACGGCTTCGCAGCCGGAGCCTTGTGTGCCAAGCGGGGTTTCACCGAAGTGGTTTTAGAGGTTGGGACAGCCTTTTTGACAGGTGCCTGTCCAGGGAGGGTTGTGCGTCCACCTGTAACAGTGGATGCTTTGCGCTCACTCTTTTGAGTTAGCGCTGGTTTGTGTGGTTTGTTTAAGTTGGTATTCATTGCTAGTTGGTCCCCACTCAAAGCCGCTATCCTTGCCCGCAAAGTGTAGTTACCCTTAAATGGTCCCGTGGTTATCTATGAATGCGGGGAGGCCACGCGAGGGTTGGCATCAGCCCTTATGGGGACAGTTGCTCAGAGCCAGACCGGGTACTAATCGGGAGTCTTCTCAACCGAACCTACACCGCCAACTTAACGGCGACGGACAAGGAACGTACTTTGAGGCCTGCCAGGGTTTTAACGGGACGGGGGCAGCTGTAGCCCTAGCCTGGAGCCGTTCACACCGGGTTTCACCCCGGTGCTACCGTGCATACACAACTAGGTCCAGAAAGCTACAGCCACCAGCTCAGAGCAATCAAAATCAGAAATAGGGGGATAGGAGTAGTCAGAAAGAAGAGAAAAGGGTCGTGCCAAAAGGGGGAGGGGTCAGCCATAGTCACCCCGGCTGAGAGGGAGGTGTTTATTGACTCCCCAGTCTAGATCCGTAGTGTTTTGTTAAGGGCAGGGCCACATCTAGCAGGATGTGACGACGTCACGCACTAACGGTCTTGATAGGGTAGAGGCTGGGGGCTCCGAGGGAGCTATGATCGCATATCCCTATCCTGCGGAAACCGCTTGACCCTACCAACTAGACTACTGCGACTCTTTTTATGATGAGAAGTTTTCCAGTAATTTTAGGTGTCCGCTCTGTCTCATTTAGATTGAAAATAATTTTTTTTTAATTCCAAATAAATTTTTGTTTCACTTTATCGTACCCCATATGTGATGTTTTCGTAAAACTTGCTAAAATTCTTAAATTTTTAACGATTGTAAAGGAATACCAATTGACCGCCAGCGCGGAAATGTGCATGAAGGTGTCTGAAATTTTTGCTGCGGTGATGATATGAAAAATAATAAAAAAAACAATTGTTGTTGCTTTCTCAGATTAAAAAATAAAAACAAATTGAAAAAAAAAAGAATTCATATTGAACTCCAACTTCCGCTTTTAGAGAAATTGGTTTTAATGTTATTGGCATATTTATATTTTACCCCCGAAAAAATAACATCAACAACAACGAAAACTACAAAACCAACTTTAGTTTATTGTTTTTTTGTTTTTGTTTTTGGAAGCAACGCATAATATTTATGTTGTTGAATTTTTTTTTTAGTTGAGCGTGAGTGAAAAATTTTGCATCTCGAAACTAAATATTATTGAATATGTTGAGAAATTTATCACAGAATGTTTGTTGTTATTGGTTTTGTAGCTTAAAGCTTAAAAAATTAGAATTTTTTTTCTGGTCGCATTGCATGAGTGAATGTATGTGTGGGATTTTATATTATATTCGGTTTTTATCCAGAGTTCAATCTTTAAATATTTATGTATGTGTCAGTGGATTTGTTAAAGGATTTATAAACTATTGTTCACACCTAAAATATCTGCCAAAAAAATGGGTGACAAAATTTGCATGTTTGGTCGTGAACTGAAAGAATTGTGAATTTGTGAAATAAAAAAAACTTTTTATTCATGACCTTCTTACACTGGCATTAAAATTTCGTGTTTTTGAATTTTTTATTTTAAATTGAATTGAAAAAATAAAAATACAATTAAAAATATTAAAAATTTAAATCAAAATTGCTGAAATTTGTTAAATACATACGTTTTATATATAATAAGTCTTCTCAGTTATCGTTCCTTTCCTAATGGAAATTTATGATGATTATTATATCAAGTACACTCAAACCTCGTTTTATGCGATTAATTCGTTTCGCAAAAAATCGCATAATTCAAATTCGCATAAAACGATACACTAGCTTCATACAAAATCCACTAATAGGGATTTAAATAAAAAAGCGCATAAATTCAAATTTAACCCTTAAAATTCAAACAAAATCGCATATAAAAAATCAACAAAAAATGAATCCCTTGCTGAGACCATACAAATAAGGAAAAATATAGGAAATAAACAACAACTAATACAAAATTCCAAATAATGAAGAAAATACATAATTTTTCAATAAAATAAAAATATAATATTACTCCACGTCCATAGCATTTGAATAATACTTTATACATCAGAACCGGAAATGCCGAAAAAATTTAAAGATAGTAGTAACTTTGTTACGAACAACACATTTTTTGGATTTTAACATTCAATATTTCCTTAAAATCGTTTTTGCAAAGAAAAAATTTGAGAGTTTTGAAACCGCATAAATTTGAATTCGCATAAAATAAATTCGCATAAAACGAGGTTTGAGTGTACTAGCTGCTAGACTAGCTGCTAGATCCAGAATACAGACAGTATGTGGTGGATAGACTGATTGACATCTACAAAGAAATCACTAACAAGGCATTTTTTTCTAAATTTTAGAAAACCACATTGAATTGCTATAGACTCATATTGTACTCGTATTGAAATTGTTAGAAACGAGGGTCTAAACACTAAACACCAGTAGATCTCAACACGCTTACGTTACGTTACATTCCACTGGGACTGTAGTAGACTTCATACCGGGAAACATTGAGAGGACTCTGGGCTATAAGAATTATTCACTAGAAGCCTTCATTGACTTGGAGACACTTTCAACAATAAACAAAAGCAATATTATTGCGGGTCTTTTAACCCGTAGGATCATTACTGACTCCATGAGGCAGGCTCGTATGGCACGCGATGTGATTACCACAAGCTGGAGTTCTTTTTCCCTTGCTGTGTAATATCTTTCCGGAGAATATATTGTAAAACTTATTTTAAGGTCCTATGGTTATGCACATAATTATTATGGCTATTATGATCACACCCTCATATCATTTCTTTGAGCTGCAATCAGGTCTTAAAGTATTTGACATATTTCGATGTCAATCCTCGCCAAATACATTTGATACTTTTTGGCAAAGGATACAAGAAATCTACGTTTAACCCGTTGATTCTTAATGGGATGCAACTCCCACTATCCAACAGGGTAAAGTGTCTCTGAGACGCTGCGGAGTCTAAACTCTCGTGGAGATATAATATAAATAAGAAATCGCCATAGTGTGTTGGCTTGTTAGACGTGAGGCCACAGTTCAAACTCAAAGTAACACATCTCCAGCAAAACAAAACATATATCTTCGGCAACTTCCTCTCAGCAGATTTGAGGCAAAAAATCTGAGACTAAATAAAAAATTGCCATGAAAAGTTTCTCTGAGTCGGATCTAAACTGTCCTGTCCCGGCACTTATGTATAAAATTAACACACACAACATGGGTTGTGTAAGAAGAAAGCCTTGGGTAAGATTCGGAGCCTAATACCCGCTTTCACACACTTGAACTATCTTGTTTTACAGTGATTACGTTAGGTGGACAGTGTAGAAACATATTATTGCCGACAGCTTTATGAAAGATTCAAAAGTTTGAAAAATGGCTGCCAAATGTATTTAATGACAGACAGAAAGAAAATTGAAAAATTACTTGTGAAACTACTTGAAAAAAACGATTTATTTTCAGAATCGTAAAGGAAAAAATCAGGAGTTAATCTGGGAGAACCAATAACTTTCTGCCCAAAACCAGATGGCTTCGGCGGGAAGACAATGTGTTTGTGTCTGATGTTACAAGAAACGTGTGGTGAACCACGAGCTCCTAAGACTTGATGAAAGCGTTAATAGAAATCGTTACCGATAACAATTGGCCAATTATAACCAGAATGGGCAAAAAGATACGCTAAGTTCTATCTGCATACAAATCATTAGCGGTTTAGAATACAATTAATGTATAGTAGGCTGGCCGCATTCACTCGACTTGGGTCCTTTAGGCTAATATTTCTTTACATTGATGGCACTCGTGTTGGCTGAGCAACACTACGACTCCTACAAAGAAGTTAAAAACTGCGTGACTAGTTGGATTACTTTAAAAGACGAACAGTTTCATTGGTGAGGAATTCAAAAATTGCGTGAAAGATAGCATAAGTGTGTAGTACCCGGCAATGGCCAATACTTTGAATAAAATATTTTGTATTTCCAATTAAAAAGTAGTGTGTTATTTCCACTTAAAAACGATAAATTCATGCCAGTACACCTGGTATTTTGTATATCTTTTTTTATTTTTAATTGTAATTAAGAACTATAGTTGAGACGGCAATTGCTAATCAAAAAATTATAAACGAAAACTAACTTCAATTCTACCTATAATTATAAGACCATAGATACAAACAAACAAATGAGTAATTAATTAAATAAATAAAATAAGCAAATACCTTATCATGTATTTCGCATAAACAAATTTCAAATTTTATAATAAACATTTTCTAACGTGTATACATACCGTATATGGTGTACACATTAATTTCTTTTGCTTTACGGTGATGCAACAAATTTTATTAAAATCATATCTTCTGGCACCTGACATTTTATCTTCCGAATTATACATGCGTAAAATCTTTTGCACTCTTTTTGTGTACAAATCCAGATCCAGGCATGACGTTACATTTGTTGTGTATCGTCAAAAGGAACGTAAAAGTCTTTATGCTAATTAAGTTGTTTTAACTTTAAAATATCAAATAAACATTTATCCTACACTTCAGCATCAGCACCTTTCTGACGTACATACATACCATACATGATACATGGTTGCTGCTACACTACATGCTGCATGATGTGTAGCACGTAAGATAAACATTTACATACAGATACTGATGTTTCACTTGTAAGCCTTAAAATAAAACAAAACAAACGAAAAAATGAAATTAAATGGCAAAGAAGTTTACAGCAATAGCACTGCAAGTATTAAATCAGGGTTATATACAAAAAATTTTCCATCTTTTCTTGTTTTTAAAAAACTTGTTTGGCAAATTGATATAAAAATTATGTGTACAATATATGTATGTATATTATATGGTATGTCATAAAATTATATGCTATTGAAAGAGGAAAATATGCTACTTTTATGTATCTACCCTTAGTTGCTACCACCCTGCTCTTTAAATGTGCCTTCTTTTAATCCAGCTAAACTCGCATGTAACTGTTCAGGAGAGTTGGATTTAACTTCTGCGTTCTCTTTCACTTCCACTTCCACTTCCACTTTGGCTTAATGAGTACATTTGTATTTTACATTTAATTAAAGGAAAGTAGGAAAAATGTTTCTTTACAAAGAAAAAGCAAAAAAAAAAATAAATGAATTACTCGGAAGGAGCAAAATAAAATAAACGTTCAATTTAATCACTTTTAAATTTGCGTTTTCTAAAGAACCCATGTATACACAGTTTAGCATTTAACTAGAAATTATAATTCCATTGTATGAGAACAAATAAACGAATTATTTTCTTGAAAATGATTATTTTCAATTGATTTGGAGGATTTTGGTTAAGCTGGATTTAAAGAGGAATATATATACACATATACAGTGAGCGTCAAAAGAAACTGTACATTAAGGATAAAATTCTAACAATCACCAAACTTAACTTTTACCACTTAAGGAGAGTGTCCGAAATAATTTGACAATATTTCGAAATTTTTTTGTAATTTTTTTTTGTTTCAATTTAAAAACTGGCAATGAAACAATTTTAAAATAAAAATAACGGTAATTTATTAATGAATATATTTTTTAATGTACAGTTTTTTTTGGCGCTTACTGTATATTATATTAGCTTAAATTCTTTACATTATAAAGTCTTCTATTAAATTCTTCATATAATTTGATTTTGAATGGGACTACTCGTTTTATGAATTACACGGTGCGACAGTGAAAATACACCCAAGTAACTACATAGTCCACGTTGTTCAGTTAGTTGAGTAGAACTCAAAAATACCTTTTTTATATCTCTCGAACCCACCAAACTTGTTTTGTTTGACAAAAACTGTTTTTTTTTTTTTACTTTACGCACAAATTTCTGGATTACTCAAACATTTCTGACCCGATTTCCAAAATTTAAATTCTGTTGGAAAGGGGAGAGATGGACCTTTAAAACGGTTGTATATATATATTATGCGACTTAATATGCTATGAGAGGTAAACATGGAAAATTCGAATTTTTTTCATATTTTTTCAAGTTTGTCCATTCATAGTAGCAAACTTTAATAAAAAAAATATAGGACAGGTGATAATGTTCTTAAAGTCTGTTCTCTTGTGAAGAGAGCCATCATTTGATCAAATCGGACAAAAATTACCGTAGTTATTATTTAAAGACTCTAACAGTCGAGTGATATTTTTTATATGTCATTTTATATGTCATCTCATCAAATGAACTTTTAGTGCAAAAATTTTCAGAATTTTTGATGGATCTTGATTGTTTATAGCACATTGTGTCAATTTCACGTTTGCACGACTACCAGAAGTTGGCCAATGTTTGCGCAAAGATAAATAATAATATTTGCAAAAAACACAAATATTAGCCGACTTCTGGTAGTCGTGCAAACGTGAAATTAACACAATGTGCTATAAACAATCATTGGTGAATACGGCGGGTGTGCTAGCAGCTCCCAGCCTAATGTTTTGATTGTATCCTAAATCGGTTTTGCTTTGTGTTCAGGTGCATTGTTATGTTGCAAAATTACCTTCGCTTGTCTTGTGGCCTTCGCTTGTCTTTTCGATCAAAGTATGGTTCAAATTGATCACTTGTTGGTTGCAGTGATTTGTATTAACGCTTACACCAGGTTTTAGAAGCTCGTAATAGATCACACCATTCGGATCAAACTAGGCACACAGCATTGTCTTTCTGACGAATCGTTATGGTTTTGCAGCCGAAGTTGTCCCGAATTAAACCGTTTAGGATTCTAAAAATAAATACCATTATTCATTGCCAGTAACAATTCGAAGCAACATTGATTTCCTCTCGTGACTTTTAAGCAAAATTTCACCGAGTGGTTTTTCGGTTTTCCATCTGTCTGTCATTCACTTCATGTGACACCTTTTTTCCAGACTTTTGAACCAATCCCACAGCGTTTAAAAGGCAAAATTTATTTTACTGTGTACATTTCTGCCATTTGTTTCTGACTCAAATATTTTTTGCAATTCTGCGTCTTCACAATTTTTTGGTGGCCTTCCACGTTATCGCATAAAAACTGTCATATTTAAAACGTCGAAACCATTTTCAGCATGTTATGACTGTTAGAACATGATCACCATATGCCTCGTAAAGAATTCGATGCGACTCTCTAGGAGTTTTCTTCAAACGCAGACAACACTTTAATTCTTTCCGCAAATCGTCCTTTTCCGGTACAAAACTTACGATTTTTATTACAAGGAAAGAATAAGATGTTGTTTGTTCACTGAATTGATGTATACATATCCTAGCCAACAAAAAAAAAAGCCTCATTCACAATAAATGTTCTCTATTAAGACATTTGTATCTTGACGCTCACTTCATTCCGGCTCGCTACATACATACATATGTCGCATTGTGATGCCACACCTGTTCATTTGCCCTAGTCCTGCTATCAACCATAGCTTCATATGAAGCCACTTTGACTCTACCATTACCGACAGCACATTTAAATCTTTTTTCTACATCTCCAACCTAGGGCTGAGTATCGCCCATTAGGGGGAGAACAGTTTTGTGTTAATCTTCGTTTTTACAGATTCTGCAAATGCTGTTCGCCATGAGTCTAATAGCAATGTGTCTCACAATTGTGCTGATTATGTAATGTCCAGTAATAACTTTAAACATCATGCTGAGGATGATCTCTGAAGTTTTCGTATGTTCTCTATCCAGCTCTATCTAGATTTTTGGCGCTATCGTGTTCATATCCTATGCCACTTATGTGTCTCTAATAGAATCCATTAGTGAATTATCAATTATAAGCTGGCAGGTCTTCAAAGCAGGTCACAAAACATGCCGCAGAATTCAATGGTTATGCCTCGTCCGGCCATGCAATTTCCTGCAATAATACTATGTCTCGATACTCATATGTAATGAGCTTCATAACACACCACTATCTGGTTAAGAAATTTTCGACAATATCTTAAATGGTATGAGAGTTCGTTGTATTACAACTCAGTGCTCTGAAAGTCGTCTGGCTATCAGAATGTAAGTCAGCATTGAAGCAACACCTCCACCTGGAATACATTGCAGTGATCCTGTAGTCCTATGGAATAAGTTATACCTGCCGTATACGAAATAAATTTCATCATCCACAGTTCCATTCAATTTCAAATTATCCGTAAAACTATCCGTATAAGCTGAATGATGCCATCCACGAGGAGCATTACACCAATTTTCCAAACATCACTTTCAGGAAAAGATGTTCAAAACTTCCTCGAGAAGTCATGGTGTGGTTCTTATACTCAATACTCTTGGATATTTCGAAATTCCTTTAGAATTCTCTAGGGGCCAATATATGACTTGTGTTTTTGAGCATCTGACTACACGCAAAAAAAAACATGGTTGAATATTTTCATTGCGATCAAATTATTTTCCTAAATGTCTCATATGAGTATTACAATAAAGTTATTGTGATTTTATACATATTATAAACAAACCTTAATTTATATAACCATATTATATTTTATATTTTAAAATAAGATGGTCCCCGTGTACGAAATTTATTTTATTTTTGTTACAAGCAATTGAAATTGTTATTACAACTATCAATTTGATTTTTAAATGGTATTCAAAATTATTGAACATATTTTAATTAATAGTTTTCCTTTTAAAGTGTAAACAGCGTGTGTTTCGCAAATTGTGTAATACTTATTAAATAAAAACAAAATATAATTAATGTAGAGTAAGTAATAAAAAGTGTGATTTGTAAAGTTTATTAACACTTTTTGGTTTACAACCAGAAATAAATTTAATTTACTTGAAAAAAGAATCTTAATTCATTTTAAATTTACCTCTTTACCTTTATGTTTTAAAATTAATAACAATTTTACGAATTGTCTTATCAAATATAATTAAAAGTGTATGTTTTCTTATTTGTATAAAAAATAATTTAATTTACATTTTACTTAAAATTTCCATAGATTGCTTAAAAAATTATATTGTTGAAAAAGACGTCGAAATTCAAACATGTATTGTTTACTGCACCCAAGTATTTTCAATGTAATCATTCCCATAATCATAAAAAAAAAATAATTATTAGAAGAAAAAAATGAAATGTCAAATTCTCTCTCTCTAAAATGCTATTGAGAATCATTTCATAATAAGAATTTAATCCATAAAGACGTGTAATAAAAAAAAACAATGAATGGTGTTAAAATTATTAAAACTATATATGAAAACATAAATGAAATAATTATTTTAAATTTTAACGAACAGATTAGCTACGATTCGTTTGTGGAAAAAGGTAAAATAGGTAATGTATTATAATTGTTTTATATTTCTATTTTCTTATTTTATTTGCAGCAAAAACTATTCACAAAATTCCAACGAATGTGGCGGTTGATATATTTAACAAGAACTTTATAATAAAGCCGGATTATTTCCTAGTAATACTGGAACAGTTCATAAATTGTGTAGATTTTTTAATGGAAATTAAACTATGTAAGTAAAAATTAAAACAGTGAAACAATTTTTAAAGAAAAAAAAAATTACGTCTTTTACGCTTGTTTTTTCCATTTTTAATTGTAATTGTGAATCTAATTATAATATTAATAATTATAAAAATTAACTAATTTATTAGATATGTATTGAATTTCTTTATATTAATGTTTTTTATGAAAGTTTTGTTATTTTAAATTAAAATAAAATGTCTCATTGAAGTATTGCGTCTTATTATTGGGGGTACTATTTAAATAAAAAATAGAAAATATTATAGTGATTCGAAGTATCATATTATGGTAAAATAAAAACAATATTATAATTGTAGTGACCATTTTATGATAATAATAATATAATTGTAGGAATTATATTATAGTTGTTACGGGAACTATAATATGTAACGGAGGACAATATTATTATAACCTACTGGGATCATATTATGTTCTGCATAGGGAACTATTTTACATGGTTGTACTAATTATAATACTAACCATTAATGATAGTTTCAGTTTATGGTAGCCCGAACCATATTTCTTCTTTGCGTGTAGTTTCAACTATTAAGCCCTTAAAATACGTAAAATTATTTTCAGAGCCGACGTAGATGGTGTATACAAGGCAGCGCTAATATATAGAAGGTGAGACCTTCAGTGTATTCCAGGCGGTGGTCTTAGTGAACTGAAAGCGGGAAAATGTTTGTTGCGTGTTGGAATATCGCCTGATCTGATCAGGGGTTTGAATCACGATCTCACGTTTGATAAGCTAACACACTACCTACTAGGCTAAGACAACTTCATGTTGTTTACAGTTACTGCAATTTCAACGTAATTTTTTTTAGATAATTACAAGTTAACTCGAGATTTGGGTTTCAGAACATAGGGATATCATGCGGATATGATTTGCTGACGAACGGGTTAGGGTATGGGGCTTACGGACAGTCAACCCAAATTTTTTTCGGTTAATTTACAGGTTGCCAGTACTTGCACTATTGTATGATTCTGCTGGACTGATTGGACCAGAAGAGGACCACTAAGTCACCGCCCTAATGGAAGGTACACTAGTAGACTTGGCATTCCCTAAAATTACATCTGGAGGTGAGTCTGAGAAAGAGTAAGTTTCTAGTCTGGAATCGGATTGGTTTGCTACAGGGAACATTTGATTTAACAGTTACAAAACATAGATGCTTTGATTGCCTCAGTTAAGCTTATTTATTTTTCGGTTAATTTACAGTTTGCTGGACTGATTTGAAAAAAAGAGGACGACTAGGTCACTGCCCTACTAGAAGACATGCTATTCGACTAGGCATTTTCTAGAGGACGACTAGGTCACTGCCCTACTAGAAGACATGCTATTCGACTAGGCATTTTCTAAAATAACTTTTATATAATAGGGTTTGACAAAGAGGCAATTTTTAGTTTGGAATCATATTGGTTTCCTACAGGGAATATTTGATTATCGGAATTAATATTTATTTGGGTATCACAATAGGCTTAACGCACGCCTAAGTTGGACTTTGCGGTTCATGGAAGGTCCGCCACGTAATATACCCATGATTAACAGGATTGTAATGTCAAAGAACTCAGCACAGTATAAGTCTTTAGATGTTTTGCAAGGTTGGTGGCCTTAATTAAATTTAATAATCATCATAATCATTTATCTTGGCTCCGCCGTTACCATACATGGGCATACTGCATTATAATTCTAATGCATTAAGCTTTTCAGTATTCAGTAAATGTTTACTGGTAATGAAATTTAGATTTCATTTTTGTAACTGTAATTTTTTTCAGTAATCAGTAAAAATCAATTTTTACTGAAATTTTACTGGTACTGCAAAGTGCCCATCTATGGCCGTTACCACCGAAAATGATGTCAGTCTGGAGATCAAGCGCAGGATTACTCTTGCCAACAGGTGCTACTATGGTCTCAATAGGCAATTGAGTAGCAGAGACCTCTCTCGTAAGACAAAGCTAATACTCTACAAGACGCTCATCCTACCTGTGCTTCTTTATGGCGCAGAAGCATGGACCCTATTAAGAACTGATGCAGCAGCCTTGAGAGTATTCAAGAGAAAAGTCCTACGTAAGATCTTCGGTCCAGTGCGAGTTGGCGATGATTTCGGCATCCGATTCAACAGTGAGCTGTATGAGCTCCTCAACGACATAGACGTTGTACAGCGTATTAACATCCAGCGGCTGCGCTGGCTCGGCCATGTCGTTCGAATGGAGGAGGATACTCCGGCGAGACGGGTATTTGATGCGGGGATCTGCGGAAGTCGGCGAAGAGGACGACCTTGTATCCGTTGGAAGGACCAAATCGAAGCCCTGTCATTGATTGGTGTGACCAACTGGCGTAGGCGCGCAAGAAGCAGAGGCGCCTGGAAGGATGTGTTGCGGCAGGCCGAAATCCGTTAATCGGGTTGTTATGGCCAATTAAGTAAGTAAGTAAGTAATCATTTGAATGGCTGGTTGTCATAGTAGAAAATTTTAGTTAGAAATTTGAGTGATTCAAAATTTGTTTAATCCTGTTATCTTAGACTACCTCATAACAGTCTTCGTTTGTTTCTGCAGACATAAAGAAAACTCAATAAATGTTGATACTCGTCAAGAAAACAAAAAAAGCTTTACAGCCTTTTGTCTGCAAATCATAAGCAAACCATTTAATATTTTTCATTCTAAAGTCTTAAAGCAGTTGCAATACAACAACATTTATGGGATAAATTATTGCTTTAGAAGGAAAATAGTTCCTATGGATACAGGAATTTAAAAATCTTGTGTTTCAAAAACTTGTATTTCTGTCTGTAAAATCATATTTTATTTCAGACGTTTTCTCTTGCATTTCATTGACAAACTTTTCGATCGTTCAAGGGGAGAGCAATGTCTTGTTTTATACACACACAGAACCATCCTGATTGTCTGTGTAAGTGATTGGTTTTTGTTGTATATATGTATGTATATTGTTGTGTGGCTGTATGGTAAGAGCAATAGTCTGTTCGTTTGTGTTTTTGAAATATTAAATCCAAAGTAATAAGACGATTAAGTTGACTTAATTCTTACTTAAGTGTCCTTTAACAAATATCTCTGGTTTACCAAAAAAAAAAAAAAAAATAAAACGAACAACAAAATCAAATAAAAAATGAAGCCAAGACTCAAATGCTTAGCACACACACACACGCGCACACACAGACAGAATATTGTACAATAAGACAGTGGCCCAATATTCAGGCATGATGGACTGTAAAGCCAACTGAAATATTCGAATGAAAAACAAAGATGAAATATATAAAAATTACGATTTTAAAAAGAGTTGCCATAACAACTAAAAAGTTTTCGGAAAATTTGGCAATGGGAAGACATTATTTTATAAATTTCCATGTGGTTTGGTTTATAATTTGAACTGGTGGTCATGGTCGTTGTCTAAGGTTAGTACGAAACAAATAGAGGTTAATGAACGATTAGAGATTACTCAACCCCTGATTCAGGATAGGTTAGATTGTGTACATGAGCAATAGGAGTCTGAACATACCACATGGCATATTGAAGCTTATAAAGTGTGGGCCATTCAAAAGTTTAAACTTAAAAATGCAATAAAACAAAAACGATTTGTAATTTTTCCAAATTTATTTGTTTGTTGTGATGAACAATTGTTCCGGTTAGAAGTGGAATATTATTTTATTCACATGGCTGTCACGGCTTGCCTCACGGTATCTCATTCAATCGGACCAATTTTCGTGAAATTTTTCGAGTGTTTAAGGTCGTATCTCGTTAATGGCATGATGAATGTTAGCCTTCAAATGCTCAATTGTCTCTGGTTTGTCGGCATAACACTTTTTTTCAACGGCGCCCCACAGAAATTAAACGGTCATCTAAGGTTTGACGCAATGAATCGATTGTGGTATTAAATGTGTGGCAAGTTGCACCATCCTACTGTGGTCCAAAACCCCAACCTAGCCGGACAAAAGTCATTTTTTAAAATATTTAAAAAGCAAATTTTTTGTATGGTAATACAAGACAAGTGTCTTACGACTTAATAAAATACGTTATTGTCATTATTGTATTATTGGAATACTGTGATCACAATCACTGTTTTAAAGAACAGTGATTAACACTAAACCTACCATGACGGGTCAAATGACCCATTTTGAACTTTTTGTCAGAATTTCTTGACTTTTGACTTGACGACTTTTATTACAAAATACATACATCGAATGTGTTTTCCAAGATTTACTCCTCTCTTGTTAATTTTTTTACCGAGAAATATATGTAATCTACCTTAAATACCGCAAGGGGTCATTTGACCCATGCAAAGATTCTGATTCCTGATTTGCAATTTCTTGTGATTTTGAACATTTTTGCTATTCCGTGATATAAAAAAATGCGGTGAACATGAATAAAGTTAGGATATTATTTAATTATTTTCTAAATTTGAGATTTAATTGAAGAATATTTAATTTTTTTCTTGTATTATTTTTGTTTTATGTAGTGTAGTGTATTATGTTTGCTTGTTTAATATATAAACTATTTTGAGTCGTTATTTAAAAAAAATTGTTTTATTCATGTACCAGATTGGCCTAATTGATATATTTCTCACAAGACATAGTAATATATATAACATTTTGCAGACGGGTCATTTGACCGCTTTTGGTAGGATTATGAATTCATGAAGTATCGGTAGGTTTAGTGTTAACAAATCACGTTCACTGAGAACAACGTTCTTCAAAAATGACTGGATCGCTCATCTCTAATTGATATATTGCTTCAAAAACAAATAATTGGTTCTTTGCTAAAAAATTAATATCTCAAGTGACATTTAACAGTGCGAGTGAAATTGTCGTGAAAAAATAATAGGAACAATTAAAAAAAAATTGTTCGTGTAATTAATATAACAATGGTATGAGTATAAAAATACTGTTTAAATTTTTCATAAAATATGTTTTGTTTATAAATAAAATGCAATTATGTACATGTGTGTTTTAAATTTAATTTTAAATTTTTGTTTAATGTCCGAATTCAATTTTAAATGGTAATTTATCGTACTTAAGCTTTAGTTTTTATGTTGTCGTCATCTATATATACATATGTAGCTTTTTAATGTTTAAAAAATTAGCTGCAGGGATTTTGTCCAAACGATTTTTATTTCATTTAGAGTTTAACATGTCCATTACAAGAAAAGAGCTGTATAATACTTGGCGTAATGAAATACAACAAACTAAGAAAACTGATGCTGTTGTTAAACACGTTGTTGCTAAGATTGGTATTAAGAATGATGAAACGGATAGCTATTACAGAAAAGTAAGGCAATCTGCTCGAATGGTTGTAAGCATTTTAACGAAAAAGTGGGCGCAAGCCAGTCGAACAAGGCTCACGTTCGAAGATAAAAATAAATATTGGTTAGAAGGGTATTTTAATATTCCACCTAAATTTTCTTCATCATCTCGTGTTGAAGGATTTTTGGATGAACCTTCGACCTCCAATTATGGCAGGCCTTGTAAGGAATTTTTATGTAAAACTGAGAGAACAAAGCGTAGAAATATTGCTGCTTTATTAGAGACTTGGTCGGCAGAAGAACTGACTTTTGCTGCTGGAACAAGTATTTATAATTCCGGGAAACGAACTGCTGCAAGCATAGTCAAAACTTTAGATTCTTCTCCCTCTAAAGCATTAGAAATGAAAAATATGAGCTTTTCTCCTCCACAACCAATCCCTTACACAAATGAGGAGGCGTTAGCTTTGTATGTCGATGGTGGATATACAAGACACACCTATAGTCTATTACGTGCAGGTGCCAAAAATCATAACGCTGATATTTACCCTTCATACCATAAAGTAATTACTTCTAAAGATTCTTCTTTCAATTTAAGTTATAATATATATAGAGACTAGCTATACCTAGAGAGCTTTGCTACTCTCATTACAATATAAATAAAATTGGGTGTTTGCAGATATTAAAGTTTTAGTATCCATGTGATATGGAAGGTGCTACGCCTACTATTGCTAGTCCGCCTATTGTTAAACAAAATATTAATATCGACACTAAGTTTCATCATACATGATTTGGGGATTTTGACTGTTATAGTTTTCCCAGATAAACGAATTTTAGTATTTTATTTATATGCGAGGTAACACGCCCACTGTAGCTAGTTCAACCATTTTTCCCACAAATGTTTATGTGGATATCAAAGTTGTCCATGCTGAATTCGAAGATTCTAGCTGTTGCAGTTTCCATGATATAAGACTATTAATACTTAATTCTTAAGGTAGGCGTGGCACTTCATCCATTTAAAACATTTGAATAAAAATTAGCCTATAATTCTACCCACACATACAGAAATACGGTGTGAAAATTTTAGGAAAATCGGTTCAGTCGTTTTGTCGTCTTTAGGCTTCAAACAGACCACAAAAAAAAAACAAATTTACATACATATACACACTCCTACACACACACATACATTTGATTTTTTCTCTCTAATTTTTTATATTGATGAAATCTGTAAACGTACCAAGTTTCATGTCGGTACGGCTTTGCAAAAGCGAGTTATAACTTTTGTCCGGCTAGATTGAGCATTTGGACCACTGTGCATCCTACAAAAAAATCGGTTATTATGGTGCGATAGACCGTAATGGTTGCGCCGTCTTCATTTGCAAAAAGAAATATGGGCAAATGATGCCTCCGCTCCACAAGCTCGCAATGATTGCATTAGCTTCTGTAACACCACGTTTGTGTTTTGAGCCCCAAATACGGAAATTTTGCTTATTAACGTGCCCACCAAGATGAAAATGAGCTTCATCCAAAAAGAATTTTTTTTTTTTTGGCAAAATCGACATCATCGTGCCGTTTCTCGTTGGCCCAATAAACCCCAACGTTGCTCAAGCTTAAATCGCTTCATTACGTTCAGTGGAGGTAATATACTGAAATTTGTGACAGAAAAGAATGACAGAAGTATTGCTAGATTCGAAATAACCGCTGGTTCAAATTTGAAGCGATAGATAGCCTACCTACCCGATATGACCCTATGATGTTCGATTGCGTACTTTGCGAACAGCATTGGGCTGGTGGTTGTAGAAAAATGCTTATCTTACTAGATTGGTAATAATAACCTTTTAGGCCCGAAGTAGCTTCTCAGCATGTTGTGTGTGTAAATTTTATCAGTGAGTGGCTGGATCTACCGAATGACAGATTTTTGAGGAATTTTTCACAACAATTTTATTTTACTCTCAGAGTTTTTGCCAGAAGACTGCTGAGAGGAAGTCACTGTAGAAATATTTTTTTCATCTTTCCTTTCGTCCGAAATCTTTGAACTGAGCTTTGAAACACTAATTAATGGCCCGTTAAGTAGACAAGCAATGTGAAATAATCAAAAAATTTTGGTTATCCTTCTTTCTTCTTTATTGATTTTTTTTTTTTTAATTTTAATAGTTTTTCAACAACAACAATTTCTTCACAAGATTTAAAAACTTTTCCATTTACTTGGCAACCTTGACTATATCAAGAGTAGTTCTATGAAACTTTCATTCATTGACCATAAAACAAGGATAACAGCAAGAGCAACAAAAAAACAAAAAAAAAAAAAAAACAAAGTACAACCAGACTAGAGAGTTTAAACACTAATAAATAAATAGACGACAAATAAAAGATTAAAAGTCAAAATGATTAATTATTAAATGTCAAATGCGTATAAAACGGCAAAGAAAATAGAAAACAGCAACAAAACAAAACAAGACTCTGGTAAACAGGCAGTTAGTTGAGAGAAAGAAACTATCTTCTATGGTATCCACTCATTATTTCACTTCATGGTTGGCTGTATGCTTAACCAACAGCATTAAAACCTTAAAAGTAAAGGAAATAAACTTTGGCTTAATTTTCCGTTTTGTTTTTGTGTTTTTTTTCTTCTTCCTTTGCCATACTTTTTGGTCTTTTTTCCTATACCCTTTACACCAGAGACGGCAGAATACAAGAAAGATTTTTGCCCGATGAATAAAATATTGTGTTCCTTTTTTTATGATGATCATCTTTGTCAGCAACGTGGAGTAGTATAGCAATGATGGCAGGCATAAAACGGAAGTTGTACAGGCTCAGAATCAGCTTCATCCGTTGCAGTGGAAAAAAAGTTTTGGTAACCGCATAACTTCTTGTAATACAATTAAAGACTTTATGTGCGTAGAGGCTGGCTGGTAGTAGTAAATTTATAACATTTAAACATTTTATTTTTGCATTTCTTCATTTATTTATTCATTCATTCACTCAGCTACCCATATTCATTCATTTGCCTTCATTCATACACAGTTTTTACCACTTTAAACTCATTGGCGCCAATTCAAAAAGACTTCGTCATTTGGCTTGCCTTGGTCCTCTGCTTTCTATTTTATTCATTTATAGTTGCTTTTGTTTTAAAACATAAAGTTTTGCAGAATTTTCTTTTATTTCAATTTATTTTCTCCTACATTTTCTATAATTTTATTTGCAACTCTTCTTTGGTTTTGCCAACAAACATTTGCAAAATTTATGTCCAATTGTAGAAGAACTATTTACGTTGTAGAAATGAAATTTTCAAAAGAATAATTGTTATTAAAAGAAAGAAAAGTTAAAAACTTTATTGGTGTGATGATTGTATTCTAAAAAAAAAACGAAAAAGAAAAAGAAAAAATTCGTAATTGATGTTGAGAAAGAAGGTAATTTATTAGACATCTCGGATATCAGGCAAGAGGTCACTGAGGTTTGATATTAAAGATGTGTGTTAGATTTATCGAATTTTTGTCAAATTAAAGTTAGAATTAGCCGAACGCTTACGGAATGTAACGGAACGTACGTATGTTTCTAGCATTAAAGGGAATGAGAACGATTATCCAACCGTGATATAATTTTGGTAGACATTTGCATTATTTTCGAATGTTGCTTGAACGTTCGGCTAATTCTATTGGGTGGGCCAACTATCGGCTTAAATTTGAACTATCGGTTATTCCGAATTTTGGAATACTTATGTCATGCTATTCTGTCACAAAATTCAGTATATTATAATACTGATCGTAATCAATCAATTACGCTTGTGAAACGTTGGGGTTTATTGGAAATTTATTTCCAAGACAATGACAATTGGTCGGAAAATATTCGAAAATGTCCTAAAAAATTTGATCGCACATAAGGACCAACAGTGCCCGGTATGCGCAAGTTTATTACTAATTTTCGTGAAACTGGTTTTGTTGTTGATGCGCCAAGACGTGAGCGTTCTCGTTAATATCGAAGCTGTGGCTGATAGTGTACGTGAGACTCCATCAACATCAACTCGTCATCGTTCTCAATTACGTCGAATTTTGCGATAAAACCTCGGTATGACACCTTACAAAGTTCAATAGGTCCAAGAGTTGAAGTCTCATGACTATCCGCTTCGTTTTCGCTTCGCTAGATGGGCCAACAAGAAACTGCACGATGATGTCGATTATGTCAAAAAAAATCATCTTTTCGGATGAAGCTCATTTTCATCTTGGTGGGTACGTTAATAAGCAAAATTTCCGTATTTGAGGCTCAGAAATCGAACGCGTGGTCTTACAGAAGCTAATGCACCCGTTAAGAGTGACTGTTTGGTGCGGCTTGTGGAGCGGAGGCATCGCTGGCCCACATTTCTTTGAAAACGAGAACGGCGCAACCATTACGGTCAATGGAGATACCTATCGCACCATGATAATCGATTTTTTTGTACCCGCTCTACATGTTATTGATGTGAATGATGTTTCTTTCTAACAGGATTGTGCAACTTGCCACATATCTCATGCCACAATCTATTTATTGCATCAAACGTTTGATGGCCGTTTAATTAACCGAAATGGTGATGCCGATAAGCTTCACAATTATAAATAAATTATCCCTTGCACTACCCGAAGTCTGTAGTATTATTTAGACTGAAACCATGGCTATAGAGATCAATGCTGTGCGAATCCGGTATCAGAGGATATCGTGTGGTAACATGAACATATTTACCGGCAGTAAAGTGGCCATTAGATCCCTAGAGAAAATGTACATCACATCTAAGCTAGATAGCGAGATATTCGTGGGTTCCTGGGACGCGGAAAATGGAAAAATCAATTGAATTCATACATGAGATTGGTATACCTCTACAGAGGAGTATACAAATCGATTTTGGAGATTGGATAATCTTGAAGAGTGGCCAAACAGATCGGTTATGAATACATGGAAAACAAAATTTTGCTTTATTGCTGACTAGATTCCATCTTAGGAACATTAATATAATAATAATTAACCAGCAGTAAAGAGAACCACAGAACGTCTTCCCCGTCAGTGTACGGCGCTTACTTATTTATTTACTTAATTGATCATTGCAAACATTTAGTTAAGATTGCAGTCTAGCTTCTCACATCACCAATATGGCATGTGGAAATTTTGTCTATTAGTGGCGTGTTTAAGGTCGATTTCAAACAACAGATTTGAGAAACTTTTCTGTTTTACTCTCAGTTTTTGACAGAAGACTGGTAGGAGGAAGTCGCCGAAAAAAATATATTTTCATATTTCGTTTCGTTCGAGATGTTTGCAGCAGGAGTTGGACCACGTCCTCGTCTAAATTAGCCAACACACTAGTTAATTTTTTGTCGCTTGCTAACCCAAAACAAAGTAGTCTTGGGCATTCAGAACTTATTGACAGAACTTGTCTAGCTAGATTTGAAAACTATAGGAATAGTTGGGAGAAGTCAATTAGGATTTGTAACTAATTGACAGAATTATTTGTAACATGGGTGGCCTTATACGATCCAACTAAACTATACCCATTGACAAAGAGCTTAAGATATACAGTCAGTTGAAATAATTGCGTGCAAATATGTATAAGCAAAGTTATGCTGTCACCATTTACATAGTGTTGAAGCCAGTACATCCAGATACTGGTATTTCCTCGAAGGCAACAAGTATTATGGACTGTTTTGTTCATAATATTTTTGAACACATTGCCGCTGTAGCTACGTTCAACCATCAGAAGTCGTGAAATTCAAACTGCTGTCCGTCTATTGTTACCTGGTGGATTGCCTAAACACGCTATAAGTGAAGGTACCAAGGTTGTCACCCAATACATCAGCTCCATGGAAATTTCTCTATTTTTCGTTTTCGAATGGTTTATTTTTTATATCAGGAAACAGTGGTGAAATTTGTTCCACGAACTGTTCCAGGATAACACGTAAGTTGTTTATGTTGTCGATGATAGACTCAATCAGCCCTCAACCCGATCCCTTCTCAAATCTTCATTCTTCTAAAAAGTCCGAGTACTTTGAGCACTTGATGGTGAGGCATTTTAATTTTTTCGTTTTCTAATATCCTATTATTAATCCCAAAAAACCCATTTAACTGTTATTATAATGTTCACAGTATCAAAAGTGTCCACCACAATTGCCATTTATTTTATTACTTTTTATTTAATTTTTCCAAATACAATCTCTTTTTTTGTTCAAACATTTGTTTGATTTTTTTTTTGCCAAATTTGCAGAAATCTGTATAATAATTTGATCCCTTTTTCTGGTTATTTGAACAATTGAATTTTTCACACTTCATTCCTTTTCATACCACGCTGCCTCTCAAAGGGATGGACAATAGAGGCTGCCAAAAAAAAGAAGAAAAAAAATATAAAAGAAGCGAAGTAATGAAATGTTCTGAGCAAATAAAATTTTTCGTAGTATTTATTTTGCTGTTGCTGTTTTTGACATTAATGTAATGAGTTTTATTTAATTTTATTATAAAGAGTTCAATAGTTGCAAATAATGGTCTATTATCCCTCATAAGCCTTCAGCTAACAACACATAAGTGAAGGCTGTTAAGTATAAAAAAACGGACAAATGGAATAGAAATATACGGATGAAACAAATGTTTATTACGTTCCAAATCACAATTAAAAGGGAAACATAAAAAAATGTATACACACACGTACATAAGTGGCCATTACAATCTTTTAGTCAGGATTGCGACGTAGCTTCTCACACCACTTGCATACGTCGTATGTGTTAATTTAATACATGAGTTAAGGGACCTACAGTTTAAAGTTAACTCCGAACGAAAAATTTTTGAGAAACTTTTCATGGTTTTTGCCAGAAATCTGCCTTGAGAAGGTTAGAATACATTAGGTTAGATTAGCGGATAGCTTGCCGTTTATTGCCAAGTTCACTTAGTGGCCATATGGGGCATTGTGCTATCCAGTATATTACCCGATAACGTCTGTCCTGAAGTGCGGAGCGTTCGCATAAAAGGTGTTGCGCCGATTCCGTTTCCTCCACAAAATGGCAGCTTCTGCAGTAACCCTGGTGAAGCAGATCGAGCTTGTCATCGAAACTGCCAATAGCGCAGTGACCAGTTAGAATTCCTGTTAGAATGGGAATCGTTTCTTGTCGGACTCAATTAGTTCCCTGGTTCTCCAGCTGCCCACTGCCTGACGCAGTAGTTTTGAAGTTCGGCAACCAGGTATGTCGGACAACCCACGGTTTGTTTGCATATTTCCCCTCTATCATCTCCTCCTCAGACATCTCCGATCCCTTCAGTGCCAATTCGTCAGCCTGATCGTTCCCTCGATGCCACAGTGGCCCGGAACCCAGTCGAGGTGGGGTTTGTGTCGACGTCAGCGTTGCCACGACCAAAAAAATTTTATAACCAAAATTAAAATAAAAAATAACCAAATAAGGAAAAAAATAACCAAAAATTTTTTTTATATACAGTAGGACCTTGATTATCCGTGATTCGATTATCCGGCAACATCAATTATCCGGGATGTAAAAAGAAAATTTTTTGCATCGACTTAATTTTATTTTGGATCGATTTAAATTTTTCTGCATCGTTTAACCGTGATTACCTCTATTATCCGTGATTATAAGAAAAATTTTTTCTATTATTTTGAACAAGCGAAAAAGGGGAATTCCGTCTTTAGTATACGAAATCCTTATCTACTGTTTCCTGACAAAATTATGTTTTTTTTTATATTTTTGAAACATGTATGTATATAAAATCTTTGAATTATTTAGTTTTTATATAAATATGTACATATTCATTTATTAATTAATAAAAATATCTATTAAAAAACTAGATAAAATTGGTACTCAATTAACCGGGAAAATTGATTATACAGAATGCTTCCGGTCCCGACCAACACGGATAATCGAGGTCCCACTGTAAATGTATTTGTTTTAAACAAATTTAAGGTTTAATACAAAAATTTTATTTTTTTCTGTATAGTTAACCTCTCATGCCCGAATTAAAACGGGAGTGGCTAAAATTTTTTTGAGTAGACATATAAGATAGAGTTGACCTCAATATCAACTGACAAAATTTTCAATGTCCTAGGTGTCCTGGTTCAAGAGCTACAGGATGTTGTGTATAGGCAACATTGGGCAATGGTGTTATAAATTAAAATGCAAGTTGATTTTTTTTCAAATGTCGTTTATCTCAATTTATGTATGCAAGGATACAAAACAATTTTTTTGAGGATTGGAGCACAAGTGCACATTGCATCTGCTGCATTTACAGGCTTTCCAAAGTCTACATCTGCCCCTTGTTCCCCATTCCGCCTAATGATTATAATCATCAAATCGTAGGGATTTTGCAGGCTGTGCAACATGTGCTCTTTTATAGGGAATTGATTCAGAACCCGTAGAAGGAGCTGGTGATGACGGGGTCGATGGAGAAGGTGATGAAGTTCCTGAATTCATTGTCAAATTGTCAAAAGGAGTGATGATGGACAACCTCTCTTTTTTGCGACAACTATAGTTTGACTTGTACAATTCAAGCATCATGTCCGCAATATCAACACCTCCCATGTGCTTGTTGTAACACTCTACCATACCTGGACGAGGTATAGTTATGAACTTCTTGTCTTTGCGATACCATCTCTTGCATTCACTTGCATTCTTACTTGCATAGTTTGAAACTAGTTGTACCCTCTTATTACATCTTCTTCTTCTTCATTTTCCGCAGCCGAATCATCCCAATCAAATTTTTCAATTTCATCCTGTGTCAGACCGTTTGGGCGCATCTTAGAATGTGAATACAAAAATAAGTTTTTATTTTTCGAAACTTACCATAATACGCATATACGCAACACTACATTTTTAAAATTATTACAGACAAACTAAATAATATTTTTAAGCCGGGTTTTTTTAACACGTTGACTGCCGCGGCAATTTTCAAAAACCTAGCCAAAAATGACAACTTAATTTTTTTCACATTAGTGAGTACGAGATAACTCGTAGTTTGTCTCCCTAGAAGGGAACGCAATCTACGAGTTATCTCGTAGTCTGCAGTTAACTTGTTAAATTACTCACCTACTTACCTTTCATTATTCAGTTGTCGAACTTGGTTTTAGGATGACTTAATTATATTAATGTGTTTTAACACTTTTTAAAATTTCGCTCTCGGGAGAATAACTACTAAGTGAGCACGTGCACAGCTGACTACCAACCAATTAGCTGTAAGCTTAAACAACACATGAGGCTATATTTTTGCGAAAGAATTAGAATAAAATATTTAAAATAGCTGTACTTAGAGGCTCATAAACACAATGTTGCATATACGCAACATCGGGAATGAGAGGGTTTAACTACAAATAATAAATTAAGGTTTTTATTTATTTGTATTAAAATTTTTTTAATATTTCAATTGAACGTAATAAAAACGCTTAAAGAATTAAAACACTTTGCTAACGATTGCAAAGCTTACAATGCAAATTTTCAAATAAAATTAAAGAAGAGATTGCTTTATTAACCATAATAAAAAAAATAACCAAAATGAGGAAAAAATACACATTTACACATTACAAAAAAAAAAATAACCAAATTTGGTTAAAAATAACCAAAACGGCAACGCTGGTCGACGTATACAATGTAGAGTCCATGCAACTGACGGCCTTTGATTCAACGAGGTGGGATCCTGGCGCATTGATTGCTGTCATATAATCGAGTTCGAAGGAGGTAGGTCCCCATTTGTAATAATGCATGCAGCTTGTTGGATAGCAAAAATCTCCACCTGAAATACACTCGCCTGGTTAGATAAACTGTATGATACGTTCACTGCCAGTTTATCGGCAGCTTATTCAATAGCAAAAATCTCTACCTGAAATAAGCTCGCCTGGTTAGATAAAACGTATGACAGGTTCAGTGCCAGTTTATCGGAATAGACCCTAGATCTATGTAGCTCCACATTCCATTTTTGAGCCATCGGTGAAGATTGTTATATGACCGTCACCGATGACAGCTTCAGCAAGTCATTCTTGAGGGAATGTGAGTTTTGTATGGTCATCTAAAAACAGTCTCTGGTAACATTGCAAAATAATCATTCGAAAAACGTGAAATTGACACAATTTGTGATAAACAATCAAGATCCATCAAATATTCTGAAAATTTTTGAACTAAAAGTTCATTTGATGAGATGACATATATAAAAAATATCATTCGACTGTTAGACTCTTTAAATAATAACTACGGTAATTTTTTTCCAATTTGATCAACTGATGACTCAATCTCTTCACAAGAGAACAGACTTTAAGAATATTATCACTTATCCTATATTTTCTTATTAAAGTTTGCTACTATGAATGGACAAACTTGAAAAAATATGAAAAAGATTCGATTTTTCCAAGTTTACCTCATCAAATCTCATAGCATATTAAGTCGAATAACAGATATATGTATACTGTTTTAAAGGTCCATCTCTACCCTTTCTAACAAGATTTAAATTTTGGAAATCGGGTCAGAAATGTTTGAGTAATCCAGAAATTACTGCGCAAAGTAAAAAAAAACAGTTTTTGTCAAATAAAACAAGTTTGGAGGGTTCGAGAAATATAAAAAAGGTATTTTTGAGTTCTACTCAACTAACTGCACAACGTGGACTATGTAGTTACTCGGGTGTATTTTCACTGTCGCACCGTGTAATTAATACCTAGTTGAACTGTATCAATCGGAATACGTTTGTCCTATGTAATGTTTTTGTTGGAGTGGCAGAGACTGCATAGGTGATTAGGACAAATAAATGTTTGTGTATTCTGTCTATTAGTCTGCAGAAACATTGGTATTTACACATCGTGCACCAAACGTGAACATCGACAATGTCCGATACGACCCATATGTAATGCCGCGTCTAAGCCACCAAATCTTGCACACGGATTTTAGAGCGTTATAGTGGCTCTCTTTACCTTCGCAATTATGTTAGGAAATGTTAGCTACGGATATACAATAATCCACAGCACCAATTGTGTTTTGTAAACAGTGTGATGAACGCCGTTACGTTATAAGTTTTAAGACGTGATTGCATTTCGAAGGGTGTGCAGTCCAAAGTCCGATAGTACAATGACGTAATCTTAATTTTCGCATTACCAAAAACCAAATGGATGCAGATTCTGTAAAATGTCCTTTGCAATTCGATTTCACCCTAAGAACACACAATAAAACAACCCTATTGAGAGGGGATACTAAATAGTAAGCAACCAATTTTGGTCATTTGCGATTTAAGCCCACTAGATACTAGAAGCCTTTTGTGTACAATCAAGGCACAATTAAAACTCTGGAAGATCACATTACAGCTGCCATACAAATATCTTTATTGTGAACGAATCTAATTTATTTTTGTGTTGGCGATGATATCTGTCAAATATATTCAGTATACATATGGTACATCAAATCAATGAACAAACAACATCATATTCTTTCATCATGTTTAAGTTAGCGAGTTTGCCCCAGAAAATGATGATTCACAGAAAGCATTAACTTTTTGTTTTCATTTGAAGAAAATTGCCAGAGAGTCGAGGTGATCATTATCTATCAGAATGAAATGCAGAAGATGATTTTGACGTTTCAGAGATAACGATTTTGATGTGAGAAATGAAAAACGTGGAAGACGACCAAACAAAGTTCGAAGACTCCGAATTGCAAACTATGTTGCATGAAAATGACACTTTGAGTCCGAAACTGATGGCAGAAATGCTAATGATTTATTTTTAGAATCCTAAATGAAAACAATCGTGGCTTAATGCGGGACAAGCATCATCTTCGGCTGCAAAACCATATCGTTTCGGCAGGAAGACAATACTGTGTGTCTGTTGTGACCAAAATAGTATAGTGTACCTCTCAAATCCTAGTGAAACCGTTAACACAGTTAGCTACCGACAACAAATGATCAACTTGAACCATGCATTGATCGAAAAGCGACCAGAAAAAACCACAAGACGCGGCAATGTAACTTTGCAACATGACAACGCACCTGGACAGAAACCAAAACTAGTTCTGGATACAAGCAAATCATTAGGCTGGGATCTGCTACCCTATCTGACGTATTCACCAGGCTTGGCGACTTCCGACAACTATTTTTTTTGATTGATGGAATTTGCATTGGTTGAGAAGCTCTTTGATTGCTACAAGGGTGACTAATTGGTTTGCTAAATTGAGTGACTAATTGGTTTGCTTCAAATGGCGTGGACTTCGCAAAATGCCTGAAAGATGTGAAAAATGTGTAGCTAGCAATGGTCAATACTAGAACGGAACTGTTTTTTTTCCATTCGAAATTAATATTTTATTTTCAAAAACAAAGCTCGTTCCATACCAGCACACCTGGTATATTTAAATAATTTTTAAAAAAGCATTCGAAACCCAAAAGGTTGAAATTATATTCCTATTTTCTTTCTAGGACCTATGGGTCCTCCCAATATATGTGTATTGAAGTCGCTGGATCGCTAGCAAATGTTGTGTTGGCTAATTAGAGGGGAACTTACTTACTTACTTAATTGGCCATAACAACCCGTTTAACGGATTTCGGCCTGCCGCAACACATCCTTCCAGGCGCCTCTGCTTCTTGCGCGCCTACGCCAGTTGGTCACACCAATCTATGACAGGGCTTCCTCGATTTGGTCCTTCCAACGGATACAAGGTCGTCCTCTTCGCCGACTTCCGCAGATCCCCGCATCAAATACCATATTGAGACCATAGTAGCACCTGTTGGCAAGAGTAATCCTGCGTTTGATCTCCAGACTGACATCATTTTTGGTGGTAACGGCGGAGCCAAGATAAATAAATTCCTTGACTGTATCAAAAGTATAGTTATCGGCCGTAATCTGAGAATCAATACGCCGCACGTCTCTACTTGTCGATAACATATATGTACTTTTTTTGCCCTCATTTACTGCCAGACCCATCTTAGTAGACTCCCGTTCAATAGCACTAAAGGCAGCAGTAACATCTCGCTTGGTGCGCCCTATGATGTCGATGTCGTCAGCGTACGCAAGCAACTGGACACTTTTTTGAAAAATAGTGCCATTGCGATGCACTCCTGCCTTTCGCAGAACACTTTCCATGACGAAGTTGAATAGGTCGCATGATAAGGGGTCGCCTTGTCTGAAACCTCACACGGTATCAAAAGGTTCAGAAAGGTCCATTCCTACCTTGACGGAGCTGCAGGAATTGCTCAACGTCATTCTGCATAGCCTTATCAGCTTCGCAGGTATACCGAGCTCAGACATTTCGGCAAAAACACGATCCCTTATGGTGCTATCGAAGGCTGCCTTATAGTCGACAAAAAGATGGTGTGTGTCGACTTGTTTTTCGTGGGTCTTTTCCAGGATTTGGCGTAGTGTAAAGATCTGGTCGATGGTGGACTTGCCAGGTCTGAAGCCGCACTGATAAGGTCCAATTTGTATTTTGACGAGTTCCTTCAGTCGTTCACACAATACGCCTGTAAGAACCTTATTTGCGATAGGGAGAAGGCTTATACCCATGTAGTTGGCGCATATTGTAGGGGCTCCCTTTCTCAGGACAGGACAGAGGGCACTGTGGTTCCAATCGTTGGGCATACTTTCCTCTAGCCATATTTTGTAAATAAGCTGGTGCATGCGCCCTACCAACTCATTACATCCGGTCTTAAACAATTTAGTGGAGAGGCCATCAGGACCTGCCGCTTTATTGTTTTTAAGACGCATGATCGCGACTTTGACCTCTTCATGGCTAAGCGGCGGAATCTCCACGCCGTCATCATCGATCGGGTTCGGAACATCATCTCTAGAGGCGGTATTGGTGTCGTCATCGCCTTGTAGCAGAGTAGAGAAGTGTTTCCTCCACAACCTCAGCACCCCCTGCGGATCTGTAACCAAGTTTCCATTCTCGTCTTTGCAGGAAGACGCTCCGGGCTTATAACCCTCGGTTAGACGCTTAACCTTTTGATAAAATTTTCTACATCCATGCATCTCGACTTCCTCACGCTCACGCCTTTCCTGCTCCCTTTTCTTGCGTCTGAAAAGGCGTCTCTCTTCCCTTCTCCTCTCTCTGTAGTTCTCGACAATGGCTCGCGTAGCGGCTGCCTGCAACGTTTTCTTGTATGCGGCGTTTTTCGCTGCAGCTGCCTCGCAACACTCCTCATCGTACCATTGATTTCGTTGGGGTGGGCGTTAAAAACCAAGGAGTGTTTCCGCAGTAGTGCGAAAGGAGTGGGAGATGTTGGCCCACAGTCCACCAATGTCGCTGGGATTAGATGGGGAACGACGGAGCTTATCTGAGAGTTGAGCGGAGAACGCCTCAGCTGTCCTTTGTGATCGCAGCTTCTTAACGTCCAGCTTTCGCAATGCACTAGAGCGCGCAGACCTCGAGGCGCTAATGCGCAATCGAAACTTGTCTGCGACAAGGTAGTGGTCCAAGTCGATGTTTGGACCTCTAAATGTGCGCACATCTAGTACACTGGATACGTGCCTTTCGTCAATCGCAATATGATCGATCTGGTTGGATGTTGATCGATAGGGGGACATCCAGGTGGCCTTTTGAATGTCGAGATGCTTAAACCTGGCGCTACATACTACCATGTTACGCGCCGCGGCGAAATCGATCAGCCTCATACCATTAGAGGTAGTATTCGCGTGGAGGCTGAACTGTCCGACGGTGGGGCCAAGGATACCTTCCCGCCCGACCTTCGCAATAAAATCTCCTAGGACGATTTTAGCGTCATGGGACGGGTACTTGTTATATACGTCCTCGAGTTTAGCGTAGAAGGTATCTTTAACTACATCTTCCTTTTCTTCCGTCGGGGCGTGAGCACAAATTAGAATTTTGCCCTTATGCGGATTGTGGCTATTTTTTCGTTCACAGGCGTGAACCCAGAGACAAGCTGACGAAATCTCTTATTAACCACAAATCCGCATCCGAATTCGTGCTTATCAACATGGCAGCTGTAATACATATTGCAAGATGCTAACCTTTTGCATCCTTGTCCTATCCATCGCATTTCCTGTATGGCAGTGATGTCCGTCCTACATTTCATGAGGGCATCCGCCAGTTGGGCGGAAGTGCCTACCCTGTAAGGGGTGCAGATGTTCCATGTGCCTATTCTTAAATCTATGTCCTTGAAACGTTTGCCGTGGTCGTCAAGTTTTGAGGGGATCTTTATAGAGGCTATTGTTGGGGTTTTCATTGGATGGAATTTTTACGTGGTGGGTTTCAAGTCCTACGCACAACCCGAATTTAACGTCCAGGGGATTGGACTTCGCTGCACGCATTAGTTAACAGCTAGCGGGTGCTAGAATGCCATCCAGGAGAGGCCACGAGGAGGCTGCGTGTCAACTTGAATACAGCAAGACAAGAATCGTCCTGATGGTCGCCACGTTGACCACAATCAGAAACTTTACCTTGTTTGCATGCATTCCATCCCCCCCAATTAGAAGGAAACCCGAGATTCAAACCCTAGCTCAGACATTGTGAACATGATCAATTATGAGAAAGCATTTCTTTCGGCGACTGCCTTGCAACAGTCTTCTAGTAAAAATTCTGAGTGTAAATAAAATTGCCATGAAAAGTTGTATAAATTTGACGTTTAAACGGTTAAACCGTAGCTTCTGCCACTCATGGATAAAATTAACACAGTTGAATTAGTGGTGTGAGAAGCTAGATTGGAATCCGGACTAAAGTGAGTGAGTAAGTATATATATGTATATGTACTGGCATTTGTAAAGCCATCATCAAAGATACTTATCTTTTGTATTCATGCTTTCCATTTAAAATTTCTTTGTATTACTTATAATAAATTGAAAAAATTTATCCTTTTTAGTGATTGAATATTAAACAATTAAAACTAATTGAAATGCAGCATCGAACGAGTAGTCAAATTGTTTAAAATTCCTTGTTTGATTTAGTAAAACCTTATCTCTTCAGTTGTAAGTTGCTACATTTTCTGCAAATTAATATTTCTTCTCCATCAGCCTTACAAAAAAGAAAAAAAAATGAGACCAAAAATGAAATCCTTTAAAGTGTTCTCTTTATACGGCCTCTAGGCGTATAGACATCTATTTGAGCATTACGTTTGCGATTTGCTGCCTAATACAAATTATTATTGGCCAATTCAGCTCATTTATCGAATGCCATTTTATCATCAGAGACTAATGTCGGCAATGTTTGCTCACTCTTAATGGCATGGCCTGGGTAGTATACGTATGTACATATGTATATCTTTTGGGCCAAGATGTTTGCATGCACGGTCATATAAAATATTTCATCTTCTTCTTCTTCTTGTTCTCTGGCTTCGCTTTATGTAGAGTATTACTCTATTAATATACATTTTGTTGATTGAATATGTTTTAAGTAGAAAGGCAAAATAAAAAAATATTTTTTTCAAATGACCAGTGAAAAGAGCTTACTTTGCAAATATAAGTATACGACGTTGATAGAACATCAGACAGTGGATAATCGTGATAGTGGACAAGCACTGTATTTGTGTGTAAAGCTAATAAAATTTATTGTAAACTTACCAAAACAAAATAAAAAAAAACTTAATTTTTTTTAATAAAAAGAAAAGGTAAGTGAGATAATGCTAGAACAGCACTGAGGCTTAAGTCCTCAAATATGTTAGGCCACGTACGGTGGGCCACGCTTCAATATTGCATGAAGTGGAACCGAATCACTCAGTTTTTAAATGTTGTTACATGGCACCAGAGACTACTTTCGAATGAAATTACAAAACTCACACTCCCACACGGAAAGAATGGGTTGCTGAAGCTGTCATCGGTGACGGTTATATAACGATCTTCACCAATGGCTCAAAAATTGAATGTGGCTCTGGATGTAGGCTCTATTCCGATAAACCGGCATTGAACGGGTCATACAGATAACCTAACCAGGCCAGCATATTTGCTATTGAACAAGCTACACGCATGGTGGAAACCGAGAACCTACCTGCTTCGAACTTGATCATATGTGTGGACAGTAAAGCAGCAATCAAAGTACTATGACCATACCTCCTCATTTCAAATGGCGTCAGGAGTTGCAGTGACCCTTTACAGCGTATACGTCGACAAAAAACCGCCTCTATTGGGCATATAGGAAACGAAACTGACACGGAAGTTATCCAAAATGTCTGAGGATGAGATGTTAGAGGGGATATATGAGGTACTATAGAATACTTTTTCAAATTGGAAAACGTAGCATGGAATTCAACAAATCGTAGGTGTTCCAACATAAGTCGTTGCCGAATTTCAAACTGCTATGCCCAACAGTAGTCAGCGGTAAAACCAGGGAACTACTTGAGTTCGACAAGAGGATAGAATGGGACACTGCGCTATTGACAGTTTCGCTGACAAGCTCGGTCTGCCTCACCAGGATTACTGCACAAGCTGGCGGGATATGGAAGAAACGGAATAACTTTTACGTGAGTATCCTTCAATTCAATACTAATGTCATCGGTTTTTGGGTGACACAACGTTTGAAAATCTGGGCATGGTGGCGAACGTACCACTAAGATAACTGGCCAGTCTCATCTGGAGCTCAGGGTGGTTCAAACCCACCACTAACGTATCATGACAGGGTGGCTTACCTTACACTCGGTGACACAATGGGCCATATGTTCTAAATTTTGTTGATCACTTTTCTTATGATCCACTGTTTGTGTTACGTTCTCAATTACTTCGGCATTTACAGAAACATTGCATGTTTCATGCTTTCGTTACAATTTTTATCAATTTCTTAATTTATTTTTACTCAAAAAAATTTTATAAAAATTTCTTTATTTTGTCTTTTCCGATTGACCTCTTCAGGACCCATTTTATAGTACTTTTAATACATTTTATTATTAAAATATGACAATATGAGATGAATGCAACATCTTTTAGCTTTTTCTTTACAAATATTGCTGAATGGGCAGCAGGAAATTTATTTGAAGCCAAATAAAATCAAGAAATCTATGTAGTTTTCAAACATTTTAAAAAACTACAAATGGAAACTGTAAATAGAGTGTGCAAATAAAGAAATTCACAATTTATGCAAACCTTTATAAAAATATAAAATTATTACCTATCATTTCGAAAAGGAAATTAAATATTTTTCATAAATTTGATGGATTTTTTTGAAAAATCTTTGTTAACATCGTTAACACAGTACAAATGTAAGTAAAAATGTAAATATATCGGGCCTTTCAGTAAGATTCCAAGATATTTGCCGTTAGAATGGAAATGAGTGAGAGCTAGTCCATTATTGTCTGTGGTAGCAAATTGAGTAACAAGGAATTTGAAGTCGTTGTGGTCTAATAGGTATTTTGTTGGCTTATTAGCCGTGAAGCCACGGTTCGACCCCAGGTCAGACATTTCGATTAAATTGAAATACGAAAAATATTTCTTCGGCGACTTCCTCTCAGCAGATTTCTTGCAACAACTCTTCAAGTGCTTCTTCTCTCCACCCAACTTTAGCCGTTTTACCGTGTCTGAAGCCGCCCACCTATTGTTAAAGAAATAGAGGGCCGTGTTGACATTTATTAGCTTGCAGGTTCTTTAACACGGTGACTGCCATGGCAATTTTCAGAAAACACATTACATTATATTACTAAAAATTCTATTTCTAGATCATAGGTATCATCAAAAAGCAAAAATGATGTTTTTTTTTAATTGTACCTACAAATTAACTCGTAGTTGGCTTTTGTAACAAAAATTGCTACGCAGATGCCAACTATGTTAAGTTCACGCAAGCCAACATTGACTTTTTGTTCTTTTTCCAGAAGCTATTTAGCGATACTAGCACTGATATAATACAGTTTTATTCGAGATAACTCGTAGTTTGCACCCTAGAAGGGAACGCAATCTGCGAGATATCTCGTAGTTGGCAGCCAACGTGTTAAGGGACTCCCAATGTGGAGAACTTATTGGAGAGTTCAATGATTATCGCCCGCCTGGGTAGTCCATTCGGTCTGCAGTTACCCGGAATGCCTCTGTGCCCTAGTACAGATATTATATGGACATCATGTCGATCGCCTACTTCATTGACATATCTTTGTTTTTGTAAAGTTTGCGTTTTATTTTCACAAAAAATGCTCATTTCATACCGGTACACTTGATATAGCATCTGCATATCCTTGGCAGCAAATTTCCGCCTCAGATAGATTAACTTATAGACTTATAGATAGACGGAAATGTTTAATTGCTTACCAAAAAGCCGATCAATTTTTCAATATTTTAAAATTAGTCGTAGATTTAATTCTTTACGTGAGTTTCACCAGAGGCTATAATGTAACGAGTGTAGCTAATATTGTATCCACACCGTTTCCTATTCAATAATTTTAATTAAAATTTTGTTTCGCAACCCATAAAGCCAGAGAGAGAGAGAAAGAGAGAGACACAGAGAGAGCGAGAGAAAATGAAACTTATGAAAAACTTTTTCCAGTTTGCCACTAATTTTTCTTTTCAAATTTCTATGGATGGAATTACACGAAATATTCGTTTCATTTCGTATCGTTTTTAATCATTTATCAAAATAAATGAGGATTAAATGCTTTTTAATGCTCATTCTGTTTCCTTAATTTCTGTGTTGCTGTTTTGAAATTCGGTTGGTTTTTTTTGTTCTCACACTGCTATTGTTGCTATTGATGGCTTTGTTGTTGTTGTTGTTGTTTAGCACAATGTTTTTTTCAATTCATCGTACGATGATTTATTTTCTTATTAATTTCCTTTATGACCGTAATATAATTTCCGTTTGGCGATTTGTTCATGTGTGCATGAATGCCTGCATTCGTTAGTGTGAAAGCATATGTAGTTGTGTGTAAGAACATACATAAGTTTGGTTATGGGTTTACTCACACACACACACATATATATTTGGCCATTTTGATTATAATCCGGCTAAAATATAAATTCATCATTTTCAACACAAACACTTAAACCGAAAAAGTATACAGGCAAAGAAGGACAAACACATACACATGTATGTACATATGGTATACCTATACATACTACATATGTATATACACATGTATTAATATAAATGTTGCAAACCACTTTAGATGATTTGATGCGATTAGTTTTGTGCAACACGATACCATACAACATATGAAAACTCATAAACTTGTAATAAATTTAACATGCCACACACTTACAAGGGGGGAAAATTTTATTTTTCATTTAATTCCCTGAAAACAAACAATGTTACATAAACGAATATATGTACATAAACACACAATATAAACATAGTATGTATGTATGTGTATACATGTCTATTTAGTTAATTTGGTGTATTTGTTCAAAAGAAATAATGAGCAGAGAAAGTGTTGTACTAGAAAACTGATATCATTAATCAACAATTATTCAAAATAATTCAACAACAACAGCATGAAATTGTTTTGGATGAGTATTGCATGTGAATGATGGTGGTAGAGGGTCTTTGAAGTTCCATTGTTTTTCGTTCTTTGTTTTTTTTTAATGTTTATTTTTTTAACCATTTAATTGTTATAGTGAAGACCAGAGATTTGAAGACTGTGGAATAGAATAACACGTAATAATAACGTCATCTAATGAATCAAGCGGCTGACAGCTACCTCCTTAGCTATTCTCTTACCGAACCAGATTTTTGGAAATGCTACACAACGAAAGTTAGGGACAAAAGTCAATGGTGTAATCTATAGGCTACAGGCTATTTTAAAAGAGGAACCATTGAATGGTTCGTGAAGAGAGTTAGCGACAGAAGAGGGGGTATTTGGTCTCAGAGTGGAATATTCCAAGCCCTCGGGAAAATTCGCGGTTATCTTTCGCGCAAAAGTCCAACTCATCTAAAGTTAACTTGTATGAAAGTACAAAAGGGCGGGACATAGCTGTACTATCTAACAGTTAGGTCGCCATTTAAGCACTCGGCTTTTATACGGTTAACTCGAGATAATGTGGGACTGTCTGGGGCAGCTGAATTTACTGAATTTACTAGGTAAGGAAAATAGGATTTCTTTCTGTTGGCTACCAATTCATGTGGGAATTTGCAGGAATCTGCAGATAAACTTGTAATATGTTGCCAGAAGTTTCTATGGAGTAGAAACCGATGTTTAAAATGGTATACAACACTTACATACATAATTGATCAGTATACCCCTTCAGTCAGGATTACGAACTAGTTTCTCACACCACTTATGTTGTGTGCGTTAATTTTTGTACATAAGTGGTGGGACTAACATATGAAAGTCGATTGCGAACTACACATTTTTGAGAAGCTTTTCATGGCAAATTTATTAACTCTTAGAGTTTTCGCCAGAACTCTGATGAGAGGAAGTCGCCGAAGGAATATTTTTCATATTTTGTTTTGTTGAAGATGTCTGATCTGTGGTTTGAACAGTGACCTCACATTTAAAAGGCAACACATTACCTACTAGACTACGGTGACTCGTGTAAAATAGTATACTGGACGATAAGGAGAATCAGACGCCAGTACGTTTTAAAAGACTTAGAAGAAACTGTATAAGCTGTATAGATTGATTGCAATACAACATACCACATGGCCGGTCCCAGTTTTATGGCATATCGTTACGTTCAAACTCTCTGTATATCACTATGTTCTCACTATTGTTATATAGAGACGCTTGGTGAGGTCTATTTCGATATAAAATGTATGTTACTTTCCATTTCCAAAAAATCTCAATCTTGCAACACTCTGTGCTAGGAATGGATTGTACATTAAAAGTGTTGAACATAATTTTTGAGAGGAAATGTATTCCTAAATTCTTATAAATTACTTTCCATTTTCTATTTTAAGCTCTTAAGACGGCGATTAAACAAATTAGAAAATTTATTGTAATTTATGGAAAAAAGACATTCAGTGGGTAACTTTATTCAACATTCTTGTTGGTTTAGGAAACTAATTAAATTGAAAATACTAAAAAGCATTTGTACGTAAGGGTTTGTCTGTATTTTATATCCTAAAACCTTCCAATCGATGCAATGCTAATTTTTTCCCCACTTTTCCATTTCAAGTGCACAGAAAAAATCCCAATTTTAAGATAACCGGGCTTTGGTAAGGATTTAATGACTAAACTGGCATTCATTTGACATAAAGTTGGGGCTGAATGTGAGTATGAGTGCAAGTAGTAGTGGAGATGTTATTGTTATTTACAAAACTTCTATCCGACCGAAAATGAAATGTAACTCTCATGTAACAGTCAGTGCCTCGCACATTGCATTACATACAGAATCGTTCTTTAGCCTAACTACTGCCTCCTTTCTCCTTTTCATAACCAATTATTCACCCTATTTGCTCGTAGGAGTCGAAATGCTGCTCAGTCAATAATTGTCTTATCGATGAAAACAAATATTAGTCGGAAGGTCCCAAACCTCGTGTATATGGCAGGTAGAGTAGCAGTTCCAAGCCTAACGTTTTGATTGTATCTTGAACTGGTTTCGCTATCTGTGCAGATGCATTGTCATGTTGAAAAATTACCTATTCGTGTCTTGAGGCCCATTCTGGGGTGAATTGATCATTTGTTGATGGTAGCGATCTGTATTACACCACAACATTCTGGGCCCACCAGACACAGCATTATCCTACTGCCGAATTGATTGGGTTTTTTGCCGGTGTTGATGGTTTCCCTCATTATTTTGGTGTTCTTTCACGTTCTTCATTTCGCACATCAAAGTCGTTATCACTGAACCATTGAAACCATTTTCTGCATGCTGCTTCTAGTAGAGCAGGATCACCATATGCATTGAAAAGCACTCGATGCGACTCCGAACGACAAATTTTTGAAAAACTTTTCATGGAAAATTTTTTTACTCTTAGAGTTTTTACCAGAAATCTGCTGAGAGGAAGTTGCCGAAGAAATATTTTTCATGTTTTGTTTCGTAGGAGATGTCTGATCTGAGGTTTAAACCGTGGCCTCACGTCTAATAAAATAACACAATACCTACTAGCCTTTGGCGACTGCATAAAAATTAATACTCATTCACTATAAATGTTCCCTATGCAGACATTTGTATCTTGTCACTGGTAGATTGACATGCCACGAAGAAGTGAAATTTATTTTTATATCTCATCAATTAAGAGTTATATTTTACATTAACAATGTGTACCGTTTTTTAAATTGTTAAATTCGAATAAAATTTTTTTTTATCGTATAATGATGCCTTTCATCTCATCTTTATGTCCAGCGCATAAATTTCCAATTATTTTGCACATGACAATTTAACTTAAAATAAAATACAAATCATTTTTTGTTTTTGGGAACATATATGGTATATTATGCCCCACAAACACGCACGAACATACATGTATACATGCTATTGGACATAAAAATCAATTTATCCCCTTTATTTTATGGAATTTTCTAATTATAGCCCATAAATGAAATGATCTTCTGCATAGGATTGCTATGACAAGAAATTGATGTCATAGTGATGCCCTGTTTCAGTAAATTTTAATTCCCTATTAAAATAAATCTGCTCATAAAACCCTTTTATATCGATAAATGTCAATGATTTATATCGATTGCCATATCAATTGTATGTCATCTGTACCGAATAGATGAATACATACAATCCATGTATTTTGTCAAATACAACATGAAAATTGGCATAATAAACCCTTATTTATACCTGCATACATATCATACATACCATACATACACATGTCGTATTATTACGTATATTTGTATGAGTGCGGTAAGTATATATTTTATTTTAATACACGTGCTAATATATGCTGCAACATTAAATGCATATGTATTAGAGTGTACGTGTATGAGCGCATCAATCAGTCACAAAATTTCCTTGTGATGAACCCCTTTAGTTCAATTGGATCGAAATATTTTTCTTTTAAAAATTAATAAAAAAAAACGAAATAAAAAGTAAATGAAATAAAATTGAATTGTATGGAAAAACAAAATATTGTTGCTTGAGTAGTTTTAGGGTTTAAAAGAAATGGCGTAACGTACTTTCCTTCCTAGTTTTTGAATTTATAAACTTAACAAGTTCCCCAGCAAATAGTCTATAAAGGAAGCCTCCTGGTAGCTAATTCCTAGAGAATATAAGATTAAGGTTAAACATAAACAGCCGCCTTAATGGACTTAGATCACTTGGATCCTCTAAGGTCCCGTTTTAACTCCGATATTATCTATTCTGTCCTGGATGGCACTTCCTACCCATCCTGACTATGTTATTAGGGTGATAATTTTACTGAAATAGTCTTTGGCTAGCCAGATTTTGTTATTGGTATTCTTCTTCTCAGGTTCCCAAGCGCCAGACAATGTCAGAAAAGATGTCCTATGGTTTCCTTTTCTTCCTTGTCGTTACAGCTTATGCAAAAGTCGTTATGAATATTCTCAGTCTTCTGACGCAAACATACAGAGGCAATTGTGTCGGTATCATTGCTATGAGGTTCCTCAGGTGTTATCTTGATAGGTTTAAAGCACATTCTGTTCTACATACATATATCCAAGCAGGGCCAGGTCTGTCTGGTCTTTTGACAAGTTAGTTCAACATCCCATCTTACTTTAGCCAATGAATACAGTTTTTTTGAGACCATTTGTTTGCCGCTTTTCAGTGGAACGCTAATCTCATATAGGGATTAATTTGAAACTTCCTTGGTGCCAACTTTAGCATGTGCGTTGGCCTTATTGTTACCTACGAACTCACCGTGTCCAAGATCCTAAATGAGGCTAACCGTTGAATATCTCGCTATCTTCTGCAAAGACACCCGGCATTTTGGAACAGTTTTAAATGTAGGGATCAAATGACCGATTTACTGTTTCTAAATATGCGTACGTCACCATACGATATACTCTGATACCGAATTCAGCGGCATTTTTAGTAGCCCTTACCTTAGCCTGAAAGATACTGCAAGAAACTGGTAGTGCAAGGGACTATCTTATGTTTAGTTGTTCTGAAAATCTTACACGTCCCACTTTGTCCTCGGAGAATATAACATCAACAGCAAATATTATAGAAAGGTCAAACAGCGCATCTTCTTAAGAAAAAGTAGGACTCAGATAGCAAAAGTTTGACTACATTCAATACGTGGTCACTGAATGCGTTACAACCATTAATAAAATTAAGACATGCAACAGTAATCCCCTGCAGTTGGAAATATCTAATTTATGAAGCTTCATTTATTCATTCATTTCCAATTTCATCTTTATTCATATTTACTTTTTACATATTGTTACGTTTTTACCTTTTAAAAACGTTAAAAATATGAGTTCGTAGATTGCAAATAAAATAAAAATAAATCTGTGTTTAATTTTAAGTCAATTCTTTATTATCTGCACAACTTTTGTGCCACTGTTCGAACTTATTCCACGTATACAATGATAACTTTCACAATATGTGCTTGTTCGTGATATTTCTCTGCTTACTACCTTTTTTTGTAAGCAACAACACTTGTTAGTTATTCTTCTTTGCTCACAACCTTTTTTGTAAGCACAACACTAACAACTGTTTTCTTCACGCAACTTGTCTGCGCATAAGTCTGACTGAATTATAACTCGATCTCGTATCTTCACACACCACTGGTAGAATTCTCACTTAATTCAACGCTACGTCGTCACACGACTAACTTAACTCGAACTCCGAGAATCACGTGTCTTCATACTCGACTGACTGTATTCTAACTGAATCCTCGTTGCTCGCTTTATCTTGCCTTTTATATCACTGGTTCAACAGTGTGATGAATGCCCTTGAAGGATGATGACGGCCTTCGGGAACAATCCAAAAATGTAAACATCTCGTCATCATTGTTGTTCGTGTATCTTGTTTACTTTCGTCCAGGCAGAATTGTTGTTGTTTTGTTTATTTGTCTTTCCGCTATATTTTTTTATACACGGACGTTGTTGCTATATTTTTGTTTATTCATCGATCTTGTAAACAAGCCCGTTGGTTTTGTTGCTATATGTTTACTTATTCGTTGATCACGTGATCAAGTCCATCGTTTTGTTTTTGGAGCTTTTGCTTATCATTTTATGCGTGATCAATTTTTTCCTTGTGATGAACCCCTTTAGTTCAATTGGATCGAAATATTTTTCTTTTAAAAATTAATAAAAAAAAACGAAATAAAAAGTAAATGAAATAAAATTGAATTGTATGGAAAAACAAAATATTGTTGCTTGAGTAGTTTTAGGGTTTAAAAGAAATGGCGTAACGTACTTTCCTTCCTAGTTTTTGAATTTATAAACTTAACAAGTTCCCCAGCAAATAGTCTATAAAGGAAGCCTCCTGGTAGCTAATTCCTAGAGAATATAAGATTAAGGTTAAACATAAACAGCCGCCTTAATGGACTTAGATCACTTGGATCCTCTAAGGTCCCGTTTTAACTCCGATATTATCTATTCTGTCCTGGATGGCACTTCCTACCCATCCTGACTATGTTATTAGGGTGATAATTTTACTGAAATAGTCTTTGGCTAGCCAGATTTTGTTATTGGTATTCTTCTTCTCAGGTTCCCAAGCGCCAGACAATGTCAGAAAAGATGTCCTATGGTTTCCTTTTCTTCCTTGTCGTTACAGCTTATGCAAAAGTCGTTATGAATATTCTCAGTCTTCTGACGCAAACATACAGAGGCAATTGTGTCGGTATCATTGCTATGAGGTTCCTCAGGTGTTATCTTGATAGGTTTAAAGCACATTCTGTTCTACATACATATATCCAAGCAGGGCCAGGTCTGTCTGGTCTTTTGACAAGTTAGTTCAACATCCCATCTTACTTTAGCCAATGAATACAGTTTTTTTGAGACCATTTGTTTGCCGCTTTTCAGTGGAACGCTAATCTCATATAGGGATTAATTTGAAACTTCCTTGGTGCCAACTTTAGCATGTGCGTTGGCCTTATTGTTACCTACGAACTCACCGTGTCCAAGATCCTAAATGAGGCTAACCGTTGAATATCTCGCTATCTTCTGCAAAGACACCCGGCATTTTGGAACAGTTTTAAATGTAGGGATCAAATGACCGATTTACTGTTTCTAAATATGCGTACGTCACCATACGATATACTCTGATACCGAATTCAGCGGCATTTTTAGTAGCCCTTACCTTAGCCTGAAAGATACTGCAAGAAACTGGTAGTGCAAGGGACTATCTTATGTTTAGTTGTTCTGAAAATCTTACACGTCCCACTTTGTCCTCGGAGAATATAACATCAACAGCAAATATTATAGAAAGGTCAAACAGCGCATCTTCTTAAGAAAAAGTAGGACTCAGATAGCAAAAGTTTGACTACATTCAATACGTGGTCACTGAATGCGTTACAACCATTAATAAAATTAAGACATGCAACAGTAATCCCCTGCAGTTGGAAATATCTAATTTATGAAGCTTCATTTATTCATTCATTTCCAATTTCATCTTTATTCATATTTACTTTTTACATATTGTTACGTTTTTACCTTTTAAAAACGTTAAAAATATGAGTTCGTAGATTGCAAATAAAATAAAAATAAATCTGTGTTTAATTTTAAGTCAATTCTTTATTATCTGCACAACTTTTGTGCCACTGTTCGAACTTATTCCACGTATACAATGATAACTTTCACAATATGTGCTTGTTCGTGATATTTCTCTGCTTACTACCTTTTTTTGTAAGCAACAACACTTGTTAGTTATTCTTCTTTGCTCACAACCTTTTTTGTAAGCACAACACTAACAACTGTTTTCTTCACGCAACTTGTCTGCGCATAAGTCTGACTGAATTATAACTCGATCTCGTATCTTCACACACCACTGGTAGAATTCTCACTTAATTCAACGCTACGTCGTCACACGACTAACTTAACTCGAACTCCGAGAATCACGTGTCTTCATACTCGACTGACTGTATTCTAACTGAATCCTCGTTGCTCGCTTTATCTTGCCTTTTATATCACTGGTTCAACAGTGTGATGAATGCCCTTGAAGGATGATGACGGCCTTCGGGAACAATCCAAAAATGTAAACATCTCGTCATCATTGTTGTTCGTGTATCTTGTTTACTTTCGTCCAGGCAGAATTGTTGTTGTTTTGTTTATTTGTCTTTCCGCTATATTTTTTTATACACGGACGTTGTTGCTATATTTTTGTTTATTCATCGATCTTGTAAACAAGCCCGTTGGTTTTGTTGCTATATGTTTACTTATTCGTTGATCACGTGATCAAGTCCATCGTTTTGTTTTTGGAGCTTTTGCTTATCATTTTATGCGTGATCAAGTCCGTTGTGTTGTTTTTGGAGCTTTTGTTTATTATTTTAACAACACCATTTCCATTTTGGTAACAATAATAAGAGAGATTTATCCATAGATATTACAACGAATGATATAATAATTATAAAAGTTTAGAGCTCTTTTTATTTTATTTTATAAGAGTGTTTAAAGGAAAAATAGGAAAACCTTTATTTGATAATGGAAAAATTCAAATATGGTTAGAAAATATACAGGTATACATATATGTTATGTAAGCATAACATATTGTTACTTGTCATTTTCAAATTGCTAATTTTAGTTTTAGAGATAATTTATGAAGCTGAAACAAAGCAAAGAAAATAATACGAAGATATATGTTCCTTAAATATAAAATGAATTGTAGAAGCGGGATTTAAAAACGATCTCCACACAATATCCGCTGCTATTACATTAACCAATACAAGATTATAGTTTAAAATTGAAAAGAACCCTTCCGTAATTTTAAATACCAAGGGAACCCTCAGACATAATGATTTCCTTTATTGCACCTACTTCAACATATTTTTTCGAAAAAAAGTTGCGTGGTGCTGCGGTTAACAGATGATTTACACCAAAAATTATACATTACTCGTAAATGCTGACGATATTGATATAAACGGGCACACTGCGTGAAAGATGACTGACAAAACAACAGAAATAGCTTTTGTACAGATTCGATGACGTCGGAATATTTTGTATATAGAGGATCCCATATTATGGATCCATACTCGAGTATAGGCCTCTCAAGGGATTTGTAGAGCGACTTAGTAACATAAGGATCGTTAAATTCTTTTGCCCACCGTTTTATAAAACCAAGTACACTTCTAGCTTTATTTACTGTCATAGCTATGTGCGGAATTAAATCTAGTTTGGGATCAAGTAGAACTCCTAGATCCAGGAAGTTATCTACAAGCTCAAGCTCATATCCATCAAATGCATAGTTTGCAGCATACAGCAATCCGTTGCTGTATTCGAATTCCTATATTTCATAACATAATCAACTCATATGAGGAATATAAAATTTTGTTAACATATTAGCGTAAATAAAAATCAAATTTTGAACTCAAATTCGTAAGTTAGCATTCTTTAAAAAAAACCTTATATAAGCAAAAGCACGAGGAAAATAAAAAATATTGTTCTCCTAAACTAATCTTCAACTGCAACAGTAATTGCAAAACAATCGTCAGATCGGTCCTATAGCCCTCAGGGCATATTGACTGTCCATAAAAACCATGTAAGAACCATCCTATAGTTAACATCCTATCAACAATAAAGCTCCAAGTTGAGATACTTCCAAAGGACCGCTGCATCAGTGCACATATCTTGATTCGACAGATTTGTGGACTAACCTCTGTTGCTGTTACAGACAGAAATTGTTACCAAAATTCTATTCAATTTCATATTTTCTAATATAATAGCCTTACCTAAAGTTTAACATGGTTTTCACAGTTCGCAGTTTTTTTTATTGTTCTTTCAGAACAAATTGATTTTTAACGAGAATAATTACTAGGTCGTATGTTGTAATGTATGTGTTAATGAATTTGGAATTTGAAATTCGGTCTAATGAATCTTAGACTTAGGCATGGAATACACACGTCCTTGTCACGAGAATGTGTTTACTTTGTGATTGAACGTATGTCTGAGAATCCATATTATAAATATTTTGGAAGCTGTTTTTAGATGAGAAAGAACAAAAATCGCTACATTACTTTCTTCGTGATATATTGCTCTTCTGGAAATTAAGGCACCTAATTGCAGATATTTTTCAGATACCTATTGTCTAAGGCTCTTTAATAGTGGTATGTTATCTCACGGCTCAACTTAATCTTGAGTGTTCAAAGTTTGTTGGCAAAATAGTATTTTAATACAACTTATTTTCTATCCTTCTATTCCAGTTAGAATCCGTCATTTATATCGGTCCAATAGAGTCTATCAATTTTGAATGTGCGCATCTAATGTCAACGAGGTCCTGCTTCCTGTAAAACGAGCAGAACTGAGGCAATTGGAACACTAATCTCCTATAGCAGCTAGAAGATTGTGACCTCCATCTAAGCGATGCGATTACCGACGATATCAATATGATTTCGAATGTTTCTTTGAGAAATTTCCGGCATTTCTGGACGAGGACAGACGTTGAAGTGATGCTTTTAAGCAACCTAATCAGAACCCGGCAATCCAATTGAATAAAGACATTTTCATCGAAAATTCCACCACCTAACATTTCATCACTCTCAAAATGGTCAGGCAGCCTACACGAAAGTTTAATTTTGTGTTTTTTGAGTCTTCTACAGACTCCGATATATCTTTTTCGAACAACTGAACATTAAATCGTCCTTTTCACTACCAGATTATTGTAGTACATTACATGCTGAAATAATGGCCATTAAAATTGCCGCCGGTATTAGCTTATATCGTATGATGACGTTCGCATATTTATCGGCAGTAAAGCGGTTATTACGTTCGTAGAGAATGTGTAAACCACATATAAGATTGTCCAAGATTGCCGGGAGTCTCTGGAGAAGATAGCGAGAACCCTCATTTGGGTTCCTGAGATCGAAGGTAATAACCAGGACGACGGATTTGCTAAAGCTGGCGCCTCGGAAAAAACAAGTGAATCTCTACGTGAGATTGGCGTTCCTCAGCAAATAGATAGTCAAATGGTCTCACAAAAATGTCATTCATTAGCAAAGGTAAGAATGAACTCACTTTTAAAGACACCAGACTAATCGGGCCCGACTTGGATTTACATATGTAGAATAGAATTTGCATTGAACATATCAAGATTCCATCTAAGCATATTCATAGCAGTGACAACGGGATACTGGCCTTTGAGTGTTCAAGCCAGGAGACTGGGAATACTTCATGCCGGGTTCTGTAGAAGCTCCAACGATGAGGAAGAAGAGTAGATAACATAACTTCATCTTTGTCATTGTCCGGCGCTTGGAAAACTGGTAAGGAGAAATCTTGAACACTCAGAAGTTAGTGACATATCTAGCCAAAGACGATTTAATTAAAATTCACAACTTCGTAGGACTCTCAGGCTGATTGAGAGCTGCCAATCAGGAGCTATAGTTAAATGACGGAATATGTAAATTCGTGTTATTGGACATGTGTCGATTGAGGTGGCTGCCAATTTAAGCTGACCTGACCTAACTTAAGCTTTCACTTTAATTTTAATATTTCGTTATAGTTTTCGGCCTTTCTTTAAGATAAAATCTTAAATTATTCTGGCACGAATCTCTGATATTTTATGAATATGCATATAATGCTTTTTAAACAATGTCTTTTGTTCGCTCTTGTTGAATATTAAACATAATCAGATTCTATCTTTAATACTTTCCTTAAGTCAAATTTACGCATGTATTTTCTGAAATATTTGCATTTGCCAACACTTGAATATTTTGTAAACGAAAATTCATTACAAGATGTTCAATAGAAAATTGAAAATATCATTTCCCAGAATAGTAATCAACTTAATCAAAATAGTTTAATATCCAATACGTCATTTCATTGTATTCATGCCATGCATGCATGCATGCATGAATGTATACATATTCTTTGTTATTACGTACTTATGCATTTGTATGCAACATGTTCACATTTTATAACAGTTATTTAGTTAACCGTAAAGTAATTTAACAATACATGTCACCTGTCATTTCATAGACATATTCAATATACTCACACTTGTACTTAAATCGTACTTATTATCCATGCATGTGTTGTTGTATGGATGGTAACAATAATAATATTTGTTAAGTTCGATCTCTCTTTCTCTCTCTTTAATATCAAACTACATTGCTTGTACGTCGTCCAGTCCGTTCATTCATTCAGTCAGTCACTCAACTGGCATTTTCTTATATTTTCGAATAAATTTCGAATTGTTATTAAGTATGTCTGTATGTATCTTGTATTTTTAAGTAGAATTGATTTCTTAAGTATACAATTGAGTCAAATAAGTTAAGCAAAATTATGACATGATAAAGTTAATTAGATACATAGACTGTTGAAAATAAGTTATTGGATCTTATGTTATTGCCACAAATGTCTTCACTCAAGAGGATTGTGTGATAAGTTTTAAATCTGAATAAAAAGTATAGTGTGAATCGCTTCAAGATTATTAAAACAGTAGTTTAGTACAACATTATTATTATTTTTATATAAAAATTATGCTACCAGAAGGGCGCTATACTCTAGTACGTGAGACTCGAACAAAAAAACGATCATTTATATATCCTTCGGCGACTTCCTCTCAGTAGTTTTCTGGCAAAAAGAGTCGAGATAGTGCACCTTATGTATGTGTCAACAATTTGAGGAGTGATAGAAAGAAACTAGGTCGATAAAGGACTATTATGAAAGTAAAATGTCCAATTTTAGAACAACAACCTTTTTAATATAATACTGCATCTCCAAATTATTTCGCTATTAAATTACCGTATGTTTTAAGTGCATTGGTCGCATATTTGGCATTCTTTAATTATTGCATTTGCATCTCGGATTACGGTCAATGCTTTATACCCATGAATACTTTGTAATTTTAAAAAGAGATATTCAAATTTCATGACACCACACTAATAAATAGAAGAAGTTATAAATAGTATCATAAATAATTAAATAAAGAGAGGTTCAGTTAATCTGTTTTCATAATTCATTTCAGGACAGTTAGTTGCCTATGTGTTAACATACCGGTCGGGCTCTTGAAAACATTGCTGAAGTAAACGAGAGTCTTACGCAAACCAGAAAACATCAATTCGTCGCATTTCTCAACAACTTAACATTTCATCTTCTACCCTCATGAGTAAGAAATTGAGTTACTTCAACATCTCAAAAATCAAACCATACAAAGTACGTACGTATCTTTCAGAGGGCATAGGAACAAAGTGAAGTCAGAGTTAATATTTTGAAAAAAGTCAGCGGAGAAGGTGGCGAAGAGCAATAAATGCATTCACAATGAAGAAAGGTCTGCAACGTACGTCGGTCAGGCAGCGCTTCTACAGTCTACAGTTAAAAATCGATTTCCAACAACAGATTCTTCGATTCTTCGCAATTTTTATTTACTCTCAGAGTTTTTGGCAGAAATCTGCTAAAAGAAAGTCACCGAAAAAATATTCTTTCATATTTCGTTTTGAACCGTGGCCTCATGTCTAATAAGCCATAACACTACCTACTAGACTGCAGCGACTATATACAACACAATTAATAAAAATGCGGAAGTGACACTTTGGATAAAGTAGTAATCAACTGTTCACTTTTTATTCATTTTACTTATGCTTTGACGCTGCCACCTTTCATATAATTAAAACGCATGCTGCTTGGCTTAGGCAACAATTGCGAAACTGTGTCGCAGAACTTGGTGCGTCAAATATATTGTTACGAAAGTGGAAATGGTGTTGTTAAAATAATAAACAAAAGCTCCAAAAACAACACAATGGACTTGATCACGCATAAAAACAAAAGCTCCAAAAATAAAACAATGCAGTTGTTCACGTGATCAAAGAACAAACAAAAATATAGCAACAACAGCATAAAAAATATATAAGAGATAAAAGATGTAAATAGCCAACAACAAAGTATAGCGATCAGAGAAGTAAACAAGATACACCAACAACAAAAATGGAAACAAGTTGTTTACATTTTTGGATTGTTCCCGAAGGTTGTCATCATCCTTCAAGGGCATTCATTACACTGTTGATCCAGTGATATAAAAGGCAAGATAAAGCGAGCAACGAGGATTCAGTTAGAATTCAGTCAGTCGTGTATGAAGACACGTGATTCTCGGAGTTTGAATTTAATCGTGTAAGACGACGTCACGTCGGTGTGAGAATTAAATCTATCGAGCTTTAATTCGGTCAGACTTGTGTGCAGACAAGTTGCGTGAAGAAAACAGTTGTTAGTGTTGTGCTTACAAAAAAAGGTTGTGAGCAAAGAAGAATAACTAACAAAGTGTTGTTGTTGCTTACAAAAAAGGTTGTAAGCAGAAAAATATCGCGAACAAGCACATATTGTGGAAGTTATCATTGTATACGTGGAATAAGTTCGAACAGTGGCACAAAAGTTGTGCAGATAATAAAGAATTGACTTAAAATTAAACACAGATTTATTTTTATTTTATTTGCAATCTGCGAACTCATATTTTTAACGTTTTTAAAAGGTAAAAACGTAACAATATTTACAACACTCCTCTTTTGAAGCACAGGATAAAATTGTAAATACTGTTGACTTCATTATATGCTTAAACATGATGCGGAGTTGTTGAAGGCTCAAATGGAGAACATGAATCTAGACAACATATGGTTTTGCACTGACCGTGCAATAATTGATTTATTGCATCAACGATTTCCAAAACAAATCATCTAAAGATATTCTGATGTCAACCGGCTATTAAATCTGTGCGATTTAATACCGTGCAATTATTTTCTTTAGAGTTTTATGAAATCTCGGGTTTATGCGATTCAACCAGAAATAATTTCTAGGATCAAATCTGAGATTCAAGACATCATCGATGAAATACCGTTGCATCCTGATATAAGCGTTGCACAACAAGTGTGAACAAAGCCGTTGAAAGTTATACCACCTAGAAAATGCATTTTTATATCTCGCTTGGCTTCGGAGACTACGGTCGAGGACATTGAGTACTATATAAAAACTAAGCTTCCGAATTGTAATCCGTCAATTTATAAATTTTCTTATGCGCAACCGAGAGCCATAGCATCTTTTAAAATTTCAGTTCCTGATACAGTTTTGGAAAAGTTAATTAATTCAAATTTTTGGCCTGTAAGTACGCTTGTACGTGAATATGTTTTTCGTGAGAAAAGAATAAACGCTGCACGTTTACCAGTTTCCACCTGTCAAATTTCAAAAAACTAAATAGTGATGAAGATTATTTTTCAATTATATATCAGAATGTTCGTGGTTTTAATTCGAAACTATCTTCATTATATACTCAAAGTTTTGCCTTTAATCATGATGTCATTGTTTTTACCGAAACTTGGCTAACTGATAATGTCTTAAATTCTGAAATTTTATGTGCAAATTACCAAGTACATAGACGTGATCGTGGTCGTAATGTTAGAGGCGGTGGTGTATTAATTGCTGTTTCTAGTCATCTTTCGTCTGAAGCTTTAATTATAGATGCCTCTTTGGACATTGAATTTATTGGCGTAGTTGTAAAATTGAAACGGAAAAGAACTTTTATATCTTCATCATATATTCCTCCAAATTCACCCGATACTGTTTATCAACAACATTCTGAATCCATTAAAAATATTGTTAGTGCAGCGAATTTTGGTGATTCTATTTTTGTTATTGGTGACTTTAATCTTCCATTAATTTCATGGAATTTTTCCTGATGTTGGTTATTTCATTCCGATAATGTCAAAGACAGATACATTTCATATGGATTTCATAAACAATTTGCTGGACCTTAATCTTTATCAGTTGAATGGTATTTGTAATGTTAATTCGAGATTACTTGACCTGGTTTTTGTCAATGAGTGTGTTGATATTTCTGTTAATCGTTTTGATCCTGTTACTGTTCCAGAGGATTCTCATCATCCAACTATTGAAGTCTGTTTATCCCTTCCTACATACATTTCTACAAAACCAGTTTTAAGTATGAAGAAAAAGATTTTTGCCTTCAGAAAAACAAATTTCAATACCCTTTTTGAATTACTAAAAACTACAGATTGGGACAATTTACTCTTCTGTTCGAGCCTTATATGTAATCCTGCAAATATTGATAGTATTATTAGAAAATTTTATAACCAAATTTTCATGTGTATGAATGAATGTATACCTAAAACGTATGACTTTAAAAGTTCTGGCCCTCCGTGGAACTCAAAGTACCTCTCCATAATTAAAAACAGGAAAAACAAGCTATATAAGATCTATAAGAAGTCTGGATCCAACATTGACTTTGCCAAGTATGCTATTACAACTACTTAAAAAAAATCCAAAGTAATTTTAAAGCTGATCCTAAATCGTTCTATAAATTTGTTAATTCTAAAAAAAGGTCAAATACATTTCCTTCTGCAATGAAGTATGTTTACGGGGGTGCGGGGTAAATTAAACAAATATTTTAATTTAAGCCGAAAAAGGAAAATAAACAAATGTATTAGAAATAATACACAAATAATTAATTCAAAAAATTAATTACCTTCGGGTTTGGGGGGTTGATCGAGAAATGATCTCTTTTCGATTATATTCGTAACAATTCACAATATTATAAATGCAATTACAGGGGTGGTTTATACACTTTCACAAAACTTAAATCTATACTTAAAAGTAGGGTGGCTAGCGTGAACATCCCGCCCCCCTTGCAACATTGCAACAAGAGGACCGAGAGGTCACCTGGCCAAAGATTTAATAATCAACAATTCAGGGGTATATATAGATTTATGTATAGTACAATTTTGAGCTTAAACGTAAAGAATGATATATCAAAATATAGTTTCTAAGTGGCACTGAACATAAGAGCTTGGTTGTGGGTTGCGCTCGTCTTCTTTCGTTCTGGGTGAGCAAGATCCTTATTGTTGCCAGCTTGTTTCGAGGTGTTTGTCATTTAGGCTTTCGACAAGTAGCCTACGGGGTATTAGGTTCTCTGTAAATAAAAACGACAAACACACAACAGAAAACGAGAGAACGAATTAATACGGCTCTAGATTAAAATAAACGGCACGAGCTTCACAATTGGCCGTATTAGAACGCCATTGGCAGTTCGAATTTCGGCCACTCGCACTTCGAATCAGGGATGAAATAAATCAGTTCACAAAATTTTCGATAGGTATGGGGTTAAAATGCCATAACGAATAACAACATGATCGACAATAACAATATTCTCTTTGATATGTTCCTTGATGAGTAAAAAGCCATCATAGGGAGATTCCATTTGTCAGTGCCTACCTGGTCTACGATAAACGATACTCGACATGCCACAAAAGTTGGCCAATGGCACGGGGGTTTTTGAAACCAGGACAGAACGATAGTCGAATCTGTTCCACAAAGGTAAGATTCAGCTTCTTACGAAGTGAAAATACCATTTTTCGCCAATAGAGTTGCATCGCAGAGCTCTAAACGGGGTAAAGTTGACACTTCTACAGGCACAACTTTTACTTTGGCTGCGAGTAAGTGGGTGACAAAGTCACCAGACGGGGTTAGGACTCTACTATACAGAATGGCAGCATGTGCTTTCTCAAAAGCATCACAAAATGCATGAAGTTCTTCACGCTGAGGGTTAAAATTAACCCAACGGGGGATGTTAATCCTGTCGATGTACGAATAATCATCGACAAACTCAAGCCATCTGTTAAACGTCATGGGTTCCAAACATTCGTCCCAAACTGTTCTGCCTTGACAAATTTGTCGTATAATACTCTTAGCAACTACGATTATAGGTGCCACTCACCTAACGGGGTCAAATAACTTGGGCTATTTGAGACAAGACAGAACGTTTTTGTGACTATAGAGAAATAGGGCGTTGGAGCTGGCTTGAAGCAAAATGTTTCAATGCTCGCATTCCAACGTAAAACCCAGAGTTTTAGCGGTGCTGGCGTCTGACAATTTCAAAAATTCGGAATCTAGTTGATGCTTAAGAGAAAAGATAAGTGTTGGGACTTAAAACGACAGGATAGGGTAAAAATTACTTGGTTAGGGGGAGAATAAAATAGAGTCATGGCCCGCGTGTGGTCTAGGGAAGGGTATTCCCCAATAACTTTCTCGTGTTAGGTTTTAATCTTGGGGCTCTGTAGCAATCGGATCTCACATTTTGAGCAAACGAACGAGAAAGACCAAGACTCAAATCAGGCTTAAACGGAAACGAATTTGACTGAGGTATTTTCCCAGTCACAACCCAACCGAAAACGGTTTGTTGGGCGATCAAAGGGTATTTGGGGGCCTTTCGAAATCCGGAAAGCATTATCTGGGGGTATACATCTCCACCCAATAGCAAATTCATATGGGCATATTTAAAATCTGTTAACGGGAGATCGGGTGCATCAAACTCAGCATACTTTGCTAACGAGCATGTAGGTAATTGACCAGTGAGCCTTTCAACAACATATGCCTCCGTAGTCAATTTAAACGATGGATCAATGGGAGACCGTAACAAAACATTACAAACTTTTCTAGAGTTTGCTACCACTGCGCCATTAAGGCCCACAATAGTGGCAGCAGGTGCCGAACGGGTTGGAAGATTTAGCTTCCGTTGCAATTTTTGAGAGATGAAAGTAGCCTGAGACGCTGGGTCTATCAGAGCTCTCGCAGAAAACATGGCATTATCCAATTCCATGTTAACATTAGCAGTCCCTAACAGAACTGTTGAAGACGGGGTGGACTGTAATCGGGTAGCGAAATTTTGAAAAGATCGAGAAGCAGCGGATGTAGATGGGCCATTATCCATTTCATTTCGCCTTTGCGCAGGAGAAGACCGACGGATTTCCGGGGAACTATCAGGGGTAAAAGGGTTAGCGGGGTTAGATCTAGTCCTCGGTTCCTCCCGGGGGGAAGATTCGATACGATGAAGTAGCGAATGATGTTTTTGTTTGCAAATATAGCAAACGTTAGAGCTATGGCATCTTTTTGACTCATGGGAAACGGCCAAACAATTGGTGCAACACTTATGATCTTTAACAGATAATAGGCGTTCATTAACCGACATTCTCAGAAAATCAGAACACAGACGAATAGGGTGGTTGTGATTACAAATGGGACACTTTCCTCGGGGTATAGTCGGAGCGACAGTCTCATAAGTTCTGAATTTTCTAGGGCTATGAGAAATGTCTTGGCTATCATTTCGAACTGCAAATTGTGTAAAATTATGGGGGCCGATAATGTCCGCAACTGATTCCAGAGTTCGGTATCTGGCAGTCAGGAATTCATCCATCTTGCTCCATTTGGGTAGGTCTGAGCAAGACCCTTGAGTCTGCTCCCAAAGACCTAGGGTGTGTTCGGGGAGTTTAGTGGAGCAAATAAACACAAAGATGATATCCCAATTCTGAGTCTCTATGCCCAGCAACGACAAATTCGTTATGCAATCGTTTATGGTTCGTTGCAAACTCTTAATGGAAGGGCCAGATTCATTAGATATGGAAGGGAGGTTAAGAAGAGTTTTCAATTGAGAATTGACTAAAACGCGCTTATTCTCATACCTATCTACCAGGTTCTGCCACGCCATGTCGAAACCATCATTCGTCATGGGGCAAGTTCGAATAATGTCCCTCGCCTCACCTTCAGTCTTTTGCAAAAGATAATACATCTTTTGGAAGTTACCAATGTGAGGGTTGGTTCCATAAATGGCCGAAAACATGTCCCTAAAGGTAGACCAAGATGCGTAATCGCCAGTAAAAGTCGGGGTGTCACAGGGGGGAAGATGGATCGGGATTGTATTAGTAATCGGTTTAGTGGCCTTACTCTTAAGGCTATCAATTAATCCGTCAATAAATGAGGCGGATTGAAAATATATAGTGTATCCCGACATATATTTGGCCTTAGTGTCTTTTGTTGAGACTTTGGTGTCATCGGCATTTTCCAACAAGTCTTCGTAACTGTCACGAAAGACTTCCCACAAACGGGTCAACTCCTGCCGATGAACACCTAGAGAGTGAACCGAATGTTCCTCTCGGGGAATAGCCTGAATAAAACTTTCCAAATCTGTTAAGCGATTGTAATTTCTATTTAAATTACGCAATGCGGCCATTTTATCAAAATTCGGGTTTTTCCAATAAATTTATCGGGAGAAAAATTCAAATAGGGAAAATTTAAATAAATTTGAATAAAGAAAAGAAAAAATAGGGGGTATCGAAAAAACACCGAAAATTCAAAAATGAAAATATGACTTTCAATTATAAAATTTGAAGAAATATTCGCGATAAACTTTTAAAGGGGTAAAAACGGGTTTGCGAAAATTTCCGAAACAAAAATAAAAAAAAGAATCGAAAAATTTAAATATGTATAATTCGATCACAATATTAATTTCAAAAATATCAAAAAATATTCGTATCAAAAAATATTAGTAAAAAATCGAATTAAAATATAAATTTGAAAAGTCAATAAAAAATACTAAAAAAGTATTGATTTCAATTAACAATATTCAAAGAAAATTATATTTATATTTATTTTAGTGTAAGAATATAAGATACAAAATTTCGAAAGAAAAGCACACAATATTCAACCAAAAAAGCGGCCACCTTAATATGTGACAATCTTCCAACTGTTTATCAGGAAGTATACAACAACAAAAACACGACTAAGTTAATACACTGAATTGTTTGTGTATTTTCGTTTTGTTTATTTTATTTTGCTTTTCTTTTTCTTTTATTCTTACACTTGCACTGCACTTTGGATATATTTATTTTAAAAACACAAAATAAAGCACCTATTACAATTTATTTTACGTACCTTATAAAAATCGGGTAAAAGATTATTAAAATAATTTATTTAATAAATACCAAACAAAATTTAAGATTAAGGGTGTAGTTTATCCAACAACAAAACCAAGTATGGCGGCAATCTGCAAAGAGATCCTCGTCAAATATTTTATTTTATTTAGGCAATGATCCGGCTCGATTGGACCAAATGTTTACGGGGGTGCGGGGTAAATTAAACAAATATTTTAATTTAAGCCGAAAAAGGAAAATAAACAAATGTATTAGAAATAATACACAAATAATTAATTCAAAAAATTAATTACCTTCGGGTTTGGGGGGTTGATCGAGAAATGATCTCTTTTCGATTATATTCGTAACAATTCACAATATTATAAATGCAATTACAGGGGTGGTTTATACACTTTCACAAAACTTAAATCTATACTTAAAAGTAGGGTGGCTAGAGTGAACAAAGTATAACGATATTGAAACTGATAATGATATAGAGATAACTGATAATGATATAGAGATAAGCAATTTATTTGCCGATTTCTTTTCTACAACCTATTCTCAGGAATGTTTTGATGACTCGGGATCTTTTCCTTTACCTGAATTGTCATTGCCATCTATCACAATTCCATTTATTGATGAATTGATACTCATATAATTTTGGACCTGATGGAATTCCTAGCTGTATACTTATTAAATGTGCTGGAGCATTGGCTATACCACTGATAAAAATCTTTAATTTATCAATTAAATGTGGATATTTTCCTGCAATGTGGAGGGACTCGTTCATTATTCCATTGTTTAAATCTGGTTGTAAAAATAACATTGCAAATTATAGAGGCATTGCTAAATTGAGTGTAATTCCAAAGCTTTTTGAAAAAATAATAACTGACCATCTTTCTCATCAAGTGTCATCTTTACTGTCATCTGCCCAACATGGCTTTCGAAGAGGTTGCCCAACGATTACAAATATTTTACAATTAACAACTTTAGTCAATCGTGGATTTATTCATCAGAAGCAAACAGATGTCATATACACTGATTTCAGTAAGGCCTTTGATAAGGTTAATCATAAACTTCTGATAAAAAAAACTTGGACTAATGGGTTTTACACCAAATTGTCTTCTCTGGATCTACTCGTACTTAACAAATAGAAGGCAGACAGTATGTTTTAAGGGTCTTACTTCTAAACCAATTGCTGTTCTATCTGGTGTACCTCAGGGAAGCCATCTTGGTCCACTAGTGTTTTCTCTGTTTATAAACGACTTGCCAAATATTATAAAATACTCTAATGTTCTAATGTACGCCGATGATGTGAAAATATTTCTGAGCTATAACGATTGTGCTGATCATATTTTTTTACAACACCACCTGGATGCCTTTGGTTCTTGGTGCAGGCTTAATCTCATGGAGTTAAACCCAAAAAAATGCAATTATATGTGCTTTTCTCGTCGTAAACATATGAATGTCACATATGTTCTAAATGGACATTCCCTAAATAAATTGGAAAATTTCTCCGACCTTGGAATTCTACTTGATACCAAATTAAATTTTATCCAGCACATCTCATTTACTATTAATAAGGCACGTGCAGTCCTTGGTTTTATAAAAGCGAAGCGGGCGAAAGAATGTAAAGATCCATATATAACGAAACAGCTTTTTACTAGTCTTGTGAGGCCCATTCTGGAATATGGTTCAATTATTTGGGACCCTATGTATAAGGTTCATACTGACAACATTGAATCCGTGCAGAAACAGTTTCTGTTATTTTGTATTCGGAGCCTGCAATTTGATCCTTTCAACTTGCCGCCATATAGGAGTACACTTGCCCTTATAAAGCTGCCAACTCTTAAAAGCCGTAGATCTATGTTAAATGTAACGTTTGTCTTAAACTTGATAAAAGGAAATGTATGTTCTGAATTTTTAATTAATAATATATCTTTTAATGTTCCGTCTCGTCCTACACGTTATTTCTGTCCTCTTTCCGTTAATGTTTATAGGACAAATTATGCCAAGTCTGATCCGCTAATGAAAATTTGTACTGAATTTAATAAACTTTATTCTTACATTGACTTTTCTGTAAATGTCAATATTATTAAATGTAATTTAATTTCTTATTTAAATAATAATAATTAATAATAATTATAATTATTGATTTGTATTTATCTAGTCTGTAAGGATATTATATCTATAGACTTTTTTAAATAAATAAATAAATAAATCCCTGTAAATTGTTTTTTGTGGAACTGATAGATCTCAAGGACCGTAAGATTGAGGTTCCAAAATGGTTTGTAAACAGAAATGCCTGGCTTGTTGCATGTCTAAAGAATACTTTTTACGAACATTATGACTCCTTCTTTCTTTTCTTGAATTGTTTTAACTTTTCTTTTATTTTGTAACATTTCTCTTCTTTTTCTCTCTTCCCCTGTCTATTAAAATTAGATTGTGTTTTCATTGTATTTTTATCCTTCCATGTTGCCCTGCCTCTTTTCTTTTCTGAAGGGATTTTTACAATAGACCGATTGGGGTTCGAGCTGTAAGTCCGTGGTACGCTACCCTTCCTAACTTAAGATCGTTTCAAACACGTTCGTCTAAGTAAAGTCACATTGTTTCTTTAGCTTCAATTTCGCCGAGTATGCCTTTCCAACGATTCTTCCTACTCTCCGAATGGTCATATCAGCGATACAAAGATTCCGTCTTTGTTGACTTATTTGTGTGCTCATTACCTTCAATTCTGATATAATCTGGAATTTAGCAAAGGTTATCCTATTTACCTAGCTCAGACAGTCACCTAGTAATCTGGAAATTATGTTGGCATAACTGTTGTATAAATCTGCCGTATTGAACGCAAATGAAATTCTTTTTTATTTACTTTTTTCAATAGCTGTAGAAACCTCAATACAGGCAACATAAGTTTTTATTCAGTTGAAGACTTAACAAGGCTGATGATATTGATTTGATGGGTTCAGCGTCAATCGCAGTGATCCAATCATTTCTTGTATTAGAGAAAGAAGAGAACGTTCATAGTAACCAGAGAAAAGTAGAAATACTTGCGCCTAACTTCAAAGCACAACGAAACACTGCCGGTACATACTACATTCAAATGGTCTAAAGTCACACAGCAATTCAATCAGCTTTCAAATTCTCTTTCTTCTCGTTCTCTTTTTTATTTTTTTGTTGTTAAAAAGAAACTCTCATTGAATTTATAAATATGGAAAGAATTGTGCCAATTACGTAATCCAGTTGTATTAGACAACCAACTATAAAGCCGGTTAGATTTTAGACTGTTAAGGACTAACAAATTTTTGGTAGTAGAGATCAAACTACCAAGTTGAATACCGTAATAAAGTCCATTGAGTTTTCACGCTCAAATTTTTACTATAGCGGTGGCTCATTACATCAAATTTAGATTCCTTATATTATTTCATATTACCGAAATGCCTAGGTGACTCATAGTCACTCCAAAAACTGAGTGCTCACAGCTACTTTGATTTTGTTAACGCATATTTTTATATTTATTTTCCATTACCCCTCTTGAGAGCATATCGCATCCACAAAGCATTTGCATCGTATTCTGCTGCATCGTTGACTGCTGTTATTTTACGTCGTCCCATGTAAGATTGCACATCTTGTAGTATGGAACGTCTATAAGTGGTCTTTGGCCAGTCACGGCTTCTTAAGCTTTGAGGATTCCACTCAAGTGTCATTCTAGTTATACTATCAGTATTCCTTGCTTATGCTTATTAGGCCCGAATATTTTGCATGTGATCCTGAGGCACTTGTTGATGAATACGTGTAGTTTTGCGTGATGGAGTTCGTTTCTAACCAGGTTTCACTTCCATATAATAAAGTCGATTTTAAACTTACATTAAATATTCTGAACTTGGTTCGTCTGGGTATTTGTGAGCTTCTCTCGTTCTCGCGTTAAGCCTTTGAGCCTGTTACTTATATCTGTTTCTGTGCCGCCATTTGTCGTCACTATACTGCCTAGAAAGCAGAAGCTATTCGTCTGGTTGGCCTTGTAACATAATGTTCTCGGTGTTCACCTTGTTAATTCTCATGGTTTTGGTTTTTTAATATTTATCTCAAATCCAACATTGCTCGCTATCCTCGAAAGTTGGTGTGAGAGATTCCTCTTCTCTCAGAACAGACATTGCCAACATTGAAAAATAAGAGCTCCTGTTAAGCTTTCCAAATCTCTTCTTTGTGATTAATTTTGGGGCCGCCCTCGTAATATCACTATACATTCCGTTTAAATATACGATATACGGTCACCTATTCTATTAAAAGATTTACGATTTAATTTACTTTTAAAGGTGGTAAAATATTCGCATAATAAAACACAAAACAGTATCCTTAACTTAACGATGTTAAAGGTGATTTTTATGCCATAAAAAAATAAAATGGCGCAATGTTACGTATTAGAATTTTTATTTTAATTTTTGTTATAATTGCCAGTTCTATAAACGAATGAAAAAGTTGAAAATGAATTTTATTTTAGATGGCAAAGGATGTTTAATATTTTATTGTAGTTCTCTTAGCTACGCGAACAACTGTCGATTTATAAAATTATGGTTGATAGCTGATAATGTCAAAGTGAGTTGAAATATCTATTCAATAATATTTATTTGTCAACTCATCAGCAATCGTTTTACGCCAGAGCAATACTTCGAAATTGTGGAAATTAATCGATTTGCAATTTTCATAGAGCATACATACATAATTGGTCTTTACACACACCACTTATGTTGTGTGTGTTAATTGTATGCACGAGTGGCGGGACCTACTGTTTAAAGTCGCCTCCGAACGACAGAATTTTGAGATACTTTTTCATGGCAATTTTATTTATTCTCAGAGTTTTTGTCAGAAATCTGCTTAGAGGAAGTAGCCGAAGAAATATTTTTTTAATATTTCATTTTGATCAAGATGTCTGACCTGGGGTTTGAACCGAAGCCTCAAGTCTAATAATAAGCTAACACATTACCTACTAGACAGCTATATTTGACTATATTTTACTGTCAAACATAATCGGAAGGAAGCAATTTGAGCAGTTACTGATTGTTTTCGCATTAATTTTACTCTTTGCGATTCAAAGCTATCAACAATATGCGCACCGAAGGGAATATTAGTATTGCGAAGATAGGACAACTGACGAAGATAGGACAAAGAACGAAGCTGTTACTTACTTTATTGATCATTATACACCTTTGGTTAGCATTAAAACCTAGCTTCTCACACCACCCATTTTGTGTGTGTTAATTTAATTTACAAACAGTTTCAAGTTGACTACTAACGATATATTTATGAAAAAATGTTCATGGCAATTGCTTTTTAGCTTTCCGCGTTTTTGCCAGAAGACAGCTGGGAAGAAGTCTTCAAAGTAATATTTTCATTTTGTTCGTGATGCTTGAGCTAGGGTTTGAATCACTGGGTCGCATCTAATAAGGTAATACATTACCTACTAGACTCCGGCGATTAAGATGTTAAACTGTTTAACACAATGGGTCACCGAGTGAACTTGCCTCTGAACGGCAAGCTATCCGCAAACTTAACCTAACCTACTACATAGACAAACATTTAAAAAGAGTGTATGGTCTACATTGAAAAACAAAAAAATCGTAATTCATTCTTTTACAGCCCTGTTGAATAAAATATTCTTTTGGTAGATTTTATTTTAGCCAATTTAACTATTAACCATATAAACATTTATCTTTATTTAAGCTTTTACTTTTATTTCAATCAAACTACCATGGTCGAGTGTTCGTTTTAACAATGAAAGCCCTGGCTGCCAATATATATTGTTTTAGATTGTTGTCTGTAATAAAAATCAAATTCAGAATCCTCTTTCTACTACATACACTCAACCATGCATCGCTGAATATATGTATGTATGTATGCATATGTATGTACGTTTCTCCTTTAAATTCGCAACAAATTATTTTGTTATTTGCTTCGTGGCCGATGGGTTTATGAACAAATATTCTAAAAAAAAATTAAAGGAAAAAACTGTTTTATAAACAACAAAAAATTGGCTAAAAAATAAACTTCATGTACCGTACATACATACCATATATGTATACAGCAATATCTCAATCACTATTTTTTAGTTGTTGTTGATGTTGTTGTTGCTATTGTAATTGTTGAATTTTTTATTTTATATTTGTTAAATATTTCACCAGTCAGTTCAGTTTAGCTGTAGGAGGGCAATAGAAAAAAAATTGAAAATAATCATAGTGTTGCAAGTTTCCCATGCAGTTGGCAGAAAGAACAAAAACAAAAACAGGAAAAAAAAACTCAAATTGAATTTTTGCTGACAGCATTTTCAATTTCATATACTGCATGTTGGCAACGCAAGGCGGAGGAGTATAAGTTGAGTAGTAGCATAGCAAAGTGTGAAGCAAAATCTTCAGTGCACTCTCTATTTTTGTTTTTGGTTGCGAAAAGTATGCATCAATGAAGCGCATCTTTTATGGTGTAGAACATAAATGATTCCCAGCTTTTTTGTTTTTTGTGTTTTTCTATTAAATTTGCTGATTTTTTATTCTATTGTTCATGTTGTTGTTTTTGTTGTTTTAGTTGTTGTTGTTGTTATTTTTAGTTTTAAGTTTTATTATTAAACGCCAGCTTATGGTATATTTTTATTTATAAATTTCCTTCTTCTTTTTATATGGTATATTATGGCATGGAATAAATGAGAGCAAAGAACACAAAAAAATGAAAGGAGAGAGAGAGAGAATTTCTATGAAATTGTTTAATAAAATTCAAATGGTGTTATAAAGAAATATTTAATGAGCATCAGTACGGGTGTTTGGATAATTCTACTGAATAGCTCATGAAATTCCGTTTGTTGGTTTTTTATATTCCTTCACAAGTATCCATAAATTATGCACTTAAAAAAGATCTACAACTTTAAATACAACCATAAAAAGTCGAATGAAATCTTAATCGTATTAAAACGGAGAAAAAAGAGATTGAAAAAAAATTTTATAAAAGTGGTTGATTTTTTAAGAGAAAAAGTTTGACATTCATTAATTTAATTTTAAATTGTCAACAATACAACTACTTCGGTACCGGTATGAAATATGCTTTTAATGAAACTAAAACACTAAACCACTTCAGTAATACATGTTCCATCGATGAAAACAGATAGTAGTTGGAGATTGTGGTAGCAGCTGCCATCCTAATGTTATGATTGTATCCTGAACTGGTTTTACTATGTGTGCAGGTGCATTGTCATGTAGCAAAATTACTTTGCCGTGTCGTATTCTTATTCATTCTGATCGTTTTTCTATCAATGTATGGTTCAAATTAATAATTTGTTATCGGTAGCGACCTGTACTAATTGCTCCACCATGTTTTAGGAGCTCTTGGTACACCACACATTTTATGGTCCCACACTCTGTCTGCTGATTCCATCTACTTTTGCAACCGATGTTGATAGCTAACACTGAGATAATTTAACATTTTTTCGTTTAGGATTCTGAAAATAAATCGATGAAATACTGATTTTCCATCGTGTCTTTAAAGCAAAATTTCAATTTCAAACGGTCAGAAATTTTTTGTTGGGCAACATTTTACATCGATATGGTTGTCGGGATCATTACGAGGCATTGTTTTATAGGTACGCCTTCCTTATGATTTTTAGCGAAATGCAAAGAAGACGAAGAAGCGCACACTATCTTTCACCTACTACGTTCATGCCCGGCAAGTTGTAGAAAACGTGCATGTTGTAGAAAAAGAAGTCATCTTGGTGCCTGCCATGTAAACGATGTGAAAACACTGTCACGCATTGATATTGACAGTCTGAGTCGCTTCATCAGAAGCTCCAGATAGTTCTGGAACTAGCTGATAAGAGAAAACGGTGGAATCACAGTGGGCCCTATGTCATGTGACCTTCCAACCTTCTTATATGAACTGCCAACTCTATCTACCTATCTCTTAGTTGTAATTTTTTTTTTTTTTACGTGTCTCGTGGACTGTTGTGCCCACTCCGGAACTACGGTGGTATACTTCGGAGTGGAGTCCTTTTGGCGCTTTGGCCCCTTCATGCTCATATCCGCGTCCGGATTGCGTATCGAAGGTTGAGGAGACATCTAACTGTCTCCACTATTCCTTTCGTCCAGGTTCCCGACTGGAATTTCGTTTGACACGTGAGCCAGTGTCATCTATGCCGGCGTGCTTACATGTTCTGCAGCCTCAGAATGCGCTCCACGTAATTCGCCACTGAGGCCCAATTCTCTCTACTCGCAATCATAACTCCGACGATGTTAGCGGCCGTGATCGTTCCAGTCATTGACGTCAGTACAGAGCGATAGCTCTGCCAGCGTGCACATTCGAAAACAGTGTGTTCCGCATCATCAATTACTTCCCCTTCCTCGTAAAGGGAGTAATGGGAGGCGGCCTTGCCCATTCTGTGCATATATTTCCTAAAATATCCGTGACCCGATAGCATCTGCGTAACGTAGTAATTTACCTCTCCAAATTTCCGACCAATCCATGGCTTTATGTCCGGAATAAGTCTCGCCGTGCACCTTCCTCTATCTTCATCGTTCCATCGTCGTTGCCATTCTGAAATGGTGTTCTCCCTGAAGTAACCGGTTATGTGATTTCCAGCCGATTTCGCCTTATAAATCTCCATCCGCTCTACTGCCAGCAGATCCACAGGGATTGTACCTGCTATCACAAGTACGGCTGGGGTGGACACTGTTCGATATGCCGACGCGATACGCAATTCAGCCGTTCTCTGTACCGATAGCAGTGAGTTTGCCCGCTTCTTAACCTCTAGCGTTTCGGCCCAAATTTCGCTCCCATAGAGCATAATGCTGCTTCCAACCTCCATCAGGAGTCTCCGTCTCGCCGGTAGCGGGCCTCCAATATCTCACCGAGCTCTTGGTCCTTATTACCTCGTCCACCTGCAAGGGGATACGACCACCAGTGATCAGCAGTAATTCTGTTTTATGAATGGCCAGGTGTAGTCCGTGGGAATCCAACCATGTTTTCGTTCTTAGCATGACACGTCTCGATTTTCGCTGTGCCTCTTCCGTATTCCTGGCCGTGATAACAGCTCCAATATCATCTGCGTATCCAACCAAAAAAGTTTCCTCTGGCATATCCTCTCTCAGAATTCCATCGTAATTAACGTTCCATAGGTCGGGGCCGAGGATAGATCCCTGTGCCGCTCCTGATGTTATATGTTTCACCCTTGGTCCCGAGCATTGTGTTATACACCAGCTGTCTGTTACTCAGATAACCACTTATCATGGCCTGGATATAGTGTGGCACCGAGAAATTGTACACCAAAGCATTTAATACATCGCTCCATCGAAGACTGTTAAACGCATTTTTAACGTCCAAAGTCGCAAGCAGTAGCACAGGCCTCGAAGAGCGACTCCCGCGCTGTGTGACCACTGCCGCTTCAGTCTCCTCTCTCAAGGCGTCAATTGTAGACCGACCGGGTCGAAATTCCTATTGTCTCGCAGACAGTCCGCCACTATTCTCAATGGCAGCAGTAAGCCGTGGCTTCAAAAGCGTAAGTAAGACGTATCCAGCATGCACGGTGGCCTGTACGCGGATGGGTCCTCCGGATCGCCCTTTCCCTTGCTTATTAAGACCAGCCGTTGTTTCTTCCATATTTCGGGGAAAATACACTCTCTTAGGCACGCGTTGTACATTCCCAGTAGGAGTTCCGGTCTTTGACTGGCAATTTCCCGCATTACCTCAGGCGGGATGCCATCGGGCCCCGGTGCCTTACCGGGTTTTAGTCCGTCTGCAGCTACTTTCAGCTCCTCTGCGGAAAATGGTAAAAATTCCGTATTGGGCGTATTGTGTCGTCGTTTGTTCGCCGGTTCATGAGTAGGGAATAGTGTATACATTATATTTCTCATTACTCGCTCGTCTATAATTTCCATTCGTTTCCTCCTGTTCAGTTTGTCCATTACAATTTTGTATCCAAGTCCGTAAGGGTTTACGTCATCGCGTAGTTCCTGGAATGCCTGGTTTTTTTGCGCGTTATAGCCTTCTTCAGAGTCTTCTTTGCCTCCTTATATGCCCGCATTTCGTCAGCGGTTGGTTCGTCGGGTCTGGCTCTAGTGTACCTCCGTCGTAGACGTAGGCACTCTCGCCTGAGTGCTGCGATATTGTACACTGCCTTCTTTCTGATATTCGGGGGTCTCAGCAAGAGCATTGCCTTCTTAGATCCGCGTCTTATTGTCTCCATGGTTTGTTCTACTCTTGTCCTCGCATCGTCCGAGAGTTCAACTCTGCTACACAATCTGTCCACTTCTAAGATTAGCCGATTCGCATTCAATTTCCGTGCATTTCCGTGGCGTAATTGTCCTCCTCTACTTTGTTCCTTGAAGCAAAGGTGTACGATATGTACTGGTGATCACTGCCCGTATATATTTCCAAGACCCTCCAGTCCTCGACTCTGTGATACATGCTCTCCGAGACCATAGTTATATCGGGGTTGGTGCCCTCGTAGCCTGGTCGTCTGAAGGTAGCAACGCTCCCCTCATTCGCGAAGATCAGTCCGGTTCGAGCTGCCATCTCCACAATTCGCCTGCCTCTTGGATTGGTATTCTGCATTCCCAACTCTACAGCTCTAGAGTTAAGGTCGCCTGCCACTATGAGATTGCCGCCAATCTGCGCTACTGCATCTTCGATTCTGGCCAATTTCTCCTCAAAGGTCCCCACGTTATCATTTGGAGTCAAATAACAACTCATTAGAGTAATCTCATCAAACTGTACCCAGGTGAAACAATCTCCCCTGCCAAATCTTCTCGGTCGAGGACCCTGGTTATCCGTTATCCGTAGATGTCTCATCACCTAGCCAGAATCCGCTATTTTTTGACGCATATTTATTTATTTATTTGCTTACAATAACTTTAAGAATGTTATTCTTTTATAGCTCAGTAGGATATACACAAAGTCCATTGGTCATTAGCATTCCCTAAATTATAGTGCAATTTTTTATAAAGTATATAACTAATACACAAAAAGGCAATAATTATATTTAACACAAAATTTCTAAAATAAATTAAAAAAAAAAAAATAAAAGTAATATAAATGATTTTTTTTTTTTTTTAAATATTTGAGGACATATAGTCAAAAAGTAACTTCTTAAAACTGCTCTTTCTCGAAATGTTTTTAATAGTCATTGGTAAGGAGTTCCACAAATTAATTGCGTTGACGAAAAACAATCTGCTAGTATTGATGTAAGTGTATCTGGGTATAATTAGAGATGTATATTTAGTGGATCTACCAAATAGAAGCTCCTCAAAGAGATAGGGTGGTTTCTTACGATAAAGAAGATTATGTAAGAATATAATATTTCGCATCCGAAGGTAGTCGATTAAGTCACAGCCCAAGATCATTTTCCTCCAGGAAGATACACTGCTAAACCCAGTTAAACCATACACATACCGCGTAGCATTATTAAAAGATACTTGCAACTTATGTAGTAAGAGAGAGTCCAATTTACTGTAAACCTCTGCAAAATAATTAATCAGTGGAAGTATTAATTGAATTATAAGTTTCCTCTTAACTTCAACTGGTGTGAAGTTAGACGACATTCGTAAATTACGAAGCGAGAGGTATACTTTACGCACAACATGATTAATATGGTCAGTGCATGACAAGGTGGAATTGATCCAAAATCCTAAGTATTTAATCTTACTAACGTACACAAGAGATGTGTTCCCCAAGTAAATGGTCGGGAAATAACTCAAATCATATTCCCATCTACTGATTGGTAAAATGTAAGATTTTCCAGGTAATTAAGTTTGTAACTTGTATCCTCTATCAGACCAATACGTTTTGAGATGTACAGCTGAATATCGTCTGCGTATGCATGTACCTTAATATACCTGCATACTGAAAATAAATCATTGACGAACATACTAAATAGCAGGGGGCCTAACACGGACCCCTGTGGAACACCAGATGTTATACGCCTCAGCCCCGACTGCCTATTTCCAATAATTACCCTTTGGGCTCGCCCATACGAGTAGTTTTCCATAACAGATAAAGCGGTATTTGTAAATCCAAAATAGTGCCCCAGTTTTCGACATAAGATTAAATGATCCACCCTGTCAAAGGCCTTTGAAAACTCCAGTAGACACATAAGAGATAAGTTTCCTTTGTCATATTCGGGCCTCATGTCATCAATTACTTTCAAGACCGCAGTAGTACAACTATGAGCAATGCGAAAACCAGATTGAAATGGGGACAAGAGATTATTGTTATTCAGATATGACGTAATCTGTTCAGCAATTAGGGACTCAATTGTTCGCTTATAATAGCCACGTCGACTTCCTGCTTCCTGACCTATTTGCGATAGCAAAGAAAAAGCCTCCTTCCCTCTATGCATATTCAGCTGCAATATCTTCATGCTGCCTTTCGTAAGCTCATCTCACAGCTCCGCGATCCCGGGAGGTGTTCCAGAGATTTTTCCGACTCCACAGAGCAAATACAACATTTCGGTGCGTTTCGACATTCTTTCCTCTTATGCTCCTTTTCTCCACATTTCATACATAGGCTTGACCTGTCCGGTCCATCACATTCCACCGTCTGTGACCCATTCCGAAGCATCGAAAACAACGTATCGGTTCTTCTCTGATCAATATTCTACAGCTTGTCCAGCCTATCCTGATCCTCTCTAGTTTCAGAAGAGCATTCGCACAACTTGTAGTGGTTGACACGAAAGCCCTTTTCTGCTCACGGCTGTTCGCTCCGGTTAGACGAATGGATATATCCGGATTCATTACGCCCGCTTCTCTTTGTACCGCCGACAGAACTTCCTCGGTGGTTGTGAGGGCATCCAGGTCTCGAATTTAAAAAGTAACCACCGGTGTAAGGTCCTTTACGGTTGCCTCTTGATTTAGAACGCTCTTCAGGTTCTCCCTGAACTTATCCCTTCTGCCTCATTTACCCATTTCAATGAGTATGGCCCCTGTTTTTGTATCCGGACGGCGCGTATCGCTACCTCCGATTCCTCCGGTTTTATTTTGTTCCGCATGTTCCTCAGAACATCAGCATAACTGCGCCCCTCGGTTGGGTGAATGATTACAGCTTCTGGACGTTCTTTCACAATCCTCCGTCGCTCCTTTTTCTCTTTCCTTGCCGATTTCTTGCTCGTCACTGTTTTCCATTCTTCTTTCCTCTAATCTTGCGGATAACGCTTTGGCATTTGTAAGGGTCTCCTCCTCTGAGTTCTTTATCTTGCAAATAAACTCCTGTCTAGGGGAAGTGTGCCCCAAAAGCGGTCTCGCTGTTTCACCATGCGCTGATCGCGTTATGTGCGGTTGCGCACCCTCCTACACTGGTTGCAGTGCCGTGCCACTCTTCTCAATCCCAGCACTCCTCGCAGATGTATTCTGAAGGTTCTCCGTCGCACAGAAAAAAATAAAAATCGTATTTGACTACAAAATTCACAGATCTGAATCCAAAATTATTCAATTTCCAGCCTATAAAGATTTTTGTCTCATTGACTACGAAATTTGTAATTTTTTGTCTTGTTTTGGTTTTTTACAGTCGATAAAAAAAAATAATCAAATCAACTAAAATATTATTCGGTCAATTTTTTACTCCCCAACAAACTTTTTTATCAAACCAATAAAAGTTTTTGTTGAATTTTTTACTTATTTTTCGGTAAAATAATTTGTTGGTTTAATTATAAAATTTGTTAAGTAATTAGAAAAAAATTGATAATTATTTTTATTAAATCAACAATTTTTTTTGTCGGATTTTATGCCAATTTCAATTAAAAATATCATTGATTTGACTAATTTTTTTTATCAAATTTGCTGTTTTCCACCCCAAAAAAAATTATTTTTTTTTAAATTTATTTTTACTTTTATTAAAAAAATATATATATAATAAAGTTATTACAATAAAATATAATATGTATATACATATTTATAATTATACATTTTAGTAACATAAATAATCCATTTTTAATATATTTTCATTGTATTTAAAATAACATTTAAAATTGAGAAATAATTTTTAAGTTTTAAACAATGTTTTATAGTTTTGCATTATATATTTTGCATTATATAGAATATCTACAGCGGTGATTATTTGTACCATTGGATATTTAATTTCATCAAAATAAACAAAAATTTCTTTAACATTTGCACCAAGAATTAGCAACCTTGGTTGGATGTTACATTTTTGAAGTTTAAGGAGTTTTAATTTCATCTCCAGTTCCTCTTTGGTTTCTGCAACTATGGCAAACGAATCTTGGGAATCTGTTGCGGTAAACTTTTTTTTGATTTTGGCTCCGGCTTTGTCTGTAACTACTTTCTGCTGACGTGGAAACAAATAATGCAGGCAATATAGAATAGAAAATATCCTTGATTCTAAAAAAAAAAAAAAAAATTCAATGTAATTAAGTAAATATTAAATGTCAATTACACCCAAACCTGTTTTTACACGGTTTTTTTTTTACGCGAATTTGAAATAACACGGTTTTTTTATTACAAATTGACGAGACTGATATTGAGCCACCCCAGCAAAAGAGAATGCGCTTGCTATCAGAAACTGACTCCGAATAAAATATTTCCGTTCCTAATTGTCTTAAGAGTTTGATAACTAATTTTATTTTTATAAATGGAAGAGAATTTTTAAGTTTTTTCTTTATTTTTTTATAATTATAAAATGAAATAAAATAAAAACTCTGTGTATACTATTGAACTAAATCTGTGCGTTTTTATAAAGTAATTCAATTTTATAGGCATATGTAGGCTGCTGCATCAATCCTATGTATATCTTTTCAGTTTGCTTATACACTTACATACATACATAATATTTGTCTTTTTTTACGCGTTTTTTTTTTTACACGGTATCCACTGGAACGTATCTACCGTGTAAAAAAAGGTTTGGGTGTATATAACAAGTCAAGGCTTACCACTATCGCACGACTTTAAATTTTTTAGCATTATTGAAACGGAAACGTTTGGTACTTTAGTCTGAAGCAGATGTAACAATTTACTTTCCGTTAAAACCCACTTAGTTTTCATGTCTTTAGCTTGTTGATACTTAAGACCAAAATCTATGTCAATCTGTAAAATTTAAGTTAGTTAAAAATAATATAATATATTGTGTAAAAAGAGTTAACTTACTAATTTATATCCGGAAGGTTTGATGTATTCAGGCCATAATTTTAAGATCTCGGATGTAGACTTTGATTCCTTAATTTGCTGAAATCTACATTGATAACATTTCCTCCAATATAAATCCATTTCATCGTTACTAACATTCCACAAAATTACAAATAAAATTGGTTCGAAAAGGTGTATGATTTTTTAAATGCACAAAATATATTTCTGCGGAGTCAAATGCCTCATCACAAAAGGAACACTTAATTAAACTTACCATCTTTATGTGGCTTTCGAAAAAAAATTATAGATGTATGTACATAAATAATTAAAAAAAAATTATTATGTGTATTTGTTTATAATCACTCTTCACAATTTATTGCAATTGTAATTACTTTTATTTTTTAACAGATCACTTTTTACAAAATACGTCCGTCCACATTGACTAGCAAAATAAAACTAAACATAAACACAAAAACATAAGCAAACAAAAAAAAACCGATGATAATTTTACGCGTGTCTTGTTTAGACATGATCCTTCATCCAGATGTTAAACAACAACAAAATTAAACTAAAATATGATTTTCCCAAAAAAAAAAAAATTATAACGTCTTTTTAAAGCGTAGTAACAGCAAATTGCATAGCAACAGCAAAGAAAAGTACAAGAAAATGCACTCGATGACAAAATTGTAGGTGAATTAATCAAACTGACTAATTTTTTTAGTCAAACAGATTAATTATTTTATTAAGTGAATTTATCGGTTGCTATTTTTCCAAAGTCACCTTTTGACTAATTATTTTATCAACTTAACTAAATTTTTAATCAAAAAATTGTCTATTTAAGACAAAAAAAATTGTAGGCAATTTTAGAGCTCCAGTTTTTTCTGTGCGCCTGGGATTTTTTCGCCAGTGATCGCCTGATTTTCGGGCTGCTCATAAAGGCTATCTCACCCTGCATCATCCTGCATCACTTAGTTGTAATAGATTTGCTTGATACGATGAAGGTAGGTAGACTCTCTTCGATACCAGTCTGTTGAAAGCATCAACTGCGTATATCGGTCTCGGTGTTAATTTCTTATGGTAGCTTTGTCTAGTGTAAAATCCGAATAATATTTAACAAGCCAAGTCCGTCTTTCTTCATTTTTTTCCAAGAAGATAAATTCTTTAAACTAACAAAAGTTGCTTTTTTAGTAAATAGTTTGGTCATAATACTTTAGTCCCTCTTCTACACAAGGATTATACAATGTAATTTACGCCATCTAGAGCAGCCATGCACAACCTTTTCATCGCTGTGGGCCGCATTAGAAAATTATTAATTGGGCAATCGCAAAAACTTAAACTCTAGAAACAGTTATTATTACATATCGCACACCAAGTGACTCAACTCAAAATTTTCATTTTTCAGAAATCGATTAAAAACTATTTTTGTTTTAATTAAAAATAGTTAAAAACAAAATCTTTGGATCATTTTTAGTAACAGTTAACAACAACAAAATACGCCAATATTTTTTTTATAGATAAACAAGTGTATTCTACATAGTTTAAGCATATAAACTCGAAAAATGAAAATTTTGAGTTGAGTCACTTTTGTACTGGGTGTGCGATATATACTTTATTACAGAAACAAGAAAATTCACATTCAAAATAATTCAAAATATTATAGTAACTTAGGTTAGGTTAGGTTAGAGGACGTGTACTTGTCAACTGTGACAAGTACAGTACCCGGAGGTCGAACTGACCCATTGTACAACGTCCTAGCTTCTCACACCACTCGTGTTGTGTGCGTTAATTTTATACATGAGTGGCGGGACCTACAGTTTAAAGTCGACTCCGAACGACAGGTTTTTTGAGAAGCTTTTCATGGCAATTTTTATTCTCAGAGTTTTTGCCAGAAATCTGCTGAGAGGAAGTCGCCGAAGAAATATTTTTCATATTTTCGTTTTGATGTCTGACCTGGGATTCGAACTCGGGCCTTTCGTCTAATAAGCCAACACACTACCTACTAGACCACGGCGACACCACTCAATTATAGTAACTTAATCAAAAACAAATTAATTTTAATGAGATTTTTGTGATTGCATATTAGATGCTAACTTTTTTACATCCGGAGTAATATTTGTAGTAGCTACTTTTACCGCGGCGTTTAGGTTTTCATTTGTACGTCGGTTTCTTTGAATTGATTTATTCAACTTCATTGTTGAAAGAGTTTGCTCCCAAATGTACGTACTTCCGAATAAACTTCCACAAAGCGCTGCATTTTGTCGTAAATGTGGAAAGTTTTCGGTAGGAAGGCATCTGTAGAAGTTCACTAAGTCTCCTTCCTTAAATTTGGACTTCAATTCTTCGTTGCATTAAATGTCAATAAACTCAAGTTGGAGTTTTGATTCAGCATTTTCATGTGATGCTTTAAAAGGTTCATTGAAAGATTGCTGCAGTTGTTGAATATAAATACCATATTGATTACTGTTCATCTTGTATTTTTTAAATATTTTATCGCAGTTGGGAAAGTGACAAGTATTATTATTGGTTATTTGGGAATGGAACAATGATAACTTGATTCGAAAAGCTGATACGTCACCATGTAATGTCGTGATTAATTGAGATTTTCCTTGAAGTTTAAGGTTCAGATCATTTAAATGGTCGCATATATCTGTTAAAAACGCGAGGTCACGTATACATTTTGAATCTTCCAAATAATCCACTGGCTGACTTTTTTGATTTAAAAACATTTTAATTTCTTCAATAAAGTTAAGGAAACGTTGCAGAACTTTGCCTCTAATTAACCAACGCACTTCACTATAGTACAATACATCACCATATTCGCATTCAATTTCATTAAGAAATTCCTTAAATTGTCTGTGATTTAATCCACGTGATCGGATGAAATTTACTGCTTTCACAACTTTTTTCATAACATGGTCGAAACCCAGATTTTTGCCAATTAAATTTTGTTGGTGTATAATGCAGTGATACTTCATTAAATCCATATGTATTCCTTTTTGCTTTATATGTTCGGATGAAAGAGTTGTCATACCGATTTTAGGACCGATCATTGAAGGAGCCCCGTCAGTCACTATACCAGAAAGCTTTGATAAATCCAAATTATGCTTCTGCATGCTAGACAATAATGCCTGCAATAAATCCGATCTTCTTGTTTGATCTTTCATTGGATAGAGTTCAACAAGTTCTTTAACCCTGGACGGTTACTCTTCGTCGAATCGACGAAGCTCATTTACACTTTAATCATATAACTCTTTTATGGTTGGCCAAATTTTGCTCTTTTCTTCAACAACGTTATTTGATAATAAAAGCTTGCAGTCAGTAAACAAAACAAAAATTTTTTTGTTCGTCGATTCGACGAAGAGTAACCTTACTGTACAAAAATGACCTTCCAGGATTAAAAAAATGGGTGGCCCGGGTACGTTTACTCACTACAAGCTTTCGTAATCAATCAACATTGTTTATAAAAAGAGCGAAATTTGGTCAAATATAAAAGAATTATATGATAAACAGTAAATGAGCTTCGTCGATTCGATGAACAGTAACCGTTCGTCGATTCAACGAAGAGTAACCTTAATGTACAAAATAGAAGAGTAACCGTCTAGGGTTAAAAATCTCATAATCTGATGTTATACAACGGGCATATATACACAATTGAGCAATGGAAGTTATATCGGTAGATTCATCAACAGCTAATGAAAACTTGATACAATTTTTGAATATTCTTGAAAATTTAGTCACGATATCAGCAGAAATATCGGTGATACGCCGATGTATTGTCATTCGGTTTAAACTTAGTGCTTCAAATTTCGAGGTGCATTTTGTACAACATAATTTTTTTGATGCTACGATTAAGCAGTTCTTTACAAAATCACCATCGGTATACGGTCGAGACGATTTTTCTATTAAATTCGCAATATCAAAACTTACTTCAACTGCTTGCTCTGCAGATTCATTGCACTTTTTAAATATATCTTGTTGTGCTTGTAATAATTGGACCATTGAAGTAATTTTTTGTATTCTTAAAGCACCAGAATACTTTTCATCAAGATCAGAATGTTTACTTTGAAAATGTCTTTTTAAGTTATAATCTTTCGGCACTGCAATTGTTGCTTTACAAATTAAACATATAATGTTTCCTTTATGTTCGATAAAACAAAACTTTTCAGTCCATTGTTCTTGGAAAACTCGTTTTTCATCTTCTAACTTCCGTTTCCGACATATTATTTTTTGGATACACAAATTAAAAAAAACTGAATAAACTAAACAAACTACAAAGTTACTTTGTCAAAGTATAAACTCAAACTGAAAAGTAAGAATAACTCCTACTGTAAATTTCAAATCTCTATAATTCCATGTAAAAAATGTTGTGGTCCATGGCATACTGAGATTCAAATTTAAACACTTAAACAAGTAAATAAATTGAAACAAGTGAATATGATAATTAAGGGAATGTATTTCTATAATTTCATAATTAATTATATTTATACTTATTCTTTTATGTTATTTGAAAAACATATTTATTTTTTTCTTAGCATAGTAAATAATTTATTATAAAAAAAAATTTATTTTTATTTAAAGATGTAAGCAAATTATAATAGTTTAGGGCCTCAGGAAATGTTAAATAGGGCCGCATGTGGCCCGCGTGCCGCGGGTTGTGCATGTCTGATCTAGAGCTAACTAATACACTTAACACTTATACAACATGGAGTATTTTTCTCATTGTGTAAAGTGTTATACATTCAGGCCCCATTATGAAAATAAACTTATTTTCTCTATTAATTATTCACAAAATTCAAAGTTCATTAAAATTAACACAATTCATTCATTTATTACGAGTTTTTTTATTTATTTTTTTTTTTGTTCTTTCCTTATCTCATACATATTTTAACGGCTAAAATAATTGAACAAAAAAACCAAAAAAACAACAGAATTGAATACCGAAAAATTCTAAAATGAGCAAATAAGAAGAGTAAATAAATGGAAGAAAAAAAAATAAAATAAATAAATTATTGTGTGTATATTCAACAAATATCAACAAAAACAAAAGAAGAAATTTATTCATTATTTTAGCATTTCATTTATACAAAATGCTTAATTAACTACGAATAACTAATTAGTTTCCTTATCAAAATCAGTATTTAGGCAGTGAATATAAATATTACGCACACAACAATATAATAAATACCCTTTCTCAACACTGCTGCTCTCTACACAAATTCAATTGAATTAAACAAAATGCAGGAGAATAAAATGGAATTGACTTGAACGGCATTGAATTGAATTGGATTGGTTTGAATTGGATGGAGTAGGAGAAAGTTACAAAGAATATTATTGTATAGCATAACTTTAGGCTAAAACAATATATTAATATTACAGTGTGAGCTGAGGAGTTTATAAAATATGTAACAAAAGACTACACAATACACATTTCACCATCACCAGCAACAAAATATATTAAAGAGTTATGAAAGGAAAATATAATTCAGGATAAATTAGAACAGCAAAAGAGTAATAGGAATTTATAGTCGATTTCATGCATTCTAAAATATAATGGCTGTTTGGAGTTATAAGTTTCATGTGTTCCAACAGGGATATTCGACCTTTGAGAGTTGAGAGCGGCCACGTATATAAAATTAGTTGTCCTTTTTTCATTCTGTTCTGGTAAATCGCAATGGACGGATATAGCGTGTACATAATAAAACTGTTTTTTTTTTTTTGTCAAAGTGGGTCTTCTGTGCGGGCAACGTAGTGCATATTTCGCCCATTTTACGATCAATTTAAGGTCGTCTACCTGGCGACCTATTCACAATGAGGTAGATTAATTCGTGGTGGATTGGATTAGCGAATAACTTGCCGTTTACAGATAAGTTTACCCGGCGGTCCATATGGCCTGTTGGGACTCTGGATTCTATTCAGTTTTCGAATTCTTTGGTGTTGGAAAATATCGCTGCTGTCTGTGAGAGTGTGCGGGAGATTCCGAGGTACTCGATTTCGCTCCACTCACAACAACTCGACCTGTCGCGCACCGCAGCTTAGCAAATTTGCATTGTGACTTGGGCATGCATCCATGGAACATTCAACTCAAGAATTTCAAGTAAACGACCATAGATAACGCAGTGAATTTGCTGAATGAGCTCTGGAGCTGTTAAGAGTAGACTCCAATTTTACGAATTTCACTTTCAGGACGAATGGGTACTTAAATAAAGAAAATTGTCGAATTTTAGACGATACCAATCCACATGATATCCAAGAGCATCGAATGCATCCCGAAAAAGTCACTGTTTACTGAAAATTTTCTAAATTTTTTCGAGCAGACGTTGCCAGGCTACCACTTGTGAATGGCGAACACCAACTTCTTTTGGCCTGAATTTGAGGACATGGTCATCTCACGTGAAGGCGAAGTGTACTGGCCACCGAGGTCGTCTCCCAGCTTTATGAGTTTAGCCTTGCTTCTGCTGATGGCGATAACGGTGATCTTTATATGTGGAGGTTTTGAAAATTAAACATAAAATACAAAAACGCCGCGCAATACAATGAAATAATTTATGGAAAAACAAAAACGACTCCAATTTTTTCAGGTGTAAGTAACGACGATGGTGATCTTCTATGTTATCTTCCAAAGCTAGTATATTACTTGATATTAAGATTTTCATCTTTTTGTATGAAGTACGCCTACCGACCACATCAAGCAATTTAAATTTCATGGTGCGTTTTTAGATTTTTACCTGTCTGTCGCTGTTTTACATATCAAATTCGGTAATATATGTAGGTAGTTGCCGCACCCAAGATATCAAAAGGGAGTTTATAGAAACTTATTTTTTATAGAAACTTATTTCGCACTCATCAGGAATTCTGAAAAAAAATCACATGTCACGAATATTTTTTTACACTGAAAAAAAAACAAACATATCAATCGTTGTAAAAATCTAAATCCTTAAGATTTCTAAGATTCCCTTACTAGGATATCGATAAGGAGACCACTTAATCCTTTGTAAAAGAAAGAAATTATAAAAAGAACTGAGAAAGATAGGCGCATGGGCAGTATAAATGTTACTAGGAAACCCACCAAACATTTATTAAACATTTGCAAACAGCTGCATACACAAAACTGTTCGATGTTTGGGTACAGCATGACTTATAAAACAGTAAAAATTTAAAAAAACGGGCGACGAAAAATTTAAAAAAAAAATTAGGAGAAATGTACTGGACGAACCACTGTGGAGCTTTATAGGCGTCGATTTGGCGGCCTGAGGTATTATTCATTAAGAACTTCTTCCATTGATTTGGATGTCTATCGTTTACATACCTACACATACATGTGTATGTATACACTATGGAGCAAGATTTTTTTCTAAGATTGCCTTTATGGAACCGTAGCTTTTAAACAACAAATGAAAACAAAAAAAAAAAATGCTTACCATAAATTAACTAAGGATTTATTATATTCCACTAAACATTAAAAATTAAAGTTACATTTCATCTCATACAGCAAAAACTGCTTTATTGAAAAAAACTAAAAAAACTCACTTTTGCATTCTTTTCAAAAAATTCAGAAAAACTATATTAATAACCGGTTATATTTCTTTTTTTGCAAATAACTTCCTTGATGAGACGTGGCAAACTCTCCACAAGATTTTTAGAGTATTTCAGATCAATTTCACTACACACTCCATATATTTTTCCAGGTTGTTGTTCAAAACCCCGTAGTTTTCATTTAAGGATGGCCCACAAATTTCCGATGGGGTTTAAGTCTGGACTTTGTGGAAGCCACTCCAATACTTGAAATTTTTGACTTTTCAATCAAGTCTGAACTAATTTCGACTTGTGTTTCGGATCATTATCCTGTTGGAATACTTGTTGGAACTTGATGGTTAAGGATGAAATTAGTAATGATTTCCTTGATATGATATGTTCTGTGGGTATGACTACGGTAAATGATGAAATTCCCATACGCTTTTCGTCCAATTCAAGGCCAAGTTTACTCGATTTATTCCTGCTATCTCATCCAAGCTTATTACTTTTGTATAATCAAATTTCTTTCGTTTCTGACCCTGATCTATTATTTTGTACATTAAATATTAACCTGACTAGAGATGATAATCTTCGGATTATAACTTATAGGGATTATAACGCGATTGATTTTTCGTCCCTCTTTGCTGACATTTCTGCTCTGGGCTGGAATGAATGTTGGTATTATGCGTCAGTGGATGATAAGTTGAACGTACTTCTTGCAACATTGCAGGGCGCTTATGATCGTCATGTACCTGAACGTAGTTTTGCTGTAAATAATCGCTCTTGTCCGTGATATACAGCTGCTGTAAAAATGATATTCGTGATCGCAATTTAGTTTACAACGTTTGGAAAAGGAGACCCACGTTGATAAACAGAGCTGCTTAAAATAGAGCTAGAAACCGCTCCAATCTCATTGTCAGACAAGCTAAAAAATCATATTTCTCCCGGAAACTTAATTTAAATCTCCCTGCTGGCGAATTGTGGAGGAATGTGAAGTCGTTAGGTGTACACTCCCGTAGTCCTTTTAGGTGCAAAATAGACCCAGATGAGCTTAATGACTTTTTTTGTATTAATGGCGTGACAAATAATCATATCAGTCCTAATCTACAAAATGAACTCTCCTGCAATACTAACTTCTCATTTTCTACAGTGTCAGAAGCTGATGTAACCAGGCATACATACATAATTGGTCTTTACAACCCTTCAGTCAGGATTACGACCTAGCTTCTCACACCACTTATGTTGTGTGCGTTAATTTTATACATGAGTGGCGGGACCTACAGTTTAAAGTCGACTCCGAACGACAGATTTTTGAGAAGCTCTTCATGGCAATTTTATTTACTCTCAGAGTTTTTGCCAGAAATCTGCTGAGAGGAAGTCGCCAAAGAAATATTTTCATATTTTCGTTTTGATGTCTGACCTGGGATTCGAACTCGGGCCTTCAGTCTAATAAGCCAACACACTACCTACTAGACTACGGCGACTAACCAGGCATATCTTGAAAATTCGATCCAATGCCATCGGTGCAGATGGTGTAGCCATTAAATTTGTTAAACTTATATTGACATATATTTTGGGAGCGCTGACTCATGTCTTTAATCATTGCATTACAACCACCCAGTTTCCTACAGCCTGGAAAATTGGAAGAATTATACCGATAGCAAAGATTTCCAATGCAGTGAGTGCGGTCGATTATAGGCCAATAAGTAAAGGGCTATCCATTTCGTGGTTTCAAAAGTATGGTACTGGAATTCGACATCTGTCAAACTAAGTTGTAAAACCAATTCTTTTTCTTTTCAGTTGAAAGTCTGACATTGAGACATTTCCAAGGATAAGAAACGTCCAGCGGTGTTCTCCTGTTTTAATTGCAAACAAGCCTTTGAAGCACATACAGACCATTCTGGTAATGATTTTAAATGCCCTTTACGACAAAAATATCTTGACATAAGGCAAAAGGTAACCTCAAATCTAAACAAGAGGGCCACGATTGTACGACCCAGACATTCTTTTGTACAACAAAACAACACACAATATTTTGACCAGCCTGTAATGAGTAATAAACATTCATATGCTGATATGGTTAAAAACAACAACACTGATCTGTTTAGCATAGATGATCTTTTTAATATATTTACGACTTCTCTTGAAGATCTTAGCAAATGTACTCCGAAAATGCAACAAATACAAGTTGTTGTATCGCTTTTAAAATACGCCTATGAGCTTAAATAATAATTTAAATTCATTAAATATTTTACACTGGAATACCAACGGTATAACCTCATATTCACGTATTCGACAACTAGAGAATCTTTTAATATCGAAAAATATTCATATAGCTGGACTAAACGAAACATTCTTTAAGGACCGTCATAACCCCTTCTTTCTTAATTATAACCTTTACCGGAACGACCGACGTGGCGCAAATTGTGGTGGAGTTGCAATACTTGTTCATAAAAGAGTTAAACATTCTCTACTTCCTGTAACAAGGTCTAGTTTGATCGAAAATCTTTCAGTGGAAATCATTATAAATCGCAGAAAAGTCATTGTCACATCAGCATATTCTCCACGATTCGCTCAAACATTTGTAAATGACATCGTCTCTCTTACTCCTGTAGAGAAAGATTTCATCCTCCTCGGTGATCTTAACGCGAAACACACCGCCTGGAACTGTTCCATCAACAATTCGGCAGGGAGAGCCCTTAACAACCAAAAACATTTAAGAAATTTCTTTATTTACTATTCGAGTACTCCCACATTGTATCCTCACCGTCGAAACTGTAGCCCATCCACAGTTGATATTGTCCTAAGTAGCGTTTCACTTCCATTAAGAGTTATAACTTTGGACTATGAAATACCTTCGGATCATCGGCCGATAGTCTGCTCCATTTCGGCACGCTTTCAGCAGGAAGTCACCCCAGTCTTTTGTATACAAAAATACTAATTGGAATACCTTTCAAGAAATAATTGACCGAAGTATTTTATTGAATATTGACAGTTATAATTCCAAATTTGCTATTGACCAGGAAATTAAAATTTTTATTAAACTCATTCTGTTGGCCAGGAATTTAGCAACACCGCTTAGAAGTGAAATCAACAACTGCTACTTGCCACGCGATATATCAAATATGATCAGGCAAAGGAAATTTTATAAAAGAAAACAGATTCGAGCTCATGATTGTCTAGAATATCGCTTTTACAGTCAGTGCATCAAATTTCTTACCAAACACATTGATAGCAAACTAAGCACTATAAGGAACCAAAAATGGTCAGCTCTTCTAGAGAATATGATACCAGGGGACAAGCGATTTTGGAAAGAAGTCGATCCTTAAGAGGTAAAGGCAAAAGGAAAATCCCACACTTCATAATAGATCGTACCAAAATCATCACCGACACCGATAAAGCGCAAATACTTGCTAATACATTTCTTAAAGCCCACGAACTCACTTTGACGTATTCCCATTCAATCGACCGTACAGTAAATTATATAGCGAATAATTTAAAATCGGGTAATCCATCCTCCACTGACATTATTTACATCACAGTCCAAGAATTGTCCTTACTGATTGCGCAATTAAAATATTCCAAATCTCCAGGCTTCGATGCTGTACCAAACATCCTTTTAAAGAAACTTCTTGTAAAGGCATTAGAGCTCCTGGTTCTGCTTTTCAACATTTGTATACGACTTAATTATTTCCCTTCTGATTTCAAAAAGCAAAAGTCATTGCAATTAAAAAACCAAACAAACCATCCAATGATCCCTCCAGCTACAGACCAATCAGCCTCTTGAGCAATTTGGGTAAGCTTTGCGAGAGATTAGTTACTACTAGAATTTTGAATTATGCTTCAGAGTATAATATAATTTCTGAAAATCAATTCGGTTTTAAGAAAGAACATAGTACTATACATCAAATTGGACGTATTAAAAATAAAATAAATTGCAACAAAAGCCAAAGGAAATCTACTGGCCTAATTCTTCTTGATATAGAAAAAGCATTCGATACTGTCTGGCATAACGGACTGTTATATAAAATGCTTTTAGCTAATATACCCACATATCTTTGTAAGATTGTTTCACAGTTCCTTGAAAATAGATCGTATGCTGTCTCGGTTAACAAAAGCTTGTCATCTTTTATATCCAGCCCTGCGGGTGTTCCACAAGGCTCAATACTCTCTCCTACACTATACTCAATCTACACATCAGATTTCAAACCACCTAAAGAAGTCGATACAGCCTACCATGCAGATGATACAGATCTCATAACGTCCAGTAAGCTCACAACAGCACTCCTAAAGAAGATGGAGATAAGCCTAAAATCTTGTAACAATTACTTTAAAAAATGGAAAATAAAATTAAACAAGGATAAAACACAGGCTATCATTTTCCCGTTCAACAAATCTCCAAAAAGGGTACCAACACGCCAACAGCATTTTGACGGTAATGAGGTTAGAGTCGTAAACGATGTAATTTATCTAGGAGTTACATTGGACAGAAAACTAACATTTCAAAAACACATATCATCATCCTGCCAAAAAGCGTTAAAAGCTTTTAAAAGTCTTTGGCCCTTCTTAAACAGAAGGTCAACATTAAGCCGAAAAAACAAAAATCTTATTTATAAAGGCGTTATTCGGCCAATAATGTCCTTTGCATCCCCAATATGGTATCGTGCTTCAAAAACCCACCTAAAAAAGTACCAAATCATCCAGAACAAATGTCTTAAGATGATCTATAATCTACATTGGAGATTCCCTACTTCACTACTTCATGAGGAAACAGGATACGAGCTATTCCAAGATTTTGTTAAAAGAATAAATGATAATCATTTCCAAAAAATCATAACCTCACGCTATCGTAGAATACGTGAAAGTAGAGAATTAGTATAATACATACATATCTTTGTATAATAATAATAATTATCAAATAGAAAATAATTGTATTATAATTGATTATTTTTGTATAATCAGTTTTTAAACAATTATTTTCTAATTATATTTAAAATCAACACTATTATTTCACATATAGGTTTTTATATCCTTTTCACCTATAACTAGCTCAAAATGATATGCTTTTATTTATATAAAATTACATTTAATTTACTTGCTGAAGTATTATTAAGATAGATCTCAAAATTGTAAATTATTATCTAGATATAAGATAAAAACTTTTAATTGGATTAATAAAACTTAAACTAAAACTAAACTGTGTACGTTAGTAAGATTAAATACTTAGGATTTTGGATTAATTCCATCTTGTCATGCACTGACCATATTAATCATGTTGTGCGTAACGTATACCTCTCGCTTCGTAATTTACGAATGTCGTCTAACTTCACACCAGTTGAAGTTAAGAGGAAACTTATAATTCAATTAATACTTCCACTGATCAATTATTTTGCAGAGGTTTACAGTAAATTGGACTCTCTCTTACTACATAAGTTGCAAGTATCTTTTAATAATGCTACGCGGTATGTGTATGGTTTAACTGGGTTTAGCAGTGTATCTTCCTGGAGGAAAATGATCTTGGGCTGTGACTTAATCGACTACCTTCGGATGCGAAATATTATATTCTTACATAATCTTCTTTATCGTAAGAAACCACCCTATCTCTTTGAGGAGCTTGTATTTGGTAGATCCACTAAATATACATCTCTAATTATACCTAGA